>JAWZYU010000006.1:18475833-19709166 GCA_038380435.1 Ryuthela nishihirai | reverse complement strand
AGAGGCGAGGGGTGGCTCAGTCGGTAGCGCGCTAGGCTCGTAATCTGTAATTCCCAGGTGGGTCAGCGTTGAGATTCATCTCCGCAAAATTCCCCGTCCTGCCCACGGTCAGTAGGGGACACCGATGGGCTTGGAATAGGTCGCCGTCCGTCGGATGGGACATTAAGCCGTGGTCCCGTGTGCGGGAGAGCCTTACTCTGTGCACGTTAAAGAACACGCTGAATGGCCTTGACGGGAGACTACCATCTGTCACGTAACAGCTGTCCCAGTGGGTCCCCTCACCCAAGCTTCTCTGAGCCTTTGGGTCCATGTGACCTGGCCTTTTAGCCCATGGTGTGCAAAAAATGCCGCTCAGAGGTAAAACAACACAACCCAAATCTAGCATTCTATAAAAGTTTTCCTAAAATGTTTTGTTTCTTAGTAGCCATCAACAACAAGTTACAATTCAGTTTTAGAAAGTCAAAATCTACAAAGGAAAACATAACTTGTTTAAAACTGAAACCTTGGTTATTTATTCGTTTCATTTTTTTGCTTAATTTCTCACCTGAAATAAAAAGAAATATTAATTTATTTTTAAAACTTATCTTGTCATAGACCTTTTATTGATTCTGGAAAGAGCCATGAATAACTAAATTTTTAAATGGCTTTTAATTTAATAAGTTTCGCCTTAACAGGAAAGTTTAAAATTCGACAAAAGATGCAATTACGCGACGGTTCTTTTAAGTTGTTTGCCTGAAGAAGCTGCTTTTCTCAAGCAACTTGAGAGATATTGATTAGTGCTAAACGTATTTAAGTTTCAGCAGCGTTTCACAAACTTCCTGACTAGAGGAGTAAATTATGCATTTACTTGGAAATATCCAAATAAAAAATTTCTTTGCGGACTTCGGCGTATCCTAAATGCTTGGGGGAAATTTACTTATTCATTTAAACTCTAAAATCTTATAAGACTAAGTGATACATTAATGTCAACCGGAACAAAATCAGATACGAAAAAGAGTGGATTATATGCAGACCTTATACTAGAGGAGCTCATTAATATGCAATTTATGAAAAATATTAATTGCTTATTAAGAGACAAATGATATCCTTAATATTATTACAAATTATAAATAGAAAACTGAGCGTGATTTAAAAAAATTATTACTAACCAAATGATAAATGAACTAATTTATTTTCAAAGGTAACTTAGGTTACATATAAATAATAATTTAAACTAAACACAAATTTTTCTACCATCAGTATGAATTTAAACCATCAAAAATGTTTCACAATTCTTAACTATATTTCAAATAGTTGTATTGCAATTTTTACAAACTTACTCAAAGTGTAAAAGGAATATAATTACAACATTCAATAAGTGACACAATTAACTTTGTGAATAAAAATCTCCTTTATTTTTCCACTAATATACTTCTTTTTTGACACATTACTGCCACTAAATTAAGTTTCATAATGTTAACTTCGTACTTAGAGTACTTATTATAAAACACCACTAAAACGACAGGTCAACTCTTTACGGTAAATTTCCAATGTTTTCTCAACTCGTTATATTTCAGGGGGCGGTGGGTGGCTCAGTCGGTAGCGCGCCAGGCTCGTAATCTGTAGTTCCCAGGTTCGAGTCCCAGCTGGGTCAGCGTTGAGATTTATCTCCGCAAAATTCCCTGCCCTGCCCACGGTCAGTAGGGGACACCGATGGGCTTGGAAAGGCCGCCGTCCGTCGGATGGGACGTTAAGCCGTGGTCCCGTATGAGGGAGAGCCATACCCTGTGCACGTTAAAGAACACGCTGGATGGCCTTGACGGGAGGCTACTATCTGTCTTCCAACAGCTGTTACAGTGGGTCCCCTCCCCCAACCTTCTATGAGCTTCGGGGTCCATGTGACCTGGCCATTTAGCCCATGGTGTGCAAAAAAGTGCCGCTCAGAGGTAAAACAACCCAACCCGTTATATTTCAGTCTCTCTCTGTTCCAACAGATTAGTGACGAAATTCTAACGCTGAGGCATAACACGAGCGTCAGATGGCATTTGTGTTCGATTTTATTGTTGCTAATATGAAATAGCTTTCAAAGTAATGAATGTCAAGTAGCATAATATCAACTTACATCTTGTAGAAATAGTGTTTTTCTAAAATCGATCCTGGGACCTAAAAGATTTTTATGAATAGTCGCGCCTTCAGCCAAAATGTTTTCCCTGGGGTGAGGCAGGATTTCTGGCATCTCTGCAAATCACTGAAACGTAATGTCTGAAATATTAATCTCTGTTTCTTTTGTAACTTAACTCAAAAGCAGAGTAACAAGTAATACCAGTCAGTACAATTTACCTGTTCCTTGGTTGAACAGTCAAAATATAAGCTGCTTCATAATAAAAAATTATGACATTTACTTTTGCTCGATTTTTTTTTTATATTTGATTTTGGTTTGCAACGTATAGGACAGAGTTTGCGCAGATTTTCTCACACTGGGTCCTAGTTGGTATAGGTCTACTCATGATAGGTGTCTCAGTTTGTACAGGGCTTCTCATAACAGATCCTAGTTTTATAGCTCATCTCATACTACGTTCTATAATTATATAGGCCTTATCATGCTAGGCCTTAGTTTGTACATACCTTTTCATACAGGGTCATAATTTGTACAGGCCTTCTCACAGTAGGTCGTAGTTTCTACAAGCCTCCTCATACTCGGTGTCCTAGTTTGTACAGGCCTTCTCATACTCGGTGTCTTAATTTTTATAGGGCTTCGCATACTAGGTCCTATATTGTACAGGTCTTTCATCAGAATTCTACATAGTTTGTGCATACCTTTTCATACAGGGTTCTGGTTTTGTTCAAGCCCTCCTCATACAGGGTCCTAGTTTTGTGCAAACCCTCCTCATACGAGGTGTCATAGTTTGTACAGGCCTCCTCATATTAGGTGTCATATTTTGTACAAGACTTCTCATACTAGGTCCTAGATTTGCAGGCCTTCTCATATTAGGTACTAGTTGGTACATATATTCTTATATAAGATTCCAGTTTGTATTAGCTAGGTCCTAGCTAACTAGGTCCTAGTTTTTACGTACTTTCTTTCACAATGTCCTAGTTTGTATAAGATTTATCATACTAGATCCTAGAGTGTACAGGCCTCCTCATAGTAGGTCCTACTTTTTTCCCTGAAGTTTGTTGTATTAATTACCTCTAGTATAGTGCACAGGCCTTCTCATACTAGGTCCCAATTTGTATAAACCTACTCATAGAAGGTCATGCTTACTAAGACCGTAGTTATTACTGACCACTGCCTCAGATAGAGCTAACACAACATAGAAAATTTGCTTTTTGAAACAGTAACTTGTAACCTAGCCAGTTAGTATTTATTCAGTTAGTATTTTTAAAAATTATCGGTAATATTGAATTGATGTTGTGTAGTCTATAGTAGCGTGATTATAATTATATATCCTCTAAAGCAGCTGTTTGCCACAGAGGTCTGAAAGAATTTAGTACGGCCTAAGTATATATGTTCTCAGAGCATGTTCTCTTAGAGTTCTTCTTAGAGTATGTTAGTAGTATATTTATTCTACACCATTAAATTTGGGCTCCTACTCTACAGCACCCCTTTCCAAATTATTACAAATATTTCCTTTTGGAATTCCTCATTGGAATTTTGAAACTGATTTTCAGTTATCGCAAATTTTTGAATCAGTTTTTAAAAAAAGGGAATAAAAATATTGGAGGAGAAAGACGAGTAGCCCAAACGTGTCCATTTATACTTTTTTAAACATTGTTTTTTCAGTCATAAGAATATATATAATACAAAATACATAGTATCCACAAAGCTAAATAGCTTATCTGTAGGTAATTGAATAATACATTCATAATACCTATACTCATGTTCTTTCAATTAATAGTTTATTTATAAAAAGAAAATTAAAATAAAGGCCGTCCCGTGGCCGATTGGTTAGCACACTTGGCTACTGATCTACGGGACCTGAGTTCGAGCCCCGGGTAAGGCATGGATGTTCGTGTTGTTTTCTGCTGAGGTCCTGCCATCCTCTCAGATCTTCTACTGTGACATATAAACTGACAGGCTCCTGTCAGACCTCTGTGGCAAGCAACTGCTTGAGGGGGTATTTATTTATTATTTTATATAAAACAAAACGTAAAATGCAAAAACTTCATGAAATGTACAAAATTTAACATAGTTGTATAATTTATTTAAGATAATATTTTCATTTATTTTTAATCTATTATAGCTGCTAACATCTATAATTTCTCTTGAAATCAAATCAAAAGGGTGTGTTATTTTATAATCACTGATACATCTTCCTTAATTGTTTTTAAATTTAGATAGTTTGTGATAATTTTTAGCTTTTAATCTTGCATTTTTACCATGATCTAGTTTCTTTTTAAACGTATTATCAAAATAATGTTTAAAGGTTATATTATAAATATATAAGTTTCTGTATTACAACAAGTTCAAGTAATGTAATCTGTCTCTTAAAGTCGTATAATTTGGTCTAAGTTTTAAAGGTATTATTATTTTGGCTATTATAGATTGAAGACTTTAAATTTTTATATTTGTTAGGTTTGTTGTACATTGAATGGCTGTACCATAAGATATAATGGATTCACATAAAGATTTATGGGATAAAATGCAAGTTTTAGTAGAAAGCAGTTAATCTAAGATATTCACGTATTTAAATATTGGAGAATGTAGCCAATTATATATAAAATATGTATATATATATATAATTATAATATAATATTAAAAATATATTATAAATCAAAGTACAACTACTCCTATAGGATATGTGATACGTAACGAAGTGATAGACTATTCATATTATTTTCACTGCATCATCGCTATCATTGTCATCATCACCGCCATTCGACTGCTGTGATCGTTGTTGTGATGATCATCATCATTACTACTAGCCGGCGTCGCCGTTATAATTGTCATCACTACCACTATCATTTTCATCACCACCAATCTTGACGTCGTCGTCATCACTATTACCATCCTCATAATCGTAATCACCACCACCATTGCCATCGTCGTCATCGTCACCGCTATTGCTATCATCAACATTGTCGTCGTCATCACCACAGCATCGTCATCGTCCTCATCCTCACCATCGTCATTCATCCATTGACGTCACTGTCTTTATTATCGTCACCATCACTCCACTATTCTTAGCATCTTCACCATCACCACCACCACTACTGTCATCTTCAACATACCATTGTCATCATCGTCTTTATTTTGTTGTCATCATCACACCATTGTAATTATCGCCTATATTATGTTATCACCATCACACCATTGTCGTTATTGTCATTATCGTCTTTATTATCGTCACCATCACTCCACTATTCTTAGCATCTTCACCACCACCACCACCACCACCACTGCTGTCATCTTCAACATACCATTGTCATCATCGTCTTTATTTTGTTGTCATCATCACACCATTGTAATTATCGCCTATATTATGTTATCACCATCACACCATTGTCGTTATTGTCATTATCGTCTTTTGGTGTGCAGTGGCCAGATGCAGTAGATGTAGTTCAGGATAGACTTGCTTGGAGAACTAAATTGCACGGTCTGGTTGGACCTCCGTAGCCCATGGCTGCTTGATGATGATGATGATGATGATGGTGGTGGTGGTAGTGGTGGTGGTGGTGGTGGTGGTGGTGGTGGTGGTGGTGATGATGATGATGATGGTGGTGGTGGTAGTGGTGGTGGTGGTGGTGGTGGTGGTGGTGATGATGATGATGATGACGACGACGACGACGACGATGATGATGATGATCGTCATCATCGCTACCAAAACACCATTATCTTCAGTGTGCGCATAGTGTTCCGATTTTAAAAGCCGTTGACAAGAAAAATCTCCTTATTCTGTCACCAGAATTCATAATTTTTGACATCTTTCTAACACAAACTCATGTATTTTAACATATTTCACCAAAGTAAAATCAACCCTCGAGCATTTAAAATGTACCGTGTCCATCACCGTACTAATCGAACAACATGTTTTTTCTGTCTGCCATGCCTAACTGAGCTGAAACGAAGTTTGATAGAAGCTTATTATTATTCTTTTTTCGCACAAAAAAAGATTCATAACGAACGTTATTGACATAATGATGAATAGTTCCACATTCCAGACTCTTCTTTTTTCTCGTGATATCGGTTTGCTTTATAACGGAAATCAGTTTCTTGTGTATGTGGCGTAGAAGAAACAGATTGTAACGAGCTCAGTGTAAGATGGTAAACAAACAAGAAATTGGGAAAGGCGCAATTTCAGAGACCGTAGAAAGATACATCATGTTCATCGGGAAGCAAATCTTCGTCTGATGCGAATATTGCTCTTCCTCTTATCAACGATATCAGGAAAACAGCATGGAGAAGTGACAAGGAGAGAGCCTGCTCGCGTTTCGTCATCGATTGCATCGAAAATGAGGAATTCAGTGGGTGCAGGAAGCACAAAGCAAACTTTTGGTTGATTATAGAATCGCAGACCTTATCACAACGTGCGCTCTATTTTTTGCTGACAGAAGTAGAATAACAAACTATAAAAAATGAAATAAAAATAAAGAGAAGGAACTAAACCTTTCCATTGCTGTTGGCTTATCTGAAGCAGCCACAGAAATATGACCCGAAGCACACTGATGCCCGGACGATGCTATCCTACTATCTTACACCACAGTCTAGAAAGATGCTTCTTCTTCTACCCATTCCAGTCTTTTCCTCCACTTTTACTAGAAGCATCTTTTCCTCCCCTCAAACCCTCCCATTTTTCCTTCTTTCTATAGTCACTTTCCCCTTTAAATATGCCCATTGCAATACGAAACACATTATGGGTGGTGGGTAAATGTTCTGCATCTCTAGTAATGGTGCTCCAGTGAGCTCTGGAAGATGAAGCGCAAGAGCATGAGATGGAGAATCGTGAGCAATATAACCTCGGAAGCCCACGAGTAAAAGAGCGTGTCTCCACCTCTCCTTGGTCTACTCAGTGTGGTCGTAAGTAACTGAAAGAAAACAAGGACTTTTCACTTCTCCTTGCTCTCCGATCTCGCATCCTTGAGGAAGAGCAGGTATGTATGAGTGTACGTGCATCAGAGAGCCACCAAGTATCGGAAATCATTCCTTTTTCCATTGCCTATTCGATAGCAACGCTCTTCGACAATAGTTTCGCCACGTTTATTCAAATGTGTTACCGCAGATAGAGAATCTGTTTAGATGGGGTGAAGACACTGGTCTGTGCAGAATGATTCTTGAAGTTGGATGTGGAAGGGGGGGGGGGAACGATGTAAAAGAAGAAGGGAAAAACAAGATCGAAAATGGGAAGGAAAAAATCGGTTGGAGAGACTAGAACATATGTAGAGGAAAACCTAAAAACGTCAACAGCATACCGAAGTGGAAGAAAACTCCTATAAATGTAGAAGTAGACATGGAAAGTAGAAAGAAACCGAATCGTTGTCTTTCGGCTGGGAGGGGAGAAAATGTTGAAGGAAACAATAAAGAGGAATGGGAAGTTTGAGATGGGGAAATAAACGAGAATAAAGAACTTTTGCGTTCAAATAACAAAATGATGGATGACTCAGAAATTCCCCAAGCGCGTGACTAGCTCCATTTTCATCCCGCTTTATTCTTCCCGCCTTTCAATTCTACTTTTTTTTTCATTCTTTTTGTTTTTTCAGCAAAATGTGTAGAGCGAAGAAAAAAGGTGTTCCATAAATCTTACGCGACGTCCTTTGTGGATATTATCGATTCTTTCTATCGTGATCCTCAGTCGGGTTTTCGTAAGAATAATTCTTAAAATTAAGCATAAAAAAAGGGAACAATTACTTCTTCTGTATCTTTCGAATTTCCTCGCGTTTGCTTCATTTCCTGCCTCGGAAGCGAAGATGGCGGATATAACACTGCGCATGTGCAGAGTTTGTGTCATATTGTTTCCCTCTAGTAACTGTTCCCCCCTTTCTGCGAAGCGCAAAATCTTCCCTCATTCTGTCCTCTCCAATAAGAAGATGTCACAGCATAATTGAACACGTGCACTTTACGAGCACGCGTCGAGATGGTTCGTTAATTGGAGTCTTGAAAAATTGGTTGTCTGAGGACATTTTTCCTGCGTTGCTTGGGGCGCAGCAGCTATTGGAATTCATGTCTGCTTAAGCTCGTAGTTTCGTCCAATTACATGTCTATTACGGTGCCCCTCGTGGCTGAGGAATGCCGTGAGTTATCTCAATTGCACTGTTTTCTTCGTCTCTTCTTCTTTGTCTCTTTCTATCTCTCACTATTCTTTTATTTTTTACTCTTTTTAATATTACAAACGAAGCACATCATCATCATTTTGTGGTAGAAAAATTGAGTGGATAAACCCACGTATCTTATCAATCGAGTACGATCGAATTTGAGCATCGGCGTTTCTAGCGAAGTAACATTTAGCAAAGAAAGTGCATCGGTTTGCTCTGAGATTTTAAACTAAACATTGTATTATTGTGAGAGGGGAAAGCAACCCATTTTTTTTCTTATAAGAAAAAGAAAGAGCAACTCTTTTATCAGCTCTAGAAGGAGGAGTTTTTTTTCTTATAAGAACTCGAAGGAGGAAAAATTCTTATCAGAGCAGGAAGCAAAAAATCTTTTATCAAAACAGGAAGGAAATAAATTTTCTTATCAGAACAGGACGGTGTAAAATTTTCTTATCAGAAAACGACGGAGAAAAAGTTTCTTATCAGAACAAGAAAGAGAAAAATTTTCTTATGTAGCAAGAAGGAGTAAAATTTTCTTATTAGAACAAGAAGGAACAAAATTTTGTTGTCAGAACAAGGAGGAAAAGTTTCTTATCACAACAAGAAGGAGCAAAAGTTTCTTATCAGAACAAGAAGTAACAAAAGTTTCTTATCAGAACAAGAAGGAGGAAAGTTTCTTATCAGAACAAGAAGGAAGAAAATTTTGTTGTCAGAACAAGAAGAAAAAGTTTCTTATCACAACAAGAAGGAGCAAAAGTTTCTTATCAGAACAAGAAGGAGGAAAATTTTGTTGTCAGAACAAGGAGGAAAAGTTTCTTATCACAACAAGAAGGAGCAAAAGTTTCTTATCAGAACAAGAAGGAACAAAAGTTTCTTATCAGAAGAAGAAGGAACAAAAGTTTCTTATCAGAACAAGAAGGAACAAAAGTTTCTTATCAGAACAAGAAGGAGGAAAAGTTTCTTATCAGAACATGAAGGAGGAAAATTTTGTTGTCAGAACAAGGAGGAAAAGTTTCTTATCACAACAAGAAAGAGCAAAAGTTTCTTATCAGAACAAGAAGGAACAAAATTTTGTTATCAGAACAAGAAGGAGGAAAAGTTTCTTATCAGAACAAGAAGGACGAAAATTTTGTTGTCAGAACAAGGAGGAAAAGTTTCTTATCACAACAAGAAGGAGCAAAAGTTTCTTATCAGAACAAGAAGGAACAAAATTTTGTTGCCAGAACAAGAAGGAGGAAAAGTTTCTTATCAGAACAAGAAGGAGGAAAATTTTGTTGTCAGAACAAGGAGGAAAAGTTTCTTATCACAACAAGAAGGAGCAAAAGTTTCTTATCAGAACAAGAAGGAACAAAAGTTTCTTATCAGAACAAGAAGGGGGAAAAGTTTCTTATCAGAACAAGAAGGAAGAAAAGTTTCTTATCAGAACATGAAGGAGGAAAATTTTGTTGTCAGAACAAGGAGGAAAAGTTTCTTATCACAACAAGAAGGAGCAAAAGTTTCTTATCAGAACAAGAAGGAACAAAATTTTGTTGTCAGAACAAGAAGGAGGAAAATTTTGTTGGCAGAACAAGGAGGAAAAATTTCTTATCACAACAAGAAGGAGCAAAAGTTTCTTATCAGAACAAGAAGGAGTAAAAGTTTCTTATCATAACAAGAAGGAGCAAAAGTTTCTTATCAGAACCAGAAGAAGCAAAATTTTCTTATCAGAACAAGAAGCAACGTTTTTGTTATCAGAACAAGTAGGAACAAAAGTTTTCTTGTGAGAACAAGAAGGAGCAAAACATGAAATTATATTTATATTTAATAAACTTATATTTATACTTTCTTTTGCATTTGTTTCTTTATATTTATTTGAGCACTTAAATATTTATAATAGTTACAAAATGTTCGACAACGAATGTCTGATATCATCACTGCCTGTTAGAGATTATTTTCTAAAATCAAAAATAAAGACAATTTTAATAAATCATTGCAAGATATTATATTAAATGCGGCAAAGTTGGATGGAATATGTAGGAAGGTATATTCGTCCACTGAAAAATTACGACTCTGAATCTTTACATCACGCATTATTTATAAAACTGAAACTATTAACACGTAGGATACGATTTTATTTTTAGATAAAGGAGACGTAGGCATTTAATTTTCTGGTGTTCTCTTCCAGTCAGCCGATGATCTCTGAAATACAACATTGCCAAGTTGATTCTATCTTTGTTACTAAAAATGATATCAATTTCAAAAATTTTCGAGATTTTACAATAATTTACCGGCTTTATAATCAAGGCTATAATGTTCATAAAATTGTAGCAAAGGTAGGTTATAGTCATTCAACAGTGAATAAACTAGATGAATGCATATCGCCTCTGACTAAAATGAGATTTTCTTTTTCAAATTGAACAAAATTTGTTGTTTTCCAACGTTTGCAGTTTCTAGCAGTGATAATTGCACTTTCTATCAGTGCAACTAATAGATGATCGCGAAAATACAAATACTAATGTTCAATTTGTACTTATACAATCCGAAATGGTTTTTTGATTTTCCTTTTAAAACAAAAAATGTTGCTCTCTCCCACCTGCTCCCTAAAGAGTAAATGGTTTCTGCCAGTGTAAACCTCTTGACTCTACCACCAAATTTACAAATTTCAGGCATAAATAGATCATTTGCAATATTCGTTTAAAGCTTTCGCATTTTACAGATTTTTTCGCCGTTAGAATGACTATTGGGAGATTTGGAAAATGCGAATTGTAATACTTAATCAATAACTGTGCAACGCAAAAAGAATTTTAATTTATCTCTAAAAATATTACATATTTTTCTTTTTGATGATAAAAAGGAAAACATTAATTTGTTTTCCAAGTGAACTAAATATTCGAAGAACTTGATTGTATGGCAGACGGCAATGTCTCTCCAAGAAAGTGGGCGGGGGTGGCTCAGTCGGTAGCGCGCCAGGCTCGTAATCTGTAGTTCCCAGGTTCTAGTCCCAGCTGGGTCATGGTTGAGATTTATCTCCGCAAAAATTCCCGCCTTGCCCACAGTCAGTAGGGGACACCGATGGGTTTGGAAAGGCCGCCGTCCGTCGGATGGGACGTTAAGCCGTGGCCCCGTGTGCGGGAGAGCCATACCCTGTGCACGTTAAAGAACACGCTGGATGGCCTTGACGGAAGGCTACCATCTGTCTCCCAACAGCTGTTCCAGTGGGTCCCCTCCCCCAACCTTCTCTGAGCCTTCGGGGTCCTTGTGGCCTGGCCATTTAGCCCATTGTGTGCAAAATAGTGCTGCTCAGAGGTAAAACAACCCAACCCAACTCTCCAAGAAAGACGACACTACGTCATAATCGCGTTCTTTGATGTCTCAGCTTAGGTCAGAGTGGCTTAAAATCTTTCCAGTCGCTTCGAGGTTGGACATCACAAGAAACGATAACTGTTTCTCAGAAAGCGGCTCGTGGCGATTATTGGAGTTTGTCCTATGCGGATTAAAGCGGGTATGAAGTCGCATGAGTATACTCAGCAAAAGACATATTGAATAGGACAAAGAACACAAAAGTTGGATTCCTGCAATATAGGGACTGAAAGGCCCCTTTTTGCTGTCAGTGGAAACCACTGTATAGTGTTTTTCTTCAGCTTTACAATATGAAAATTTCTGCCTGACTTCTGAAGCATTCAACAAAACTCGTGATGTGGGGATGTACTATTTTTGAGGAGTAGGACGACTTGAAATTGATATTTTACAAAAGTAGAGATTGCCATCAGATGCTAATCTTTCCAATATACTTGAGGGAGTTTTAAATTCCAAAAACATAAATCTTTTTGTGACCGGCTTAGGTTGCTATACTTCTGAGTGGTACTTTTTTTATCCACAATGGACTAAATGGTGAAGTCTCGAAGAGCTCAGAGAAGGTTGAGGGAAGGGGACCCACTGTCCACTTGTTAGTCTGACCAAGGAACGTAATAGTTGTACTGTTGATTTCTTACTTTTGTTACCAAAAATGATATCAATTTTTAAAATTTTCGAGATTTTGTTCAGATTGATTGAATTGTTGAGATTGATCTCCGCAAAACTCCCCGCCCTACCCACGGTCAGTTGGGGACACCGATGGGGTTGGAAAGGCCGCCCGTCCGTCGCATGGGACGTTAAGCCGTGGCCGCGTATCTGGGAGAGCCACACCCTGTGCACGTTAAAGAACACGTTTGATGGCCTTGACGGGAGGTTACCATCTGTCTCCCAACAGCTGTTACGGTGGGTTCCTTTCCCTTAACCGTTTCTGAGTCCTTCAGATCATTGTGATCTGGTCGTTTAATACATTGTAAGCGAAAAAATGTCTCCATAACATCAGAAGAGACACAAGCAGAATGAGTAAATCAGAAAGAAGCTCAAATGGAAATGGAAGATGAGAAGTGCCTACAAACATAAACCCGATCACCTTCTAAAAAAGGTGGGTTATGAGGAATATTTCCTTATTTATTAATGAATTTTTTTTTCCCATTTTTTATGAGGAATCATGTTCGATCAAAATCTAGTTTTTCTCAAATACTACCCCTACATTTCAGTTGGTTCCACCTGGACCAACGTTGAGATTATCTCCACAAACCTCCCCGTCCTGTCCTCCCTCAAAAGGAGACACGGTTGATGATTTTCGAAACACTGCCGCACGTCGGATGGGACGCTAATCCGTGGTCCTGTGTATAGGAGAGCTATACCCTGTGCAAGCTGAAGAACACGCTGGATGGTCTTGACTGAAGACTATCATATGTCTTCTAACAACTGCCAAGTGGGTCCTCTCCCCACAAACTTCTCTAAGCCTCGGAGCCCTTGTGACCTGTCATTTAGCCCATTGTTTCAGAAGTAAAATGTCCGACCCTATTTTTCACGTACTAACACTCTTCATTAACGAGTGCTCACAAAACGATGTAAAGTTTTCAGCTGTGAGATATAGTTGTGTATCTATAACAAGACGAATCAATTTTGATTTCTCCGAATAAACTCACAAGCGATCTCAGTCCATCAGCTGAAACAAACAGAGAACTTGATAGCCTACTTCGGAAATAATTGATTTCCCATCTATTTCGATTCAACTGAGTGGACACCGTCTATCTCCGCGAAGTGTTATCGAAGCATCGGAAATCGTATCTTCGGTAGGTATCATGCTGTCGTTGAATGATATAGGTGATCTCTATCCGAAATGTTCGTTTTCGAAACAACGATTCGTGGCAGAACTATGCAATGTTTTCTCAGTTACTTGATGTTTCTTCAGATAAATCATTGGATTTTGTAATACCTGTTAACAAGTAATCAGGTAACATTTGCAATTATTAAATCTAAACAGAACTCACAAACAAAAAGGGAAGAAAAGAAGTCCTGAAGAAGGAGAAAACATCAGACAGGGACGTAAACAGTAAGAGATCATCAGAAAGGGTCGAAAACGGTAAAAAGATCAGAGATAAAGACAAGATCGTAAGTGAGTAGAAACTAAAACGGAACAACAGAAGGGAGACAAAACATAAAGGTAACATAAGAAGGAAATGCAAATAGAAATAAAAGATTAGAAGGGAGTGCAAATTGAAATGGCAGATTACAAGGGAGTGCGAACAGTAAGTGAGCATCAGAAGGGGAAACGAAGAGAACATCAGAAAGGGATGATCAGAAGGAATGCAAGCAGTAAAGGGAGGTCGCAAATTGTAATAGAAGAACAGAAAGAATTTCGAATAGCAAGGAACATCAGAAGGGCCACAAACAGAAAGAGAAGATGAGAATGGATTCCAAAGGTAAATGGATGATCAGATGGAGTGAAAACAGAAATATAGAACCTTAAGGAGTGCAAAAAAAGGGGTAACATTAAAGGAAGAACTGAATTGGATGAGAAAAAAGATGACATCGGAAGGGTCGCAAATATAATGAGTATATCAGAAAGTGGCCCAAATAGAAATGGAAGATGAGAAGGGAGTACAAAGAGAAAAAGGAGAAGAGAAGGGAGTGCGATCAGCAAGAGAACATTAGAACGGGAAAATAATAGAAAAGAGAACATTAGGATAGGGAAAGAACAGAAAAGAGAACATTAGAATGGGGAACAAGCAGAAAACAGAACGTTAGAAACGGGGAACAAAGAGAATATTAGGACAGGGAACAAACAGAAAGAGAACATTAGAAGGGGAACAAACAGAAAGAGAACATTAGAACGGGGAACGAAGGGAAAAGGGAACATTATAACGGGTAGGAATGGAAAAGAGAACATTAGAACAGAGAACGAAAAAAAAAGAGCATTAGAACCGGGTTGAGTTGGGTTGTTTTACCTCTGAGCGGCACTTTTTTGCACACCATGGGCTAAATGGCCAGGTCACATGGACCCCGAAGGCTCAGAGAAAGTTGGGGGAGGGGACCCACTGGAACAGCTGTTGGGAGACAGATGGTAGCCTCCCGTCAAGGCCATCCAGCGTGTTCTTTAACGTGCACAGGGTATGGCTCTCCCACACACGGGCCACGGCTTAACGTCCCATCCGACGGACGGCGGCCTTTCCAAGCCCATCGGTGTCCCCTACTGACCGTGGGCAGGGCGGGGAATTATGCGGAGATAAATCTCAACGCTGACCCAGCTGGGCATTAGAACCGGGAAAGAACTGAAAAAAGAACCTTAGAACGGGGAACAAACAGGAAGATAACATTAGGACGGGGCAAGAATAGAAAAGAGAACTTTAGAACAGGGAACACACAGAAAGAGAACATTAGAAATGGTAACAAACAGAAAGAGAATAATTAAACGGGGAATAAAGAGAATATTAGGACGGGGAACAAAGAGAATATTAGGACGGGGAACAAAGAGAATATTAGGACGGGGAATAAAGAGAATATTGGGACGGGGAATGAAGAGAATTTTGGGACGGGGAACAAAACAGAAAGAGAAAATTAGAAGGGGAAGAAAGAGAAAGAGTAAATTAGAACGGGGAACGAATGGAAAAGAGAACATTAGAATTGGGAAAGAACAGAAAAAGGAACATTAGAACAGGGAACACACAGAAAATGAGCATTAGAATAGGGAACAAATAGAAAGAGAAAATTAGAATAGGGAACACACAGAAAGTGAGCATTTAGAATGGGGAACAAACAGAAATAGAACATTAGAAAAGGGAACAAAGAGAAATAGAACATTAGAAAAGGGAACAAAGAGAAAGAGAATATTAGGACAGGGAATAGAGAAAGAGAACATTAGAAGGGGAACAAACAGAAAGAGAACATTAGAACGGGAACGAAGGGAAAAGGGAACATTAGAACAGAGAACGAAAAAAAGAGCATTAGAACCGGGAAAGAACTGAAAAAAGAACCTTAGAACGGGGAACAAACAGGAAGATAACATTAGGACGGGGCAAGAATAGAAAGGAGAACTTTAGAACAGGGAACACACAGAAAGAGAACATTAGAAATGGTAACAAACAGAAAGAGAATAATTAAACGGGAATAAAGAGAATATTAGGACGGGGAACAAAGAGAATATTAGGACGGGGAACAAAGAGAATATTAGGACGGGGAATAAAGAGAATATTGGGACGGGGAATGAAGAGAATTTTGGGACGGGGAACAAAACAGAAAGAGAAAATTAGAAGGGGAAGAAAGAGAAAGAGTAAATTAGAACGGGGAACGAATGGAAAAGAGAACATTAGAAATGGGAAAGAACAGAAAAAGGAACATTAGAACAGGGAACACACAGAAAATGAGCATTAGAATAGGGAACAAATAGAAAGAGAAAATTAGAATAGCGAACACACAGAAAGTGAGCATTAGAATGGGGAACAAACAGAAATAGAACATTAGAAAAGGGAACAAAGAGAAAGAGAATATTAGGACGGGGAACAAACAGAAAGAGAATATTAGGGCGGGGAACAAACAGAAAGAGAACATTAGAATTGGGAAAGAACAGGAAAAGGAACATTAGAACAGGGAACACACAGAAAATGAGCATTAGAATAGGGAACAAATAGAAAGAGAAAATTAGAATAGGGAACACACAGAAAGTGAGCATTAGAATGGGGAACAAACAGAAATAGAACATTAGAAAAGGGAACAAAGAGAAATAGAACATTAGAAAAGGGAACAAAGAGAAATAGAACATTAGAAAAGGGAACAAAGAGAAAGAGAATATTAGGACAGGGAATAGAGAAAGAGAACATTAGAAGGGGAACAAACAGAAAGAGAACATTAGAACGGGAACGAAGGGAAAAGGGAACATTAGAACAGAGAACGAAAAAAAGAGCATTAGAACCGGGAAAGAACTGAAAAAAGAACCTTAGAACGGGGAACAAACAGGAAGATAACATTAGGACGGGGCAAGAATAGAAAGGAGAACTTTAGAACAGGGAACACACAGAAAGAGAACATTAGAAATGGTAACAAACAGAAAGAGAATAATTAAACGGGAATAAAGAGAATATTAGGACGGGGAACAAAGAGAATATTAGGACGGGGAACAAAGAGAATATTAGGACGGGGAATAAAGAGAATATTGGGACGGGGAATGAAGAGAATTTTGGGACGGGGAACAAAACAGAAAGAGAAAATTAGAAGGGGAAGAAAGAGAAAGAGTAAATTAGAACGGGGAACGAATGGAAAAGAGAACATTAGAATTGGGAAAGAACAGAAAAAGGAACATTAGAACAGGGAACACACAGAAAATGAGCATTAGAATAGGGAACAAATAGAAAGAGAAAATTAGAATAGGGAACACACAGAAAGTGAGCATTAGAATGGGGAACAAACAGAAATAGAACATTAGAAAAGGGAACAAACAGAAATAGAACATTAGAAAAGGGAACAAAGAGAAAGAGAATATTAGGACGGGGAACAAACAGAAAGAGAATATTGGGGCGGGGAACAAACAGAAAGAGAACATTAGGGCGGGGAACAAACAGAAAAAGAACATTAGAAAAGGGAACAAAGAGAAAGAGAATATTAGGACGGGGAACAAACAGAAAGAGAACATCAGAACGGGGAACGAATAGAAAAGAGAACATTAGAACTGATAACAAACAGAAAAAGAATATTAGAACGGGGTACGAATGGAAATGAAAACATTAGAATGGATAACAAAGAAAAAGGGAACATTAGAAGGGGGAAAGAACAGAAAAGAGAACATTAGAACGTGTAACAAACAGAAAGAACGGGAGAAAAGCACCCGTAGAGAAAGGAATAGACAGAAGGGAGTGCAAACTGAAATGGAAGGTCAGAAGAGACGTAAACATAAAGAGAAGAACAGAAGGAAAAGTAATGGTCTACTTCTACTGTGGCGGCTAAAGAGTTATATATTCAGGGCCGAATCTGGGGTAGGGGGACAAAGGAATCATACACCCCCTTCTTTAAAATCCATGGTAAGGGTGTAGAGGCAAAAAATTATGAAACATGAATTTTTCATACACTTTGATAGAAATTTATTTAAAGATCTCTAAGGGGGAAATACTATACGATCATTGAAATCCAGTCTCTTGGACCCTTTTACTTTTATCCCGGCTCAACTTAATTCTTTCCACCCACCCACACCCTTAATATTTTTCTAGATCCGGGATTGTTTGTGTATGTTTCACGCATTTTTCAAAATAATTTTAAAACCTCTGAAACAGAGGGAGAATTATTACATTGCAATGGAAATCCAGTATCTTGATCTTTTTCCCAACACAATCCTGTATCTTGATCCTTTTCACTTTTTTTCGGCTTCATTGCATCGCTTGTTATAACTGAATATTTATATGGTTTTTCATGAAAAATAATAGTTTGTTTTGATGAGGACAGTAACGGTGAAATATCAGATAAAATATTTAACCAACTCTTTCTCTCGTGTTCAAAACTGCATCTCGCAAGTTATTAATAATGTTTATACGCGTCTTGAAATATAGTATTTCTTCTGAATGACAGTATTTATGTTGAAACCAATGAGTAGCATTTTAAAACATTTAGAAGGGGCAATGAGTAGCATTTTAAAACATTTAGAAGGGGCAATGTGTCAGCTTTTTACGTTTATTTGGGAAATACATTTGTCTTACCTGGCGTTTGCACTGCACTAACTGAACCCACGCAAACCAGAGATGCAGACTTCTGACACTACCTAAATACTGCCACAGCACACATGCAACTTCTATCTCTAATCAGCGTTGTCAACCTCAACTAAAACAAGAATCGTACTTTGACGTAAAAATTATCGTCTTTCACAGTTTATTATTGCACGTGTGTCGATTTAGATTTCGTTTTTCACGATATAAGATGGAAAATATAATTTGCATTTTTCGGTTTGTAAAGTAACACGGGGACGAAAAGATACATTTGCCCCCTTGTCTAAATAAACGGGGCAAATTGCTCCTGTAGCCCACGTTGAACTGGCGCCTATGGAAGGTAAAGGGAATAACAAAGGGTACATAAAGGGAACATTAAGAGAAAGATAAGAAAGGGATTCAAAATTAAAGAGATGTTCAGTAAGAAGTGCAAAAAGAAATGGGAAGATGAAAGGAAGAACAAGGAGATTGCGAACAGCAACGGAATGTCAGAATGGAGACATCAGAAAGAGGAACAATCAGAAATCGAAGATTAGATAAGGTTCGAAAGAGAAAGGTTTGATCAGTTAGAAGAGCAAAAATGTGTAAAAAGTTGAAGGGAAGAACAAGTAGATTGCAAAGAGCAAGGGAACATCAGAAGGGGGGAACAATCAGAAATTGAAGATCAGATAAGGTTCCAAAGAGAAAGGATTGATCAGAAGGAAGTACAAACGGAAATGAAAGATTGAAAAGAACATACACAGAAAGAGAAGAATAGAGGGCAGTTTTGACAGTAACGGAACATCAGAAGTGGATGCGATAACATGATAATATCAGAAGAAGGGCAAACAGAAAGTGATCAAACTGGCCCAGGTAGAAAATGAAGATCATAAGGAAGTACAACAAACAGAAACGAGGATCAGAAGCTTGACCAAATAGAACGAGAAGATCAAAAGGAAGTAAAAACTAAAAGGGGATAATAGAAGAGAACCTAAACAGAAAGGTAAGATTGGAAGGGAGCCAAAGAGAAATTGGAGTCAGAAGGGGTGCAAATAGAAAGGGAAGAACAGAAAAGAGTGCAAAAGTAAGGAAACATTAGAAGGGAGTACTAACAAAAAACGATCAGAAAGAAGCTGAAAAGAGGAAGGCATGATCAAATGAGAGTTCAAACAGAAAAAGAAGGCTGGAAGGAGCACAAAGGGAACTGGAAGGACAGATAGAATTGCGAACACGAAAATATCAGAAGGGGCGTGGACAGAACGAGAAGATTACAAAAGTGTAGCAAAATGAAGAGATGATCAGAAAAGGGTACAAACAGAAATGGAAGGTTGGAAGAGATGCAAACAGAAATGGGAGATAGGAAGGGAGCGTGGACTATAAGTGGATATAAAAAAGTGGGAGGGGCCAAATAAAAACAGAAAATCGGAAAGGGTGAAAGAAAGAAAAAAATGGAAGGGAGAGAAAACAACTAGAGAATATCAGAAGAGGGCGAAAGTAGAAAAGGAACCCAATAAGGAGTGGGCGTGAACAGACGGGGAATCTGATAAGGAAGGTGAGAGAATAAAAACGTAAAGAATCACTGTGTAAGACATATGTGCTAAAAATAGCAAATCAACGATTTCGTCAGACATGGATCAATGATGATTGATGGGAATCTCACTTTGAACTGGGACTGATTATGATGGATGGATATTTCGTTGAATGAGTTTACTGTTCTCTGTTGAAGAAATAAGATGGCAATAATTTTGAAAGCTGAAACAAATGTGATTGAACGGATATTGTAAGACCGAAGAGGGACAGAGGTTGAAATAAGCATTAGAAAAGTTTTGCCAGTCGAATTTTAAAATTAAGAATGAACATAATTCCATTGTATTTTAATTACGTTTAACGTTAAAGCATAATGTTATTAGGAAGATAACTAACTTTCGGTTTTTAATATTGCAATTTTGTTCATTAAGGCTAAAGGGAATAAAATGCATATTTGGCGGTGCTTTAAGAGTTTAAAATCTTGACTGTTTAAAGCTCAAAATTTAAATATTAATTTATGTTAATTAGCTAAAGTGTTTCGCCGTGGTAAACCACCGTACAGATTATTAATTCACCCTACTACATTAAAGCAAATTATGTTGCTAACATTTTACGAATGTATTACAGCAGGGTTGTAAAGCTTGCCCCGACTCAAGTGTCT
This sequence comes from Ryuthela nishihirai, assembly GCA_038380435.1. NCBI lineage: Eukaryota > Metazoa > Arthropoda > Arachnida > Araneae > Heptathelidae > Ryuthela > Ryuthela nishihirai. The sequence continues at coordinate 19,688,748 of JAWZYU010000006.1, read as the reverse complement.
CAGAATCAGTTTTATGAAAAACCATTAGCTTTCAATTATGGAAATTTTATTAGATTTGTTATAAATACCTCTGTTTATAAATTTTCTGTAGTTTTAAATAATTAAAATTTTTAGAACCCGGAAATATTTTAAAATAAAAAATACCCCCTCAAGCAGCTGCTTGACACAAAGGTCTGACAGGAGGCTGTCGCTTTATATGCCACAGTAAAAGATTTGTGAGGATGGCAGGACCTCAGCAGAAAAACGACACACACAACCATGCCTTACCCGGGGCTCGAACCAAGGTCCCTTAGATCAGTAGACAAGCGCGCTAACCACTCGGTCATGGGATATTTTACGTAAATCTAAAATTATTACACTTTGCCGCATAAAATACAAATGTTGTGCGATTTGATTAAAAGCAATAATCTTAATTTTATATCTATACTAAATATGTATAAAACATTTACTCAAAATTTATTCATATCGTCCAAATTTTATTCTTTAGAAAACTAATTAAAGGCATTTAAGGCATCAAGAAAGGAATTTCTGGTAGGGAAAGCGAAGCTGTTTTTCACGATCTGTCATAATTTGCTGATGGACTCTCTAACTTATTAGAATAATTATACGGGGTTTAAATATAACTACCTCTCAAGAGGGGGTAGTTCAGTTAGTAGCGCGCCAAGCTCGTAATTTGTAGTTTCCAGGTTCGAGTCCCAACTGAGCCAGCGTTCAGATTTACCTCCGCCCAACTGCCCGCCCTGCCCTCTGTCAGTAGGGGACACTAATGGGCTTGAAAAGGCCGCCGTCTGTCGGATAGGACGTTAAACCGTGACCGCGTGAGCTGGATAGATCGATCCCTGTGCACATTAAAGAACACGCTGAATGGTTTGTCAGGAAGCAACCATCTGTCTCCCAATAGCAGTTCAGTGGGTCCCCTTTCACCAACCTTCTCTGAATCCTTCGAGTCCTTTTGCCCTGGGGGTAGGGGGGGGGCTCAGTCGGTAGCGCGCCAGGCTCGTAATCTATAGTTCCCAGGTTCGAGTCCCAGCTGGGTCAGCGTTGAGATTTATCTCCGCAAAATTTCCCGCCCTGCCCACGGTCAGTAGGGGACACCGATGAGCTTGGAAAGGCCGCCGTCCGTCGGATGGGACGTTAAGCCGTGGTCCCGTGTGGGGAGAGCCATACCCTGTGCACGTTAAAGAACACGCTGGATGGCCTTGACGGGAGGCTACCATCTGTCTCCCAACAGCTGTTAAAGTGGGTTCCCTCCCCCAACCTTCTCTGAGCCTTCGGGGTCCATGTGACCTGGCCATTTAGCCCATGGTGTGCAAAAAAGTGCCGCTCAGAGGTAAAACAACCCAACAACCCTTTTGCACTGTCATTTAGCCCATTGTGTGCAAAAAATATCGCTCAGAGGTAGAACAACAGTTGGCCCATTTGATTATTAAGATAATTTTTACCATAAGTGTTTATATTTCTTATAAAAATGATTCTTTTGCCTATTGAATAAGTTTGCTGAATATCAATTTGGTTAATTCGAACCCAGTACACAGTACTTAGTCCAAAAAATATTACGATAAACCTTGCAGCGATACACGTGAAGAGTCTTTTCCAAAATTTAATCCCTATAGTTCTTTGCCTTCAATTCTCACTAAAGCAATAGGGTGAAAAATATCGTGCATCGCTCTCAATGAACTTTAAAAGGGCCATTTATAAAATGGTCCACCACGCTGAAGCAACATCAGTCAATTGACTATTACCGCGTTACCTTTCCCCTAACTTTGAGATACAACTCGCATCTTAGACCCCAGCCCGAAACGATCTATTTTCAACTGACTGTGTGTGCTTTGGTTTGTTTTTTATTTTACGTCTATATTTATTATTCTGTTAAAAGATCGCATAGGCATAATGAAAATATTAGACTGTTAATTAGAAAGTTTTATTTTTTCAGGCTCCAATCTAGAAAATAAAATGAAATAGGGGGGGGGAGGAGAAACTCAAGAGACTGAATTTCCATTACAGCTCCGATCTAGAAAAATAATCGAGGGGAAGGGGCGATATATAAAATAGAGCCGAAAAATATTTAAAGGGGAAGGGACAAGACACTGGATTTCCAATGTAGTGTAACATTTAATTCCTCCATTTTACGCGTTTTTAAAAAATGTCTTGAAAAGTGCATAAAATAAAAATGAATTTAATATTTTTTTGCCTCTATTAACCTTTCTAGAATTCTGAATGGGAGAATGGCCCCTTGCTCTCCCTCCTCTTAGATTGGGCATTTTATGCAAAGGTATTCAATTATTTGGCAGAATATTTTTTTATTTTCGAAACGTTCATGACATGGTCATTATGTAATATACTCTTATATAGTCATTTCCTTTTAAAATTACTAGGCATATAGAAATTAAAAATAATAATACTAAAAGGCTAAACGGTCTTTCATTTTTAACAAAATAAATGAAAATATTTAACTAAAGTTTCTTTCTTGGAAATACCTTTCTACACTTTCGAATAACACCCTATCATGTTTGTAACGGTATCGTATCCATGCATTTTTTTTTTATATCAAAGCCGGAGTGGCTCAGACGGTAGCGCACCAGGCACGTAATCTGCAGTTCCCAGGTTCGAGTCCCGCCTGCGCCAGAGTTGAGATTTATCTCCGGATAACTCCTCGATCAGTAGGGAACAGCGCACACGGCTTAACGTCCCATCCGATGGACGGCGGCCTTTCCAAACCCATCGGCGTCCCCTACTGACCATGGGTAGGGCGGGAAATTTTGCCAATACTAAGAGAAAACCTTCACTATAAATAAAATGGCTCCTATGCTTTGTTCTAAATTTCAAAGATGGCTTTTCACATAATATTTACCGTAAAAAATGTTGCACGCAAGATGCTTTAAAGTTTACAAATGTATGTAATGAGATTTGCTCTCTGAGGAAGACTTCATTACAAGCATTGCATGTAAACGTATTATAAGCATTAAACTATATCATAAGTATTAAATCTCCATCTATTTGCTTACGTACAAGTTTCATTCAGCAATAATTCTCTAACATTCAAAACATTGCAACCACATGTTTTAATATAAAGTGAAACTTCCTTTGAGCAGCTATTTTCTTACAGCCTTCATACAATTCACGTTTCTTTTGTAATGGGTGTTAACCTCTTATTTGTAATAGGTGTTAACCTCTTATTTTCGCATAGAGTTTATGTGAAAAATGTAATACAATCTTCAAATCCGTATCTATCTGCGAAATATGTTAAAGTACATACATTAAGATGCGAACTCTGAACCAAACTTTTATCACAAATATTGCTAATATGAGTTATTTCTTAGAGATATAGTAAAATACGGCATTTTAATCTGCATTATTCAGCCAAATGTATATATAAACAATGCACATCACAGGGACAATTCATTGAATAGCAACATTTAGTTTTCACACATCTCAAAGAAAATGTTCTTCATTACTATGATTTGAGTTGGGTTGTTTTATCTGAGCGGCACTTTTTTGCACACCATGGGCTAAATGGCCAGGTCACAAGGACCCCGAAGGCTCAGAGAAGGTTGGGGGAGGGGACCCACTGGAACAGCTGTTGGGAGACAGATGGTAGCCTCCCGTCAAGGCCATCCAGCGTGTTCTTTAACGTGCACAGGGTATGGCTCTCCCGCACACGGGGCCACGGCTTAACGTCCCATCCGACGGACGGCGGCCTTTCCAAGCCCATCGGTGTCCCCTACTGACCGTGGGCAGGGCGGGGAATTTTGCGGAGATAAATCTCAACGCTGACCCAGTTGAGACTCGAACCTGGGAACTGCAGATTACGAGCCTGGCGCGCTACCGACTGAGCCACCCCCGCCCCACTATGATTTGAAACATATTTTATTCAACAGGATATTTGAACAGAAAATTTTAAAATTATTAAACTAGATGATTTCGCTTTGGAATATGACGTCTAGGATGTACTCTGTGAGCAAAGGCTTTATTACATACAGCAAAGGTATAAACCCTTGGGATCTGTTAAAAGTGAGTTTTATTATCCTTTACCTGAAGTTTTTTTTTTGTGGAAAACTTTTTTTTTAATATCTGAGGCTAAGATGTCTCTCTTTGTTATGTATTAAAATATATCGTTTCATTTCTTATCTATGACAAGAAAAATCTTACAAACATTCCACACTTGAGTGTGTTTGTTTAATTGTTGAAACTTAAAGTTTCTCCAACGACTTTAAAGCTTCAATCCAAACTTCACATCACGCGTTCCATTAGTATGAGATATTAGGCCAAAGGTTTATTGCGAACACTACAGATAGTATATATCTGATTCTAAGTGTTTAAACAGAAGTCTTTTTATAGCTGATCCCTGAGCAAATCTTTTGCTGCAAAAGAATCAAGACATAAGTTAAAACACGTTTTTCATATTTGATTTCACTGATAAGTTTTATTACAAACATTACGTACAAATATTTTATCTTTTTCACGTGTTAGAAGATGTCTTTCACATTCTAACTTAAACATAGCCTTTATTATAAACATCACAGATACGAGTCTTCCCTTTAGTATGCATAAAATTATAAAATGTTAGATAAACTGTATGAGAATTGATAAAGAAAGAGAGGCGACTTCGGTCTCGTATACTTCTTATTTTCCAAACATGAATATTACACCAATTACAATTATAAGGATTCTCTTTGGTTTCTTCAGAGATTTGTTGGGTTGTTTTATTTCTGAGCAGAACTTTTATGCACATAATGGCCTAGGTGGCCAGTCATAAGGATACGATACGTTCAGAGAAGTTAGGGAAAAGGACACACTACTGGACAGCTGTTAGAAGACAGATGGAAACCTCCCATCAAGTGCATCCAGCATGTTCTTCAATATACACAGGGTATTCTCTTATATACCCCGGACCATGATTGGAACCCTATCAGACAGCAACTTTCAAAGTCCTCAGTGTCGCACATTCTCACAGATTGAGTTAGCGGAGACAATGATGGAAGAGCCGGTGTGTTCACTGATGATTTTTCAAATGCAACCTTTGGTCGAAACGATGATTTTTCAAATGCAACCTTTGGTCGAAACGATGATTTTTCAAATGCAACCTTTGGTCGAAACAGTTACCCGAAATTTCAGTGGTAAAAATAACAACCTTTAGTAGGCATTAATAACAGACTTTCCGATATGATTTCTGGGAAAAACGTTTATTGAAAACACTATATTCATGAAAATTTGTTTATCATTTGATCAAAGATGAGTTCTAAAGTGTTAAGGTTTTAAGAACGTTCATCCCATGGTCGAGTGGTTAGCACGCTTGGCTACTGATCTAAGGGACCTGGGTTCGAGCCCCGGGTAAGGCATGGCTGTTTGTGCCGTTTTTCTGCTGAGGGCCTGCCATCCTCTCAGACCTTCTACTATGGCATATAAACTGACAGGCTCCTGTCAGACCTCTATGGCAAGCAGCTGCTTGAGGGGGGTATTTATTTTTATTTATTTAAGGTTTTAGTTAAGACATCCAAGAAGACATATTGGAACCTTTATCTATCACAGGGTGCATCCAAGAAGATCATTTGAATTATTTTAGAATCAGATATATCCTGTCTGTAATGTTGGCAATAAACTTTTGGCCTATATCTCATACTAACGTAAAGAGTGATGTAAAGTGTGGATTGAAGCATTAAATTCGTTGGAGAAACTTCAAGTTTCGTATGATAAAACTTTAACGTCTTAAAAAAAATGGTCTTTTTTCTTGGGTGCACTCATCAGAGAATGCATCCAAGAAAATCACTAAAAGAGTCATAAATATCAGAATTTCCTTTGGTATGCTTAAGTATCATTTCCTGACTTCAAAGCATATTTTTAAGTATCGTATCCATATCCATGCATTTTTTATGTCAAAGCCGGGTGGCTCAGTCGATAGCGCACCAGGCACATAATATGCAGTTCTCAGGTTCGAGTCCCGCCTGGGCCAGAGTTGAGATTTATCTCTGGATAACTCCTCGGTCAGAGGGGAACACTGCACACGGCTTAACGTCGGATGGGACGTAACGGAAGACTGAATTTCAAACATTGCTGACAACAGATATTTCTTTTTCATGTGTCAGAAGATGGATTTTCAAAGGCGATTTCTGACTAAGCCTTTTATTACAAATTTTACATGTGTGAAGCTACTCTTTGGTATGGGTCAAATGATGACTTTTAAAATTCCCTCTCTAACTGAAGCTTTCTTTACAAATTTCACAGATTTGAGGCTTCTCTTTGGTGTGAGTCAAAAGATGACTTCTCAGAATCGATCTGTTATGAAAACTTTTATCGCAAAGTTTTATTACAAATACCACAGGAAAAACCTTTCTCTTTCACATGTGTGAAGATATGTTGTTTCAAATTTAGTTTCAGATTAAAGACTTTGTAGCATACATCACAAATGTTAAATTTCTCCTTAGTGTGAATTAATAAATGTTGATTGAGATCACTTTTTCCAGTAAAGGTTTTATTAGAAATATTACACACATGAGGCTTCTCTTTCATGTGAATTAAAAGATGTTTTTTGAAACACGATATAAAAATAAAAACTTTATTACAAGTGTTACAAATATGAGTCATTTCTTTGGTGTAAATTAAAACATGATTGTTCAGAGCATTCTTATAAGCAAAGCGTTTATTGCAGATATTGCAGACATGAGTTTTCTTTTTGCTATGTGGGGGGGGGGGGGTGGCTCAGTCGGTAGCATGCTAGGCTCGTAATCTGTAGTTCCCAGGTTCGAGTCTCAGCTGGGTCAGCGTTGAGATTTATCTCCACAAAATTCCCCACCCTGCCCACAGTCAGTAGGGGACACCGATGGACTTGGAAAGGCCGCCGTCCGTCAGATGGGACGTTAAGCTGTGGCCCCGTGTACGGGAGAGCCATACCCTGTCCACGTTAAAGAACACACTGGATGGTCTTGACGGGAGGCTACCATCTGTCTCCCAACAGCTGTTCCAGTGGGTTCCCTCCCCCAACCTTCTCTGAGCCTTCAGGGTCCATGTGACCTGGCCATTTAGCGCATGGTGTGCAAAAAAGTGCCGCTCAGAGGTAAAACAACCCAACTCAACTTTGCTATGTGTTAAAATGTGATTTTTCAGATTCGATTTCTGTGAAAACCATTTATTGCAAATATCACAGATATGGTTCTTCTCTTTGGTATGTGTTAAAAGATGCAGTCCCAGACAAGACTTTCGAGAAAAAGTTGCACTCAAAACATCGCAGTCATATGGTTTCTCTTTGGTGTGTGTTAAAAGATGTCTTTTCAAACCTGATGTATTAGCAAAACTTTTATTGCAATCCACCCGATGATGTGGCTCCTCTTTGGTGTGTGTTAAAAGATTGATTTTCAGGCTAGAATTATTGTGAAATCCGTTTTTACCAAAACTACAAGCATAAAGTTTCTCTTGAGTATGTGTTAAAAAATGAGTTTTCAAATGGGCTTTCTGAGTAAAACCTTTGTTACAAATGTCACAAATATGAGGCTTCTCTTCCATATGTACTAAACGATGTATTTCTACATCTGCTCTTCGAGAAAAGACCTTGTTACAAACATCACAAACATAGGGCTTCTCTTTGATTGTATGCGTTAAAATATGATGGTTGACACTATGTAAATGAGCAAATGTGTTATTGCATTCTCGTGGTGCAGACCGTTAGTACCTTTCAAAAGAGATACTCTCTTGTGGAAGTGAACGGAAGGGGAGGGCTGCCAGATAAGTGTGGCCTACTGATCTGGACAACTATGGCTACTTTTCTTTTTTTTTTCTACCCTGCTGAGGAGTGGTCAACCACACAGGGTCCTGGTGCTGACCATATAAACCCACCGGACTGGACAGATATATGGCTCTGAGCTTGATTATGGATCCTGATTTTGCTGCACTGGTGGGCTTCTGTGGAGGGAAAATCTTCCGCTGTGTTTTCTGTTTGTTTGTGGGTTGACACCCCCAAGTGAATAGATTCACGGGATATGTTTATCAGCTGGTGGATAATCCTGAGCAGAGGTCATCGCAGGCACCTGAACTCTTTGCTTCTATTCTCGTCAAATTCATCGTCAAATTCTACATTGGAGGAATTCTTCCAGTGTAGATGGCTTCAGCCTTTAGTGGTGGGGGAACGGGTCTTTGCCCCATGTCTGCGATTAGGGGGCTGTTTGATATTGTCGGCATTCCCTCTCTCAATAAACATAGTTTCTTTAAACATCCCACTAACCATTTTCTCTCCATAGGTAGTTGGAATATGAGGACTCTGCACAGAGCTTTTTCTCTTGATGTCCTCACACAAGAATTCCACCATTATAATTTAGATAATCACGGCTTGCAAGAGACCAGATGGACAGATAAAGGTCAGATTCTTAAAAATAATCTTAAATTTCTCTTTTCAGGGAGGGACGACAATAAGCATCACCAAGGCGTGGGACTGCTTCTCAGCAGACACGCTAGTGATGCTCTTCTAGGATATGAGTGCATTAATGAAAGGTTTCTTAGAGCAAAATTTCAGACAAGCGTTAAAGACCTGAATGTTATCTGCTGTTATGCCCCCACTGAGGATGCCGATGAGGATGAGTAGGATAGGTTTTATGAACAATTTCAGGATATTTTGAATTCTGTCAAGAAAGGAGATATTACCCTTGTTCTTGGTGACTTCAATGCCAAAGTTGGTACTGACTCTGACCTTTGGGGAGGGGTGATTGGCCCTTTTGGTATTGGTAGCTGCAATGGCAATGGGCAACGTCTCCTACAGGTAAGTAAACTCAATGGATTCAGAATAACTAACACATATTACAAACACCGCGACATACATAAGTACACATGGGTTTCACCTGATTGGCTGCATAGGAATATGATTGATTATATATTAATTAACAGCAAATGGGCTAGTTCTGTTAGAAATACCAGGGCATATAGGGGAGCTGAAATTGGATCTGACCATTACCTAGTTAAAAGTGTCTTGCAACTTAAACTTAAAAAGTGCTGTGCTAGGGTTAAAAAATTTGCTTTTAATACTGAAGCTCTGAAAGACCCAGTTATAGCCAAAGCTTACCATGATAGGTTACTTAGTCATTATGACAGTCATGGTATGCTTTCTACTGAAGTTGAGGAAGAATGGGATCATTTTAAACAGGCTTTTTTGGACACTAACAGTACTCTTTTAGGAAAAAAGGAGCAGAAGAGACAGAATTATCTGATTGATAAGGCACTTGAGCTTATTTCGGAAAGAAAGAACTGCAGGAATGTCCTTAATCAATACCCTACTAGTCCTAATAGAAAGCATTACAGAGAACTTAATAAACGTGAAAAGATCAGTTAGCTGCTGATAAGAATCTTTGGCTTGATGGCTTGGCTGACAAAGCCGAGGAAGCAGTTAGACAGCACAACAGTAGAGAGCTGTACCAGATAGTTAATGTTTTGTGTGGTGGAAAACGGACAGGTATAGAGGGATTGAATGATAAACAAGGTAAGGTTATATAAGGGGAGGATTCTGTCATGGATAGGTGGGCTGAGCATTTCAGTGATGTTCTAAACAATGTGGTTAGTTCTATTCCCATTGTTTGCAATGATGACAGATGAACTGGTGGCTTTAATGTTGGCTCTATAACACAGTCTGAAGTTATTTTGGCTGTTTCTAAACTTAAACTTCATAAATCCCCAGGGGTAGATGAAATTACTACAGAAATGCTTAGAGCTGGAAATGTTTCGGTTACCACATGGATGACTGAAATTCTGAATATCTTTTATGATAAAGGCATGGTTCCTAAAGATTTTAGCAGAGCTATTGTTATCCCTATTTTCAAAAAAGGTGATCGCAGTTCTTGTGATAACTATAGGGGTATTAGCCTACTCTCTATTCCAGGGAAAGTTCTTTCCATGATTGTGCTTAATAGAATTAAGAATCTGGTTGACAGTCAATTGCGTGATGAGCAATGTGGATTCAGAACTGGTAGGGGATGTATGGATCAGATATTTTCACTTAGGCAGATTCTTGAAAAATGTTTAGAGTTTCAGAAACCTTTGGTTGCTAGCTTTGTTGATTTCAAAAAGGCTTTCAACTCTGTTGATCGTCATAATTTGTGGTTGATTGTGAGATCATATGGTATACCAGACAAGTTAGTTAACATAATGAAGGCTCTCTATAATAACACGGAGTCGTGTGTGAGAGTTGGTATGGCTTGTAGCAATTGGTTTAGCATTACTTCTGGTGTTCGACAAGGGTGCATTTTGTCTCCTTTTCTCTTTAGTTTGGTTATTGATTATGTTATGCGAAATTCACTTCAAGGGAAAGATTTTGGCCTTAAATGGGCTGGAGATACGACAATTTCTGATTTAGATTATGCTGATGATTTAGACCTTCTGGCAAATGATGTTGATGAGATGAACTGTTTCATTCGAGCTGTTGATGAGACTGGTAGTAGAGTAGGTTTGGTTATAAACAGAGAGAAAACTAAAGTGATGAAAATTGGTCAGGCAGGCTGTGATTCAGTTAATCTGAATGGTTGCAGTCTTGAGCAGGTGTCACAGTTTAATTATCTTGGGAGCTATGTAACAGATAATGGTGATGTGCGGCATGAGATTAACAGACGAATAAGGATTGCTGCCGGGACTTTTAAGAATTTATGGAGAGTGTGGAGAAATAGGCGTATACACCTAAAGACTAAAATTAGAGTGTATAATAGTTTGGTTCTTTCTAGGGTTAGTTATGGTAGTGAAACGTGGACACTTTGTAAACAAGATAACAGGAAACTAGATGCTTTTGATTCCAGATGCTTAAACAGTATCTTGGGCATTAGGTGGTTCAACTTTGTAACTAATGATGAGGTTAGGCAAAGGAGTTTGCAACCTCCTTTAAGCAGCGTATTGTGCAGAGAGAGACTCCGTTGGTTTGGCCATGTTGCCCGTATGAGTAATTATAGATTGGCGAATAGGGTTATGAACAGTGTGCCTAAAGGCCTCAGAAAGAAGGGGAGACCTAGGATGCGGTGGGCAGATAATGTCAAACAGGACCTTGTTAGAATTGGTGTGCAGTGGCCAGATGCAGTAGATGTAGCTCAGGATAGACTTGCTTGGAGAACTAAATTGCACAGTCTGGTTGGACCTCCGTAGCCCATGGCTGCTTGAGGATGATGATGATGATGATGATGATGCATCACAGACATGACGTTTCTCTTTTGTATGTGTTAAAAGGTTTTGAGATGTGATATCTGAGCAAAACTTGCACTACAGATATCGCAGGCATGAGGCTTCTCTTTCATATGTGTTAATAAATGGATTTTAACTTGCCTACTAGTAGAAAAGCCTTTATTGCAAAAATCGTAGAAATGAGACTTCTCTTTGGTGTTTTTCATATTCGAATTTAGAGCAAAGGATTTATATAAATATCAAGGAACACAAATTTCTCTTTTTTTATCTGTTTAAAATACGGCTTTTCACAGATGCATTTTAGCAAAGACTTTATTTCAAATATAACTTATATATTTCTCGTTGGTATGTTTAAAACTATTGCTTTTCTGATGCCACTGCATGAAAAAAAAATTGTTCAACACGTCATAGCATGAAGCTTTTCTTTACCATGCTAAATCGATAACTTTTACAGTTTAAATTTATGAGAATAGTTCTTAAAATCAATTTATCGATTTGAATTTTCCCTTATTTGTGTAATAATTTATTACACATTATCTGGAAAAATGCTTTTCGAGGATTAACACCTACCAACTGCAATTTTTCCCCTTCAAAATGTGCTTTTAATTATTTTTTCTTTTGAAAAAGTGTTGTATTTCAAATATGATATTGTGATATATGAACAATTTTGCTATGCAATATTTTTAGAGAAGGTATTTTAAGAAGATTATATGAAGTGCAAGATTTATTTTCTTGTTTTTAATGTTTGTTTTTCAAAGGAATTCTTTTCACAAAAGTTTTCCGACAAGCTCTATTACTTTCAAATTCCATACGAATTGCACACGACTTGTGATAAATTTATAATGATGCTAAAATTTTAGTAAAAATTCTGGTTCAATCATTGTTTCTTTTTCTATGCTACGGAATTTCATATTGTAAGAATTTTCGACGTGATAAAATTTTCAAACTCTCACCATAGATTTTTAATTTTACTGCATATGTATGGTAATAGTCTAGAAAACTTTCAGTGCAATCAATTTTGGTACAAGTTTCATAAATATAAATATATTATGTAGTAATAATGAAAATACTTAAATATGCCAGAATATATTCCTAATTCTTAGATGTCCCTTATTACTCACAGAGTCTTTCATTTATACACAAAATGTCTTTCAACTTTAACAAGTAGTCTTGTTACTGCTCCAACAAATTTTCATTTTTAAACTCAGAATTTTTTTTTATATGATTTACACATTCTGCATCTAGATCAAAGACGAATGAAAAGCATTTTTAACCATAAAGGTAACTTTTCTGCCTCAGCTTAAATATTTTATAAATATTCAAAAATCGTTGTTTTGCATTTTTAATGATACGAACTTGATCTGTATAGTTGGCAGAAAAATTATTGACACAATATGTAAATGATTATATGTATTTACAGGACACTGAAAGTTTAATTACATTTATTATTGAAATGAATGCGCTAGTGCAGACATTTGCAATGAATTGATACTTGATAAGAAATTATGAATACATTCTGTTCCTTCTCTTTGTATAAAGTTTTTCTATTATCTTCCGTGTAATAACACTTATCTATTTTCGGTATAAATTCTAAATTTGGAGATATAATTTTCTGTCACATATTTTTTCACGAATATGAAGTGGAAGCAAAAGTGAAACTACAGATGATATCGTCAGCTTCGAGATTTTCTGGTAAAAATCAGGAGACCTAAAAAGAAAAAAGAAATATTCAGCAAGAATGCAAAATGAACTATCCCTATCAAAAATCAGTAGAGATATAGATATATAAAATTTCTGTATTATAAACTGAAACATTAATTTGAACTCTGAATCCGAATGAATCAATCACACTACAACGAAAGGTTTTTTCTGAGTATTTCCAACGTTTTATTTCCTTTCCGTTATCAATGAAACACTGTGCATCATTCTCAAAGAACTTAAAATGTAAATAAATTAAAATATTTAAAATATACCTATTTTCCTATACGGGCCATAAAAGGTGAAAAATAAACCTGAAGCATACCGATGGTGCAATCAGTCATTTAGTTTGTATTCTCTTCAAAAGAAAGCTAAGGCATCGGGAATCTAGTTGTGTAGGTAAATCGGCGACCTATCTTCCTCTGAAATGAATACGAACTTGTGACTGATTGCACCATCGATATGCTTCATGTTTATTTTCTACTTTTTAGGGTCCATATAAAAAGATAAATTAAAAAAAATTAAAATATACTTATTTATATTTTTTGCCATTAAAAACACCTACCTTCAAAAATTGTCATTTGATTATGACTCATAAACATCAACCACATTTTCCTACCTTTTGGAGTCATATTTGAGGTACCAATTACATTGGAGACCTTTATCAGGAGTGGGGAGAATAGTAGGGACAAAAGTCGAAACAGTTTACGACGGTCATAATATAAACTTTTATTTGTCACCTAACTCGTAACTGTAGGCTATCTCATTGGGAAGATATATTAGAACGACTTTCACATTTCACATTTTTAGGGGGAAATGGGAGGAATGGGAGGGTCAGTTTTTAAGAGCCTTTGACACTCTCGGCATCAGAAGCTTCCATTTAACGCATAGCTTGTTACTTTCCGTACTCGCATTCAGGAGATATAAGGGAACGATCGTTTTCATTCTTTTCCCATCTCTTTTTAGGGGGAGGGGTATTTTTCATAGTTTATGACATTCCTCGTGCCACAAGCTTTTATTCGGCATATAGCTAGTTACTTTAGACATTTCAGTGCCAACAATGCTAATTGCATATGAGTGTGTCATTTTGATTAGTCTTTAGTTTTTGTTGATTTTTTTATGTGTATTGTGTATTCTTCCGAATTTTTTGGATCTTTGCATGACTGATTGGAGAATAAAACGAGTAAGTCATATGTTTCTGTATGAAGTGGATATATTGAAATAGGGTCAAGAGACTGGTCTCCAATGCAGCATAATATTTCCCCCTTTCTTTCCCCGCCCTGCCCACGGTCAGTAGGGGGCACCGATGGGCTTGGAAAGGCCGCCGTCCGTCGGATGGGACGTTAAGCCGTGGTCCCGTGTGCGGGAGAGCCATACCCTGTGCACGTTAAAGAACACGCTGGATGGCCTTGACGGGAGGCTACCATCTGTCTCCCAACAGCTGTTCCAGTGGGTCCCCTCCCCCAAACTTCTCTGAGCCTTCGGGGTCCAGGTGACCTGGCCATTTAGCCCATGGTGTGCAAAAAAAGTGCCGCTCAGAGGTAAAACAACCCAACCCCCTTTCTTTTAAAGGTCTTAAAAATTTCATGAAAAATGTATGAAATATTAATAAGTTTAATAATTTTTGCCTCTATTACCCTTACTAGCATTCTGAAGGAGGGAGAGGGAATGTCACCCTTCGTCACACACCCCAGATTTGGCCTTGGTTGTTCCTTCATTTATGGAAGTCAGTGTGGTTGACACCATTTCTCTCTGTTTCGATATTTCTCTACGATTTCTCAATTCTCTTTCTGAAGAACTAGGGGACGATAAGCCTACGAAAGTGCAAAAGTAGAGAGCCATTGCAGAGCCTTTCGTTATGGAGCGTCCCACAAAGAGCACTCTTACGACTAGAGGATTAAACGAAGCGTTCACGCTCTTAGAGCAACCTAAAGGAATGTTTGAAAGGAAGGATTCCAACTTTGAGAGAATCGTGCGGATTTGCAGACATTGACCAGCAAATAGCATGCTGCCAATCAATGTAACATGAGAGGAAGGCCAAAGAAACGACCCTTTATTCCTCTACTTTAAGAGACCAGCTTCTTCTGCTACTAGATCCTTTAGTGATCCATATGATACCACCAAAAAGCACAAAATCTTCCCTCTGATTCTTTTAATTCCGCAACTAATATTCGTTTCTACACGTACTGGACAGAGAAAAATGGAAACAGTTCCGGTTTATCTCAATAGAATATCGCATTCACACTTCAATAATATTTTCAATATGATTTTTAATGAAAATATGTCTAAAGAAAAATTAAAAATCTCGATTAAATCTATCTAAATCTCGATTTGAAACAATATTTGTTGTATTCAAAGAGTTATGAGCGTTGGTAAATTTAACAGTCTACAAAATATTGAACTCAAAATTTAAAACAGATTAAAAGATCACAGATCATGGTTGATTCTAGTAGACAACCGGGTGTATTTCACTCGTTACCGATCTCTTAATCTATTTTAATTAAATTTTGGAAAAAAATATTTTTAGCCTGTTAAATGTTTCAGAGTTAATAGATCTTTGAATACAGAAAAAAATATTGTTTAAAATCGAGATTTAAATAGATTTCATTGAGATCTGATTTCTAGTGAAAGTATAACCAGTTTATCGCTTTTCCAGTATCGTATAACTCAAGCTATTAACAGGAGTGTTTTCTCTTTACACATTAGGCTCAGTAAGCAGCGGGTCACGTTCCAAATTTGATTCTTCCAACTTCGAGACTCAATTGTACAAACGTTGACATTTATCTCATATTCTCCCATCATGCCTTTTGTGAGAAAATATACAATGATAGGGTTGGGTTGTGTTGTTTTACCTCTGAGCGGCACTTTTTTGCACACCATGGGCTAAATGGCCAGGTCACATGGACCCCGAAGGCTCAGAGAAGGGTGGGGAAGGGGACCCACTGGAACAGCTGTTGGGAGACAGATGGTAGCCTCCCGTCAAGGCCATCCAGCATGTTCTTTAACGTGCACAGGGTATGGCTCTCCCGCACACGGGGCCACGGCTTAACGTCCCATCCGACGGACGGCGGCCTTTCCAAGTCCATCGGTGTCCCCTACTGACTGTGGGAAGGGCGGGGAATTTTGCGGAGATAAATCTCAACGCTGACCCAGCTGGGACTCGAACCTGGGAACTACAGATTACGAGCCTGGCGCGCTACCGACTGAGCCACCCCCGCCCCTATACAATGATAGACTGGTAAACACCACGTCCATAGGATGGGACGTTAAACCGTGGCTCTGTATGCCGGAATGCCATACCATGTACAGAATAAGAAACACTTTGGTTGATCTTGGTGGTTTTCCTCATTGTCAACCAGCTTTCATCTATCTCCTAGCGAAAGTCCAGATTCTTTTACCAAAATTTCTTTGAACATTTGAAATCCTTGTGGATTGGACATTTAGCCATTTGTTCCTGGTGCTCAGTCGATAGCACGCCAGGCTCGTGGTCTGTACTTCCTAGGTTCGAGTCCCAGCTGGACAGCGTTGTGATTCGTTTCTGTAAAACTCTACTGCTCTCGGTCAGTAGGGGACACCAATAGGCTTGGAAAGGCCGCCGTCCGTCGGATGGGACGCTAAGCCGTGGCTCCGTATGCGGGAAACCCATATCCTGTGCAGGTTAAAGAACACACTGGATGGTTTTGACGGGAGACTACCATCTGTCTCCCAACAGCTGTTCCAGTGGGTCCCCAACCATTTCTGAGTCTTCGGGGCCCTTGTGACCTGTCCATTTAGCCCATTGTGTGCAAAAAAGGGCAGTTCAGAGCTAAAACAACCCAATCCAACATTGTTCATTATTTTATGGAAACCAATATAACTAAATTACTAACAAATAACAATAGAAAAAAATTCAATAATAATAAACATAAAAATACAAGTAATGTTAAAAAAAATAAGAATAAACAAATCATACAGTGAAAAAATTGAATCTTTTGTAATAAATAACACTAACTTGCAAATGTCAAAAACTCTTTATCTCATCGAGTTTTCATATATCTAGTTAAATTTTATTTAAAAAAAAAGATTTCTAATTGTCTTGGTAATATTTGGGATAGAGGAGTGAAATTTTGGAGCTGAATTAAAACAATGCGTACATCTTTTAAGTCATTCAGTAATCGTATAATTAATATATCATTTGACCATAGCTCATATTCATTTACAGAAGCCAGTAACGGATTACCGCGTAAGGGCGCGAAGAGCTTGCATGGCGATTTAGTATTCATAGGAGCCGCAAAACAGTCAAAATACGATTTTTTAATCATTTTATTTAGTAAAATGTTTTACAGTCGGTATAATCTAACTAAGCCGTCCCGTGGCCGAGTTGTTAGCACGCTTGGCTAGTGGTCAAAGGGACCTGGATTCGATTCCCGGGTAAGTTGGGTTGTTTTACCTCTGAGCGGCACTTTTTTGCACACCATGGGCTAAATGGCCAGGTCACAAGGACCCCGAAAGCTCAGAGAAGGTTGGGGGAGGGGATCCACTGGAACAGCTGTTGGGAGACAGATGGTAGCCTCCCGTCAAGGCCATCCAGCGTGTTCTTTAACGTGCACAGGGTATGGCTCTCCCGCACACGGGGCCACGGCTTAACGTCCCATCCGACGGACGGCGGCCTTTCCAAGCCTGACCGTGGGCAGGGAATTTTTGCGGAAATAAATCTCAACGCTGACCCAGATGGGACTCGAACCTGGGAACTACAGATTACGAGCCTGGCGCGCTACCGACTGAGCCACCCCCGCCCCGATTCCCGGGTAAGACATAGATGTTTGTATTGTTCTTTCTGCTGAGGACCCGCCATCCTCACAGACCTTCTATTGTAGCGTATTAAACTAACAGAATCGTGTTAGATCTCTGTGGCAAATAGCTGTTTGAGGAAAAAATTAATTTTGTATTATAATCTAACTCCATCGCTCGAATTACACGGTTTTGATATTACACGGTCAAGAAAATAACACCAGTTTCGTTTTACACCATTATATACTCGATTTTATACAGTATGAATTTAATTTTTTTTCTGGCGATTTAGGTGTATGATACGAATTGCGAAGTGACAATGGAACAGTGTGTCATGGAAGATTATTACACTGTCATACCAAAGTGAAATGTGTTTTAGTTGATACGATTTAATTTCAAGAATAGAGAGTGGTAAAGTTCACTATTAATAAAATCTTCTTCGTCTTCTGTAACAAGTTGTATCTATATTCTTGCCATTGTAATACAATGTCTAGCGATATCTTAATGAATAAAACTGGTTTCGATCAGCAGCAAGATCTAAATTTTCTGCATTGAATTCTTTCGGACTTGGTTAGCGCACTTGGCTAATGATGTAAGGGACCTGGTTTCGAGCCCCGGGTAAGGCATGGATGTTTGTGTCGTTATTCTGCTGAGGTCCTGCCATCATCTCAGACCTTCTGCTCTGGCACATAAACTGACAAACTCCTGTCAGACCTCTGTGGCAAGCAGCTGCTTGAGGGGATATTTATTTTTTTATTATTAATAAGAACCATGTTTTATCACATTTTAGCAGCATATTTAAATTTGTAGACTATTACTAGGCTAAATACAGCTGATTGGTAAGTACACTTCTTCACAAAATGTCATAAAAAAAAAATCACCAATTTTGCAAAATAAAGCATTAAATGTTAGTCCAAATGCTTCATTTCTAATTTATATTCAGTTCGTAAATATCCTTCTTTTAAGGTCCGTCTACAAATTTGATAGTGTAGTTCTACATTAACAGGTTGGGTTGTTTTTCCTCTGAGCGACAATTTTTGTGCACACAATGGGTTAAATGGCCAGGTCACAAGGACCCCGAACGCTCAGAGAAGGTTAGGAGGGGGAACCCACTGGAATAGCTGTTGGGAGATATAGTAACCTCCCGTCAAGGTCATCTAGCATGTTCTTTAATGTGCACGGGGTAACTCTACCTCACACGGGCCACGGTTTAACGCCCCATCTGACGGACAGCGGACTTTCCAAGACCATCGGCATCCCTATTGATCGTGGGACAGGAGGTTTTGAGGAGATAAATCTCAATGCTGACCCAACTAAGACTCAAACCTGGGACCTGCAGATTACGAGCCTGGCGCAATACCGACTGAGCCATCCCCGCCCCTCTATATTAACAATGAATATTTTTTTTTCTTGTGACCAAAAAAAAGAAATACATGAGAATTTAATATTTCTACTTTATATAATTATTATCAAATATGTGTTTTTTGCAAAATACACTGTAAAGAACTTATATTTATTGCTATTTTTATTAAGTATCCAACCGTCCCGTGGCCGAGTTGTTAGCACGCTTGGCTACTAATCTAAGGGACCTGGGTTCGAGCCCCTGGTAAGGCATGGATGTAGGTGACGTTTTTCTGCTGAGGTCCTGCCATTCTCTCAGACCTTCTACTTTAGCATATAAACTGACAGGCTCCTGTCAGACCTCTGTGGCAAGCAGCTGCTTGAGGGGGTATTTATTTTATTTATGTGCAAATTTATATAGTACATATTCAATTTTCTATTCATGAAATTCCCTAATTTAAATTATTTAACCTGCTGCATATATTTTTTTTCCGATCCTTTGTTATAAATTATATTGCATATTTAATACACCCACTACTCCCGGACAGTTGGGGCATCTCAACTTTTGTGCCTTGGACCTTTAAATATCTACATCCGCTACTAACAGAAGCAATTATATTTCTAAATTAAAAATATTTCC
This sequence comes from Ryuthela nishihirai, assembly GCA_038380435.1. Classification (NCBI taxonomy): domain Eukaryota; kingdom Metazoa; phylum Arthropoda; class Arachnida; order Araneae; family Heptathelidae; genus Ryuthela; species Ryuthela nishihirai. Next base: position 19,669,163 of record JAWZYU010000006.1, on the reverse strand, counting down.
TAATTTAAGAAAAGGAACTATGTATTAGATATTATTTCTTATTTTTATAACATTTTTAATATTAATTTAAATTGAGCTACGTTCTGCAATTTGTAATATTAATTAATTTTTAAAATATAATTTCATATATTGATAATGTTAGCATAAATCAATAGTTGCCTTTGCAGAATAAACTACTAAATTATTTACGGTTTTAATCTAAATTTGGAATTACTTCACGTGGTAGTTCTTCAAATCGCAGAAATTGCTGATAAACAGTGTGTTAAACGCAAAAATCATAAACTAATGCCCATAATCAAGTTCGTTATCGATTTCTCGAAATATCTAGTTTCATTTGCAGAGGTGGCTCAGTCGGTAAATAAATCAGGCTCTTAATCTGAGGTTCCCATGTTCGAGTTCCATCTGGGCCAGCTTTGAGACTTACGTCAGCAAAACTCCCCGTCCTGCAGTTGGTCAGTAGGAGCCACCGATGTTCTTGGAAAGTATGGCTTTAACTCAGTGTAAGTTAAACTGTGCACGTTAATAGACTGTGCACAGTTAAAGAATTCAATGTAAGGCCTTGATGGGCCTAACAATGCCTGTTTTAACAATGCCTAAAATAATCTGTTTCCTAACAATGTCCAATGGGTCCCCTCCCCCAACCTTCTCTGAGCCCTCGCGTCCTTGTGACCTGGCCATTAAGCCCATTTTGTGCTAAAGAGTGCAGCTCAGAGGTTGTTTGTTGTTTTACCTCTGAGCGGCACTTTTTTGCACACCATGGGCTAAATGGCCAGGTCACATGGACCCCGAAGGCTCATAGAAGGCTGGGGGAGGGGACCCACTGGAACATCTGTTGGGAGATAGATGGTAGCCTCCCGTCAAGGCCATCCAGCGTGTTCTTTAACGTGCACATGGTATGGCTCTCCCGCACACGGGGCCACGGCTTAACGTCCCATCCGACGGACGGCGGCCTTTCCAAGCCCATTGGTGTCCCCTACTGACCGTGGGCAGGGCAGGGAGTTTTGCGGAGATCAGTCTCAACGCTGACCCAGCTGGGACTCGAACCTGGGAACTACAGATTACGAGCCTGGCGCGCTACCGACTGAGCCACCCCCGCCCCTCAGCTCAGAGGTAAAACAACCCAACCAACCCCCTAAAAATACCAGTTTAAATTCTTAAACCAACTCAACATATAAAAATATTAATTCTCCTCAGAATATAAAATTTAATTTTTATCCCTCACTTTCACCCTTGATATCTAGGTTATCGATTTGAGACTCTTCTGAATATTAAATTCCGAAATCTGCACCACTCGGGTTGGTAGGTTGATAATATAACTCTTCAAGACGTTCCCTTTGAACTTCATTGAGTCGTTTTATCTCTGAGCAATACTTTTGTGCACACAATGGGTTAAATGGGCAGGTCACAAGGTCCTCTGAAGGCTCAGGGAAGAATGGTATAAGGGAACCAACATAACTCTAGAAGACGTTTCCTTTGAAATTGATTGGTATTTTTGAACTCTGAGCAATATTTTGTGCACACAATGGGCTAAATGGGCAGGTCACAAGGTTCCCAAAGGCTCAGGGAAGAATGGTGTAAGAGAACCAACGTAACTCTACAAGACGTTTCCTTTGAATTTGATTGAGTTGTTTTAACTCTGAGCAATACATTTGTGTACAAAATGGGCTAAATGGGCATGTCATAAGGTCCCCAATGGCTCAGAGAAGAATGGTGTAAGAGAACTAATATAACTCTACAAGACGTTCCCTTTGAACGTAATTGAGTTGTTTTAACTCTGAACAATATTTTTGTGCACACAATGGGTTAAATGGGCAAGTCCCAAGGTCCCCGAAGGTTCAGGGAAGGATGGTGTAAGGGAACCAACATAACCCTACAAGACGTTCCCTTTGAACTTCATTGAGTTGTTTTATCTCTGAGCAATACTTTTATGCACACAGTGGGTTAAATGGGCAGGTCCGAAAGTCCCCGAACGCTCAGAGAAGGATGGTTTTAAGGAAACCAGCATAACTCTACAAGACGTTCCCTTTGAACGGCTTTGTGCTGTTTTAACTCTGAGCAATACTTTTATGCACACAATGGGCTAAATGCGCAGGTCACAAGGACCCGGAAGGCTCAGAGAAGGATGGTTTTAAGGAAACCAACATAACTCTACAAAACGTTCCCTTTGAACGGGGTTGGCTTGACTACATCTGAGTAATACTTTTATTGCCCACATTGCGCTAAATGGACAGGTCAGAAGGTCCCCGAATGCTCAGAGAAGAATGGTGTAAGAGAACCCACTGGATATATGTTAGGAGACATATGGTAGTCTCCCGTCAAGACCATATTCGTGTTATTCGTGTTCAGGTTAAGGCCTTTGTAAAACAACGACCAACACAATAAAAATTTTAAAATTCTGTTTGTGACTTCCTCAGAACTCACATGGTTGAATGTCAATGCTGAAACTGCATTACCTCCCATACACATAAAAAAGAAATATTTATTAGAGAATTTATTATACAGAATAATAGTTGAAAAAAACATCCTATAATTGATAAAATTAAAGAAAAATAATCCAGATATTTCCCTAAACTCATCAACAAACATAAATAAACTAATAACTATCATAAATAATAACCTAAGTGGAGACTATATTATACAAATTCCTTGCTGGACCTCAGAATTTCGAATTTTAAATACTAATATACCTTCAATTGAATAAAAAAAATTAACTGATACAGTTATTTCGAAAACATTGGCTGAAGTTTATATAAATGATAAATATTTAAACTTTATTCATATATTCACAGATGGGTCCTTCAACTTTGAAAAAAATGCTCATTCTGGTGCCTTTTGCGGCCCTGTTGAAAATTATGAACATCTTTTTAAATTTACTACTCTCTATCCAATTATTATTTCAGAACTATCAGCTATAATTTTGGCCATCAATTGGCCCTCAAATTGAGAAAAAAATATAGTTATTTTTACTGACAGCAAAGCATCAATTGAAGCTCTATATAACAATCCTCTTAAAAGCAATTTTAAAATCTTTATTAGTGACATTTTAATATTAATAAAACAACACATTACACAACAAAACATTATACGTATACAATGGTTACCATCAGACTCTGGAATTAAACACAATGAAATTGTAGATAAATTAGTCAAAAAAGCAAACAATATCAACCCAAACTTAGAAACACCCTTTCTCATATACATTCACAAAAAGCAAAGCAAAAAACACTTAATAAATGATATTCAAAATTGGTATGATTCTAAGGCAAGCTATACACACAGATACAAAATATCTAATAAAATTAATAAGTTTAATGATTATGGCTTAAAAAAATGAGAAATAAACGTAATTCCAAAAATCTGCTCTAACTAACTCACTGCTTTATAGAATCAAAAAATCTGATAATCTTGTTTGTGATAGATGCTCAATATATGAAAATTTAGAACACATTTTATTTCATTGCAACAAATATACATTAGAAAGGAATATATACTTTACAAAATTAAATCAATTAAATATTACAACCAACTTTTGACTTTAAAAACATGCTTGAACCAATCAAAAATGCAAACAAAATAATTTGTTACAATTATCTGTTGGCATTTTATAATGAGAATTAAAAAAGATAATAATAATAAAAAAATAAATAAAATACAAAATATAATTAAATGTGGTCACAGAAAGTTTCACTGAATGAGTTTGTGTTCGGGAGTTTTCCAGAACACAAGAATATTCAATTTTGAGATATGGATGATGATGTATCAAGATCTCGATTTTGAAATATATCCGTTCAGTACATAACGAATTATGGTAGTTTTAATATTTAACAATAAGAATGCCATTAAGAAATATTTATTTCAGGAGTTAATTAAAACTTAGTAATAAGTATTATTGTATCAATGTGTTTAATAAAAAAAGTGTGTATTTTAAAAATTTGTGTAAAGAATTCTGTCACTATTCATTAATTTTGTATAAGTTTCTTAAGACAGGCATTGCTATTGTTAAATATTCAAACTTCCATAACTCATTAAATATTGAACGAATATTGTTTAAAATCTAGATATTGATTTATTTGATTGAGAACTTTATCTACAATCACATTTTTCAAAACAAAAATCATTTTAGGAGTTATAGAGCTTTGACGTTATCTTCCCATTGACTTAACATAGGGATTTTCCTTAATTTATAAAAACCAATATGTATAAGTTAAGAAATTTACTGTAATATGATAATAATTAGAATAGTTACCTTAATTTATACTGAAACTCATCACAGTCTGCTGTTTATTTCATATTGAAATTCATCACAGTCTGCTGCTTATATCATTCTGAAATTTGCTGTTTACACCTTGCTGTTTATATAATGCTGAAACTGATCACAATCTTCTGTTTCAATCACGTTGAAACTCATCACAATCTTCTGTTTATATCACGTTGAAACTCATCACAATCTTCTGTTTATATCACTTTGAAACTCATCAAACCATGATGCTTATATGATGCTCAAACTCATCAAGACGTGATGCTTATATCATTCTCAAACACATCACACTACGCTGCTTTTTTCATGCTAAAACTCATCATCATCTGCTGGCTGTTTTATGTTGAAGTTCTGCTCAACTACCACTGCAAAGTACAAAGGCAATTGTGGAGGGAAAATACTCTTGGGACACCTCGCTCGCCACGGAAGTGTGACAGGAAGCAGACCAGAAACCAAATGGAGGAAGTCGCGCTGTCTTTCACCAATCAGGAAACTAACTGCAGAAGATAAGAGAGGAGAAGCCTTACGCAGGTGCTAGACACTTCCGCTACCGAGCTGCAAGACCATAGAACCAGTTTAGCAGTCAAGACAGCTTAAATCAGCACTACCTTCAAATAACGTTTAAGTTAAACTTGGTCTGTAGGACTGCAATATCTGAGTGAATAAAGCGGCGTATTGCATTCCTTTTTCGATTTAAGTTGTGGATTGGGTTGTTTTACCTCTGAGCGGCACTTTTTTGCACACCATGGGCTAAATGGGCAGGTCACAAGGACCCCGAAGGCTCAGAGAAGGTTGGGGGAGGGGACCCACTGGAACAGCTGTTGGGAGACAGATGGTAGCCTCCCGTCAAGGCCATCCAGCGTGTCCTTTAACGTGCAAAGGGTATGGCTCTCTCCCACACACGGGGCCACGTCTTAACCTTCCATCCGACGGACGGCGGCCTTTCCAAGCCCATCGGTGTCCCCTATGACCGTGGGCAGGGCGGGGATTTTTTGCGGAGATAAATCTCAACGCTGACCCAGCTGGAACTCGAACCTGGGAACTACAGATTACGAGCCTGGCGCGCTACCAACTGAGCCACCCCCGCCCCCTTTTTCGATTTAAATAAATAAATACTAGTTTGCAGTATATTGAAAAGTGTGGTTTGCACCACATGAATTTTTGCAGCTGATTATAAATAGATTAAATTACCGGTGTTCGAGTGGTTAGGGTGCTTGGCTCCTGTTCAAAAGGAACTGGGTTCGAGCCTATGTTCTCTTTCTGCTGGTGTCTCGCCTTCCTCGCAGATCTTTTCTATGGAATATTAAGATATGACAGATGTTTGTTACACTTCTGTGGGCAACAGCCGTTTGATGGGTAATTTTTTTATTGACTGATCATGTTATTTCTACGAAGCAGGATTTTTATTCTGAATAGTTATTGCACCGTATATCTCTCAACCCAGGTTGGATACAGTTGCTTTGCTCTGAGTTGGATTGTTTTATCTCTGAGCGGCACTTTTTTGCACACCATGGGCTAAATGGCCAGGTCACATGGACCCCGAAGGCTCAGAGAAGGTTGGGGGAGGTGACCCACTGGAACAGCTGTTGGGAGACAGATGGTAGCCTCCCGTCAAGGCCATCCAGCGTGTTCTTTAACGTGCACAGGGTATGGCTCTCCCGCACACGGGGCCACGGCTTAACGTCCCATCCGACGGACGGCCGCATTTCCAAGCCCATCGGTGTCCCCTACTCACTATGGGCAGGGCGGGAAATGCAATATATTTAAAAATGTGGTTTTCACCACATATATTTTTGCACCTGATTATAAATAGATTAAATAACCGGTGTTCGAGTGGTTAGGGCGCTCAGCTACTGTTCAAAGGGAACTGGGTTCGAGCCCCGGTTAAGGTGTGGACCTTTCTATTTTTTTTTTTGTTATTGACTGATCGTGTTAGTTCTACGAAACAGGATTTTTTTTTTATTCTGAATAGTTATTACACTCAACCCAGGCTGGGTACAGTTACTTTCCTCTGAAAGTTTTTTTTTTTTTTGCATACAATAGTCTAAATGGCCAGGTCACAAGGACTCCAAAGGTTCGGAGAAGGTTGGGGCAAGGAAATTCGCTGGGTAGTTGTTAGGAGATATATGGTAGCCTCCCGTCAAGGCCATCAAACGTGTTCTTTAACGTGCACAGGGTATGGTTCTCCTGAACACTGAACAACGGTTTAATGTACCATCCGACGGATGTTCTTTTTTAAGTTCATCTGTGTCTTATATCGTACGAGGCAGAAGGGGGAATTTTGCGGAAATAAATCTGAAAGCTGGCCCAGGGGGAGCTCGAACCTGGGAACTGCAGATTAAGAGCCTGACGCTCTACCTACTGAGCCGCCCCTGTTGTTTATGTCTACCAGATGTCATTTATCGGAAGATGTAGAATGTCCAGCTACATGTCGGGTTTCCATGACATGGCGTAATTTATCTGTCGTTCAGTAGTGCATAGACTTTGAGATTCTAATAGTGACAGAATGCATTCATATGATTCAGTAGTGGACGAGGACAGACAGAGACCCCAATTGATGACAAATATATACATATGTTTAATATTTTTTAATCCGTTCTTTTACCTTCGACTCAGTAGATAGCGCCCCAGGCTCGTAATCTGCAGTTCCCGGGTTCGAGTGACGGCTGGGTCAGCATCGAGCTTTATCTCCGGAAAACTCCTCGCCCGGGCCTCGGTTAGTAGGGGACACCAATGTGCTTGGAAATGCCGCCGTCCGTCGGATGCGACGTCGGATGCGACGTTGTCCCTTGTGCGGAAGAGCCATACCATGTACGCGTTAAAGAACACGCTGAATGGTCTTCACGGAAGGCTACCATCTGTCTCCCAACAGCTGTCCAGAAGGTCACCGTCCCCCCAACCTTCTTTGAGCCCTCAGGGTCCTTGTCCTGCCATTTAGTCTATTGCCACTCAAAGGTAAAACAACCGAAATGTTATAAATGTTCCGGTTACTAGCATTTTCAAACAGCTGTTTTCAAAAGGCATCATCAAACATGAAATGTAAGATCTTGGAACGGGTGGAAATGAAAGCATGGTCCCTTTCCTCCTGCTCCATGAAGCGTGGTTGGCTCAGTCGGTAGCGCGCCAGGCTTGTAATCTGTAGTTCCCAGGTTCGAGTCCCAGCTGGGACAGCGTTCAGATTTATCTCCGCAAAATTCCCCGCCCTGCCCACGGTCAGTAGGTGACACCGATGTGCTTGAAAAGGCCGCCGTCCGTCGGATGGGACAAGCCGTGGTCCCATGTGCGGGAGAGCCATACTCTGTGCACGTTAAAGAACACACTGGATGGTCTTGATGGGAGGCTACCATCTGTTTCCTAACAGCTGTTCCAGTGGGTCCCCTCCCCCAACCTTCTCTAAGCCTTCGGGATCCTTGTGAACTAGCCATTTGGCCCATTGTGTGCAAAAAATTGCCGCTCAGAGGTAAAACAACCCAACCCAACAATCCCCTGATCCCCATGTTATGTCAATGAATATTCAAACTGAAGCTGCACAACTTAAAAAATTAAAAGCTCTTCAAGAGAAAATGTGACTGAAGGTCAATTAAAGATACTAATCAATTCTATCTAAATCCCGATTTTCGATAATATTCACTTAATATTAAATTAAAAAGTTTGTGCTAGAATATTTAACCGCAACAAAGCCATTAATGGCAGTTAAAACTATTTGATCTGATATGCTAATTCAAACAAGCTAACAGAAAGCAATAATCATGACATTTATTAATTATATTTTACTCGATAATTTACACTGTTATGTTGTATTTATCCATGTGATTACAAAGGTATCGAGGAGCTGGGCTGTTTTACCTCTGAGCGGCTTTTCTGCACACAATGGGCTAAATGGCCAAGTTACAAGGACCCCGAAGACTCAGAGAAGGTTAGGGGAGAGGACCACTGGACAGCTGGTAGCCTTCCTTCAAGGCCATGCAGGTCCCATCTGGCGGACGGCGGCCTTTTCAAGACCATCGGTGTCCCCTACTCACCATGGGAAGGAAGGGGATACTTGCGGAGATAAGTCTCAACCCTGGCACAGCTGGACTCGAACCTGGAAACTGCAGATTCTGGCGCGCTACCGTCTTAACCATCCTCGCCTCCAAGGGTTGGGTTGTTTTACCTCTGAGCGGCACTTTTTTGCACACTATGGGCTAAATGGCCAGGTCACAAGGACTCCAAAGGCTCAGAGAAGGTTGGGGGAGGGGACCCACTGGAACAGCTGTTAGGAGACAGATGGTAGCCTCCCGTCAAGGCCATCCAGCGTGTTCTTTAACGTGCACAGGGTATGGCTCTCCCGCACACGGGGCCACGGCTTAACGTCCCATCCGACGGACGGCGGCCTTTCCAAGCCCATCGGTGTCCCCTACTGACCGTGGGCAGGGCGGGGAATTTTGCGGAGATAAATCTCAACGCTGACCCAGCTGGGACTCGAACCTGGGAACTACAGATTACGAGCCTGGCGCGCTACCGACTGAGCCACCGCCGCCCCCGCCTCCAAGGTGTAGAGGAATAATTGTCTTTAGTCGGGTGAGATCCGAACTCCCTACCTCCTGATAACATGTCCGGTGCTCTGAGGTCAGGCTAAAGACATTTTTTTCTCTTATGTCTTTGCTATCATGTGAATAAGTACAGCATAATAATGTCATGCATGCAACGACTGCTCGAACGGCTTTGCGAATGGGGGAGATCGGCACACCATTGCATTCATTTGTTCTGGAATGTACTGTTTGTTTCTTTGCAGAACAGTGTCAGTAGGGGATACCGATGGGCTTGGAAAGACTTTAAACCGTGGCTCAGTGTGCGGGAGAACCATACCCTCTGCATGTTAAAGAACACCTATTGCCCAGTAATAACAAAAGAGGAGGGTTGGCAGCGATCAGCACCCAAACTGGACAACAGGTAAGTGATAGATTACAGCTTTATAGTGAAGCTTAATAAGAAACTTAGATAAAGACTGAAAAGAACGGAAACAATATGTCCTTAGGGTTGATCTAAAAAGTAAAATAAAAACAAAGAGAGAAAATTAAATCCCTCTCTCGTCATTATTTAGGACAAATCTAAGTGCTACATTTTTTTTAAAATGTGTAAAATAAACTTTCTTAAGCACCGTGTGTTCTTTTGAAACTGATACAAATTTGGTAAGTTATTCATTGGCGATCACGCCGAGGTGGCTTTATTGGTAGCGAACTATGCTCGTAATCTGAAGTTCCCAGGTTCGAGTCCCAACTTTGTCAGTCTTGAGATTTGTCACTGCTAAACCCCCAACCCTGCCTGGCCATGGCCCTCATGGGTTGGTTGTATTATTTCCTGTGAGAGATACATGGTTGTATACAATGGGATAAATGGCCAGGTCACAAGAATCCCGAGGGCTCAGAGAAGTCTGGGGGGAGGGGACTCACTGGAGAGCTGTTAGGAGACAAATGTTGGCTCCTATCAAGGCCATCCAGCGTGTTCTTTAACGTGCACAGCGTATGGCTCTCTCGCACTCGGAGCCACGGCTTAACGTCTCATCCGACAGACGGCGGTTTTTCCAAGATTGGGTTGGGTTGTTTTACCTCTGAGCGGCACTTTTTTGCACACCATGGGCTAAATGGCCAGGTCACATGGACCCCGAAGGCTCAGAGAAGGTTGGGGGAGGGGACCCACTGGAACAGCTGTTGGGAGACAGATGGTAGCCTCCCGTCAAGGCCATCCAGCGTGTTCTTTAACGTGCACAGGGTATGGCTCTCCCGCACACGGGGCCACGGCTTAACGTCCCATCCGACGGACGGCGGCCTTTCTAAGCCCATCGGTGTCCCCTACTGACCGTGGGCAGGGCGGGGAATTTTGCGGAGATAAATCTCAACGCTGACCCAGCTGGGACTCGAACCTGGGAACTACAGATTACGAGCCTGGCGCGCTACCGACTGAGCCACCCCCGCCCGTTTTTCCAAGAAGTCGGTGTCCTTACTGACCGTGGGCATGGGGGGGGGGGAGTTTTTCGGAGATAAATCTCAACCCTGACATAGCTGGTACTCGAACTGCAGAATTACGAGCCTGACTCGCTATCGACTGAGCCATCCCCCTCCACCCCTCCGTTTACCGGGGAGTTATACCTTGTGTCCTCTAAAGAACAGGCTGGATGGCTTTAACAAGAGGATACCATCTGCCTCCTAACAGCGGGCCAGTGGATCCCCTTTTCTCAACCTGCTACGATCCCTTAGGGTCCAGGTTCGAGTCCCAGCTGGGTCAGCGTTGAGATTTATCTCCGCAAAATTCCCCGCCCTGCCCACGGTCAGTAGGGGACACCGATGGGCTTGGAAAGGCCGCCGTCCGTCGGATGGGACGTTAAGCAGTGGCCACGTGTGTGGGAGAGCCATACCCTGTGCACGTTAAAGAACACGCTGGATGGCCTTGACGGGAGGCTACCATCTTGTCTCCCAACAGCTGTTCCAGTGGGTCCTCTCCCCCAACCTTCTCTGAGCCTTCGGGGTCCATGTGACCTGGCCATTTAGCCCATGGTGTGCAAAAAAGTGCCACTCAGAGGTAAAACAACCCAACCCTTAGGGTCCTTGTGACCAGACCATTTATTCTTGTGTGCAAAAACTTGATGGTCAGAGGTAAAATAACCCACTCCCCCCAAAAAATAGGATATTAGTTAGTAAGCAATGTAGACTTTACATGATGAAGTAGAAGAATATTCATAATATCTAGTGTCCACTATTTAAACATGAATTTTTGAATAAAGCTATGATCTTCATAAACTTCATTTTTTAATTAATTAAAAATTAATTTCTGTTCAGCACAGCAAATAATGCCAACAAAATGAACACTGAATCAGTTTGAAGTGATCAAACTGACAGTCTTCTGTGAGACCTTTGCGTCAAGCAGCTGCTTGAAGAGTAATTTATTTTTCATCTTATAATAAACCCGATATATCACGCATCCAAAATACCCTACTACAACCTATTGCGTGGGATTCTCAAAGGCTGAAACCTGCGCTGTTCCAAGGTAATTTTGCCTCCCCAAGCAAATTTATTTTTAGACGCCCCCAAGCGATCTTACTTTTTGCCACCCAAAGTAATCTACATTTAGTAGCTACAAGTAAACGTGATAATTAAAGCCACTATCTTTACTGTTGTTCGCCCAGTGTCCTATCCAGTAATAAAAAATTTCGCCGTAAAAAGGATAATTACTAATAGTAGACTATCGGCTGGCGATGGCAGATATGCACATCACGGCTCCATTTTGTCTTTAGAGGTTGTTCGCCATCTTGTTATTGTTGCTAGCTGCTGGAATTACTACCTTGCAGACCTTATTTTGTTGCCGACATAAACTAAGTGCACAAATGACGATAACTCTAGTTGAAAACATAGCACTTTATAGCAGTAAACGTTAAATTTAAATTAAAAACTACGGTGCTGTAGCAGTAGTAATAAAATACAGGGTTTGATGTAATTTGTTTGACATTTGTTCCACGGAAACTTATTCGACGGAAATTTGTTCAACATTTGTTCCACGGAAACTTATTCGACGGAAATTTGTTCGACATTTGTTCCAAGGAAACTTATTCGACCGAAATTTGTTCGACATTTGTTCTACGGAAACTTATTCGACGGAAATTTGTTCGACATTTGTTCCAAGGAAACTTATTCGACCGAAATTTGTTCCACATTTGTTCCACGGAAACTTATTCGACGGAAATTTGTTCGACATCTGTTCCACGGAAACTTATTCGACGGAAATTTGTTCGACATATGTTCCACGGAAACTTATTCGACGGAAATTTGTTCGACATCTGTTCCACGGAAACTTATTCGACAGAAATTTGTTCGCCATCTGTTCCACAGAAATTTATTCGACCGAAATTTGTTCGACATTTGTTCCACGGAAACTTATTCGACGGAAATTTGTTCGACATTTGTTCCACGGAAACTTAATCGACAGAAATTTGTTCGACATTTGTTCCACGGAAATTTATTCGACCGAAATTTGTTTGACATTTGTTCCACGGAAACTTATTCGACCGAAATTTGTTCGACATCTGTTCCACGGAAACTTATTCGACCGAAATTTGTTCGACATCTGTTCCACGAAAACTTATTCGACCGAAATTTGTTCGACATCTGTTCCACGGAAACTTATTCAACCGAAATTTGTTCGACATCTGTTCCACGGAAACTTATTCGACAGAAATTTGTTCGACATCTGTTCCACGGAAACTTATTCGACCGAAATTTGTTCGACATCTGTTCCACGGAAACTTATTCGACCGAAATTTGTTCGATATTTGTTCCACGGAAACTTATTCGACCGAAATTTGTTCGATATTGGTTCCACGGAAACGTCTTCGACGGAAATTTGTTCGACATTTGTTCCACAAAACTTTAGTTGATTGCGTAATACACTGGATAAATCATAAAGTTTTTAACCTATCACAGTAACTAGAATTAATATTTTTATTATCTAATATATCAATATTAATGTCACCGATCAATATGACATTTTTATAGTTATTTCGTAATAATTGAGAGGAAATTTCGTCAATAAAACTTTGTTATCTGACCAGGGGATCTATATACTGAAAAAATATTAGAGTCCACATTACTAATCTTAACTTTTAGGGACACTACATCTGCATTATTACCATTAAAATCTACTTGAGTAGCTCTTAACTTGGAATTAATAAAAACTAATACTCTACCTGATCTATTTACACATCCACACTGGTAAAATTTATTAAAACCTTCAATATTATAAAGCATTAATCTGTGTTTCTTTATTATGAAAAGGTCCATTAATGATGCTATAAATAAAGTAATAAAATATTTTTCTAATGGATCTAATATTCATATGAGTTATATTACAAATTTATCGTGTTTTGTTACTCTATTGGTTTCCATAAATAAGGGTTGGGTTGTTGGGTTGTTTTACCTCTGAGCGGCACTTTTTTGCACACCATGGGCAAAATGGCCAGGTCACATGGACCCCGAGAAGGCCATAAATAAGGATTGTTGGGTTGGGTTGTTTTACCTCTGAGCGGCACTTTTTTGCACACCATGGCCTAAATGGCCAGGTCACATGGACCCCGAAGGCTCAGAGAAGGTTGGGGGAGGGGACCCACTGGAACAGCTGTTGGGAGACAGATGGTAGCCTCCCGTCAAGGCCATCCAGCGTGTTCTTTAACGTGCACAGGGTCCCGCACACGGGGCCACGGCTTAACGTCCCATCCGACGGACGGCGATCTTTCCAAGCCCATCGGTGTCCCCTACTGACCGTGGGCAGGGCGGGAAATTTTGCGGAGATAACATAAATAAGGAAAATCCCTATGTTAACTCATGAGAAGCTAACGTCAAAACTCTATAACTTCTAAAATAAGTATTTCTGTTTTGGAAAATGTGATTGCAGATAAAGATCTCAATCAAATGAATCAATATCTCGATTTTCAACAATATTCCTCCAGTATTTAATGAGTTATGAAAGTTTGAATATTTAGCAATAACAATGCCAGCCACAAAAATTGACTTCAGAAGTTAATTAAAACTAGAAATAATTATTGTATCAAAGTGTTTAATAAAATAAGTTGTATTTTAGAACTTTATGTAAAAAATTCTTTCACTATTCTTCAATTTTGTACAAGTTTCTCAAGACTGGCACTGCTATTGTTAAATATTCAAACTTTCATAACTCATTAAATACTGAACGAATATTGTGAAAATTGAGATATTGATTTATTTGATTGAGCTCTTTATGTGCAATCGCATTTTTCAAAACAGACATATTTTAGAAGTTATAAAGCTTTGACGTTAACTTCTCATTTGACTTAACATAGGGATTTTTCTTAATTTATGGAAACCAGTGTAGTTGATTTCTTCCAATTTCATCAATAACTAACTTATTGACCACAACTTCCATATTACAACAGTTTCAAGTCTTCTACTGATTTTATATTTATTACTTTAGAGCTCCGTCCTTTCTTAAGTATAGGGGCGGGGGTGGCTCAGTCGGTAGGGCGCCACCCTGGTAATCTGTAGTTCCCAGGTTCGAGTCCAGCGCTATGTCAGCGTTGAGATTTATCTCCGCAAAATTCCCTGACTTTTCCACGGTCAGTAGGGGACACCAATGGGCTTGGAAAGGCCGCCGTCCGTCGGATGGGACGTTAAGCCGTGGTGCCATGTGTGGGAGAGACATACCCTGTGCACGTTAAAGAACACGCTGGATGGCCTTGACGGGAGGCTACCATCTGTCTCTCAACAGCTTGTTCCAGTGGATCCCCTCCCCCAACCTTCTCTGAGCCTTCGGGGTCCATGTGACCTGGCCATTTAGCCCATGGTGTGCAAAGAAGTGCCGCTGAGAGGTAAAACAACCCAACCCAAACCCTGTTGTAATTCCATTACATCCTTTTTGATTTGTTTATTTTTCAGTCTCTAATTTCAGATTTCTCTCCTTAACCTCTTTTAACCCTTTCAGGACCATAAGGTTCCTAAGAGTAAATATTAGTATGTAACTGTTTATTTTAGTTTGTTTAGACGTAAAATAAATAAAAATCATAAGAAAAATACATAACAATGTGTAGTTTTTTTGGAATTTTATGGGAAATATTTTCCCAATGGACTATAAAGGTAACACAAATTATAGTTAGGCTTATTATGCAGTGTCTTTTATTTATTGGTTTATTAGAACAAAATGTTAACTAAAATAATACAAAATTATGAAATAAAATTACTATACAAAATGATGTGCTAATTATGATATTCTGCGAAGCAATTTCTTTTGGTAGTGAGGCAAAGATGGACATTGCACATAGTACATATATTATGCGTCCTGACAGTTCTGTTTTTGTTTTCTAAACGTTTCCCGTTTACGTAATTGCGTTCGGCATACGTTCTATTTTGACATTCTGTATAAAAAATGCACATAAGGTTATAATTAAATACGACAATCACCAATTTTAAAATGGGAAAAATGTTTCCCTTGGTCGTGAAAGGGTTAATTCTCTAGTTACATCAGCCATTATTTTGATAAAATCGTCTAGTTTTTTGGAGTTCATATTTATGCAATTCAATTATTTCATTATTATATTTTGCAGTCGTATGAGTCCCATCCAAAGAATTAAAATGACACTTCACCGATTTCTGCACTGAGACAACGCATTTCCTATCGAAGGGGCTTTGGTCAGAGCTACGGACAGCACTGCCTGGAGATGGCAAGGACAATTCCCACTGGTTAACGGATGGTTCAAGGGCAATTCCCACTGGTTAACGGATGGTTCAAGGGCAATTCCCACTGCGTTAACGGTTACATGATCTTCTACAGCTTCTTCATCAGCTCTTATGCAAGCTAGTGCATTGGGAGCCACGCTAAGCCTACTTCGAATTTCTGCTTTATCCTTACAATTTAAACAAAGCCACTTACCTTTTTTCTCTTCTGACATCTATCTATAGTTAGCCTCCCTTATACCAGTGCAGTAGTAATGTATATATCTACCACATGGTCCATTGCACCGCAAAAATTCACTACTTTCTCCAGAGCTAAAATTGCACTTCATGCACTAGGGCGCCATCTTAACACTCAGGCACCATTTTGACTGGTGTCAAGATGGCAACTTTCAATTTCTTGAAAAATGCAGTAAATTTACGTAAGTTGACTACTTATGTAGAAAATGTTATTGCCGACGTTGAAGGATTCGAACCCACGACTCTCTAGACACATTTAAAAGCGCACTGACCACTAAACTAATCGGCTGATGGTTGGTTTAGTGGAACTTTGGAATTATCTGTAGAGTCGTGGGTTCGAATCCCACACCGTCGGCAGTAACTGTTTCCATAAATGTATTAATTTAATTCTATATCTGTGTATATAATATGGATTGATTTAAACATAAATTTAATTATTTTTCGTCTTTATTTTTCTTACTAGCAATCTAAAAAGGGGCTGACATCATCCCCTACTCCCCCCATAAATCCGGCCCATGGATAAGGTGAATACATAGGTACATCCATTCTTAGTAAATATATATTATTATTTATCTTAAAATAGGTTTTTATATACCACAAACACTACGGCTTTCATAACTCCCCACCCTGCCCACGGTCAGTAGGGGACACCGATGGAAAGACCGTCGTCCGTCGGAGGAGACGTTAAGCTGTGACCCCGTGTGCTGTAGAGACATACACTGTTCACGTTAGAGAAATGCTGGATGATCTTGATAGAAGGTTACGATCTTTCTCCCAACAACTGTTCCAGTGGGTCCCCTTCCCCAACTTTTTTTGAGCTTTTTGGGTCTCTGTGATCTGGCCATTTACCCCCAATGTATGCAAAAAAGTGCCGCTAAGAGGTAAACCAATACAGTCCGTTCATAACTCCTTGCGTGTAAGGTCTTAATTCCCTTTTCCAGGGGGCAGGGGTGGCTCAGCCGGTAGCACACCAGATTCGTAATCTGCAGTTCCAGGTTCGAGTCCCAATTGAGTCAGCATTGAGATTTATCTCCGCAAATATCTTAATCAATGCCGACAGTCAGTAGGGGACACTGTTGGGCTTTAAAGTCAGTTGTCCGTCGAATGGGACTTAAAGCCGTGGCTCCATTTGCACTTTAAAGAACACGCTAGATGTCCTTGACGGGAGGGTACCATCTGTCTCCTAACAGCTGTTCCAGTGGGTCCCCACCCACAACCTTCTCTGAGCCCTCGGGCTCCTTGTGACTTGGCCATTTAATCCATTGTATACAGAAAAAGTGCCGCTCAGACGTAAAACAACCCAACTCAATCCCTTTTCCTGTTAGAGCTTGTTTTGTATTAAGTTCAACACTTCGTCCAACGGAATGTTAGAAAACATTGATCTTACATCGAGCAATGCTAATATGTCTCTAAAGTTAATTGCAAGTTGTTTTAAGTCGTTGATCGATCGCTGTCCATTGATTAAGATATTCTCATTAACTGGATAAATGGTCTTCAGGTATTTCTTGAATGCAGTTTCAAGATTTATGGTTGGGAATTTATTTTGGGGCTTATTTTCGGAAATTCGACAGCACATGCATACTCGATTTCACTTTGTTACTCTAATACTCGACTTTTTTCCTCCGTAACTTCATATTGTAAACTATTAATGTACGATGGTTGAGGAGGGGGGGGGGATATTCATGTTTACAGGATTACAGTATTTTTCTATTGGCTAAGTCCTTTAATTTTTTTTATCGTGTCTTGCTATTATATCTTTTGTTTGTCGTGTATATTATGATGAGTGGTTGCAAGGACGGATCTAGGGGTTAGTGGGTTATATTTAGATTTAGGGGTTAGGTCTAAATATTAGACAGGGGACAAGGTTCCATGCCCCCTGTCTTCCTTTTGACAATACTAGTAAGGATAATGAAGACTAAAAACTATTAAAATTGCTTATTTCACCGTATTTTTCATGCATTTTTTTAAAAACTGTCAAACGAAAGGGAAAACGTTACACTACAACGTTTTCTCCTTTGGTTTGAGTACTTTTGGACCTCCATTTTACCTTTTCTGGGAGGGAGGAGATGGCTCTGTAAGTAGCGCGCCAGTCGCCTAATCTGTAGTTCCCAGTTTCGAGTCCCATCTCGGCAAGCGTTGAGATTTATCTCTGCGAAACTCCCTGCCCTCGGTCAGTATGGGACACCGTTGGGCTTTGAAAGGCCGCCGTCCGTCGGATGGAACGTTAAGCCGTGGCCAGTTCCATTGCAGATTGGGACCTGATTTTCTAACCAAAAATGGGGACGGGCAGGGGGAACCCGCGTACGAAATTCAGGATTCATCCGTGAAGTACGTCGGGAATTACAGAATGCCAAAATCTGACGAAATATCTCGATCGTTTGTCACGGGCTGAGAGCGCGCGCCGAGTCAGCAATGGCCTTTGCACCACCGGAAATTCTTCGTGTTCAAACTGTGATAAAATGTCGGGGAGGGGGGTGGGAGGGGATACTGAATAACCTTTAGTGCAGGAAACAGCAGAATATGCAGATTAAAAGTGAGACACGAGCTGTCACTATTTGTGTAGAAACGAAGCCACGGGCCAAGTGGGAACCTGTTTTTTAACCAATCACCGGACCACACGGGGGACGCTGTGCAAGATATTTGGAACGTGCGAACGAATATCACGGGAGCAATAGGGCGGCAACTTCTGTGGTAACGGAAATAAAATCTCGATACTTACGCAGAAACTAAGCCACGGGATATGAGGCGTGCTCGCTGACGTCAAAAACGATCCGGGTAAATCTCTTCCTCTTGAAAATCTGTGCTAAAGTGTCGGGGGGCGGTTCTTACAAAAATTTCCTTTGATGCAGTGAAAATAAGAATATACGGGTTAAAAGTGACACCAGGGCAGCGCCGGGTACGTTCAGCTAGTGAGAAATAAAAATAGAGGACATACTTCGGGCAACAAAAGAAAACAGGAAAAAAATAATCTAAAAAAAATCATATTTTGATAAAACTGATATTATTAAACGTAAATTAATTTTTTGATAAATTTTTCCACGGTGGGAAGCATTGACCTTTTTGCAGCCTATGTTTACATTGCGTAACAAAGTGTGCTATTAGCTGATAATTAAAGCTACTATCCGCACTGTTCTTTCGCTTAATGTTCTATCTCCCGATAACTCAGCGTTCGGCCAGTGCTTTATCCGGGTATTTTATGGTTCAAACGACCATTTTAAGATAAATAATAAATATATATTTGCAAAAGAATTGGGTACCTATGGGTTCACTATTGTCTGCAACGCTAACAGATATTGCCATGCGATACATAGAAACTGCATGGTAACACACAGCTAAATAAAATTAACTATTATCAATGTTATAGTGATGACATACTAGTTGGGTTGGGTTGTTTTACCTCTGAGCGGCATATTTTTGCACAACATGGACTAAATGGCCAGGTCACATGGACCCAGAAAACTCAGAAAAAGTTGGGGGAGGGGACCCACTGGAACAGCTGTTAGGAGACAGATGGTGGCCTCCCGTCAAAGCCATCCAGCGTGTTCTTTAACTGCGCAGGGTATGGCTCTCCCACACATGGGCCACGGCTCAACGTCCCATCCGATGGACGGCGCATTTTCAAGCCCATCGGTGTCCCCTACCGACGGTTAACAGGGCAGTTATTTTGCGGAGATAAATCTCAACACTGACCCAGCTGGGACTCGAACCTGGGAACTACAGATTACGAGCCTGGCGCGCTACAGACTGACCCCCCCCCCCCGCCCCTGACATACTAGTAAATGGAAGCAGACGGTAGGGGGGAACAAAGCAAAAGGAACGCTGAACCGAGGAAGCCAAAAGTCAAACATTTCCAGAAATGCATAAAAGATGAAACATTCAAAATCTGGGCAGAAACCTGAGATATTTTAGAAGTTTTTTTGCTTATTCAGTACCTTAATTCACAGATTTCAGCAGTCGAAAAATTGAATGGCAAAAAAATCCTTTTTTTGCTCCATCTTCATCTTTGTCGGGCTGTGTCCCTAAAATGATGTCATTGATAAAATTGTGAAATGATTTGCAGGAAAAAAAGGGAACTGAGTTCACAGCAAATAAAATCAATTTTATTGATAGATGACAAAGAAATGAAATATGCATATCTTTTCGTAAAGTTTCATTCCATCTCTTTTTAGAAAGAATATAAATGTTCTTGAGAAATCTGAGGATTTTAACAGTTATGGAAAGAATTTATTTACCTGCAGATGCAAGTAAAAAACAGATATATATTTATGTAATATAACAGTTATTTGTAATGTTTTTTCTTAGTATAAATATAATTCTCTCTAACGTGAACGATATTAGAGTACGAATTTAGTTGTAGATCTGGAGTTTATTCAAAATAAAATAAAAATAAATACCCCATCAAGCAGCTGCTTGCCATTGAGTTCTGACAGGAGCCTGTCAGTTTACATGCCATATTAGAAGGTCTGAGAAGATGGCATGGGTTGAATTGTTTTACCTCTGAGCGGCACTTTTTTGCACACCATGGGCTAAATGGCCAGGTCACATGGACCCCGAAGGCTCAGAGAAGATTGGGGGAAGGTACCCATTGGAACAGCTGTTGGGAGACAGATGGTAGCCTCCCGTCAAGGCCATCCAGCGTGTTCTTTAACGTGCACGGGGTATAGCTCTCCCGCACACGGGTCCACGGCTTAATGTCCCATCCGACGGACGGCCGCCTTTCCATGCCCATCGGTGTCCCCTACTGACCATGGTCAGGGCGGAGAATTTTGCGGAGATAAATCTCAACGCTGACCCAACTGGGACTCGAACCTGGGAACTACAGATTACGAGCCTGGCGCACTACCGACTGAGCCACCCCCGCTCCAGGATGGCATGACCTCAGTATCAAACATGTTTTTTCCAACTGTTACATTTGAAATTTTGTATGTATTTGGAATTAATGATTTGATACTGATTTTCGTTGTACATTATATTGATGCTGATTGATTTATGTCTACGACTTAAGTGCGTTTTATTAATTTTTAAGTTTAAAAAAAAATTATAGCTTAATTGTATAAATGTGAAATATAATGGGAGCATTACGTAAAAGAAATAATTCGCAATAATGCTTCAAGATACTTGTACTCAAGCATTACTAAATTCTTTAGCTGAATCCATAATTCTATCAAGTAATATTTTATATATTTCTAAACAAGTAATCAGATGCATTGTAGAAATTACCTTGTAAAAGGTATCAACATTTAATAACAAAGTTATTGGTTTGGAGTCACATTTTAGAAAGTTATACAACTGAGTCAAAATTCTGTGAAGTAGTTCTTCATATTATTCTAATAGATGTAATCAGATGAAACTTGCAAAATGCATTGTAAGACAGTGATGCACAAACCTTTTTGGCACCGTGCCGAATTAAGAAATATGCTCCCCCACTAGTTGGGTGGGAGGGTGTTGTAGCAAAATGAATAATTTTTTTAACCGTGTTTATTACATTTCACTTGTCATATTAATAGATTCAAAATAGTACGAAAAAAATTAATAAAAAACTTATTTTAACATAAAAATATCAAAACTGAAATTGCTTTTCGAAGAAGTATGTGAAATAAACTGCTGAACATTCATTCGGCTTCAATGACATTGTAGCTAGTTGTATAGTTTTATTGAAATTTTCGCCTTTATTAAAATATCATTCACTTTAGTAGAGCCAGATTAAAAAAAAAAACATGATTTATCCAATTTTCACTCGTGTGAGATAAAATTGTTAAATCGTCCGGAGTATGTGCACGACTCTGTCAGGGTTGGGTTGTTTTACCTCTGAGCGGCACTTTTTTGCACACCATGGGCTAAATGACCAGGTCACACGGATCCCGAAGGCTCAGAGAAGGTTGGGGCAGGGGACCCACTGGAACAGCTGCTGGGAGACAGATGGTAGCCTCCCGTCAAGGCCATCTAGCGTGTTCTTTTACGTGCACAGGGTATGGCTCTCCCGCACACGGTGCCACGGCTTAACGTCCCATCCGATGGACGGCGGCCTTTCCAACCCATCGGTGTCCCCTACTGACCGTGGGCAAGGCGGGGAATTTTTGCGGAGATAAATCTAAACGCTGACCCAGATGGGACTCGAACCTGGGAACTACAGATTACGAGCCTGGCGCGCTACCGACTTAGGCACACCCGCCCCGATTCTGTCAGGTGAATTAACGTGTAATAACGCAGCTATCAGTTCTAGTTTATTATTAGAATGTTTTGCAACTGAACTAAAATTTTTGTCAATTTCAGTTAATATTTTTTTAAAGAATGACATAAGATGCAATACGGAAATTGTGTCCTAAAACTCTACCAAACATGAAGCGGAAGAGAAGGAGATCATTTCAATTCACGACATTTTGTTTTTGAAATTTTGAATGTTTGGAGACCATACAACGTGTTCTTTAACATGCACGGTGTATGGTTCTCCCGTACCCGGAGCTCAAGCTTAAAGACTCATATGACGGACGGCGGCTTTTCCAAGGACTATCGGAGTCCCCTACTGACAGAGGGCAGGAGGTGAGTCTCAGCACTTGCCCAGTTTAGACTCGACCTAGGAACTGCAGATAACGAATCTGGTGTGCTACCGACTGAACCATTCCTTCCTATGTTATAGATACCTCACAAATATGAGTACTTCTAATAAAGGATTTCGAAGTTTTTCTTCTCTCAAAGTCGTTTTAAAACGTCTAAAACACAACAAAGGAAACTCCCATTTAGCTAATTTTTTTTTTACGAAACATTTATTCAGATATCGTTAGGGACGTGGTTACTCAATCGGTAGCACCCCAAGCCTGTAATCTGCTGTTTCCAGGTTCGAGTAAAACCTGGGCCAGCGTTGAGATTTATCTCCGCAAAACACCCACCTAGCCCTCGGTCAGTTCGGGACACCAATGAGTTTGGAAAGGCCGCCGTCCGTCGTATGGGACATTAAACCGTGTCCCCTGTGCTGGAGAGCTATACCCTGTGCACGTTTAAGAACAAACTGGATGACCTTGACGGAAGGCTACCATCTGTCTCCTAACAGCTGTTCAGTGGATCCCTCCCCCAACCTTCTCTGAGCCTTCGGGGTCCTTATGACCTGGCATTTAGCCCGCTGTATGCAAAAAAAAGTGCCGCTCAGAGGTAAAACAACCCAACCCATATGTAATATAGCTTCGATCTGGAGATCTAATCTGGAAAGTCGTGTTCTTGACATGTGCAAAGTGGAAACTCATATATATGATATTGCAAAGAAGCGCCTTTTCTTTTTTTAAATCGATATTGAAATATTTTATAACTCCATCGAAGGAAAAATCTTATTAAGTTTCAAGTTTTCAACAAACATCTTTCTCATAGACCACATCTGAAAATTTATATCTTACGAATTCCACACACCAGCCGCAGAGGGTATACGTTGCCTTTAAGGAAGCTTTGGATAAAAATTGCACCTAAAAAGAAAAATATTTTGATGAATTCAAACAAAATTCAAATTCAAATTCAAATTTATTTTCAATAATTATTATCTATTACATAAAAATATATTACATAAAAAATCCCACTAAGCCGAAGCTTATCAGCGGGAATGTACATATATGTTTTTTACAGATATGCTCTAGGTTGCCTCAGTAGTACATAAAATGAAGGAGAGAAAAAATGGAATAAATGAGAAAGAAAACCGACAAAATGATGAAAGTTTCCAAATAAAAACATCCCTTTTTCATCAACCACCGAACTAATTTATCTTTAACATCACAAATTTTTTTTAAGTTAACTATTTCTCTAGGAAGCAAGTTAAATAGGTAGGGAATTTGATATCCTTTGGAATTTCTTCCGTAATTATTATAAAATTATCATTGTTTCAAAAAACCCATAGCCTTTTTTCTAGGAAACTTATTGTGGCAAATATTTTGTTTATAGGTATCATGAAAGAAGTTATTAATAACAGAAACAAACACATTTAAACTTTTATTAGGTAAAATTTTGAACAAACTGAATATATCATCTTTCGTTGTAAGGGAATATTTAACTTCTGAATTACACAATCCTTTTAGCAGACTAAATGGTATTCTTTTAATTTTATTTAATTCTGTCTTATAGGCTGTCCCATAAACTGTTATCCCATACCTAATTATAGATTCAAAAAGTGCTTTATATACTAAAATAGTTATCTGTGTATCAACAAACATGTTAAGTTTCCTAATTTTAAATGCTACAAATCGTAGTCTTGAACACATTCAATTAATATGTTTATTCCATTTCATTTTCGAATTCATTTTCAAGCCTAGGTAAATTATTTCATTTACTTCTTCTATTTTAGGATAATTGCATGTACCAGGTGATAAACCATCCAGCCTAGTACAACTTATTCGATGCTTAGTAATTATTCTATTAAATGTAGGTTGTTGAGAACCAATACACATAAATTTAGTTTTTTTCTCGTTTACACTCAGTTTGTTAAGATAAAACCATTTAACTGCTTTATTGAAATCACTTTGTAGATTGCAAATAGCGTATTCTAAATCAGAGTGGAAGTTGATTAGCACTGTATCATCAGCATACATATATAATTTACTATCGAAATTAATATTAGTCAAATCATTTATGTATATTTGAAATAGCATAGGGCCGAGAACAGATCCTTGTGGAACTCCAAAATTGATCTGAAATTTATCGCTAAAATTATCATTTATTTTCAGAAATATTTCTCTATGTAATAAGTAGCTTTTAAACCATTCAAAAATATTCCCTCTTATACCAAGTAAATATAATTTCTGTAGCAAGATATCAATGTCAACTGAGTCAAATGCTTTATTTAAGTCCATAAATACCGCAACGCATTTCTTTCCTATATTTAAATTGATATTTATATTATTAATAAGATCTTCCAAAACACTTTGCGTTCCCATACCTTTACGGAACCCAAATTGCTGACTTGACAGAAAATTTATTTTATTCAAAAAATTTTGCAAGCGATCTCCAACGTATTTTTCCATTATCTTATCAAAAATTGTTAATAGAGAGTGATTGGTCTATAATTATTCAAATTCTTTTTTGGTCCAATTTTATATACCGGACGAATAATTCCAATTTTCATAGCTATGGGGATTTGCGAATTTTCAAAAATTTTTTTATAAGAATTGTTATTACATGAACAAAATTGCATTTACTTTCCTTTATGTATTTTGGTTTCATATTGTCAAATCCAGGAGATGTGATATATTTTAAGTGATCTATAATATGGCAACATCGAAGCTACTAGCTAGTGGAAAATGCATAGAATTCTTATTTATGTAACATAATTCGTAAACCTTATCTGACCTGGTATTCATCGTCGCAAATTCTGTTTGCATCTCACTAATAATTGTTACAAAAAACTTAACAAAACTATTTAGAATTAGTTTTCGAGTGTTATCTCTAATCAAGTGTCTTTCAACATTTTCGTCGATTGACATCCTTTTTTTATCATCAATAATATCATTAATTAATTCCCACATTCTAGTATTATTACTTTATTATTTGCTAATTTATTTGAATAAAATATGCGTTTTTGTTTCCTTATAATGATGTTTACCCTATTTCTTTCCATTTTATATGTCATAATTTTGTTTATTATTTACATTATCTTTATATCTTTTCCATAATTTATCTCTATTTTTAATTGCTAAAATAATGTCATCTGTAATCCATTCTTTCCTTATTCTCTTTGTTTTACAATTATTCATTTGTTTACTACAACAAGAATTTTCCCGAATTTCATCAATTTTACTTAATATTTTCTGATATACTAATTCTGTACTCATGTCTTCATCAACTATATCATTCCATTGTGTCATTTGCAATTTTTGAATAATAAGAGCATCATTATAAAAATTTTTAAAACCTAGGTTTGAATCCTCTTTCAAAAATGTAACATCATTAGAGCTAATATTCTTTTTGAAAATCTTAATTAAGATACCATAATGATCTGCAAATTTTTTTCTATATGTTTTACTTTTAACATCAAAACTACTTGTTTTAACCAAAACATGATCAATTAAAGTCCTTGTAATTTTAGTTAATGCTTCGTCCTCTCTATTTGTTCTAAACCAAATTCAATCAGTATTTAAATACATATCACAACCATATTTATTAGTATTTGCCACATCAATATTAATATCACCAACAATAGTTAAATTTTTAATTCCAGCCCTTTTTAATAAATACTCAAAAATTTCTTTTCGGAACCAGTTAATATTTTTACTAGGAGATTTTTATACTGCGATGATATTAATTTCAATATTATTAATTAATAATTTAGTAATTATTGCTTCTGTTGATTCTCCAATACTTTCATCCAGTTGTACTAAATTAATTTTGTTTAGATAAAAAATAATGATCCCACGTTGTTTATTTTCTTTTGCCGTTAAAATAAGCTTGTTATACCCTTCAATATTAAATGTAGCTGCTTCCTGTTCAGTTACCATGTTTCAACCAAAATAATCAAATCCAACTGTAATTCAAGAAGTTCAATATGAAGTACTAAATTATCACAAGATTTTTTCAGTGATCTAATATTTAAATACATCAATTTTAACATTTTATCACCCGACCCTTGAAACCAAACATTCACATCAGTTAAGTCATCAGAATACAATTCCTTATCTACCTCATCATTCTCAACAATATCTGGCATAAACATTAAAAGTAGCAAAAGAAAATTATTTAAATTTAGGACAGACAATTATTTTAACCTTCTTTTTCCAAATCCTCTAGGCTCTGAACAGTGTTAATAATAATCACTTGCTCAGTTTCATTCTTTCTAATAAAAAGTTTATTGTTCTTGAACCAAATAAATTTATAACTTTTATCCTTAGCCATTTTCTTTGCTCTCCAAAGTAAATCCCGATTCATTTGCGTCAAATTTTCATTTATGTAGATAGGTGAATCCTCTTTTCCTCATAACTGTTAAGATTCTGTCTAAGTCTTGATAAATCCTAATTTACAAAAATTATTATTTTAACAAGTACTAAAAACACACCATAGGTCTGGGTGCTTTTAATAAAATGTAACAAATGCTCAATTGTCGCTTCGTGTCTGTAGTGTTTAAAATAAATCCTTCAGAGATCAGAGCTGAAAAAATATTTTCGTTATATATCAAACAGAAATTTAATATTTGGCCTCTTTAGAGCAAACGTTTCTCGAAAAGATTACTTAAAACAATTTGTCAGTCATTGATATTAAAGTGAAACCCGATATGTATGTTATCTGTAATAAATCCTTTGTTTTGTGTTATCTGAAATATCACCTTTTTAACTTTAATCAAAGAGATTCGGGTTGGGTTGATTTACCACTGAGCAACACTTTTTTTTGCTCACAGTGGGGTAAATGGGGCAGGTCACATGGACCCCGAAGGCTCAGAGAAGGTTGGAGAACCCAATGGACTGTTGTTGGGAGACAGAAGGTAGCCTCCCGTCAAGGCCATCCAGCGTGTTCTTTAGCATACACAAGGTACAGCTCACTTGAACACGGAGCTACGTCCCCTCAGACGAATGGCAATTTTTACAAGCCCATTGGTGTCCCCTTTCTGATTGAGGGCAGAGTGAGGGTTTAGGAGTTCTTGTGACAATAAATATAAAACATAGTGGTTTGCAACCTCCTTTAAGCAGCATATTGTGCAGAGAGAGACTCCGTTGGTTTGGCCATGTTGCCCGTATGGATAATTATAGATTGGCGAATAGGGTTATGAACAGTGTGCCTAAAGGCCTCAGAAAGAAGGGGAGACCTAGGATGCGGTGGGCAGACAATGTCAAACAGGACCTTGTTAGAATTGGTGTGCAGTGGCCAGATGCAGTAGATGTAGCTCAAGATAGACTTGCTTGGAGAACTAAATTGCACGGTCTGGTTGGACCTCCGTAGCCCATGGCTGCTTGATGATGATGATGATGATGATGATGATGATGATGATGATGATGATGATGATGATGATGATGATGATGATGATGATGATGATGTTCCTGTTGCTAGTATTCTCAAAGGAGAGAAAGTTATAAACCCCTTTCCCCCCTATCTCCCCAAATAAGACCGAACCCTGGTAGCGGGATACTTCACTACCATCTTCTCATTTACTATTCTGATAAGTTTAAAATATTTTCCATCCAATTAGTGTATGTCTGGAAATCTTTATCTGTTTTCTTCTGTGAAACTGGCAAGTAAGCCTATAACGAAATAAATTTCAAAAATACTTATCTTTCTGTATGTTCCTTAAATAAATAAAAAATAAATAATATAAAACATGTTCCTTTCCCCAACCTTCTTTAAGCCCTTGAGGTCCTTGTGATTTGTCCATTTAGAGCATTGTATGCATAAAAATTGTCTCAGAGATAAAACAAACCAAAGTCTACATTTTAGACGCATAAATAACGTTCATGATCTCACCCCCATTACTATTTATCATAACAATTCAATTAAATCTCCACGTTTCATTTCTGTTAATATTTTCTTCCTACGAAAAAAATAACATAGCCAAACTTAAACCAAAAGGTAGTAATCCTGAATTAGCTGTCAGTACAATGTGTTAATTTGATTGTCTTATCAGACCTTGGGAGAAAAGACCACTTGCAAGTGAGGGAAAAGAGTATAAAGGATAACTAACTACCGATTAATTTTGTTGAAGATTAGCTCCGGATAATCTCTCACAGCTGTTGCATCCATTACGTCACATAACGAATTACAAGATTCTGACATATTAGCAATTAAGGAGCAAGGAAATAAAAATGCAGTTTGCAATAGAAGAATAACGTATCGCTTTGGGCGAATATAATATGATCGTTTTCAGAGAAAATGCAGTTTTATTTTATTTTTCGAAACATGCACAATTTAACAGTAGTAATTCGTACTAATGGGTAATTGGAAAATGGAAATAGTAATATATTTATTAGCCTTAAACAACACAAAATGGAATCTATCCGTAAAATGAAAAACCTGTTTTTCTCCTCCCCTAGGTCTTGGCAAACTGCGACCACAAGTTACTACTGACAAATAAATTAAATTTGTAAAAGGGAGAAAAAGAACACATTGAGAACAATAAGCCCAACTTCGGAAAGCAAAATCTCATTAAAATAATTCATTTTAATATAAAATTATATTCTTTATGATGCGCAGATTACTTATTCGAAAAAGAAAAATTAAAAAACTCAAACCATGGATAACAGAAGCTTTTATTAATTCAATCAATTTTAAAGAAATTTATATAAAAGATCTAAATAAAAAAAATTGGATGAAACTGAAAATGAATATTTTAAGAGATATAAAAATATGCTAAGTAATGTAATCAGGGATGCTAAGAATGATTATTATAAAAAAAAAATTTTATAAAAAATGGAAATATCACCAGAAAAAAAAATTGGGAAACTATTAATAAAATGTCTGACGGAAGAAAGGTAAATGGCAATCCTCCTCGAATTATCACGGATAGAAATCTCTTACCTTCTGTTTGACGAAAAGACGCAGGAATTTGTCAATAGATTTAATAATTAGTTTACTAGGGTAATTTCTTCATTATTTCAACGAAACCTAAATAATCAAACCCAATTAGAAGAAGAAATAAGCAATTTAAAATGTAAAATATCTAATTCCATTTTTCCCCTTATAACCAGAACATGAAATTTCTGTTACTATCAAAGAACTGAAGGAGGGAAAATCACCAGGTATGGATTAAATTACAGTTACCACTATTAAAAATATTTTCCCGGAAATTGGATCTATTCCGCTACAGCCTGCTTCTTCGTTTCCTGGAGATCTACCTACCCTCCGGGGTCTAGGTCAGCCCTTGTGACTCGACCCTGTCTCCCCCTAGTGGGGAGATACTACAGCTGAGTAATTACAGTACTACTGTTAAGCTGCGGCTTTGTCCGAAGGAAGTTTACCCCTAAAACGTTCAATGAAGTAAAATAAATCAATTTTGCAAATTTCTAAACTTTTCTTTTATAGAAGGTGTTTTTCCTGAAATTTTAAAAACTGCTTTAATTATTCCGGTGTTTAAAAATGGTGACACTAAGTCATTTGAAAATTACAGACTAATTTCGCCTCTATCAGTTTGTTTTCCCAAGATTCTTGCAAAAAATTAAAAAAAAAATTGCTTAACTTTTGGGAGAGATATAATTTGTTTGCCCAAAATGAATTTAGATTTTGAAAAGGTTTGAATTCTCAAAGTGTGATTTCAGAAATGACCCAGAGAAATTTACAGGAAATTAAATCATAATGTAAAAACAGTTGTTACTTTTTTAGATTTGAAAAAGGCTTTTGAATCCGTGAATCATGAGATATTATTAGAAATATTAAAAACCTGTGGTTAGGGGAAATTTGCTTTTATGGATTAAGAGTTATTTAATATAATAGAAGTTATAAAATATTTAGATATCGATTTTATAAAAAAAAAAAGGAAAGGCACTTCTTTCCAATATCATGTATTTGTGAGTTTCCACTTTGTACATGTCAAAACACGACTTTCCAGATTAGATTTCCAGATCGAAGCTATATTACATATGGGTTGGGTTGTTTTACCTCTGAGCGGCATTTTTTTTGCATACAGCGGGCTAAATGCCAGGTCATAAGGACCCCGAAGGCTCAGAGAAGGTTGGGGGAGGGATCCACTGAACAGCTGTTAGGAGACAGATGGTAGCCTTCCGTCAAGGTCATCCAGTTTGTTCTTAAACGTGCACGGGGTATAGCTCTTCAACACAGGGGACACGGCTTAATGTCCCATACGACGGACGGCGGCCTTTCCAAACTCATTGGTGTCCCGAACTGACCAAGGGCTAGGTGGGTGTTTTGCGGAGATAAATCTCAACGCTGGCCCAGGTTTTACTCGAACCTGGGAACAGCTGATTACAGGCTTGGGGTGCTACCGATTGAGTAACCACGTCCCTAACGATAGCTGAATAAATGTTTCGAGAAAAAAATTGGCTAAATAGGAGTTTCCTTTGTTGTGTTTTAGACGTTTTAAAACGACTTTGAGAAAAGGAAACTTCGAAATCCTTTATTAGAAGTACTCATATTTGTGAGGTCTCTATAACATAGGGAAGGAATGGTTCAGTCGGTAGCACACCAGATTCGTAATCTGCAGTTCCTAGGTCGAGTCTAAACTGGGCAAGCGCTGAGACTCACCTTCGCGGGACTCCCGTCCTGCCCTCTGTCAGTAGGGGACTCCGATAGTCCTTGGAAAAGTCGCCGTCCGTCATATGAGTCTTTAAGCTTGAGCTCCGGGTACGGGAGAACCATACACCGTGCATGTTAAAGAACACGCTGTATGGTCTCCACACCCTTTCTGTGACCTCGGTTATGCTAATACTATTTGTAACCAAAATATTAGTAGAAATTGAAAGTTCTTCGGTAACGTCATTATAAACTTATAGAGCCATTTATTTATTAAAGGCAGAGTTGGATTGTGTTGTTTTACCTCTGAGCGGCACTTTTTTGCACACCATGGGCTAAAAGGCCAGGTCACAAGGACCCAGAAGGCTCAGAGAAGGTTGTGAGAAGGGACCCACTGGAACAGTTGTTGAGAGACTGATGGTAGCCTCCTGTCAAGACCATTCAGCATCTTCTTTAAAGAACACAGGGTATGGCTCTCCCGCACACGGAACTACGGCTTGACGTCCCGTCCGACCGTAGGGAGTTTTGTGATCAATCTCGCCGCTGACTCATCTGGGACTCGAATCTGGGAGCTATAAATTACGCACTTGAGGCGCTACCGACTGAGCCACTCCCGCCGCGTCTTTTTTAAGTATTTTTTAGTATTTGAAAACTATGAATCACCATATTTCGTTAGCACCTGATCAATTCAAAAAGAATATTTCATCAATCTCTTAAACCGAAAAGCTTCGTTCTCCCTCCAACCCCTGGGTTCGATCCTCGGACTAAATGTGGATGCTTCTCTATTGTCTTTGTTCTGAGATTTCGCCCTAAAAATCTTCGCTACGGGTTATTACAATGATAGTCTGTTGTCAGACCTCTGCAGCAGGTAGCTGCTTTAAAAATAATTAATTATTATTCAGAAATAAACAAAGCGAAGTTCCTTACCATCAAAATCTATAGAAGAATGGGTGGCTCAGTCGATAGCGCTGCAGACTTGTAATCTGCAGTTCCCAGGTTTGAGTTCCAGCTGGTTTAGCGTTGAGATTTATCTCCAAAAAATTCCCCGCCCTGCACACAGTCAGTAGTGACAGCGATGGGCTTGGTAAGACAGCCATCCGTCGGATGGGACTTTAAGTCGTAGCCATACTCTACGCACTTTAAAGAACACGCTGAATCGCCCTAACGGGAGTCTACCCGCCCTTAAAAGTAAAACCAAATCACGTTCGTCTTTAAGAGAAATAAACGACTGTATAGGAATATGATGCCGTCCCGTGGCAGAGTGGTTAGTGCGCTTGATATGAATATGATGCCGTCCCGTGGCAGAGTGGTTAGTGCGCTTGATATGAATATGATGCCGTCCCGTGGTAGAGTGGTTAGTGCGCTTGGCTACTCATCTAAGGGACCTGGGTTCGAGCCCCGGGTAAGGCATGGATGTAAGTGTCGTTTTTCTGCTGAAGTCCTGCCATCCTCTCAGACCTTCTACTCTGGCATATAAACTGACAGGCTACTGTCAGACCTCTGTGGCAAGTAGCTGCTTGAGGGGGTATTTATTTATTTTATTTATATGAACCTGATGCTGTTCGCTAAATATATTGCTCTTTGGAAAATACAAAACTAAGAAAGATTTCTGTAACTTTAGTTATTCACTTCGTTTTTCATATATCCAAGGTCACCTTGATACACAAGTTCTGGACAGCCTTGAGCGAAAGCAGGGAAGAAAGGAGGAAAAATTAATTATGCATAAAAATATGTGATTTAATTTGTTGAAAATTTAAGTAAAAGTTTTTTTTAAAAAAACTAGCTAAAATAATGTAATTTGCTCATTAAATTTTTATTTTAAAATTCTCAAATATTTTAAAATTCATTACCAAATTTTTAAAAATAAGTAATTGCCAATTGAATTTTTAGAAATTGATATATAATTTAAACTGGTATATATTTAAAAATCAGGTCTTCTATTCTTGCAGTGTCCATCTGTATAGAGGTGCCCTTGCTCAGTCCGTGGCTGTCCAGCTCGTAATTTGCAGTTCCCAGGTTCGAGTCCCAGCTGGCCCAGTGTTGCGATTTTTCTCCGCGGTCAGTAGGAGACACCGATTGGCTTTGAAAAATTGCTGTCCGTCAGATTGGACTGTAAGCTGTGGCACCGTGAGAGAGAGAGCTTATATATCTCTCCAACGGACGGCGAAAGAACACGCTGGATGGAGAACACGCTGGAACACGCTTAACGGGAGGCTACCTTCTGTTTCCCAACAGCTGTTCCAGTGAATCCCCTACCCGAACCTGCTCGGAGACATCGGGATCATTGCTGGATTGTTTTGGGTTGTTTTACCTCAGAGCGGCACTTTTTTGCACACCATGGGCTAAATGGCCAGATCACATGGACCCCGAAGTCTCAGAGAAGGTTGGGGGAGGGGACCCACTGGAACAACTGTTGGGAGACAGATGGTAGCTTCCCGTCAAGGCCATCCAGCGTGTTCTTTAACGTGCACAGGGTATGGCTCTCCCGCACACGGGGCCACGGCTTAACGTCCCATCCGACGGACGGTGGCCTTTTCAAGCCCATCGGTGTCCCCTACTGACCGTGGGCAGGGCGGGGAATTTTGCGGAGATAAATCTCAACGCTGACCCTGCTGGGACTCGAACCTGAGAACTACAGATTACGAGCCTGCCGCGCTACCGACTGAGCCACCCCCGCCCCCGAGATCATTGTGATATGGTCATTTAGCCCATTGTGTGCAAAATGTGCCGCTGAATGGTAAAACAACCCAGCACAATCCATCTAGTAGCTGATAGGATATAATAAGTTCTGCGTGAGATTAAACCGCATTATTCTGCATCCGGAACCGTTAATTCGCTTATTAATTCCTTGTCGCTCATTTTCAAGTATTTACTTCCTAATGGGTAGTATTAATTCTCTTCCTACAAAATACCTGAGGTTGAAAACAACTTATGAATACCGGATAAGCCCACACGCATCTATATATCCCCGGCTAAACACACTTCCACTAAACGTTAAGCACCAATGCCAGCTGTTAGTCTAATATTGCCCCACTTTTATATCCCGTAATTAATTACCCAGAAGAACTCATTATTTCATTAGCATAATATTCATTAACCCAACCCTGTTATTAGAATACAGATCAGCTTCGGTTAATATGGCGTGGAAGTTAAAGGAAATGAGCAGAGATAATTTTTGGCCATGTTCTAAACGAACCAGGTATAATCACAGCTACTTAATTGCAGTATCCAATTAAGTACACCGGGTTTTGCATTTAGTTTGTCTCTTACCTTACGCTATCATTCGTATATCCGTGTATTTTTTGCACTTTACAAGAAATGAATGTCGAACCAAGATCAAATTATGTCAGTTTTCATTTTATATCCGAATCTTGGAAGTTTAAACAACCAGGTAATGGACTTTCATGTGATAGTAAGATATTTTTTAAATGTAAAGATTAACTAGCCTAAAGATAAGGTTGGCGTCCTCCGAAATTAATCACTAAGCGAATCTCCTTTAAATTCCCAAGTTATAATGTAAAATCCGTTATAGAAAAAAAAAATCATTAAATTTTAATTACTGTAGCTATTTTTGGAGCGTAATAAGAAATTTTTTCTTTTTTTTTAATTTTCGTTTTATGCATATTTTATACTTTTTATTAATCTTCTGTGGCAGGCTTGGGTTGTTGATGATTGCTGTTACTAAATGAATCCATTGATACCTGAAAACCTTTTTCCTTGACAGTTACGTTAATTTCTGAGGGGCGAGGGTGACTCAGTCGGTAGCGCGCCAGGCTCGTAATCTGTAGTTCCCAGGTTCGAGTCCCAGCTGGGTCAGCATTGAGATTTATCTTCGCAAATTTCCCTGTCCACGGTCAGTAGGGGACACCGATGGGCTTGGAAAGGCCGCCGTCCGTCGGATGAGACATTAAGCCGCGGTCCCTTGTACAGGAGAGCCATACCTGTGCACGTTAAATCACTCTGGATGGCATTGACGGGAGGCTACCATCTGTCTCCCAACAGCTGTTCGAGTGGGTCCCCTCCCCCAACCTAATCTTAGACTTCGGGGTCCATGTGACCTGGCCATTTAGCCCATGGTGTGCAAAAAACTGCCGCTAGGTAAAACAACCCAACTCGTTTCTGATGTAACAAGAAAATATTAGCATCTTTTTTCTGTAGCGATATATAGTTGTTAGCGTATATAGTTTATGAATATAAATATACTTATTATGAAAATAAATATGTGAAATGTTTACAAACCAGTTCTCTTGTTTATTCATGTATTAAAATAAAACAACCTGCATGAAGCATCACAGCTTTATATTCATACGTCATCCAAGTTCTTTGACAAGTTAAGTAAGCATTATTCTTTTACGCGTAACGAGTTATATCATGTAAGATTCATCTTGTGACGCAATTCTTGCGTCAGTTCTGTTAGTTTATAACGATAGCCATCCATAACCATAACGATAGCCAGATCACAAGGACCCCGAAGACTCAGAGAAAGTTGGGGGGAGGAGACCCACTGATAATCTATTGGGAGACAGATGATAGCCTCCCATCAAGGCATCCAGCATTTTCTTTCACGTGCGCAGCGTATGGCTCTCCCGCACATGGGACCAAGGCTTTACGCCCCACCGACGGACGAAGATTCAATTTAGGAAAAATTCTTAAATTGAATTTATAGTATATGGCATCAGTAGCATATTTTGAAGTTTCTTTTTTCGGGGGAGGGGGGGGAGAGGTCCCGTGGCTGAGTGGTTAGCATGCTTGGTTACTGATCTAACGGACCTGGGTTCTAGCCCCGGGTAAGGCATGGATATGTGTGCTGTTTCTCTGCTGAGTCCTGCCATCCTCTCAGACCCTCTATTATGGCATGTATACTGACAGGCTCCTGTCAGACCTATGTGACAAGCGATGCTTGAGGGGGTATTTATTTATTTTTTTAATTTAATCGCGGAGAACTATATAGCATCCCATAATTGAATTGTAACCAAGAAATAGCGCCGAATTGGAAAATAGTCCTGTTCTCAGACATGGATACCAGACATCCGGACAGCGATTTAAGTGACGCGTTTACAAACAGAAGATTTTCTTTTAATATAAATTCAAACTGTAATATAAATTCAGGTTTCTTTAGGACAGTGGTTCTCACCCTTTTATGCCTCACGTACCCCCTGGAAATGTGTATGTTAGCGTCCCCCTTGTATAGACAGATAAAACTATAGTTATAGTATAACAATGGGAATAAAATAAAACATATATATATATAACATATATCTAGCGACTTTTGAGCTCTCATGGCGTACCCCAAAATATTTTACCGCATATTCCACGTTCAGCATCCCTACTTTAGGATGGGTGCGGGGGGTGGCTCAGTCGGTAGCGCGCCAGGCTCGTAATCTGTAGTTCCCAGGTTCGAGTCCCAGCTGGGTCAGCGTTGAGATTTATCTCCGCAAAATTCCCCGCCCTGCCCACGGTCAGTAGGGGACACCGATGGGCTTGGAAAGGCCGCCGCCCCTCGAATGGGACGTTAAGCCGTGGCCCCGTGTGTGGGAGAGACATACCCTGTGCACGTTAAAGAACACGCTGGATGGCCTTGACGGGAGGCTACCATCTGTCTCCCAACCGCTGTTCCAGTGGGTCCCCTCCCCCAACCTTCTCTGAGCCTTCGGGGTCCATGTGACCTGGCCATTTAGCCCATGGTGTGCAAAAAAGTGCCGCTCAGAGGTAAAACAACCCAACAACCCAACCTCTCCCCCACATGTAGACATGGTTATGCGTGCTATCTGGCGGACGGCTTCCTTTCCAGACCATGGGTGTCCCTATTCTCGCCAAGGCAAAATGAGAGTTAGTGGACCAACCCTCATCCCTAACGTCCTAGTATCTCTTCCCTCTTCAACTCTATGGTCTGTATTAGAAGAAAATATCTTTACGAATTACTACACTGTGTTCAAAAGTTAAGCATACTATACTTATCCCTCGGTTTATAAAGTTCTCGATTTTATGTGGTGAAGAAAATGCAGCCAGACTCAGTTTTACGACGTACGGAATGAGTTCCATTTTCATAAAATACAGCTCCAGACCATCAAATCACCACCACCATAGTGGTGAATCCTCTGATGTTTCGGAGTTCGTAATGAGTTTTTTTGCTCCCTGCGAAGCAGCGAGGGTGATTCAGTTGATAGCAATGCAGTCTTAAGTTTCAGTTCCCAAGTTCGAGTCTCATCTGAGCCACTGTTGAGATTTATCTCCACAAAACTCCCCACCCTGCCCTGGATCAGTAGGGGACACCAATCGGCTTTTAAAGGACGCCGTCCGTAGGATAGGATGTTAAGCCATGGCTTCATGTGAGGGAGAGCCATACCCTGCACGACATGCTGGATTTCGTTGACGGGAGGCTACCATTTGTCAACTAACAGCTGCTGTCCTGTGGGTCCCCTTCCCCCAACCTCCTCTGAGCCCTCAGGGTGCTTGCGACCTGGCCATTTAGCCCATTATATGCAAAAAAATCAGAGGTAAAATAAACCTGCACTATCTCCAGATTGAAACATATCGAGAATCATTCTGAAGAATAAATCTTGATTCGTACGGGTTGTTTTACCTCTGAATGGCACTGTTTTTACACAAAATGATCTATATCAGCGCTGTCCAATTAGCGGCCCGCGGGCCGCATACGACCCGCACAAGAATAATGCTGGCCCGCGAACAAAATGAAGTTTTTACTTGAAATTTTAAATAAATACCTGTAATCCACCTTATAATTTTTTATCAACTTATATTACTTTACTTGATATGCAATCTTCAACTTACTCATTCTATAAAGTTTACAAAACATTCTTAAGCAGATCGGCAAACTTCTGAAACCTTTTAAGAGCGGTGCGGGGTCATCAAACAAATGTTTTTATGAAGCTGCAGTAATAAGAAGCATCTAACGAAAGCACGAATCGCTCTCACTGGCATACATATGACGGGGAATTTTGCCAGACCAAACTAATCGCTAAAGATTTGAGTTGGGTTGCTGTACCTCTGAACGGCACTTTTTTGCACACCATGGGCTAAATGGCCAGGTCACATGGACCCCAAAGGCTCAGAGAAGGTTGGGGGAGGGGACCCACTGGGACAGCTGTTGGGAGACAGATGGTAGCCTCCCGTCAAGGCCATCCAGCGTGTTCTTTAACGTGCACAGGGTATGGCTCTCCCGCACACGGGGCCACGGCTTAACGTCCCATCCGACGGACGGCGGCCTTTCCAAGCCCATCGGTGTCCCCTACTGACCGTGGGCAGGGCGAGGAACTTTGCGGAGATAAATCTCAACGCTGACCCAGCTAGGACTCGAACCTGGGAACTACAGATTACGAGCCTGGCGCGCTACCGACTGAGCCACCCCCGCCCCAATGGCTAAAGAAAAGATCATTTTGATCTCGCTGTTGATATTTCTTGATATAAGAATAGGATCCGATAGGTCCTATCCGATCTTATTCTTCTATTTTGGCCCGCGAAATATTGACAGAAGAAAAAAAACGGCCGGCGAAATATTGACAGAAGAAAAAAAATGGCCCGCGGTTTTAGAGAAGTTGGACAGCACTGGTCTATATTGCCAGATAACAAAGACCTGAGGGCTCAGAGAAGGTTGGAGGGGAAGGGTGGCAACCCCTCAAGGCCATTCAACTTGTTCTTTAACGTACATAGGATATGACTCTCCCTCACACGGAGACACGTCTTAACATCCCATCCAACGGACTTTCCTAACCCATCGGTGTCCCCTACAGACCGAGAGCAGGGCACGACGTTTTCCGGAGATAAATCTCAATGCCGCACCAGGTGGGTCTCGAACCTGGGAACTGCAGATTACGAGCCTGACTTGCTAACAACGGAGTTGCAAAGCCCCAATAAATACGATGAGAAATACATAGCATGATATTTCATGATCGCACACTTGGAATTTCAAGATTTTAAATAATACTCTCCTTCGGTTATGTTCTATAGTGCTATATGATTTCCTAAAGGTTGATTCCCAGCATTTGTTGGTATGACAAACATCCTAATAAATACCTTGCTAACATTAATGCTAGGCCAACTACTGCTAATGTACAACTAATGTCATCTCTAGGTTTTGACGTTGAACATAATGTCCTTTGGCGGTCTATCAAGGAATCAACTACCGTTGTAACAATGGTTGTTGGTGTTAACCAAACATCTCTGTATAACAATTAGTGAAGGGAAGCGCAATAGTGTTGAGATATAAGCATTGTGATGTGCGTCACCAATAATGATAATTACAATTGCTATATTAGAGACAGTTCTGTTGAATGATTGTAGCCTTACGTATTCAATATGTGCTTGCGTGTATCAATATATGCTTCACTGTCTGTTTGTCTACAGAGATCGAGTGCTGATCACGGGCTGTAGAGAAATATTATTCTACATAGAGTGCAGTTGATGGGATGTTCTCAGTAGAGTTCTGTCATTTCCTGATTTATATTGCTTACTGCTCATATTGGAAGGATACTCTATTAAGAAAAGATTCCTGACATTTCCATGTTATGTGTCAATGGAAAGTCACGTTCAGAGCTCTCTGATTTTCAAAATAAGATTTTTACGGGAAGAAATGATGATAAATTATCTGATGATAAATTGATATTTCATTGAAATCTTTATTATTCTCGATTTTTAGGTGTGGGGGTGGTTCAGTGGGTAGCTCGCCAGGCTCGTATTCCGCAGTTCCCATGTTCGAGTCCCCATCTAGGCCAGCGTTGAGATTTATCTACTTAAAACTCACCGCCCTGCCCACGGTCAGTAGGGGACACCTACGGGCTTCGGATGGGACATTAAGCCGTGACCCCGTGTGCGGAGACCCATACCATCTGTACGTTAAAGAACACGCTGGATGTCCTTGAAGGGAGGTTCCCATACAGATGCCCAGTAGGTCCCCTCTACCAACCTTCTCTGAGTCCTCGGGGTCCTTGTGACTTGGCCATTTGTCCCATTCTGTGCAAAGAAAAGTGCCGCTCAGAGGTAAAACAAAACAACTCGATTTTTAATAATATTATTTCGATATTTACAAAGTTATTAAGGTGGAAACATTTAACAGTAAACGCTGCTTTAATACTCGTTCTAAGCATTTAAAAAAATAATTGAATAATTCATTACAACAACTTCTATATTCGAATTTAATTTTGTAAGCGGTTTGTTGTAATCAGGGCAGGATCCAGAGGTAGGGGGGGAGAGAATGAGACATAGCCCTGAATGAGACATAGCCCTTCTGCAAACAATGGGCTAACGGCCAGGTCACAAGGACCCCGATGGCTCAGAAAAGGTTGGGAGAGGGAATCCACTGGATAGCTGTCAGGAGACAGCCTCCTGCAAGATACATTCAGCGTGTTCTTTAACGTGCACAGGATATGGCTCTCCCGCATACGAGGTTGGGTTCTTTTATCTCTGAGCGGCACTTTTTGTGCACACAATGGGCTAAATGGCCAGGTCACAAGCACTCCAAAGGCTCAGAGAAAGTTGGGAGAGAGGACTCACTGGAACAGTTGGGAGACAGTAGCCTCCAGTTAAGGCCATCCAGCGTCTTCTTAACGTGTACAGGGTATGGCTCTCCCACACAGAATGCCACGGCTCAGCGTCCCATCTGATGGACAGCGGGCTTTTCAAGCCCATCGCCCGCATTCAGACTTGGAGAGATCAGATTGCGAGTCTGACTCTCTACCGACTAGAGGCGGGGTTAGCTCAGTCTGTAGTGTGCCAGGCTCATAATCTGTAGTTCCCAGGTTCGAGTCCCAGCTGGGTCAGCGTTGAGATTTATCTCCGCAAAATTCTCCGCCCTGCCCACGGTCAGTAGGGGACACCGATGGGCTTGGAAAGGCCGCCGTCCGTCGGATGGGACGTTAAGCCGTGGCCCCGGATAGGACGTTAAGCCGTCGGATGGGACGTTAAGCCGTGGAGAGCCATACCCTGTGCACGTTAAAGAACACGCTGGATGGCCTTGACGGGAGGCTACCATCTGTCTCTCAACAGCTGTTCCAGTGGGTCCCCTCCCCCCAACATTCTCTGAGCCATCGGGATCCATGGGACCTGGCCATTTAGCCCATGGTGTGCAAAAAAGTGCCGCTCAGAGGTAAAACAACCCAACTCTACCGACTAAGTCCCCCCACCCTTCATCTCCCACTCAATTAAGAGGCAGTCTAGGAATACCCCCGAACCCTAAGTTGCTATTTCCAAAATAAGGTTAAACGAGATATAACGTATAGCTTACACTAAAGCATATTTTAGATACTGGTTTTAGATTCTTTCCATTATCATGTAATAAAAGTACTTTCGTAAAATTATTAACAAAAAAAGAAATAACAGAATTACCATAATTCAAAGAACGCAAATCACTAAAACAACCCAATTCAACTGAATGTGGGCTGGGATTGGGTCAATCGGTAGCTCAACGCTGGTATTCTGTGAAGCCAATATTCGAGTCCCATAGGATTAGAGATTTATTTGTGTGAGATTTATCTTTACTAAACACTCATCCTTCATTCGGTCAGAAAGGGGACACTGAAGGACTTGGGAAGGCTTGTTGGGTTGTTTTACCTCTGAGCGGCACTTTTTTTTGCACACCATGGGCTAAATGACCAGGTCACATTGACCCCGAAGGCTCAGAGAAGGTTGGGGGAGGGGACCCATTGGAACAGCTGTTGGGAGACACATGGTCATCCCGTCAAGGCCATCCAGCGGTTCTT
Source organism: Ryuthela nishihirai (assembly GCA_038380435.1). Classification (NCBI taxonomy): domain Eukaryota; kingdom Metazoa; phylum Arthropoda; class Arachnida; order Araneae; family Heptathelidae; genus Ryuthela; species Ryuthela nishihirai. The sequence goes on along the minus strand of JAWZYU010000006.1, from coordinate 19,627,587 downwards.
TAACGTGCACGGGGTATGGCTCTCCCGCACACGGGGCCACGGCTTAACGTCCCATCCGATGGACGGCCGCCTTTCCATGCCCATCGGTGTCCCCTACTGACCGTGGGCAGGGCGGGGAATTTTTGCGGAGATAAATCTCAACGCTGACCCAGCTGGGACTCGAACCTGGGAACTACAGATTACGAGCCTGGTGCGCTACCGACTGAGCCACCCCCACCCCTACTTGGGAAGGCCACTATCTATTACAATGGGACATAAAGTCGGAGTTCCGTGTGAAGCAGAGGAATACCCTATGGGCACACGTTAAAGAAAACTATGGATTGACCTTGTAAGTCACTTTTCCCCAAACTTTTCTAAGCCCTTGAGCTATTTTTCACCTCGCCATTTAGCCCATTTGTGCAAAACTGCGACACTCACAAGTAAAACAACCCCAACACTCAATAGGGTGAAACAAGATGTAACGTATCACTTACGCCAACCATGTGCATGCTAGAAACATGCTTGATAGTCTTGAAGGAAGTCCTCCAATTATCTACTAGAGCAGTATAATGGGTTTTCGACCCCAGGCAGTGAGATAATTAACTACCCTCCCCCCAGGGGCAATGGCCTAGCAAGTACCACCGTCCATTTAGAAAACTCTACTAATTTTTAATAATTATTATAAGCGGACTAAGACCAGTTTCTTTGTATAAGAGTTTATATAAGAAACCGGTTATCTCCATCCTTTGTGTAGGGAGTTCTTTTGAAAAAAATTAGTTTTTTTTGTTGTTGTAAAATATTTATATTAATTGAAATATTAACGACCAAAAATATAAATTTTTTTGATATATTTAAAATTTTAACATTTTTAGTTAACTGATAATAATAATGATATATGCTTTCCCATAAATACTCTCATTTTATTAACTAGATCACCTTTTAATTAATTAAACAGTTGAAAAAGTAAAAAATATTTTTATGTAATAATTTTAAGCCGAGAATTTACAGACTTTTTTCATGGCCTCTAAGTAGAAACTTCATACCTCGTATTAAAATCTAAAACCAAATTGTAAGAAAAATATTTAATGATAAAAGATGTTTGTTTGACTGTGGAAGCCATAACTCATCGGGATATCGTGATCGAAGCTTCAAAAATTGACAGAATGTTTTTAGTAAGTGTCAGAGTTACAGTGCCGAATTTCAAGATGAAATTCCAAAATGAAGTCTTGCTACAATAAAAAGTGCTTGCTACAATAAAATAAAAAGCAATTGCTACCAAAACCACTGTTATCCATTTTTTTAAAATTTAGGCGTGATTACATATTTCCCAGTTGGTAAACTGCATTCAATCGTTTTTCCTTATTACAATATACATGTATAATAAAATAAAAAAATAAATACCCCCTCAAGCAGCTGCTTGCCACAGAGGTCTCACAGGAGCCTGACAGTTTATATGCCATAGTAAAAGGTCTGAGAGGATGGCAGGACCTCAGCAGAAAAACGACACACACATCATGCCTTACCCGGGGCTCGAACCCAGCTCCCGTAGATCAGTAGCCAAGCGTGCTAATATGTGTTGAATCTGTGCTGAAGGTTAGGGTGTGGTACTAACAAAACTAACCTGTAGTGCAGTGAAAATTAGACTATACAGATTGCATTTTAAAAAATGGGACCTGAGCTACACCGTAAACACTTCATCTAGTAGACAATAAAAGACGAAATGCTAAACTTCAAATTTAATGTACTTAAATGAAGATCATAAAGAGCAAACGTTTAAGTTTTTGTTATTGAGACAACTCTTAATGTTTCATTATTTAAATATCCTTGTTTGATATATTCGTGGCTAATCATTAAAAAACATCAGGAAATTGCAAAAATATCGATATTTCAATTACAATTTCCACAAATTTATATCCATTGCAACATAGAAGTTTGAATCCACAAGAGTTATACTCGTTTCCTATCAGGTCCGGAAGTAAGGCGGGGGGCACTGTGCGGCACAGTAAATAAGGGCTAGTAAGGATAACAGAAACCAATTACACAAAAAAATAAAACAGATATTCTTTGAAGCAGCTGCTTGCCCCAGAGGGCAGGAGCATGTCAACTTATACGCCATAGTAGAAGGTCTGTGGGTAAGGCGAGACCTCAGCAGCATAACAAACATCCATGCCTTATCCGGGGATCGAACGAAGGTCCGTTTGATTAGTAGCCAAGCGCGCTAACCACTCAGCCACGGGACGCCATAATAGAGTTGAGTTACCTCTGAGCGGCACTTTTTTTACACACCATGGGCTAAATGACCAGGCCACAAGGACTTTGAAGGCTCAGAGAAGGTTGGGGTAGGGGACCCACTGGAACAGCTATTGGGAGACAGATGGTAGCCTCCCGTCAAGGGTGCCCCGTCACAAGGTGCCATGGCTTAACGTCCCATCCGAAGGACGGCGCCCTTTCCAAGCCCATCGGTGTCCCCTACTGACCGTGGGCAGGACGGGAAATTTTGCGGAGATAAATCTCAACGCTGACCCAGCTGGGACTCGAACCTGGGAACTACAGATTACGAGCCTGGACGCGCTACCGACTTAGCCACCCCGCCCCGCCATAATAGAGACAAAAGATACATTTACGTATATTTCATGCATTTTTCAAGAATATTTATAAAGATCTCTAAATCGGAGGAATAAATGTTATACTTTAATAAAAATTCAGTCTCTTAGCTCCCCTTTTACGTTTTATTTAGGCTTAATTCGGTTTCTTTCACCAGCACCCTTTTTTTGTTGGATCGGCGTGTTTGTGATCAAAGTACTTTAAATTATTATACAATGATTCATATTTCAATAACATACTACAGAGATGAGGAATAATAAATGTATATCGTGATAAATAGAAGAAAAACCACAGAATCATCAAAAAAAATTCTATATTTTCTAAATTATTAAGCCAATTGTATATACAGGGTGAATCTGAAAAAGTGGGCAAAACTTTACGGGGTGGTAGAACGCTGCTATACGAGCAATATTCGTCATAGAAAGTATTGGGAGGAAAGCAAACGGCGAGCCGCTAGGTGGAGTTGGAAATGGTATAAAAGGGTCGGTCCTCGCACCCAACGGCATTTCTACCGTGGATTGCCGAGAGGATGGCTGGTTATACTAACCACGAAATGGCGGATATGCACTTTGTGTACGGTGCGGCGGACGGGAATGCAAGTGAGGCACAGAGAATATCGCCGTTGTTGCCGGCGATATTCGGGAAATGCCTGGTGTCTTCGCAAATGTGCGCTGGTCCCTATCCCTCAGGTGTGAAGCCTGCATTACAGCTGGCTGCAGCTCTTTTGAGCAATTTCTTTGAGCATGTACCTCAATTACATTCCTGTTAATAAAACGTTTTCTGAAGTATCTCCTCTCCTTCTTGTGTTCATTCTTTAAATGTGACAGTGGAAAACTACCTTTTAACTTCTCACCGCTTGCGTTCCGACCATACATTCTATGACGAATATTGCTCGTATAGCTGCGTTCTACCACCCAGTAAAGTTTTGCCCACTTTTTCAGATTCACCCTGTATATTGTTACGACAGATGAACGTGCTGCAATGAATTTATGTAAACGTGTCATGAACGCTCGCGTATGGTTCTGCGTGAAAATTACGTTAACAACTGTTTAGAACGGAGATGCTTTGAATAATATGATTCCTAGAGGAAAAACGAAAAAAAGGTATAGTGGAGTAGTGAAGAAATAAGGATATTAATTAATGTATTAAATTAGTGTTGTGTGATACTACGTAAGAAGACTGTTAATTTTTTGAGTCAAGATTAGCCTGGTTCCGATGGTGAACGGGAATCCACAGTAAAGTTATTTTTGGGTCCTCTATGAGGAGAGATCAACATTATATGTTTGGCATCTATAAGGTATAATAAAGCATTATTAAGGTAGTTATGTAACACAAATGAAATTCGATATTAATTGGTTTGTTTGTTTGATGTTACAAAGTAATAAATTTTATTTTGTCATAGGGACTGAATATTGACAGCATTGTGGTTTAAACATTAAAAATTAGTTAAGCATAGTAAATCGTTCATTTTATGGTTTGACTTTATATTAAGAGGAATAGAAACACTTGTGTTTCGATAAGATTTGTATAATTTTTGTGCATTTTTAATAAATTACTTCATTCATACTTTAGTTTGGTATACATATATAATGTTTACTTGAACTCATGTTCAATGGGGCGGGGTTGGCTCAGTCGGTAGTGCGCCAGGCTCGTAATCTGTAGTTCCCAGGTTCGAGTCCCAGCTGGGTCAGCGTCGAGATTTATCTCCGCAAAATTCCCCGCCCTGCCCACGGTCAGTAGGGGACACCGATGGGCTTGGAAAGACCGCCGTCCGTCGGATGGGACGTTAAGCCGTGGCCCCGTGTGCGGAAGAGCCATACACTGTGCACGTTAAAGAACACGCTGGATGGCCTTGACGGGAGGCTACCATCTATCTCCCAACAGCTGTTCCAGTGGGTCCCCTCCCCCAACCTTCTCTGAGCCTTTGGGGTCCATGTGACCTGGCCATTTAGCCCATGGTGTGCAAAAAAGTGCCTCTCAGAGGTAAAACAACAACAACTCATGTTCAGTGTAACAATATATTTAAAATAAATCTATTAATATACTTTTCCCTTTTGATGACATTCAGTAACGAATTTAAAATAGTAGAAGCTTATAAAATGTAAAGTTTTTGTCTTAAATCGTTTTTATTAGATTAAACATAACAAAATAATCTTAGAAAGCTAATCCCTCTCCGAGATGTTTAGTATCGTGTTAGTGATTCAAAATAGCATTTCCATTGGTGAATACAGGATCGTAGAGATGTTTGTCACGTCTTGTGTAGTAGGGGAAGTAAGTCCTTTGCCTTTGCTGTTACACGGATCACTTAATAATATTTTGACCATCATTATTGAGTGATCATTATTGAGTGATGTTACTAACTCAAATATGTGGCGGCTTGGCTGTCCAACTTCTGATAATAGATGGCGCCACTGGTGATTCAAACAGGAAAGCTTATATGTCTATTAGCTCCTTGGTAGTCTAGCGGTTAAGAAGCCCGGCATGCTTCTGAGAGACGTGGGTTCGAATCCCAGTTAGGACAACCAATTTTTTTCAAGTGTTTCTTGACTACAGGACTTTTCCTGTGATCATTTATTACTAATGAGAAAAGGAGTTATTTCGCCTACTGTACAATATGAAGTGACTAATTAAATACTTTTCGCGTGAAAGACTGAACTTCCCCAGTTAGGTTATTATTTACCTTTGAGCTACGCTTTTGCCCCACACAGTAGGATAAATAGTTCGAGGGGTTGAGTAAGTGAACCCACTGGATCTGTTAGGAGACAGATTGAACTCTTTTACTTTAAAGCAGTGGTTCTAAACCTTTTATGCTTCACGTATCTGCTGGAAATGTGTATGCAACTGGCGTACCCCTTATATAGATAGATAAAACTATAGTTGTAGTATAATAATACTAACTTAGCGGCTTTGTTACTAGATCTAGCGACTTTTGAGCTCTCACGGCATACCCCAAAAAAGTTTACCGCGTACCCCACGTTGAAAACCTTTGCGTTAAGGCAACCCTTCAGGTGCTTTAACCTGAACAGCCTGTTTTACAGGTGTTTGAAGAATATCTAAAAAAATACATGAAATTTTAATAATTCTTTACCGCTACCATCCTTACTAACATTCTGAAAGGGGGGGGAGCATGACCCCTTGCCCTCCCTCCACCCATAGATCCGGCCCTGGTATTAACTACACAAATTCAAATCTTATTGAAATTCAACATTTAGTATTACATATTTAAGTCAACTATTCCAAGAGTTTAAATTCGCCAGTGGATTAATAATATTGTTACGACAGATGAACGAGCAACAATGACTTCATGACTTAACGTGACTTGAACACTCGTGTGTGCTTCTACGTGAGATTCAATTTAGCCAACGAATTGGAACTTAGAACGATTCGGAAGAATGAAAAAGATAGCAGTGCAGTGTATTAAAAGTTGTGAGATCTGAAAGGACGTTCTGATAGTATGAGTCAGTGCGCATTAAGTGAAAATAATTAGTGTATTTATTAGTGTGTGCGCGGGTGTTTGTTTTCTGTTGTTAGTAATAAAGGTTTAGTGAACTAGCACAGGACGAGAGTTTGTTTACGTCTCAAGGTATTCAAGTGACATGGTAAACAAAGTGAAGAGGTAGTATTTTAGTAGAACAGACATATTTGATATTGTATGCTCTGTACAAAAAGGTTAATGACTTATGCATGATAGTAGTTAATTTGTTTATAAAATATTTCATCCATTATTTTTTGTAACAACTTGCATTGTATTTTAATTGGTTTGAAAATATAGTTATTACTACTCACGCTCAGTGCCTATCCATTTTAAAATTCGCAACAATATAAATGTTTTGCTCATAATTTAGTATATGAAACAAACATTGATACAATTCCTTAAAGTATTGCCTTCTTTAAAAACATTTTAAATAGTTTTGTATTCTAAGTCCTTCGGAGTCCTCTTTCTCACAGTGGACTTGCGGCGGGGGGGGGGGGGAAGTGTTATTGGAGATAAATTTCGACCCTGGATAGTTGGGACTCGAACCTAGGAAATTCAGAATAGTAACATGAGGCGGTACCGACAGTATCAAACCTTTCTTGTCTTAGTTGTTCAACCTGTGTTATTTTTTAACACAGCTTGTAAAATTGTTATGAAGGAAAGAAAACCGAGATAAATTAATTTCATTTTCTCAGTTGTTTACAATTTACTATCAATTGTTATTTCATACAGTTGATTATATTATGTTTAAATATATATTTTTCATGATTCCTTTAGGGGTTAGTCGTGTCGTAATCAGTGCGTTTAATTATGGCCAAAGTCACTTTAGAGTAGCATGTTTTAAAATTCTTACCGTCTCGATCATGTCAAGATTCTTAGATAACGATGGATGACCGCACCAGCTGTCTTGCTAAACTCTGCTGCAGATGGCGCAGCATTTTACAATCTGGAAGTGTGTGCATGGCTGTTCGAGAAAGGTGCAATTAGAGAGTGGGTAATCAACTCAGAAGCAAACGTTTAGAGAAACTGAAATTAGAAGGCAGGACCTCAAAAATTGCTTATTGGCTTCTTCCACTTCGTTTCGGTGTCTTTTTTTTTTCCGTTGCTTCCCTATTTAATTTCAGATGAGAACAAAATCAAGAAAATGTCAGTTTACTCTGGAGGATAATGATGATGGTGAGAACAGCTCTCCAGTAATCATCTATATGGAGCTCAGGGAATTGTCCCAGCTGCGTTCAAGATGTGACATGCTTAGGAAGCTAAAATGGTTGAACAAGAGAATTTGGAAACTTATGGAGTGCTATTTAGATAGGAATTTCGGGAATATTCAATTTCTTTTGGTTTTATCAAATTAATCTTTTTTTAATGCCTTTGATAAAACTGATCTGAACATTTATATCTGACTAATTAATTGTCGTTTGATTTTTTGAAAATCAATAGCTATCACCAGGCCGTATGTTGAAAAAAAATCGGGGAGAGCTCAAGAATTGATCTCTAATGCAGTATTTTCCCCCTCCATTTTACAGGTCTTTAACCCTTTCAGGATCATAAGGTTTCTAAGAGTAAATATTAGTATGTAACTGTTTATTTTAGTTTGTTTAGACGTAAAATAAATAAAAAACATAAGAAAAATACATAACAATGTGTAGTTTGTTTGGAATTTTATGGGAAATATTTTCCCAATGGACTATAAAGGTAACACAAATTATAGTTAGGCTTATTATGCAATGTCTTTTATTTATTGGTTTATTAGAACAAAATGTTAACTAAAATAATACAAAATTATGAAATAAAATTACTATACAAAATGATGTGCGAATTATGATATTCTGCGAAGCAATTTCTTTTGGTAGTGAGGCAAAGATGGACATTGCACATAGTACATATATTATGCGTCCTGACAGTTCTGTTTTTGTTTTCTAAACGTTCCCGTTTACGTAATTACGTTCGGCATACGTTCTATTTTGACATTCTGTATAAAAAATGCAGATAAGGTTATAATTAAATACGACAATCACCAATTTTAAAATGGGAAAAATGTTTCCCTTAGTCGTGAAAGGGTTAAAAAACATTCTTGAAAATCCATGAAATATAAAGATTTTTTTTCTGTTATCCTAACTAGCATTCTGAAAGCGAAAAGATGATCCTTATCCTTAGTCCATCTCTCCTTTCAAGGTTCGAGTCCCAGATGGGTCAGCGTTGAGATTTATCTCCGGAAAATTCCCCGCCCTGCCCACGGTCAGTAGGGAACACCAATGGGACATTAAGCCTTGACCCCGTGTGCGGGAGAGCCATACTCTGTGCACGTTAAAGAACATGCCGGATGGCCTTGACGGGAGGTTACCATCTGCCTCCCAAGAGCTGTTCCAGTGAGTCCCCTTCCCCAAGCTTCTCTGAGCCTTCGGAGTCCTTGTGACCTGATCATTTAGCCCATGGTGTGCAAAAAAAATGCCGCTCAGATGTAAAACAACCAACCCAACTCTCCTTTCCCTTAAAACAGGCTCTGGTTAACACAATGAATTGTACATTTTTTTTTTATAATATACTGAGTTTTGTATATCGCACGGTTTGAATAAGTAGTATTAGTAGCAGTATTTCACTTCCTGATTGATTCCTGGTTTGATTAAGGAATTATGGCAAAGAATTCTGACAATTTCAGAAGAAATGAATAGTTATCCTCCATGAATGCCAACACTTCTTTTCGAAATAACTAATATATAATTTCAATTTCACATCATCTGTTGTAAATTAGCAGTTCATTAATACTAACCAGTATTATTTTTGTTAAAATGCTTAGATTTTTATTGAGAGAGGCAGGTTCATGTTCAGTTTCTTTTCGTGGTTGTTTTCGATATTTGTTTTTTAGATGACTTATGACTGTTCAAAAAAAACCTGGACATAATCATTTCTGGAAGCCCCTGATTCCAAAATTGTTTCTAATTTTTATAAAACAAAGTTATTTAGTTGGCACGGTGGGGACTTGATATAAGTCCTTGACAGAAAGCTATTTCTTAATATGTGTTTAGTGAGTACCCTACCCAACACTGAACCCCTGGGGTCCTTTTAACCTGGGCATAATACTTTCTGTGAGACCCTCATTTTTGTTTTTAAACAATTCAGTTATTTATTATTTTTGTTTTGCATTTACATATACAGAGTTTATCATAGCAAGCTCTAATGCTACATACTCTTTGCAAATACATTAGTACACACAGTTAATAGAGAAAATAGAATAAACACTTAAAATAATGTTAAGAAGATCCCCGCGAAGCTTGAGTAGTATATCCGAAGGTAACTAAATAAATGCAGTAACAAATTGTAGATATACATCGGTTACATATTTGCATTCATACATATGAAGTCTTGATATATGTACATGTAAAACTACGAAGATCTACAAAATACCAAATTTATTTCTAATTTTTATAAAACAAATTTCCCTAGTCGGCAGGGTGGGACTTGATACAAATCCTTGATAGAAAGCTGCTTCCTAATATCTGTTTAATGGACCCCCTACAGAACACTGAATCCTTAGAGTCCTTATGACCTTGCCATCTACTTCATTGTGTGTACAAAAGTTCCATTTAGAGGGAAAACAACCTATCTCCAACCTCATTTTTTCAAAAAAAAACTTACTATACAAATTTCAAAGTTTAAAATTAATATTTCCATTGACACGACACGGAAAATGGTCTAAAACATTTGACTATATAGTGTACAATCGATAGACCTATAATTAAAAAATTTGACCGTATCCTATAACTAAACGCGGGGGAATGGCTCAGCCGTTAGCACACCAAGCTCATAATCTGTAGTTCTCACTTTCGAGTCCAACAGAGGGGAGTGTCGAGATATATCTCCTCACATCGCACTGTCCTTGATCAGTAAAGGACGCTGGTGGGCTTGAAAAGGACACCATTCGTCAATGGGACTTAAAGCCGTGGTTCTGTATGTGGGAGAGCCATACACTACGCATTAAAGAACACGCTGGATGTGTTTGATGGGAGGCTACCATCTGCCTCCTAACAACTGTCTAGTGGGTCCCATTGGGATCCTTGTGAACTAGCCATTGTGTACAATGCCCTTGGGGTCCTTGTGAACTAGCCATTGTGTACAAAAATAGTGCCTCTCAGAGGTAAAACAACCCATAACTGAACTCAAACTGACTCCACTACATTTGGAAGAGCGAACATAAATAACACTTCAGAGCAATAATTGATTGGAATTTTTAAATATTTCGTCACCGCACATCACCTCTTACTCAGTGACGCCCAACTGAATGCCTGTCTTGTTCACCAGGCTTCAAAAAGAAGTCGATCTTTTGGCAACCAGAGAAGTCATCCGTGTAATTATTACGCAGCGACGCGAAAAAACCCTTCTCAGGAATCGATATTTCGTGCCTTTTGAAAATTAACAGATGGTGTTTTTTTTTTTACTTTTAGTTCTCTGTTTTCTAAGTCGTGCACATTATTTTACAGTATGTGTCAAATTTTAATTAGTTAATTATTTCATAAAGAATATAGCTCGGTCTAAGACCTTGTTGCAATTTATCTTTTTTGCAGATGTCACTGCTGTAAATTAAGAAAGGAAGCTTATATGTGTTCGTTTTAGAAGCAGCAAAATTGAATTTGAAACTATTTGTTATTTAGCATTTGAATGATGATTATTTTCCTGGGTGACCTAAGTTTGGTTCACCCAGAAGGGGTTTAGGTCAGTGAGAAAATCAATCAAGCGGAAAAGTGTGGGAGTTCTATTACAATATAACATTCCCCCTTCCTTTTTGAAGATCTTAAAAAAAAACTATTGAGAAAATCGTGAACCATACATAATCTGCATGTAGACAAGGATGTTTCAAAAGGAATAATTATAACATCCTAGGTCTAGGGAGCTAGTCTGTCCATTTCTGATGAATAGATGATGGCATGAGGAAATGAAAAATGAAAGAGACTGAAAAATCTATAAAATACAAATTTATTTAATTATTGTACAAATTGTTAATAAACGAGCTAATATTTTCTTATCTTAAATCCTCATGGGATTAATTATTATTGCTGAAACAAGACATCAAGTGACACGTTTCAATTTACTTCGTTTTTCTTCGAGTTGTTCTTCTCTAAAGTCGTAATAGAAATTAATAAACACGAAAATATCTTCAGAGCCGGTCCGATAGGTGGAGCTGTGAGGAAACCGCCTCAGACTGCTTTTTTCGAGAAGCGCCAGAATTCAGGATAAAATACTATTAAAATTTAAGTTGCAGTTACCAAATAACAGTGCAGTAGCTCTTTAAGATAGTAGCAAACAAATAAGGTAGTAGCTCAGAAAACATTGTTTTGGATAATCAATATAAAGAACATAAAATTTATATTTTTCGCTAAGTGGTGTCATCTTACATGTTGTTTCACATGAAAGACAAACTTTAGAGAGTGCTTAGAAAATAGGTTTTTACACAGTAATATTTCCCATATATTTATAAAGCATTGCTGTCCCATGGCCGAGTGGTTAGCGCGCTTGGCTACTGATCTAAGGGACCTGGGTTCGAGCACCGGGTAAGGCATGGCTGTTTGTGTCGTTTTTCTGCTGAGGGCCTGCCATCCTCTCAGACCTTCTACTACGGCAAATAAACTGACAGTCTGTTAGACCTCTGTGGCAAGCAGCTGCTTGAGGGGGTATTTATTTATTATTTTTATTTATTTATAAAGCCTTTAAATTCAAGAAATAAACCAGGAAACAGTTTTAAACCAAATGCAGAAACTATCATCTTTAATTTTTTGATGGAGATAGATGCTGATAGAGATAGAAAAGAGATGAAAAGCGAACTTCAAAATTTTGCTTACCACCCCCCCCCCCCCCACTTCAAAAAAGACCCCAAAACATGATCTAAAGCATAGTTATCTTCACGATTTAGTAAATATCTTTCCGGTTGCAATTTGGTTGGTGAGTGGCGATATTGCAATCCAGTAGTGAAAGAAGTTTTTCAAGGTTGACACTTAAAACAGCTATTTAAGAACTACCACGAGTCAAACGAGACTAGTGAATTTAATAATGTTGACAACGATCCCGAAAATTCCCTAGATTATTCTGATGCTATCGATAGAGCCCTGCGAAATGCGGATATCTGCGGATAAACGATTAATCTTGACGCGGAAGATAAAACAGCGGATAAAAAATTGCTGTTTAACGCGGATAAAATCTGTAAGAGGAGGGCAAACATTACTGAGTTATTGATGTCTGACATGGGTTGGGTTGTTTTACCTCTGAGCGGCACTTTTTTGCACACCATGGGCTAAATGGCCAGGTCACATGGACTCCGAAGGCTCAGAGAAGGTTGGGGGAGGGGACCCACTGGAACAGCTGTTGGGAGACAGACGGTAGCCCCCCGTCAAGGCCATCCAGCGTGTTCTTTAACGTGCACAGGGTATGTCTCTCCCGCACACGGGGCCACGGATTAACGTCCTATCCGACGGACGGCGGCCTTTCCAAGCCCATCGGTGTCCCCTACTGACCGTGGGCAGGGCGGGGAATTTTGCGGAGATAAATCTCAACGCTGACCCAGCTGGGACTCGAACCTGGGAACTACAGATTACGAGCCTGGCGCGCTACCGACTGAGCCACCCCCGCCCCGGAGGAATTAGAGAGAGATATAGAAAATCCTCATGCAGCAATGGGCTACGGAGGTCCAACCAGACTGTGCAATTTTCCTCTCCAGACGTGTCTCGTTTGAGCTACAGCTGCTGCATTTGGCCACTCTAGGCCAATTCTAGCAAGGTCCTGTTTGACAATGTCTGCCCATCGCAACCTAGGTCTCCCCCTTTTTCTGATACCCTTATTCACACTGTTGTTCATAATCCTCTTTGCCAAACTGCAGCTGTGCATACGAGCAGCATGACCAAACCAACGCAGTCTCTCTCTTCACAATATTACTGAGTAATTAAAAAGGCTGTCTTCCCATAGTCGCGGATAACTGGATTTAAAAGAGTAAAGAGAAATTGCAAAACTACATTCTGGTAAATTTTATCTAGTATTTATTTTGGTCTGTTTTCCTGGCATACAAGCTTTTTTTTATAAAGTATGTTTTACACTTAATTATTTAGTCATTAATAAATCATTAGACTGATTCACTCGCAAGCAGACATTAGATCTCAAGCATTTGCAATTCTCAACGGTTATTAAGTAGCCAATACACGCGGATGCGGTTAGAACTTTTACCAGCCGCACAGGGCTCTATATATATAGATACACTTGTTCAGTTAAAAGCCAGCAGAAAATATGTATTTAAAAATGAATATTAATTTTTATTATCTGCCTTGATATCTTCTTATATACCTATTTTTTTTCTACGATTTATATTTGAATATGGCAAAAGAAACCAAGCATTTTAGTACAAATAAGATAATAAGGCATAGAAAAATAAGTCTTAAAGTACCTGATTATTTGAAATTTTAATGATTCATTAAACTACATCATTTATAACAGCTCCAATTTTTACACAGGATCATTGAAAAAGAATATCAATATTTTGTGCTATATTTAATAAATAACGAATAAAATTGTGTGCATAAAATATCAAGAGTTGGGGGGTTGTTTTACCTCTGAGCAGCACTTTTTTGCACACCATGGGCTAAATGGCCAGGTCACAAGGACCCCGAAGGCTCAGAGAAGAAGACTGGAAGAGTATGTATGTTTATTAGTTAAGTTAGACAGAGAAGGTTGGGGAGGGGACCCACTGGAACAGCTGTTGGGAGACAGATGCTAGCCTCCCGTCAAGGCCATCCAGCGTGTTCTTTAACGTGCACAGGGTAATGGCGGCCTTTCCAAGCCCATCGGTGGAATTGTAATTTGGGTGCACACTGTAATATGGTATTGTGGTGCACACTGTAATATGGCTCTCCCGCACACGGGGCCACGGTTTAACGTCCATCCGACGGACGGCGGCCTTTCCAAGCCCATGGGTGTCCCCTACTGACCGTGGGCAGGGTGGGAAATATCAAGAGACTCAAAAGTTCGTTTCGCGTTCAAAGTGTGACACCAATCAGTGCGATATTCAACATTCATCCACACTCGGCATATTTGGGTAAACCTTGCATCACCTGCAGCGAATCTTTACTTTAAATGGTGTAAATTGTGAATTTCCTCCGAATAAACGATGTTTTTAATGTATCCACCAAAAAAGAAGTCTAATGGTATCAAAATGGAAATTCTCGAGTAAAACACGATCGGCATTTAGGATCTTACATGCGATACTACCAACTCACATGCCGTCTCAAGAAACGTGAGTTTTTTTACATTTGGTACACACAATTTTATTATTATTATTTCATAATACATGAAGCTTCAAAATATGAATATTCATTCATAATGACCCTGTATTTTACCCTAACGTAGGTAATTTGGGACAAAAAAAAACCTATCGAAGGGCGACATTTTTTAACTCGTCTGAGGCGCCGAAATGTCTCGGTCCGGCCTTGAATATGTACTTTGGATCTCGATGTATTTCCTTATTTACCACACTAGGACTACGGTGGTAGAATTGTCAGGTTCTGCACATCCTTTCCCCTTGGTTGTATATGCACTATACTTCAAAACTAGTAGCTCGCCAGGCTCGTAATCTGTAGTTCCCAGGTTCGAGTCCCAACTGGGTCAGCGTTGAGATTTATCTCCGCGAAATTCCCCGCCCTGCCCACGGTCAGTAGGGGACACCGATGGGCTTGGAAAGGCCGCCCCGTCGGATAGGACGTTAAGCCGTGGCCCCGTGTGCGGGAGAGACATACCCTGTGCACGTTAAAGACCACGCTGGATGGCCTTGACGGGAGGCTACCATCTGTCTCCCAACAGCTGTTCCAGTGGGTCCCCTCCCCCAACCTTCTCTGAGCCTTCGGGGTCCATGTGACCTGGCCATTTAGCCCATGGTGTGCAAAAAAGTGCCGCTCAGAGGTAAAACAACAACAAAAAAAAATCTGCGACTATACTAAAAAGAAACAATTCAGTTCCCACGTATACAGAAACCTTTTGCTTATTGAATAGCAAACTGAGACAATCACAGTTGATTTAACGTAATTGGCTCTTAACTCTAGAAAAAGAAGCAACTATCGACCTTTCGACAACCGAGATAGGTTCTATAGTGCAACTGTTGATTTTTCACTGCAATCAAATTTCCCAATAAAATAAGATGCAGTTTTGCATCTCATCGGTGGTCTATGTGACCTGGCCATTTAGCCCATGGTGTGCAAAAAAGTGCGGCTCAGAGGTAAAACAACCAAAAAAAAAATCTGCGACTATACTAAAAAAAAGAAACAATTCAGTTCCCACGTATACAGAAACCTTTTGCTTATTGAATAGCAAACTGAGACAATCACAGTTGATTTAACGTAATTGGCTCTTAACTCTAGAAAAAGAAGCAACTATCGACAACCGAGATAGGTTCTATAGTGCAACTGTTGATTTTTCAGTGCAATCGAATTTCCCAATAAAATAAGATGCAGTTTTGCATCTCATCGGTGGTCCATGTGACCTGGCCATTTAGCCCATGGTGTGCAAAAAAGTGCCGCTCAGAGGTAAAACAACCCGACCCAACTTCAAAACTTTTCCATGTTACCTAAATGAAACGTCACTTTAAGAGCACCCAACTTCGAAAATTAGCTTTCTACGGAAATATTTCCGTGCGTATTTGTCAAAGTTAGACAAGAGTATGCATGTTTATTGTGATTTTTTTTACCATATTTAAATAGGAATTTGATATTTGCTAAAATCCCATACCTATACCATTTGTATCTCTTTTTTAAATTTATTTTTCTTTTCTAAATTAAATTTTTATAAGCTGGAAGAGCTGGAAAGCGCCTTGGCTATCATTTAAAACTTATTGATCGTCTGCTTGGTTTTGTTTTAGACTCGTAATCTGTAGTTCCCAGGTTCGAGTCCCAGCTGGGTCAGCGTTGAGATTTATCTCCGCAAAATTCCCCGCCCTGTCCACGGTCAGTAGGGGACACCAATGGGCTTAGAAAGGCCGCCGTATGTCGGATGAGACGTTAAGCCGTGGCTCCGTGTGGGAAGAGCCATATCCTGTGCACGTTAAAGAACACGTTGGATGGCCTTGACGGGAGGCTACCATCCGTCTCTCCACCGCTGTTCCAGTGGGTCCCCCTCCCCCAACCTTCTCTTTGCCTTCGGGTTCCTTGTGATCGGGCCATTTAGACATTGGTGTGCAAAAAAGTGCCGCACAGTGGTAAAACAACCAACCAAAATCTGCTTGGTTTTTTGACTTTATGATTTGCGGTCTTTATCAATTGTTATATTGATAATGTGTTGTATACTGTGTGTTTATTGCACTCATGTATTTTTTCATGTTATAATAAATTTTAATTTTAATTTAAGATAAATTGAAGATCTCACTGAAATATTTTTATTCTCGGTTTCCAATAAGATCATTTTAACATTTACAACAAACGTTGTTTTTTATACTAGTTCTAAACATTTCCAAAATTATTTCAATGAATCAGTACATCTGCTTCTAAATTTGCATTTATTTTAGTAAGCGGTTTGTTCTAAGAATTATGGGACGGGGTGGCTCAGTCGGTAGCGCGCCAGGCTCGTAAAATCTGTAGTTCCCAGGTTCCAGTCCCAACTTGGTCAGCGTTGAGATTTATCTCCGCAAAATTCCCCGCCCGCCCACGGTCAGTAGGGGACACCGATGGGCTTGGAAAGGACACCGTCCGTCGGATGGGACGTTAAGCCGTGGCCCCGTGTGCGGGAGAGCCACACCCTGTGCACGTTAAAGAACACACTTAATGACCTTGACGGGAGGCTACCATCTGTCTCCCAACAGCTGTTCCAGTGGGTCCCCTCCCCCAACCTTCTCTGAGCCTTCAGGGTCCATGTGACCTGGCCATTTAGCCCATGGTGGGCAAAAAAAAAGTGCCGCTCAGAGGTAAAATAACCCAACCCAACTCTAACAATTATAATTTGTTTTCTAATGGGCCTTTGAAGGAAATTGTTACGATTAGTGATGCTGCTTTTAAATGCTTTAGGCTACAAAATTCTTTAAATACTACAAGAATACTATTGAAAATTGAGAATTAGAAAGATTTGAGTGAGATCTTCAATCATTTGTAGAGGTATTTTTCCGTCAAAAGCTTATTTTCAAAATTAGGGAGCTCTGAATTTGATTTTCCATTTACGTAGCATGGAGGTGTCTGGAAACTTTTCGTAAAATAGTGTATATACTAGGAAATGTCCCCAGCTTTGCTTGGGTCTGAAACTCCCTAAAGCATATAGTAAATGACACTTCACAGTCGCAAGCTATCATTTGGTATAAAGCTCATTACTATCGATTTTTTTCTCCCTCTTTTAGGGGAGGAAAGGAATGGATATAATTTGAGATAATGCATGATACTTCCTATGTCAGAGCTTCGAAACCGTAAAACAGCATTGCCTCGCTCAGAAAATGAAACTTTTCAAATCGTTTCGTTCCCAGAAATTTTCTCGGATGTAATTTTGTCCGATACAGGTATTCTTATAGAGAATGGAATTTAAATATGGACAGATTTCGTACGGTGAGTTTAAGTTGTCAAAAGATGTATAGAACGTTAATGATAGTTAATATAATTATTAAAATTGATGTATAGATTGTTAAGAACGTACTGTAACTTGAACAGAAAAATAATATTATTTAATGCATTTATTAACGTATTTTATGAGATATATATTTATTAATTTTTATTTGTAAATTAGTAATTTACTTGATTTGCAACATTCAGTATATGAGACAGAATATCATACAGTGATATTTACAAAAATAATCCCAATACAAAAATTTGTGTTTCGAACATGAATCTTAACCTGTAAAATAATTTTCACTTAAAGTTGTTACAACAGCTTATTTGTAATTTTGTCCTGACGATTGTAGTATCATTATCACATAATCCCACTCGAGTACTACTCGTTTGTGGATTAATTAATCAATCAATTTGCATTTATGGTGTCTGCATTTAAAATTACTAACAATGTTATCCTATTAATAAAATCAAGTGAAATTTTACCAAAAGCAGACAATGTATTAGTAGAGGATTAGTTTAGCAACATTCATAATAATTATCATAAATTTTTGAAAAATCTTTCTCACAGAAAACATTTTTCCAACCAATTTATAATTTCCTTTACATAACCAATTTTGTTATATGCATATATTCCTTACGTTATTTAATATGAAATTAAGTATTCTGTGTGCTAAGTACATATAATGCATTTTAGCAATATTTTCTTAAATTATATCTCGATTAATACGAATTCCCTCGATAACCCAGTATGTTTTGGAAAGGATTTTATCTGAAAACCCAAAATTGTCTGATATATTTCAATGTCTGCAGTATATACAATTTAAGCAATTGCAAGAAGCTAATAAATTAAAATTTCTTGAGCATTTTTCTCTCCTAGATTTCTTTCATATACATCGTAATCCATGATTTTGTATTACCACAGGATGTCTTAATATGACAGTCGTATAATCTTCACCATGCCATAAATTAAATTTACCCAGACATTGTAGATTAATTTTAATAATGAGAAATCCGCAAAATATCTTATTGAATAGATCTTTGAGATGATGACTTTGACTTTATTACAAACTATAAAAATGTGTTCCCGTCATGTCAATCTTCTCTAAAGTGTGATGCCAAGATAGCCATATTTTTCAACATTCTGAAGTGAAGGGAAATTGCAACACACCAAATTACAGTTTATATCATTATATATTAGTTTATCTTTAAAACAATCCGTTTATTTTTTCTTTTATTGTAACAGACATATATTCAGTTTTATTAACATTTAACGCTAATTAATTTTCTAGAAAGTATCTCTGTAAAGAAAATTTTCTAGAAAGTATCTCTGTGTAGAAAGTAATCTTTTCTAGAAAGTTCTCCCGTCAAGTATCTTATACGTAATAAATCTGCATTTATGCAATCTGAAAGGTTTTCGAGATTACCAGAATATACTAAAGTTGGGTCATCTGCAAAGGTGAAATATTTTGTGATTTGTTACAAAATTGCATAAATCATTCAAGTAAATCAAAAGCAGAATTGGTCCAATAACTGAATCCTGTGGAACACCATAATTTTTTACGGTTTCATCACTAATAAAATTGACAATTTTAACCCTCTGTTTTCATTTCATTAAGTAGCTCTTAAACCACTTTTCATGGCTGATCTGGAGCGACTTTTTTTCTAATTTTTACAGAAGTATATAATATGAGACAGTATCAAATGCTTTTTTAATGTTCTTTAGAAGAATTGCTCATAGTTTCATCACTAAGAAAATTGACAATTTTAACTCTCCGTTTTTTCATCACTAATAAAATCATTTCTCTACGCATTTATTTCAGCAAAGAAGTTCGTGTTCCGCTCATGCCCTTTCGAATAATTTCAATTTTCACAAAAAATATCGTGTGCAGTTTGCGCTCCTTACCCATTTCCGAAACAATGACTTGATCACCAGAAATCAAAAAGAAATTAAAGTATTTTTTTTTTACATTATTAGTGACAAAATTATTTTTAAGATCGCCAATGTTGAATGCATGGGATACTTGTGTTGTGTTGTTTCACCTCTGAGCGGCACTTTTTGCACACCATGGGCTAAATGGCCAGGTCACAAGGACCCCGAGGGCTCAGAGAAGGTTGTAGGAGGGGACCCACTGGAACAGCTGTTGGGAGACAGATGGTAGCCTCCCGTCAAGGCCATCCAGCTTGTTCTTTAACGTGCACAGGTATGGCTCCCCCGCACATGGGGACACGGCTTAACGTCCCATCCGACGGACGGCGGCCTTTCCAAGCCCATCGGTGTCCCCTACTGAGCAGGGCGGGGAATTTTTGCGGAGATAAATCTCAACGCTGACCCAGCTGGGACTCGAACCTAGGAACTACAGATTACGAGCCTGGCGCGCTTCCGACTGAGCCACCCCCGCCCCTGCATGGGATACCTGAGTATTTAATCGTTAATGTTAGTTTATGGGAACTTCGAGGAAATCAACCGTTCTTTACCGATTTTGATTGATCCCCGCGCTTTCAAACATAGCTTGTAATATTCCCCTGCGCAAAGGGAACTTTCTCGCAAAGTTTGGCGCCTTTAGCTCTTTAGAACACGGAGTGCATAAGCAGATAAACAAATGAGCAATACTAAAACAAACTCTCTCTCTCTTTTTAATATGGCGGGGGGTGACTCATTCGGTAGCACGCCAGGCTCCTAATCTGCAGCTTCCAGGTTCTAGTCCCACCTGGCCAGCGTTGAGATTTATTTCCTCAAAACTCCCTGCTCTGCCCTTGGTTAGTAGAAGACACTGCTGACTTGAAACATCGTCGCCCTTTGGATGAACAATAAACCATGGGTCTTTGTGAGGAAAAGCCATATCCTGTGCACGTTACAGAACATGTTTTACAGTAGTCTACCAGCTTCGAGATTAACAGTTGTCCAGTGGGTCCCCTCTCCCAACCTTTTCGGGATCCTTGTGACCTGGTCATTTAGTCCATTGTGAGCAAAAAAGTGTCAGTCAGATGTAACAAAATAACTCTTTTTTGTATACAGTAGAACTTCATAAACTCAGCACTAGAATGTGGAATTATCAAAAATCCCTCACTTTTCCAAACTCACTTTTTAAATAATATTTGCGAAAATAAAATGAATTTTGCCGATGTGGGGGACTCGAACCCACATCTCTCCAGAATCATGTCAGAGTGTCTAACTACTAAACTACCACTAGTTCCATCATTTATTCACTAATGTGACTTATAAATCTTGACGAACTTTCTATATTAACGGGTAAACTCCTAGAAATCTAATTTTCTCTACTCATAGGTGTACTTTAGTACCATTGGTGTATTTTAGTCCAGATGTGATGAACGTATTGCACGAATGCCCAAACTGGCATGCTTCACGATTTTGTTTAGCACGCAAACGTACTCAAGCAAAAATAATACTTTGTTGGTCTCCAAATTCATATAGAATTAGATACTGAAAAATTTGTAAAAACTCCTTTTTCAAATATTAGAGTTGCAAATGTAGAAAAGTTTCCATTAAGATTTTTTCAATTTGGAAAAAAGGCGAAATTTGTATATTATTCCGTGGAAAATCTGAATTCGATAATGCTTGTTAGATCGATTTAACCGATTTTGAAATGCAATTGAGTTACAATCGAGATCAACATATCCATTCAACATTCTTGTTTGAAGCTTTAATAATTCGAGTTAAAAGCTATTAAGGGATATAGGTTAACAGAGTTATGAGTTATTTCGATGTTTTACCTCTAAACTACTCAGTGGTAGTTTAGTGGTTGGGACATTCTGGCAAGAATCTGCATAGATGTGAATTCTGCTCATCGTTCCAACTCTTTTTTTCCCACACAAAACTTAGAAACTATCTTTTCACAAATGACTTAAAGGATTCAGAACTTAAACAGGAGAATAATTTGGGTTGGGTTGTGTTGGGTTGTTTTACCTCTGAGCGGCACTTTTTTGCACACCATGGGCTAAATGGCCAGGTCACATGGACCCCGAAGGCTCAGAGAAGGTTGGGGGAGGGGACCCACTGGAACAGCTGTTGGGAGACAGATGGTAGCCTCCCGTCAAGGCCATCCAGCGTGTTCTTTAACGTGCACAGGGTATGGCTCTCCCGCACACGGGGCCACGGTTTAACGTCCATCCGACGGACGGCGGCCTTTCCAAGCCCATCGGTGTCCCCTACTGACCGTGGGCAGGGCGGGGAATTTTGCGGAGATAAATCTCAACGCTGACCCAGCTGGGACTCGAACCAGGGAACTACAGATTACGAGCCTGGCGCGCTACCGACTGAGCCACCTCCGCCCCAATACCGCTAAGAGAAATTCGGTGAGTCTTACTGTAATTTCTTCTAATAGTTACACTGTTCATGTCCCAATGAGATTAGCAATAAGATCAAATTTTTAGTTTCAATATTATAATAATTTATATATTTATTCCACTATTATTATGAGGGAATCAAATAGTATTAATGAAAAGAACTGGTGCTCTTAAAGAGGGGGCATGTTCCTCCCCTTTCAGAATGCCAGTAAGTCCCCTAGAATCTCGCCCTATAAATATATATATTGCTCCGAATCCAAATTGAATTTATTAACCATCATTACATCTTTTCAATTAAAAATATTATTACCTTATTTGTTATTAAAAGTTTAATCTGTTGAGCTAATGAACAAAGTTTTAAGACACGCATCATATCAAAATTATCTTTTAATTTTTCTGAACATCGCAACAACAACCGAACAAAACGATCACAAAAATAAAGCTGAAGTAATACGGAAAGTTCTTCTTTCGAAAAACAAATATTTTCTTATTTTCCTTTCGCTGAGATATCTAAAACTCGTCTCAGAGATCTCATAACGGCTAATTGAAAGACCCGATGAGGCCTCAGAATCGGCAGTTCCCTCCAAGATAGGAATCTGCGGGAACTGAAAAGGATTATTGATTAAATATAAAAATGCAATATTAAAGAATCAGCACTTTTCAGAAACAATAACAGCATAGGAAACAAGACGGAAATAGAAAGCAGGGGAAAAAAAAGGAAAAGCGAATACTATTTACATTGGACTGAGCCTATTTACTCTGAAACAACTGACCGCAGTTTATTAATATTTATTAAGGTACTGACGACGGTTTAATTAATTTTGATAGCGAGCCTAGTCGTCCTTTGTAAAATTTAAATTAAGATTTGTATGCACCGTGGGATGAGAACAGATAAGCTTCTTCGCTGTGGATAGAAACTCAAATGATAAAAACCAGGAAGCTAGCAACACGAGAAACAATAGTCGCGTGCCTGTAACATTTTATCGCACGAGACTGTGCTCCTAAAACAGCTAAGAGTACACTAAGCAGTGACAAAGCTGATTAAAAAGGAGCTTTTGTACGTTCAAAGGACTACACAATTTCTTTCTTAACGTTTAATCTAACATTTAATTTGCCTGTACTTTAATTTTTTTATCCACTTTATTAAGAATTCATTATTAATTTTTTGGCTTGATTTTAATGCAAAAGATTATTAAAAAATATATAATTTTTTTAATTTACACAGATGTAAAGTACATGAATTTCTGTTCATACAAAGAAAGTTAAACTCGGAGAATTATGTAAGCATTTTTTTTCAGTTTCGATTTTATCTTGTGTTTTGTTCAAAGCTGAATAATGAAATGTGATCCTTTTTTTTTAATACTCTTTGTTGTTTTTTATCAGTGATCATTAAATTACATTAGGTTAATTTCTTGGTGAATTTAATTAACGCAATCTGCACAATACACTTAAAATATTACGGATGTAGGGGACGGGAAATTAATAATCATGATCAGGCCCGTACCCAGGATTTGTTTCGGATGGAGAGGGTTGAGAATAAGATGTGAGTATAGTTTCCTAATTAATAAAATATTCCACTGAACAGGAATGGTTAAAATTATATTCTGCGTGGAATTAAATTTTTTTCTTGTTTTTTAAATCTTTCTTTAGTGTCGGGCATGTACCGTGGAGTTAAAATTAAAATTATACAGATAGCTGTTTTGGATTTCAAAGCAAGTTTGAGACTTCGACAGAAATAAATTCGCTCGTAAATAAAATGATTGAATTTTCGGGTCATAAAATTTGTCTGAAGGCAGTTTTGATAGCGTTTCGTAATATTAAAAAGTATAGAATTTTCACAGCACTAAGAATATTGGTGTTAAATACACTGTATGGCTGTTTAACATAAAAAAATCATTTATTTTTCTTTTATATCTCTTTTATATCGCATCTTGTGACATAAAACTTACTGTGCCTTAATGGATTAGAGTTGTACAGTAACATTAGGAGTCTGCTATTAAATATAGTAAGTTCGTTCCATTGACTCCTAATGCTATTGTACAACTCTAATTCATTAAGTCACAGCAAGTTCTAATGTCACCAGACACGATATAAAAGATATAATAAATAAGAAAAATATTTTTATGCTAAACAGCCATATAGTGTATTTAATACCAACAGTTTTATATATCCCACCACCTTTTTCTCCTAGAAAAAGAGCACAATGGTTGAAACTTTGCTAAAGTTCAGTTCTTCAGAGCGGCGTTGTTTTCAGATGTCTGGCTTGAGTTTCTTGGTTTGAATAGTCGGGTTTTCCACACTACTTTTTAGTTCGTATTCTATATGCACTGTGCAGTTTTATTTCGCTAATTCACAGAAAGAGTCCAGATATGTTGTAGTTGGAGTTCACTTTCTTAATTGACGCATATTTTCCCTCACAGCAGTATATAGTTCATGTCTTTTTTTGTGAATTCATGAAATAAAACACACAGTGCATCTATGATACGATCTGAAAATTTATGTGGAAAATCTGGCACTTCAATAAGTAAACTTCAACTACACATCTGGATTCAATGCCTCACTGAAGAACTGGATTTCGGAAAATATTCAATAATAATCTCTGATCTTTGTAGTCATTAACTAATTACTTCATGTGTTAATTAATTATCATTATTGTCTTTTAACTAATTATCTTTTTTTTTTTTCATTCTTAAAACTGAATTTTAATTTGTTTATTGTACTTTCAAATGTAATATGTATACAACAGCTTAGTCAAGCTTTTTGATTGTTTATATGTTGATTGATTTTAATGTAGAATTTCTGTGATAATAAACTTGAACTTGAACTAATGCTAATGTACGATAAAAGTATTGTGAATAAATATAAATTATTTCTCAGAGAAAAAGCATAAAAAAATTCATTTAG
This sequence comes from Ryuthela nishihirai, assembly GCA_038380435.1. Classification (NCBI taxonomy): domain Eukaryota; kingdom Metazoa; phylum Arthropoda; class Arachnida; order Araneae; family Heptathelidae; genus Ryuthela; species Ryuthela nishihirai. Next base: position 19,602,771 of record JAWZYU010000006.1, on the reverse strand, counting down.
GTAATTTTTTATCCGTCACTTTTTTTCTCAGCGTTTAAAAAAAGAACTATGTATTTAATCAATACAGTCGTATACCTTTAAATCGACCTACAATTTTAATATTGAAAATTAAATAACTATTCTAAGCTACGTTAATTATCCCTTTACACGACAACTTCATAGAAAAAAAAACACAACTGAACAGCTCTTGATAGATCTAAGTTTCGACAAAAACTTGTTTTAATGATTTTCGAAATACTTTGCAAAATCTGGAGGGTCCCCAGTCCACTGATTTGAACTAATAAATTCACAATTTGTGAGTTTATTTAACAGTTAACAGAAAAGTATATTTAGAACCCAAAAATAAATAAGATTTTCTTAGTTCGCAGCAACCATCTACTGCGCTATTGAAAGATAAATATTCTACTTTATTAAACTTTAAATACCCGCCATGCTGTCGGGTCTCACGGAAGGAAGAATTTTTATAGTGTCATTATTTACACATGTCCTCTGCATCGAACCATTGAATATTTCCCCTAGTGCTCGTAGTTCCTGTCGTAAACTTCTCTTCCAAACAAAATATAGCAACAAATCATCTAGGTCCATAAGATCAATAGTTTCCGAAATTCTTCTGGGTGTCTTTGGATTATTGATGTTTCTAATCTCTTGAGGTTAGGACCTCAGTACTTTACGTTGTAAAACCGTTTTGCTAAAAAAAAGCTTGAGATTAAATGGCACAAAAAATATATTAAGACTTTGTATGTATGATAAATGTATTGTGAATAAAAATAAATTATTGCTCAGAGAAAAAAGAATAAAAAAATCCATTTAGGTAATTTTTCTTGGGTCACTTTCCATCTCAGCGCGTTTAAAAAAAGAATCTGATTGAACTGATTGGGTTGTTTACCTGTAAAGAGCACTTTTTACACACAATGGGATAAATGTCCAGGTCACAAGGATCCCAAAGATCCCAAGAAGATGAGGAAAGGAATCCTAGAACTTCAGATTAGCCTATGTGTACAAACATTCCGTTTAAAACGATGAAAAAATGGGCACCTATGGGCTTGGAAAACAGCCATCCGTCAGACAGGACGCTGAACCGTGGGCTCTTTTTTCAGGAGAGTCATATCCTGTCACACTAAAGAACATTTGACGGGAGGCTTCCATCTGTCTCCTCTAGTAGCTGCTAAATGTACAGTCGCTCAAAAAAGTATCTGAACACTATGGTTGATTACAGAATTCAGAAAAAATATCTGGCAAAGATTTTTCTTTAGAAATTAGTGATCTGGCAACTTTCGTGTACTGTACCCAAAAGTTGCCAGATCACTAATTTCTAAAAAAATCGTTGCCAGATATTTTTTCTTAATTCTGTAATTAACCATAGTGTTCAGATACTTTTTTGAGCGACTGTACTCCTTCGCCAACTTTCTCTGAGCTCTTAAGGGTCCTTGTGACCTGTCCATTGTGTGCAAAAAATGTTCCGTTCACAGATAAAATATTCGAACCCAACCGAATCATATTTAATGAAACGATTTTCGCGGTATACTTGCAATATAATGATCACAATAAATAAATAAGAAAACAATTCTTGCAGAAATTTTTATTTTTCAGAATAATGCATTTACTATCATTTTTCTGTTTATTTTCTAATCGTAGAATATCGAGCAATTTCTTAAAGTAAAAGAATAGTTATGTTCGTTCAGTGAGGAATGACAAACTAAGGTTACACTCTTCGAAACGGGAAAAATAAAAACGCGCAAGCCGAAGTTGATTATCTGCATATAATGCCCAAGGCATTATCTTCAGAAACATTCTATTGATAATGTTCGCATATTATGTATTCTAAAAACGAGTTCATTAAGGATTCTCGCCAGAATGGTATACTTCTCTCTTTCCTTTCCCAAAGTCTTATGAAACCATCCATGTAAACGGCGACAAAAACATACGGAGGAACTAATGTCCAATTTATTCGCAACAAATTGATCTTTCTCTCATCATGCAGCTTTAGTTCAGATATCGATTTCTTTATTCTAAAGTTCTTTTTTCGCGATAAAAATGGCTCAATCTGAGCAACAAAATTTCTGCTTAATGATCTTCACTGAATTTCCTCGCAGACTAAATTTTTTATTATTCTGCCAATACTAGTTTTTAAACAACTATAGCAACTATTACAGAAGGGAAAGGGAAATTTTTGGGTGTTGTGTTTGTTCTAAGACAGTGGTCGGCAGTGACTTCGGCCTTAATACAGAATGTTGGGTTGTTTTTCCTCTGAGCGGCACTTTTTTGCACACCATGGGCTAAATGGCCAGGTCACATGGACCCCGAAGACTCAGAGAACGTTGGGGGTGGGTAGCCACTCGAACAGCTTTTGGGAGACAGATGGTAGCCTCCCGTCAAGGCCATCCAGCGTGTTCTTTAACGTGCACAGGGTATAGCTCTCCCGCACATGGGGCCACGGCTTAACGTCCCATCCGACGGACGGCGGCCTTTCCAATCCCAGCGATGTCCCCTACTGACCGTGGGCAGGGTGGGGAATTTTGCGAAGATAAATCTCAACGCTGACACAGCTGGGACTCGAACCTGGGAACTCCAGATTACGAGCCTAGCGCGCTTCCGACTGAGCCAGACTGAGCCACCCCTGCCCCAATGCAGAATGTCCTTGTATGATAAAACCTGTGAAAGCTAGGAATATCTTCCAGGATTCTTTTCTGTTCTATAGCAAAAAAGAAAACTTGTGAAAAGACTAATATATATAAAAAAAAGTTGAAAATCTGATTTTTTTTTAATGTCGTGTTTGCAACATAATTACTTAATCCTCCATCAGGGACGTTGGGTCTCACAGACCCAGACCATTTTGTATTTTGAATTTCTTTCAAACGACGTGTTGGAACCCATTCCTTCTCAGTACGTTTCACCCAACTCCTTTGCTATATCTTGGTGCAATTTCGCTTAGATCTGCCTATTAGTTACTTAAAAAATGGATCTTATAGAGCCAGTACGCCCATCCGTGTAACTATTTGGGGATATCATATATAAAATATTCAAATCTGATGAATTAAATGCAATAATATACTTATGTAAGAATCTAATTTATCCGATACTCTTTTTTAATCGATACCTGGTGTTAACCTTTTTTTTTAGAGATAGAAATTATTTAGCTGGTAGGATAGGTATTGATGCAATATTACCTTTCTTATTTTTCGAATCTCTCAATAGCTTAATAGCACCCTCTCAAGGTGGAAAAAGTTTGTAAATGACCAAAATTTAAAAAAAACAAATATTGCAAACGATATATTTGTGCCAGAATTTGAAATTTTGATGGGAGAGTATGGTGGTCAAGGGGTTTGCATTGGCAGATAAATATGCTCCTTTACCCCAAGCAAAGGATGGTTGGTTTGCTTTACCTTTGAACGGCATTTTTTATACACAATGGGCAGGTCACAAGGACCCCGAAGACCTGGAGAAGGTTGGGGAACCCACTTGGCAGCTGTTGGGAGACAGATGGTAGCCTCCCGTCAAGGTCATCTGGTGTGTTCTTTAACGTGCACAGGGTATGGCTCACCCGGACATGGCTTAACGTTCCATCCGACGGATGACGGCCTTTCCAAGCCCACCAGCGTCCCCTGCTGACTGTGGACAAGGCGTTTTGCATAGATAAATCTCAAAGCTGACCCAGCTGGGACTTGAACCTGGGAACTACAGATTACAAGCCTGGCGCGCTACCGACTGAACCACTCCAGCCTCACGGAAGGAGGGGTAAAATACATCTTTTTGTTTTAAGAGGTGAGTGAAAATTCGCTCTGTGTTACATACAGAGGCGGCGCCACCGCATGTGCAACCTGTGCGACTTCTTTTTTAGGGGCGGCAAAAAAACTAACGACCATTGGGTTGGGTTGTTTTACCTCTGAGCGGCACTTTTTTGCACACCATGGACTAAATGGCCAGGTCACATGGACCCCGTAGGCTCAGAGAAGGTTGGGGGAGGGGACCCACTGGAACAGCTGTTGGGAGACAGATGGTAGCCTCCCGTCAAGGCCATCCAGCGTGTTCTTTAACGTGCACAGGGTATGGCTCTCCCGCACACGGGGCCACGGCTTAACGTCCCATCCGACGGACGGTGGCCTTTCCAAGCCCATAGGTGTCCCTTACTGACCGTGGGCAGAGCGGGAATTTTTGCGGAGATAAATCTCAACGCTGACCCAGCTGGGACTCGAACCTGGGAACTACCGATTACGAGCCTGGCGCGCTTCCGACTGAGCCATCCCCGCCCGACGACCATTAGTAGAATGTCGACTGAAGAAAGCATGACCTATTTTTCAACAAGTGATTTTCAATTACTTTTAAAATGACATTAAGTTTAAATAAATTAATCATTATTTCGTTTTCAAAGAAATCGAGATAATCGTTTCACTTTATCTGTTTGCAGATATCGAACTTTTTTGTTTACAGAGATAAATCAAAAATTATTTTTTCTGTTGGATATGTATTGAAGACATATTACGATATGTACTTTCCGAATATCTCTAAAGCAATAATTGAGCTCTCTAGCGGTGGAAAAAGTTGAAAATTTCAAAATTTCAAACGAATATTGCAAGCAATTTATTTATAATAGAAATTTGACATTTTGGTGGTGGAATGTGAAAGTCACGAAGTTTCAATTGCCAACAACTCTTAGACCCAGAGGGGGTGGAAAAACACACCTTTTTGGTTTTAGCAGATAATTGTTTTCTTTTTAGAGATAAATGAAAAATTCTTTTTGGGTTTGATAGGAATTGATAAAATATTATGATTCACACTTTTTTAAATCTTCCGAAAACTATAATTGCGCCCTCTCACGGTGTAAAAATTTGCAAATTCGAAAATTTCAAACAAATATTACAAACAATATATTTAATCTAGGAGTATTGAATTTTCGTGGTGGAATGTGAATGCCATAATATTTCCATTGACAACAATGAATTGACTTCTTAGACCCAGAGACCACTCCGTTCTGCAGGACCCTTGAACTTGCTCCACTGAGCACCTGATTTTGAGGTCTTAGCACTGTCCAATTGGGCCACTAAACCGGTTAGCAATGCCTTCGACCTCGGGTTGCTCTTGCCTCTGTCCAACCGGGGCCCAAACCGGTCAGCAGAGTCTTCGACCGGTTGCTGGGCCACAAGCCCCCACCCTCCCTAACCACCACTTACCACCACGTCAAGGTGGTCCCCTATCTCGGGGGAATCGACAGCAACAGTGGGCGCACCAGTAATAAACGCGTCCTATAAACAGCTGTGCCGTGCGCTACGGAGTTCGTACAGTGATAAGAACTGGTTGTGTACCACGTGTGTGTTGGTCGCTTCATGAAACATGGGTCGCGCCAAAGATGTGAATGAATGGCAAAAAGGTGTTATTGCATTTGGCCGAGCCAAGGGCATAGTGTACAAGAAGTGGCTGCCTTTGCAGGTGTGTCAAAACGTACTGTCCAAAGGGTCTTCCAGCAGTGGCGTACATCGCAGTCCACCACTAATCATCCCTCAACTGCGGCAAAAAGACTGTGCTCCCCAATAGGGACAGCCGCAGTGTGTCACGCACTATTAGGGAAAACTGTTTTGCAACGAGGCAGGAATTGCTCCAGTCAGTCAATGCAGGCCTACAACAAGTTGTTTCCGAACGAAAACTCCAAAGGGAACTACAGGTCATGGATATCTGGTGCAGAGTACCGAAGAAGAGACCCATGTTGACAGCTCTGCACAAGACTGCACGGCTACAGTGGGCACGGCACCACAAAGACTGGACTGTCAACTTTTGGAAGTGTGTGATCTGGTCGGATGTGTCACGTTTTTGCTTGTACTCGAATAATGCGAGGCGACGGGTACATCTAAGCCACATGAAACATTCCATGAGGACTGTGTGCAAGGTTCTGTTCAAGCTGGAGGAGGCTTTGTGATGTTTGGGGGTGTTTCACGTACGAGAAAATGGGTCCTTTGGTTGCAGTGACCTCACACTTGAACCAGAAGGGCTATATGGAAGTACTGGACGACAACATTTTGCCTTTTGTGCAGCATCTCCACAGTGAACACCAGAAGGATTACCCAATCTTTCAAGACGTCAATTGTCGCGTTCACAGGGCTCGAAGTGTGTCAGATTGGTACGACGAGCATTCTGAAACCTTTGAACATCTCAACTGGCCCGCTAAATCCGAGGGATTCCGTACACTGGTGGCATCCATTCTAGACATTTGGCTGTTCTTCGGCTCACGGAGGCGTTAGGATTTTGGCTGCTCTTCGGTCTCACGGAGGCTTTAGGTGCTATTAGGTGACATCCAGCCAGGAGTGACTCATTTTGTTTTCTGGTGAGCTTATATCATGTGTCTATGTGATCAAGATGGCCCACTCGTGTTACAAAAGAGAGTGCAACAGACGAACGGTTAATAACTAGGTCTTAACCACCCCAGAGACAGAAGAGGAAGAAAAAGACGGCACTCTAGATAAATATTCTGGAATGGGGTTCTTGGGTCACAATTAGGAACACAATGAAACTGTACAGCTAACGTTTAGCTCTTATCTTCGAACGCTTTGCTACTCTTCCAATTCTTTTATTCTTTAACAATATGCCACTTTTCCAATTTTCTTATCCCCTATCGCTATGCCACTTTTCCAGTTATTCTCATCCCTAACACTGCAACTTTTCCAATTTTCTTATCCCCTATCGCTATGCCACATTTCCAGTTATTCTCATCCCTAACACTATGCAACTTTTCCAGTTTACTGTCATCCTCTAACACTGTGCTATTTTTTCAGTTGATCTCATTCCCTAACACTGTTATATTTTTTTCAATTGCGCTCATCCTCTAACAGTATGCCACTTTTCCAGTTACTCTCATCCTTAACACTATGTCACTTTTCCAATTGCTCTCATCCCTTAACACTATACTACCTTTGCAATTGCTCTCATTCATAATAATATGACATTTTTTTCAACTGCTCTTATCTTTTAAAATTATGTCACTATTCTAACTGCTCTCATCTCCTAATACTATACTATTTTTCCAATTTCTCTCATCCCTTAACAATATGCAACTGTTTCACTAGCTTTCCTCCTTTAACAATATGCCACTCTCTTGATAGTTCTCCTTGACACCATACCATTATTTCAATAGTTTTCATCTTATTATGTCACACTTTCAATAGCTCTCATACTTTGACCCTAATTGTTTCAATAGTTCTCATCTCCTAATGTTCTGCTGCTGTTTCAATAGCTCTAATCTCGTAACACTATGCCACTGAGCAGTCTTAGATCTAAAACAGCGATTTGAGGTACAGGTGTGGATAAATGAGGATCGCTCTTTCAGTGTAAAATATTTTCTCTGTTTTAGAGTCTTTTAAAAGTTCTTCGAAAATGTTTTCTTCTGCCCATTCCGGTTACTAGCATTTTGAAAGAGGAAGGGAAGATATCTCCCCATGTGGAAGGTATCCCTCAATGCTGTTTTGTCGTTAGTATTCGAATTTATTGTGTGTGTATCTTCAGTACCCTTGTTTTCCTACCAATGTTTGTATCAAGGCTGAGAGGTCTAAGTATGAAGGTAAGAACCACATATTGTTCACCATTTGCTTAAAGAATTTTGTATAACACCTAAGAACCTTGACTCGTCACATAAGTACTCCTCTCTGCGCTGCTTTATATAATGCTTTTTATAAACTATTCTTTGTAACTCTTACAAAAGCTTTCATCAAGGCATTCTTTAGGGAGCATGGCAAGATTCGAAACAGGATAGGAAAGGTAAATCTCGAAATAACTCTTGCGAAAATTCTCCCTCAAGAGCTATTTTTGTACATATAAGAATGATCAGATCGGATAAGGAAAACAGACTATCAAGTTACCTGTTGAGTAAGCTTTCCGTCAAGTTCTTCTTTGATGTACATGAAGGCTCAAAATAGGGTAAGAAAATATGTCCTTGATAATATCTGTCAAAGGGGTCGTATCTAGTGCGGGGTGGGCAAGTGGTTCTGCCCTCCCCTTTGAGAATGCTCATAGGGATAATGTAGGCAAAACAAATTTATAAACTTACACATTTTGATAAATTTTTTCTAGAATTTTTAAGAATTTTTAACCGAGAGGAAATGCTTATAATGCAGTGGAATTCCAGTCATTTGTTCCCATTTTTTTCCTGGTCGATTGCATCTCTTAGCTTCAAGTTTTTTTTTTCCTGGTCAATAGGTTCTCTTGTCACGCTCCCGCTTTTCACCTATTTCTAGATCCTGGTCTATCTGTCATGGAAATTTGCATCATAAATCATCTTTTAAGCTAGCGATATACATGGTCGTCGGAAGAAAAATACAAATCAAAATTTCAAGACAGAAAATTTTCAAGATAAAAATATTTTATTAATTACTTCAGTTGCGATTGCAGCATTCACGCATACATAACCATTATCTCAATTCTATTCACATCCAATTCAAGAAACAAGACTAAATCATTCAGTGAACAATAAAATCATGTTGATAAATAAACATTCAAGCTAACTAGAATCATATATCTGAATACTTGCAATATCTCGAGAATAACCTTAAAAATAAATAAAATAAATACCCCCTCAAGCAGCTGCTTGCCACAGAGGTCTGACAGGAGCCTGTCAGTTTATAAGCCATAGTAGAAGGTCTGAGAGGATGGCAGGACCTCAGCAGAAAAACGACACAAACAGCCATGCCTTACCCGGGGTTCGAACCCAGGTCCCTTAGATCAGTAGCCAAGCGCGCTAACCACTACCAATTCCTAAATAATTAAATAGCACAAAATGATTTCCTTCTTAGGTTTTAGTCCTCAAGTACTCCAAAACTGTGGCTAAGTACACTGGTTTCTCAGAACCAATTCTTTTTAGGCGTTAATCACTACACACAAGACGACAAATTCCTCTTTATCTTTACCAGCTTAACAACGCGATCCACACCAATAAACTAATCGACCTCCCGCGCACACACCAAATAAAAAACATTTATTCTTTAGACTATCGTGCACAGACTAAGGCTATTTATTCCTCCTTTCAAATCTCCACAATTACAACAACAACTCTATCTCTTCTATTTTTTTAGATCGGTTCTGTATTGCAATTCGTTGGTTAAAATAAATGTCTCGCAGAAGTATACACGAACGTTCATGTCACGTTTATCATACTCTCACTGAAGCACGTTCATCATACTCTCACTGAAGCACGTTCATCTGTCGTAACAATATTATATCGCGTACAATATTACTTTAAATGTTTACCATTTTCAACCGTTAGAAAAAGAATATAACTATTGGGATATTCGTAAAGTACGAATTGTAATATTTCACCACTGCCTATTCAACCTAAAAAGAATTTTTAATTTATCCCTAAAAATAAAGATATACAGATACAAATATACAAATATACAGACGACATAATGAAAATGTTAGATCTATTTTTTGCAAACGAACTAAAAATAAATGATAAGTTTCCGAAAACAACAGAAAGTGTAAATGGAAAAAAATCATGATTTGCTTTCGTTAAGGAGATATTGATATCAAGTTTTTGTACACTTGACAGTATTCAACATAAATTAATTTTTGATTACTATTTTTTTCAGGGGTGGAGTGTTGATTTGATTTGTTTTAGCTCTGAACAGCACTTTTTTGCACACAATGGGCTAAATGGCCATGCCACAAGGACCCCGAAGGATCAGAGAATGTTGAGAAAGGCCATCCAGTGTGTTCTTTAACGTGCACATGGTCTCCCGTACACGAAACCACGGCTTAACATTCCATAAGACGGACGTCGGTCTTTCGAATTCCATCGGGGTTCCCTAATGACCGTGGGCAGAGCGGGGAGTTTTGCGGAGATAAATATCAATGCTGAACCAGCTGAAACTCGAACTTGGGAACTGCATATTACGAGCCTGGCGTTACCGATTGAGCTACCCCCGCCCTTTTTCCAGAGGGATAACCCTCATGCGATCCCCCCCCCTCCTCCCTACCGATACCCATGGCGATAGAACACAAAACAAGGAGAAAAGAAAAGGAGTCTGCAAATTTTGTCCTGATTGTCCTTCTTGTGACTCTATCAAGTTTATTACAGCAAGTTGGGTTGTTTCACCTCTGACGGCCCTTTTCTTTGCACACAATGGGCTAAATAGCCAGATCGCAAGGACCACGAGGACTCAAAGAAGGTTAGAGGTAGAGGACCCATTCTACAGCTGTTGGGAGGCAGATTGTAGCCTCTCATCAAAGCCATGCATCGTGTTCTTTAACGTGCACAGTTCAGTTCAGTTTTATTATAATAATAAGGTTACAAACACCATATATTTGTAATACTCTTATTAACCCAAGAGCATCTAAGCTTATGTAGGTTAACTTACAAATTATTTAAATATATAATTTTGGCAACATTGACACTCAACTTTACATAAAGAAAAAAAATATATATATATACAAAAACAATACAGAATTTATAAAAACGAAATAAAGTTTTTTTTTCTTTAACACCGAAAACAGGCTGTCAGCATTTGTAATGCTCATTAGATAATTAGCAGTGAGAGATCTGAAATGCATAAAATTAGTTTTATTTCGAATTATAATCAGTAAAGAATTAAAAATTTTAGGGGCCAAATAATCAAAATGTTTGTGCATAATTTCTTTATTTACAAGTGGTAACAGAAACCTTTTCCCATTATCTCGCATAGAATAATTTGTATAATGCAGCATTGCATTATTGTTTTTAAAGAAGTAATTTAATGTTCTATAAACAAATAAGTGTCTCAGTGGAAATACACCTGAAATGGTATACTTACAAAAGATGGTAACAGTTTTATATTTATTTGGTAAAATTTGAAATATAAATTTATTTTGCATTGAGATTAGACTCCTTAATGATGAAATGTATGTTCCTCCCCAACTTGTAATACCATACTGTATAGCAGACTGGACCCAAGATTTGTATAATATTATTAACATTTTATTACTGAGGATTTTTTTAAATAATAAAATTTATATAACATCTGTCTAAGTGTGTTTGTTAATTTTCCAATGTGCATTTTCCAACTTAGGGAGCTATCAATATAAACACCTAGGTATAGTAGACTTTGAACCTGTTCAATTTCTTCACAGCAACAAGCTGAGTAATCATTGCATGAAAAGGTATGCAATTTTAATTTAATCATATTTGGATTGTATGATTTCTTTTTTAGGTTAAAAACAATATACTTAATCTTTTTCGCATTTAAATGTAACCCATTTAAATCCAACCATTTCATCACACATTTTAGATCAGTGTTCATGTTATAAAGGAGATTTTCCAGAGAATCAGCAGATAAAGTTAATGATGTATCATCTGCAAAAGTGTTAATACAGCTATTTATTTTTAATTTACATAGATCATTTATGAATTTCAGAAACAAGGTTGGTCCCAGGACTGAACCTTGTGGTACGCCATATGAAATATGTTTTGGGTTACTAAGTGTATTAAAAAGACTAACACATTGCTTTCCGTGCTGTAAGTAGGCTTTAAAGCATTTTAATGCAACACCACGAATGCCAATATTTTCTAGTTTGCTAATTAAAATTTGGTGATCATCGGTGTCAAAAGCTTTCTCCAAGTCCATAAATACCGACAGAGTAAATTGATTATTGTCTATGGAATGAAACGAAACGCCTTTGACGTATAATTCAACAATGCAGTTTCTGTACCTCTACCCTCCCTAAACCCAAATTGGTTTTCAGAGAGAAAATTAAAACTATATAAAAAATTTATCAGTCTATTATTAACTAGTTTTTCTAATATTTTGGAAAATACTGGGAGAAGAGATATCGGTCAATTATTCTTAAAATCATTTTTATTTCCCTTTTTGTAAACTGGAATTACAGTAGCTTTCTTCATTAAGTCTGGGAAAGTGCCAGTTTCGAAAGATAAATTACAAATGTGAACCAATGGTTAAATCAAATTAAAAGAGCATTTATTAACAGCAATAATGGAAATATTGACATACCAAGCAGATTTTTTATTTATAAAACCTTTTATAATGTCAGTCAATTCCTTTGTACAAGTTGGAGCTAAAAACGTGGATTTGACATTTTTACTCATATGGCTCTTTTGATTTCTTACAATCCTATTCGTTGACAGATTTACTGCTATATTTACAAAGTGTTCATTAAATTGGTTTGCCAATAACTTAGCATTTTCAGTTGAATCAGAACCACTTTCTAATTCTGGATATTTATCTTCTACCTTCTGCCGTCCCGTGGCCGAGTGCTTAGCACGCTTGGCTAGATGATCTAAGGGACATGAGTTCGAGCCCCGGGTAAGGTATGGATGTGTGTGTCGTTTTTCTGCTGAGGTCCTGCCATCCTCTCAGACCTTCTACTATGGCATATCAACTGACAGGCTCCTGTCAGACCACTGTGGCAAGCAGCTGCTTGAGGGGGTATTTTTTTTTATTTATTATCTCGCTTATCAATTTCCACCTCTTTGATATATTTCCATCACAATTTTGAAACTGAGTTGCAAGGAAACTGTTTTTATAATTTATTTGATTTCTAAAATTTTTAAAGCTACTTTCGTAAGTTTCATTTAAAGGGAATTTTTGTGTTTTCTATATAGGCTATCTCTTTCTTTTAATAAGTTCAGAATTTCGGAAGTAATCCATGGCTTTGCTGATTGTGATTTTTTATGAATTTTTCTATCCCTAGTTGAATTTTTAATTACGAGATTAAATGTGGTTAAAAATATATTATAAGCTTCATTGGCATCATTAAGAGTTAATATCTCGTCCCAGGAACATTCACTTAAAAGCCTGTTCAATCAAGTATAGTCTATGTAGTGATAAGGAATAGACTCTGTATAATTATCACACTGAATATTCATATTATTCTTAAAACTTACTGTTAGGGCAATGGTATAATGATCAGTCACTGCTAATTTAACAATACTACTCTTGAATGAACTTTCGATTTTGCTTTTAACAAAAATGTGATCTAAACAAGTAGAAGATATCATACTTTCTCTGGTCGGTGAATTTATGAAACTTTGAAAGCCATTTGATGACAGCAAATTTATATATTCATTTGTGTAGTGATCATTTCCCAGTATATCTATATTTAAATCACCAATTACAACAACTTCGCTTTTATTATCAAATGATAAGAGTAGTTCCTGAAATTCTGCTAGGAAGGTGGTAAGTGGGATACAAAGAGATCTATAGATACATACGAAATATTGCTGATAATTTTCCAGATAAATAGCAATATATTCAGCTGAACTTATAATATTAAATGCAATTTGCTTGACTATAAAAGTAACTTTTAACGTAGGAAAATATCCCACCAGATTTATTGTAATCTCTACAACAATGGAACATATGATAACCATCTATTTAATACAAATATAACTCATATGGTTTGATCCATATTTCAGAAAGTATTAAAATATCCGTCTTAGTCAACAATAGCTTCCAGCTGTTCAAATTTATTTCTTAAACTTCGGATGTTAAAATGTAAAATTTTTAAACTTGAATAATTTCCAGAATTAAAAAAAGACAGTAATTCTTTAATGTCGTTACAGATCACAGAACATGACATAGGTTCAACAGAACTAAAAGGTGAAATATTTTCAGCAGCCATCTTGTTCATTTAACATATTTAGGTAATTGCCATCTCTGATCCACCAAATTTTGGATCTTTCACTTTTACAAATGAAAACTTTTCCATTTTTCACCCAAACGAATTTATATCTATTTTTTAATTTAAATTGTATAGTATTATACAATAAATTTTTAGTGCTAGGAATTAGATGTTCATTTAAAAATAATTTTAACTCCTTAAAATCAGGATTAATGTCAGTACTTTTAAGAGGGAATTTAGTTTTTTTGTTACATTCTAGCCAATTGTCTCTTATTTCTTTCGTTTTTAGTTTCACAATAATAGATTTAATTTTGTCTTTGTTAATTGCAGAAACTCGATGAGCCACCTGAATATCATCATTACTCACTTTACTTGAATTTTGCTAGCAATTTTCTTAACAATTTCCAGAACATTCTCGCCTGGAATTTCTGGAACATCTGAAATTTCTAAGTTCTGGTTTCGCGAATACTGCTGCAGCTCATGTATATCATTTCGTAGTTCTTTCAGTTCTGCCTCTTGCTTTGCAGTTCGACACTGCAACTCAAGGTTAAGCTCTTTCAGGTCCGAAACTTCTTGAGTAAGTCCCTGCATCACGTTAAAAAGTCATCTATTTTGCCTGATGAAAATTCTATTGAAGATCGAAGTCCGGATATTTCATTTTTCAGCACTTTGATCTCACTCTTTAGGTCTACGATAATATTTCGTAAGGATCCTACCTCTTCTAACATTGACTCCTGTCCACTGTTCTCTGTAGTTTTCTTCGCTCTAGTATTTATATTTACGGGAGCCGCTAACACAACTGCTCCTATAGAATCACGGGAACTTGCCTTGCAGAAGTCACCGTGCCCTCCTATGCCCGATAACATGACCGCGGAGATGATAGATTCCTTGCGTGGGGATCCTGGTCGATGTAATCTCCTTTCGCTTTCGCATTTTGCTTTTTAAATTTGCACTGCCCACATCGCCACTTATTTCTGGCCTCCTTCGATAGTTTACGATAATTATTTTCACTGAAACCTCCACAGTAGAAATGCATAGAGCGATTGCAACTGTCAATACATTTAATTATATCGCTTACGTCACGAGTTTCTTTACGAACACACTCCACACTTTAAAACCATGTTGCCAAATTTCAGCTCACTTTACAATATGTAGACAGTCTCTTATGTTTTGCGACACTGTAGGTCAAGGTCCAGTAAATTATTTGGAAAAAACTAAAAACATCTAGCAAGTCACCATCCTTTCATGTATTACATCACTTGAAATCAGAAGTCTACAATTAGTGGTTTATTAGAAATTCACAGAAAACTATGGAGCTCGTAATCATTGCTCCTGAGTGCCATACTGTTGCCAGTTGGGTATGGCCCTTCCACACATGGAACCACGGCTTACGTCCCATCTGACGCACGACGGTCGTTCCAATCCCATCGGTGTCTCCTACTGACCGAGGGCAGGGCGGGGAGTTTTACGGAGATAACTCAACGCTGTCCCAGGTGGGACTCGAACTTGATAACTGCTGATTGAACTGCTGATGAGTCTGGGGCGTTATCGCCTGAGCCATCCCCGTTTCATATTAAAGCAAGTAAAAAAATGCATTGAACTGACAGATTTGGGGAAACAAAATCCAATTTTTTTGTTTTACATTTATTTATTTATATATTTATTTATTAGCAGAGAGGTTATACTTTTCTGTGGTGTAAAAGGATCTAGGTTCAATCCCGAGAGAAATTTCCGATTCTTTAGTGGTCTTCCTACTACTGTAGCTCTAACTTTCATAAGTCCTTATATAGCCCCCTTCTATAAGTCTACAATATCCCCTCTACCCAAAAAAGGCTTCCTTATGGCTGAATATACTGCACTGATAGACTTCTGTCAAACGTTTATGACAAGTCACTACATGAAAGTTTACCTTTAATATAGTGAGCACTGATTTCATGAAATAGATACTTAACTGCACATGTTGAACTTGGCGATCCTTTAACTTAGAATAAGTGTGCATAAATTCAATGAATTTTTTCGAAATAATTTATAGAATTATACATTGAAAGTGGGGGTGGGTGAAGAGGGGAATCGAACATAGTTCGACATGCCCTTACTTCCTCATTTTCAGGGGCGGGGGTGGCTCAGTCGGTAGCGCGCCAGGCTCGTAATCTGCAGTTTCCAGGTTCGAGTCCCAGCTGGGTCAGCGTTGAGATTTATTTATCTCCGCAAAAATTCCCCGCCCTGCCCACGGTCAGTAGGGGACACCGATAGGCTTGGAAAGGCCGCCGTCCGTCGGATGGGACGTTAAGCCGTGGCCCCGTGTGCGGGAGAGCCATACCCTGTGCACTTTAAAGAACACGCTGGATGGCCTTGACGGGAGGCTACCATCTGTCTCCCAACAGCTGTTCCAGTGGGTCCCCTCCCCCAATCTTCTCTGAGCCTTCGGGATCCATGTGACCTGACCATTTAGCCCATGGTGTGCAAAAAAGTGCCGCTCAGAGGTAAAACAATCCAACTCAAATCCTCATTTTCAGAATGGCAGTAACCGAAATGGAGGAGGGAAGATATTCAACATAAGCATATTGCATGTTTTTATCAAGAAATTAAAAAAAAATATATTCCCTCAAGCAGCTGTTTGCCAAGCTGGTGCACGGGAGTCTGTCGGTTTAATACGCCATAGAGAATGTTTGTGAGGGAAGCCAAACCTCAGCAGAAACCCAAATGCCCATTCTTTACCCGGGGCTTGAACCCAATGTTCCTCGGTTTAGTAACCAAGCGCGTTAACCACTAGGCCATGGAACGGCTTTTTAGAAGCTCTTTAAAGACTGTAAGAGGAGGAGAAAAAAATTATATGAATGAAAATTACTCTCAAAAGAATCATTTTAAAAGAACAGGAGAGAAACTCATTTGCAGTTATGACATTGTCCATTTCATGAAAATAAACACTTGCGAAAAATAAATTCTCTCACCTCCAGGACTCGAACTTCGTGGTTACTTGCAAGAGTAACTACTATTTGCAACAAGGCCAAGCTATTGCATTCTCTCTTTGTAAAAGATGCCGCTCCTGGTGAATAATCAGGATGACCATGGCGCATAACAGGAGGCAGAATGACCTTATTCTTTCCACACTTGTCTTGATAGAATTGAAGACTGCCCTCCTTTGGATTGGGATGTTAAGCCGTGGTTCGATATGCAGGAGAACCCTATGTGCACATTAGAGACACTCTGGATAACCTTGATGGGATGTCTCCATCTGTTTCGTAATCATTGATTCCCTTTTTTTAACCCTTCTCTGAGTTATTTCTGGTTCTAGTTGACCTGGAAATTTACCCCATTCTATGTAAAAAAGTTTATATGTTTATTTTGGCTTGATATACTTTGTCAGACTTTCCCTAATATTTATTTTTATCTGAACGACTTAATCATTTATGTGGTATTTTTTCATTATATTTTAGTCACCGCAAGTTTAATATTTTTACTTTAATTTATTAATTATTTGCGACATATAGGACGGACAGGAATCGTAAAATCTACTCCTAGGTTTTACAGGCCTTCTCATACAAGGACATGCTTTACTAAGACCGAAGTCACTGCTGACCACATATGAGGGGGGTGGCTCAGTTGGTAACGCGCCAGGCTCGTAATCTGTAGTGCCCAGGTTTGAGTCCCAGCTGGGTCAGCGTTGAGATTTATCTCCACAAAATTCCCCCCCCCCCTGACCACGGTCAGTAGACACCGATGGGCTTGGAAAGGCCGCCGTCCGTCGGATGGGACGTTAAACCGTGGCCCCGTGTGCGGGAGAGACATACCCTGTGCACGTTAAAGAACACGCTGGATGGCCTTGACGGGAGGCTACCATCTGTCTACCAACAGCTGTTCCAGTGGGTCTCCTCCCCCAACCTTCTCTGAGCCTTCGGGGTCCATGTGACCTGGCCATTTAACCCATGGTGTGCAAAAAAGTGCCGCTCAGAGGTAAAACAACCCAACTGCTGACCACTGCCTCTGTTAGAGCTAACACAACACATAATGTTTGCCTTTCTGGAACAGTCATTAGCTGCCTAACCGCTATTCCAGTTAAGGCCTTCATTTGTTCATTCATTCTTTTAATCGAAATTCATTTGATTAAAGCCAAAGTAGTGTTATATTTCCTTCATCATTTCTTTTTCTCGTTACTGGAATGCACTCAAGAGTTGCCTGTTCTCATATCTCAAAGAGAACCTCTCTAATAGCTCGAAAGTCTCAGCCACGAAAATCCGAGAGATACCTGACTGTCCCTAAAGACCAGGCTCAGAATCGGACATTTTGTCGATTGAGTTAGAAGCCTGTGCCATCAACACTATCACCAATGTGCGCATGGGGTTTTGTAAGGCACTTCCGTTACAAATATTCCGCTTACTTTGTAAGGTTTCTGTTCGATGCTTGTGAATTTCAGTGTCTGTTTATTTTACATTTTTTGACGCTTAAACTAAATATGTCAAAGATCTAGAAGTGTCAAAGTGTGTTTAAAAAAAAAATTCCATTTAGTAATCTTATTGTAGTTAGCTGAAATTTATTATTCATCAGCTTAAAGCTTTTTGTATATGTTATTTGTTTATCGAATTTCAGTAAGAAGTGTTGAAACACTTCTTACTAAAATTCTATAACGATTTATATTGAATTATATATATAGAAGTATATATATAGATTCTATATACAACACTTCTTACTAAAATAAGGCTGTGAAAATATATAATACTTAAATATCAAAACAACAATAGCTTGAATATCAAAACAACATCACATGTAGTTGTTAGACTCTTGAGCTACTTTCTTGATTGCTCTTATATCCCCTGTAAAGAGAGGGATTTTATTTTACCTCTGAGCAGCACTTTTTTTGCACACAATGGGCTAAATTGCCAGTTTGCGCAGGACTCCGAGGACTCAGAGAAGGTTGGTATAGGAGACTTACTGGACAGCTGTTAGGAGATAGATGACAGCCTCCCGTCAAGACCATCCAGCGTGTTCTTTAATGTGCACAGGTAAATATACCGATCCACAGGTATATATGTTACCGCTAAAGCTCGAAAGCCGTTGAGTTCTCACTATATTCCCCCCCACGCACAGCGCTTTCCCCCTATGACGTCACAGCCACGCCCACTTCCGGCCACGCCCCTATGACGTCACAAGCCACATCCGCTTCTAGACACGCCCCTATGATGTCACTGACCACGTCATATGACGTCGCCGACCACGCCCCTATGATGTAACATGACGTAATCATGACTTAACATGCCACGCCCCTTTATTAAAAATTAATAATTCTTTTCCGCCTGATTAAACACCCCTTTCATCCCCCTTTCCCCCTCAGTGGCGCCATCTGGTGCCTATGAAGCGTACTAATTCCCCAAAAAACCTTATTTTAATTCTAATTCTTCGATTTTTGATTCCCCCTTTATAAAAAAATTCCTCCCCCTTATGAAAAAACCCATGGTGCCATCTGTTGACAGTGAGAAGTACTATTTTCGGAAAAACCCCTTATTTTAAGTCTAATTTCCGATTTCTCTTTATTTCCCCAATGGTTGACCTATATTTTAAGCCCTCCCTCCTCTTGCAGACCCCCTGGTTGACCTATATTTTAAGCCCTCCCTCCTCTTACAGACCCCCTGGTTGACCTATATTTTAAACCCTACCTATATTTTAATTCCCCCTCTCGAATTTTCTTGTTTCCCCCCTGTTAATCCACCTATATTTTAAGCCCTCCCCTCTTTAAACCATATCAGTTTTTGCGCATTGTCATCCAACGTCCATACTATTTTTAGTACGTCTCCTGTATTTAAAAAAAATTTGCTTTCGTCGCTGTATTTGAACTCGCTATACTCAGTGTCGATAGCTGGAGCGTTATCGCGCTGGGCTATGCCTTGTTGCTTGTTTATGTGGTTTAGATGTTCTCAAATGGGTATAGCCATATAAATTACGTATCTCTTTATTACAGTTTAAAGATTTATTTCAGATATTAAACTAGGTTTTTTATTACCCTACGTTTTTTCACAACCTTCGTATTCTTTATAACTAACATTTTTCAGCGTATTTCTTTTAACTCCATTACTGTTGGTTATCGCATTTTTACTAGAAGTATTATTCTACAGTTTTAAAAGACTGTCCCACAGAAAATACCAATGGGTAAAAAATTAATAAAAGGAAAAAAAAATCTTAAAAACTTATTCGTCATTATGTAAAAAGGGCCTATAACTTTAGTACGTCTCGTGTATTTAAAAAAAAATTTGCTTCCGACGCCGTATAGCGTAATTGCGTTCAGCTATGCCATGTACCTGATGATGTGGCTTAGATGTGTCTCAAACGGGGTATAACCGTATAAATTAGTTATCTCTTTATTACAGCTTGAGTTTTATATTTCAGATATTAAACTAAGTTTTTTTATTTTCCTACGTTTTTTTTTTCTTTACAACCTTCGTATTCTTTATAACTCGCTTTTCCTACGTATTTCTTATAATGAACCCCGATAGTCTTTTCATATTAATATACGTATTTTTTTAACCTTCGTATTTTAAGTCCGTTTCAGTAACACTTATTTCTTTTAACTCCGTTACTGTGGGTTGTCCAATTTTTACTAGAAGGACTATTCTACAGTAAGACTGTACCTCAGAAAATGTCATTGGGTAAAAAACATTTAATAAAAAGGAAAAACTTATTCCTCATTATGTGTGATATGGTGACCTGTTTGGGTGTCATAAAAGTTCCGCTTTAGAACAAGCATTTGGTACCGGACCACGGTTTAATGACAATGAGGGTGTTGCAATTCTTTTACCCGTATTTTGCGAGTTCGACCTTTCATCGTACATTTCGCAACAAGCAGGATGTGACAAGGTCACTTTCTTAACGAGTGATTGCAGACAGATCTGTTGCTATCCGCTCGACAATATTTGCTACTGATAAAACGATTTCCTTCATTAAAAATAGAAACTAATTAAATAATGGGGTATCACTGGGAAAACACTGGGAAGAACACAAACTGATTTCGTGCTAAAACATCTCCAGATTTCAGCTTACTTAAAAAACTCAACTTCCATAAGAATACACAATTATGGTACAGTGTCGGGAAGAAATATGTTTCAACGAAATTCAATTGCATGTATTACGATCAGAAAAATAATTTAGTGGACAAAGTTTAAAATAGTTATTAAATGGCACCTTACAGTGCAAGTGCGCTTCAGGCGAAAAGCCTCCCCTTCGAACACTGCACCCCGTTTTTCCGAAGTAACTGTGTCACAAGTCTTCCTACATCATCCCTAAACAGAGAATCCGATTCACTGTGCAAGAAGATCAAGACCTCATTTGAAGGAGCACATAGTGGATACTGTACTCCATAGTGAAATGAACATTGGCAAATATATCCCTCTTGCGGGACCTAGTTATATCCCTACTCCAAGAGAATTACTAATGAAAACGTGCTATTGTTAATGTATGTAATTCCGACAAAAAATGTTTTGTCTGTTTTAGCCACTTTGTATCCTGCAATAGGAAACACTGAACACCTTAACAACTATATACATTTAGAAGAAAACACATCAGGCCTAATTTTCCCTTTAATAATAAATCAAATATCTAAATTCGAAAAAATTAACATTTCTGTCTGGAGAAAGAAATGTTCCCACTCTACATCACACCATTCAGATTTAAAGCGCACGCAAATCTCCTACTGTTATCAGACGATGAAAAGCAGCATTATTGTTCCATTAAGAATTTGTTTCTATGAAATTCAAAGGGAGAATGCTGTTTTCCATATTATAGGGAATGCAATTAATACCGATTCCTTGCAGATGGCTGTCCTTTAGGTTATGAAATAATCTTATTAGAACGCTTAAAATTGAGATGACACACATTAGCTCCTCGGAGAAGCGCTAGGGGGGTAGAAGACTATACCCGTGAAATGAAAATATTCATTCGACATAAAAAAAAAACCTACGCCAACATAACGTACACTGACGTGCTCCTCTTAGCTGATGTGTTTGGTGGCAGATACTGACCCTATTATGTTTACATAGCTCCTGCCTTCATACCTGAAAATGACAAATACTCGAGTTGATAACCTACAATGTACCTTTTTGGAAGGCATACGAGGAGGAATTTCGGTGATATGCAGACAACAAGCATTTAGAATGAAAAACTGATTGCAAGTTTTGCTTGACCGTCATACAAACCTGAAAAGAGATGAAATGGGTAGTACTTGACCCATGATACACCATATGACTAGGTCGTGAAATCAAATTACATGCATAAACGAAAATTAGAAAAACAACGAAATGGATGGTAAATTCAATAAGAATCACTAAAATGTAAAGAGTGTTGGAATATCTGTAAATGCACACACATTTCAGTGGATAGGTGAATATTTTCACAATTCTTTGGAAGTGGAAGGCACAATAACTGTAAAACATACTGTGACGAGAGAGAAAGTATAAAAATGTAGTGGGATGGTTGTAAAAAATCGCTTCAAAACAGAAAATTACAACGCAAATACTGTAAGATAGAAAAAAAACTATTATTCGAGGGTTATTCCAAGACGTTATCTCACGCTCTTTTCAGATTTCCTGGTTCTATAGTTCCCTGGTACGTAGCGCATAAGTGTGGGTGTAGTGGGCTATTTTCCGTTGCAAACACAAGTTGTTTTCACTATTAGTTATTTTTTCCTGCATGAGAATACACATTTCTATACTACATTGCGTACACACGGATGGACAAATATTCAAAATACTTTGCATATAGAAAACATCAGCAAAGAACCACAGAAGTTTGGAAATTTAAAATATGAGAACTCAGTGTTTATAAGAAAACAACAATATTTTCAGTATTTCCATGAAAAGTTGGGTCCCAGAATCGATCCGCTAGACCTAACTTTGCATTCTCTGACTTCAACCACCGATAAAACGTAATGTAAGCTCTCTCGTCGGTTATCCCAAGCCGCTATCTCTTTTCAGAGTTTCTGGTCCCCTCGGTACGTTTGAATAAGCGCATAAGTGTGGGTGAAAATGGCTATTTTTCGCTGCAAACACAAATTTTTCGACAAAGATAGGGCGTTTCATTACAATCTAACACGGGATTTCATGTTTGTTTAGTTATTTTTCCTGCATTAGAATATTTCTAATCTATCTCATAGACAGCAGGTTAGTTACTTCTGATCTAACAAAGCCAAGGTATGAGATCCATAGTAAGACATGAACGTTTGTGTTGTTTTCCTACCATGATCCCGACATCCTCTCACCCCCTTCTACGGGATCGTATGAAAAAATCCTATAACTGTTACGACAATTAGCTGCGTGAAGACGTATTTATTTTTAAAGCAAAGACACACTAATTTCGGACTCGCTAGCTAGAGAACGATATATTAACTTGCTAAAGTTTGATTTTAACGATCAGATAGTGTATACATCACCACTTTTTTAGTTCATACTAATAACTTCTAACTTTTAAAGCAAATATTGTCTCATTATAAGCGATTTCATACAAAGAGATACGCACTCTATGCTTCACATTTAAATCTATAGAGATAACGATCACTACCAATGGAACACATCTGTGAAAAAACACGCTACGATTGGGTTTGAGAAATATTTTTAGCCCATGGGAGTGCTGCACTGCAGGAAAACACATTATCTTTGATATCAGAACCTACGTGAAAGTTATACTGTTTGGGTTTGAGAAAGATTCTTTAGTTCACAGGGCACCGCATTACACTAAAGCACACTGTCTTGTACGTATGTCTGTCTGTATGTTTGTTTCTCTCTCTCTCTCTGTGTGTGTGTGTGTTTGTGTCTATATGTAAATATGTATGTTACTGCGAAATATGTGTACATGTAGATGTGTGCATATATGTCAAGATGTAACTGTGTCTGCATGTTTGTTTCTCTCTAGGTGTGTGTGTGTGTTTCAGTGAATCGTGTATGTCTGCGTATGTGAGTGTGTGTATGTTCATGTATGTTAATATGTTTCTTTATATGTATATGTTTTCATGCATATGTGTTAAGATGTCTGTGTGCACATAGTCGTTTCTCTGTATGTGTATATGTCTTCATGTTTCTCTCTCTCTGGGTGTGTGTGTGTGTTTTAAAGTGTCTGTATGTGTTTCATCTTTACGTGTATATGTTATCGTATGTGTGTGTGTTTGTTCACATGCAAGAATAAACATATTGTCTTACGGACACTTGCTTGCTACAGAAGAAGCTAACAATTTAAAACGAGACTAGTGGTTATGCAAAACTAACGTAATACTACTGAAAAATCCTTGTTTCAAAAAAGAATATCTCTTTTTTGAAACAAGGATTTTTCAGTAAATCTGAAAAATCCTTGTTTCAAAAAAAACTTTTTGAACTATACATTGGGGAAATAAAGAGAAATCGGAAATTAGACTTAAAATAACGGGTTTTTCCGAAAATAGTACTTCTCACTGTCAACAGATGGCACCATGGGTTTTTTCATAAGGGGGAGGAATTTTTTTATAAAGGGGGAATCAAAAATCGAAGAATTAGAATTAAAATAAGGTTTTTTGGGAATTAGTACGCTTCATAGGCACCAGATGGCGCCACTGAGGGGGAAGGGGGATGAAAAGGGGTGTTTAATCAGGGGGAAGGAATTATTAATTTTTAATAAAGGGGCGTGGCATGTTAAGTCATGATTACGTCATGTTACATCATAGGGGCGTGACCGGAAGTGGGCGTGGCTGTGACGTCATAGGGGGAAGCACTGTGCGTGGTGGGACTATAGTGAGAACCCACTACTGCCGTTAATGTGCACATTACCTAGCTAATCGGCAGATTAACTGATTTGCTCCATTAACGTGCGGAATCAAGAGTTTTCCGCATTTTACCTAGGTAATGTGCACATTAATGGCTTCCGTAACGTTAAAGTTCAAAAGTTTGTTTTTCTCATAGTGGTGAATCTCTTGAATATGAATCTTCGTGTCACGTGATTCACTCGTCCGCATTATAAAAAACGCCCCGGATGAGCGGAGGCCAAGTGAGAACGAATCGGTAAAGTGATTCATTCTTGATAACGAATCACTAAAATGATTCGTTCTCACTTGGCCTGCTCATTTTGGGGGCTTTTTTTTATAATTCGGACGACTGATTCATGTTGACAGAGGAATGACCCTGGTTTCAACTCTACTCTCGGACACTAGATAAATAACATTATGTTAATTTAAGCATACAGAAACGTTCCTGTTGTTCCAGCAAAGATCTTATTTTCACTTTAACGAGTGCCTAGTAGGTAATATGCACATTATCCAGGTAATTTGCAGATTACCTAGGTAATTTGAGAAATGAAACAATTTTCCGCACGTTAACGGATCACCCTAGTTAATCTGCACAATACCTAGATAATCTGTAGAATAACTGATTTCTGCACTTTAGCGGTAACATATATACCGAACTTGCATACGAGGCCAATGCTTATATTCCCATCCGACAGAGGGCGGCCTTTCCAAGCCCATCGGTGTCCTCTACTGACCGAAGGCAGGGCGGGGAGGTGGGAAGATAAATGTCGACGCTGGCATATGTGAGACTCGAACCTGGGAACTGCAGATTACGAAGTTATCGTGCTACCAACTAACCAATCCAAGCTCTCACTTGAAAAGATATATTAGTATTGTACAAATACATATACACCCTTCAGTAATAAATTATCACAGGAAAAGTCCTGTAGACAAGGAACACTTGAAATAATGAGTTGAAAAAAAATTGGTTGTCGATAGGGATTCGAACCCAGGTCTCCCAGAAGTATGACGGGCGTCTTAACTGCTAGAGCACCGAGGAACTCATTCCTTGATTTACACGGTAGATAGATTCCTGAAAATTATCGTGTAAATCAAAACCGTTCAAATCAAGACCAACAGCTTAAGGGGGAAAAAAGGGGATAGGTTCCAAAAAAAGCGTTATTAATAAAACGTACATTGATATTTTTATTTATACATATTATCTCAAATTTCATTTCAGCAATAAAAATAAACATCAATTTAACATTAATTTATGCTTTATTTACATTAATTCTGATGAGCGTAGGTTAATTTCTCATACATTTGTTTTTGGACATGACAATACACATCATTAATGTAGAAGTACAACTAGTGAATTTGAAGAAGGAATTTGGGAAAAGAATATTTATGAACTGAATATAAATTAGAAATTAATCATTGGTTGTTCTAACAATTAATGCTTTGCTTTGTAAAATTAGCATATAGATGATATTTCATGACACAGTCTGTTTGCGAATCAGCTACAGTTAACCTATATTCTAATAGTCAAGAAAAAGTGGTTCTCCAACTTTTATGCTTCACGTGCCCCCTGGAAATGTGTATGTAACTGGCGTACCCCTTGTATAGATAGTTAAAACTATAGTTATAGTATAACAATGGGAATAAAACTTTGTTACTAGATTTAGCGGCTTTTGAGCTCTCACGGCGTACCCCAAAATATTTTACCGCGTACCCCAAGTTGAGAACTCCTAGTCTAGAAAGTTAACAATTGCTGCTTAAAATGAGACAAAATATGATATTTACAAGCCTGAAAGAATTCGGTCTTGAAAAGTCAGATTTCACTGCAGATCAAAAACAGGTTTTCATTAAGATGTCGCGAGACAGATTTCGTTACACTGCCAAGAACGAAATTTTAGAAGAAGAACAGGCCCGGATATTCAAAAAAATAAAGAAGGAAGGAGTGGAGATACGCAATCGAGACTGAAAAAAAATAAAGAGGAGGGGCAAAGACACTGGACTTCCATTACAGTATTACACTACATCTGTAATATTTGTATCAGTAGGTTCGAGTCCCAGCTGGGTCAGCGTTGAGATTTATCTCCGCAAAATTCCCCGCCCCGCCCACGGTCAGTAAGGGACACCGATGGGCTTGGATAGGACGCTGTCCGTCGGATGGGACGTTAAGCCGTGGCCCCGTGTGCGGGAGAGCCATACCCTGTGCACGTTAAAGAACACGCTGGATGGCCTTGACGGGAGGCTACCATCTGTCTCCCAACAGCTGTTCCAGTGGGTCCCCTCCCCCAACCTTCTCTGAGCCTTCGGGGTCCATGTGACCTGGCCATTTAGCCTGGTCAAGTGCCGCTCAGAGGTAAAACAACCCAAACAACAACTGTAATATTTGTATCAGTAGGTTCGAGTCCCAGCTGGGTCACCGTTGAGATTTATCTCCGCAAAATTCCCCGCCTTGCCCACGGTCAGTAGAGGACACCGATGGGCTTGGATAGGACGCTGTCCGTCGGATGGGACGTTAAGCCGTGGCTCCGTGTGCTGGAAAGCCATACCCTGTGCACGTTAAAGAACACGCTGGATGGCCTTGACGGGAGGCTACCATCTATCTCCCAACAGCTGTTCCAGTGGGTCCCCTCCCCCAACCTTTTCTGAGCCTTCGGGGTCCATGTGACCAGGCCATTTAGCCCATGGTGTGCAAAAAAGTGCCGCTCAGAGGAAAAACAACCCAACCCTTTGTATCAGTAGTGAATTAAAACTTCTCTTTTGTTATGAAAATTTTTGTGAATAAAATTTATTTCGTATGTAATATTTGTATCAATAGTACGATTAAAATTCTTTTTTGCTACAAAAGTTGTGAATAAAAGTGATTTCATGAGTAATGTTTGTATTAATAGTGAGTTTAAACTTCTCTTTTGCTATAAAAACTGTTTTTAATAAAATTGATTTCATTTGTATCAACAGTGGGTTTAAACTTCGGTTTAGCTATAAAAATTGTTGTGAATAAAATTAATTTAATATGCAAATGTGTGTATCAATAGTAAGCGTAAACTTCTTTCAGCTCAAAATTTGAATATAAATTAAAACTCTAATTTCATGTTTCACTCAAGAAACAAATTTTGATGTTTTATTTCTAATGTAAACCACTGGAAAATCGGGGGCGGGGATGGCTCAGTCAGTAGCGCGCCAGGCTCGTAATCTGCAGCTCCCAGGTTCGAGTCCCAGATGAGTCAGCGTTGAGATTTATCTCCGCAAAATTCCCCGCCCTGCCCACGGTCAGTAGGGGACACCGATGGGCTTGGAAAGGCCGTCGCCCTTCGAATGGGACGTTAAGCCGTGGCCCCGTCTGCGGGAGAGACATACCCTGTGCACGTTAAAGAACACGCTGGATGGCCTTGACGGGAGGCTACCATCTGTCTTCTAACAGCTGTTCCAGTGGGTCCCCTCCCCCAACCTTCTCTGAGCCTTCGGGATCCATGTGACCTGGTCATTTAGCCCACTGTGTGCAAAAAAGTGCCGCTCAGAGGTAAAACAAACCAAACCATTTATTTCTATCGTATAAGATTATCGTATAAGATATCGTATTAATAATAATATAAATTTCTCTGATAACGATTTCTCTTTATGTTGCTTAAGGCATAAATTAATAATCGATAAAAGGTAAATAAAGAGAAAAAAAATTCAAAATTTATATCACTTAAATTAGTGGTAGATCTTGATTAATGAAATAATGTGATATTCACATTATCAATCTATCTTTTTTCCTATTTTATCAATCAGTACAAAAATTCTTTTAGTTATCTTAAAGAAGATTCCAAAAGATACGTTTCGAGTGATTAACGTTTGCACAGTAGGATTTTTTTTCTCGTATGACATATTTTTTTACTTTTGGTCCTTAATTGCCAAATACACCTTTTAATGAGAAAACATTTGAAGTATGACGAAACGATTTCGTCAACCAGAACTTTTCTTCTGTGGCAGATTCTTCTGTGGAAGCTTTTCTTCTGAAAAGAAGAAAAGCTTCCACAGAAAGCTTTTCTTCTGAAGAAGCTTTTCTTCTGTGGCATATTTCAAAGTGGGAAATTAATACCTCAGACACACTTTTTAAAACAAAAAAATGATACTCTCGCGGCGCAAATAAAATCAACATTACTAATTAGATTCCATTAGTAACCGAAATGGAAAAGAAATCTATCTTTGCATCTTGACAAGTAAACAGTGCCTTATGGAAAGAAATCATCAGATCCTGAAGGTTGTGTGAAGTGTTCTTTATACAAGTATGCTCAATGCAAAGAAATAAAATGAATCAGTAGTCAAATAACTGATGCGTTCACTGCTAACGTCCAAGGAACCTAATGGCGTTTTAGAAATGTGAAAGCAGAAGATTTGGAAGACGTTAAGAATCTCAAAAGTCAAAATCAAAAAATCAAAAAGGCTGATAGTTTATTAGTTGATGCAGACTTTTTTTCCGGATATACCTCTCATTGTGCAAAACCTGGAAAATTAACTGTCTAATAATAATATCGGGCATTTTTTTTTATTTTTCGGTATGTAGTGTGAGGAAGAATAGAAATAAAAAGGCAAAAACATGGAAGAATAATTTTTGTTAATTTTTTTTAGTCATTGCATCCTTTCATATTTTCTTTATTACGAATTAAAATAACGGTTAGCTATCAAAGAACTTTCTAGGTAAACATTAAACAAGGAAATAAAAAGGGACAGTTTTAAAATGGCACGTAAAAGACTTTGAATTTGAATAATACAATTTTTATCTATGATCTGAAATGTCCACAGTCTGCTTATTTGTACTGCCGAGTGGAAGGAATATACAGGGTGAATCTGAAAAAGTGGGCAAAACTTTACGGGGTGGTAGAACGCAGCTATACGAGCAATATTCGTCATAAATGTATGGTTGGAACGGAAGCGGTGAGAAGTTAAAAGGTAGTTTTCCACTGTCACATTTAAAGAATGAACACAAGAAGGAAAGGAGATACTCTGTGCCTCACTTGCATTCCCGTCCGCCGCACCGTACACAAAGTGCATATCCGCCATTTCGTGGTTAGTATAACCAGCCATCCTCTCGCAATCCACGGTAGAAATGCCGTTGGGTGCGAGGACCGACCCTTTTATACCATTTCCAACGCCACCTAGCGCCTCGCCGTTTGCGTTCCGCCCATACTTTCTATGACGAATATTGCTCGTATAGCTGCGTTCTACCACCCCGTAAAGTTTTGCCCACTTTTTCAGATTCACCCTGTATAACAGAACCTCTCAAATATTTAGAGATGCCGTGGGCCACTTCCAAATTTTGAGGCCCACAGCCAAAATAGAAGTTGTCATTATTATTTACGAATGTTTTTAATTTAATTTGACAAAAAGTATATGAATAATTTACACCTCAGTCAACTTCTTGTCATGTACAGTAGCTCAAAAAAATATCCGAACAATATGGTTGATTACAGAATTCAGAAAAAATATCTGGCAACGATTTTTTTAAGAAATTAGTGATCTGGCAACCTTCATGTGCAGTACACGAAGGACTAATTTAAAAAAAAAAATCGTTCCAAGATAGTTTTTCTGAATTCTGTAATCAACCATAATGTTCGGATATTTTTTGAGCGACTATAGGTTTTGTTAGTATAATATACTATAGAGAAAGTCTGTAAGGGGAGGCTACAGTATAAACACAAGACTAGAAGGAGATCCATGTCTCCAAGGCTTGTTAGATAATATATTCAAGGTTGTCAGTTAAAAAATTATAACTTTTAAAATAATAAAATAAATACCCCCTTAAGCAGCTGCTTGCCACAGAGGTCTGACAGTAGCCTGTCAGTTTATATGCCATAGTAGAAGGTCTGTGAGGATGGCAGTACCTCAGCAGCAAAACAACACACACAACCATGCCTTACCCGGGGCTCGAACCCAGGTCCCGTAGATCAGTAGCCAAGCGCGCTAACCACTCGGCCACGGGACGGCTAAATAAATACCCCCTCAAGTAGCTACTTGTCACAGAGGTCTGACAGGAGCCTGTCAGTTTATATGCCACATTTTACTTGTACCTAATATCGAAAAATTAACAAATTTGAGGTTCTTTTGAGCTTGAGGACAAAGTCACATAGTACTTCTGGCTCCCATCCATCCTCCTATGAAAGTCCCTGGATGTAATGACTATAAAAGAATAGGGATTTTTATCAGAAACAGGGCCAGATTTAAAGGGGGGCACGGGGGGTAGCTTGCCCCTTACTTCCCTTGAGAATGTTAGTAACCGGAACGGAAGTGAAAAAAAAAATTAAACATCTCTTTTTATAATATATTGACGATTGGGAGTGATTGATTGACTGGCAGGGGATCATGCTAATTCTAACTATTAAACAGAAATGGTAGAACTCTGAAAATTTACACCTAGGACTAATGCGGGTCGTAGATCTCGGGAAAAATCCGAAATATGACTTCTGATCCGTCTTTCAAAGTCAAATAGAGGTCATATAAATAAAATAATAATAAATAAAAAAATATCCCCTCAAGCAGCTGCTTGCCACAGAGGTCTGACAGGAGCCTGTCAGTTTATATGCCATAGTAGAAGGTCTGTGAAGATGGCAGGACCTCAGCAGAAAAACAACACACACAACCATGCCTTACCCGGGGCTCGACCCAGGTCCCTTAGATCAGTAGCCAAGCGTGCTAACCACTCGGCCATGGGACGGCTAGAGATCATATTTGCCAATAAATTTAATAGCTCCCTCTAACGGTGAAAATTAAAAAAACTTAATTATTTAAAAAAATATTAAAAATTATCTATTTACCTGAGTAATTTAAAATTTTGATGATAAAATGGAAAGGTTAAGAGATTTGCATTTGCAGCAATAATTTATTCCATTACCAGAGGAGGGGAGAAATGCAACATTTTGTTTTCAGAGAAAAAAGAAAAATTATTTGTGTTTTATAGGTACTAACTAAACATTACAATCTTCCCTTTTCCCAATCGTCCATTAGTTCGGATTTCCACCATTAGAAGGCGCTAAAAGCGGTAAAAGATCAAACTTCATTGTGTTCAAAAACGATCATCATATATTCGGCAGAGCCGACATGTTTATTGTCCTACATTTCCCCTCCTTTTTTTTTGAAGATTGAGTCATAGGTATATTTTATGACTTTTATCACATCTGAATTCTAAACAAAAGCATTTATTCCCTTACTAGTCCTTTGAAATAAATCTTTACCTAGAATGGAGAGATATATGATATATTTCTGATGCTTGAAGGTTTCGATATTTTATGCAAAATATATTATTCCCATGCTTTTCCTTCTTATCGTACGGAAGCGTTCTCAGAAATGCTTGCTTATTACTTACATGTCCGGAATCCGATTTATTTCATTCCGTCACATCGTTTACATGCTGGGGGCTTCCGCTTCTATTTAAGTTTTATCACCCGTTTCCTTTTGAAATTCTGAGGCTATTTCAAACGGCATCCGATTTGATCGTTTCGCTTCTTATCACAAACGCAGAAATAAAATATTAACTGTAATTTCTATTTTTTTATTTGAAGTTGAAATATGTAACAAATATGTTGTGTTTGTCCTCTTAACCTTCAAATATAAAAAAAAAAAATAAAAAATAAATACCTCCTCAAGCAGCTGCTTGCCACAGAGGTCTGACAGGAGCCTGTCAGTTTATAATGCCATAGTAGAAGGTCTGTGAGGATGGCAGGACCTCAGCAGAAAACAATACGAACATCCATGCCTTACCCGGGGTTCGAACCCAGGTCCCTTAGATCAGTAAGCCAAGCGCGCTAACCACTCGGCCATGGGACGGACTATGTAAATTTTTATCTTTAATAAATCTTTTTTTTTTTCATTTCGTGTTTTCAAAATGCATAACACTCTGCAAATATTTCTATATAATATTTTACGCCCCCCCCCCGCCCTTTTTCTTTTTCTTTCTTTTACTTAGATGTATTAAACGTCATCAATAACTTGTCTCGATTCTAAGGCTATGAAAAACTTTCTGTCATTTTCCTGAGAAAAGACTCTCATATCTCAGTTTCTTCGTCTGACGTTTTGATTATCGATCAAAGAGAAGATATCAATTTCAGCAAGATCAGAGACGGGTTTAGAAAAGTATTATTTTTTTCCGAAACCAACTCTCAGGCAGAGTTTCGTTCGTGGATTTTATTTTTGGTCGATTTTTATCTATTCAGTACTTAAAAAAAAATAGAGTATAAAAAAAGCAATAATATATTCCCCATTCTTAAGTTACTTTAATATTTTAAGGTTTTTTTTAGGAGTTTCATCTTTTTTATAAGAAGAAAGATCAGAATAATCAGAAGTAATAATAACGATTACTAGTGATTTATCCCCCTTTTTCCATTTTTTGATTTTTAGTCTCTACTAACAGAGTTACAGGTAACTCTGGATTTGCACATTTTTCTGATTTACGCGAATTTGGATTTGCAAGATTTATTATTTAAGCATGTTCTCTATTTGGACGGCCGAAAGATTCACATTTGCGAGGTTTGAAAGGTCAACCTCAAGGAGAGGCGGAAGAAATCCTGGCAAATCTACGGATAAAACATCCACCTTTGTAGAAAAAGTAGCAGATGCTCGCAAGTCGTTGTCAGTTGTGTACGACAAGTACGGGCATCTCGTCTCCTGAGTCACTTTCTGCTGGGGCGGGGATGGCTCAGTCGGTAGCGCGCCAGGCTCGTAATCTGCAGTTCCCAGGTTCGAGTCCCAGCTGGGTCAGCGTCGAGATTTATCTCCGCAAAATTCCCCGCTCTGCCCACGGTCAGTAGGGGACACCGATGGGCTTGGAAAGGCCGCCGTCCATCGGATGGGACGTTATGCCGTCGCCCCGTGTGCGGGAGAGCCATACCCTGTGCACGTTAAAGAACACGCTGGATGGCCTTGACGGTATGCATCTGTCTCCCAAAAGCTGTTCCAGTGGGTCCCCTCCCCCAACCTTCTCTGAGCCTTCGGGGTCCATGTGACCTGGCCATTTAGCCCATGGTATGCAAAAAAGTGCCGCTCAGAGGTAAAACAACCCAACACTTTCTGCTAGAATCGACCCAAGGTTGCCTGATATCCCGATTTGTGTGGGATTATCCAGTTTTGCATAGTATAAACCTCGTCCTGCATTAACAGCCAAAATATTCCGCAGACCAAAGACCTAAAAGCAATTAAAATTTCGTTACTTTCTTCTAACCAATTCTCCTTTATCATCATCTTTAGTGTCATCCAACTAGAATGACCTTTCCTCTAGCCTATGTTCACCTACAGAATTATAGTGTTTAAAACGTTCCTACAGTTAACAATTGGTGTGGTATATTGGAGATCAATAGCAACCATGTTCTCTATATCTAAGTTTACTGGAAATATTTTAACAACAGATTTGCTATATTGAAGATCAATAGCAACCAGTTCGCTATATGGAAAAGTAAATAGCTACCGGTTTATTGGAAACAATTAATGATAGGTTTCTCTATATTGGATATCAATAGCAACCGGTTCGCTATATCGAAATGCAATTCAAAAACCGTTTATCGGAAATTAATTAGCAACTGGTTTGTTATATGAGATCAATAGCGACCTGTTTTTTATAATAGCGATCGAAAATAATTGACTCTCTTAAATAAAAATCATTAGCGGCTGGCTCGCTATATGAACATCAATTAACAAATAGTTTTATTTTTCGGCGAACCAAGGAGCGGGGTTTGGCTCAGTCGGTAGCGGGCCAGAGCTCATAATCTGCAGTTGTCATGTTCCAATCCCAACTGTGTCTACGTTCAGATTTATCTCCGTCAGTACCCCCCCCCCCGCCCTTACACACACACTCACACACCTCTGCCCTCGGTGAAAGGACATCGGAAGTGTAAGAGTATAGAATGACCATTTCACAATAAATATATTTACATACAGCTTTCTCATTTAAAAAGGAGTTGGATGGGGCAATAATCCCTGGCCTCCTATTTAGGATTGGGTTGTTTACCTCTGAGCGGCACTTTTTTGCACACAATGTACTAAGTGGCTAGGTCACAAGGACCCCGTGGGCTCAGAGAAAGTTGGTGGGAGGGGCCATCTGGACAGCTGTTAGGAAACAGGTGTTAGCCTCCCGTCAGGGCCATGCAGCGAGTTCTTTAACATGCACAGGGTATAGCTTTCCCGCACACTCTTTCTCATTTAAAAAGGAGTTGGATGGAGCAATAATCCCTGGCCTCCTATTTAGGATTGGGTTGTTTACCTCTGAGCGGCACTTTTTTGCACACAATGTGCTAAGTGGCTAGGTCACAAGGACCCCGTGGGCTCAGAGAAAGTTGGTGGGAGGGGTCATCTGGGCAGCTGTTAGGAGACAGGTGTTAGCCTCCCGTCAGGGCAATGCAGCGAGGTCTTTAACGTGAACAGGGTATAGCTTTCCCGCACACGGATCCACGACTTAACGTCCCATCCGACGGACAGCTGCCTTTCCAAGACTATCAGTGTCCCCTACTGATCGAGAGCAGGAGAGAGAGTTTTGCAGAGACAAATCTCAACGCTGGCGAAATGGAACTCGAACCTGGGAATTACAGATTACGAACCAGAAGCACTACCGACTGAGAAACTCCTGCCCCCGAATATTTACCTCATGTGTAGACAAGCCATACATTGCAAAGGTTAAAGAACACGCTGGATGGCTCTGACAGGAATCTTCCATTTGTGTTCTAAGAGCTGGGCAGTGGATACCATTCCCTCAACTTTCTCTGGGCCCTCAGGGTCCTTGTGATATGGCCATTTAAAACATTGTGTGCAAAAGGACTGGATTGGATTGTTTTACCTCTGAGCGGCACTTTTTTGCACACCATGGGCTAAATGGCCAGGCCACAAGGACCCCGAAGGCTCAGAGAAGTTTGGGGGAGGGGACCCACTGGAACAGCTGTTGGAAGACAGATGGTAGCCTCCCGTCAAGGCCATCCAGTGTGTTCTTTAATGTGCACAGTGTAATGGCTCTCCCGCACACGGGGCCACGGCTTAACGACCCATCCGACGGACGGCGGCCTTTCCAAGCCCATCGGTGTCCCCTACTGACCGTGGGCAGGGCGGGGAATTTTGCGCAGATAAATCTCAACGCTGACCCAGCTGGGACTCGAACCTGGGAACTACAGATTATGAGCCTGGCGTGCTACCGACTGAGCCACCCCCGCCCCATGCAAAAGGAAATACCACTCAGAGGTAAAACAACTCAATTCGGAGATCCATAAAAACGATCTCATATATTGGAACTACGATTGATGGCAAATAAAAATTAAGTGAATTATGATATTAAGATAACTTTTTTTTATGATGATAGCTTTTATTTTTGATTACATCATAGTATTGTTTATATAAACAATGTCGAGAAACTTTAGTGAATTGTTCAACATCAAGGCCGGATCTAAGACGGGTAGGGAGAATTCAAGATAACAGAAGAAAAAATTTTTTTAACTTATGCTTATTTCATGCATTTTTGAATAATTTTTTACTGTTTTTTCAGATCGTGGCCTGCTGAACATTAAATTCTGTACTAGGCTCTGTTGCAGCAGCATACAGATTTTGAAGATCGGACTTGAGCCGTCGCCAGAGATGAGAGAAATGATGATATGGCTTTTGTTTTTAACACGTAATGACAAGTTGAGACAAGTTTTCAAAGAAGTCACAGCTAGTTAACTTCAGAGAGACGTGTGCAAATCTACAGACATGGGAAGAACTCTTTGAACGCCTTTCGTAAACACGCTTTTTAATGGAAATAATAGAAGTTTAAAAAATGCATATAGTTGCATTTTAATGCTGATATTTATTTCATAGAAATGAAACCTGCAAAACGAAAAAATTATCGCATTTTAATATATTAAATAATAGTTTCAATATTGTTGTTTTACATTCAAATTTGACTTTTTTCTTTTTCGTGTAAAAGCTCAAAAAGTTAAAAATGTGTCAGAGAAATCAAGCCTTAAACGTTTTAGTCAACAGCTGAGAATGTTGCACATATGGAAGAGCGTTAAATTTAATATTTATTTTATTTGGAGGAAGGTACAAAAATATACCCTAACATCGCTCAAGACCCATCGGAAATACCGTAATATTTACATTATTGTTAACAGTTGTTGTGGTTTACAATATGGTAACATTTAACACCCTGAAAACATATAAATACTTTACCTACAGAAGGTGAAAACTTAAAACATTTTAGAAATTTTACCAAATCGACTTGATTTAGTCGATCTTCAAAAATATGCAAAATTGGGGACAACACAACATCGGGACGACCAACTCGGCTTGAAAGAATCATATTTACAGTTTGCTCTAGTTTGAGGATTACTAATACACATAGGATGTCTCCTTCTTCTGCTGGAGTCCAAGATATGAATTAAAGACTCGTACGGATTTAAATAGAGAAGGTTTCTAATTATTCTGTAACAGATATTTACGTGAACTAACCTTCTCCATCCAAGGAGTGAATATTGAGCACTTGAAATCGTTACTCGGAGCTAGAGCTGGAAATTCCAGGTTGGGTTGGGTTGTTTTACCTCTGAACGGCACTTTTTTGCACACCATGGGCTAAATGGCCAGGTCACATAAACCCCGAAGGCTCAGAGAAGGTTGGGGGAGGGGACCCACTGGAACAGCTGTTGGGAGACAGATGGTAGCCTCCCGTCAAAGCCATCCAGCGTGTTCTTTAACGTGCACAGGGTATGGTTCTCCCGCACACGGGGCCACGGCTTAACGTCCCCACCCGACGGACGGCGGCCTTTCCAAGCCCATAGGTGTCCCCTACTGACCGTGGGCAGGGCGGTGAATTTTGCGGAGATAAATCTCAACGCTGTCCCAGCTGGGACTCGAACCTGGGAACTACAGATTACGAGCCTGGCGCGCTACCGACTGAGCCACCCCCGACCCGCAAATTCCAGGTACTCCCCGGAAATTCCAGGTCTCATCTGAGTGAATGCTTAACTAGAGGGAAGTCAGAGATCATATGGGGAGACTAGACAGGAGATGCATATTCAAGAAGAGGCAAAAATAGAGAATGTCTTGAAAAGTGTGGGTCTGTTGCACTTTTTACAGCAGCACAAAAACAGGAAGGCGACAGGGTTGACTTTCTTGGTGATGTTTTGGCAGTGTAGCAAAAATGAGTAGTTGGGAGAAATGGTAACACCCAAATCTAATTGAGATGATACACTGATGATTGGGGAGCCATTGAGAAGATAGTTCTGCTTCTGAATGCTACGACCCAAGTGCATGATGGTTGTTTTCTCTGCAGAAATCGGTATCTGATAGAATGTACCGTCGCTCAAAAAAGTATCCGAACACTATGGTTGATTACAGAATTCAGAAAAAATATCTGGCAACGATTTTTTTTTAGAAATTAGTGATCTGGCAACTTTTGTGTCACGTGACACGAAGTTGCCAGATCACTAATTTCTAAAAAATATCGTTGCCAGATATTTTTTCTGATTCTGTAATCAACCATAGTGTTCGGATACTTTTTTGAGCGACTGTACTCCAGTCTTCGACGTTGTCTCATGCAAACTGAATATAGAACGATAATTGTTTAAACAAGCATAATTGTCATAAAATTTAATGTCGTCGGCAAATAAGTAGCAGACGACTGGACATAAAACAGAACGTATGCTTGAGGTGAACAATGCAAATGGTATTGATTCATATTTCTATACACTTCAAATTATATGGCTTTCAACATTCAGTTTTTTTAGTAAAACATATTACAATGGTTTTTTAATTATATCGTGTGATTTCCTAACACTGAAAATAATCAAATAAATACAAAACGATGTTAAAGGAGTTTTTAAATAAATGAAGAAAATTATGTTATACCAAAATGTTATCAACGGTCAAAAATTAATAATCAACCCTAATATATAAGTATCCAACATTTATTTAAAATGAGATTTGCAAATGTTTCTGTTTTGTGTATCATTAATGCCATTCATTTAATGCATTAACTTGCAAAAGTTCATATAGATAATAATTCTTTTTTTTACTATTATCTGAGATTTCATAATTTTGAAACTTTTTCGACGGTTTCTATATTATAAAGCACGTGCTAAATTTCAAGGAAATCTTATTAAAATGATTTTTATATATTCTTGTTCCTTTGATAATAAATAAAGTGCATTTAAACGTAAACATTTCTTCTATAAGCAAAAAATTCGGGTCTGAAAGAGTTAATGTATCTCATTTTACATTTATTTTTAGACGAAAGTGTAAGTGTATAGAATGACCGTTTCATAATAAATTTATTTACAGACAGCTTTCTTATTTAAAAAAAAAATATGACTCTCTATTTAGATCTGTGATTCCACAAAAGACACTTCTGCGCTGTCAGAGTTAAATTGGCGAAAATAAAAAATTCCGAAATATAAGAAATGCAGTAACATTATTTTTTCTTTTATTTTCCTACAATTGAGAAGATAGAAGTAATCGGTCAACTTCATCTTCCGTCGAACGAGACATTCTCCTTTTCCCATCAATAGCTGGATTTACGATCTTACTTCTCCTAACCCTTCAGTGAGCCAAAGTTCTCAGGACGAATTTTATGGAATTGTGATTCGATCACTCCCTCTTGGAAAGAAAACTGAACTCGATAACCGTTATTTCACGCCCAATCCATCAACTTTCAAACAAAAAACAGCTTTTTTTACTTTGGTTGCTACTTGAGTCTCGTGATTCTAAAACTTTTCTTTATAAGGAGATGTTTTTAAAACTGCAGCCGTCAAAATGTATGCTGTTTGAAATAAATACGGCTTTAATTTACTATTAAATGGAGCCGTAAAACATTTTTTTTTTATTACGGCTCTATTCTACAATTGGTTAAATTTTGACATGGCCGTTCTGGAAGATACAACAGAGTAAAAAGTGCATTTTAAAAAAAATATTTTATTTCTTTTCGCTGAGAGTTTTGATTAGCGTGTAAATTCAATTTTAGGCATTTTTTGGAGAAACTAAGAATAATATTTATGAAAAAGCCTCGCCATCAAAATGTAAATTGCGAAATAAAAATAGATTTAAAAGGTAAAAAATAATAGTTTAACTCTTTCGGCACTGTCGGTGGCATTTGCCACCTTAATATATAAAGAGTCCTCGCTATTATCTGAGTATCTAGTTTTACCATAAAAGCACTAGATGTCACCTTTACAAAGTGTGTGAATCACTTTTCATGATATGGTTCAACAAGAAGTGAGTGTTTACATATCTGAGTGACTCGTATTGTTCCGCTATTCAAGATGAATGCTAATAACCTGAACACCATGTTTGTAAGTACCGATCTAAAATCGAAATCTAAAAATTGTTTCAAAATTTTTCACACGAAATAATTTGATAAGATCTTTGTATAAAAAAACATTATTTAAAATGAATAAAAAATATGCTCCATTTTTATCTCTAAGACCTGATGTTGGCATTTGCCACGATTTCCTAGTTTCTAAACCTATGGCGGAAACCCGCTCAAACTTAGTAGGGGAGTCCTTGTATGTCTTACATTCAATTATTGATGATTAAAAAAAATATTTTTCATATTAAAAATTCAGGGCTGGAAAGGGTTAAGAGTAGACTGCCGTTTCGGAAAAATTCACAATCCAAACCACAAACGTTTTAAACGAAGTCTTTGCATATGTATAAAATAGGTTTTAAACTCTTTCATAATGATCATCAGACCGGTGATTCTCTATGCTTCACCCATATGGGCGAATACTACACCCA
Source organism: Ryuthela nishihirai (assembly GCA_038380435.1). Classification (NCBI taxonomy): domain Eukaryota; kingdom Metazoa; phylum Arthropoda; class Arachnida; order Araneae; family Heptathelidae; genus Ryuthela; species Ryuthela nishihirai. The sequence continues at coordinate 19,562,720 of JAWZYU010000006.1, read as the reverse complement.
CCAATATTCGTAAGATTCAGGTCTTACAGAACAAGATTTTGAGAACTGCGGTCGATGGCCCTGGTTTGTCACTAACAGACAACTCCATAAAGACCTGGGCATCGACCATATATAAATATACACATATAAAACGCACCTCAAAAAGATTTTTTGAGGCTGTAAGCAATAATCCCAATGAGATTATTTCTACTCTGATTCTTTACGATCATACTGTTTTGAACAAGTACAAGAGGCCTAAAACGGTAGCGTTCTCTGAGGAGACCTACCCGTTTTAGATTTCTTATACAATTTTACTGCTATTTTTAGCTTTTCTTACGTTTGCCCTTAGGGGCCCACCTAAGGGTGGTTTACTTATATGTTTTGTTCTTACTCATGCCAAATAGGCATATCTTTATGATGGAGATGGTTAAAAATAAAAATAAATAAATACCCCCTCAAGCAGCTGCTTGCCACAGAGGTCTGACAGGAGCCTGTCAGTTTATACGCCATAGTAGAAGGTCTGTGAGGATGGCAGGACCTCAACAGAAAAACAATACAAACATCCATGCCTTACCAGGGGCTCGAACCCAGATCCCTTAGATCAGTAGTCAGGCGCGGTGCGCTGGCCACTTGGCCACGGGACGGCTAGGGTAAAATTATTAACCGGTACATCGAATATGATTATACAATCTACGAAACTCTTTCATCCTAGTGAAGCTAGGGTGGCTCAGTTGGTAGCGCGTCAGGCTCGTAATCTGCAGTTCCCAGGTTCTAGTCCTACCTGGGCAAGCGTTGAGCTTTATCGCTGCAAAACTTTCCTTCCAGTTCTTGGTCAGTAGGGGACACCGATGGACTTGGAAAGGCCGCCCTCCGTCTGATGGAACGTTGAGCCGTGGTCCGTGTGTGGGAAAGCCATATCCTCTGCAGATTAAAGAAATGCTTTCTGGCCTTGAAGGGAGGCTACCATCTGTCTCCCAACAGTGTTCCAGTGAGTTCTCTCTTCCAACCTTATCTGAGCCCTAGAGGTCGTTGTGTCCTGCTCATTTAGCCCATTTTTAGTGGTAAAAAAAAACACCCATTCTTTGAGCTCCATGTAAGATGGAGAGAAAATTCAAAAATCGACACCAATATGCATTTATTGTTACCAATACCTTCTGAATTCTGTTAGCGAGAACTTATACATACAGTATCTATTTCGGGCTTTCAAGAGAAACCTGGGCAAATTTCCAGCTCGATTACAGAACCTTTTCACTCATTCTATCGCTCACAAGTGTCAATGGTGGCTGTTCTGTCGACGTGCCAGTAACTGCTAACTCTGCTCTCTGGATACATTTATTCAATAATAAAATTGAACCAAATGCGCATTCCTTATAAGAATGAAAGTGATATTGAGCCGTTTCGATATGTGTAGGGAGAAGGATGACACCTAAAAGAAGAAAAAAAAAACTAGAATATGCTTTTACTTGTTTCCTAGAAACAGAGAATTGCCATTTTGAACTCTTTTCCCTTTATTCCTTTTTCCCCTTCTATGTTCTTTAAGGCTCTTGCGCGAAAATCTAATATTGTCGGCCATCAAAGGCTTAACGAATGACAGGTTTTCCGTTTTCGAGATATCTTTGGAATTCGATAATCCGCGAAAGCTATGAGAGGAATATCGGTTGTGTGCAGTAAGCGCCGAAAGATTAAGGGTGCAAAAAAAATACAGATGTAATGAAAGGTGGTCGTATATCATTTATCGCATTCCGTCGTCCTATTGCGAGCTTTGTCAAAGCTCTTTTATGCGAATAGATCCAACCGCAAGAGGAGAATACGAGAAGGATAAAATTTTGAACGATGCCCGATATCAAAACGTACGATGCACACCAGCTTACTAGGTTATAAAACACGTTGGTGTTTGCGTTTGGTTATTCTTTTTTTTTTTCGCGAATTTTAATGCGTATTTGGAGTGAATGAATTAAGGGTGAAACATGATTGGTTATGAGAAGTAATAGAAATAGATTGCTATTTAACATGCAAATCGTATGGCTCTCTTTTTACATATATTTAAAAATATTCTATTAACCTATTCAAATATTAGCAGTTTTAGGAAAAGAAATAAAGAGGCGTTCGTTTATTGTTTGTTTACGATACCCAAGCAGGACGGAATCTAGAAGAAAATTACGAAGCAGAAGGTGGGGACAGGTAGAGCCGTAATAAACCGGAACGTCGTTCCACTACAAATTTTTCCCTTCGTTTTACTGATTTTTAATACATTTCTGTAAAACTACAGATAATATATATAGTAAATCCTCAGTTAACCGAAAACCTTTTACGGAATTACACATTTACGGATTTTTTTTTAATTTAATTTAAAACTAAAATAGTAACAATTAATATCAAGGATACTGTTGTAGGCCCTCTAACTTCTCAATGTTATTTTTATTATTTATTGATTTTTGTCGATTCCCCTCCCCTGTTTCCCCTCTCCCCCTGCTCTCAGTCAGTAAGGGACATCGATGCACTTGGACAGGCCACTGTCCGTTAGTTGGGATGTTAAGACGTGTCCGTGTGCGCGAGAGCCATACCTTGTGCATTGTAAAGAACAAGCTGTATGCCCTTCACGGGAGGCTGCTGTTTGTCTCCTAACAGCTGTGTAGTGGGTCCCCTCTACCAACCTTCTGAATCCTCAGGGTTCTTGTAACTTGGCTATTTGTTTTACCACTGTGAGGCACGTTTTTTCTTTGCACACATTGGGATACATGACCAGGTCACAAGAACCTCGAGGATTCAGAAGTTTGGAAGGAGGTGACAGATGGTAATCTTCCGTCAAAGACATCCAGCGCGTGTTCTTTAACGTACACAAGGTAAGGCTCTCCCATGCAGTAGGCCAAGGATTAACGTCCCATCCGACGGACGGTGGCATTTACAAGCCCTTCACTGACTAAGGATAGGGCGCGGAGTTTTGTAGAGATAAATCTAAAATAACTCGAACCTGGGAACTGCAGATTACGAACCTGGAAAGATATGGACTGAAACCCCCCAAGCCCATTTATAATGCACCCGTTCTACGGTGTGCATTATAGATGTTGTTTGGTTGGTTGTTTTACCTCTGAGCGGCACTTTTTTGCACACAATGGGCTAAATGGCCAGGTCACAAGGACCCCGACAGCTCAGAGAATGTTGGGGGAGGGGACCCACTGGAACAGCTGTTGGGAGACAGATGGTAGCCTCCCGTCAATGCCATCCAGTCTGTTCTTTAACGTGCACAGGATATGCATCTCCTGCGCACGGAGTCACGGTTTAACGTCCCATCCGACGGACGGCGGCCTTTCCAAGCCCATCGGTGTCCCCTACTGACCGTGGGCAGGGCAGGGAATTTTGCGGAGATAAATCTCAACGCGACCCAGCTGGCATTATAGATGATATGCTTTCAATGTAATAAAATAAATATCCACTGCACTGTGTAGAACACGACATGAACATTTATTTATTTATTTTTTTATCTGATTCAAATTTATTTTTATAATTTCATTTATAGGATTATTTTACATAAAAATCCCACTAAATCAAAGCTTATCAGCGGGAATGTATACGAATTTAATACATATGCGCTAGATGACACGAATATCATAGCATAAAATGAAGGAAAAAAATTAAATAAATTATAAATAATGAATTTATTAATTAATGAAAGGAAGACTTTTTCATCAACCACTCAAGTAATTTCTCCTTAACGTCAGAAATTTTAGTTTGGTCTACACACGTGACCTGAACGAATTGATCATGGATATATAGTCGGTGCGAGGAAGATGGAGTTAGTCCATATTAGCGACTGCAGAATGTCGGATTTCTGCGTGCGACTGTCGCACGTGTGTAACATTTCCGAACAGCTTGTTAAACATCAATATTCAATGCAAATCCACTGCATTCAAAATGTTTGTTGAGAGCCAAAAGGGGACAGACCATTTCCTCTCTCTCAAAGGAAGTCATCACTTCACAGGTCAATGCCAGGCCACATACACCGAACAGTCAAATATTAGGACCACCTGCGTAATATGATGTTGGTCCTCCACGTGCCTCCATTTTCAGCAGGGTTCGATGTACTGTGTAATGTGACACATTAGGACCACCTGCGTAATATGATGTTGGTCCTCCACGTGCCTCCATTTTCAGCAGGGTTCGATGTACTGTGTATTGTGACACATTAGGACCACCTGCGTAATATGATGTTGGTCCTCCACGTGCCTCCATTTTCAGCAGGGTTCGATGTACTGTGTATTGTGACACATTAGGACCACCTGCGTATTATGATGTTGGTCCTCCACGTGCCTCCATTTTCAGCAGGGTTCGATATACTGTGTATTGTGACACATTAGGACCACCTGCGTAATATGATGTTGGTCCTCCACGTGCCTCCATTTTCAGCAGGGTTCGATGTACTGTGTATTTTGACACATTAGGACCACCTGCGTAATATGATGTTGGTCCTCCACGTGCCTCCATTTTCAGCAGGGTTCGATGTACTGTGTATTGTGACACATTAGGACCACCTGCGTAATATGATGTTGGTCCTCCACGTGCCTCCATTTTCAGCAGGGTTCGATGTACTGTGTATTTTGACACATTAGGACCACCTGCGTAATATGATGTTGGTCCTCCACGTGCCTCCATTTTCAGCAGGGTTCGATGTACTGTGTATTGTGACACATTAGGACCACCTGCGTAATATGATGTTGGTCCTCCACGTGCCTGTATTTTCAGCAGGGTTCGATGCACTGTGTATTGTGACACATTAGGACCGCCTGTGTAATATGATGTTGGTCCTCCACGTGCCTCCATTTTCAGCAGGGTTCGATGTACTGTGTATTGTGACATTAGGACCACCTGCGTATTATGATGTTGGTCCTCCACGTGCCTCCTTTTCAGCAGGGTTCGATATACTGTGTATTATGACACATTAGGACCACCTGCGTAATATGATGTTGGTCCTCCACGTGCTTCCATTTTCAGCAGGGTTCAATATACTGTGTATTGTGACACATTAGGACCACCTGCGTAATATGATGTTGGTCCTCCACGTGCCTCCATTTTTAGCAGGGTTCGATGTACTCTGTATTGTGACACATTAGGACCACCTGCGTATTATGATGTTGGTCCTCCACGTGCCTCCATTTTCAGCAGGGTTCGATATACTGTGTATTGTGACACATTAGGACCACCTGCGTAATATGATGTTGGTCCTCCACGTGCCTCCATTTTCAGCAGGGTTCGATGTACTGTGTATTGTGACACATTAGGACCACCTGCGTATTATGATGTTGGTCCTCCACGTGCCTCCATTTTCAGCAGGGTTCGATATACTGTGTATTGTGACACATTAGGACCACCTGCGTAATATGATGTTGGTCCTCCACGTGCCTCCATTTTCAGCAGGGTTCGATGTACTGTGTATTGGGACACATTAGAACCACCTGCGTATTATGATGTTGGTCCTCCACGTGCCTCCATTTTCAGCAGGGTTCGATATACTGTGTATTGTGAACTATTAGGATCACCTGCGTAATATGATGTTGGTCCTCCACGTGCCTCCATTTTCAGCAGGGTTCGATGTACTGTGTATTTTGACACATTAGGACCACCTGCGTATTATGATGTTGGTCCTCCACGTGCCTCCATTTTCAGCAGGGTTCGATATACTGTGTATTGCGACACATTAGGACCACCTGCGTAATATGATGTTGGTCCTCCACGTGCCTCCATTTTCAGCTGGGTTCGATGTACTGTGTATTGTGACACATTAGAACCACCTGCGTATTATGATGTTGGTCCTCCACGTGCCTCCATTTTCAGCAGGGTTCGATATACTGTGTATTGTGACACATTAGGACCACCTGCGTAATATGATGTTAGTCCTCCACGTGGCTCCATTTTCAGCAGGGTTCGATGTACTGTGTATTGTGACACATTAGAACCACCTGCGTATTATGATGTTGGTCCTCCACGTGCCTCCATTTTCAGCAGGGTTCGATATACTGTGTATTGTGACACATTAGGATCACCTGCGTAATATGATGTTGGTCCTCCACGTGCCTCCATTTTCAGCAGGGTTCGATGTACTGTGTATTTTGACACATTAGGACCACCTGCGTATTATGATGTTGGTCCTCCACGTGCCTCCATTTTCAGTAGGGTTCGATATACTGTGTATTGTGACACATTAGGACCACCTGCGTAATATGATGTTGGTCCTCCACGTGCCTCCATTTTCAGCAGGGTTCGATGTACTGTGTATTGTGACACATTAGAACCACCTGCGTATTATGATGTTGGTCCTCCACGTGCCTCCATTTTCAGCAGGGTTCGATATACTGTGTATTGTGACACATTAGGATCACCTGCGTAATATGATGTTGGTCCTCCACGTGCCTCCATTTTCAGCAGGGTTCGATGTACTGTGTATTTTGACACATTAGGACCACCTGCGTATTATGATGTTGGTCCTCCACGTGCCTCCATTTTCAGCAGGGTTCGATGTACTGTGTATTTTGACACATTAGGACCACCTGCGTATTATGATGTTGGTCCTCCACGTGCCTCCATTTTCAGCAGGGTTCGATATACTGTGTATTGTGACACATTAGGACCACCTGCGTAATATGATGTTGGTCCTCCACGTGCCTTCATTTTCAGCAGGGTTCGATGTACTGTGTATTGTGACACATTAGAACCACCTGCGTATTATGATGTTGGTCCTCCACGTGCCTCCATTTTCAGCAGGGTTCGATATACTGTGTATTGTGACACATTAGGACCACCTGCGTAATATGATGTTAGTCCTCCACGTGCCTCCATTTTCAGCAGGGTTCGATGTACTGTGTGTTGTGACACATTAGGACCACTTGCGTAATATGATGTTGGTCCTCCACGTGGCTCCATTTTCAGCAGGGTTCGATGTACTGTGTATTGTGACACATTAGGACCACCTGCGTAATATGATGTTGGTCCTCCACGTGCCTCCATTTTCAGCAGGGTTCGATATACTGTGTATTGTGACACATTAGGACCGCCTGTGTAATATGATGTTGGTCCTCCACGTGCCTCCATTTTCAGCAGGGTTCGATATACTGTGTATTGTGACACATTAGGACCACCTGCGTAATATGATGTTAGTCCTCCACGTGCCTCCATTTTCAGCAGGGTTCGATGTACTGTGTGTTGTGACACATTAGGACCACTTGCGTAATATGATGTTGGTCCTCCACGTGGCTCCATTTTCAGCAGGGTTCGATGTACTGTGTATTGTGACACATTAGGACCACCTGCGTAATATGATGTTGGTCCTCCACGTGCCTGTATTTTCAGCAGGGTTCGATGCACTGTGTATTGTGACACATTAGGACCGCCTGTGTAATATGATGTTGGTCCTCCACGTGCCTCCATTTTCAGCAGGGTTCGATATACTGTGTATTGTGACACATTAGGACCACCTACGTATTATGATGTTGGTCCTCCACGTGCCTCCATTTTCAGCAGGGTTCGATATACTGTGTATTGTGACACATTAGGACCACCTGCGTATTATGATGTTGGTCCTCCACGTGCCTCCATTTTCAGCAGGGTTCGATATACTGTGTATTGTGACACATTAGGACCACCTGCGTAATATGATATTGGTCCTCCACGTGCCTCCATTTTCAGCAGGGTTCGATGTACTGTGTATTTTGACACATTAGGACCACCTGCGTATTATGATGTTGGTCCTCCACGTGCCTCCATTTTCAGCAGGGTTCGATGTACTGTGTATTTTGACACATTAGGACCACCTGCGTATTATGATGTTGGTCCTCCACGTGCCTCCATTTTCAGCAGGGTTCGATATACTGTGTATTGTGACACATTAGGACCACCTGCGTAATATGATGTTGGTCCTCCACGTGCCTTCATTTTCAGCAGGGTTCGATGTACTGTGTATTGTGACACATTAGAACCACCTGCGTATTATGATGTTGGTCCTCCACGTGCCTCCATTTTCAGCAGGGTTCGATATACTGTGTATTGTGACACATTAGGACCACCTGCGTAATATGATGTTAGTCCTCCACGTGCCTCCATTTTCAGCAGGGTTCGATGTACTGTGTGTTGTGACACATTAGGACCACTTGCGTAATATGATGTTGGTCCTCCACGTGGCTCCATTTTCAGCAGGGTTCGATGTACTGTGTATTGTGACACATTAGGACCACCTGCGTAATATGATGTTGGTCCTCCACGTGCCTCCATTTTCAGCAGGGTTCGATATACTGTGTATTGTGACACATTAGGACCGCCTGTGTAATATGATGTTGGTCCTCCACGTGCCTCCATTTTCAGCAGGGTTCGATATACTGTGTATTGTGACACATTAGGACCACCTGCGTAATATGATGTTAGTCCTCCACGTGCCTCCATTTTCAGCAGGGTTCGATGTACTGTGTGTTGTGACACATTAGGACCACTTGCGTAATATGATGTTGGTCCTCCACGTGGCTCCATTTTCAGCAGGGTTCGATGTACTGTGTATTGTGACACATTAGGACCACCTGCGTAATATGATGTTGGTCCTCCACGTGCCTGTATTTTCAGCAGGGTTCGATGCACTGTGTATTGTGACACATTAGGACCGCCTGTGTAATATGATGTTGGTCCTCCACGTGCCTCCATTTTCAGCAGGGTTCGATATACTGTGTATTGTGACACATTAGGACCACCTACGTATTATGATGTTGGTCCTCCACGTGCCTCCATTTTCAGCAGGGTTCGATATACTGTGTATTGTGACACATTAGGACCACCTGCGTATTATGATGTTGGTCCTCCACGTGCCTCCATTTTCAGCAGGGTTCGATATACTGTGTATTGTGACACATTAGGACCACCTGCGTAATATGATATTGGTCCTCCACGTGCCTCCATTTTCAGCAGGGTTCGATGTACTGTGTATTGTGACACATTAGGACCACCTGCGTATTATGATGTTGGTCCTCCACGTGCCTCCATTTTCAGCAGGGTTCGATATACTGTGTATTGCGACACATTAGGACCACCTGCGTAATATGATGTTGGTCCTCCACGTGCCTCCATTTTCAGCAGGGTTCGACGTCGTTGTCTCCTTTTCTCTTTAGTTTGGTTATTGATTATGTTATGCGAAATACACTTCAAGGGAAAGATTTTGGCTTAAATGGACTCGACATACGAAAATTTCTGATTTAGATTATGCTGATGATTTAGCCCTTTTGGCAAATGATGTTGATGAGATGAACTCTTTCATTCGAGCTGTTGATGAAACTGGTAGTAGAGTAGGTTTGGTTATAAACAGAGAGAAAATTAAAATGATGAAAATTGGTCAGGCAGGCTGTGATTCAGTTAATCTGAATGGTTGCAGTCTTGAACAGGTGTCACAGTTTAATTACCTTGGGAGCTATGTAACAGATACTGGTGATGTGCGGCATGAGATTAACAGACGGATAGGGATTGCTGTCAGGACTTTGGAGAGTGGAGAAATATGCGTATACAACTGAAGACTAAATTAGATTGTATAATAGTTTGGTTCTTTCTAGGGTTAGTTATGGTAGTGAAACTTGGACGCTGTGTAAAACAAGATAACAGGAAACTAGATGCTTTTGATTCTAGATGCTTACGCAGTATCTTGGGCATTAGGTGGTTCAACTTTGTAACTAATGATGAGGTTAGGCAAAGGAATCTGCAACCTCCTTTAAGCAGCATATTGTGCAGAGAGAGACTTCGCTGGTTTGGCCATGTTGCCCGTATGGATAATTATAGATTAGCGAATAGGGTTATGAACAGTGTGCCTAAAGGCCTCAGAAAGAGGGGGAGGCCTAGGATGCGGTGGGCAGACAATGTCAAACAGGACCTTGTTAGAATTGGTGTGCAGTGGCCAGATGCAGCAGATGTAGCTCAGGACAGACGTGCTTGGAGAACTAAATTGCACGGTCTGGTTGGACCTCCGTAGCCCATGGCTGCTTGATGATGATGATGATGATGCATATTTTCCAGTATTTCTTTAAAATTTTGGCATTTGTTCACCTTTTTCCTTATTTAGAAAACGTTATCGTAGCTATTCTGCAAATGCAAATCATAATACTTACTCAATACCAATTAAAGCCAAAAAGAATTTTTAATATAACTTCAAAAACAAAAAGTTGAATGTATACAGACGACAAAGCGAAAATAAGAGCTAGTTTTCTGAAAATGTGCTGAAAATTACTTTATAAAAGCTCTGAAACATTATGTTCTAAACCAGAAGGATGTATTACATTAATCAGATTTTCAGTTTTGTACAAGATTTTGGATTGTTTTATCTCTGAGGGGCAATTTTTTGGTACACAATGGGCTAATGGCCAAGTCACAAGAACCTGAAAAGACTCGTAGAATTGTTGGGGGAGGGGACCAAGGACAGATGTTAAGGAGACAGACGGTAACCTCCCGTCACGGACAACCAGCATGTTCTTTAACATACACAAGCTCTCTGGGGCGGGGGTGGCTCAGTCGGTAGCGCGCCAGGCTCGTAATCTGTAGTTCCCAGGTTCGAGTCCCAGCTGGGTCAGCGTTGAGATTTATCTCCGCAAAATTCCCCGCCCTGCCCACGGTCAGTAGGGGACACCGATGGGCTTGAAAAGGCCGCCGTCCGTCGGATGGGACGTTAAGCCGTGGCCCCCTGTGCGGGAGAGCCATACCCTGTGCACGTTAAAGAACACGCTGGATGGCCTTGACGGGAGGCTACCATCTGTCTCCCAACAGCTGTTCCAGTGGGTCCCCTCCCCCAACCTTCTCTGAGCCTTCGGGGTCCATGTGACCTGGCCATTTAGTCCATCGTGTGCAAAAAAGTGCCGCTCAGAGGTAAAACAACCCAAACAACCCTACACAAGCTCTCCAGAACATGGTCCACGGCTTCAAGTTCCTTCCAACAGACGGCGGTCTTTCCAAGCCCATCGATGTCCCCTACTGATCGAAAGCAGGATAGGAATTTAGCGGAGATAAATCTGAGAGCTGGCAAAAGGAACTCGAACCTGGGAACTGCAGATTATAAGCCTTGCGCGCTACCGGCTGAGCAACCACCGCCGCTGTAAAAAATAACATTGTTTTCTTTTTTCCATAACGCACGAAGCATTCAATCATTCGTAAAATAAAACTGAAATTGATCCCGCTTAACGATTCAGTTTTAAAATTGAATTCCAAGTGCTCTTTACGCACATTTAGTAAGAGCTTAAAATTATATCCAATATCTCTCTTAATACGACTGGCAACAGAAATTAAGAAAATGAAACCTAAATATTCATTGGTAAAAAACGCAAAAATTGATGCGTTGTCCTCAGTTTACATGCTTTTAAGTGCTCGCATTAAAGCCGATACCAGATGCTTTTTTACTTCTATTAAATTCGCAAAATACTAAGGTGACACATCTATTTCCTTTAAAGATTTCTATGAGCGATATTTTTTCAAGTTTGTGAATACATATGCCACATCATTATTAAAATATTTTGACGCTCTGTTGAAAAATAAAATACGCTGTGATGTACGAAAAGAAATGCAGTGCTTTAAGTTATGAAGAATTTTCATCAACAATTCACTATCCAAAGCTCCTAATGTTTGGGATATTTAAGTGAAATTTAACATTCACGAGGTTTTTATACGGATTAGTATATTCGGAAGATACGGGGAGATTGTTATGCACTTAAAAAATAAAGTTTCGTAAATGCATTGAAATGCAATCAATATTTTATTGAAATATGCCAGAGCTAAGTAAGGTTTTTAAGCAATGTGAATTTAAATCAGCTTAAATTTCGCCGTTAATAGAAAATAAGAACACCGATTTTAGATAATAATTTATAGTTCACTTAGCAGAATGGTTCACTAATAAAATTAAAGAGAGAAAAAAATTAAAAGAAAATGTTTCTTTCTTACCCGGAAAAATTTATTTCTATTACAATGTATTTTATCATTCATTTGGCTGGTTATTAATTTCGTATTGAGAGTTGGGGAATTAAAAGTGAACAGCTTAATAATTAGTGAACCGTTGGATGATTGAATTAGGATATATACTAAAGATGAGTTAGGAGCTAATGTCTGGGCCTATAATAGTACAAATGACTTCCGGCTCAGTTAATAATTTGAATTTCTAATTTTTTTCGTAATTGTCGAAAAAATAGCAAAACAAAAATGAAATGAATAGTTTCCTTTGTTTATAATTTTAGCTTTTAATCATTCTTTAGTAATTAGAAAGAGTCTATTGAGCCTATGATTATGTGCTTTAGGGAATGGTTAGGTCTTAGGTTTTTAATCGAATGGTTTAGGTCTACGTTCAAAAATTCCATTTTCAGGAGAGTTCAGGCTTGGGTTGTTTTACCTCTGAGCGGCACTTTTTTGCACACCATGGGCTAAATGGCCAGGTCACATGGACCCCGAAGGCTCAGACAAGGTTGGGGGAGGGGACCCACTGGAACAGCTGTTGGGAGACAGATGGTAGCCTCCCGTCAAGGCCATCCAGCGTGTTCTTTAACGTGCACAGGGTATGGCTCTCCCTAAGCACGGGGCCACGGCTTAACGTCCCATCCGACGGACGGCGGCCTTTCCAAGCCCATCGGTGTCCCCTACTGACCGTGGGCAGGGCGGGGAATTTTGCGGAGATAAATCTCAACGCTGACCCAGCTGGGACTCAAACCTGGGAACTACAGATTACGAGCCTGGTGCGCTACCGACTGAGCCACCCCCGCCCCAGAGTTCAGGCTCGAAAACATATATAATAATATATATAAAATAATAAATAGTTCAATAATATCATCTCTACTATCTGCTATTTCTCCATGACACATATTTACTGTGACAACTGGCAGTACAACAATTGTTAATGGTATACTAACGTTGGACAAATAAAATATCCAAAGAATAAATCCTAAAGATTACAACTCTGTGGTAAAAGAAATCTCCAAAGAATAAGTCGCAAAGATTGCATTTGGTGCAAACAAAATGTCGAAAGAATAAATCGGAAAGATTATAATTTGTGCTTTCTAATTAGGTACCTATTGTCAACGATCTTCCAAAGTCTAAGTAATTGTTTCGAAAAGAGTGTGCCACGAAATTCGTTCTGAAAATGGAGATTTTTCTCATGGAAATCTCCCGTCAAGTGTTAGTGCATCTGTTCTCCTCTCCTTCGTGTTTATTTTATATTTTATAATCTGCAAAAGTTAACAGGAAAAATAATTGTGCCAATGTCTTATATTGTTTGTGGAATGCTGTCTAAATAGTTAGTTGCAGTATTGATGTTACCAAGTAACTGTTTATGTGATTATTAATGTTTGTTAGCATACTGATAAATGATTCCTGGCAAACTATTGGCAAGGTGGGTTTAATAATGGCAGATAGCACGTAATGCGGGGAGTTTAACGATTTATAATTTATCATAGCCAAGTAGCCCATCTTTTAATCAATTGTACCCACATTCTATGCATTATAAGGATACTGATTTATAACTGGCAATAATCTCATTGTGTTTTTTTCATTAAACAAACACATACAGTCGCTCAAAAAATATCCGAACACTATGGTTGATTACAGAATTCAGAAAAAATATCTGGCAACGATATTTTTAGAAATTAGTGATCTAGCAACCTTCGGGTTACGTGACACGAAGGTTGCCAGATCACTAATTTCTAAAAAAATCGTTGCCAGATATATTTTCTTGATTCTGTAATCAACCATAGTGTTCGGATATTTTTTGAGCGACTGTACTGTCGCTCAAAAAAGTATCCGAACACTACGGTTGATTACAAAATTCAGAAAAAATATCTGGCAACGATTTTTTTAGAAATTAGTGATCTGGCAACCTTCGTATCACGTGACACGAAGGTTGCTAGATCACTAATTTCTAAAAAAATTGTTGCCAGATATTTTTTCTGAAATTTGTAATCAACCGTAGTGTTCGGATACTTTTTTGAGCTACTGTACATAGGATAATTTCATTTAGTTTCTGTCTTTTTTAAATCGATTTTTAAATTTCTGAATTTTTTTTTTTTTCTTTACTTAAAGACGTTTTGTTACCACAAATGCATAAATTAATAGAGAAGTAGCATTACTCTATATTAGGAGCCATAACAGTAGATATTGCCATAAATATAAATAAGTATTGTTATGTTGGATTAAACGGAAAAATATGGATAGACTAAATGAAGTCAAGGTACTTCACAAAATGTTCGAAAAATCAGAAATGCCATTTCATAATATTCAATTCATAATAAATTTTGAATATTAAACCGTTTTATTTTATCCATTATTTAAGCGATTGCAGTATGTTCAAAATCATGTAATAAGATTACAAAAAATAAAGTTTTGTAAAATGCATAAAAATTTAAGAATTTTAAAGAATTATGACATATTTTCAGCTATTATAATAAATTAATTAAACTTCATTTCAAGTGTTATAATAAATTATTTATTACCCTCATTATTATAGGGGCGAGCGTGGCTAAGACGGTAGAATGCCAGGCTCGTAATCTGCAGTTCCAAAGTTCGGGTTTTCACCTGGGCCAGCGTCGAGATTTATCCTCAAAGTTTCTCGTCCTGCCCTAGGTCAGTAGGAGACACCGATGTACTTGGGAAGACCGCCGTCCGTCGGATGGGACGTAACGCCGTGGCCCCGTGTTCGTGAGAGCCATACCCTGTGCACGTTAAAGAACACGCTGGATGGCCTTGACAGGATGCTACCATTTGTCTTCCAACAGCTGTTCCAGTGAGTCCCCTCCCTCAGGGGGCGGGGGTGGCTCAGTCTGTAGCGCGCCAGGCTCGTAATCTGTAGTTCCCAGGTTCGAGTCCCAGCTGGGTCAGCGTTGAGATTTATCTCCGCAAAATTACCCGCCCTGCCCACGGTCAGTAGGGGACACCGATGGGCTTGGAAAGGCCGCCGTCCGTCGGATGGGACGTTAAGCCGTGGCCCCGTGTGCGGGAGAACCGTACCCTGTGCACGTTAAAGAACACGCTGGATGGTCTTGACGGGAGGCTACCATCTGTCTCCCAACAGCTGTTCCAGTGGGTCCCCTCCCCCAACCCTCTCTGAGCCTTCGGGGTCTATGTGACCTGGCCATTTAGCCCATGGTGTGCAAAAAAGTGCCGCTCAGAGGTAAAACAACCCAACCCAACCCCTCCCTCAACCTTCTCTGAGCCTTCGGGTTCCTTGTGACCCAGCCATTTAGCCCGTTCTGTGCAAAAAAGTGCCGCTCAGAGATTTAACAACCCATCTTGATACTTTTTGGATGGTTATGTATACCATGGCAGAAAGTAAAATGTAAAGTTTGGCACATTGAAGGATATTAAAAGACAGTTTTGTTAGATTCCTGCTCTTTATCTGATAAAGTGCAGGAATCTAACAAAACTGTTTTTTAATTTCCTTCAACGTGCCAAACTTTACATTTTACTTTCTGCCATGGAGAGCAAAGGTCATCATGTTGCATGAAGATATCTCCAACATTTCGTCTCTACATCCTCATACTCTGTATTTGGAAACCTCTCCCAGAACGGTTGTTAGCTTTTCTTTTTTAAATAATTGCTGTTAGAGTAAAAAATTTTGAATTGAATTGATATACAAAAAGCAAAATAAATCCTCTTTGGGCAATGTCAAGTGACGAACGTGAAATGTATGGACGTCAAGACAGAAAATTTGATTGATGTTGGGTGGTTGTTATATCTCTGAGGGATACTTTATTTGCACAAAACTGGCATAAATAACCAGGTCACAAGGACCCCAAGTGCTCAGAGAAGGCTGGAGGAAGAAGACCCACTGGACAGCTGTTACGAGACAGATGGAAGTCTCCCGTCAAGACCATTCAGCGTGTCTGGCACTTTTTGGTACAAAAATGGCATTAATAGCTAGGCCACAAGGACCCCAAAGCCCCAGAGAAGATTGGGGGAAGGGGACTCAGTGGACAGCTGTTAGAAAACATATCTAAGTCCCGCATCAAGACCATTCAGTGTCATCCGGTTAATCCATCAGGACAATTCCATGTCCTCGGGTTAATGCGAGCTATAAAAGTTAAAGCTCTCATTAGCCCGAGGACATGACTTTTAACGTACCATCAGACGGACACCAGTTTTTCCAAACCCATCTGTGCTCCATTTCTGGTAGCGCGCCAGGCTCGTAATCTGTAGTTCCCAGGTTCGAGTCCCAGCTGGGTCAGCGTTGAGATTTATCTCCGCAAAATTCCCCGCCCTGCCCACGGTCAGTAGGGGACACCGATGGGCTTGGAAAGGCCGCCGTCCGTCGGATGGGACGTTAAGCCGTGGCCCCTTGTGCGGGAGAGCCATACCCTGCGCGGGAGAGCCATACCCTGCGCACGTTAAAGAACACGCTGGATGACCTTGACGGGAGGCTACCATCTGTCTCCCAACAGCTGTTCCAGTGGGTCCCCTCCCCCAACCTTCTCTGAGCCTTCGGGGTCCATGCGATCTGGCCATTTAGCCCATAGTGTGCAAAAAAGTGCCGCTCAGAGGTAAAACAACCCAACCCAAAGCCCCATTTCTGACTGAAAGAAGGGTGGGGTTTAGGGCAGATAAATCTAAACGTAGAAAAATTTGTAGTGCATGTAAAAGATCAGCAACGTTTGTCATAATCTAGCATATGAAATGTGTAACTCTCTCTCAAATGGTAAATAAATACCCCCTCAAGCAGCTGCTTGCCACAGAGGTTTGACAGGAGCCTGTCAATTTTTATGCCACAGTAGAAGATCTGAAAGGATGGCAGGACCTCAGCAGAAAGACAACACGGACATCCATGCCTTACCCGGGGCTCGAACCCAAGTCCCTTAGATCAGAAGTCAAGCGCGCTAACCACTCGGCTATGGGACGGCTCTCAAATGGTACTGATTGCTAAAACTGATGCTTATACTGGAATTTTCAGTTAAATACGTTTCTTCATTCGTTGCGTTCTAACAGAAAAAAGTGATTTCCCGTATACTCTTTAGAAAAGACTCAGATTCTAAAAAATCAGTCAAAAATGTTTTTCATTTTGTATGATAGTTAATGAAATGATACCCATGGTTTCAGGGCCGAATCTGGGAAAAGTGGGAACAAGGCTGCAGTTATTTTGAGAATGTTTACTAGAATAATAGAGGCAAAAATGATTAATCATAAGTGTATTTCACGCAATTTTCAGGGAAGTTTAAAAAGACATCTAAAACGATGGGGTAAATGTTATACGCAGTGAATTGAGAATTGAGATTCAGAGTCTCTTCACTCCCACCTTCACCTCAGCGCCAACACTTTTTGCTTTTTTCCGGCAAAACAAGTTTGTTTTTCACAGGTTGGAGTTCTGCCTGGGCCAGCACTTTTTCCATTGGTGAGAAACGGACACCGATGCTTTTGGAAGGATCGCCGTCCGACGGATGCAATGCAAAGCCGTGGCCTAGTGTGCGGGAAAACCATACAATGTGCACATTAGTCTTTTTAAGGCACTCGATGTCGTTGATGGAAGGCTTCCATCTGTCTCCTAACAGCTGTCGAGTGGTTCCTTTTCACCCAACTTTCTCTGAGACCTTGGAGTCGTTTAACCTGGCCATTTAACCCATTGTGTGCGACAGAGTGCCGATCAGAGGTTGGTTGGTTGTTTTACCACTGAGCGGCCCTTTTTTGCACACCATGGGCTAAATGGCCAGGTCACATGGACCCGAAGGCTCACAGAAGGCTAGGGGAGGGGACCCATTGGAACAGCTGTTAGGAGACAGATGGTAGCCTCCCATCAAGGCCATCCAGTGTGTTCTTTAACGTGCACAAGGTATGACGCTCCCACACACGGGGCCACGGCTTAACGTCCCATCCGACGAACGGCGGCCTTTCCAAGCCCCTCGGTGTCCCCTACTGACCGTGGGCAGGGCGGGGAATTTTGCGGAGATAAATCTCAACGCTGACCCAGCTGGGATTCGAACCAGGGAACTACAGATTACGAGCTTGGCGCGCTACCGACTGAGCCACACCCGCCCTACCGATCAGAGGTAAAACAACCCAACCTGCACACGGAGTCACGGCTTAACATAACATCTGACGGGCGATGGCCTTTGTAAGCCCATTAGTGTCCCCTTTTGGGGCGGGGGTGGCTCAGTCGGTAGCGCGCCAGGCTCGTAATCTATAGTTCCCAGGTTCGAGTCCCAGCTGGGTCAGCGTTGGGATTTATCTCCGCAAAATTCCCCGCCCTGCCCACGGTCAGTAGGGGACACCGATGGGCTTGGAAAGGCCGCCGTCTGTCGGATGGGACGTTAAGCCGTGGCCCCGTGTGCGGGAGAGACATACCCTGTGTACGTTAAAGAACACGCTGGATGGCCTTGACGGGAGGCTACCATCTGTCTCCCAACAGCTGTTCCAGTGGGTCCCCTTCCCCAACCTTCTCTGAACCTTCAGGGTCCATGTGACCTGGCCATTTAGCCCATGGTATGCAAAAAAGTGCCGCACAGAGGTAAAACAACCCAACCCATGTTACCTTTCTCTCCAGGGCAAAGTGGGATTTAGCGGAGATAAATATCAACAC
Organism: Ryuthela nishihirai; assembly: GCA_038380435.1. NCBI lineage: Eukaryota > Metazoa > Arthropoda > Arachnida > Araneae > Heptathelidae > Ryuthela > Ryuthela nishihirai. The sequence goes on along the minus strand of JAWZYU010000006.1, from coordinate 19,544,200 downwards.
TGACACAGTTAGGACTCGAACCTTGCAAATGTAGGTTACGAGTCTGACGCACTATCGAATGAGCAAACCCTCTACGAGAAGCTGTAGACAAATGATAGGCAGGAAACTTTCTCTAGAACTTTTCGTAGCAATAGGAAAGACGTTTTCGGGACAATATGTTGCCTGAAAGCTTAATGGAGAGTGAGATAGGTTTTTAAAACGCCCCATGTGTATTCTCCCCCGATTCCACAATAGAGCATGTTCTTCATGGACTGGCGTCAGGTGACCAAAGAGATCTCATGGGCTCGCGCACTTTAAAATGCTATTTTTAGGTCTTTCCAAGGATAAGAGTAATTGGCTACGCCATTGTGTTAAACAAGTTTCGGAAGTAACTGAAACGACGCTCCGGTAAAAAAAGTAAATAAAAATTGGTGGGACAAGAAAAAAAATCGCTATCTCGTACAGATACTGGACCAAAAAATTGAAACAGTTCCATGTTATCTCAATTGAAAATCGCATTCAAAGCTCTATAACTTCTTCCACACGATTTTTAGATAAATATGTCTAAAGATAAAGATATCATCAAATCTATCCAAATCACGATTTTAAACAATATTTGTTCATTCAATGGGTATGAAAGTTGGAATGTTTAACAGGCTAAAAAAAATGATTCCAAAATTTAATTCAAACATAAACATTAAAGTAGTATCGGGTGCATTTCATCCGGTTCTCTACTAGAATCAACTATGATAGCTGAGCTTTTGTTTCAATGTTTTAATTAAATTTAGGGGTCAGTTATTTTTGTAGCCTGTCAAATATTCCAGCTTTCATAACTCTTTGAATATTGAACAGAATCGATAAAGATTTGATTGAGATCTTCAATTCGATTTTTGAAAATAAATCAAAGAAGTTATTGAGCTCTGAATGTCATTTTCTATTGACATAACATGAAACTTTACATTTTTCTGTCCATTTACCAGTATATACCCCTGTCATCTTTCTCAGTTGCTGTTCGACAAGCATTTGGAAAAAAATGCACAAAAAGCTTACGATTGGAAATGATAAATTTCGAAATTTTCCTTGTTAAAAATTGCTTCAAAAATAGCTTAACTCTGTTAGAACAAGCACGAGGAAATACCTTGGTAAACTCGAATAATATCAGATACATTTTTTTTTTCATAATCATTATATACGTATATATTTTCTAAAGAATCGACAATCACTCAAAAAAATATACGAACACTATGGTTGATTACAGAATTCAGAAAAAATATCTGGCAACGATTTTTTTTAGAAATTAGTGATAAAACGTTCTGTAATCAACCATAGTATTCGGATATTTTTTTTTGAGCGACTGTAATCACTTGTTGCATTCGAATAAAATTGCATTTAATTCAATTTCCTGAGTAATCGGATAGAGATTGGGTAGCGCGTTTTAGATGGGAGAGGGCCTGGACATTATGACGTCAGTTGTGTGCCACGTCACTGGAAGGGTCGACCTTACCTTGTGTGGGCGAAACGATCACCTTTCGTTTTACTGGAAGTAGTGAAGACATAGTAATGAACAGTTATTTTTGTAGCCTTTGTGAAAGCAGTTGTATCTGCTGAATTTTAGTGTGTACGTTAACCCTTTCACGACTAAGGGAAACATTTTTCCCATTTTAAAATTGGTGATTGTCGTATTTAATTATAACCTTATCTGCATTTTTTACACAGAATGTCAAAATAGAACGTATGCCGAACGCAATTGCGTAAACGGGAACGTTTAGAAAAAAAAACAGAACTGTCAGGACGCATAATATATGTACTATGTGCAATGTCCATCTTTGCCTCACTACCAAAAGAAATTGCTTCGCAGAATATCATAATTAGCACATCATTTTGCATAATAATTTTATTTCATAATTTTGTATTATTTTAGTTAACATTTTGTTCTAATAAACCAATAAATAAAAGACATTGCATAATAAGCCTAACTATAATTTGTGTTACCTTTATAGTCCATTGGGTAAAATATTTCCCATAAAATTCCAAAAAAAACTACACATTGTTATGTATTTTTCTTATGATTTTTTATTTATTTTACGTCTAAACAAACTAAAATAAACAGTTACATACTAGTATTTACTCTTAGAAACCGTATGATCCTGAAAGGGTTAACTGTGCAGTGCTGATTTCTTTTGAAACATGATGAGAAAGTGGTCTGTTCCAAATTGCAGGTCGATTATCATATACCTTACGTTGCAATGTTTCAATTACAAAAGACGAGAAAGAAAAACTACTTTAGATAAAAAAAATCCGAGAGAATGTGTATCACTAATAAAACCGTTATTTGTGGGAAACATTTTAAATCCGATGATATAACGTTTTGGATAATATTGTCAAATGAGTAGCTCAACTTCAGTGCCCTACTTCGACTTTCTATGAGGACCTAACCTAAGTCAAGTTTAATAAGAGCTACCAAAAATTCGGAAGTCCAAATATATCTTTATTATTCTGAACAGGTCTGTAAATGGTAGCTAGGCATAAACTGGAAGGAGAGCTGTGTACCAGTCTCCAGTGATGATGCACAGAACCTGCCAGGTCTAGCGCATTTAATAGAAAAACATGTCTGGTATACTCTAGGAAAATGCGCAGGTTACATTCCTAGACACTGGTCCTTATATTCAGAGAGATACTAATCTTTTACATTCAGAGAGACACCGATTTTTCATTGAGAGAGACACTGATTTCGTCATTCAGAGAGACACTGGTCCTTATATTCGGAGAGACACTGGTCTTGACATTTGGAGAAACGCTGGTCTTCACATTCAGAGAAACGCTGGTCTTCACATTCGGTGAGACACTGGTCTTGACATTTGGAGAGAGACTAGTCTTTACATTCAGAGAGACACCGCTCTTTACATTCAGAGAGACATTAATTTTTTACATTCAGAGAAAAATATCACTTTTCGTGTACTAAAAACATCTCTTTTACAGAGATATTTTACTTTCCTCTAATCTTTTGAATAGCATAAATTGACTCATTAAATTTATACAATATATTTTGTTTTATCTCAGTTTCATCGAACCACATCTTGATACATTTTCACATCAGATGAAATTTCCATCAGGTATTTTCCATAAGATCTCACATTCAAATTTTGTACGTTTAATATTGGACACTAGGGTAGTAAAGCAATATCTAAGGAAAAAGGCATCTGCATATTTTTGGCGCAGTAAAAAAAAAACGAAAAATCTTTGCACACCTGTCCTGTCTGAAAGAAGGTAGTTTCGCAGAAAATCCACGATTTGCATAATCAATGATGGCCAACAATTCTTTAGTTTACTTTTTAGCAACACATGACGTTCGAATGGCAGGACTAAAAATCGATTGCGTCAGCCTAAGGCGCTTTCCAACATTTTGTCCTATAACAACAGGGTGTTGAATCACTTTTTTTTAAATATTTAAATCGATCGAACTTTGGTTGTTTTTTTTTCTTCGTTGTCTGTTTTGCACTTATTTTTCCTTACAATCTTAAAGAAGTTTATTTTCGAATTTAGATTATTGAGGTTTTATTTTTAGGTTATTAAGAGTCGACTAATTTTCTCCAATGGATAATCATGCGAATCAAATTATCATTAGGGCATTTAAATCAGGCCTAAATTTCTGATTTTGGATTCCGTCTTCACAATTTAAATGCAAATGGTAAAGAATTGTATATTCAACTCGCATTTGGTACATATTTCTATGTTATGTCAAGGATTGGGTTGTTTTACCTCTGAGCGGCACTTTTTTACACACAATGGGCTAAATGGCCATGTCACAAGGACCCCGAGGGCTCAGAGAAGGTTTGGAGAAGGGACCCACTGGACAGCAGTTAGGAGACAGATGGTAGCCTCCGTCAAGGCCATCCAGAGTGTTCGTTAAAAATAAAATAATAAATACCCCCTCAAGCAACTGCATGCCACAGAGGCTGACAGGATCCTGTCAGTTTAATACGCCATAATAGAAGGTCTATGAGGATCGCAGGACCTCAGCAGAAAGACAACACAAACATCCATGCCTTATCAGGGGCTCGAACTCAGGTTCCTTAGATCAGTAGTCAAGCATGCTAACCACCTGGCTACGGGACGGCCAATGTGTTCTTAACGTCAGAGATTATCGCTCACATGCACACGGACAACGACTTAACGTCCTTTGCAACCGACGTCTCGTTTTCAAACCGATCGGTATCCTCTTTCTGACCGAGAACAGGTTGAAGGTTTAGCGAAGATAATTTTCAACGCTATGAGAATTGAGACTCGAACCTAGGGTTGGGTTGTTGGGTTATTTTACTCTGAGCGGCATTTTTTTGCACACCATGGGCTAAATGGCCAGGTCACATGGACCCCGAAGGCTCAGAGAAGGTTGGGGGAGGGGACCCACTGGAACAGCTGTTGGGAGGTAGATGGTAGCCTCCCGTCAAGGCCATCCAGCGTGTTCTTTAACGTGCACAGTGTATGGCTTTCCAGCACACGGACCACGGTTTAACGTTCCATCCGACGGACAGCGTCCTATCCAAGCCCATCGGTTCCCCTACTGACCGTGGGCAGGGCGGGGAATTTTGCGGAGATAAATCTCAACGCTGACCCAGCTGAGACTCGAACCCGGGAACTACAGATTACGAGCCTGGCGGGCTACCGACTGAAACACTCCCATATAATTAGGTTGTTTTGAGGTTGTTTTACCTCTGAGCGGCACTTTTTTTTGCACGCAATGAACTAAATGGCCAGATCTCAAGAACCCCGAAGGCTCAGAGAAGGTTGGGGGAATAGGAGCCGCTGGACATTTTTTGGGAGATAGATGCTAACCTCCCTCCAAAGCCATCCAAGTGTTCTTTAACGTGCTCAGGGTATGGCTCTCCCATACATGAGGCCACGGCTTATCGTCCCATACGACTGACAGCGTTCTTTCCGAGCCCATCGGTTCCTTTACTCACCAAGGGCACAGAGTTTTGCAGAGATAAATCTCAACACTGGTCCAGATGGGACTCGAACCTGGAAACTGCAAATTACGATCCTGGCGCACTACCGACTGAGCCACTCCAGCCCCACGTATGTATGTAAAACGCATATTAAATGTTCATGTGACCATTATATGAAATTATAGCACTTATCAGACCAGGGTTTAGGATCAATACCAAGTGAAATGCAACTAGTATTTTACTGAGTCTCTTAGTCTAGTTTTAATGCACCGATGGGCTTGGAATGGCCGCCGTCCGTCGGATGGGACGTTAAGCGTGGCCCCGTGTGCGGGAGAGCCATACCCTGTGCACGTTAAAGAGACTGGATGGTCTTGACGGGAGGCTACCATCTGTCTCCCAACAGCTGTTCCAGTGGGTCCCCTCGCCCAACCTTCTCTGAGCCTACGGGGTCCATGTGACCTGGCCATTTAGCCCATGGTGTGCAAAAAAGTGCCGCTCAGAGGTAAAACAACCCAACCCTTGTTTTAATGTTTCATTTTTAATGCATTGATGTTAGCTACCCATTGGTGTAACATAAAGTTGTTCCTTAATTTATGGAAACCATTGTAACATCTATTGAGCTTGGATAATTATTTTCTAATAAATATATATTCATCTAAATTTATAAAAAAAACAGTCGTATTGAGCAATGTTTGAAACTTCTAAATATAATAATACTGCTTTTATATGCAGAATAACACCTTTTTCCAATTTTCCGACATTGAATATTTATGAAAGATTTAAATGTTTGAGGAAATCATCTCTCTGATCATTTGGGCGAGAGAAAATTAAAGGAAAGTTAGAAATCCACTGGCAGTACTTTAAATGAGAAGATCAAGAACGTCTAACCAACCGCCAGTAAGTGAAGCAGAAACCCGTTTGAACGAACGCAAAATGCGTCTGACAGGCGTCGGCCGACTTTATTAAGACCTTCAAATCTCATCTGCAGGGAGCGGAATGCCGGTTGCTTTCACCTTTGCCATGCGGGAGCCACACGTTCACCCAGCGGTCAATATCCAGAGCTTAAGCCGCTGCATATCGAGCATACGTTATTGCTGCAAACATTAATAAAGCTGAGCGACGAGAGAGGACAGCATCAGGAAGGAAGAGAGAAATGATGGAGCCTTGGGGCAGACCGCGAGTCTACCGAGACTTCTCTTCAGAAGCAAGCAAAAGTCGTCTCCGGTGGCCGTTGGTAAATCCGCTTAGCGTGCGGAGGTAGTGGCAGATTGCGATTTCATCACTGTCACTTCCACGAGGCAACAGAACAACGTATCTCTGTCGAATCCAGGGCTTCTTTCGTCCTGCCAGCATCCCATAGATGAAGCTTCGGGTACTAGAGATGTAATGGCATAAAGAAACACAGTCCCAGTCAAGAAGTTGTTTGCGAAAGATATAATGCAATGGCAATAGAGTGTCTGTGGTTAATGAAGATTAGGTTTGTGACCAATGTGCGTGCTTTGATGACTCTATTTTAGAAGACTAGGAGTTGAAGTCAATGATACTTGTCGTCTAGATCAGTTGTTATTAATATATATGTTCATCTGCCATTTGAGGCAATGATCATTTGTGAGATGTAAATAGTTCTATAAAATACTTTGGACGTTATAAAATACGTAAGCAACGGTAAGCAATAACAACACCGAAATTATAATTAAAGCTTTTAGTTTATACGAAATTCAAGTATAATGAATTAACGAAAAATTGCGAAACCTCTCAATAGCCAATTTAATACTGAAAAATTTCTCAACTTCCGAATTGTTTAAAATTCAGTCTTTGATATTTAAAGAAAATTATGGTAATTCATTTTTTTTATCAAAAGGGACATATTATATAATTTATTTTCCAAAATATGCAATAGGTAGTTAATATATTCATTTTAACCAATACTTCGTTAGTAAAATGTTTTCAGCTAATCTTGTGCATCTTGGAAAAATTCTAATATTTCGTATATTCCAGTTTTGTCAAGTAGTTTTAATGCTTTTCTAAACTCACAATTTTTTAATGACCAAAAACTTCTGCATTTATGAGATTTTCCTCACACAACGTACACCGAAGACCCAAAACATTATGACCACCTATGTAATATGATATGGTGGATATCATGTGCCTCCAAAACAGCTCTTAGCGGGTAGGCATGGACGCTACAAGATTTCAAAGAGTGTCTTGTGGTATCTGGTACCAACACGTTACCAGCAGATCTTTTAAATCTTATAAGTTACGTGGTTGAACCACCGTAGATCGGATATGCTGTTTCCAACACAAACCACAGATGCTCGACTGGATTGATGCCTGAGGAATTTGGAGGCCAGGGCAATACCTGGAAGTCTTCCTCATGTTCCGCAAACTATTCTCGAACAATTCGGGCAGTGTGGCATGGCGCATTATCCTGCTGAAAGAAGGCACTACTAGAGGGGTTAACCGTTGCATTCAAAAGATGTATCTGGTCTGCAATGATGTTTAGGTAGGTAGTACACGTCATAGTTTCCTGCACATGAATGACTGGACCTAGGGTTTCCCATCAGAACATTACCTTACACTTCCTCCACCGGCTTGTTTTCATCCCACGGTACATCCTGGTGCCAACACTTGGGCCAGTTAACAATGCACACGTACCCGGCCATCCATATGGTGCAACAGGAAACGAGATTCATCGGACCAGACCACCTTCTTCCAATCATTCAAGGTCCAGTTTTGATGCTCGCATGCCCATTGTAGCCATTTATTCTACCGTATGCACAAAAGTTCTACCACTCAGAGATAAAACAACGGAACCATTCCGTGAGTATTATTACAGGCGGGGGTGGCTCAGTCGGTAGCGCGCCAGGCTCGTAATCTGTAGTTCCCAGGTTCGAGTCCCAGCTGGGTCAGCGTTGAGATTCATCTCCGCAAAATTCCCCGCCCTGCCCACGGTCAGTAGGGGACACCGATGGGCTTGAAAAGGCCGCCGTCCGTCGGATGGGAAGTTAAGCCGTGGCCCCGTGTGCGGGAGAGCCATACCCTGTGCACGTTAAAGAACACGCTGGATGGCCTTGACGGGAGGCTACCATCTGTCTCCTAACAGCTGTTCCAGTGGGTCCCCTCCCCCAACCTTCTCTGAGCCTTCGGGGTCCATGTGACATGGCCATTTAGCCCATGGTGTGCAAAAAAGTGCCGCTCAGAGGTAAAACAACCCAACCCGTGAGTATTATACTAACCACTCTAGACTTCTGATACCTTTCTTAATTTACCAGAAAGTTCCGATGCTGTACCGTCTACTATTGTCTGGACCATTCTGTTGTGAGAATATTCATACGTCAGCCCACGTTTCATCAATTATAAAGGGTGCGTGGGATAAATTTGGTTAATGAAGGGGGTGGGAGAAAATTGCATCAAAAGTAAGAGGGTGCCGCGAAAAAATTCCGTTAATGGTAAGGGGACCGTGATTTAGATGGTAACTTCGGTAACATATTGAAAAATCAGTAAAATATTAAGTGATAATGCTTTGACGTTAAAAATTACTGTGTTTGATTTGTATTAATTAGTTTAATGTACGATAATCAAATAGCAAGTTCGTCAGATGGAAAGCAAAAAGTTCATTTCAAGTGGGAAGGTGACCCACTTATTAAAAGAAATGAAAATATTTTATACCATAATGTGTCAGGCATATCAGTTATGTCATAAACGTTTATTAAACACGTGCACTATATTTTCATTTCAATTATTCGTACACGTCCATGTTATGTAAAGGCACCGGGTTGTTTTTAGCTCCGACAGACACATTCGTTCACAAAATGGATTAAATGTCAAGGTCACAAAGACTCAGAGAATGTTTGGCAAGGGGATCTACTGATAAGCTGTTATGATACATATGGAACCGATGCTTACGTAATGAGAATGCTTGCCGATTTCAAGACGTGAAGCGACAGCAGAGCTAGTTACATTTTCGTCCGCTGTGGCGCTGGCGATCCGCTGTTTTGCTTGCTACTTGCTTCGTAGAAGTATACCTTATTTCGCTGTTTACCGCTAGTTTTAAAATTGGATTCTGATACGGTTTTGTTCATATGTGATTTATTAACCATTCTGTCTAGTTTCTGCCGTCTTTAACTAGAAGTCTGAAAGACGGTGTAGTGCTGTGTAATGTTTCGAAGAAGCGAAATTTATGAAAGAACACTCAGTTTCCATCGAATCCCTTCGAAGCTCGATCTGCGAGACAAGGACTGAAAATCAATAAGTCGGTATCGTAACATTGGCAAGAGAAATTGGGTAGATTTGGGTTGTTTTACCTCTGAGCGGCACTTTTTTGCACACCATGGGCTAAATGGCCAGGTGACATGGACCCCGAAGGCTCAGAGAAGGATGGGGGAGGGGATCCACTGGAACAGCTGTTGGGAGACACATCTCCCGTCAAGGCCATCCCGCGTGTTCTTTAACGCGCACAGGATATGGCTCTCTCCCGCATACGGGGCCACGGCTTAACGTCCCATCCGATGGACGGCGGTCTTTTCAAGCCCATCTGTGTCCCCTACTGACCGTGGGCAGGGCGAGGAATTTTGCGGAGATAAATCTTAGAGCTGACCCAGCTGGGACTCCAACGTGGAAACTACAGATTACGAGCCTGGCGCGCTACCGACTGAGCCACCCCCGCCCCTAAGCAATTGGGAGACCTGAACCAAGTTCTAAATGGGTGCCCTGGAACAGAATTCTGAAGAGATTATTTTTAAATTTAGAATATTTATATATTTTTTATAATTTAGAATATAGCCTTAGAGCTATATTCTAAATGGAGTCCCTTTATCCTTCTAAATTGAAAAATAACGAAAATTAAACTACATTATGTAAAATCGTCAATTGACATGATAGAAAATAATATTACTTTCAAACAAGGAAAAGCAAAAAAACCGTAGGGTCGCTGTAGGTCGTGAGAAGTAATTGAAGTAAAAAGGCTAACATAAAAACAATCAATTCTGTATTGCAGCAGAAACTTTGCGCCTATTGCATTTAAAATCTATTACTTTTAATCATTAATATTTTTAGCAAATTTTCCATTTCATGATTAATTAAAAAAATCTGGTGTTAATATCAAAATAATCTTGCTTAAATCTATTGCTTATGCATTTCCCTTAATAATAAGCTCTATTGCAATAGTAATTTAAATTATTAAATTAGAAAAAGAATTGCTTTGAAAAAAAATAATATTTTGTTCTTTAAAGAATTAGAGTTATATAATATTATTGAGTAAACACTTGAAAATTTCGGATTTTAATGAATAATAATTTTCAATTGTAACGTGATTTTTAAACATATATTTTGTTATGGAGAGTTTAAATCATTATTCCCATTCGCTTATTGTATTTTATTAACCATTTGTCGGAACCTTTACCATATGACTTCGACCAGATCGCTATATACTTAACGTTAGAGTGGCGTGGGTGGCTCAGTCTGTAGCGCGCCAGGCTCGTAATCTGTAGTTCCCAGGTTCGAGTCCCGGCTGGGTCAGCGTTAAGATTTATCTCCGCAAAATTCCTCGCCCTGCCTACGGTCAGTAGGGGACACCTATGGGCTTGGAAAGGTAGCCGTTCGTCTGATGGGACGTTAAGCCGTGGCCCCGTGTGCTGGAAAGCCATACCCTGTGCACGTTAAAGAACACGCTGGATGGCCTTGACGGGAGACTACCATCTGTCTGCCAACAGCTGTTCCAGTGGGTCCCCTCCCCCAACCTTCTCTGAACCTTTGGGGTGCATGTGACCTGGCCATTTAGCCCATGGTGTGCAAAACAGTGCCGCTCAGAGGTAAAACAACCCAACTTAACGTTAGCGTAGGTTACGTTACCGAGGAACGGTGTTGCCCTCATGTGGCAAGTTCTGAAGCTTCCTATGCGCGCTTGCAAACACGGAGATTCGCGGAAATCGACAGGCATTCCCATTACGTAGGTACCGATGGAACTCTCCCATCAAGGCTATCCAGCGTGTTCTTTAACGTACACAGAGTATAGCGCTCGTGCACATGGAAGCCACGGCTTTACGTCCCATTCAACTTCCTTTCCAAGCCCACAGATGTCGCCTTACTCATCGACGGGGGCGGGGTGGCTCAGTCGGTAGCGCGCCAGACTCGTAATCTGTAGTTCCCAGGTTCGAGTCCCAGCTGGGTCAGCGTTGAGATTTATTTCCGCAAAAATTCCCCGCCCTGCCCACGGTCAGTAGGGGACACCGATGGGCTTGGAAAGGCCGCCGTCTGTCGGATGGGACGTTAAGCCGTGGCCCCGTGTGCGGGAGAGCCATACCCTGTGCACGTTAAAGAACACGCTGGATGGCCTTGACGGGAGGCTACCATCTGTCTCCCAACAGCTGTTCCAGTGGGTCCCCTCCCCCAACCTTCTCTGAGCCTTCGGGGTCCTTGTGACCTGGCCATTTAGCCCATGGTGTGCAAAAAAGTGCCGCTCAGAGGTAAAACAACCCAACAACAACAACAACTCATCGACGACATGGATTCAATGGAAACAGATCTCAACTCTGGCACAGGTGAGATCGAACCTTGCAACTACAGATTAGGATCCCGTCGCGTTATATTAAAGAGAGAGTAAAAAAAATGATTATCACAAAAATTCTTGAATTATAGAATCAATATTTTTTGATATTTTGACCCCCATCCCACATACACACTACTATCCTCAAGTAAAAAAATATCACAAAAATTCTCGGATTTTATTTTTATATTTTGCAATATATATTTCTGGTAAATAATTACAACAATTTTACTTCTAGGGATATGAGAGTGATTAATATTTAAAAGAAATAAGTTCCAAAATCGTATACTAGAGATTTCTTTATCGTTTTTTTCTATCTAAAACACCTCATTCTAAAAAAAAAGAAATTTAGCTTGAATATGTTAGGAGAAACACAGTTATCATTTTTAAACCTTTCTTTCTATTACTATCATGTTTAAAAGAGAATTTTAAAGGCAAAGACTACTTAATCTGAAATATCAAACTCGATTTATTATTCAGTTACTCTATTAACAGCCAATAATACTATATAAGGGTTGGGATGTTTTACCTCTGAGCGGCAATTTTTTGCACACCATGGGCTAAACGGCCAGGTCACATGGACCCAGAAGGCTCAGAAGGTTGGGTGAGGGGACCCACTGGAACAGATGTTGGGAAACAGATGACAGCTTCCCAACAAGGCCATCCAGCGTGTTCTTTAACGTGCACAGGGTATGACTTTCCCGCACACGGGGGGGCTCAGTCGGTAGCGCGCCAGGTTCGTAATCTGTAGTTCCCAGGTTCGAGTCCCAGCTGGGTCAGCGTTGAGATTTATCTCCGCAAAACTCCCCGCCCTGCCCGCGGTCAATAGGGGACACTGATGGGCTTGGAAAGGTCGCCGTCCGTCGGATGGGACGTTAAACCGTGGCCCCGTGTGCGGGAGAGCCATACCCTGTGCACGTTAAAGAACACCCTGGATGGCCTTGACGGGAGGCTACCATCTGTTTCCCAACAGCTGTTCCAGTTCCCTCCCCCAACCTTCTCTGAGCCTTCGGGGTCCATTGAGCTGGCCATTTAGCCCATGGTGTGCAAAAAAGTTCCGCTCAGAGGTAAAACAACCCAACCCAAATCCCGCACACGGGGTAACGGCTTAAGGTTCCATCCGACGAACGGCGGCCTTTCCAAGCCCATCGGTGTCCCCTACTGACCGTGGACAGGCCGGGGAATTTTGCGGAGATAAATCTCAATGTTGACTCAGCTGGGACTAGAACCTGGGAACTACAGATTACGAGCTTTGTGCGCTACCGACTGAGCTGCCACCCTCGCTCATATGTAAGAGTCATTGTAAAATAATGTCCATATTTTAGTGTGCTATATTTAATTAAATAATTAAGCAATAGAAGAAATTTTGTGTCCAAAATATCAAGAAACTCTCAATTTCCTTGTTACGACCGTATGGAATTCGTATCACCTGTAAGTCTTAAATGTTAATAAAAAGTTTAATTCTAATCTAAATTCTACTCTAATTCTTCATAAAAAAATATACGTAATATGTTCGATTATGAATTATCAAGGCCATCCAGCGTGTTCTTTAACGTGTACAGGGTATGACTCTCTCTCCGGAACACAGCGGGGCTGGGTGGCTCAATCGGTAGCGCGCCAGGCTCGTAATCTGTAGTTCCCAGGTTCGAGTCCCAGCTGGGTCAGCGTTGAGATTTATCTCCGCAAAATTCCTCGCCCTGCCCACGGTCAGTAGGGGACACCGATGGGCTTGGAAAGGTCGCCGTTCGTCGGATGAGACGTTAAGCCGTGTATCCGTGTGCGGGAGAGCCATACATTTGGCACTTTAAAGAACACGCTGAATGGCCTTGACGGGAGGCTACCATCTGTCTTCCAACAGCAGTTCCAGTGGGTCCCTTCCCCCAACCTTCTCTGAGCCTTCGGGGTCTTTGTGACCTGGACATTTAGCCCATTGTGTGGAACGAAGTGCCGCTCACAGGTAAAATAACCCAACCCTAACACAGAGCCGTGGCTTAAAGTCCCATCCGAAGGACGGCTGCCTTTCCAAACCCATCGGAGTCCCCTATTGGCCATTGGCAGGGTAGAGAACTTTGCGGAGATAAATCTCAACGATGACTCAGCTGGAATTCGTAGCTGGGAACTGCAGATTACGAGCTTGGCGCGTTACCGACTGAGTACCATGCCCGTTTAAATTCGTCTAAATGTTACACCAATACAGACATTTGAAAACGGGTTTCCTTATCGTATAGTTAGCTATTTCCTGGTCATTTCATTTGCTTACAGTATGGGGCTATAATATTAAATACGCGAATTAATAACAGGTATAAAATTTCCTTTGGAAATGAACATGCGTTACGTTTTGAGTTTCATATGCGTTGCACTGTCGCGCCCTAATTTTGGAATTGACAGTTTGATATGGATAAACACTTGTAGACAATTGAACCATTTCTACCTATATAAAAAAATGCAAAAAAAATTCTTCATTGCAATTAACGAAGTAAAGAGTATCCTAAGATTTATTTCTGATCTGTGATTTACACATTTATTATTATTTGATTTTAGGTAGAACCTTTGCTTTTAAATATTATGGTTGTCACATAACTCTAGACAGAAAGTGTGAGCAAGGAAATTTATAGGTGTGTTTGAATTTGCTTAAGAATTTTAATGAAGACGCTAAATGAATAATTTGACACAACATCAAGAGTTTAATTTTGTCTTTTTCATACAAATTTATTTAGATGCAACATAACCTGTTACTTTTTAAAGTTTAAAAACTAAATTTGCGATGAATTTGAAAGTGAAATAAACATCGTTTCGAAATTAAAGCAATTTACAGAAAATAAACCTATCATTAGAAATTTTAAATGATACCAACGTTTGTTGAGAACTTAACAAATTTACAGATTCTTAGTCTTGTAACCAGAACCTAATTCCAGCGAATCAATCTCTGTCCATCGTAGCTACTGACTGAATACGGTCTGCGTAGTGATACCAACCAGCTCAGAACCCTAACATGTCACTTCGTACCTTTCGCTCCTAATTAGTGCTTGAAGCACACTGCAAATTGTCACTGAAGATTCACCTGCAGTTCCTAACACTGCCGCTAACGTCGTCGGTCATGGACTTTCTCCACTTTCATCCTGCTCCTCTAGTCTCTCACCTCAACCTCTCCTTTGTCTCTCACTTTATCTCTCCATCCTCCCGGTTTCGCTGACACTATGAGGTACGTGCGCTCTCCTTCTCTCCTCCGACCTCTCCCTCATCAGCTCAAGGATTACAAAGGACATTGGGAGTGAGCAAGGGTTTCTCCAATAGACAACAGGCGTTTAATTAACGTTTCGGAGTCGCAGAGAAACTGTCACATCCTTTCGAGAAGAGTTCAGGCCACGATATTTCGGAAACGTCTCTGACTTATCCTGTGTGAGAAATGTTCTCGTAGTGGATAATTTAAAAACCAACTTGTCCAATGCCATGTGAGCTTCATATATATGTAGCCTGTTTGGTGATGCTGCTTTTAGGGTTCTGTTATCCGTTAAATATAATCTTGTTGAAACCTAGTAGGTTAGAAACCGTTCTCTGTAACTAAGTTATTTAGATGTATTGTTCTAAAACCCGGGAGATTGCATCTTGATGTAGCTTTGCTTAAAAATAGAATCTGGATTAATATATTAAATTAATTTTTTTCTGACGTCCTGTAGAAATCTATAATAATAAAATATATATTTCTGCCTAGGTCTGTCGATGTATCTGTGCAGCCATAAGTCATGGAAATTGTGTCGATTTTACACAGCATTTATGGTTGTGATCCAAGAAGTATAATTCGTTTAACTCTAAATTCTAAACCAGTATCTACATTTGAAAAAGGCTTTATCGTATCTTTGGCTGTTTTACGATCTTTTCATTTATTTCTAAAATGGAGCTATCTTATCAAATACGCTATCACATGCATTGCCCTGTTGCCGCCATCAATTCATAGCTATTTTTCGATATCAAGGGATCCCAGATAAAATAATAAACAAGTTCTTGCTATAAATATTTGTATCCAAATTCTAGAGGAGCAGGTGGCTTAAATTAACTAGTATTCCTCTCCGCGAAAAAAATTTCTCTCCGTCCTGCCCACGGTCAGTAGGGCCCACGGACAGTAACTACCGATGGACTTGGAAGGGCCGCCCGCCGTACGTCGGATGGGACGTTAAGCCGTGGCGACGAGTGCGGGAGACCTTGTGCATCTTAAAGAACACGTTGGATGGTTTTCACGGAAGGCTACTATCTGTCTCCCAACAGCTGTTCCAGTGGGCCCCCTTCCCCCAAACTTCTCTGTGTCCTTGTGGCCTGTACATTTAGCCCATTGTGTGCAAAAATTACCGCTCAGAAGTAGAAAAAAGCAACTATGAAATTAATAGTCACTGCTAGATCGCTTTACCGTGGATGTACACCGAACAGCTAAAACATTATGACCAGCGCATCTTTATGGAAATCGAAGCAACTGAAAGTAAAGGACGGCACATGAATGTCATGAAATGGTATAAATAACAGCTAATACTGAGCTCTGTTAATCAGTGTTATTCTTGTTCTTCAGATGGGAATGGTAGCGGAATTAAGTGAGTTGGCAAAAGCCAAATTGTAATGGCAAGACGACTGGGTCAGAACATCTTCGAGACAGCAAGGCTTGTGTGGTGCCCACGATCAGCCGTGGTTAGTACCTTCAAAAAGTGGTCCGTGGAGGGAAAATCCACGAACCACCGGAAGGTGTGGGCTATCCCGTATGGTACGAGCCAACAGAAGGGATATTGTGGCTCAACTCGCCCGTAATTTGAATGCTAGTGACCGAAATAATGTGTCACAACATAGAGTATATCGAACCCTTGCTGAAAATGGGGCCGCGCAGCCGCAGTCCATGTTAACCTCAGTTCACCGTCGAAAGCACCTACAATGGGCACACGAGCATCAAAACTGGACTTTGAATGATTGGAAGAAGGTCATCTGGTCCGATGAATCTCGTTTCCTGTTGCACTATGTGGACGGCCGGGTATATGTGCGTCATTTATCTGAAGAAATGTTGGCACCAGGATGCACCGTGGGATGAAAACAAGCTGCTGGAGGAAGTGTAATGTTTTGGGCAATGTTCTGCTGGGAAACCCTTGGTTCAGTCATTCATGTGCAGGAAACTATGACGTCTACCACCTACCTAAACATCATTGCAGACCAGGTATATCCTTTCAGGGCAACGGTATTCCCCTTCTTTCAGCAGGAAAATGCACCATGCCACACTGTACGGATTGTTCGAGAATGATTAGCGGAATATGAGAAAGACTTCCAGGTATTGCCCTGACCTCCAAATTCTCCAGACATTAATCCAATCCAGCATTTGTGGTCTGTGTCGGAACAGCATATCAGATCTGCAGCGGCTCAACCACGTTAATTACAAGAGTTAAAGGATCTGCTGGTAATGTGTTGGTACCAGATACCACAAGACACCTTTAGAAATCTTGTAGCATCCATGCCTCGCCGGGTAAACGTTTTTTGGCGTCGCGTGGAGAACCAACATCACATTAAGCATGTGGTCATAATGTTTTGACTCTTCTGTGTAAGTAAGAATAGTTGAAATAAACGTAAGAACCATTGTACTGTTGTGTATGTGAGTTTTCGTTGTCTTTGTAGCCAAATAGCAGTTTAAACTTATTTTTTATAAAATACTTACATAACACATAAAACCCTAAATAATGTAAAAATATCTCAGCATAATTTCTGGAATCTCTGAAACGTTCTATTCGTTAAAAATATTTTTTCCTTAAAAAAATTATAATTCTTTCAATAGAGTTAATGTCTGTTGCAGACAAATTAATTGGAAGGGAAGAATTTCAAGACTCTAAATATGAATCGAAGTAAAGCATGGATCACTTAGAGGCTCACAAATGATCTACATCTCAGTATGGACATGAGTTTTTGTGGTTTTTGTAACCTGTATACAACAGCTCAAATATAAAAGAAGACCTTAGTTACCTTTCGGACACAAATCAACTTGGGCGAACAGACATCCATTGGTAAGTAAACACATTTAAACTTACGAACAGCAAAGTCGTGCTCCCTCCACATTTACCATTCAATTGTAATCAAGATGTCGGACCAAGAAGTACCTAGCAGTGTTACGTAGCGCATCAAATTTCCCAAGAAGGAAAGTGTTATTCCTTCCGAAATCTTTTCCAGGCTTCGATCCCAGTTTGGAGAAGATTGTTACAGGCAAGGTATACAGTTGTCCCAAATCATTTAGAGAAGGATGAGACTGTGTTGGATCTCACTCTCTGAGACGAAGAACTTCTGCCATTCCCGACAATGTTGTCACAATTGAGGAACTTATTCTAGGCAATCGTCGGAAAACTTTTCGTGAACTCTCACAGGAGAATGGAATTAGTGTAAACGAGCTGAAAGTCAATAAATTGTGCGCAAAGTGGGTTCCACAGCTTCTGTCACCGGATAAAGGGGCGGGGAGGGGCTCAGTTGGTAGTAGGCCAGACTCGTAATCTGCAGTTCCGTCTGGGTCAGCGTTGAGATTTATCTCCGCAAAATTCCCTGCCCTGTCCACGGTCATTCCCTAGTGACGTCAGCAAATAGAAGAAACAAATTTATTCTCTAGTGATGTCAGCAAATAGAAGGAACAAATTCATTCTCTAGTGATGTCAGCAAATAGAAAAAAGAACTACATTCTCTGCTGGTGCAGCAAATAGAAGAAAAAAAAAAGAAATTCTCTATTGGTGTCAGCAAGTACAAGAGAGAAATGAATTCTCTACTGGTGTAAGCAAGTAGAAGAAAGAAATTCATTCTCTACTGGTGTCAGAAAATGAAGAAATGCATTCTCTACTGCTGTCAGGAAGTAGAAGAAAGAAATGCATTCTCTACTGCTGTCAGGAAGTAGAAGAAAGAAATGCATTCTCTACTGCTGTCAGGAAGTAGAAGAAAGAAATGCATTCTCTACTGCTGTCAGGAAGTAGAAGAAAGAAATGCATTCTCTACTGCTGTCAGGAAGTAGAAGAAAGAAATGCATTCTCTACTGGTGTTAGCAAGTAGAAGAAAGAAATGCATTCTCTAGTGGTGTCAGAAAGTTGAAGAAACGCATTCTCTAGTGGTGTCAGAAAGTAGAAGAAATGCATTATCCACTGGTGTCAGAAAGTAGAAGAAATGCATTATCTACTGGTGTTAGCAAGTAGAAGAAAGAAATGCATTCTCTAGTGGTGTCAGAAAGTAGAAGAAATGCATTATCTACTGGTGTCAGAAAGTAGAAGAAATGCATTATCTACTGGTGTTAGCAAGTAGAAGAAAGAAATGCATTCTCTAGTGGTGTCAGAAAGTAGAAGAAATGCATTATCTACTGGTGTCATCAAGTAGGAGAAAGAAA
This sequence comes from Ryuthela nishihirai, assembly GCA_038380435.1. Lineage (NCBI taxonomy): Eukaryota > Metazoa > Arthropoda > Arachnida > Araneae > Heptathelidae > Ryuthela > Ryuthela nishihirai. The sequence goes on along the minus strand of JAWZYU010000006.1, from coordinate 19,525,359 downwards.
TGCCTTCTGTAAAAGTGTCAGCAAGTAGAAGAAAGAAATGCATTCTCTACTGGTGTCAGAAAGTAGAAGAAAGAAATGCATTCTCTACTGGTGTCAGAAAGTAGAAGAAAGAAATGCATTCTCTAGTAGTGTCAGAAAGTAGAAGAAATACATTCTCTATTGGTGTCAGAAAGTAGAAGAAATGCATTCTCTACTGGTGTCATCAAGTAGGAGAAAGAAATGCCTTCTGTACAAGTGTCAGCAAGTAGAAGAAAGAAATGCATTCTCTACTGGTGTCAGAAAGTAGAAGAAAGAAATGCATTCTCTAGTAGTGTCAGAAAGTAGAAGAAATGCATTCTCTAGTGGTGTCAGAAAGTAGAAGAAATGCATTCTCTACTGGTGTCATCAAGTAGGAGAAAGAAATGCCTTCTGTACAAGTGTCAGCAAGTAGAAGAAAGAAATGTATTCTCTACTGGTGTCAGAACGTAGAAGAAATGCATTCTCTAGTGGTGTCAGAAAGTAGAAGAAATGCATTCTCTACTGCTGTCATGAAGTAGGAGAAAGAAAGGCATTCTGTACTAGTGTCAGCAAGTAGAAGAAAGAAATGCATTCTCTAGTGGTGTCAGCAAATAGAAGAAAAAAATGCATTCCCTACTGGTGTCAGAAAGTAGAAGAAAGAAATGCATTATCTAGTGGTGTCACCAAGTAGAAGAGAGAAATGATTTCTCTATTGGTGTCAGCAAGTAGAAGAAATGCATTCTCTGCTGGTGTCAGCAAATAGAGGAAAGAAATGTATTCTCTAGTGGTATCAGCAAGTATAAGAAACAAATGCATTTTCTAGTGGTGTCAGCAAGTAGAAGAAAGAAATGCATTCCCTACTCCTGTCAGAAAGTAGAAGAAATAAATGCATTCTCTAGTGTGTCAGCAAGTAGAAGAGAGAAATGAATTCTCTACTGGTGTTAGCAAGTAGAAGAAATGCATTCTCTACTGGTGTCAGAAAATAAAGGAAAGAAATACATTCTCTAGTGGTGTCATGAAGCAGAAGAGAGAAATGAATTGTCTACTGGTGTCAGCAAATAGAAGAGAGAAATGCATTCTCTAGTGGTGTCAGAAAGTAGAAGAAATGCATTCTCTACTGCTCTCATGAAGTAGGAGAAAGAAAGGCATTCTGTACTAGTGTCAGCAAGTAGAAGAAAGAAATGCATTCTCTAGTGGTGTCAGCAAATAGAAGAAAGAAATGCATTCCCTACTGGTGTCAGAAAGTAGAAGAAAGAAATGTATTATCTAGTGGTGTCACCAAGTAGAAGAGAGAAATGATTTCTCTATTGGTGTCATCAAGTAGAAGAAATGCATTATCTGCTGGTGTCAGCAAATAGAGGAAAGAAATGTATTCTCTAGTGGTATCAGCAAGTATAAGAAACAAATGCATTTTCTAGTGGTGTCAGCAAGTAGAAGAAAAAAATGCATTCCCTACTCCTGTCAGAAAGTAGAAGAAATAAATGCATTCTCTAGTGTGTCAGCAAGTAGAAGAGAGAAATGAATTCTCTACTGGTGTTAGCAAGTAGAAGAAATGCATTCTCTACTGGTGTCAGAAAATAAAGGAAATAAATACATTCTCTAGTGGTGTCATGAAGCAGAAGAGAGAAATGAATTGTCTACTGGTGTCAGCAAATAGAAGAGAGAAATGCATTCTCTATTGGTGTCAGCAAATAGAAGAGAGAAATGCATTCTCTATTGGTGTCAGAAAGTAGAAGAAATGCATTCTCTACTGGTGTCAACAAGTAGAAGAAATGCATTCTCTACTGGTGTCGAAAAATAAAGGAAAGAAATGCATTCTCTAGTGGTGTCAGGAAGTAGAAGAGAGAAATGAATTGTACTCATTTCTCTCTTCTACTTCCTGACACCACTAGAGAATGAGAGAAATGAATGAAATGAATTGTCTACTGGTGTCAGCAAATAGAAGAAAGAAATGCATTCTCTATTGGTGTCAGAAAGTACAAGAAATGTATTCTCTAGTGGTGTCAGCAAGTAGAAGAATGAAATGCATTTTCTAGTGGTGTCAGCAAATAGAAGAAAGAAATGCATTCTCTACAGGTGTCAGCAAGTAGAAGAAAGGAATGCATTCTCTAGTGGTGTCAGCAAGTAGAAGAAAGACATGTATTCTTTAGTGGTGTCACCAAGTAGAAGAAAGAAATGCATTCCCTATTGGTTTCAGAATGTAGAAGAAATGCATTCTCTTCTGCTGTCAGCAAGTAGAAAACGAAATTCATTCTGTAGTGGTGTCAGCAAGTTGAAGAAAGAAATGCATTCTCTACTGGTGTCAACAAGTAGAAGAAAGAAATGCATTCTCTACTGGTGTTAGCAAGTAGAAGAGAGTGTCAGCAAATAGAGAAAGAAATGCATTCTCTAGTGAAGTCAGGAAGTAGAAGAGAGAAATGAATTTGCTACTGGTGTCAGCAAATAGAAGAAAGAAATGCCTTCTCTACTGGTGTCAGAAAGTAGAAGAAATGCAATCTCTACAGGTGTCAGCAAGTAGAAGAAATGCATTCTCAAGTGGTGTCAGCAAGTAGAAGAAAGAAATGCATTCTCAAGTGGTGTCAGCAAGTAGAAGAAAGAAATGCATTCTCCACCGGTGTCAGCAAATAAAAATGTAATGCATTCTATAAAGTGTCAGCAAGTAGAAGAAAGACATGTATTCCCTACTGATGTCAGAAAGTAGAAGAAATGCATGCTCTACTGCTGTCAGCAGGTAGAAGAAATAAATGCATTCTCTACTGGAGTAGAAGAAAGAAATGCATTCTCTACTGGAGTAGAAGAAAGAAATTAATTCTCTACTGGTGTCAGCAAGTAGAAGAAATGCATTCTCTATTGGTGTCAGCAGATAGAAGAAAGAAATGCATTCTCTAGTGGTGTAAGCAAGGAGAAGAAAAAAATGAATTCTCTACTGGTGTCAGCAAGTAGAAGAAATGAATTCTCTACTGGTGTCAGCAAATAGAAGAAAGAAATGCATTCTCTACTGAGGTCAGCAAGTAGAACAAAGAAATGCATTCTCTACTGCTGTCAGAAAGTAGGAAAACGAACTACATTTGCTTTCTCTACTGGTGTCATCAAGTAGAAGAAATGCATTCTCTATGGTGTCATCAAATAAAATAATGAAATGCATTCTCAACTCGGGTCAGCAAATAGAAGAAAGAAATGCATTCTCTACTGGTGTCGGAAAGTAGGAAAAAGAACTGCATTCTCTACTGGTTTCAGCAAGTAGAAGAAAAAAATGAATTCTCTACTGGTGTCAGCAAATAGAAGAAAGAAATGCATTCTCTACTGGTGTCAGTAAGTAGAAGAAAGAAACGCATTCTCTACTGGAGTAAAAGAAAGAAATGAATTCTCTCTTGGTGTCAGCAAGAAGAAGAAAGAAATGTATTCTCTAGTGGTGTCAGCAAGTAGAAGAGAGAAATGAATTCTATACTGGTGTCAGTAAGTAGAAGAAAGACATTCATTTTCTAGTGATGTCAGCAAGTAGAAGAAAGAAATTCATTCCCTACTGGTGTAAGAAAATAGAAGAAATTCATTCCCTACTGGTGTCAGAAAGTAGACGAAATGCATGCTATACTGCTGACAGCAGGAAGAAGAAATAAATGGATTCTCTATTGGTGTCAGAAAATGGAAGAAATGTATTTTCTACTGGTGTCAGCAAGTAGAAATATTGCATTCCCTACTGGTGCAGAAAGTAGAAGAAAGAAATGCATTCTCTAGTGATGTCAGCAAGTAGAAGATAGAAATAAATTCTCTACTGGTGTCAGCAAGTAGAAGAAATGCATTCTCTACTGGTGTTAGCAAATAGTGGAAAGGAATTCATTCTCTAGTGCTGTCAGCAAGTAGAAGAGAGAAATGAATTCTCTACTGGTGTCGGCAAATAGAAGAAAGAAATGCATTATCTACTGTTGTCAGAAAGTAGAAGAAATGTATGCTCTACTGGTGTTATCAAGTAGAAAAAAATGCATTCTCAAGTGGTGTCAGCAAGTAGAAGAAAGAAATGCAATCTCTAGTGGTGTCAGCAAGTAGAAGAGAGAAATGAATTTTCTACTGGTGTCAGCAAATTGAAGAAAGAAATGAATTCTCTACTGGTGTCACGAAGTAGAAAAAAGAAAGGCATTCTCTACTGGAGTAGAAGAAAGAAATGAATTCTCTATTGGCGTCAGCAAGTAGAAGAAAGGCATTCTCTACTGGTGTCCGTCTGGTGTCAGGAAGTAGAAGAACGAAATGCATTCTCTAGTGGTGTCATCAAACAGAAGAAAGAAATGCATTCTCTGCTGGTGTCAGCAAGTAGAAGAGAGAAATGCATTCTCTAGTGGTGTCAGCAAGTAGAAGAGAGAAATGAATTATCTACTGGTGTCAGAAAATAGAAGAAAGAAATGCATTCTCTACTGGAGTAAAAGAAAGAAATGAATTCTCTATTGGTGTCAGCAAGTAGAAGAATGAAATGCATTCTCTAGTGGTGTCAGCAAGTAGAAGAGAGATATGAATTCCCTACTGGTGTCAGTAAGTAGAAGAACAAATGTCTACTCTAGTGCTGTCAGCAAGGAGAAGAAAGAAATGAATTTTCTACTAGTGTCAGCAAGTAGAAGAATGAAATGCATTCTACACTGGTGTCAGCAAATAAAAAAAGAAATGCATTCTACACAGTGTCAGCAAGTAGAAGAAAAACATGCATTCTCTAGTGGTGTCAGCAAGTAGAAGAAAGAAATGCATTCCATATTGGTGTCAGAAAGTAGAAGAAATGCATTCCGTACTGGTTTCAGAAAGTAGAAGAAAGAAATGCATTCTCTAGTGGTGTCAGCAAGTAGAAGATAGAAATGAATTCTCTACTGGTGTCAGCAAGTAGAAGAAATACATTCTCTACTGGTGTCAGCAAGTAGAAGAAATGAATTCTCTACTGGTGTCAGCAAATAGAAGAAAGAAATGCATTCTCTACTGAGGTCATCAAGTAGAAGAAAGAAATGCATTCTCTACTGGTGTCAGAAAGTAGAAAAAAGAACTACATTATCTACTGGTGTCATCAAGTAGAAGAAAGAAATGAATTTTCTGCTGTTGTCAGCAAGTAGAAGAAATAAATTCTCTTCTGGTGTCAGCAAATAGAAGAATGAACTACATTCTCTACTGGGCTCAGCAAGTAGGAGAAATAAATACATTCTCTACTGGGCTCAGCAAGTAGGAGAAATAAATACATTCTCTACTGGGATCATAAAGTACGAGACACTAACTGGGATATTTATTCTTTGAAGACAGAGCCATTGATCCGGAGATTGTTGCCGAAAATCGTGGTCATGTGGTCAGATTATATCTATGATTTTTCTATTATGTGGTTAATATTTTTTTAGAATCAAACTCTCGTTTATAACTGAACGTCTCTCATATTAAAAAAAGCACGCATAACGAACCTTTAATAACGTTCAAATATTTCAGCAGAATTTCTGAAAAATCTAAAATGTTCTATCGTTAAACATCGTTTTCCTTTTAAAAAAGAATTGATAATTCTCATAATAGGGTTCATGTCTGCTGCAGTCAAATTAATTTGAAGGGGAAGTTTTTCAAGATTCTAAGCATGAATAAAACTGAAACGTGGGTCACTAAGATACCCAGCATCGGTTTATGACATTGCCAGACTTTACGAGAATAATGGTCCTGTCAGCAAACTTTTGGCAGGAATACAAATGAGCTTTTTTTTTCCTGCTTTCGCTTCTCAATATTTTGAAGCTCTCAGAGTTGGTGCCGCACTTCAGTGGGGAGGTAGAGCGTGTCGCCAGCAATTTCCCTTCGCACTTAAAATTTTTATCTCGTCCGAAAGAAGTTTAATTTTGGCGTTATATCCTATAGTTTTATGCTCTTCGGTACGTTTTAAGCAGAATTCGAATGTCGAGTTTTAAATATTTAGCGAAAACGATCATATGCTGCAATCTGCTTTATGAAATTTATTTTGTTCTGTAACTATAATGAATTTCTTGGTTGAGTTGTTTCATGCGAGCGATATTTGTCTTTTTTTTGGATGCAAAATGGAATAAATGGTCGTGTCAAAAGAATCAAAATGAAAAAAAAATCATCGGTCATTGTTAAATCTATGGTATAACTACATTCGTGCTATCGGTATGTGATAAAAAAAAATATAGGGTCATTTATTAAAGAATTATATATATATATTAAAATGTTATATTTTATAAAATATTTTGGTAAACAAAGTTATTGTGTGTACAAACCATCAAGAAACTCTCACAGTTTCTTTTTCTAAAGCGGGGGGGGGGGGATGGCTCAGTCAATAGCGTGCCAGGCTCGTAATCAGCAATTCCTAGGTTCGAGTCCCAGCTGGGTCAGCATTGATATTTATCTCAGCAAAACTCCCTGCCCACGGTCAGAAGGAGACACCGATGGACTTGGAAAACTCGCCGTCCGTCACATGAGATGTTAAGCCGTGACCGTGTGCAGGAGAGCTATACCCTATGCACGTTAAAGAACACGTTTAATGGCCTTGACGGGTGTCTACCATCTGTCTCCCAACAGCTGTTTCAGTGGATTGGATTACTTAACCTCAATAAGAGTAAATTGGATACTTACATATTAATTATACTTAGCCCTACCGAGATGAGGCGAGGATGATTCAGTCGGTAGCCCACAAGACTCGTAATTTGCAGTTCCCAGGTTCGAAATGTCAGGATGACCGAGAGATCTAAGGCACCAGACTCCAGGGTAATCTTTCCCTGCTGCAGGGCTTTGTGTATTCTGGTCCACGAATGTGGGTTCGAAGCCTACTTCTGACACGTATTTACTTTGGGGTGGGGGTGGCTAGTCGGTAGCGCGCCAGGCTCATAATCTGTAGTTCCCAGGTTCGAGTCCCAGCTGGGTCAGCGTTGAGATTTATCTCCGTAAAATTCCTCGCTCTGCCCATGGTCAGTAGGAGACACCGATGGGCTTGGAAAGGCCGCCGTCCATCGGATAGGATGTTAAGCCGTGGCCCCGTGTGCAGGAGAGCCATACCCTGTGCACGTTAAAGAACACGCTGAATGGCTTTGACCAGGTGCTACCATCTATCTCCCAACAGCTGTTACAATGGGTCCCCTCCCCCAACCATCTCTGAGCCTTCGGGGTCCTTGTGACCTGTCCATTTAGCCCATGATGTGCAAAAAAGCGCCGCTCAGAGGTAAAACTACAAAACCCAAGTTCGAGCCCCAGCTGCAGTTGAGATTTAGTTTTACAAAACTCCTTGCCCTGCCCATGGTCAGTAGGAGACACCGATGGGCTTGGAAAGGCCGCCGTCCATCGGATAGGATGTTAAGCCGTGACCCCGTGTGCGGGAGAGCCATACCCTGTGCACGTTAAAGAACACGCTGAATGGCTTTGACCAGGTGCTACCATCTATCTCCCAACAGCTGTTCCAATGGGTCCCCTCCCCCAACCTTCTCTAAGCCTTCGGGGTCCTTGTGACCTGTCCATTTAGCCCATGGTGTGCAAAAAAGTGCCGCTCAGAGGTAAAACAACAAACGCAAGTTCGAGTCCCAGCTGGGGTTGAGATTTATCTTTACAAAACTCCTCGCCCTGCCCTCGATCAGTAGGGGACACCGATGGGTTTGGAAAGGCGTCGTCAGTCGGATGGGACGTATAGCAGTGACTCTATGTGCTGGAGAATCATATCCTGTGCACTCTAAAGAACACGTTGGATGGCCTTGACGGGAGGTTACCATCTGTATCCTAACAGCTGTCCAGTGGATCCCCTCCCCCAGCCTTCTCGGGGTCCTTGTGACCTGCCCATTTAGCCCTTTGTGTGAAAAAAGTGCCCCTCGAAGGTAAAACAACCCAACCCTACCAAAATATTAAGAGGATTCCATATGTGGATGTGAATCTAACTATGAAGCTCTATAATTTCTAAAATGTGCATTTAATGAAAAAAAATGTGACGGAAAATAAAACTTTTAATTAAATATATTCAAATCTCAATTTTCAACACTATTTGTTAAATATTTAAGAAAGCTCAGGAAGCTGAAATATTTAATAATAAATTATTATGGTTCATAATAATCATTCATAATTGTCTAATATTGTAATAATCATTACGCAAACTTATAAAATATATAATTATTTTATTAAATGGTTTGAAACAATGCTTATCATTTAAGTTTTAATTCATTTCTTAGGTATATTCTTATAATAGATTACTATTGTAAAATATTCTAATTTCCATAACTCTCAATATACTGAACTAATATTGTAACAAAATCGATATTTATATAGATTTGATTATGATCTCTAATATATCTTCAGTCACATTTTTCCATTAAATGAATATTTTAGAACTTTTAGAGCTTCGAGGTTCGATTACCATTGGCATAACATGGAACGTCTCTAATATTTTGGGGGGCGGGGGTGGCTCAGTCGGCAGCGCGCCAGGCTCGTAATCTGTAGTTCCCAGGTTCGAGTCCCAGCTGGGTCAGCGTTGAGATTTATCTCCGCAAAATTCCCCGCCCTGCCCACGGTCAGTAGGGGACACCGATGGGCTTGAAAAGGCCGCCGTCCGTCGGATGGGACGTTAAGCCGTGACCCGGTGTGCGGGAGAACCATACCCTGTGCACGTTAAAGAACACGCTGGATGGCCTTGACGGGAGGCTACCATCAGTCTCTCAACAGCTGTTCCAGTGGGTCCCCTCCCCCAACCTTCTCTGAGCCTTCGGGGTCCATGTGACCTGGCCATTTAGCCCATGGTGTGCAACAAAGTGCCGCTCAGAGGTAAAACAACTCAACCCAACTCTAATATTTTGATAGGGATACATTTTAAGTAAACTTCATCTAATATATAATAAATTCAATGAAGAAAAGTGTTTGTGATTAAAATTTCTATCAAAAGAAATCTAAGAATAAAATCCATATTTTACTTTTTTTTTTCAGTTTAAAAAATTGAGTGCAGCATTGTACGAGGATTTTTTTTAAAATTGGAATAGAGGTTTAAACACTTTTCCTTTTCGTGCTTTAATGCGATAAATAAAAAAAATGTGTAAAAAATAAGTAAAAAAAGTACAACAATAACCACATTTTACAACTCATCATAATAATTCTATAACAATAACAAAATGCATCTTGTAAATTTAAAATTAAACAGCCAAATTAAGCATTAAAGAAAAAATGCAGTATTGAATAAAACTACAGCCTTGGTAAGCTTAATTTCATTCGCAGCTAGTTTATAAAATCTCGCCAATAAAAAAAAGAATAGCACATTAGTGACCCCTGTGGCAAGCAGCTGCTTGAGGGAGTATTTATTTTATTTTTTATTTTATTATTTTAAAAGTTTCATATGATTCTTAGGAAAAACGGTTGGGTTGGGTTGTTTTACCTCTGAGCAGCACTTCTTTGCACACCATGGGCTAAATGGCCAGGTCACATGGACCCCGAAGGCTCAGAGAAGGTTGGGGGAGGGGACCCACTGGAACAGCTGTTGGGAGACAGATGGTAACCTCCCGTCAAGGCCATCCAGCGTGTTCTTTAACGTGCACAGGGTATGGTTCTCCCGCACACCGGGCCACGGCTTAACGTCCCATCCGACGGACGGCGGCCTTTCCAAGCCCATCGGTGTCCCCTACTGACCGTGGGCAGGGCAGGAAATTAGGAAAAACGGTAGGACAACTATTAAAGATCTATTGCATTAAAAGAAATTAAATTACATTAAAAAACTTTTCTTTCTTAAAGCTTTTTTTTTTGAGCAAGGAGCACGATTATGCTAGTGCATATGATATGTTTCTATGGGAGGCTTTGTATGTGCCTTGATGGGAGGTTTGCGATTTCTCCCCTAACAGCAATCAAATGTATCTCTTTCCCCAGTTTTCGAATTCTTTGGGTGTTTGTGACCGGGCATCAGTGTGTGCAAAAAAGATACCTTCAGATATTAAACAACCTAACTCCTGTTTTAAACAAGTATAGAATATTTTAATCTAATTTCTAATTTGGTCTTTTAAATTTTTGGTTACTAGTTTCGGGTCTAAAACTTTTATATTAAAATATTCTGCTGTACTTTTCTAAATAATTAGCATATTTTCCTTGCAATATAGTGCCTGTTTTGCATTTTAAAAAATACATTCCGATATAATTTTCTTTTTAGTTTTAAGAAGACAAATTGCATGAGCGAAAACATGACCTAAAACATATTCTACCTCATAACATGCAGCAAGACGTAAAAATAAATAGTTTTTCGTCCTGATGTTCTTTTAACGTACCTTTATTAAAGACTTCTGGAAGTTAAAACATGTAAAACAGAAAGTTAATTTGATAATCATAACGGAAGTAAAAAAGGGAAAATAAGATCAGCCAGACATATACATATAAAAGAGAGATAAATTTAGTAATATCAGGACAAAGCAATAAAAGAAGATTTCGTAATAATTGTGTAAAAACAAAATAGTTCTTGTCAAGGAGGCAGCTAAAAGGTTTCAAATTACTTGCATAGTCCTACTTTAAAGCATTCTTCCTGTATATTGATACTTGAAAAAGAAATACTCGGAAGAATTTTCTTAATGAAACGAAAATACAATTTAGTCTCTTTAAATGAGTACATGAGAATAATATTCACTCTAGCTTCGAAAAAACTATCTTTATTTTTCAGTGTTGCTTATTAGAAGTTTAACTGAATAAAATGAAATAAAAAGAAAATTATAAAAAACAGAAAATTAATACTGTCTGCAAATAATATTTTTACAGCCTTAAAGCAGAGTCAGTCTTTTATGCAAATTGTAAAATAATGATTGTGGGACTTCATTTAGTTGGTAATTCGGTTAAAACAGTTATTTTCTATTTCATATCAAAAGTTTAACTTGATAATTTATTCTTCATGGAAAATCATTATTTTAGAAAATTATTAAAATACTCGGAAAATTTGTAATTCAAATTCAACTGGTAACTGAAGTGGGAAAGTAAAGGTGTTTTAAACTGTAACCTCAGTTTTATTAGATGTAAAGAAGGCTTTTCAAAGCAACGCAGGATGACCAGGAAAAAAAATAACGAAGAAATTTGGGAGCGAGCGGTGTGAAGTACACCCATCTCTCGATTTACATGGTATTCGATTAACACGGTTTGGTTTACACGGTCATGAAAATTCAACTAGTTTCCTTTTACAGTTTTTCGGTTTTACACCGTGAAGAAAATGCAACGTTTCCTTTTTACACAGAGAGAAAATGCAACGTTTCCTTTTTACACAGAGAGAAAATGCAACGTTTCCTTTTTACACAGAGAGAAAATGCAACGTTTCCTTTTTACACAGAGAGAAAATGCAACGTTTCCTTTTTACACAGAGAGAAAATGCGACCAGTTTCCTTTTACAGGGTGAAGAAAATGCAACCAGTTTCGTGTTACGCGGTGAAGAAAATGCAACTAGTTTCCTTTTACACGGTGAAGAAAATGTAATCACTTTCCTTTTTACACGGTGAAGAAAATGTAATCACTTTCCTTTTTACACGGAGAGAAAGTGCGACCAGTTTCCTTTTACACGGAGAGAAACTGCGACCAGTTTTCTTTTACACGGTAAAGAAAATGCGAACAGTTTCCTTTTACACAGTGAAGAAAATGCGACCAGTTTCTTTTTATACGGTGAAGAAAATGCGACCAGTTTCTTTTTATACGGTGAAGAAAATGCGACCAGTTTCTTTTTATACGGTGAAGAAAATGCGACCAGTTTCCTTTTATACGGTGAAGAAAATGCGACCAGTTTCCTTTTATACGGTGAAGAAAATGTGACCAGTTTCTTTTTATACGGTGAAGAAAATGCAACCAGTTTCCTTTTATACGGTGAAGAAAATGCAACCAGTTTCCTTTTATACGGTGAAGAAAATGCGACCAGTTTCTTTTTATACGGTGAAGAAAATGCAACCAGTTTCCTTTTATACGGTGAAGAAAATGCAACCAGTTTCCTTTTCACACGGAGAGAAAATGCGACCAGTTTCTTTTTATACAGTGAAGAAAATGCAACCAGTTTCCTTTTATACGGTGAAGAAAATGCAACCAGTTTCCTTTTATACGGTGAAGAAAATGCAACCAGTTTCCTTTTATACGGTGAAGAAAATGCGACCAGTTTCCTTTTATACGGTGAAGAAAATGCGACCAGTTTCTTTTTATACGGTGAAGAAAATGCAACCAGTTTCCTTTTATACGGTGAAGAAAATGCAACCAGTTTCCTTTTATACGGTGAAGAAAATGCGACCAGTTTCTTTTTATACGGTGAAGAAAATGCAACCAGTTTCCTTTTATACGGTGAAGAAAATGCAACCAGTTTCCTTTTCACACGGAGAGAAAATGCGACCAGTTTCTTTTTATACAGTGAAGAAAATGCAACCAGTTTCCTTTTATACGGTGAAGAAAATGCAACCAGTTTCCTTTTATACGGTGAAGAAAATGCAACCAGTTTCCTTTTCACACGGAGAGAAAATGCGACCAGTTTCTTTTTATACAGTGAAGAAAATGCAACCAGTTTCCTTTTATACGGTGAAGAAAATGCAACCAGTTTCCTTTTATACGGTGAAGAAAATGCAACCAGTTTCCTTTTATACGGTGAAGAAAATGCGACCAGTTTCTTTTTATACGGTGAAGAAAATGCGACCAGTTTCTTTTTATACGGTGAAGAAAATGCGACCAGTTTCTTTTTATACGGTGAAGAAAATGCAACCAGTTTCCTTTTATACGGTGAAGAAAATGCGACCAGTTTCCTTTTATACGGTGAAGAAAATGCGACCAGTTTCTTTTTATACGGTGAAGAAAATGCAACCAGTTTCCTTTTATACGGTGAAGAAAATGCAACCAGTTTCCTTTTATACGGTGAAGAAAATGCGACCAGTTTCTTTTTATACGGTGAAGAAAATGCAACCAGTTTCCTTTTATACGGTGAAGAAAATGCAACCAGTTTCCTTTTCACACGGAGAGAAAATGCGACCAGTTTCTTTTTATACAGTGAAGAAAATGCAACCAGTTTCCTTTTATACGGTGAAGAAAATGCAACCAGTTTCCTTTTATACGGTGAAGAAAATGCAACCAGTTTCCTTTTCACACGGAGAGAAAATGCGACCAGTTTCTTTTTATACAGTGAAGAAAATGCAACCAGTTTCCTTTTATACGGTGAAGAAAATGCAACCAGTTTCCTTTTATACGGTGAAGAAAATGCAACCAGTTTCCTTTTATACGGTGAAGAAAATGCGACCAGTTTCTTTTTATACGGTGAAGAAAATGCGACCAGTTTCTTTTTATACGGTGAAGAAAATGCGACCAGTTTCTTTTTATACGGTGAAGAAAATGCGACCAGTTTCCTTTTATACGGTGAAGAAAATGCGACCAGTTTCCTTTTATACGGTGAAGAAAATGCGACCAGTTTCTTTTTATACGGTGAAGAAAATGCAACCAGTTTCCTTTTATACGGTGAAGAAAATGCAACCAGTTTCCTTTTATACGGTGAAGAAAATGCGACCAGTTTCTTTTTATACGGTGAAGAAAATGCAACCAGTTTCCTTTTATACGGTGAAGAAAATGCAACCAGTTTCCTTTTCACACGGAGAGAAAATGCGACCAGTTTCTTTTTATACAGTGAAGAAAATGCAACCAGTTTCCTTTTATACGGTGAAGAAAATGCAACCAGTTTCCTTTTATACGGTGAAGAAAATGCAACCAGTTTCCTTTTCACACGGAGAGAAAATGCGACCAGTTTCTTTTTATACAGTGAAGAAAATGCAACCAGTTTCCTTTTATACGGTGAAGAAAATGCAACCAGTTTCCTTTTATACGGTGAAGAAAATGCAACCAGTTTCCTTTTCACACGGAGAGAAAATGCGACCAGTTTCTTTTTATACGGTGAAGAAAATGCAACCAGTTTCCTTTTATACGGTGAAGAAAATGCAACCAGTTTCCTTTTCACACGGAGAGAAAATGCAACCAGTTTCTTTTTATATGGTGAAGAAAATGCAACCAGTTTCCTTTTATACGGTGAAGAAAATGCAACCAGTTTCCTTTTCACACGGAGAGAAAATGCAACCAGTTTCTTTTTATACGGTGAAGAAAATGCAACCAGTTTCCTTTTATACGGTAAAGAAAATGCAACCAGTTTCCTTTTATACGGTGAAGAAAATGCAACCAGTTTCCTTTTCACACGGAGAGAAAATGCGACCAGTTTCTTTTTATAGGTGACGAAAATGCAACCAGTTTCCTTTTCACACGGAGAGCTCAAATATTTAACAACGCCAATGTCTCATAAAAATTTACCTCAGAAATTAACTGAAACTAAAATAATAAGTATTGTTTCGAACCATTTAATGAAATAAGTAGGTATTTTAGAAGTTTGCGTAATAATTATTTCAATAATCGATAATTATGAATGATTTTTATAGAGCAAATGAATTCATTTTTAAATATTACAGCTTCTATAACCTTTTAAATGCTGAAAGAATATTGTTGAAAAGCGAGATTTAAATATTTGATTATGATCTGTAATTTATCTTCAGTTGCATTTTCCTATTTAATGAATATTTTAGAAATTGTAGAGCGTCGAAATGAGATTCCCATTGACATAATATGGAAATATATTTTGTTAGGGCAGAATATCTAGTTTGTCTGTTAATGAATACTAATAAAAGGGTTGGGTTGTTTTACCTCTGAGCGGCACTTTTTTCACACCATGGGCTAAATGGCCAGGTCACATGGACCCCGAAGGTTCAGAGAAGGTTGGGGGAGGGGACACACTGGAACAGCTGTTGGGAGACAGATGGTAGCCTCCCGTCAAGGCCATCAAGCGTGTTCTTTAACGTGCACAGGGTATGGCTCTCTCGCACACGGGGCCACGGCTTAACGTCCCATCCGACGGACGGCGGCCTTTCCAAGCCCATCGGTGTCCCCTACTGACCATGGGCAGGGCGGGGAATTTTGCAGAGATAAATCTCAACGCTGACCCAGCTGGGACTCGAACCTGGGAACTACAGATTACGAGCCTGGCGCGCTACCGACTGAGCCACCCCCGCCCCAATAATAAAAGGTAAAACACACCTCCATCCTGCTGCTAACAAACGTAAATGGGGAAAATGTTGTGTCGAGTCAATTACTATTTTACCTTTACCAATAATGAAGCAAAGTTGACAGTGACTTTGGAATAACTTTCGAAATCTGTTCGTTGAATAACGCTTAAATTCGCGATGAAAGAGAAGAAGAAAAATAGATGATGATGGATAAACTTAAAAGCCACGTGAGATAGAAAACGGAATCTAAATCAAAGCGTCGGGAAGTCCAGGAGATAAGTGAGCGTAACTGTAAGGCACTAACGAGAGAGCCCAAGAAAGGAGGTAACTAACTGCTGGTTAGGCTGTATCAGTAGCCCAAGGTGTACACTGCAAGGACCTAGTTTCGCCAATCTGCTGCACTAGATGATCGTCGATGAGAGGAACGCCGAAGGTCTGTCAGGAGGGAAGATGCTGAAGAACATAGTTGGAGCGGGGAGGGAGAATTGGAGAGAGAGAAGAAGAGAAAGCGAAGGAAAAGACGTGCGAGACGCTCAGAGTCAAGCTGTGGCGGAATGAGATGTCGGAGGGAAAGCAGTACGTGGGAGGAACAAGAGGTGCTCGCTCCACTGGACGCTGAGGGCACCAGCAGCAGTGCCAGGCCCGAACCGCTGAGTGACATCTGCTAATAATTGCCCGCAGGCAACTCGACAGTCCGCTGCCGCTAGGGGCGTAACTATGGTGACTCCGATATTGATGTGGGATGGAGAGGGCCGCAGCCACTAGCGTAGCTAGGGAGGCAAGGTTCGGCACGCCGCGCGCCGCATGGAGGTCCATGCTCACGCCGTCTGAGCCTGACTTGACAGCCGTGAGTGTGTGTGCGTGGAGTGAGAGCGCGTGCTCTTACTACTCTACAACTACTACTCGTTCGCTGGGCGTCTGGCCGTTCAGGGCTCTTGACGTTCCCTCGCAGACTTGGCTTCTTGAACCCTGCTCGAGCTGCTCCTTAGCGGTTGTGAGATGCAAGGTCATCGCAGTTGGCTATTGCTGAGTCTTCTCGCTCTGAACTTGAGTTAAAAGAGGTTGGGCATCCTCTGCGATGGCAATGACAAGAAGGGAAAGTGTAAGTTAAGAGAACGACCCAAGTAGCGAACGTTGCCCCTTCACAAGTGGACTGACTGTGGTGCTTGTGTGTTGTGTGTGACCCACTTGGACAGCCCGAAGCTAAGGAACATGAACGTCGCCGTCGGCGTAAAATTGACCCTAGCGGTAGAGGCAACTGTTTTTCTTCTCTGCACTTCATCAGGTGAGAGTTTTTCTTTTTTCGTTTTGTTTCTTTCGATGTTTGTGTTTTCCTTTTTTTTTTCCAGGGGTGTACTTTTGATTTTGTTTTCTAAAAGCGACAGTGATTCGGATTTTAATCCTTTCAGACAGCGTACATGTCATTTTATATTACTTTTTGGAATTTCTTTTTAAACTCGGAAAGAAGTGTCTGCAGTGTTGCAATGTTTGCAAAGTGTAGACCAGACTTCATCGTGTAAAGTGTAGAGTGGAATTCGATGCCATCTATGGATATGTAGAAACTCCATACAATAATATTGAAGATTGCTCTTCCTGAAACGTAACAAGAACTGTTTTGCTACATTTCCCAGATGTCACTCATTTGATGGGTTTTATCATGACAAAGTGCATATAAATTAGAATTCTTTTATGTTTCCTTTTAAAGGGTTTTATCATGACAAAGTGCATATAAATTAGAATTCTTTTGTTTCCTTTTAAAGCTTTCTGAGATTTCCGAGTTTTGCAACTTTTGGGATGGTTTTAACATTTTAATATGCATTCTGAATTTCAGTGAAATGTATTTTTTTCCAATATTCTTGTTTCATTGTTGATAAATAAGTACAATTAAATGATTTTTTTTTTTGTTCAGAAACAAAAATGCGGGTCAGAAGGTGATTGTGTCAATTTTTTAATACAGGAATTTGAAGGTTGTTTAGTTTTTTTGTGTGTATGTTTTGAAAATTGTCAGAGTTTATAGCTTACCGACGGAATCACAGAGAAAAGAGATTTATTCCCGGCACAGATTAAGAGGAGAGCAAAATTCGTGAGCAATCAATCACTTCTTCCAGTGTGCAGTTGTAAATGCGTCTGTAAATATTTTTCTGGTAGAAAGCAGGTGGAGTTGAAGAAGAAAAAAAATGTGTTGCACATTTATGTTTCGAACCTTGGAGCCCGATAGTCTCAGCATATGCGCTCCTGGTCAAATTCTTTTCAAAATTATTGTATGGAAAAAATTCTGAAAAAATTTGCAAAGTTTGCAAATATTCCTGTCCGTTGTTCGGTCTGTGGAGTAATAGAAATAAGTCACAATGATATCGAGTTTGCTGTGAGAAACATTACTTGAAATTGAATACCGAAAAGGATAATTCTTTCAGCAAGAATACAAAAATGCTCTTCTTGATTTAGTAGAATCTGTGCTTGTTTTTCCTCTACAAAATTGGGAGGGGGTGGCTCAGCCGGTAGCGCGCCAGGCTCGTAATCTGTAGTTTCCACGTTGGAGTCCCAGCTGGGTCAGCTCTAAGATTTATCTCCGCAAAATTCCTCGCCCTGCCCACGGTCAGTAGGGGACACCGATGGGCTTGAAAAGACCGCCGTCCATCGGATGGGACGTTAAGCCGTGGCCCCGTATGCGGGAGAGAGCCATATCCTGTGCACGTTAAAGAACACGCGGGATGGCCTTGACGGGAGATGTGTCTCCCAACAGCTGTTCCAGTGGATCCCCTCCCCCAACCTTCTCTGAGCCTTCGGGGTCCATGTCACCTGGCCATTTAGCCCATGGTGTGCAAAAAAGTGCCGCTCAGAGGTAAAACAACCCAACTCTACAAAACCATGCTGATCTAAATATCTCTCCGTTATCTCAAAACCGGAAACGTGAATAATTCAAGAAGAAGGGATAAATCATTATTTTCTTATAATATTTTTTACATTTGAAACTACCAACTTTCGGCGTAGATCGTATAATCATATTCGATGTACCGGGTAACAAAATATATAAGTAAACCATCTTTAGGTGGGCCCCTAAAGGCAAACATAAGAAAAGCTAAAAATAGCAGTAAAATTGTATAAGAAATCTAAAACGAGTAGGTCTCCTCAGAGAACGCTACCGTTTTAGGCCTCTTGTACTTGTTCAAAAAAGTATGATCGTAAAGAATCAGAGAAGAAATAATCTCATTGGGATTATTGCTTACAGCCTCAAAAAATCTTTTTTAGGTATGTTTTATATGTGTTTATATATGGTCGATGCCCAGGTCTTTATGGAGTTGTCTGTTAGTGACAAACTAGGGGGCATCGACCGCAGTTCTCAAAATCTTGTTCTGCAAGACCTGAATCTTACGAATATCGGTGGATGTAGTATTCGCCCATGTGGCTGAAGCATATAGAATCACCGGTCTGATGATCATATCATAGAGTAAAAGCTTATGATCAATCATTAAAATGTAATTTTTTCTAAGTAGTGGGCCTAGCTGGCCCCTCAATGAATTGACTTTGGAGATTATATTATTTTTGTGATAGTCCCACTTTAACCTCTTATGTATAACGACCTCAAGGCCAACTTTCGGCCTATCGCTTTAACATTATTAAAGTAAATTATTTTATAATTATAGTTATTGTACATTTAAAGATAATAAATTCTTATCTATAATATTTTATGGATTTAATGTTATTCAAGCCGTACCGTGACCGCGTTGTTATCCCACTTGGCTACTGATCTAAGGGACTTGGGTTCGAGCCCCGGGTAAGGCATGGATGTTTATCTTGTTTTTCTGTTAAAGTTCCACCATCTTCAGTCGGTATCGCTTCAGGCTCGTAATCGATAGTTCCCAGGTTCGAGTCCCAGCTGGGTCAGCGTTGAGATTTATCTCCGCAAAATTCCCCGCCCTGCCCACGGTCAGTAGGGGACACCGATGGGTTGGAAAGGCCGCCGTCCGTCGGATGGGACGTTAAGCCGTGGTACCGTGTGCGGGAGAGCCATACTCTGTGCACGTTAAAGAGCACGCTGGATGGCCTTGACGGGAGGCTACCATCTGTCTCCCAACAGCTGTTCCAGTGGGTCCCTTCCCCCAACCTTCTCAGAGCCTTCGGGGTCCTTGTGACCTGGCAATTTAGCCCATGGTGTGCAAAAAAGTGCCGCTCAGAGGTAAAACAACCGAACCTTATCTTTTTAAGAGATAAAGGAGAAAATTTTTTGCGTCGAAATATGCTACCATCTGTCTCCCCAACAGGGTTGGATCATGGGTTGGGTTGTTTTACCTCTGGCGGCACTTCCCACAAACTTCTCTGAGCCTTCGGAGTCCTTGTGAACTGGCCATTTAGCCCATTTGTGTGCAAAAATGTGCCGCTCAGAGGTAAACGAAACAACCACAATTACTAAAAAGGCTGATTTAAATATTTTTCAAAATTTGATTGAAAAAAGTTCAAATTTCTGCAAAGTGTCGCAAGTTTTTTCACAAAAATTTAAAACATTGATTTAATTTTTTTTTAAATTAATTGAAAAATGTTTAAAATACTTCAACGTGTCACAGAGGTTTTCACAAAAACTGAAAAGTTTTTTTCGATCAATGTTTCAAAAATATTTAAATAAAGTTTAAATTTCTTCAACGTGTCGCAGGTTTTTTCATTAAAACTGAAAAAAATTGATTTTTTTTTGAAAAATTTATGGAGAATTTTAAAATATTTCATCGTGTCGTAGGTGTTTTCATTAAAATGGAAATGGTTGATTTAATTTTTTTAGGTGAAAAATAATTTTCCCCTTTCAAATAATTTTGTCGTAACTAAGTTACCTCCCTGATAGACTTTATTGGAAATGTAAATGATTCCCGGAACCAATTCCCAGTTTACCTACTTATGTATGGTGGAATTCCACTTGTTAGCTGCGTTATCACTCAGTTGAAAGCGGTTTGGCATAATGCCACAAGAGCTCATTTTAGTTATTCGTCCCGCTGGTTGCTTAATCACAATGCACATTTCTTTAAAAGCTTTTTTATTATCAGAACAGTATTGTAAACTGATCCCAGCAGAGCAAAGTGGAAGATAATTGGAATTCTTGAAAGCCTGGCCTCAAAGTTTAAAGTATCAACAGATCAATTAGAAAGCTTGACTCGCCCCCTTCGTAGATGAAATATATTAAAGGCATAAAATAATATGCACCAAGAGTGCTGATTTTATAAGACTATATATTGTAGATTCAGTTGTTTTATCTATGAGTGACACCTTTTTGCACACAATAGACTAAATGGCAAGGTCATAAAGACCCCGAAGGATCAGAGAAAGTTGGAGGAAGGAGATTTCCTGGACAGATATTAGGAGACAGATGGTAGCCTTCCGTCAAGGCCAGTCAGAATTCTTTAAGTGCACAGGCTATGCCTCTCCCACACACACGGGACCACGGGTTAACATCCCATCCAAAGGATAGCAGATTTATCAAGTCCATCATATCTCCTACTGACACAGGCTTGGTTGTTTTACCTCTGAGCGGCACTTTTTTGCACACCATGGGTAAATGGCCAGGTCACATGGACCCCGAAGGCTCAGAGAAGGGGACCCACTGGAACAGCTGTTGCGAGATAGATGGTAGCCTCCCGTCAAGGCCATCCAGCGTGTTCTTAACGTGCACAGGGTATGGCTCTCTCCCGCACACGGGGCCACGGCTTAACGTCCCATCCGATGGACGGCGGCCTTTCCAAGCCCATCGGTGTCCCCTACTGACCGTGGACAGGGCGGGGAATTTTGCGGAGATAAATCTCAATGCTGACTGAGCTGGGACTCGAACCTGGGAACTACAGATTACGAGCCTGTCGCGCTACCGACTGAGCTACCCACGCCCCTCTGACAGAAGGCAGGTCGGGGAGTTATGCGAAGCTAAATCTCAACACTGATACAGAGAATACTCGAATTTGGAAACTGAAGGTTACTAGCCTGGACCTCTACCGACTGATCCAACCTTGTCCCAAGTCTGATAGGCCTTCCAGTTTATTATGCCATAGAGGAAATCTAGGAGAAAGGCGAGACTTCAGTATATGGTAAATAAAACAAAATGTCCATGCTTTATTCAGGTTGGAACCCAAATTCCTTTGCTCAGCAATAGAGGTGGTGTTTAAAGGATTGATCTACCGTGCTACACTTAATACGTTATAGAAGATAAATTATCAACCGCATGATCTTTTAACTGCACAATGGCCCGTACAAGTGATTCATTTCAACAGAGAGGTCGGTTTCATGAAGGCCCGGATCTTGATAAAATAAAGGTGAGACTTAAAAGCGGGTGAGAGACTTAATTTCCATCCTTATTCCCCTCCGTTTTAGTTATCTTTAAAATTTGATTGAAAAATGCATGGAATATTAATAAGTTTAACAATGTGTGTTAAAACAAACCTTATTAGCACTCTCACGTGAGCGGGGGGCGGGGGTGGCTAAATCGGTAGCCCACCAGGCTCGTAATCTATAGTTCCCAGGTTCGAATCCAAGCTGAGTCAGCGTTGAGATTTATCTCCACAAAATTTCCCGCACTGCCCACGTCAGTAGGGGGCACCGATGGGCCTGGAAAGGCCTCCGTCCATCGAATAGAACGTTAAGCCTTGGCTCCGTGTGCGGGAGAGCTATACTCTGTGCACGTTAAAGAAAACGTTGGGTGTCCTTGACGGGAGGCTACCATCTGTTTCCTAACAGCTGTTCCAGTGGGTCCCCTCCCCCAAACTTCTCCGAGCCTTCGGGGTCAATGTGACCTGGCCATTTAGCCCATGGTGTGAAAAAAAGTGCCGCTCAGAGGTAAAACAACCCAACAACACCTGGGTGAGAGGGACATAACACCAGTGCTCACCCCATGCTGATTGCATGGAAGCGAGCCAATCAGAGGTGGAGATTGTGCGAGGTCCATTCATTTGCAATATCTGATTATGGAGACCGAAGAATTATAGAAGTCTGCCAAGGATCACAACAGGAGCAAGAGACCGCTATTTGGTGCGACCTGTCAGCGCATAAGAGATCGCCAGGCTCCTTACCCTAAAGTTCCTAGCTTGGAGTTCCAACTATGTCAACTTTAGTATTTATCTCCCCTAATCCTCACCCTGACATCGGTATGAAAGCAGACATCGATGAGATTCGAAAGGCTGCCGTCATTGGCTGTGACGTAAAGCCGTAGTCTCGTGTGAGGGAGAGCCATACTCCTCCGTACCTTAAAGAACACGGATTGTTGGGTTGTTTTACCTCTGAGCGGCACTTTTTTACACACCATAGGCTAAATGGCCCGGTCACATGGAACCCGAAGGTTCAGAGAAGGTTGGGGGAGGGGACCCACTGGAACAAGCTGTTGGGAGACAGATGGTAGCCTCCCGTCAATGCCATCCAGCGTGTTCTTTAACGTGCAGAGGGTATGGCCCTCCCGCATACGGGACCACGGCTTAACGTCCCATCCGACGGACGGCGGTCTTTCCAAGCCCATCGGTATCCCCTACTGACCGTGGGCAGGGCGGGGAATTTTGCGGAGATAAATCTCAACGCTGACCCAGCTGGGACTCGAACCTGGGAACTACAGATTACGAGCCTGGCGCGCTTCCGACTGAGCTACCCCCGCCCTAAAGAACACGCTAGATGGTCTTGACAGGAGGCTTCCATCTTTCTCCTACAGCTGTTCAGAATCCTCTCAGTGTAATATGGAGGTAGGAGTTGGTTATGTCGGTAGCGCTCCAGGCTCGTAATGTGCGGTTCCCAGGTTCGACTCCCAGCTATACATGGAGATTCAACATTGATATTTTTTTTCGCTAAACATCCCCCATTACCTTCAGTCATGAAGAGGACCCCGATTGGCTTCGAAAGGCCGCTCTCCGATGGATGAGACGTTAAGCTGTGGCTGATCTGCAACAGAACCATACCCTATGCATATTAAAGAACACACTGGATGACCTTAAAAAGTTATTTTAGGTTGTTTAACCTCTAAGCGACACTTTATTCCACACAATGGGCTAAATGGCTGATTGTGTTGGCCAGATCACAAAGACCCCGAAGGTTCAGAAAAGGTTAGGAGATGGGACCCACTGGAACAGCTGTTATGAGACAGATGGTAGTCTCCCGTCAAGGCCACCCAGCATGTTCTTTAACGTGCACAGGATATAGCTCTCCCGCACACGGGTTGGGTTGTTTTACCTCTGAGCGGCACTTTTTTGCACACCATGGGCTAAATGGCCAGGTTACAAGGACCCCGAAGGCTCAGAGAAGGTTGGGGGAGGGGGTCCCACTGGAACAGCTGTTGGGAGACAGATGGTAGCCTCCCGTCAAGCCATCCATCGTATTCTTTAACGTGCACAGGGTATGGCTCTCCCTCACACGGGGCCACGGCTTAACGTCCCATCCGATGGACGGCGGTCTTTCCAAGTCCATCGGTGTCCCCTACTGACCGTGGGCAGGGCGGGGAATTTTGCGGAGATAAATCTCAAAGCTGACCCCGCTGGGACTCGAACCTGGGAACTGCAGATAACGAGCCTGGCGTTCTACCGACTGAGCCCTCCCCGACACAAGCCTATTTCTCGATTTTAGAAAATTGGTAATGATTTCAATTGATTTTACATATATCAAAATTGGCACTGAGTTACGAAAATTTGAATGTTTAACGCATTCACGACAGTTGAAATAATTGTTCTAAAAATATAATGAAAACAAAAGCAATAACCTTCACCCTAAACTTTACTAAAACGTGTAAAAGTGATTTTTAGCAGTCAGCCTAATTATTAGGTTAATTTTAAGCAGTTTTAATTTCTTTTTCAAGTATGGGATAACTTGCTAAATATTTCAGCTTCCATAATTACTTAAATAGCGGAAGCATATTGTTGTAAATCGAGATTTCATTAGATTTGATTGTGATATTTAAATTACCTTCAGTCACATTTCTTTATAAAATGCTTATTTAAGATATTACTGAGTTCTGTATCTGAATTGGGGCGGGGGTGGCTTAGTCGGTAGCGCGCCAGGCTCGTAATCTGTAGTTCCCAGGTTCGAGTCCCAGCTAGGTCAGCGTTGAGATTTATCTCCGCAAATTTTCCCGCCCCGCCCGCGATCAGTAGGGGACACCGATGGGCTTGGACAGGCCGCCGTCCGTCGGATGGGACGTTAAGCCGCGACCCCTTGTGCGAGAGAGCCATACCCTGTGCACGTTAAAGAACACTCTGGATGGCCTTAACGGGAGGCTACCATCTGTTTCCCAACAGCTGTTCCAGTGGGTCCCCTCCCCCAACCTTCTCTGATCCTTCGGTGTCCATGTGACCTGACCATTTAGCCCATGGTGTGCAAAAAAGTGCCGCTCAGAGGTAAAACAACCAACTGTGTCAGAATTACTATTGACAAAAATTTGTAACTGTCCCAATAAATTGGCAGGTAATTGTAAAAGATTATTAACGCGTTTTGATTCAATTTTAACTGTTTAGAAATCAAATTCAGGAATAGGAAAATGAATAAACAAGATTTCAAGAAAAACATAAATTAAATTCTTTTGAAAGATATTTCTAACATTTTTTCAACTCCCTTTTAATTCTAAGCAATATTGTGCCTAAAACTGCATTTTTCTCTCTTTTAGGAGAAAACTTCAGAGGTAATTTTCTTATTAATTTTATGTGATTTTTTTTTAAATGGGGAAAGCGGGTTGGGTTGTTTTACCCCTGAGCCGCACTTTTTTGCACACCATGGGCTAAATGGCCAGGACACATGGACCCCGAAGGCTCAGAGAAGGTTGGGGGAGGGGGACCCACTGGAACAGCTGTTGGGAGACAGATAGTAGCCTCCCATCAAGGCCATCCAGCGTGTTCTTTAACGTGCACAGTGTACGGCTATCTCACATACGGGGCCACGGCTTAACGTCCCATCTGACGGACTGCGGCCTTTCCAAGCCCATCGGTGTCCCCTACTGATCGTGGGCAGGGCAGGGAATTTTTGCGGAGATAAATCTCAACGCTGACCCAGCTGGGACTCAAACCTGGAAACTACAGATTACGAGCCTGGCGCGCTACCGACTGAGCCACCCCCGCCCCAGGGGAAAGCGGAGATAACGTACACTTTGAGAGGAGAATGGGAGAGATGTATTTAGTTATCAAAAAGAGTACAACATCACGAATTAGGATAGACGGAGCTGACCAAATGCTGCTCATTCTCCCTAAAGCGACTCGAAGCAGCTGCGATAATAATAATATTAATGGTGTGTATGATCTACCATAGATACCAACACATCCCTTTTGGCTAAATAGGATAGAGATGCTGCGATTCTGATGCCCGAGGAAGATGCGGGGATTATGGCGAGTGATCATTAAACCAATTGTGCACCATATGATCTCAATAAATGAGGACATAAGAGTTCCGGAGATACGCACCTGATACCCCGTGGTATAAACATGCTTTCCTGCTGATCTGAGAATGCAGATCACAACAGGAGAACATCAGGCACTAAACGTTGCATCAAACTTCGAAATGGGAATCTTACTTCTCCAAAACAAAGAGAGTATTGCATCGTAGAGACTTAAAATCCATTTCACTATTTGTTCATTCTGATTATTGGCTCAAACAATGATGTTCTGATTCTTGCATTTTAGGCTGTGCTGAAATTGTTTTATGGATTGTTAGACATTCTGACCAGCCCTAAAAGTTTCTTGAATGAATTAAATCTCCAATAATCTCCTGAATACACTAAATCTCCAACAATTTCTTGAATACACTAAAGCTCCAATAGATCTTGAATATCCAACAGTCTCTTGAATTCAATAAATTTCTAACAGTAGCCCCGGATAAGGCATGGTTGTATGTGTTGTTTTTCTGCTGAGGTCCTGCCATCCTCTCAGATCTTCTACTTTGGCATATAAACTGACAGGCTCCTGTCAGACCTCTGTGGCAAGCAGCTGCTTGAGGGGGTATTTATTTATTTTTTTTATTTATGTTGAATACATTAATTCGCTATAAGTGTCTTGAATACATTAATTCGCTATAAGTTTCTTGAATACATTAATTCGCTATAAGTTTCTTGAATACATTAATTCGCTATAAGTTTCTTGAATACATTAATTCTCCAATAGTCCATTGAATACACTAAATTTCCAAGAGACTCTTCAATACACTAAATTTCCAAGAGTCTCGTGAATACACTAAATTTCCAAAAAAGTCTCTTGAATACACTAAATATTCACGATCTCATGAATACAGTCTCATGAATGCACTGAATCTTAAATCTCTAGTCTCATGAATGCACTAAATCTTAAATCTCGAACAGTTATTTTCATGTACCAATTCCGTTGGCTTCAACTGCTCTAACTCTTATAGAAGTTATGCCAGCTTTCATTGACTCTTAACTTTATTAATCTAATTCATTTTCACCAATGTTTTGGTGTATTCATGAAAAATGATATCTTAGTCAAATGTCATCGGTTGATTGCTCAAGCAACAAGTGAGCTATGGGTTGGGTTGTTTTACCTCTGAGCGGCACTTTTTTGCACACCACGGGCTAAATGGCCAGGTCACATGGACCCCGAAGGCTCAGAGAAGGTTGGGGAAGGGGACCCACTGGAACAGCTGTTGCGAGATAGATGGTAGCCTCCCGTCAAGGCCATCCAGCGTGGTCTTTAACGTGCACAGGGTATGGCTCTCCCGCACACGGGGCCACGGCTTAACGTCCCATCCGACGGACGGCGGCCTTTCCAAGCCCATCGGTGTCCCCTACTGACCGTGGGCAGGGCGGGGAATTTTGCGGAGATAAATCTCAACGCTGACCCAGCTGGGACTCGAACCTTGGAACTACAGATTACGAGCCTGGTGCGCTACCGACTGAGCCACCCCCGCCCAAGTAAACTATGAAAACCATCAATGCTTTAAGTGTTTAAGCTTCTCAGTGTCTCAATAGGTTCCATCAGCACTTCGTCACTACTCTACAGGTTAGATCAGTGGTTTACAAAGGGGGCTTTTTACAATAGGAATTCATGGGGCGTTTGATTTGGCAAATCGATAACGGTATCACTAATCCCATCTACTTTTCGACTGATTTTATACAGCAAAAATTATTTTGATTTTATGAAGGGGACATTAGAAAATAATACTTGGTAAAGGGAGGATTAGAAAATAATATTTTGCAAAAGGGGACATTAGAAAATAATATTTTGCAAAAGGGGCATTAGTTAGTAATACTTGATAAAAAGGGGGCAATAGGTAATAATACTTGGTAAAAAAGGGGCATTATATTATACATTTTATAATTTTATTATACAATTTTATACAGTTATACATTACACAATTTTTCATGGTATAAAAAGGTCATTAGATGATAATACTTCGTAGAAAGGGGATTAGGAAATAACACTTGATAAAAAAAGGAAGCTTAAGAGAATAATGCTTGCTAAAAGAGGGTGTTGGAAAATAATACTTGAGAAAGGAGGATGTTAGAATATAATACTTGAAAAAAGGAGCTGTTAGAAAATTATAGTTGGTAACAGAGGAAATTAGAAAATAATGCTTGGTAAAAAGGAGGCGTTAGATAATAATACAGTCGAACGAGCACAGAAATAACGAGAACACGGCTGTAATGAGCAAAAAGCCATAATGATTTTAATTTACTCATATTCCCATACAATTGCTCACTTTTAAAACGAGCGTACTACACGGATATATCGTGAAAATTTTATTAACTATGGAATTAATCAGCTAAGAGCTACTATTTCAAAAAATATTGGATCGATTGGGAGGATTAAAAAATATGCAAATCAACAAACTTTGATAAATTTATATTATGCATTAGTGTACCCACATTTAATATATGGAATTAGTGTTTGGGGAGATACTATTCAGCCAATTTGAATAGTTTATTTTGTCTGCAAAAGAGAATTATGAGATATATTCTAAGATTAAATTACAAAAATCCGGTACAACATTTGATGGCAGAAAATGGAATACTAAATATGTATAATATTTACAAGTATGTTATGGGGAATTTTGTATACAGAGTGAAGAATAAAATGATAGAGTACTCGAAACTTTACTGCTGCTTAGAAAGAAAGAAGACTTTCAGTTATGATACTCGACTTAAGAACAAGATCATGTTGCCCCTTTATAAGAAATATATAGGCCAGAGATCAATACGGTACATTGGCATTAAGATTTGGAATGACGAGATACCAGAGGATACTGCTGCAATGGAACAATATAGAACTTTTAAATATAAATATAAACTACACTTATTATCAAGTCAATGATAGAGTCAGACCACAAAAATTCACGTGCTCAAATAAATGTATCATGGCCGAGTGGTTAGAGCGCTTGGCTACTGATCTAAGGGACCTGGGTTCGAGCCCCGAGTAAGGTATGGCTGTTTGTGTCATTTGTCTGCTGAGGTCCTGCCATCCTCTCAGATCTCCTACTGTGGCATATAAACTGACAGGCTCCTGTCAGACCTCTGTGGCAAGCAGCTGCTTGAGGGGGTATTTATATTTATTTATTTTTTATAATGCTTTAAATTTTATTTCTGGAAACATTTATTCAAAAGCTACGACTTATTATGTTCTCTTTTTCACCTGTGAACTTGTCTGTGTTTTATGTACCAATATATGTAGGTTTGGGTGAAATAAACTTATTCAATTCAACATGCATATATTCTTAATTGCGCGGGTAGTCGAAAGACGAGTAGTAGCTAATTCTTGGAATAGACAAAAATGAAATGGGTGACTTAACTTTTATGACCACCTGCATCTGATTACTGCCGGTTCATGACTTAACCTTGTCCTTGAGGACCGTCCTACTCTACCTACCTCTTCAGTGTTCCCCCCATTTAAACCAAACACAGCCACGACTGTAAAATCAGTTAGAAGCGAAAATAATTTTTAACGCATTGTGTGTTTTAAAGGGAGATTTGAGAAATATGAAAGAGAAATCTTTAAAACAAACATCGATTTTAAGATTCATAAATAAAAAGACTAATTGAAATCATGTTTATTATTAATTAGTATTGTTTATAATTACGGACAGATAAATTGTGTTTAATATTAAGTATATTGTAGTTTATACAAGCATATTAATAAAAATAATATGCAAGTAAGTAATTATATTATTTTTCTGTCTAATATTTCTTTTACTTTCTGAATCTATATTTTTATCAAGATATTGAAATAGTGAGTAATGTTTATTTATCACTGAAATAGTGACTAATTTTTTTTTGAAATAGTGAGTAATTTAACGAGGAAATTTTATCAGTCCCCTGGTACTCGTTATAATTAAGTTCCACTGTACTTGTTAAAAGGGGGATTAGAAAATAATTTTTACTCAAAGGGAAGCGAAATAAAATAATACTTGGTAAAAGGGGATTGAAAATAATATTTGGTAAAAAAGTGTTAGAAATTTATACTTGGTGACAGGGGGGGTTAGAAAATAATTCTTGATAAAATGAGTCGTTTAGCCTCAAATGTTGGGAATCGTTGTGTTTAATTATGTTTAATTTTTTTTATTATTAGCTTCGTATAACTGTATTCAACTGGGTTAGAGAAAAACAAGAGAATTCACAAAACATGCTTTGACGAAACTGAAAAATTAATTTATCCCCTAAATTGATAATTTATGCTAAAAACTGCAAAACAAAAGTACTTGTTCCGTTGAGCCTCTCATTGTATGGTCAGACCATAGATAAAAAATTTATGTCATCTCTATTTACTTTTTAAATGGTATGACAGACTCCTGTCAGACCTCTATGGCAAGCAGCTGCTTGAGGGGGTATTTATTTTTTATTTTATATGTAAAGAGAATGAATAATAATAAATAAATATTCCCCAAGCATATTCTTTTCACAGAGGTCTGACAGGAGCTTGTCAGTTTATGCGCCACAGCAGAAGATGTGTGAAGATGACTACACCTCAGCAAGTGGGTTGGGTTGTTTTACCTCTGAGCGGCACTTTTTTTGCACACCATGGGCTAAATGGCCAGGTCACATGGACCCCGAAGGCTCAGAGAAGGTTGGGGGCGGGGACCCACTGGAACAGCTGTTGGGAGACAGAGGGTAGCCTCCCGTCAAGGCCATCCAGCGTGTCCTTTAACGTGCACAGGGTATGGCTCTCCCACACACGGAGCCACGACTTAACGTCCTATCCGACGGACGGCGGCCTTTCCAAGCCCATCGGCGTCACTTACTGACCGTGGGCAGGACAGGGAGTTTTGCGGAGATAAATCTCAGCGCTGACCTAGCTGGGGCTGGAATCTGAGAACTACAAATTACGAGTCTGGCGCACTACCGACTGAGCCACCCCAACCCTCTCAGCAATTGAATTAAAATAGTAACTGAAAGTTAGTTTATGCATCAAATATATCATTTCTTGGACATAAAAACGTAAAAAAATCACTCAAAGGGAAATAATCATAAATATGTTTGCTTTAAATATCAACATTTCGGGAAACTCGAGTCGGCCTCCCAATATATGAATCCACCTTGCTTGTCGAAATGCAGGAAAGTACCAAGAATTTAGTTTGTAGGTGGGGAATCCAAAAATTCAGTTTCGAGAAGGGTTGAGATTTTAGTTTCACATGGAAGTTGGGGTCTGGTTTCTCAATTACTAAAATAGTCCATTAAATAGGAAAGGTTAGATTAATATTCTATATGGAATTAAATTTTATAGTTTTTTTCACTAATCTACTTTTAGTGCATGACAAAAAGCATGGGGCGAAAATGAAATTATGCAGAGTAATTCAAAATTCGCGTAAGACGAAATATAAAAGCTTATTATTTTGCGCCAATTGAACGGAATTGGAATTAAATACCGATTTTAATGTTGACAACCCTGCAGTCACTGACATATGCGACACTGTTTAGTTCTCACGCTGTCAGTTCTTTGTTGGTGACGTGTATTGTACTAGTTGTCCATAATCAAATTTTCCCAGGCCGAACGTGTATTCATCGTCGAAAGTTATTTAACAACAAATCATTTTTAAGTGTTGAAGGTGACATCAATGTACACTTTCCTGATTCTTCGGCACCCAATATCGAATTTGTAATTTCTAAATTAAGTGATTAAACATTGCGTAAGGTAGCGACAAATATGATGAGAAGGGTTCGCTGTTGTATTCAAGAACAGGAGGACACTTTCAACATCTATTGTAACACTTTGTGAACAATTTGTAAACTTCAATTGAAAAACTTCTCCTGTAGACACAGCTTGTAGTGGAGTACTGAGAAGAATACTTCAGACTAATTAGTCGTAGAATAGACAGTTAAAGAAAGCGAGGCGGTGTGAACCAAAATGGAACACAATTTTGGAAAATAAAAATCCTGGCGTTGTGAACCAAAATGGAACACAATCTTGGAAAATAAAAACGCAAGCGGAGTGAATCAAAATGGAACACAATGTTGGAAAATAAAAATCCAGGCGTTTGGATCTAAAATGGAACACAATGTTGGAAAATAAAAATGCAGGCGTTTGGATCCAAAATGGAACACAATGTTGGAAAGTAAAAATGCAGGCGGTGTGAACCAAAATGGAACATAATGTTGGAAAATAAAAATGCAGACGATGTGAATCAAAATGGAATACAATGTTGGAAAATAAAAATGCAGGCGGTGTGAACCAAAATGGAAATGCAGGCTGTGTAAACCAAATGGAACACAATCTTGGAAAGTAAAAATATAGGCAGTGTGAATCAAAAACGAAACAATCTTGGAAAATAAAAAATGCAAGCGGTGTGAACCAAAATGGTACACAATCTTGGAAAATAAAAATGCAGTCAGACCTTCTAAGGTTTGTGCAGAAGTTACTCCCCTTTTGATAATAGCTCTTGCTCATTGTAACAGTCGTTATAACATTTGAAAAAAAAGCACATTTGTTATTTTTGATAATTTAAAGAAACGTCAAAGAATTTTTAATTAAAATCCTTTCTAGAAAATTATCGAAGAGAATTAATGTTAAGTTTCTTAAATACATTTGAATGTGAATCTTAGAAGGTATATATCAGACGTACTCAAAATCTTCGTATTAAATCCATTAAATGTGAAGAGTATACCTTATTTGCATCCGATATTTGCTCCCGAAACAATTACAGTTCACACATTCTTATCGGAGTTTTATTTTGTTAAAATGCGATTGAAGGAAATATGAATAAAAACTCCGCGAATTTGATAAAGTAAACGTCTTTTTCTTCATTACTCATAAACTGATTATTTAGAACAATATGATAAATGCAGATTGTTTTCCCATTTCTCAGCTAATCTGAACGAAAAATAAAAGGAAAATTTATCAAACCGAAGAATTGTCAGAGAAAATTAAATTTTTGTGTGAATAGTTGTTAAATTTCTTTTTCTAATCTACCGACATAAGCTTAATTGTAACATTCGTATATAAAGCAAAAATCGAACTAAATTTCTTTACAGTTTAATCCGCTTTTGCTGTTTTTCCTTTTTTGTTTTTCAATTAAAGAAATGATTGTGTGAAAAACATATCAGCTGTTTATTAAAGCTTGCAAAAAAAGAAATAAATTACAAAAAAAAATGAAGCAATCGTATAAAGAATAATTAATTCTTTTAAGTAACTTCATTTTATTCATTAAATATAAGCATTTAATGCAGACAACAGAATAAATGCGTTATGTTGTTGAAAACTATTAATTTTAAATCTAGCTCATACAAATAAGTACATCAACGTAGGATCCTAAACATTCTTGCAAAACTGTTAGAATATTATTTAATATCAAAACAAAACATTAAGAATAACAATAACAGGCAACATCTTTTCCAACCAATGATTTTCCAAGGAGGTAAAAAACATTGAACGTATACAAAATCACACGTATTTTTCGAAAATTTCTGTAAAGATCACCAATAATTTTAATATCAATATTAACAAAGAGAAAATTTCTATTTCGGAAAGGGGTTACCGCTCAATCTTACCCCCATTCTTTCGCATTAATTGTCCGTTCCTTCCCTCGTTCTGTTTCTTTAGATACGATCCTGATTCAAAATAACAAAATAAAATTAGTGTTAAATGACAACGAAGAAAGCCTCTATTGCCTTTTTCATGACCTTTAATGATAAAATCGTTTCCGTAATTGTCCGCTAATTACAGCTAACCTCGTCCACAGGAAAAAAATCGGGGAATGGTGAGGAGGGGGCAAGAAACTCGAGTTCCAATGCACCATAACATTTCCCAAGTCGTCCCGTGGTCGAAT
The DNA here is from genome assembly GCA_038380435.1 of Ryuthela nishihirai. NCBI lineage: Eukaryota > Metazoa > Arthropoda > Arachnida > Araneae > Heptathelidae > Ryuthela > Ryuthela nishihirai. The sequence goes on along the minus strand of JAWZYU010000006.1, from coordinate 19,492,180 downwards.
AGTTAACGTGCTTGTCTACTGATCAAAGGGTTGGGTTGGGTTGTTTTACCTCTGAGCGGCACTTTTTTGCACACTATGGGCTAAATGGCCAGGTCAAATGGACCCCGTAAGCTCAGAGAAAGTTGGGGGAGGATACCCACAGGAACAGCTGTTGGGATACAGATGGTAGCCTCCCGCCAAGGCCATCCAACGTGTTCTTTAACGTGCACAGGGTATGGCTCTCCCGTACACGGGGCCACGGCTTTACGTCCCATCCGACGGACGGCGTCCTTTCCAAGCCCATCGGTGTCCCCTACTGACCGTGGGTAGGGCGGGGAATTTTGTGTAGATAAATCTCAACGCTGACCCAGCTGGGACTCGAACCTGAGAACTACAGATTACGAGCCTGGCGCGCTACCGACTGAGCCACCCCCGCCCCCACTGATCAAAGGGACCTAAGTTTGAGTCCCGGGTAAGGCATGGACTTTTGTTATTTCTCTGCTGAGGTCCCGCCATCCTCACAGACCTTTACTATGGCGTATTAAACCGACAGGCTCTTGTCAGACCTCTATGGCAGACAGCTGCTTGAGGGTATATTTCTTTATATTTATTTTATAAAATTTCTCATTTTTTTATATCTTTAATTCTTCAGCTGATGATCGTTTGTTGGCTATTTTGTAATTTGAATCTAATATATTTGAATTAATCTGAATATTTGAGTAGAGAAATTCGATGCTCCAGAGATTATTATGTCATCAAAATGATGACATAATAATTTGACAAAATTATGATAAATAATTGCTCAAAAGCAATAAAAATTGATGCTGTTATTTTAATTGTGGTAAATGTACCCTTTCCTTGAACTTTCTGAAGTATTGAACTGTCCCACTGAACTAAAATAAAGATCTTCTCAACAAGGAATCCCTAAAAGTCTAAAAAAAAAGGGTTATATCTCCACTTCTTTATATGCTGTTCATTTATTGTCTATTTTGTAAATGAATCTAAACATCTGAGTGGATAAATTCGATGTTCTACAAATTCTTATGTCATCAACATTCCAATTGCACCTTTTGATCAACAGTGTTGTCATATTTATTAGACAAAATTTCAACCAAACACAATAAAACTAAACGTGTTATGTGTAATCACAGTAAATGTACTATTTTCCTGAGCTTTTTGAAATAATCAAAATAGTACGTGGACCCTCTTTACTACTTTTGCGGACCCTTAGGGTTCCAAAATAACTTGATATAGATACAAAACTGAAAACCTTACAGATATGTCCATTCCTATCAATTTTAAGTCGTTCCAAAGAATTAACAATTTTAATCATAAACTAAAAACTCCAATGAATAACGAATGTTCATTATTTTCCAGAGTCTAACAGACTCAGACAAAGCTCAGCCTTGACCTGATCTCTTTAAGCTACTCGAATATATATATAGTTTTCTTTCATTTGAATCTCCACCATTAGGGGAAAAAGTATGTTTTAAAATCATTAATAACTCACATAAGTTATTACAGAGCTAGCGGAAAATTCATTTTCGGTTGCGTTTCGTGAGTACATACCTGGTCCAGCAGGATATCATGCTTCCTGGGGATTCTAACGGTATAATGAATATTTCTTTTTGGTTAATTCTATTCCAAGTAGTAGATCATTTACGTACCCGTACATTTCCTTGAAGGTTATACATATTGAGAAATAAGTGAATTCAATTTCGACTGATCATTCCTTGGAAATTCCATTGGCATACTTAGTGATTTTTTTTTACTACTCTCATCGGAACTCGTTTTATTGGTTTTCTTAAACTGGTGGTCTTTGGCGCTGGCGTCAGACACCCACCAATATACACTGACGAGCAAAAGTTAAGTTACCTTTACATTTTGTATCAAGGAAACTAACTTCGAAACTCTGTAACTTCTAAAATAAGCTTTTTATAGTAAAATATGACCGAAGAGAAAAATCTTAGTCAAAACTATATAACTCGCAATTTTCAGCAGCAATAGCTGGTATCTAAAGTTATGGAATCTGGAATATTTAACATCATTAATGCACTGCTATGAAATTCAAAAAATATTGACCAATATTGAAATAATCATTATCATAAATATCTAAAACGTAGACTTATTTTATTTCACATCCCGAAACAATACTTATCATTAAGTTTCATTTAACTTTTGTGGAAAATCTTATGACTGCCATTGCTATTGCTATAATCCAAACTTCCATAACTCTATAAATACCTAGAGGATATTATTGAAATTTGAGATTTGGATAGTTTCATTGAGATCGTTAATTCGTCTTCAAACATTTTACCATAAATGTCTTATTTTAGAAGTTACACAGTTTCGAAGTTACTTTCTTTTTTTAAATAAAATGATGTTGTAACTTAATCTTAATGAAATTTCAATGAAATAAAAAGATGCATTATTTTTAATAGCTGAAAAGACAACAGGAAATAATAAACATAATTGTATTTTCGTTTTATGGACTTCAGACAACTGGTCGATTACATTAGCATAATAAATATCATTATTAATTTCTCTTTAAGTATACTCAACTGTTTAATACTTCCACCATTTCTGTATGTTTTATGTGAAGTCTCCTATATAAGATTTTAGCAACTTTACCTCACCCGTGGGTGGGCATGGCTCAGTCCGCAGCTCGCCTGGCTCGTAATCTTTAGGGGCGGGGGTGGCTCAGTCGGTAGCGCGCCAGGCTCGTAATCTGTAGTTTCCCAGGTTCGAGTCCCAGCTGAGTCAGCGTTGAGATTTCCTCCGCCAAATTCCCCGCCCTGCCCACGGTCATAGGGGATACCGATGGGCTTGGAAAGGCCGCCGTCCGTCTGATGGGACGTTAAGCCGTGGCCCCGTGTGCGGGAGAGCCATACCCTGTGCACGTTAAAGAACACGCTGGATGGCCTTGACGGGAGGCTACCATCTGTCTCCCAACAGCTGTTCCAGTGGGTCCCCTCCCCCAACCTTCTCTGAGCCTAAGGGGTCCATGTGACCTGGCCATTTAGCAAAAAAGCATGGTGTGCAAAAAAGTGCCGCTCAGAGGTAAAACAACCCAACCCAATCGTAATCTTTAGTTCCAGGTTCGAGTCCCAGCTGGGTTAGCGTTGAGATTTATCTCCGAAAAACTCACCGCACTTCCCACAGTCAGTAGGGAACATCAACGGGCTCGAAAAGACCGCTGTCCATCGGATAGGACATTAAGCCGTGACCCCGTGTGCGGAAGAGAAATATTCTGTGCACATTGAAGAACACGTTGGGTGGCCTTGACGGGAGTCTATCATCTGTCTCCCAACAGCTGTGGGGCGGGGGTGGCTCAGTCGGTAGCGCGCCAGGCTCGTAATCTGTAGTTCCCAGGTTCGAGTCCCAGCTGGGTCAGCGTTGAGATTTATCTCCGCAAAATTCCCCGCCCTGCACACGGTCAGTAAGGTACACCGATGGGCTTGGAAAGACCGCCGTCCGTCGGATGGGACGTTAAGCCGTGGCCCCGTGTGCGGGAGAGCCATACCCTCTGCACGTTAAAGAACACGCTGGATGGCCTTGACGGGAGGCTACCATCTGTCTCCCACCAGCTGTTCCAGTGAGTCCCCTCCCCCAACCTTCTCTGAGCCTTCGGGGTCCATGTGACCTGGCCATTTAGCCCATGGTGTGCAAAAAAGTGCCGCTCAGAGGTAAAACAACCCAACCCAACAGCTGTTCCAGTAGGTCCTCTCCCCCCAATCATCTGAGCCTTTGGGGTCCTTGTGACCATTGTGGGCAAAAAAACATGATCATTTAGCCCACTGTGTGCAAAAAAAGTGCTACTCAGTGTTAAAACAACCCAAACTAATTTCACCCAAAAATGACATGGATTAAACACTGAACTACTAAATTATTAAAGAATTCCCATGTCTTATCAATGAGAATGTAACTTCGAAGCTCTAGAACTTCTAAAATATCTATTTAATGGAAAAATGTGGCTGAAGATAACGATCACATCAAATATATTTAAATATCTATTTTCAACAGTATTCGTTCGGTAGTTAAAAAGTTATGGAAGATACAATATTTTATAATTGTAATGCGCATAAGAATTTAGCTCAGAAATTAATTAGCATTTAAACAATTATTGTTTCGAACCAGGGGCGGGGGTGGCTCAGTCGGTAGCGCGCCAGACTCGTAATCTGTAGTTCCCAGGTTCGAGTAACAGCTGGGTCAGCGTTGAGATCTATCTCCGCAAAATTCCCCACCCTGCCCACGGTCAGTAGGGGACACCGATGGGCTTGAAAAGGCCGCCGTCCGTCGGATGGGACGTTAAGCCGTGGCCCCGTGTGCGGGAGAGCCATACCCTGTGCACGTTAAAGAACACACTGGATGGCCTTGACGGGAAGCTACCATCTGCCTCCCAACAGCTATTCCAGTGGGTCCCCTCCCCCAACCTTCTCTGAGCCTTCGGGGTCCTTGTGGCCTGGCCATTTAGCCCATGGTGTGCAAAAGAGTGCCGCTCAGAGGTAAAACAATCCAATCCAATGTTTCGAACCACTTAATAAAATGAATGCATATTTTAGAAGTTTTCGTAATGATTATTTCAATATTTGTCAATTGGAAATGATTTTTTATGAAACAAGGTAATTTATTTTTAATATTCCAACGTCAACATCTTTTTTAAATGCTGAATAAATAATGCTGGAATTCGATATGTAAACAGATTTCATTATGATCTCCATCATCTGTCATAATTTGTCATCAAATGCATATTTTAGAAGTTAAAAATAAAAAAGAAATAAATACCCCCTCAAGCATTGACATAATATGGAAATTATCTGATATTTTGCCCCTACTTTCCCTCGGTCAGTAGGGGACACCGATGGGCTTGGAAAGGCCGCCGTCCGTCGGATTGGACGTTAAGCCGTGACCCCGTGTGCGGGAGAGCCGCACCCTGTGCACGTTAAATAACACGCTGGATGTCCTTGACGGGAAGCTATCATGTCTCCCAACAGCTGCTCTATTGGGTTTCCTCCCCCAACCTTCTCTGAGTCTTCGGGGTCCGTGTGACCTGGCCATTTAGCTCATTGTGTGCAAAAAAAGTGCCGCTTAGAGGTAGAACAACCCAAACCAACTCTGATATTTTGGTAGGGCAGAGTATGATCCATTAATTTATAAAGAACTGAAATGAGCTTTCTAAAGATCAGAGACCAAGGCAAGCGCCCACACAAGAAGTCACCTTGGAACAAAGGAGAAAAGTCAACTGAATTCATACATTCCATATTCACCAGAGTCAATTGAATTCATACATTCCATATTCACCAGAGTCAATTGAATTCATACATTCCATATTCACCAGAGTCAATTGAATTCATACATTCCATATTCACCAGAGTCAATTGAACATTCCAGTTATAAATAACGAATAATTCAAACTTCGAAATATGTCTAAAGAATTACACCTGAGAAATTATTGTCTGCAACACCATTACTACTTTCAGTTACTCTTTCATTTTAGATTCCATTTTCGAATGATAGTCCAACACCTGGAACCTTTTCCCTGTCAAAATCTCTCATTTTCAGTTCCATATTTGGGGCTGGGTTAACTCTATAGGTATCAGCGTGCAAGATTCGTAATCTGAAGTTATTGCATGTAGGAGATCCAAACCATCGTACACATTAAAGAACATACTGGATGGCCTTGACGGGAGGCTACCATACGTCTCTTAACAGATATTTAGTGTTTCCTCTTCCCCAACCTTCGCCGAGTCCTCGGGGTTCTTGTGACCTGGCCATTTAGCCATTGTGTGCAAAAGAAAAGTGCCGCTCAGAGGTTAAGTTATTTTACCTCTAAGTGGTACTCTTTTTACACATAATGGGTTTGGCCAGGTTACAGGGACCCCGAGAGCTCAAAGTAGGTTGGAAGGGACCCACTAGACAGCTGTTAAGAAACATATGGTAGCCACCAATCAAGGCTATCCAGCGGGTCCTTTAACGTACACAATGTATGGCTCTCCGCACACAGGACAAAGATTTAATGTCTCCTCCGAAGGACGGCAGCCTTTTCAAGCCCATAGGTTTCCTTTCCGATCGAGGGCAGGACGGTGAGTTTTTCAGAGATTAATCACAACACTGGAGCAGATGGGACTCGAACCTGCGAACTGCAAGTTAAAAGACTAGTGCACTACCAACTGAGCCATCTCTTTCCACCTCGCTCAGAAATAAAACAATTCAACCCAACCTCCAGACTTTCTTCATTAAACAGATTGAAGAAAAGGAAATCAACCCCCTCACTTTCAGTGAACTAAAACGTGAAAATAAATTCCTCATTTGGGATAAAAACCGACTTATTTGACTCCACAAATATTCTCTGTTGAAGCCATTCGATAAACGATAAGCGAAAAGTCCCGTCTTATTTCCCAGCACCGAGCGCTACTCCGGAACTTTCTCCCCATTTGTACCGGGAGTGCCACCGTCACGGAAAGTTAAACGAGGTACCTGCACTGTATTTATTTGCCGGGATTAGTTTCCGATTTCGATCTGTGCTTCTGCAGAGAAGAGATAAATGAAGAGAAGCAAGGTCCGAGTTAGCGGTTTGCGCTGCTGCTTCAATGCAGGAGCCGTGCACGGCAGAGACCTGATTGAATGATTTGTGCAACGAGTCGTAAAGGAAGAATGTCACTCAGAAGATCCAGCCACATTCGTTGAAGTCACTTAGAAAAACGGTGGTTTGGTTTCGTTTAACCACAGAAAAGGTAGAAGAATGTAGACAGCAAGGAAAATATATCGATGTTGTTGTTGCTACTTTTTTCCTCCTCCAGTTTTTCTTCCGTATCTTTTTCATTCGTAAAAAAAGGATCTATTTCTTTCTCATAGAATTGTGTTTCTTTCCTTGTCGAGATGGATAGATCCCTGTAAAGTGATTTAAAAGGACCACGACACTGCGGAGCAGCGGCCTTTTGAATGCAGGCAAAAAGTTACAACCCTAAATTTATTGTATGATTATTTGATTTCGTTTCTTTTTACAGAAAACTTGAAGGAAAAGGTAACATGAGATAGCATTAAATTCCAGATCCCGATAGCCATTTTTTTAAGATAAAAAAATAAAAACAGAAAGTCTAAGAGGTTTTATTTCATTCTTTCTTATACTAGTCACAAATGAATGCGCACTTTCTTCCAAGTTACATTTAAAAGTTGGGTTGTTTTACTTCTGAGCCGTACTTTTTTGCACAGAATGGGCTAGATGGCAAGGTCACAAAGACCCCGAGGGCTTAGAGAAGGTTTAGGGAGAGGAGACCCGCTGAACAGCTGTTGGGAGACAGATGGTAGCCTTCCGTCAAGGCCATCTAATGTGTTCTTTAACGTATATAGGATATGGCTCTCTCGTACACGCGACCACGACTTAACGTCTGACGGACGGTGGCTTTCTAAGCCCATTGGTGCCCCTGCTGACCGAGGGCAGGACGGAGGATTTTTCGGATATAAATTTACCTCAAATTAAAGAGCGTGACGTCTACAATGCCATGAATATTTAGAAGCCTATGAAAACTATTCGTTTATTCCATTTCAAGCAGTAAATAATTACTCCAAACGAAGACCCTCAGTCATCATCATTTCATCTGTCTCAAATTACGATTCGTTCCCTCCAAAAAAAGAAAAACGTATATTGAACTTTAACCGTTGAAAGTAGGTGTTTTGATTGACAAAATAAAAAAAATGCATAAATAAAATAAATTAAAACATACTTATCTTTGCCACTCTAAAAATTAAAAAAAAACTACTAAACCATTATCATCATCCTCAAGCAACCATGGGCTACGGAGGTCCAACCAGACCATGCAATTTAGTTCTCCAAGCATATCTGTCCTGAGCTACATCTGCTGCATCTGGCCACTGCACACCAATTCTAACAAGGTCCTGTTTGACATTGTCTGTCCACCGCATCCTAGGTCTCCCCCTGTTTCTGAGGCCCTTAGGCACACTCTTCATAACCCTATTCACCAATCTATAATTATCCATACGGGCAACATACCGACGGTTAAATCACTTGCTTAATTCCTATTCGCTTTAAAGAAAAGTAGGAACCGATTGACTTACTCAACAAAAAAAAAAATTCTGTCTATTCGCTATAATTTTATAGTTTACATTTTAGCGCAAAAAATGATGGATCGTTTTTAATTCTTTAAATTTATCCTCACTATAATAATCTTTTGAGTTTCAACGAAAACATTTCTAGCACTTAAGATTCTGTAAGAGCAAAAAAGTTACAATTTGAGCCAGACTAGTGCAGCTCTTGTAGCTCGTATGACCAACTTAACTTTGAATGCTAACTTACATTTAAACACAAACGCATTCATCTATATTAAATGCAACTGAGGGTCTTCCTTTGGAGTAATTATTTAATGCTTGAAATGTAATAAACGAAGGAAACTCATAGTCTTCTAAATAGTTTCTCCGCTGGATCTAATTTAAATCTCTGGAACTGTTCATTAAACTTAGCGTGAGAAGAGAAATTAGAGATTCTCGGAAAATTCTAACTAATGAGAGTAATTAACATGTCAAATAAACATGCAGTTGCGGATGTCTGAAAACTTTCCAGCCTTTGGTCACTTCGTCAACAAACCAGAAGATAGCTTTTCCGTTATTTAATCTCTCTTACAGTAAAGATTTGCCAACCAATTAGTCTGAAATCTTTTCATAGGACCCAAATGCAATTTATGAATTTGGGCTAAGTTGGGTTGTTTTACCTCTGAGCGACACTTTTTTGCACACCATGGGCTAAATGGCCAGGTCACATGGACCCCGAACGCTCAGAGAAGGTTGGGGGAGGGGACCCACTGGAACAGCTGTTGGGAGACAGATGGTAGCCTCCCGTCAAGGCCATCCAGCGTGTTCTTTAACGTGCACAAGGGGCCACGGGCCGTGTGCTCTCCCGCACACGGGGCCACGGCTTAACGTCCCATCCGACGGACGGCGGCCTTTACCAAGCCCATCGGTGTCCCCTATTGACCGTGGGCAGGGCTGGGAATTTTTGCGGAGTGAATTTGGGCTAAAGTTTTTCTTTTATTTAGGAGGGGGGGGGGGAAGAGACAAGTAGTAATTTGCAGTTCTCAAATTCTAGTTTCACTTGTTTGATTTTTAGATTTATCTCGTTCATCCGTGTCCTGCCCTCAGTGAAAAAGCGGACACCATCGTGACACCGACGTGAAAAAGTCATCCGTCGAATGAGGCTTTAGGCCGTGTGCAAGGGGTTCAGTGTGCAGGGAAGCCTTACCCTGTGCACGCTAAAGAACACGCTGGATGGCCTTTCCCTCAGAAGGTCCGTTGGATACGACTTTAAGCGTGGCCCCGTGTGAGGGAGAGCCATACCTTCTGCACGTTAAAGAGCACACTGGATGATAATGACAGGAGACTTTCATCTGTCTCGTAAACAGCTGTCCAGTGTGACCCTTCCCCCCTAGAAAGACCACTATCCGTCGGATGGGATTTTAAGCCATGTCCCCATGTGAGGGAGAGCCATACTTTGTGCACGTTAAAGAGCACACTGGATGATCTTGACAGGAGGATTTCATCTGTCTCCTAAACAGCTGTCTAGTTTGACTCTTTCTGCCCAAAAGGCCGCCGTCCTTCGGATGTACTTTAAGCCGTGTCTTCGTGTAAGGGAGAACTACAGCTTGTGCTCGTTAAAGAGCACACTGAATGTCCTTGACAGGTAGCTTTCATCTGTCTCCTAAACAGCTGTCCAGTGTGACCCTTCCCCCCCCATAGAAAAACCGCCGTCCGTCTTATGGGATTTTAAGCCGTGTCCCCATATGTGGGAGAGCCATACCTTGTGCACGTTAAAGAGCACACTGGATGACCTTGACGGGAGGATTTCATTTGTCTCCTAAACAGCTGTCTAATTTGGCTCTTTCCGCCAGAGAGGCCGCCGTCCGTCAGATGTGACTTTAAGCCGAGCCCCCGTGAAAGGGAGAACTATACCTTGTGCTCGTTAAAGAGAACACTCAATGTCCTTAACAGGAGGCTTTCATCTATCTCCTAAATAGCTGTCTCGTTTCGTTCTTTCCCAAAGAAAGGCCGCCGTCCGTCGGATAGGACTTTAAGCGTTGCTCCCTGTGCGGGAATGACAAAAAAAATATTTAATTATTAATTACTTAATTAAAATTTTCATTATTTTAATTACTTATATCATTTAAGTACTTAAATTAGATGCAGCAGATGAACTATTTAGAAGATTATATAGAGACGTACATTGCGCACGATAAAGCACAAGCTGGATGGCATTTGTCTCCTAACAGCTGTCCAGTGGGTTCCCTACCCCAAACTTCTCTGAGCCTTCGGGGTCCTTGTGACCTGGTCATTTAGCCCATTGTGTGGAAAATAAGTGCCGCTCAGAGGCTAAAATAACGCTATCAAGATATCAAATATTTTTCAGTCAACCAATGATCTCATGTCACTACTTACAGATTGTGCCTTTTCGTGAACATTTTAAACCAAACAGACCGATTTATTTTACTAGGGATTTTTTTGACAGAAATCAATAGTCATCGATTCATTATATCTGAATGAGGAAATAAAATGTAACATGGGTTGTTTTACCTCTGAGCGGCACTTTTTTGCACACCATGGGCTAAATGGACAGGTCACATGGACCCCGAAGGCTCAGAGAAGGTTGGGGGAGGGGACCCACTGGAACAGCTGTTGGGAGGCAGATGGTAGCCTCCCGTCAAGGACATCCAGCGTGTTCTTTAACGTGCACAGGGTATGGCTCTCCCGCACACGGGGCCACGGCTTAACGTCCCATCCGTCGGACGGCGGCCTTTCCAAGCCCATCGGTGTCCCCTACTGACCGTGGGCAGGGCGGGTAATTTTGCGGAGATAAATCTCAACGCTGACCCAGCTGGGACTCGGACCTGGGAACTACAGATTACGAGCCTGGCGCGCTACCGACTGAGCCACCCCCGCCCTAAAATGTAGCGTGAGTTTGGTCTGGAAATTCATCTGGATGCCTAGTTGTATATCACCAGAAACTTGTTCTTTTTGAATTGACAGAGATCGAGCCTCGATGTGGGAAAAAATAGAGGGGGGAGAGCGAAAGGGAGGCGGCACGATCGAGCAGGAACGCCGTTCCAATATTTTTTATCTGTTTTAGTGGTGTTTAAAGTTTCTTAAAAAATGCTTGAAAATTGCTGTATTTTATATTTTTTTGCTTCCGTTCTGGTTACTGTCATTTTCAGAAGCGGAAGGGGTGAGAATGACCCGATTCCTCCCCCCTTCAACTAGGCTTTGGTAGAGACAATTCAAAAGAACCTTCCTAAAACTAAAACTGGAAAAATCGCATGTAAATTGGAAATACGAGGGAACTTCAGATTCCCCTATACAAATGCAAGTGTTGGGTTGTTTTACCTCTGAACGGGACTTTTTGCACAAAATAATCTAAAAGCCCAGGTCACAAGAATCCCGAGAGTTCAGTTGGGTTGGGTTGTTTTACCTCTGAGCGGCACTTTTTTGCACACCATGGGCTAAATGACCAGGTCACAAGGACCCCGAAGGCTCACAGAAGGTTGGGGGAGGGAACCCACTGGAACAGCTGTTGGGAGACAGATGGTAGCCCCCCGGCAAGGCCATCCAGCGTGTTCTTTAACGTGCACAGGGTATGGCTCTTCCACACACGGGGCCACGGCTTAACGTCCCATCCGATGGACGGCGGCGTTTCCAAGCCCATCGGTGTCCCCTACTGACCGTGGGCAGGACGGGGAATCTTGTGGAGATAAATCTCAACGCTCACCCAGCTGGGACTCGAACCTGGGAACTACAGATTACGAGCATGGCGCGCTGCCGACTGAGCCACCCCCGCCCCTTGAATTGACAGAGATCGAGCCTTGATGTGGGAAAAAGATAGAGGGGGGAGAGCGAAAGGGAGGCGTCACGATCGAACAGGATCGGCGTTCCAATATTTTTTTATCTGTTTTAGTGGTGTTTAAAAATTTCTTAAAAAATGCTTGAAAATTTATGCATTTTATATTTTTTGCTTCCGTTCTGGTTACTGTCATTTTCAGAAGCGGAAGAGGTGAGAATGACCCGATTCCTCCCCCCTTCAACCAGGCTTTGGTAGAGACAGTTCAAAAGAACCTTCCTAAAACTAAAACTGGAAAAATCGCATGTAAATTGGAAATGCGAGGGAATTTCCGATTCCCCTATACCAGGGGTGGGCAATTGTTTTCGCAGCTACACTGCGCATGCGTATTGACGTGGCCGTCCTAGTGGAAAATACGAGACGAATCTTCAGTCGCGCACGGGAAGGAAATCTCGGTTCAAGGCGGATTTTTTTGACTGTCTTGGCGGGCCACAAAAAACTCTTAGCGGGCCGAATGTGGCCCGCGGGCCGCTATTTGCCCACTCCTGCCCTATACAAATGCAAGTGTTGGGTTGTTTTACCTCTGAGCGGGACTTTTTGCACAAAATAATCTAAAAGTCCAGGTCACAAGAACCCCGAGAGTTCGAGAAGGTTGGAGGAGGGGACCCACTAAAACAGCTGTTGTGAGTCAGATGGCAGTCTCCCGTCAAGGTCAGCCAGCGTGTTCTTTAACGTGCACAGAGTATGGCTCTACCGCACACGAGGCCACGGCTTAACGTCCCATCTGACGGACAGCGGCCTTTCCAAGCCCATCAGTGTCCCCTACTGATCGTGAGTAGGACGGGAAGTTTTGCGGAGAGAAATCTCAACCCTGACCTAGCTGGGACTGGATCCTGGGAACTGCAGATTACGAGTCTGGTGCGCTACCAATCAAGCCACCCCAGTCCATATTGTGCCTCGTGAGTTTCCGCTGACTTTCATCAGTTCCCTTACGGATGCTCCTGCCCATCCGGCTCTAACGATGTGCTTCCTTTCGAAGTCAGTCAGATCAGCCTTTTGTCTTACGTCGCACTTCACTATTTCTTTCCACCATGATTTTATGGCTTTTATACGACTTTATAATGACATAAAATATTTACGTCAAATACTATATTTTACACACTCGACATGTTTCATGATACTTCGCAATAATTGGGTCAGGCAGTATATGGTCTCTCATGCACACGGGGCCATGGTTTAATGTACCGCCCGACGTACGACGACCATTCGAATTCCGTCGGTTGGGTTGTTTTACTTCTGAGCGGCACTTTTTTGCACATCATGGGCTAAATGGCCAGGTCACATGGACCCCGAAGTCTCAGAGAAGGTTGGGGGAGGGGACCCACTGGAACAGCTGTTGGGAGACAGATGGTATCCTCCCGTCAAGGCCATCCAGCGTGTTCTTTAACGTGCACAGGGTATGGCTCTCCTGCACACGAGGCCACGGCTTAACGTCCCATCCGACGGACGGCGGCCTTTCCAAGCCCATCGGTATCCCCTTACTGACCGTGGGCAGGGCGGGGAATTTTGCGGAGATAAATCTCAACGCTGACCCAGCTGGGACTCGAACCTGGGAACTACAGATTACGAGCCTGGCGCGCTACGACTGAGCCACCCCCGCCCCTCGAATTCCGTCGGACTATCGGTAGAATCATTAGAGTGCAAGGCTTTCTTGAAGTGAGTTTGTGCCATGGAAGGAATTTGAGGAAACTGTTTGCTTGCCCAGAAACTCAACACGAAAGATGTCGCTGTTGCATCTTTAATGCATGAGAGGAAGACTTGGTTGTAACAGAGGAAGAATAAAAGCGGACTAGTGCTTGGTGACGCGTGGTGCCCCCGAAATGTGTGTTGCAGCAGAGCGAATTACATATGTGGGACAAGAAGACGTAAAACGAAAAAATAATGTTGGGAATGTGTAAGAGACTGTGTCCGATAAAATATTGGAATAATATATCTATTGGAATTGAAAATTTCATAGAAAATAGTTATTTATTAAGTATTTCTTTTTGTTTCATTGTTCCACTGGAGAGATATTAGGAGAAAAATTAAATCTCCCGTCAAAATTATCTGGCGCTTTCTTTGAAGTTTACAGGTATTGCTCTTCTGTACACTGGGATAAAGCTTTATGTACCATCTGACGGAGGGCGGCCTTTTTCAATTCATTGGTGTCCCTTTCTCACCGAGGACGGCCTTTTTCAAATTTATCGATGTCCCCTTTCTCATCGAGGGCGGCCTTTTTCAAATTTATCGATGTCCCCTTTCTCGGCGAGGGCGGTCTTTTTCAATCCATCGGTGTCCCTTTCTCATCGAGGGCGGCCTTTTTCAATTCATCGGTGTCCCTTTCTCATCGAGGGCGGCCGTTTTCGAGCCCATCGGTGTTCCTTTCTCACCGAGAGCTATCTTTTTCGAGCCCATCGGTGCCCCTTTCTCACAGAGGGTGGTCTTTTTCGAGCACATCGGTGTCCCCTTTCTCACAGAGGACAGCCTTTTTCGAGTCTATCCTCACCGAGGGTGGCCTTTTTCGAGTCCGTCGGTGTCCTCTTTCTCACTGAGGGCAGCCTTTCTCGAGTCCATTGGTTCGACCTCTTTCTCTCAAAGAGGGCGACCTCTTTCGAGTCCATCTGTGTCCCCTTGGGGCGGGGGTGGCTCAGTCGGTAGCGCGCCAGGCTCGTAATCTGTAGTTCCCAGGTTCGAGTCCCAGCTGGGTCAGCGTTGAGATTTATCCCCGCAAAATTCCCCGCCCTGCCCACGGTCAGTAGGGGACACCGATGGGCTTGGAAAGGCCGCCGTCCGTCGGATGGGACGTTAAACCGTGGCCCCGTGTGCGGGAGAGCCATACCCTATGCACGTTAAAGAACACGCTTGATGGCCTTGACGGGAGGCTACCATCTGTCTCCCAACAGCTGTTCCAGTGGGTCCCCTCCCCCAACCTTCTCTGAGCCTTCGGGGTCCATGTGACCTGGCCATTTAGCCCATGGTGTGCAAAAAAGTGCCGCTCAGAGGTAAAACAACCCAACCCAACCCTGTGTTTCCTTTCTCACCGAGGGTGGCCTTTTTTGAGTCTATCGGTGTCCCCTTTCTCACTGAGGATGGCCTTTTCCGAGTCCATCGGTGCCTCCTTTCTCACCGAGAGTTGCCTTTTTCGAGTCCATGGGTGTCCCCTTTCTCACCGAGGGTGGCCTTTTTTGAGTCCATCTGTGCCCCTTTCTCACCGAGGGTGGCCTTCTTCGAGTTCATTGGTGGTCCATCTTTCTCACCGAGAACTAAATGGGAGTCAGCAGAGATAAATCTTAATGCAGGTACAGTTGGTACTGCAATCTAGGAACTGCAAAATACGGGCTTGATGCGCTACCGACTGAGCCAACTTCCGCCTTTACGAGACCAGATGCTGTAAACGAATAATGCCCTCCTTAGTCTTGTGATGTACTCCCTATTCGGAATGCAATGGGACTGGTCCAAATGTTGTGGCCGCTGGAGGACGATGCACTTGTTTTATTGTTACTTCACCTTCTATTCGGTGAAAAGACAGATTCGCGGGATTTTACACCCACGGAAGCACAAGTCGCTATGGGTGTAAAATCCCGCGAATCTGTCTTTTCACGCGCGAATCATGTTGAATGATGAATGACAATAGTCCATCAATTAATCGCACGAGAGTTACATGGGATTTATTCACACTATATACAGCTACGTGCTTGGAATGCGCTCAACTCCGTGGGCCTTTGCTGCATTGCTGCTGCAAACAATAATAATGAGGTGAAGAATCGCACACTCTGCAAGTTCTCACTTTATAGACCTCGAACTCGGCGAAAGGATAATCAACCTTTGCCTACCCTGTGGTTCCCTATGAATCCACAAATTGTTATCAGATTCATCGCTCAACTCCGTGAGCCTTTGCTGCCTTGCTGCTGCAAAAATTAACAATGAGGTGGAGAATCGCACACTATGCAATTCTCACTTTACAGACCTCAAACTCGGCGAAAGGATAATCAACCTTTGCCTACCCTGTGGTTCCCTATGAATCCACAAATTGTTATCAGATTCACCGCTCAATTCCGTGAGCCTTTGCTGCCTTGCTGCTGCAAACATTAACAATGAGGTGGGGAATCGCACACTATGCAATTCTCACTTTACAGACCTCAAACTCGGCGAAAGGATAATCAACCTTTGCCTACCCTGTGGTTCCCTATGAATCCACAAATTGTTATCAGATTCACCGCTCAATTCCGTGAGCCTTTGCTGCCTTGCTGCTGCAAACATTAACAATGAGGTGGAGAATCGCACACTATGCAATTCTCACTTTACAGACCTCAAACTCGGCGAAAGGATAATCAACCTTTGCCTACCCTGTGGTTCCCTATGAATCCACAAATTGTTATCAGATTCACCGCTCAATTCCGTGAGCCTTTGCTGCTTTGCTGCTGCAAACATTAACAATGAGGTGGAGAATCGCACACTCTGCAATTCTCACTTTACAGACCTCAAACTCGACGAAAGGATAGCCAACCTTTGCCTACCCTGTGGTTCACTCTGAATCCACAAAACTGTTATCAGTTTCACACAAGAATCTCAATTCCCTTTGGAATCTAACCCTCTTCTTCGGGGTTACCTCGAGTAAGGGGCGGCGTCCTTCTACGCTTGTCGAAACGACTTTCTCGTTCGACAGCTCACCCAAAACTGTTGTCTCAAATCTCCCGCCTAGCCTCCTCGCTGCACTATCGCCCTAGGCTAGTCGTAAATGATCATAAAAAGACTTCTGGAGCTGTGATCTCATGAGCGCAGCACTTGGACCCGAAAACAACAACAGTGAGTCATCCCCATCAGAAACATTTCCAAGAACATATTCAATATATTAAAATATCTACAATAATATATGTACAATAGAAATACATCAATAAATAAATAAACATAAAATTCGGGGGACATGACAAGTCCCATTTGAACTGAAGGAAATTTAAAGCGGAAACCCCATTTGGGCTGGGAAGCGTAAGAAAAGGAAAGTAAACGAAAGCAGAAATTCTCTTTTGCACTGGGGAGAAAAGCAAACAAAAGCAGACCCCCCTCCATTTGGGGTGGGGAGAAAAGTAAACAGAAGCAGACCTCTCCCCCCTCCATTTGGGGTGGGGAGAAAAGCAAACAAAGGCAGACCTCCCCCTCCATTTGGGATGTGAAGAAAAGCAAAAAAAGCAGACCCCCCCCCTCCATTTGGGGTGGGGAGAAAAGTAAACAGAAGCAGACCTCCCCCCCTCCATTTGGGGTGGGGAGAAAAGTAAACAGAAGCAGACCTCCCCCCCTCCATTTGGGGTGGGGAGAAAGGTAAACAGAAGCAGACCCCCCTCTCCATTTGGGGTGGGGAGAAAAGCAAACAAAAGCAGACCTCCCCCCCTCCATTTGGGGTGGGAAGAAAAGTAAACAGAAGCAGAAATTCTCTTTTGCACTGGAGAGAAAAGCAAACAAAAGCAGACCTCCCCCGCTCCATTTGCAGTGGGGAGAAAAGTAAACAGAAGCAGAAATTCCCATTTGGATTATATAAAATGCAAATTAAAGCAGAAACCTCCATTTGAGCTGGGGAGAAAAGTAATCAAAAGCGGAAATCCCCATTTGAACAGAAGGGGAAAGTAAACCAATAGAAGGATTTTCCCACCCAATTTGGACTGAAAATGATAAAAGTAAACGGAAAACTACTCCTCTCCTCTACACCCATTTGAACTAAAGATAAAAAGTTAAAAAAAACTCTCCCATTTTGACTGAAGAGGAAAGTAAAAAAAAATCTGTTTTTTTTTTTTCCATTTTCACTGAATAGGGAAGTAAAAAAAAAGTCTCCCATTTTGATTGAAGAGGAAAGTAAAAAAGTCTCCCGTTTCGACTGAAGAGGGTAGTAAAAAAAGTCTCCCATTTTGACTGAAGAGGAAAGTAAAAAAAAGTCTCCCATTTTGACTGAAGGGGAAAGTAAAAAAAGTCTCCCATTTGGACTGAAGAGGAAAATAAAAAAAGTATCCCATATTGACTGAAGAGGAAAATAAAAAGGTCTCCCATTTTGACTGAAGAGGAAAGTAAAAAAATCTTTTCCATTTTGACTGAAGAGGAAAGTAAAAAAAAAATTAGGAGAGCATATTGCCTCTGGCGAATAGAGGATGCTCGTTTTCAGATGAAACGAAGTTTTGAAAACCCCGAATTTTGCACCCTTCAACAACAGTAATTCATAATAAATGAATGATTGGAAAATGCAAATAATATATATTACTACCACTCCTAATACACCACATATACTGCCCGTTGCATTGATAGAGGTGAACCAACTGCATGGCCTGCACTCTCCCCCGATTTGAAGACACTGGATCTCTTCTTATAAGGCACGTTAAGGCTGATGTTTAGGGTACCCAGTTACAAATGTACAAGCTCTCCGCGAATGCATCATCGGTGGTTGTGAAAGAATTCGGAACACTCCGCAATTTTTCGACGTGTTGGACAATCGAGGAGTTGTTTCGATGATTTGTTTGCTGTGAGTGGTGTACTGCTGCTCACGGAGACCATTTCGAACAATTGCTTTGATGTAGATTTACATAATTGTTCTCATCGATCACTTACAGTGTGCTGTAATAACTGGAATCAAAATTAATTAATTTCACAAGTTTTCTTGCACTCTCGAAATGTGTTATAACTCGGAAGCGTTTGTGACCAATTGTTAACAGAAAACTTTTGTCATAACTAAACACGGTAAAACATATTCCCAGAGAATAATTAAACTTTTGGAATTGGGTTGGGTTGTTTTTACCTCTGAACGGCACTTTTTTGCACACAATGGGCTAAATCGCCAGGTCATAAGGACCCCAAAGGCTCAGAGAAAATTTGGATAGGGGATCTACTGGAATGGCTGTTAGGAGATGGTAGCCTCCTATCAAGGCCATCCAGCATGTTCTTTAAGGTGCACAGGGTATGGCTTTCCCACACATGGGCCCACGGCTTAATGTCCCATCTGACGGATGGCGGCCTTTCCAAGCCCATCTGTTTTCTCTACTGATCGTGGGCAGGGCGGGGAATTTTGCGGAGATAAATATCAACGCTGACACATGCGGGACTCGAACTCATGAACTGCACATTACGAGCCTGGCGCACTACTGATTCAGCTGCCACAGCGCCCCTAAAGCTTTTGGAAACACTCTGTATATCATTTATACTGCGATTCCATTGCCTCCCTTTTGCTCTCTAAGAATTACCCATTTTGAGAAAAAACCCTTATTTATATTCGTATTAACTGTAACGATTAATTGAAATACTCTACAAAGTAAATTTTTAATAATTACTTTCTAAAACTTCAACTTATTTTAAACGTGTTTTTCCTCCATTCTGGGGGCGGGGGTGGCTCAGTCGGTAGCGCGCCAGGCTCGTAATCTGTAGTTCCCAGGTTCGAGTCCCAGCTGGGTCAGCGTTGAGATTTATCTCCGCAAAAATTCCCCGCCTTGCCCACGGTTAGTAGGGGACACCGATGGGCTTGGAAAGGCTGCCGTCCGTCGGATGGGACGTTAAGCCGTGGCCCCGTGTGCGGGAGAGCCATACTGTGTGCACGTTAAAGAACACGCTGGATGACCTTGACGGGAGGCTACCATCTGTCTCCCAACAGCTGTTCCAGTGGGTCCCCTCCCCCAACGTTCTCTGAGCCTTCGGGGTCCATGTGACCTGGCCATTTAGCCCATGGTGTGCAAAAAAGTGCCGCTCAGAGGTAAAACAACAACCCAAACAACCTCCATTCTGTTTATAGCAGTAGATTCAACAAAAATAATTTCAGTGAAGAAAGTGACCATCTATTAAAACCATGCTGTCATTTTTCAAAAAAGTGAAGTGCAATTTTAATTTTTTTCTCTTCTTTTTAAATAAAATTTTAGTGGGTTGGTTTGTTTTACCTCTGAGCGGCACTTTTTTCCCCACAATGGGCCAGATGGCCAGGTCACAAAGACCCCGAAGGCTCAGACAAGGTTGGAGAAGGGGACCCACCTGGACAACTGTTGGGAGACAGATGATAGCTTCCCATCAAGGCCATCCAGTGTGTTCTTTAACGTGCATAAAGTATGTCTCTCCTACACACGGGGCCAAGGCTTAACGTCCCATTCGACCAACGACGGCTTTTACAAAACCATCGATGTCCTCTACTGACCATGGGCAGGGCTGGGGTTTTGTGGAGATAAATCTCAACACTAGCCGAGCTGGGACTCGAACTTGGGAACTGCAGATTACTGAGCCACCCCACCCCCCCGCCTCTAAATTTTTAGTGAATAATTTATTTTCTCTGATTGTTTCCCTACTATATGAAATGCAAGATAAGAGTCGAAAGACATTTGAGGTCCCAACTTACGCCTTGTCCAAACTGAACCTCTTTTTCTAATAAGCTCTATGTTCCCCACACTGCCTTGTGCACTAGGATATACCACTGAGATTGGAAAAGCAACCTTTCATCAGATGAGAGGTTAAGCTGTGCGTGTTAAAGAACACGTTGGATGGTTTTGACTGGAAGCTCCAATTCTCACTCCTTGAGATGTTCAGTGGAGTCCTTTATCCTAAGAGGAGCAGTGATAGCTGTGTCGGTACCGCGTCTGGTTCGAGTTCCAGCTTGGTCAGCGTTGAGATTTATCTCTGCAAAACTTCGCCCCCCCCCCCGCTGCCCACGGTCAATAGGGGACACCGATGGGCTTGAAAAGGCCGCCGTCCGTCGGATGGGACGTTAAGCCGTGGCCCCGTGTGTGGGAGATCCATACCCTGTGCACGTTAAAGAACACGCTGGATGGCCTTGACGGGAGGCTACAATCTGTCTCCCAACCTTCTCTCAGCCTTCGGGGTCCATGTGACCTGGCCATTTAGCCCACGGTGTGCAAAAAAGTGCCGCTCAGAGGTAAATCAGCCAAACAATCCATCTTAGCCGGCGTTGAGATTTATCTCCGCAAAACTACCCACCCTGCCTACGGTCAGTAGGGACACCGATGGGCTTGGAAAGGCCGCCGTCCGTCGGATGGGACGTTAAGCCGTGTCCCCCTTTGCGCGAGAGCCAAACCCTGTGCACGTTAAAGAACACGCTGATGTCCTTGACAGTAAATTACCCTCTGTCTCCCAACAGCTGTTCAGTGGGTCGCCTTCTCCAACCTTCTCTGAGCCTCCGGGGTCCTTGTGACCTGGCCATTAGCCCATTGTGTTAAAAAAAGCGCCACTCAGAGGTAAAACAATCCAACATTTGCATTTGTATAGGGGAGGTGGATGAAGGTGATCTTTCCTGCATCTCCTGTTGAGAATGCTGTTAAACACATCGATTGGTAATTGTAGAGCCAGATCAACTATGACAGCATAATATATATTTTTTAAATTCAAGTCAAATGGGTAATATTCCACTCCCGAACTTCTTTTTACCTTCTCTGTTAATTGATTACACCAATTAATTAATCTTCACTCGTGATTGTGGGTGAAATCACAGATTCGCGGGTTTTACACCCGCGCTTAGGTGTGCTTCAGACGTGCTGTGCCTTCGATGAAATAAACAAATGTCTAATTCCTTAAGTAGAGGACAACCCAGTATTTATTTAACTTCACACCCATATATATACATATGGGAATGTACTCGATTCTGTAGACCTTAAGAATGGTTGAGTTGTTTTGCTTCGGGGGGAAACTTTTGCACACCATGGGCTAAATGGCCAGGTCACACGGGCCCCGAAGGCTCAGAGAAGGTTGGGGGAGGAGACCCACTGGAACAGCTATTGGGAGACAGATGGTAGACTCCCGTCAAGGCTATCCAGCGTGTTCTTTAACGTGCACGGGGTAATGCTCTCACGCACACGGGACAACGGCTTAACGTCCCATCCGACGGACGGCGACCTTTCCAAGCCCATCGGTGTCCCCTACTCACTGTGGGCAGGATGAGGAATTTTGCGGAGATAAATCTCAACGCTGACCCAGCTGGGACTCGGACCTGGGAACTACAGATTACGAGCCTGGCGCGCTACCGACTGAGCCACCGCCGCCCTCCTTAAGAATGGCTTTATAGGTGTTCTTGTAGACTTTGTCCAATCAGCTTAATTTAACCTGAATGTTGTTTTGTTGTTGCAGGCATTCATTTGATGAGGTGGAATTCTTTACTTTCTTGTGCAGAAACTGCTTTACTGACCTCAAAAATAAAATAAATTGGAGGAATACGACAGGGGTTTACAGTGGAGCCCTCTCCCAGCATAATGAATATGATGGAACTCTCGTTATGCGAAATATTATTTATGTAAATTTGGGTTGTTGGGTTGTTTTACCTCTGAGTGGCACTTTTTTTGCACACAATGGGCTAAATGGCCGGGTCACATGAACCCGGAAGGCTCAGAGAAGCTTGGGGAGGGGACCCACTGGAACAGCTGTTGGGAGACAGATGGTAGTCTCCCGTCAAGGCCATCCAGCGTGTTCTTTAACGTGCACAGGGTATGTCTCTCCCGCACACGGAGCCACAGCTTAACGTCCCATCCGACGGACGGCGGCCTTTCCAAACCCATCGATGTCCCCTACTGACCGTGGGCAGGGCGGGGAATAACACGAATATCCATGCCTTACCCGGGGCTCGAACCCAGGTACCATAGATCAGTAGCCAAGTGCGCTAACCACTCTGCCACGGGACGGCTAAATTTGGGAAATATACGTTAAGTGCCTATTTCTTCCTAAGACTATCGCAAATTAACGCTTTTTAGCTTAAAAAATGTACTTTATAAAATTTTAATGCTAATTCTTGACAAAGTATTTTATCAGAACATAATAAAAGATTAAAATTAGTAGAAACAACATGCTACAGTATAATAATCACTCAATTTGGCAGCTTTATTTTGTCCATTTTAACAGAATGGTGGAAATGGTTGGGTTAAGTCAATGATTACTCTGTAGCAAACACACACTTATTTTAACCACTTTTCAAATTTCTCAAAAATTTATTAACTTAAGGGCGGTTATTAACTCAACGATTTATTAACCTTTTCTAACATTCCTATCCTTTGCGAATTATCTTTAGGGGTCATTGAGATCAATATCAATTCACTTTTAAATTTAAAAAACTGAATGAAAGCACAAATCTTTAAGAGAGCTCTTTCCACATCTGAACACAGCAAACAATGAAAACAAGGACAACGGAGTTGCAAATACACTATCTGATCAAAAGTATCCGGACACCCCTTCTGAATAGTGGATTCGTCCATATACGCCATGCCATGTCCCAAACAGGTAGGGGCGGTGGTGGCTCAGTCGGTAGCGCGCCAGGCTCGTAATCTGTAGTTCCCAGGTTCGAGTCCCAGCTGAGTCAGCGTTGAGATTTATCTCCGCAAAATTCCCCGCCCTGCCCACGGTCAGCAGGGGACACCGACGGGCTTGGTAAGGCCGCCGTCCGTCGGATGGGACGTTAAGCCGTGGCCCCGTGTGCGGGAGAGACATAACCTGTGCACGTTAAAGAACACGCTGGATGGCCTTGACGGGAGGCTACCATCTGTCTCCCAACAGCTGTTCCAGTGGTCCCCTCCCCCAACCTTCTCTGAGCCCTCGGGGTCCATGTGACCTGGCCATTTAGCCCATGGTGTGGAAAAAAGTGCCGCTCAGAGGTAAAACAATCCAACCCAAACAAGTATAAAAGGACGCACGTGGCCTGGAAAACCTCATAGACACCAATGAACAGGAGAATGGGCCATACGACAGAGCTCATTAACTTTCAACATGTAACGGTCATAGGATGCTACCTCAGCAACACCTCATTTCGGACATTTTGGCTTGTTGTAGCTGCCCCGATCAACTGTAAGTGATGTTATTGTAAGGTGGAAACGCCTAGGAGCAACAACAGTGCAATCGCAACCTAGTAGACCACGTAAAATGACAGGGCAGAATCGCTGAACTGAATCGCTGTGCTGTAACGGGTGGTGAGACAATATCGCCTATCCTCTGTTGCAACACCCACTACAGAGATCCAACATACCTCTGGAAGCAACGCCAGCTCCATTACAGTTCGTCACGAGCTGCTGGAAATGGGTTTCCATGGCCGAGCAGTAGCACACAAGCCTATTTCAACAAGATCAACGCCAAGCGTCGATTGGAGTGGTATAAAGTACGGCCTCAGTGGACTCTTGAGCAGTAGAACAGCGTTCTCTGGAGTAACGAATCACGTTCTACCATCTGGCAGACCGACGGAACGAGTCTCGGTGTGGAGGATGCCAGGTGAATGCTACCTGCCTGATTGTGTTGTGCAAACTGTGAAGTTTGGTGGAGGAGGCATCATGCTCTGGGGATGTTTTTCATGTTTCGGGCTGGGCCTCCTATTGCAACGAACGGAATTCTGAATACCACGGCCTATAATGATATTCTCGACAATTCTGTGCTCCCAACTATATGGCAACAGTTCGGTGAAGACCGTTTCCTGTACCAACATGACAATGCCCCCATCCACACAGCGAAGACCGTGCAGGAATGATTTCATGAAATGAGTGTGGAAGAATTTGACTGACTTGCACAGAGCCCTGATCTCAACCTCATGGAATACCGTTGGGATGAATTGGAACGCCGACTGCGAGCCAGGCTGAACAGCCCAACATCAGTGACCGGCCTCACTAATGCTCTTGTGGCATAATGGCAGCCAATTCCCGCAGCAACGTAACAATATCTAGTGGAAAGCCTTCCCCGTAGAGTGGACAGCAGCAAAGGATGGTCCAACGCGATATTAATTCCTTTCCTATTACCGAGAGTTTGTGGATGAGCGAGTCCCCGATATTTTTGATCATATAGTGTACCTTATAAGTGGGCTTCGCTAATTGGCTGAGACCTGCTGGTTCCACTTAAAAGCGTTTTGATTGGCCGAAATTGGCGACAACGTGACTTGGTAAATAATTCTTAATGCCGTAAAAATTCGTTATGTAAGTCAATGGGGGCTTATAGGAGACAGTTCGTTAAGAGAAAAAGCATTGTCCGATTACTCTGTTATGCTAGGGTCCATTGTATTTGGCAAAAATATAAATGTTGTACTTAAACATCTGTCAAGTAACGTAAAGAGTAGGTGGCAATTTTTTTAATTTTAATCTAATATTAGATTTTACTTTGTCTTGAAAGGTTGTGTTGTTACCTCTGAGCGGCACTTTTTTGCACACCATGGGCTAAATGGCCAGGTCAATGGACCCAGAAGGCTCAGAGAAGATTGGGAGAGGGGACACACTGGAACAGCTGTTGGGAGACAGATGGTAGCCTCCCGTCAAGGCCATCCAGCGTGTTCTTTAACGTGCACAGGGTATGGCTCTCCCGCACACGGGGCCACGGCTTTACGTCCCATCCGACGGACGGCGGCCTTTTCAAGCCCATCGGTATCCCCTACTGACCGTGGGCAGGGCGGGGAATTTTGCGGAGATAAATCTCAATGCTGACCTAGCTGGGACTCGAACCTGGGAACTACAGATTACGAGCCTGGCGCGCTACCGACTGAGCCACCCCGCCCCGTCTTGAAAGGTATTCAGGTGAGATTCTTAGGTTTACGATATGCCACGAATTGCCATTCTGCTACGGTTTAACATCTATGTGGTATTAAACCAACACCTGCTTTAGCAGAAGGCCAATGAACCAAGTTATGACGTGAGTCTAAGTAGTCCTAACATCTAGACGATTCTTATATCTTAATTTCTGTTATTATTACTGGTAAATTCTTGTGTTAAACTTCTTACTAATGTTTATCTGCAATAAATAAATACCCCCTCAAGCAGCTGTTTGCCACAGAGATATGAAAGGAGCTTGTCAGTTTATATGCCAGAGTAGAAGGTCTGAGAGGATGGCAGAACCTCAGCAGAAAAACTACACATACATCCATGCCTTACCCGGGGCTCGAACCCAGGTCCCTTAGATCAGTAGCCAAGCGCGCTAACCAGTCTTGCTATGTCTGTTTATCTATAAATGTATTTTGTATAGAAAGAAATTTTTCATATTTATTATCAAACGTCATAATGCTAATTAATACAAATAATTTTTCTCCTAAATAAAATATATTTATAGATAAACATTAGTATAAAGTTTAGCACAAGAGTTCATCAGTAATAATAGTAGAATCAAAAGTATACACCGAAGAGCCAAAACATTATGACCAGCGTATCTTTATGCAAATCAGAGCAACTGCATATAAACGACGGCGAGATTCATGAAAGGGTATGAATAACACCTGATACTGAGCTCTGTTAATCAGTGTTATTCTTGTTCTTCGGATGGTAAAGGCAGCGGACTTAAGTGAGTTTGACAAAGGCCAAATTGTAATGACCAGAGACTGGATCAGAGCATTTCCGAGACGGCAAGACTTGTGGGGTGCTCATGGTGAGCCGTCGTTAGTACGTTCAAAAAGTGGTGCGAGGATAGATAAACCACGAAAAGCCAGCAAGATGTGGTCTGCCCATGGCTTATCGATGCTAGAGGTGAGCGAAGGCTATCCCTTATGGTACGAGCCAATAGAAGGGATACTGTGGCCAACTTGCCCATAATTTGAATGCTGGTGACGGGAGTAATGTCTCACAACACATAATACATCGAACCCTACTGAAAAAGCACCTAAAATGGGCACACGTGCATCAAAACTGGACCTTAAATGATTAGAAGGTCGTCTGGTCCGATGAATCTCGATTCCTATTGCACCACGTAGATGACCAGATACGTGTGCATCGTTTACCTGGGGAAGTGTTGGCACCAGGATGCACCGTAGGCAAAAACAAGCAGTGGAGGAACTGTAATGCTTTGGGTTGTTGTTGTTGTTGTTGTTGTTGTTGTTTTACCTCTGAGCGGCACTTTTTTGCACACCATGAGCTAAATGGCCAAGTCACATGGACCCCGAAGGCTCAGAGAAGGTTGGGGGAGGGGACCCACTGGAACAGCTGTTGGGAGACAGATGGTAGCCTCCCGTCAAGGCCATCCAGCGTGTTCTTTAACGTGCACAGGGTATGTCTCTCCCGCACACGGGCCACGGCTTAACGTCCGATCCGACGGACGGTGGCCTTTCCAAGCCCGTCGGTGTCCCCTACTGACCGTGGGCAGGGCGGGGAATTTTTCGGAGATAATCAGTGCTTTGGGCAATGTTCTTCTGAGTAACCCTGGACCCAATCATTCATGTGCAGGAAATTATGACGTCTGCCAGTAGTAAGTACAGTAAGTTTATTTTGTTGAAAATACAATAAAACCCTACTGAAAAAGCACCTAAAATGTGCAGACGTGCATCAAAACTGGACCTTAAATGATTAGAAGGTCGTCTGGTCCGATGAATCTCGATTCCTATTGCACCACGTAGATGACCAGATACGTGTGCATCGTTTACCTGGGGAAGTGTTGGCACCAGGATGCACCGTAGGACAAAAACAAGCGGTGGAGGAAGTGTAATGCTTTGGGCAATGTTCTTCTGAGTAACCCTGGACCCAATCATTCATGTGCAGGAAACTATGACGTCTGCCAGTAGTAAGTAAAGTAAGTTTATTTTGTGTTTTATGTACACATACAGTGCATGGTTGCCACAAAGTAATAATTAGAATAACAACTATTTGCTCTATAATACAAATAAGCTTGAATATATATTTTAAATATATATATAACTTAAACTATGCGTCTCATTTCCTATTATACCTACCTAAACATCATTGCAGACCAGGTGCATCCTATCATGGCAACGGTATTCCTTTCTAGTAATGCCTTCTTTCGACATGTTAATGCGCCATGCCACGCTGCCCGGATTGTTTGCAAATAGTTCGCGGAACATGAGGAAACTTCCAGGTATTGTCCTGGCCTCCAAATTCACCAGATAGAACCCCGTGTCACGTGACACGAAGGTTGCCAGATCACTAATTTCGAAAAAAATCGTTGACAGATATTTTTTCTGAAGTCTGTAATCAACCATGGTGTTCGGATACTTTTTTGAGCGACTGTACAAGACTTAAAGGATCTGCTGGTAATGTGTTGGTGCCAGATTCCTCAAGACACCTTTATAAATCTTATAGCGTCCATGCCTCGCCGGGTAAGAGCTGTTTTGGCGGCATATGGAGGACCAACATCATATTAGGCAGGTGGTTATAACTTTTTGGCTCTTCAGTGTAAGAACTGCCTATATAATAGGACTCCTTATGCTGACGTCATAAATTTGGTTCACTGGCCTTCTGTTATGTAGTAGTAGTGGTCTTTATTTCCATTATTATATATGACAAAATATAACTATTTACAAGATTTTTTTTTGGAAATACACAACACCGAGTCCCAGCTAGGTCAGCGTTGAGATTTATCTCCGCAAAACTCCCTGCCCTGCCCACGGTCAGTAGGAGACACCGATGGGCTTGGAAAGGTCGCCGTCCGTCGGATGGGACGTTGGGTTGGGTTGTTTTACCTCTGAGCGGCACTTTTTTGCACACCATGGACTAAATGGCCAGGTCACATGGACCCCGAAGGCTCAGAGAAGGTTGGGGGAGGGGACCCACTGGAACAGCTGTTGGGAGACAGATGGTAGCCTCCCGTCAAGGCCATCCAGCGTGTTATTTAACGTGCACAGGGTATGCCTCTCCCGCACACGGAGCCACGGCTTAACGTCCCATCCGACGGACGGCGGCCTTTCCAAGCCCATCGGTGTCTCCTACTGACCGTGGGCAGGGCGGGGAGTTTTGCGGAGATAAATCTCAACGCTGACCTAGCTGGGACTCGAACCTGGGAACTACAGATTACGAGCCTGGCGCGCTACCGACTGAGCCACCCCCGCCCCCAAAACTACACCACCAGAGTTCAAAGACTCGCACGTGGGTTAGCAGATTAAAAAAACGCATAAATGAACAATAAAAGCAACATTTCTATTGCAAAATTAATACTTTCGATCATGATCAGATCAATGGCATAGAAAGCAACAGATTTAATTTAAAAAAACTGTAATTGCAACAATTATTATATTCAAAATTTTAACGTCTTAAAGAGAGATCAAAAGAAAGAAGAAAAATATTTAATAATTAGAAATTAGGAGCAATCTCTCTAGTTTTAAAGAATTTTTTCTATATCTTCAAAATCATAAATCCAATTTTTTAGCTTTCGTTGTCTAATCTAAATGTTGATTAAACTCACAAACTTCTGTGAGGCCTTTGTGGCAACGACTGTTCGGCGGGAAATTTTATTATTTTATTATAGATTAGTAGTATAACCTATAATTAAGATGTAAGACTTTTGTACAAGGGATTAATTCAAAATTCAAAATGGTGCATTATTATTAGTCTAAATGGCCAGGTCACATGGGCCCCGAAGGCTCAGAGAAGGTTGGGGGAGGGGACCCACTGGAATAGCTATTGGTAGACAGACGGTAGTCTCCCGTTAAGGCCATTCAGCGTGTTCTTTAACGTGCACAGGATATGGCTCTCCCTCACACGGAGCCACACGGAGCCATGCCTTAACGTCCCATCCGACGGACGGCGGCCTTTCCAAACCCATCAGTGTCCCCTACTGATCGTGGACAGGGCGGAGAAATTTGTGGAGAAAAATCTCAACGCTGACCAGCTGACCAGAGCCTCAACGCAGATTCGAACCTGGGAACAACAGATTACGAGCCTGGTGCGCTACCGACTGAGCCACCCCCGCCACTCAAGGTGTTGTAAGTCGTGATGAAATTAGCCTTCAATGTGGGGTTCCCTTCACCAGAAATCAATCACAAAACACACTTCATAATTCTATTTCATTTGGAGGTCGGGGTTTGTTCAGTCCGTAACGTCCGAGAACTTATAATCTGCAGTTCTCAGGTTCAAGTGCCATCTGGGCCAGCGTTAAGATTTATCTCCGGAAAACTCCTCTCCCTGACCTCGGTTAGTAACAGACACTTTTGAGCTTGGAAACACATCAGCCTGTCTAATAGGACGTTAAGCCTATTAGATATGTGCGGGATGTGCGGCCCCATGTGCGGGAGAGCCATACTCTATTCATGCTAAAGAACACACTGGATGGCCTTGACGGGAGTCTACCACCTGTCTCCTAACAGCTATCAGTGGGTCCCCTTCCCCCAACATTTTCTGAGCCCTCGGGGTCTTTATGACCTGGCCGTTTAGTCCGTTGTGTGTAAAACAGTGCCGCTTAGAGGTAAAACAACCCAACTCTTTCTTCTGTGCGTCAGAAACATCGATAAACGTCAACCTAACGGCTTAAAGATTCTCCCTTGTGATTTCGTCAACGAATTTTAAACCCATTTTTACGTGCCATAACATAATTACAGTAAATATTTACATAAAAGTTAATGAAGGACTCTAATCTAAATGTTAAAAAGGAAGAATTCTACTGCTAGCGTATCCAATACAACGAATAACTCATTTAGATGAGAAAGACATTCCAGAGGATGCAGTTAGTTATCTGTTAAAACTAATTAACAGCAACTATTTTGATTCAAGCAGCATTGTGTTTTACGTAAACAATGCGATAAAATCCTCTCTAGTTCACATAATGTAACATAAGAGACTATTTGTTTCCATAGCAACTTGCGGATTTGTAAAGGAACAGTTCATCATCAACCTGAACATCTTTTGGTTATACTTAGAGAATTTCTAGTGCGCTTCGTTCTTAACGTTATTTAGATGGAACACATTTACGCGATGCTTACACATTGCCTAACATTTTGTCGTTCTAATTAATAGTCGAGTTTCTAGTTCAGAATACAAATACCACTGTGACAGAATCTCTCGTAATACTCCAACAGTGTAACACAGTATTGCGTTAATCTGATTGTTCCTTCTCTCTTCGAACCAGTTATGACTAATTAATCTCAAAGCACTCGCAAGAGTCGATACGACCAGGAACATACACAACAAGCGCGCCGCTTCATTAAAAGCATCTACTTCAGACTGTAGTAGCAACACAGGTGCATAAAACGCACATCCTTTCTCACGCCCGGGCATGAACTGCCTTTTGCAGATTGCCTCAGTTTCAACACCTGCTACACCAAAACGCCAAACCATGTTGACGGATTCATGATGAATCGCTTGTGCCAGAGTAATTTAGATTTACTCGAATGTTCTCCGCTGCCAACTGCCTCGCGAGAGGTGCCAAACTGATGTGGCAATTTCCTCTATCATATGTCGAGTTTACCGTTCTCTCTCTCTGACGTGCCTAGTAGCCTCCCAGTAGAAGTGGTCCAGGTGATTTAAAGCGTTTTCAATTCGTGACTGGAATAGAGGTTGAAGTATCGTGAAGTGGAAGAGCCCCAGAAAGGAACTTAAAGGAAGTAATCGTAAAATCATTACTTTCAGTGGTTATGGGAAATGATAGTTTAGGAGAGGATGTGTAAGGAATGAATGGATAAATTGGAAAATGTGACCGAGTATTTCACTGCGCTAGACAACTGGCAAAGATAGAACTTAATAGCAATAGGAGTATTTCTTTTACCAATCTTCCATTGCTCTTCGGTCGTTGTTTGGGTTGTTTTACCTCTGAGCGGCACTTTTTTTGCACACCATGTGCTAAATGGACAGGTCACAAGGACCGCGAAGGTTCAGAGAAGGTTGGGGGAGGAGACCCGCTGGAACAGCTGTTGGGAGACAGATGGTAGCTTCCCGTCAAGGCCATCCAGCGTGTTCTTTAACGTGCACAGGATATGGCTCTCCCGCACACGGAGCCACGGTATAACGTCCCATCCGACGGACGGCGGCCTTTCCAAGTCCATCGGTGTCCCCTAGTGACGGTGGGCAGGGCGAGGAGTCTTGCGAGGATAAATCTCAACGCTCACACAGCTGGGACTCGAACCTGGGAACTACAGATTACGAGCCTGGCGCGCTACCGACCGAGTCACCCCCACCCCTTCAACATGAAGACTTTCCTGGTATTGCAAAGGTCATTGCTGACTCGGCGCGCACCTCGTAGACCTTGGCTTTGTTGCAAAATATCGAGATTTTTCTTTCAATAGATTTTGACATTCTCTAATTCCCGACGTACTTGAAAGGTCCCAAATTTCGCAGGCATATTCCACCTGCTTGATCTCATGTCAATCAATCAATCAATCAATCAATTTATTTCATCATCATATACAATTTATAACATAGATAAATATGAGTGAACCCAAAAACCACATGGTTTGTCTGGGTCACTAAAGGAAATTAATGCAAAAATCAATAACGACTTACTCACTACAATGATTACAAATAATATGTGTCATTTTTCCGATATATATATGAATTTTTACTTTACACTTGAATATTTAACATAGGTGCAACATCTTCCAAAGAAAAGATAAAGCTTTTTAAATTCCGTTTAAACATATTAAAATTTTTTTCGCTTCTAATTTCAAGAGGCAACCGATTGAAGATTTTAGATGCGATAGACGAATAATGCTTATGAGCAATTTCTTTTTTGGTCAAAGGAACTGAGTATTTTGGATCTTCTCTCTAAAGTTGTATAAATCCGGCTGAATGCGAAAATTAAAGCAATTTTGCTTAAAAAATATCATCACTCTAAAAACAAATATATGTCTAATAGGTAGAATTTTTAGCATGAGTAACGACTGAAATTACTTAAAATATCACTGTTATTTTTTGCAATTAATTTAACGATTTTGTTTTGCAGAGATACCAGAGGTTTAAAAACCGAGGCATAAGTTCCACCCCAACAAACTATACCGTATTAAAATACAGCTAGTATCCATGAGAAGTACAATGTTCGCAACATATATGATTAACTTTGCATTTCAAGTGGTGTAATTTCAGTAGTTTGTAGCGTGCTTTACCTATGATGTAATCAATATGTTTCTTCCATTTTAGATTATTGTCTATGAAAATACCTAAATATTTAATGCTCTCAACCTGTTCTGTGTTATCACAACGGCAATCAGTCGGTAAGGTTGGGTTGTTTTACCTCTGAGCGGCACTTTTTTGCACACCATTAGCTAAATGGCCAGGTCACATGGACCACCGAAGGCTCAGAGAAGGTTGGGGGAGGGGACCCACTGGAACAGCTGTTGGGAGACAGATGGTAGCCTCCCGTCAAGGCCATCCAGCGTGTTCTTTAACGTGCACAGGGTATGGCTCTCCCGCACACGGGGCCACGGCTTAACGTCCCATCCGACGGACGGCGGCCTTTCCAAGCCCATCGGTGTCCCCTACTGACCGTGGGCAGGGCGAGGAATTTTGCGGAGATAAATCTCAACGCTGACCCAGCTGGGACTCGAACCTGGGAACTACAGATTACGAGCCTGGCGCGCTACCGACTGAGCCACCCCCGCCCCCAGTCGGTAAGGCAGTAGGTTCTTAATCTTCAGTTCGCAGGTTCGAATTCCACCAGGGCCAGCGTTGAGATTTATCTCCGCAAAACTCACCTCCCTGCAC
This sequence comes from Ryuthela nishihirai, assembly GCA_038380435.1. Classification (NCBI taxonomy): domain Eukaryota; kingdom Metazoa; phylum Arthropoda; class Arachnida; order Araneae; family Heptathelidae; genus Ryuthela; species Ryuthela nishihirai. The sequence goes on along the minus strand of JAWZYU010000006.1, from coordinate 19,459,009 downwards.
TCGGTCAATAGTGGATACGATGGGCTTGGAAAGTCAACCGTCCATCGGATGGGACGTTAAGCCGTGACTTTGTGCGCGGAAAAGCCATATTCTTTTCACGTTAAAGAACAAACTGCATGGTCTTCATGGAAGGCAACCCTCTATATCCTAATAGCTGTCCAGTGGGGTCCGCTCCCCCCAACTTTCTCTGAGCGATACGGGTCTTTGTGACCTGGCCATTTAGCCCCATTGTGCGTATAAAGGTGCCTCTCAGAGGTAAAACAACCCAACCTGTGTCTAAACGGATAAAAATTTTAATTTTATTATTCTTAATAGATACAGACACAAATATAATTCGGAAAAAAAAAAAAAATCAACGCATTTTCAACGTACTAAATATCGTAAACACTTACCCATTTCAGATTTATATTATTTCCAGTGAAGTTGTGACCTTTTTCATACTGCCTGGGATGGAGACAAAAAACCACCACATCGAAGAACAAGACTAACTCCGTGACGTTGAAGGAAAGAGACAGAGCAAATAGTGACAGTGAACAAATTGTTGGCGTACACAAGAGAACGATTGTTCGGCTGTTGAAGAAATTTCAAGCACTCCAAGAACGTCGAAGTGGAAAAATTGTTAAATGTGGCAGGAAAAAAATGGTCTTCCAGAGCAGGCCACCACCTGCGACAGCTGTGTTTGGCAGACAGATTTGCTTCCGCCGTAACTCTTTAAATAAGAGGTAGACTGCGGCAATGAGTGTTGCTGCAACAAGCAGAACTGTTACTATTTGCTGTCTTGAGCAATCTCTGATCCAAACTGTTTCTCTAGGGTAGGGGTTCTCAACGTGGGATAATAGTATCCTTTGGGGGTACTCGGTAAAATTTTTAGGGGTACGCTGTGAGAGCTCAAAAGTCGCTAGTTGTAAGTACAAAATTTAATGTGTATATAAATATATGTTTCATTTTTTCCCATTGTTATACTATAACTATAGTTTTATCTATCTATGCAAGGGGTACGCCAGTTACATGCACATTTCCAGGGGGTACGTGAAGCATAAAAGGTTGAGAACCACTACTCTAGGGAAAGCATCAGCGATTGTATGAAATTGTTCCTTCTTTCCCAAAAGGGGGCGGGGATGACTCAGTCGGTAGCGCGCCAGGCTCGTAATCTGTAGTTCCGAGGTTCGAGTCCCAGCTGGGTCAGCGTTGAGATTCCACGCCCTGCCACGGTCAGTAGCGGACATCGATGGGCTTGGAAAGGCCGCCGTACGTCGGACGGAACGTTAAGCCGTGGCTCCGTGTGCGGGAGAGTCATACCCTGTACACGTTAAAGAACACGACCTTGACGGGAGGCTACATCTGTCTCCCAGCAGCTGTTCTAGTGGGTTCCCTCCCCAACCTTCTCTCACCCTTTGGGGCCCATGTGACCTAGCCATTTAGCCCATGGTGTGCAAAAAAGTGCTAGTCAGAGATAAAACAACCCAACCCTTTCCCAAAAGACTGGGGCGGGGGTGGCTCAGTCGGTAGCGCGCCAGGCTCGTAATCTGTAGTTCCCAGGTTCGAGTTCCAGCTGGGTCAGCGTTGAGATTTATCTCCGCAAAATTTCCCCGCCTTGCCCACGGTCAGTAGGGGACACCGATGGGCTTGAAAAGGCCGCCGTCCGTCGGATGGGACGTTAAGCCGTGGCCCCGTGTGCGGGAGAGCTATACCCTGTGCACGTTAAAGAACACGCTGGATGGCCTTGACGGGAGGCTACCATCTGTCTCCCAACAGCTTTTCCAGTGGGTCCCCTACCCCAACCTTCTCTGAGCCTTCGGGGTCCTTGTGGCCTGGCCATTTAGCCCATGGTGTGCAAAAAAAGTGCCGCTCAGCGGTAAAACAATCCAAACAATCCAATCCCAAAAGACTGCAGCAACAAGCAGAATTGTTACTACCTGCTCAACTTGAGCAGTTTTAGATCCAGACTGTTTTCTCTAGGAAAAGTAGGAGCGACTGTATGAAATCGTTCCTGCTTTCCCAAATACTATGCGAAAGAGCGTTGAGTAACAAGTAGAACTATTACTGCTTGCTGGGCGTAAGCAGTCTCGTAACCTAATCTTTTTTTTAGGGAAGGAAGGATAAACTGTATGAAATCGCTTTTGCTTTCCTAAAGACGGTGGCAAATGAGTGCTTCAGCCAAACGCAGAACTGTTACTATTAGTTACTACTTACAGATCCTGAGCAGGAGGGCGGGGGTGGCTCAGTCGGTAGCGCGCCAGGCTCGTAATCTGTAGTTCCCAGGTTCGAGTCCCAGCTGGGTCAGCGTTGAGATTTATCTCCACAAAATTCCCTGCCCTGCCCACGGTCAGTAGGGGACATCAATGGGCTTTGAAAGACCGCCGTCCGTCGGATGGGACGTTAAGTCGTGGCGCCGTGTGCAGGAGAGCCATACCCTGTGCACGTTAAAGAACACGCTGGATGGCCTTGACGGGAGGCTACCATCTGTCTCCCAACAGTCGTTCCAGTGGGTTCCCTCCCCCAACCTTCTCTGAGCCTTCGGGGTCCATGTGACCTGGCCATTTAGCCCATGGTGTGCAAAAAAGTGCCGCTCAGAGGTAAATCAACCCAACCCTGAGCAGCCTCGGTTCCAGACTATTTCTTTAGGAAAAGCAGTAGCGATTTTATGAATTCCTTTCTGCTTTTCCTAAAGACTACGGCAACAAGCAGAACTGTTACTACTTGCTGATGGTCATTAGAAGTCTGGTATCCTAATTATTTTTAGGGAAAGTAATAGATATTGTACGAAATCGCTCTAGCTTTCCTAAAGATTTCTTCTATCAATTTTAAGATTAAGACATTGGCTTACCTCTGAGATTACGAGCCTGACGCGCTACTGACTGAGCCACCCCGCCCCTGATTTAAAGGCACTATTAAGGCTACTGGAAGACTGTAAAGTACGATTCGTAATATTTAATCAATAATAAATTCAAAAGTTTCTTCAAGCAGCTGCTTGACCAGACGTCTGACAGAAGCCTCTCAGTTTAATACGGGTTGTTTTACCTCTGAGTGGCACTTTTTTGCACAACCATGGGCTAAATGGCCAGGTCACATGGACCCCCGAAGGCTCAGAGAAGGTTGGGGGAGGGAACCCACTGGAACAGCAGTTGGGAGACAGATGGTAGCCTCCCGTCAAGGTCATCCAGCGTGTTCTTTAACGTGCACAGGGTATGGCTCTCCCGAACACGGGGCCACGGCTTAACGTCCCATCCGACTGACGGCGGCCTTTACAAGCCCATCGGTGTCCCCTACTGACCGTGGGCATGGCGGGGAATTTTGCGGAGGTAAATCTCAACGCTGACCCAGCTGGGAATCGAACCTGGGAACTACAGATTACGAGCCTGGTGCGCTACCGACTGAGCCACCCCCGCCCCTCCCACCCAGTTCGATGCTCTGGTAGACAATATGCATAAACAATTAAATTTCTACATATATCTAGTTATTCCAAAAAGGAAATTCATCAATACACATAATTGCGTTTTGGGAGAAGAACTTATCATCTGATATAATTAGCTGAAAAAAATTGGTTATCGTGACTGGGATTCGAACCCATGTTTCCCAGACGTTTTCCGGGCGTCTTAACCGCTGGACCATCAACAGCAAACCATATTTCCACCAAAGTGACGGGATACCCTGCATGCTTCTAGAAAACCTGGGTTCGAATCCCAGTCAGGATTTTCAACTAATCCCAATCAATCAGTCGGAATCCCAATCAATTTTCTGCATGACGTTTTCAGTCTTGAATTTCATAGTCATTCATTTGTAGAAATTTCAGTCATGAATTTTCTACAAACTTTTTCCTGCGATACTTTATTACTGAATAAGTTATAATTTTTCTACTTGGACAAAACATACCAAAAAGAGTTTGCAAGCACTCCTTTGCAAATTCACCATCAAAATAATTTTTAATGGTTTGCAATTTTCTTACTAGTAATAAAACATGCACTCGCAATAGCTTCGGAGTCTTGAGACCTTTGGGTAAATAATTTTTGAGCATGTTTAATGAAGCCATAAGTTTCTCAAATGTTTCTTTTCTGTGTTGACCTTTATGACTTTGATAATTAGAATGTTTGCTAATGTAGTTTCTATTTGAATTAGAACCGAGCTCTTTAATTGGAGAGCTGAACTGCACATTCAGAAAATCCGATCTACCACCTATGCGCAAAAGCTGTCATGTGGGTTGATGTCGCCACAAATTAAATTTAGGTTACTAAAGAACACTTTCAAAAACAGCGTAAAGGTAATTGGAAAGAAAATAGAATTGGTATTCCCCAAAGTACTTTAAGAATAAGAGATAAAAAATGTAATAATTTGCGCGGCAATTTTTGCGGGCCACGGATTGCTGCCAATGGCTATATTAGACGAACAGAAAGACCGAAGGAAAAGAGAAAATATTAACTCTTATTTTCGAAAAAGAGCTAAAAAATAAAATTGGTATGCTAAAAAAGATTAAAAAATACTTGTCTTTAAATTCTGCCATAACATAAAACATGCCAATGATGGAATCTCGTATATAAGTCGTACTAATTTCAAAGGAAGATGGAACTTCAAAATCAATTGGGGCGGGAGTGTCTCAGTCGGTAGCGCACCAGGCTCGTAATCTGCAGTTCCCAGGTTCGAGTCCCAGCTGAGTCAGCGTTGAGATTTATCTCCGCAAAACTCTCCGCCCTGCCCACGGTCAGTAGGTGACACCGACATCTTCCTTTGAAATTATAATTGGAAAGGCCGCCGTCCGTCGGATGGGACATTAAGCCGTTGGCCCGTGTGCGGGAGAGTCATACCCTGTGCACGTTAGAGAACACGATGGATGCCTTGACGAGAGGTTACCACCTGTCTCCCAACAGCTGTTCCAGTGGGTCCCTCCCCCAACTTTCTCTGACTCTTTGGGGTCCATATGACATGGCCATTTAGCCCATGGTGTGCAAAAAAAGTGCCGCTCAGAGGTAAAACAATCTAACTCAAAATCAGTTTTAGCTGCCAGTTTGAAACATTATGTTAAAAACAAAATGGTTCCATCTTTGGCAGGCTTCAACTTTGTTCTTTTTTTCTCGCAGTTTTTAAATGGTCCAACTAAATCACGATTGTCTAAGATGTTCTCAACGTGGGTACGCGGTAAAATTTTTTGGGTACGCTGTGAGAGCTCAAAAATCGCTAGATATATGTTATATATATATGTGTGTGTTTTATTTTATTCCCATTGTTTTACTATAATTATAGTTTTGTCTATCTATACAAGGGGTACGCCAGTTACATACACATTTCCAGGAGGTACGTGAAGCATAAAAGGTTGAGAACCACGGGTTTAGGAATTCTGGTATTTTCAATTAGGAAAACAGACTTTAAGGTTTTTTAATTGATTAACCTCCTTTCACCAGCGTTTTTTTTTTAATTCCTATTATTATTTATGCCCCAGCTGAAAGTTGTATATTTCATATCAGTGGTTAAGATTTAGACTAATTTCGATTATCTCAAAATTCACTGAAATGAATCAATTGTCCTAATTCAGAAGTTGGTGAGTGGAGTGTAATAAACAAAATAAAAACAGTGTTGGAGTTTTTCCAACAATTCCTGGTTCATGATCCATTTCGTATGAAATAAAAAAATAAGGCACAGATAAGAGAAAAAAAACTCTCTGGGGCATAATGATTAAAAAAAGCACTATTCGTTCTGCTCTGCGAAGCACAGTTAACCTTTTGACGATTCTCACTAATGTCGGGTCAATGATTCGTTCAAGAAATATCTATCCCAAAGTGCATTCTTAGGAATTTTCTTCATTGAAATAGGCCTAAAGCAGTGATGAGAAAGTAATTTGTATTAAGCTTGGAAGCCCTGGAAGAACATATCCTTAGTAGCAGAAATAAAATCATACAGCTCTTGTTATATGAAAGCAAAAGTAATGAACAGAAAAACTCAAAGATAGAGGTGTAATATATAGTGAACAAGCTTGTCTCAGAGATTAACGGCTTTCAAACCTTGGGTCGCGATCCAAAGTTGGGTCACGATAGTTTTCTAATGTATCGCAATTAAAAAAAATTGGGCCAGGAGGATTTTTTATTGAGTCGAGAAAGGTTACTGGCCCCTTTCAAAAATATTGGCCCAGCATCATCATCATCCTCAAGCAGCCATGGGCTACGGAGGTCCAACCAGACCGCGAAGTTTAATTCTCCAAGCATATCTGTCCTGAGCTACATCTGCTGCATCCGGCCACTGCACACCAATTCTAACAAGATCCTGCTTGACATTGTCTGCCCACCGCATCCTAGGTCTCCCCCTCCTTCTGAGGCCTCTAGGCACACTGTTCATAACCCTATTCGCCAATCTATAATTATCCATACGGGCAACATGGCCAAACCACCGGAGTCTCTCTCTGCACAATATGCTGCTTAAAGGAGGTTGCAGACTCCTTTGCCTAACCTCATCATTAGTTACAAAGTTAAACCACCTAATACCCAAGATACTGCGTAAGCATCTAGAATCAAAAGCATCTAGTTTCCTGTTATCTTCTTTACACAGCGTCCAAGTTTCACTACCATAACTAACCCTAGAAAGAACCAAACTATTATACAGTCTAATTTTAGTCTTTAGGTGTATACGCCTATTTCTCCACAATCTCCATAGATTCTTAAAAGTCCCGGCAGCAATACCTATTCGTCTGTTAATCTCATGCCGCACATCACCAGTATCAGTTACATAGCTCCCAAGGTAATTAAACTGTGACACCTGCTCAAGACTGCAACTATTCAGATTAACTGAATCACAACTGCCTGACCAATTTTCATCACTTTAGTTTTCTCTCTGTTTATAACCAAACTTACTCTTACTACCAGTCTCATCAACAGCTCGAATAAAAGAGTTCATCTCATCAACATCATTTGCCAAAAGGGCTAAATCATCAGCATAATCTAAATCAGAAATCTTCGTATCTCCAGCCCATTTAAGGATAAAATCTTTCCCTTGAAGTGAATTTCGCATAACATAATCAACAACCAAACTAAAGAGAAAAGGAGACAAAATGCACCTTGTCGAACACCAGACGTAATGCTAAACCAATTGCTACAAGACTTACCAACTCTCACACATGACTCAGTGTTATTATAGAGAGCTTTCATTATGTTAATTAACTTGTCTGGTATACCATATGATCTCACAATCAACCACAAATTATGACGATCAACAGAGTCGAAAGCCTTTTTGAAATCAACAAAGCTAGCAACCAAAGGTTTCTGAAACTCTAAAACATTTCTCAAGAATCTGCCTAAGTGAAAATATCTGATCTACACATCCCCTACCATTTCTGAATCCACATTGCTCATCACGCAATTGCCTGTCAACCAGATTCTTAATTCTATTAAGCACAATCATGGAAAGAACTTTACCTGGAACAGAGAGTAGGCTGATACCAATATAGTTATCACAAGTACTGCGATCACCTTTTTTTGAAAATAGGGATAATAATAGCTCTGGTAAAATCTTTAAGAACCATGCCTTTATCATAAAAGTTATTCAAAATTTCAGTCATCCAAATGGTAACCGAAAAATTCCCAGCTCTGAGCATTTCTGTAGTAATTTCATCTACCCCTGGGGATTTATGAAGTTTAAGTTTAGAAACAGCCAAAATAACTTCAGATTGTGTTATAGGGCCAACATTAAAGCTGCCAATGCATCTATCATCATTGCAAACAATGGGAGTAGAACTAACCACATTGTTTAGAACATCACTGAAATGCTCAGCCCATCTAGCCATGACAGAATCCTCACCATCTATAACCTTACCTTGTTTATCCTGCAATCCTTGTATGCCTGTCCGTTTTCTACCACATAAAACATTAACTATCTGGTTATTAACTGTGCTGCCTAACTGCTTCCTCAGCTTTGTCAGCCAAACCATCAAGCCAAAGATTCTTATCAGTATCTAACTGATCCTTTACACGTTTATTAAGCTCTCTGTAATCCTTTCTATTAGGAGTAGTAGGGTACTGATTAAGGACATTCCTTCAGTTCCTTCTTTCTGAAATAAGCTCAAGTGCCTTATCACTTAAATAATTCTGTCTCCTCTGCTCGTTTTTTCCTAAAAGAGTACTGTTAGTTTCCAAAAAAGCCTGTTTAAAATGGCCCCATTCATCCTCAACTTCAGTATTAAGCAAACCATGACTGTCATAATGACAAAGTAACCTATCATGGTAAGCTTTAGCTATAACTGGGTCATTCAGAGCTTCAGTATTAAAGTGAAATTTTTTAACTCTAGCACAACACTTTTTAAGTTTAAGTTGCAAGACACTTTTAACAAGGTAATGGTCAGATCCAATTTCAGCTCCCCTATATGCCCTGGTATTTCTAACAGAACTAGCCCATTTGCTGTTAATTAATATATAATCAATCATATTCCTATGCAGCCCATCAGGTGAAACCCATGTGTATTTATGTATGTATCGGTGTTTGTAATATGTGTTAGTTATTCTGAAACCATTGATACCTACAGGTATTCTGAAACCTACAGGTATTCTGAAACCATTACCTGTAGGAGACGTTGCCCATTGCCATTGCAGCTACCAATACCAAAAGGGCCTATCACCCCTCCCCAAAGATCAGAGTCAGTACCATCTTTGGCATTGAAGTCACCTAGAACAAGGGTAATATCTCCTTTCTTGACAGAATTCAAAATATCATGAAGTTGTGCGTAAAACCTATCCTTCTCATCCTCATCAGCATCCTCAGTGGGGGCATATCAGCAGATAACATTCAAGTCTTTAATGCTTGTCTGAAATTTTGCTGTAAGAAACCTTTCTTTAATGCACTCATATCCTAGAAGAGCATCACTAACATGACTGCTAAGCAGCAGACCCACGGCTTGGTGATGCTTTCCCTCCTCCCTCCCTGTAAAGAGAAATTTAAAGCTATTTTTAAGTTAAAGTTATTAAAGTTATTTTTGCAAGATACCAGATGGACAGGTAAAGGTGAGATACCTTTACCTGTCCATCTGGTCTCTTGCAAGCCTAGAATATCTAGGTTATAGCGCTGGAATTCCTGCATGACGACATCAAGAGAATAATCTCTATATAATGTCCTCACGTTCCACGTTCCTGCAGAGAGAAAATGATTAGTAGGATTTTTAAAGAAATTAGGATTATTGAGATTGGTAGGGCCAACAATATCAAACAGCCCCCTGATCGCAGGCATGGGGCAAAGACCCGTTCCTCCTCTGCTAAAGGCTGAAGTCACCGATGCTGGTAGGAACTTCAGGCACCACCTTTTCAAGTGGACTTTTTCAAGAGCCACATGGCCTGCCTCAGACACATTACTCCAGTTTAGGCTTGAGGATGCCCAACTAGCTAAGTAAGGTTCAGGTACCTGCGATGGCCTCTGATTAGGATTATCCACCAGCTGATATAAGGTATCACATGCCTCTGTTCACTTAGAGCTGGCAACCCAGAAGCAAACAGAAAACACAGCGGCAGACTTTCCCTCAACAGAGGCTCACCAGTGCAGCAAGTCCAGGATCAATAATCAAGCTCAAATCCATAAAAAGTCCAGGCTAGTAGGTATAAATGGTCAGCACCAGGATCCTGTGAAGTTGACCACTCCTCAGCAGGGTTGAAAAAAAAAGAAAAAAGTGGCCATAGATGACCAGATCAGTAGGCCATACTGAACTGGCAGCCCTCCCCTTCCGTTCCCTTCCAAAAGAGAATATCTCTTTTGTAATGTACTAACGGCCTGCACCACGAGAAGGCGGGGTCGGACATTAGGTGCTAGACCTGGCTGGTTCTGTGCATCATCACTAGGGATTGGTGCACAGCTCTCCTTCCAGTTTACGCCTAGCTACCATTGTTAATCTCTAAATACCGCTAGCATCTGAGTCACGAGATAAATGGGAATTTGATATTTGCTTCGACAGAAGAATGCCTGATTACAATATCATCGAGACAATCTTCATTTACAGAGCAAGTATAAATCCCATTCACAAGTTGCTGTTTCGTCATATAATGTGGCAGATCAATCGGTAGCGCACCAGGCTCGTAATCTGCAGTTCCCAGGTTTAAGTCCCAAACTGGACCAGCGTTGAAATTTAATTCCACAGAACTGCTCGCCCTGCCCACGGTCAGTAGGGGACACCGATATGCTGGAAAGGCCGCCTTCGTCGGATGAGCCGTTAATAAGCCTTGGCCCGTGTGCCGGAGATCCATACCCTGTGCACGTTAAAGAAAACGCTGAATGGCCTTGACGGGAGGCTACCATCTGTCTCCCAGCAGCTGAACAGTGGATCCTCTCCCCACAACCTTCTCTGAGTGCTTGGGATCCTTGTGAGCTGGCCATTTGACACATTGTGTACTGGCCAGCTCACAAATGATGGCCCACTCACTGATGCAGCTCAGAGGTGAAAACAACCGACACCACGTAACAGAACTACGTACCAATTACCCCAGACCTATATAAGCGTTATCTGGCGAGTGACAAAAAAAATGTAGCCACATTGGATGAGTAATACATCTAACTCGACAACTGCAAAAATATCTGTTAATTGGTCATTTTGCCACGGGAGAACCGCAACTGCACACATTGGACACAGCCAGTTTTTTTTTTTTGAAAAAAAAAAACAAAAAAACTAGTCGTTATATGCTCTAAAATATGGTACTTTCATTAAAAAAAATAAAAATAAATACCCCCTCAAACAGGTGCTTGCCACAGAGGTCTGACAGGAGCCTGTCAGTTTATATGCCACAGTAGGAGATCTGAGAGGATGGCAGGACCTCAGCAGAAAAACGACACACACATCCATGCCTAATCCGGGGCTCGAACCCAGGTCCCTTAGATCAGTAATGCATTATAAAATTCACATTGGCCTGGCTACTTGTCCGATTATAAGAACGATTAAGTATAAATTCCAATTCAATTGCTTGAAAGTTCAGATGCCTGACAGGCACACACAATCATCCAGATGGTATTGTAAAAACCACTTATGGAGTCCAAAAAGACGTAAAATGTACTACGAAGAGAAAAACACTTTATCGATTTCCCTTTTATTTCAGCATCTAAGTTTTTTATCTTTGTAGATTTCCTTACTAGAAAGTAAAGTCTTTACATAGTCAGCAGGGGCGGGGGTGGCTCAGTCGGTAGCGCGCCAGGCTCGTAATCTGTAGTTCCCAGGTGCGAGTCCCAGCTGGGTCAGCGTTGAGATTTATCTCCACAAAATTCCCCGCCCTGCCCACGGTCAGTAGGGGACACCGATGGGCTTGGAAAGGCCGCCGTCCGTCGGATGGGACGTTAACCCGTGGCCTGTGTGCGGGAGAGACATACCCTGTGCACGTTAAAGAACACGCTGGATGGCCTTGACGGGAGGCTACCATCTGTCTCCCAACAGCTGTTCCAGTGGGTCCTCTCCCCAACCTTCTCTGAGCCTTCGGGGTCCATGTGACCTGGCCATTTAGTCCATGGTGTGCAAAAAAGTGCCGCTCAGAGGTAAAACAACCCAACAACATAGTCAGCAACTTCCATCAATAGTAGGTAGTTAGGTTGGGTTACCTCCGAGCGGCACCTTTTTGCACACTGTGGGCTAAATGGTCAGGTCTCAAGGACCCCGAAGGCTTAGAGAAGGGGACCCATTAGAACAGCTGTTGGGGGACAGATAGTAGTCTCCCGTCAAGGTCATCCAGCGTGTTCTTTAACATGCGCAGAGCATGGCTCTCCCGCATTCGGGGCTGCGGCTTACCGTCCCATCCGACGAACGACGCCCTTTACAGGCCCATCGGTGTCCCCTACTGACCGTGGAGTTTTTCAAAGATAAATCTCAAATTTGACCCAGCTGGGACTCGAACCTGGGAACTGCAGATTCGTTCTTTATTTGTTGGTTTGTTGGTCAGTTTTTGTGTTTACCATGAAAGTTGTTCCACCCTAACTTTTGAACACAAGGACCATACTTAATGAGTTATGTGACAAATGAAAGCTTGTAACACGGAGAGTGTCATAGGCTATAAAAATTTACCCCCATGCTTTCTTCTCCCTAAAAAGGGGAAATACGGAAATGATTGTTCCACTATATCAGTGTCTCGCAAACTGTGTGCCGCGGCTCACAGTTCGCCGACAGACTTCCTCGTTCGTTCGCCGACTTGGAGCCGAGAGATTCCAAGTGTGCCGCAAGAGATTTTCAAATTGACACTAGATATTCCAAAGATTTCATTTTGACTTGACTTATGTTATCGACGTGCTTTAATATCGACGTGCTTTAATAAAAATATTTCAGATTTTATCAACTGGGATCTTGTAAGTATTTATCAAACTTTTTCCAAATTTTGGTATTAATTTTTGATTATTTCAAGCCATAGAATGGACAAATATTTAAAACAAACACCGAGTTATGAATTAAAGAACGAGAGCAAATCTTCAAGTAAAACCAGGCTGATGACTTCAACAAAGCGCAAATATAATGACGATTATATAGAGTTTGTTTTTATTCTTTTTTACGTGTGCCGCGGAAAAAAAATTAGATTCAGTGTGCCGCAGAGTAAAAAAGTTCGCGAGACACTGCACTATATCTTTGGAACAAAAGGATTGAGAGTAACATGTTATCGAATAAAAGTTTGTGTGTTATCGAATAAAAGTTTGTGTGTTATCGAATAAAAGCGTCGAATAAAAAAGCTTGTGACATGAAATGGAAGCTTATAACACGGAGAGTGTCATAGGCTATAAAAATTTACCCCCATGCTTTCTCCCCCCTAAAAAGGAGTAAATGTATGGGAGATTATTCTATCTTTGAAAGCGAGGACCAAACTTAACGTGTTATGTGTCAAATGATAGCTTGTAACATGGAGAGTTTCGTAGGCTATAAAAATTTACCCTTATACGTTCTTCCACCCTTTGGGGGTTATATAAACTTCCCTTTTAAAAAGGTTCTTTTTAAAGAGGAAATATGGAAACGATTGTTCTACAATAGTGTCTCGCAAACCTTTTTACTCTGCGGCACACTGATTTCTAATTTTTTTCCCGCGGCACACTGAAGCTAATTTTTTTTCCGCGGCACACCTAAAAGGAGAATAAAAGCAAACTCTATATAATCGTCATTATATTTGCGCTTTGTTGAAGTCATCAGCCTGGTTTTACTTGAAGATTTGCTCTCGTTCTTTAATTCATAACTCGGTCTTTGTTTTAAATATTTGTCCATTTGTTTTAAATATTTGGCTTGAAATAATCAAAAATTAATACCAAAATTTGGATTGTTTTACCTCTGAGCGGCACTTTTTTGCACACCATGGGCTAAATGGCCAGGTCACATGGACCCCGAAGGCTCAGAGAAGGTTGGGGGAGGGGGACCCACTGGAACAGCTGTTGGGAGACAGATGGTAGCCTCCCGTCAAGGTCATCCAGCGTGTTCTTTAACGTGCACAGGGTATTGCTCTCCCGCACACGGGACCACGACTTAACGTCCCATCCGACGGACGGCGACCTTTCCAAGCCCATCGGTGTCCCCTACTGACCATGGGCAGGGAGGGGAATTTTGCGGAGATAAATCTCAACGCTGACACAGCTGGGACTCGAACCTGGGAACTACAGATTACGAGCCTGGCGCGCTACCGACTGAGCCACCCCCGCCCCCCAAAATTTGGAAAAAGCTTGATAAATGCTTACAAGATCCCAGTTGATAAAATCTGAAAGATTTTTATTAAAGCACATCGATAACACAAGTCAAGTCAAAATGAAATCTTTGGAGTATCTAGTGTCAATTTGAAAATCTCTCGCTGCACACTACTGTGCCGCGGCACACAGTTTGCGAGACACTGTTCTACAATATCTTCGGAATACACAAGGACAGAGAATAAAGATCTACGAGTGAGTGAAAGTTTGTGACAAGCAGAGTATCACTTTATAGAAAAATTTAACTCCATGCACATCAAAAAAAAATTCAAACATGTGAAAGTTTGTTCTATATTATTCGAATGCGATGATTGAACGTAACAAATTGTGTGGTAAATAAAAGCTTATGACATGGGGAGCGCTATGATATACAAAAATTTAGCCGCAGTGGTTAAGTCTCGCTAAAAAAGAAGGAAATATGAAAATCGTTTTCCTACCATATCTCACGAAAGCGATCGCCCACAGCAGTGTCTCGCAAACTTTTTTACTCTGCGGCACACTGAATCTAATTTTTTTCCGCGGCACACTGAATCTAATTTTTTTTCCGCGGTACACCTAAAAAAGAATTTTTGATGGTTACGTAAAAAGAGGAAAAATTGAAGTTTCGTTAAATGCATTTTATTTAAAATTTAGATATGAACATATTTCAATGGGATGTATGAGATTGCTTCTGCGAACAAATTTGCATTATTCTTGGCTCAAAAGCTTGATAAATACTTTCAAGATCCCAGTTGATAAAATCTGAAAGTTTTTAATTAAAGCACGCCGATAGCACGTCGATATTAAAGCACGTCGATAACACAAGTAAAGTCAAAAAGAAATCTTTGGAATTTTTAGTGTCAATTTGAAAATCTCGCGGCACACTTGGAATCTCTCGCGGCACACTACTGTGTCGCGGCACACAGTTTGCGAGACACTGGCCCACAGTTACGAGTTACCTGCCAAATTAAAGCTTGTCATGTGAGGACCATTGTAGGCTACTTCGAATTTTGCTTCTCATTCTACTTTCCCCAAAAAGGGGACTGTAATTTAGCGACCGTCAATCCCAACGAGTCATATCTCAAATTAAATCTTGTGATGCCTATAATATCTTGGGCTACTTCAGATCAAGTCCTCTCCTCTCAAAAAGTGGAAAGAAAAAAATGGTCGATGTTTACAAGTCATATGTGAAATGAAAGTTTCCGGAGAAAGGTTTTTTGCGACAAAGTTAAAAATTGAAAATACCTATCTTCCTCCGTGCTCTTTAAAAGAAAAACATACCGCGTTGCAATCAGTTACTGATTTCGGATTCCCTTGAAAGGAAGACAAGACGCCGATTTTCCTAATCAACTAGGACTGCCGACGCCCAATCTTCCTTTGAAGTGAATATGATTTTGGTGACTTATTGCACCACCGCGGATCTAATTTGTTTTCATTTTTCTTTAGGACTCACAAAGGGTTGGGTTGTTTTACCTCTGAGCGGCACTTTTTTGCACACCATGGGCTAAATGGCCAGGTCACATGGACCCCGAAGACTCAGAGAAGGTTGGGGGAGGGGACCCACTGGAACAGCTGTTGGGAGACAGATGGTAGCCTTCCGTCAAGGCCATCCAGCGTGTTCTTTAACGTGCACAGGGTATGGCTCTCCGCACACGGAGCCACGGCTTAACATCCCACCCGACGGACGGCGGCCTTTTCAAGCCCATCGGTGTCCCCTACTGACCGTGGGCAAGGCGGGGAATTTTTCGGAGATAAATCTCAACGCTGACCCAGCTGGGACTCGAATCTGGGTTGGGTTGTTTTACCCCTGAGCGGCACTTTTTTGCACACCATGGGCTAAATGGCCAGGTCACATGGACCCCGAAGGCTTAGAGAAGGTTGGGGGAGGGGACCCACTGGAACAACTGTTGGGAGACAGATGGTAGCCTCCCGTCAAGGCCATCCAGTGTGTTCTTTAACGTGCACAGGGTATGGCTCTCCCGCACACGGGGCCACGGCTTAACGTCCCATCCGAAGGACGGCGGCCTTTCCAAGCCCATCGGTGTCCCCTACTGACCGTGGGCAGGGCGGGGAATTTTGCGGAGATAAATCTCAACGCTGACCCAGCTGGGACTCGAACCTGGGAACTACAGAACTACAGCAAAGAGATTGAGACTTTGTAGGGGAGGGACAGCAAAAAGAATGAGATTTTATAAGGGGGCGCAAAAAGAATGAGGCTTCGTAGGGGCAGTAGAAAGAATGAGAATTCGTATGGGGGGGGCGTATATGTAATCAAAATTTCTATTCGGACCACAGAAAAAATGCGACTTTTTTAAAGGATCCATGCCGCCTAAAAGGTTGGGTTGTTTTACCTTTAAGCAGCACTTTTTCACACAATAGGCTAAATAGCCAGGTCACAAGGACCCCGAAAGCTCAGAGAAGGTTGGGGGAGTGGACCCACTGGACAGGTGTCGGGAGACAGATGATAGCCTCCCATCAAGACCATCCACCGTGTTCTTTAACATGCACGAGGCCACGGCTTGACGTCCCATCCAACGGACGGCGGCCTTTCCAAACCCATCGGTGTCCCCTACTGAGCTAGGGCGGGGAGTTTTGCGGAAATAAATGTAAAGTTGAAAAGCACTGCTTTAGGTGTATTATAATAATAACAGCAACAACAATGGTCGTTTGTTATTCAGATAGGCTGAGTTGTTTTATCTCTGAGAGGCACTTTTTTTGCATACCATGGGCTAAATGGCTAGGTCACATGGACCCCAAAGCGGGAGAGAAGGTTGGGGAGGGAACCCACTGGAACAGCTGTTAGGTGACAGATGTAGCCTCCCGTCAAGGTCGTGTTCTTTAACGTGTACAGGGTATGACTCTCCTGCACACCGAGCCACGGCTTAACGTTCCGTCCGACGGACGGCGGTCTTTCCAAGCCCATCGGTGGCCCCTACTAACCATAGGCAGGGCGGGGAATTTTGCGGAGATAATCTCAACGCTGACCCAGTTGGGACTCGAACCTGGGAACTACAGATTGCGAGCCTGACGCGCTACCGACTGAGCCATCCCTCGCTCCCAGTTATTCAGGTGCACGATATATTAAAAGAGACTTGTAAATAATACCAACATGACGATAGATCTTTTTCATTATTTTTCTGAATATATATACCTTATCAAAACTGAAATTTCTTACCATCGTCGGTTGTCCTCATCATATAACTTGATATTTAAGGTATGTCAATTGCGGCGAATTTAAATTTTAAAACGCTTTTAGTATAAGACTATCAAATTTATTTGTCTACAAACATTTAAACTGATCAGAAAATAATTTGTTTTTTTATTCATTCTTCTAACATTAGTTTCTCTCGAATTCTTCTTGTGTCACTTTAACGAACTGACTCCACTCTGGGCAATACTAAATCTTCTTGTCATTAACCTAATTCAGTCTTCCTTGAAGCATAAACTCCTTTCTCTGGAGAGGAATTAATATATTGGAAGCAATGTATTTTTTTTTTCTTTTAAATGCTTAGGAAGACGGAAATACCATTACGTGAAGTGTTTTATATCCTTGTTTTTTCCAGACTCGAATGCTTTGGGTTGTTTTACCTCTGAGCGGCACTTTTTTGCACACCATGGGCTAAATGGCCAGGTCACATGGAGCCCGAAGGCTCAGAGAAGGTTGGGGAGGAGACCCACTGGAACAGCTGTTGGGAGATAGATAGTAGTCTCCCGTCAAGGCCATCCAGCGTGTTCTTTAACGTGCACAGGGTATGGCTCTCGCGCACACGGGGCCACGGCTTAACGTCCCATCCGACGGACGGCTGCCTTTCCAAGCCCATCGGTGTCCCCTACTGGCCGTGGGCAGGGCGGGGAATTTTGCGGAGATAAATCTCAACGCTGACCCAGCTGGGACTCGAACCTGGGAACTACAGATTACGAGCCTGGCGCGCTACCGACTGAGCCACCCCCGCCCCATCTCGAATGCTTCGTCTCACTGTCCTAGTAAACTTGAAACCGAAATATATCAGTTTCAAGCTTTTCCATTTTTTTTCACTTCATCCATTTTGAGACTAAATTTAGAGATTTAAATAGATTTAGTATCTTTGATATGTCCTAAATAACATTTTTCCATTAAACACATATTTTACAAATTATAGAGCTTTGAAGTTAGATTTAGACAACATGGAAATTTTCTAATACTTTTGGTAGGACCTATATAGTAAAGGAATTGAGATTAGAGTGACAAAAATGCAAAATTCTCTTGATTTAACGAACTAATAGGGAAAAAGTGGTGTTCATTAATGAAAAAAGTTCGTTATATCCGAATATTCATATGACGATGGACATAATCATAATTTATAATAGCCAATGCAGTACATTAGGAGCGCTATTAAACAAACCAATACATGTATCCGATACCTGTAATAGCAATAAAAACAATAAAATAGACAATACCGTAGACACAGAAAACTTTTATTCGAAGTTATTATGTTCCCTTGGTATCTTACTAGTAGATGGTTGTAATGAATAGCTTGAATCTTCCTTTTGCTCATTATTAGTAGAGGGTTCTGGTGAGAAATAAGAATCCTTCTGTTGTTCCTTACTGGTAGAGGGTTGTGTTGAGGACCTAGAATCCTTCTATTGCCTCTTACTAATAAAGAGTTATGCGAGTAGCTAGAATCCTTATTTTGCCTTTTATTGGTAGAAGATTGTGGTGAGGAGAAAGAATCCTTCTGTTGCTCCTTACCGGCAGAGGGTTGTGTTGAAGACCTAGAATCCTTCTATTGCCACTTACTAATAAAGAGTTATGCGAGGAGCTAGAATCCTTATTTTGACTTTTATTAGCAGAGGGTTGTGGTGAGGAGCAAGAATCATTCTGTTGCTCCTTACTGGTAGAAGGTTGTGTTGAAGACCTAGAATCCTTCTATTGCCTCTTACTAATAAAGAGTTATAGTGAGGAGCTAGAATTCTTATTTTACCTTTTATTAGTAGAGGGTTGTGGTGAGGAGCAAGAATCCTTCTGTTGCTCCTTACTGGTAGAGGGTTGTGTTGAGGACCTAGAATCCTTCTATTGCTTCTTACTAATAAAGAGTTATAGTGAGGAGCTAGAATCCTTATTTTACCTTTTATTGGTAGAAGGTTGTGGTGAGGAGAAAGAATCCTTCTGTTGCTCCTTACCGGCAGAGGGTTGTGTTGAAGACCTAGAATCCTTCTATTGCCACTTACTAATAAAGAGTTATGCGAGGAGCTAGAATCCTTATTTTGACTTTTATTAGTAGACGGTTGTGGTGAGGAGTAAGAATCATTCTGTTGCTCCTTACTGGTAGAGGGTTGTGTTGAAGACCTAGAATCCTTCTATTGCCACTTACTAATAAAGAGTTATGCGAGGAGCTAGAATCCTTATTTTGACTTTTATTAGTAGACGGTTGTGATGAGGAGTAAGAATCATTCTGTTGCTCCTTACTGGTAGAGGGTTGTATTGAAGACCTAGAATCCTTCTATTGCCTCTTACTAATAAAGAGTTATAGGAGGAGCTAGAATTCTTATTTTACCTTTTATTAGTAGAGGGTTGTGGTGAGGAGCAATAATCATTCTGTTGCTCCTTACTGGTAGAGGGTTGTGTTGAGGACCTAGAATCCTTCTATTGCCTCTTACTAATAAAGAGTTATGCGAGGAGCTAGAATCCTTATTTTGCCTTTTATTAGGAGAGGGTTGTGGTGAGA
Organism: Ryuthela nishihirai; assembly: GCA_038380435.1. Classification (NCBI taxonomy): domain Eukaryota; kingdom Metazoa; phylum Arthropoda; class Arachnida; order Araneae; family Heptathelidae; genus Ryuthela; species Ryuthela nishihirai. Next base: position 19,439,684 of record JAWZYU010000006.1, on the reverse strand, counting down.
TGCTAGAATCCTGCTGCTGCCTCTCACTACTAGAGGGTTGTGGTGAGGTACTGGAATCCTCCTTTTTATCTCATCTAGAGGAGGGTCGTAGTGAGAAGCACTAGAATCCTCCTGTTACCTCTTACTAGTAGAGCTTTGTAGTGAAGAGTTGAAATCCTTCTGTTGCCTCCTCTAGTAAAGATTGTAATGAGGATCTAGATTCCTTCTCTTGCCTCCTACCAGTAAAGATTGTGATGAGTATCTAGATTCCTTCTGTTACCGCCTACTAGTAAAGATTGTGATGAGAATCTAGATTCCTTCTGTTACCTCCTACAAGTAAAGATTGTGATGAGGATCTAGATTCCTTCTGTTACCTCCTACTAGTAAAGATTGTGATGAGGATCTAGATTCCTTCTGTTACCTCCTACTAGTAAAGATTGTGATGAGTATCTACATTCCTTCTGTTACCTCCAACTAGTAAAGATTGTGATGAGGATCTAGATACCTTCTGTTACCTCCTACAAGTAAAGATTGTGATGAGGATCTAGATTCCTTCTCTTGTCTCCTACTAGTAAAGATTGTGATGAGTATCTAGATTCCTTCTGTTATCTCCTACTAGTAAAGATTGTGATGAGGATCTAGATTCCTTCTGTTACCTCCTACAAGTAAAGATTTTGATGAGGATCTAGATTCCTCCTCTTGCCTCCTACTAGTAAAGATTGTGATGAAGATCTACATACCTTCTGTTACCTCCTACTAGTAAAGATTGTGATTAGGATCTAGATTACTTCTGTTACCTCCTACTAGTAAAGATTGTGATGAGTATCTGATTCCTTCTGTTACCTCCTACTAGTAAAATTGTGATGAGGATCTGGATTCCTTCTCTTGCCTCCTACTAGTAAAGATTGTGATGAGGATCTAGACTCCTTCTCTTGCCTCCTACTAGTAAAGATTTTAATGAGGATCTAGACTCCTTCTGTTACCTCCTACTAGTAAAGATTGTGATGAGGATCTAGATTCCTTCTGTTACCTCCTTCTAGCAAAGATTGTGATGAGGATCTAGATTCCTCCTCTTGCCTCCTACTAGTAAAGATTGTGATGAGGATCTAGATTCCTTCTGTTACCTCCTACTAGTAAAGATTGTGATGAGGATCTAGATTACTTCTGTTACCTCCTACTAGTAAAGATTGTGATGAGGAACTAGACTCCTTATGTTACCTCCTACTAGTAAAGATTGTGATGAGGATCTAGATACCTTCTGTTATCTCCTACTAGTAAAGATTGTGAATAGAATCTAGATTCCTTCTGTTACCTCCTACAAGTAAAGATTGTGATGAGGATCTGGATTCTTTCTCTTGCCTCCTACTAGTAAAGACTGTGATGAGGATCTAGATTCCTTCTGTAACCTCCTACTAGTAAAGATTGTGATGAGGATTTAGACTCCTTATGTTACCTCCTACTAGTAAAGATTCTGATGAGGATCTAGATTCCTTCTGTTACCTCCTACTAGTAAAGATTGTGGTGAGAATCTAGATTCCTTCTTTTACCTCCTACAAGTAAAGATTGTGATGAAGATCTAGACTCCTTCTCTTGCCTCCTACTAGTAAAGATTGTGATGAGGATCTAGATCCTTCTGTTACCTCCTACTAGTAAAGATTGTGATGAGGATCTAGACTCCTTATGTTACCTCCTACTAGTAAAGATTGTGATGAGGATCTAGACTCCTTCTGTTACCTACTACTAGTAAGGATTGTGATGAGGATCTAGATTCCTTCTGTTACCTCCTACTAGTAAAGATTGTGTTGAGGATCTAGATTCCTTCTCTTGCCTCCTAATAGTAAGGATTGTGATGAGGATCTAGACTCCTTCTCTTGCCTCCTACTAGTAAAGATTTTAATGAGGATCTAGACTCCTTCTGTTACCTCCTACTAGTAAAAATTGTGATGAGGATCTACATTCCTTCTATTACCTCCTACTAGTAAAGATTGTGATGAGGATCTATATTCCTTCTGTTACTTCCTAGTAGTAAAGATTGTGATGAGGATCTAGACTCCTTCTGTTGTCTCTTACTAAAACAGTTATGGCGGAAAACAAGAATCCTTCTGATGCCTCTTACTAATGTGATGATCAGCTAAAATTTTCCCTTTGCCTCTTACTAGTGGAAGGATGTGGTGAAGTGCTATAATTTTCTGTTGTCTCTTACAGATAGAGGGTTGTTGTGAGGCTGTAGTCCCTGAGTTGGGTTGGTTTGTTTTCCTCTGAGCGGCACTTTTTTGCACACCATGGGCTAAATGGCCAGGTCACATGGATCCCGAAGGCTCAGAGAAGGTTGGGGGAGGGGACCCACTGGAACAGCTGTTGGGAGACAGATTGTAGCCTCCCGTCAAGGCCATCCAGTGTGTTCTTTAACGTGCACAGGGTATGGCTCTCCCGCACACGGGGCCACGGCTTAACGTCCCATCCGACTGACGGCGGCCTTTCCAAGCCCATCGGTGTCCCCTACTGACCGTGGGCAGGGCGGGGAATTTTGCGGAGATAAATCTCAACGCTGACCCAGCTGGGACTCGAACCTGGGAACTACAGATTACGAGCCTGGCGCGCTACCGACTGAGCCACCCCCGCCCCCAGTTACTAACGGAGACGTGCTTTTTAATTACACCATAGTTTCTAGAATGTAATACAATAACTGCTGTTTTAGAAAAATTTAATTCCCTTGGGAAAAAAAGCAGTATTTTACAACACACACAAAAGCTCGTTACTACAGGTACTACACAGAAACACAAAAGTTAATTTTTATTTCTAGTACGAAAAAAATTATCCGTACTACCTCTCGTGCAACCTTCCATAACACTAATTCTCTTCCTTTAGAATATGCATATAAATCGTGGAGCTCATTAAATTTCTTCTCAAATTGCCATAAATAATGTACACCCACAATCAACACTACCTAGACAACGGCCGATTCACGAGCTCTCATTAGAAATGCAAAGCAGTTCATTTGAGGTGCCTGACAGAGCTACCATGGAATGCTCGCAATCAAGGAATAGGTGGTGAAAATTAAGAGGAAGACATTTCCCCAGCGCGTCCGCGTATATTTACTTAACGCAGTAACTGAGGGCTTAGGCCTGAGTAAGTCATTAATTACTGCCTGCTTCCGCATTGTGGGTTCTAACTTGCCACGGTCTTTATTTATCAAGCTACGACTTAGTGTGGTGTGTGTGCGCAAGTGAGGATTTTGTGTGTTTGCACTTGTTTTATGATGAGGGTTTTCACAATGAAAAAGCAAATTCCAGCGAGAGCTTAATTAAGTGTAATGAAGCTATTAAGTGTGGAAACAGAAAATTTTAAATGGCTTTTGAAGTGAAGTTCTTTTACAGGCTATTTCTCTTTAAGCACGAATCATCAAATGGGAAAATAAATATAGAAAGTCAAGATTGCAAATAGTGTTCGGGATTTTTTTCGGCATTCAGAGAAAATGCTTGCAGAGAAATGTTTTTGGTTACGTTTTTTTTTTTTGAGACAAAAACGAAAATCGCAAAAACTTCCAGCAAACCAGAAGAACGCATATCGCCTCTCGATAGTAAATACAGAAATTAACTGTAGAAATAAATAAATAAAAGTAAATACCCCCTCAAGCAGTTGCTTGCCACAGAGGTCTGACAGGAGCCTGTAAGTTTATATGCCATAGTAGAAGGTCTGTGAGGATGGCAGGACCTCAGCAGAAAAAACGACACATACAACCATGCCTTACACTGGGCTCGAACCCAGGTCCCTCAGATCAGTAGCCAAGTGCGCTAACCATTCGGCCACGGGACGGCGAATCCTGTAGAAATAGAGTTAAGCAACTGTTAAAAACATCTAAAGATATTTTCGCTGATACGGCGGGAATCGAACCCGTAACTCTCTAGATATATATATATACCAGAAAGCTCTACCCTTAAACCACGCATCAGATGGTAAAATCTTTCAGAATAAGACTTATAAATCTTTCAATAAGATGTGAAGTACCTTGCGCCATCTATACAGTACTGTGCGAATTAGTTGGGACAAGCGAAGCCTGGAGAACCTCTTCGATCCGGCCACATCCAGCAATTCCCAAACACCCACCCAAGGTCATGTTTTGGGGATGTTTCACAACTTCCGGGCCACAGACACTTCACCCCATTGAAGGAATGATGGACCGCAAAAAGTACATAGGGTTCTGGAGGCAAAAACGGCCCCAACACTGCAGAAGCTGTTTCCTAACGGCGATGGGGTATTTCAACAGGATCTGGCTCCATGCCACAATTCTAAGCTTGCTAAGAGCTTCTTTACCCAGCAACATTTGAAGGTATTGGAGTGGCCAGGAAATTCACCCGATCTAAACCCCATTGAAAATTTGTGGGCCATTATTAAAGCGCACATATCTAAGATGGATTGCATGACGAAAGCCAAAATGATAGAAAATGTTATGAAAGTGTGGTACCATGACCCTGAAGTGAAGGAAATGTGTGGAAAGCGAGTGGCATCAATGGTTGAGAGGGTGAAAGAAGTAATTAAAGCTAAGGGAGGTCACATTCACTATTAACTACACTATTAAACAAATAAATATTTTAGTTGTGTCTTTGTTACTGCTTTTCCTATTGTCCCAACACATTTGCACAGTACTGTACATATCATAATCATTAGCAACAATTCGAAAAGTTGACTCTCCTGAAGTATAGATGGCGCAAGGTGCGCCACATCTCAGTGAAAGATTTATAGGCTTATTCTGAAAGATTTTAATGTGTGATGTGTGGTTTAACGGTAGAGCTTCCTGGCATGTATCTAGCGTTGCGGGTTCGATTCCAGCCGCGTCAGCGCTAATTTTTTTCCCAGTTTTAGCTTTTTCATATCGCATTTGTCGCTTTCAAAGAGAATGAAATTTTTCGTTTACGTACCTTCCACTCATTATAAGTTTGAATTCGAATTAATTGATGATGGGGAAAATACAAATAGTAGTATTTTATTAGTAAGTATGCAACATAAAAATATTTGTTTTTTATTTCTTAAATTTAAAAAAGTTACTTTTCTCACCCCACTCAGAAAAGGGACAGATTATTGCAGTCAATGGAATATCTCTTGACACTACCACCTGAATTTTAAATTTCTACCATAAACAGATCACTTGAAACATTCGTTAAAACTTTTGCCGCTTGTATATTCAGTGATCTCTAACGATATAAATTTAAAACCACTTACGTAATTTGCATGGGGCGGGGGTGGCTCAGTCGGTAGCGCGCCAGGCTCGTAATCTGTAGTTCCCAGGTTCGAGTCCCAGCTGGTTCAGCGTTGAGATTTATCTCCGAAAAATTGCCCACGGTCAGTACGGGACACCGATGGACTTGGAAAGTCCGTCGGATGGGACGTTAAGCCGTGGTCGCGTGTACGGGAGAGTCATACCCTGTGCACGTTAAAGAACATGCTGGATGGCCTTAACGGGAGGCTACCATCTCTCTCCCAACAGCTGTTCCAGTGTGTCCCCAACCTTTTCTGAGCCTTCGGGATCCATGTGACCTGGCCATTTAGCCCATGGTGTGCAAAAAAGTGCCGCTCAGAGGTAAAACAACCCAACGTAATTTGCAAATTATAAATTTTGTTAGTACCGTTTTCCACCACATGAAAATCTCCCGTCAAGGCCATCTAGCGTGTTTTGTAGTAATTAGACAAGTGTGAAAAATCCAACTGTCAACCTCATCCACTTTTGGGCGGGGGTGACTCAGGTGGTAACGCTCTAGACTCGTAATCTGCTGTTCCCAGGTTTGAGTCCCGGCTGGGATAGCATTGAGATTTATCATCGTAAAACTCCCCACCCTTTTCCGGTCAGTACGAGAACATGGGGTCGGAAAGGCCGCCGTCTGTCTGATGGACGTAAAGCCGTGGCCCCGTGTTCCGGATAGCCATACTTTCTGTACGTTAAAGAGCACACTGGATGGCGTTGACGGGAGGCTACCATCTGTCTCCCAACAGCTGTTCCAGTGGGTTTCTCCCCCAACCTTCTCTGAGCCTTCGGGGTCCATGTAACCTGGCCATTTAGCTCATGGTGTGCAAAAAAAGTGCCACTCAGAGGTAAAACAATCCAATCCAAAAGTTTCCGGTTCGAATCCCACCTGAGCCATATCATACGAACGAATGCTGGATGGTCTTGACGGTAAGTTACCATCTGTCAGTAGATCCCTTCCAATATTCTCCGAGTTCTCCAGATCCTTGTGACCTGGTCATTTCGTCTATTGTGTACAAAAAACGTCGTTCAGAGATAATCCAACCCACTAACATAAAATAGAGATCTTCGTTCATCGTTCGCAAGATGATCTCTTAAATAACTAATTTACCACAACATAATATTAAATCTTAAGAGATTAATAAAAGATAAAATGATTTACGAATGGGAGAAACATAGAGAAGTAATGTCTGAAATAGACCGAGGATTATCACGCTACTTTACGTGCATGAATTCTGTGAGTTGGTTTTTTTACCTCTGAGCGGCACTTTTTTGCACACAATGGTCTAAATGGTCAGGTCACAAGGACCCCGAAGGCTCAGAGTAGGTTGGGGGAAGGTAACCCACTGGAACAGCTGTTGGGAGACAGATGGTAGTCTCCCGTCAAGGTCATCCAGCGTGTTCTTTAACGTGCAGAGGGTATGTCTCTCCCGCACACGAGGCCACGGCTTAATGTCCCATCCGACGGACGGCGGCCTTTCCAAGCCCATCGGTGTTCCCTACTTACCGTGGGCAGGACGGGGAATTTTACGGAGATAAATCTCAACGCTGACCCAGCTGGGACTCGAACCTGGGAACTACAGATTACGAGTCTGGCGCGCTACCGACTGAGTAACCCCCGCCCCTGAACTCTGCGAGATGTAGCGATTGTAAAAAGACAACAAATCAGTTTGGAAGGCTTATAAATTTTATGTTCTGCCACTCTTACTCTTTCTCTTACAGCAATCAGTGAAAACGAATCTGAGTGTGACTGCAAACGTGCTTCGAATTTTAAGCAACACAACAATACAATTTTCAATAGCAACCGCTGATTAAGAGCCCGCTGTGGGTCAGAATTAAGCTCACGAAACAGATTGGTCGCACGTCATATGTAAATCACTGCGGCAGAAATAAAATCAGTGTAAACGTAACATTTAGTGTCGAGAGTGAATACCGTTGGCGTTGAATCTTTGCTTCTATGTATTCTATCTTCGTAGGAGCAGATATATTTCGACATTAGGAAAGAAAAAAAAAAACTATACACGACGTGCCTGAATTATAATTGAGAAGAGAATTGCAAAAATGTGCTTTAGACTAGCGAGTTTTTGACAAAAAAGTCAGGGGGGAGATAGAGGGGGTTTCAAACTGATTGAAAATAGACTGAGGTCTCTGAAAAATAACAAAAAATAGAACAACTGTAAAGCTTAATGGACTGAGAGTTAGTGAGGCATGTTAGTTAACAACACTTGATTTGTGTTGCGGAAAGCCATTAAGAATGGGAAAGGGGAATTTGTAAATGGCACTAAAAAGAGGAAATGTGTTATTTTGTGCATATTAGAGCCAAACCGAATTGGAAGTTTCTAACTTTTAACATAAGTTAGTCATCTAATATACACTTAGAGATCATTGAAAAATGACCAACACCACCCCATGTTATGTTAATCGGACACTAATTTCGGGGATCTACTACTTTTAAAATAAGCGTTTTATGAGAATATGTGTGGCTGAGAATAATTTAAAGATCTCATTCAAAATCTAGCTAAATCGCGATTTTCAACGTGTTTTCAGTATTTAAATAAGTAATGGAAGTTTAAACATTTCAGACTGCAATGTGTTCTAAGAACTTTATCCAAGATATTAAATGAATATTGAAGGAATTATTTACACACTTTTAAAATATGTAGCTATTTAGGAAATGGTTTTAAGTAATACTTCTTATTTCGGGGGGGGGGGGGGAAGTGAGGATTGGCTCAGTGGTAGGGCTCCAGGCATGTAATCTGTAGTTTCTAGGTTCCAAGGGGCGGGGGTGGCTTAGACGGGAGCGCGCCAGGCTCGTAATCTGCAGTTCCCAGGTTCGAGTCCCAGTTGGGTCAGCGTTGAGATTTATCTCCGCAAGACTCCCCGCCCTTCCCACTGTCAGTATGGGACACCGATTAGCTTTGAAAGTCCGCCGTCCATTGGATGGGACGTTAAGCCGTCCCTCAATGTGCGGTAGAGCCTGACGACCCTGTGCACGTTAAAGAACATGCTGGGTGGCCTTGACGGGAAGCTACTATCTAGTTTACAACACTGTCCAGTTAGTCACCTCCCCCCAACCTTCTCTGAACCTTTGAGGTCCTTGTGACCTGGCCATTAGACCATTGTGTGCAAAAAAGTGCCGCTCAGAGGTAAAACAACCCAAATCACAGGTTTCAGGCTCACCTGTGCCAGCGATGAACTTTATCATTGTTAAACGCCTCCCTCGGTAACTAGGACACATCGACGAGCTTGGAAAGACTGCCGTCCATTGCATAGGACGTAAAACAATTTTACGTGTGCTGGAGAGCCATATCCTGTACACGTTAAAAAATATGCTGGATGGCCTTGACGGGAAGTTTCGATATGCATCCCTAACAGTTGTCCAGTGGGACCCCTTCCCTCAACCTTCTTTGAGTCCTTGGGGTCCTTGTGACCTGGCACATAGTTAGCAAAAAGTAAAGTGACACTCACAACCAGCTTCTTATTTCAATTTCAATTAGCTTCAAAGGGTAAAATATTTTGCCTAGCATTGCTGTTAAATGTTCAAACTTCCATAATTCTCTAAATACTTAAGGAATATTGTTGAAAATCGACATTTAGATAGAATTGATTGAGATCTTTAAATTACCTTTAGACACATTTTCCCATTAAACGCTTATTTTAAAAGTTATAGAGCTTCGAAGTTAGCGTTCTGTCGACATATTACAGGGGTGGGAGTGTCATAATTCAATGATCACTCAGTGTATATAGATGACCGTGAGGGGATAGAGGATAATGCTAATTTACTATGATTCAGGACTGGTAGAGTTCTGAAAATTTACACCTATGAGAATTTAGGGCATAGATCTTAGGTGTTTAGAGATTAGTAGGATTTTCCATTTTCAGTGTCATTTTAGTAGAAATGTCCAAAATTATTGTCTTATTACTAGGAATGTCTATAATTATTGTCTTATTAGCAGGAACGTCCATTTTTAGTGTCGTTATAGTAGGTCTGTCCTTATTATTTTCTTTTTAATAGGATTTTCCCTGTTTAGTGTTATTAATCATTTTGAGTGTTTTACTAGGAATATTCCCACTTATTGTCTTATTAACAGCAGTGACCATTTTTAGCGTCATTATAATAGGAATGGTCCTTTTTTTGGTGTCTTTTTGGTAAGAATTGCCTATTTTAATGTCATATTAACAGGAGTTCCCTTTTAATATCATTTTGGCAGGAGTTCCCTTTCAATATCATATTAGCAGGAGTTCCTTTTTAATGTCATATTAGAAGGATTTCCCTTTTAATGTCATATTAGCAGGAGTTCCCTTTTAATGTCATGTTAGCAGGAGTTCCTTTTTAATGTGATATTAGCAGGAGTTCACTTTTAATGTCATATTAGCATGAGTTCCCTTTTAATGTCATATTAGCATGAGTTACCTTTTAATATCATATTGGCAGGAGTTCCCTTTCAATATCATATTAGCAGGAGTTCCTTTTTAATGTCATATTAGAAGGATTTCCCTTTTAATGTCATATTAGCAGAAGTTCCCTTTTAATGTCATATTAGCAGGAGTTCCCTTTTTATGTCATATTAGCAGGAGTTCCTTTTTAATGTCATATTAGCAGGAGTTCCCTTTTAATGTCATGTTAGCAGGAGTTCCCTTTTAATGTCATATTAGCAGGAGTTTGTTTTTAATGTGATATTAGCAGGAGTTCCCTTTTAATATCATATTGGCAGGAGTTCATTTTAATGTCATATTGGCAGGAGTTCATTTTAATGTCATATTAGCAGGAGTTCCCTTTTTATGTCATATTAGCAGGAGTTCCTTTTTAATGTCATATTATCAGGAGTTCCTTTTTAATGTGATATTAGCAAGAGTTCCCTTTTATTGTCATATTAGCAGGAGTTCCCTTTTAATATCATATTGGCAGGAGTTCATTTTAATGTCATATTAGCAGGAGTTCCCTTTTAATATTATATTGGCAGGAGTTCATTTTAATGTCATATTAGCAGGAGTTCCCTTTTTATGTCATATTAGCACGAGTTCCTTTTTAATGTCATATTAGCAGGAGTTCCCTTTTTATGTCATATTAGCAGGAGTTCCTTTTTAAGTCATATTAGCAGGAGTTCTATTTTTATGTCATGTTAGCAGGAGTTCCCTTTTAATGTCATGTTAGCAGAAGTTCCTTTTTAATGTCATATTAGCAGGAGATTGTTTTTAATGTGATATTAGCAGGAGTTCCCTTTTAATATCATATTGGCAGGAGTTCATTTTAATGTCATATTAGCAGGAGTTCCCTTTTTATGTCATATTAGCAGGAGTTCCTTTTTAATGTCATATTAGCAGGAGTTCACTTTTTATGTCATATTAGCAGGAGTTCCTTTTTAATGTGATATTAGCAGGAGTTTGTTTTTAATGTGATATTAGCAGGAGTTCCCTTTTAATATCATATTGCCAAGAGTTCATTTTAATGTCATATTAGCAGGAGTTCCCTTTTAATATCATATTGGCAGGAGTTCCCTTTTAATGTCATATTAGCATGAGTTCCCTTTTAATGTCATATTAGCAGGAGTTCCTTTTTAATGTCATATTAGCAGGAGTTCACTTTTTATGTCATATTAGCAGGAGTTCCTTTTTAATGTCATATTAGCAGGAGTCCCCTTTTTATGTCATATTAGCAGGAGTTCCTTTTTAATGTCATATTAGCAGGAGTTCCGTTTTTGTGTCATATTAGCAGGAGTTCCTTTTTAATGTCATATTAGCAGGAGTTCCCTTTTAATGTCATGTTAGCAGGAGTTCCCTTTTAATGTCATATTAGCAGGAGTTCCTTTTTAATGTGATATTAGCAGGAGTTCCTTTTAATGTCATATTAGCAGGAGTTCCCTTTTAATGTCATGTTAGCAGGAGTTCCCTTTTTATGTCATATTAGCAGGAGTTCCTTTTTAATGTCATATTAGCAGGAGTTCCCTTTTTATGTCATAATAGCAGGACTTCCTTTTCAATGTCATATTAGCAGGAGTTCCCTTTTAATGTCATGTTAGCAGGAGTTCCCTTTTAATGTGATATTAGTAGGAGTTCCTTTTAATGTCATATTAACAGGAGTTTCCTTTTAATGTCATGTTAGCAGGAGTTCCTTTTTAATGTGATATTAGCAGGAGTTCCTTTTAATGTCATATTAGCAGGAGTTCCCTTTTAATGTCATGTTAGCAGGAGTTCCCTTTTTATGTCATAATAGCAGGACTTCCTTTTCAATGTCATATTAGCAGGAGTTCCCTTTTAATGTCATGTTAGCAGGAGTTCCCTTTTAATGTGATATTAGTAGGAGTTCCTTTTAATGTCATATTAACAGGAGTTTCCTTTTAATGTCATGTTAGCAGGAGTTCCTTTTTAATGTCATATTAGCAGGAGTTCCCTTTTAATGTCATGTTAGCAGTAGTTCCCTTTTAATGTCATATTAGCAGTAGTTCCCTTTTAATGTCATGTTAGCAGGAGTTCCCTTTTTATGTCATATTAGCAGGAGTTCCTTTTTAATGTCATATTAGCAGGAGTTCCTTTTTAATGTGATATTAGCAAGAGTTCCTTTTAATATCATATTAGCAGGAGTTCCTTTTTAATGTCATATTAGCAGGAGTTCCCTTTTAATGTCATGTTAGCAGGAGTTCCCTTTTAATGTCATATTAGCAGGAGTTCCTTTTTAATGTGATATTAGCAGGAGTTCCTTTTAATGTCATATTAGCAGGAGTTCCCTTTTAATGTCATGTTAGCAGGAGTTCCCTTTTTATGTCATATTAGCAGGAGTTCCTTTTTAATGTCATATTAACAGGAGTTTCCTTTTAATGTCATGTTAGCAGGAGTTCCTTTTTAATGTCATATTAACAGGAGTTCCCTTTTAATGTCATGTTAGCAGGAGTTCCCTTTTAATGTCATATTAGCAGGAGTTCCTTTTTAATGTCATATTAGCAGGAGTTCCCTTTTAATGTCATGTTAGCAGGAGTTCCCTTTTAATGCATGTTAGCAGGAGTTCCCTTTTAATGTCATATTAGCAGGAGTTCCCTTTTAATGTCATGTTAGCAGGAGTTCTCTTTTAATGTCATATTAACAGGAGTTCCTTTTTAATGTGATATTAGCAGGAGTTCCTTTTAATGTCATATTAGCAGGAGTTCCCTTTTAATGTCATATTAGCAGGAGTTCCTTTTTAATGTGATATTAGCAGGAGTTCCCTTTTTATGTCATAATAGCAGGACTTCCTTTTCAATGTCATATTAGCAGGAGTTCCCTTTTAATGTCATGTTAGCAGGAGTTCCCTTTTAATGTCATGTTAGCAGGAGTTCCCTTTTAATGCGATATTAGCAGGAGTTCCTTTTAATGTCATATTAACAGGAGTTTCCTTTTAATGTCATGTTAGCAGGAGTTCCTTTTTAATGTCATATTAACAGGAGTTCCCTTTTAATGTCATGTTAGCAGGAGTTCCCTTTTAATGTCATATTAGCAGGAGTTCTTTTTTAAAGTCATATTAGCAGAAGTTCCCTTTTAATGTCATGTTAGCAGGAGTTCCTTTTTAGTGTCATATTAGTAGGAGTTCCTTTTTAATGTTATGTTAGCAGGAGTTCCCTTTTAATGTCATATTAGCAGGAGTTCCCTTTTAATGTCATGTTAGCAGGAGTTCTCTTTTAATGTCATATTAACAGGAGTTCCTTTTTAATGTGATATTAGCAGGAGTTCCTTTTAATGTCATATTAGCAGGAGTTCCCTTTTAATGTCATGTTAGCAGGAGTTCCCTTTTAATGTGATATTAGCAGGAGTTCCCTTTTAATGTCATGTTAGCAGGAGTTCCTTTTAATATCATATTAGCAGGAGTTCCTTTTTAATGTCATATTAGTAGGAGTTCCTTTTTAATGTCATGTTAGCAGGAGTTCTCTTTTAATGTCATATTAACAGGAGTTCCTTTTTAATGTGATATTAGCAGGAGTTCCTTTTAATGTCATATTAGCAGGAGTTCCCTTTTAATGTCATGTTAGCAGGAGTTCCCTTTTAATGTGATATTAGCAGGAGTTCCTTTTTAATGTGATATTAGCAGGAGTTCCTTTTAATATCATATTAGCAGGAGTTCCTTTTTAATGTCATATTAGTAGGAGTTCCTTTTTAATGTCATGTTAGCAGGAGTTCCCTTTTAATGTCATATTAGCAGGAGTTCCCTTTTAATGTGATATTAGGAGGAGTTCCTTTTAATGTGATATTAGCAGGAGTTCCTTTTTAATGTCATATTAGCAGGAGTTCCCTTTTCAATGTCGTTATAGTAGGAGTGTCCGCATTATTTTGTTTTCAGTACGAGTGTCCTTATTAGTTTGTTTTCAGTAGGAATATTCCTTTTCAGTGTCTTTTTAGTTAGAGTGTTCTTTGTTAGGGGAATTTTCTCTTTTTAGTGACTTTCGGTAGAAGTATCTCTTGAATATCATTTAAATAGAAGTATTCTTTTTAGTATCCTTTTAATAGGAGACTAAAAAGTGCGTTTTTAATGCGTTTTTAGCATCATTAAAGACATTAAATGTTCAAAGGTTTCGGACATTTGAAAAGAATACTCGACTGTCCAAAAAACCTTTTCTTACTTGATTTAAAAGCGAACAAAACGATTGTGAAAAAACATTATGTTTATTTGGCGCCAAAGTTTTTTAACTGCTTACCAGAGTACATCAAAGGAATAAAGAATGATAACTTTTTCTATAAGGAATTAAGAAAAAGGATTTTAAATGTGGTAAATATTGAGACTATGTTTTAGAAATAAAAGAGATTTAAATATAATATACATAATTTCATTTGATGCTGAGTTGCCCTTAAGGTGGTGTTCAACTGAACCACTTACTAACGCACAGTTCAATATAGATTTTTATATTTTTTTCTGTTTTATACCCAGTAAAATTTTTTTTTATTTCATTTATTCTTAATGATAATTTTCAAACTTATAAATTGGTTAAATATTTACTTAGATTTTTCGATCAAGCTAGCAAAGTGTGAGGAAATGTGAAACTGAAGCATGTTGCCTTTTCATTTTTATTACAACATAACTGTTAAATTTCTTCCACAAGCGAGTTTTTACTCTCGTGGAAGACTCAACATTTTTTCTCAGACTTTTACTGAAAAATGTAGGTAAAATTATAAAACACTAATGAAATATAATATTAAAATTTTCCATATATATGGTATGAATAAATATATGATTTTTATTGGACAAATTACGTATAAAGAAGAATAATATTAGAAAATATAATACTTTAAAATTGTGTATCTGAGATATACAACATTATATATATTTCATTATAATTTCAGTTCTAAGGTAAAAAACATGTAAATGTAAAGTACTGAATATTCTGAGAATAAATTATCTATCTATCTAAAAAAAAAAAGGAATGCAGCTTCTTTACTACTTTTAGATACATGGGTTGAGTTGTTTTGCCTCTGGCACTTTTTTGCGCACCATGGGCTAAATGGCCAGGTCACATGGACCCCGAAGTCTCAGAGAAGGTTGGGGGAGGGGACCCACTGGAACACCTGTTGGGAGACAGATGGTAGCCTCCCGTCAAGGCCATCAAGTGTGTTCTTTAACGTGCACAGGGTATGGGTTGGATTGGGTTGTTTTATCTCTGAGCGGCACTTTTTTGCACACCATGGGCTAAGTGGCCAGGTCACAAGGACCCCGAAGGCTCAGAGAAGATTGGGGAGGGGACCCACTGGAACAGCTGTTGGGAGACAGATGGTAGCCTCCCGTCAAGGCCATCCAGCGTGTTCTTTAACGTGCACAGGGTATGGGTTGGGTTGGGTTATTTTACCTCTGAGCGGCACTTTTTTGCACACCATGGGCTAAGTGGCCAGGTCACAAGGACCCCGAAGGCTCAGAGAAGATTGGGGAGGGGACCCACTGGAACAGCTGTTGGGAGACAGATGGTAGCCTCCCGTCAAGGCCATCCAGCGTGTTCTTTAACGTGCACAGGGTATGGCTCTCCCGCACACGGGGCCACGGCTTAACATCCCATCCGACGGACGGCGGCCTTTCCAAGCCCATCGGTGTCCCCTACTGACCGTGGGCAGGGCGGGGAATTTTTGCGGAGATAAATCTCAACGCTGACCCAGCTGGGACTCGAACCTGGGAACTACAGATTACGAGCCTGGCGCGCTACCGACTGAGCCACCCCCGCCCCCACAGGGTATGGCTCTCCCGTACACGGGGCCACGGCTTAACGTCCCATCCGACGGACGGCGGCCTGTCCAAGCCCATCGGTGTCCCCTACTGACCGTGGGCAGGGCGGGGAATTTTGCGGAGATAAATTTCAACGCTGACCCAGCTGGGACTCGAACCTGGGAACTATAGATTACGAGCCTGGCGCGCTACCGACTGAGCCACCCCCGCCCCAGAAGTGGCAGGAAAAGAGTATAGATTTCATCCCTTGTTTAATATTATATTTATTAAATTTGCACGTAATTAAACAACTGAGAAGTAAATAGTATAGAGTGTGTGATGTCCTTCTTTTGCATGAGCGTGGGTTTGTCATTTGACCTTGGTTTTCATTCTGTTGATACGAATGAAAAGACAAAACCGTTGAAAAACGAAGATCAAATGAACAGTCTACAGTCGTCAGTCGCCATATGCGATGCAAGCTCATTAAAGCTTCGGTTGAGTTGGTTTTGTTTTTCTATTTGCGTCTATGAGAGACGAGATCGAGCAGCTGCCTCCAGAGATACTCTCAATTCATCTCTGTTCTTCGACAGATAATCTCGAGGCATGGAATGACGAAGGTCGAATATTCAAAAGTTATCTGGAGAGAGTTGGAAAGAGTTAAAAACACTGGAGATGAGTTAGGATGTCAGTTTGGCAAGGGCCGGGGGTGGCTCAGTCGGTAGCGCGCCAGGCTCGTAATCTGTAGTTCCCAGGTTCGAGTCCCAGCTGGGTCAGCATTGAGATTTATCTCCGCAAAATTCCCTGCCCTGCCCACGGTCAGTAGGGGACACCGATGGGCTTGGAAAGGCCGCCGTCCGTCGGATGGGACGTTAAGCCGTGGCCCCGTGTGCAGGAGAGACATACCCTGTGCACGTTAAAGAACACGTTGGATGGCCTTGACGGGAGGCTACCATCTGTCTCCCAACAGCTGTTCCAGTGGGTCCCCTCCCCCAATCTTCTCTGAGCCTTCGGGGTCCATGTGACCTGGCCATTTAGCCCATGGTGTGCAAAAAAGTGCCGCTCAGAGGTAAAACAACCCAACCCAGTTTGGGCAATGATTTAAGTTGAGTTGTTTTACCTCTGAGCGGCACTTTTTTTGCACACAATGGGCTAAATGACCAGGTCTCAAGGATCCCGAAGGCTCAAGAAGGTTGGGTTGTTTTACAAATAACACTGGGCAACACACAAGAAGGCTTTGAAATAAAAATAGCCAATCTTTACTAATTTCGAGGTGCTGAACACGAAAATGACAATAAAATTTGTTGATTGGCTCTTGTTTAGGAGAGACAGAGATGGTCTCCTAAATAACGACGGAACCGTACAAGAGTACGGTTCCATCGTTGTTTAGTCTTCCATCGATGGAACCGTATTCTTGTACGGTTCCATCGATTCAGATGATGAGTATGTATAAACGACTCAGTCCGCATTGATACATAGGTAACCATTTCGAAAAGCTGTATTTTAAATTCCAGATTGCAACATATTGCGTTGTATTGCATCAGTCAGCCATACACACAACCTCCGGAGGTATTGCATCATTGTCTGACGAAATGTAGTTGAATCATGATATCGCGGCTTTACGATCGCGACAAAAGATGATGCTATCGTTAGTTGTAAGCGACGTCTCGGAAGGTGAGCAAGTCTTTTGAGCGATTCCCATTTACACTTGGGTCATAAGTACAATACAAATGATCCTTGCAGTTTTAATCTAGCAGTAGTAATGCCTCGTAATTGTATTAATAGTGCAGATACATTTTGTTACATTTGCGGGGAAGTGACGTTTGCAAGCCAGAAAAGGGTCATCACTCCAATAGTGAAAGCGGTGTATGAGTTTTATTTTGGATGCAAGATCGGGTCCCCACACATATGCTGCAGTACGTGTGCAAGAAATCTTCCGAAGTGGCTGAAAGGGGAAAAAGTGGGAATGCCATTTGCTGTCCCTATGGTTTCGAGAGAGCCAAGCAATCGCGCAAATGACTGCTACTTCTGCATTGTTCCACCTGTTTCTGGAGGCATCACAAGGAAAAAGAAGTGGACAATAGCGTACCTGAATATACAATCTGCTCTCCGACTAGTTCCGAACGGCGAAGGCCTTCCCATTCCCAAACCTCCAAAAGAATTTTCCATCGATTCAGATGATGAGTCATCCGTGATATGGAACGTAAATCTATGGTTCTCTGTGCAGGAGAGTCCTACCCTGTGCACGTTAAACACACTGGATAATCTAACGAGAAGCTTAAAACTGTCTCCTAACACCTACCCAGCGGGTCTCCCTTCGCAAGGGGCGGGGGTAGCTCAGTCGGTAGCGCGCCAGGCTCGTAATCTGTACTTCCCAGGTTCAAGCCCCAGCTGGGTCAGCGTTGAGATTTATCTCCGCAAAATTCCCCGCCCTGCCCACGGTCAGTAGAGGACACCGATGGGCTTGGAAAGGCCGCCGTCCGTCGGATGGGACGTTAAGCCGTGGCCCCGTGTGTGGGAGAGCCATACCCTGTGCACGTTAAAGAACACGCCGGATGGCCTTGACGGGAGGCTGCCATCTGTCTCCCAACAGCTGTTCCAGTGGGTCCCCTCCCCCAACCTTCTCTGAGCCTTCGGGGTCCATGTGACCTGGCCATTTAGCCCATGGTGTGCAAAAAAGTGCCTCTCAGAGGTAAAACAACCCAACAACTCCCTTCGCAAACATCTCTGAGTCTTTGAGGGTCCTTGTGACCTGATTATTCTGCTAAGAAGATCGCCGGTCAGATATAAAAAAAGCCAACATCGGAAAACGGAGAGGGAATAAAAGAAGGCCGCATAGGTAAAGAATAAATGTACTGTACCCTGTCCCCGTTGCCATAGTAACACAATGGTGATTTGACCTTGGGAAACAGAAAGAAGTTTTTCCGCCTTCTGCCATTACCAGCAAAGGAGAGCAAAAAATTTAACTGCTGACTCGTCCTTTTCCACCCGTTAAGTAATACTGCTCGCAGAAGACTTTTCTCGGAAAAAAAACACTTGGATCAGCATTCGTACGAACATCGCGCCTGTACGTTGCCATGGCAATGAGATTCGAGAGGCAACTTTGAATAGTGTATTGATTTCGTTGAAATTTCTTTGTTCTTTTCCAAATTCTTGACGTATTTTGCCTTCATTTACTTAAACGTCATGTTTGCTCCGTTTACTTCGGTGCATTTGAATTATCTTGATATTTGCTCACAAACAAAAAGGGGCGGGGTGGATCAGTCGGTAACGCGCCAGGCTCGTAATCTGTAGTTCCCAGGTTCGAGTCCCAGCTGGGTGAGCGTTGAGATTTATCTCCGCAAAAATTCACCGCCCTGCCCACGGTCAGTAGGGGACACCGATGGACTTGGAAAGGCCGCCGTCCGTCGTATGGGACGTTAAGCCGTGGCCCCGTGTGCGGGCCACGGTTAAACGTCCATATACGATGATGATGAGTCATCCGTGATATGGATGACTCATATCACGGATGACTCATCATCATCGTATATGGACGTTTAACGTCCATATACGTTAAAGTGTGCCTGTGCACGTTAAAGAACACGCTGAATGGCCTTGACTGGAGGCTACCATCTGTCTCCCAACAGCTATTCCAGTGGGTTCCCTCCCCCAGCCTTCTGAGTCCATGTGACCTGGCCATTTAGCCCATGGTGTGCAAAAAAGTGCCCCTCAGAGGTAAAACAACCACAAACAATCAGCATCGTAATTTTCCTACAAAACTTCAATTCCAGCTTTTGGCATTAGTTGGAAACCACGTGCTGCATTCCACTCCCCCGTGCACAGGGGAATTGAACGCAGTAAACTTTTATCCTTGCGAGGGTTTACTGTTTTGTTTAAAATATCGTTAAAATTGGTGAAAAAAAAACTTAGTGTGCGAAAAATCAAACCTAAGTTCCTAACTTATAAAGTATTGGAAATACACCATATATAAGTTCACGATTAAACGAATCCGTAAATACACTAGCCGTCCCGTGGCCGAGTGGTTAGCACGCTTTGGCTACTGATCTAAGAGACCTGGGTTCGAACCCCGGATTTAGGCATGGATGTGTGTGTCGTTTTCTGCTGAGGTCCTGCCATCCTCTCAGATCTCCTACTGTGGCATATAAACTGACAGGCTCCTGTCAGACCTCTGTGACAGGCAGCTGCTCTTGAGGGGGTAAATACGTTGGGTTTTTTTTTTTTCTTCTTTAAGAGGTTTAGATACTTCGACTTCTACGGCCATTAGCACTCGATATACGGGTTTGTATTATAATAAGGTTACGACATTTTCGGCTTAAAAAACTCCTTTCGGGGAGTAATTATCCAACAATTCTTCTTTTAACAGTCTCTTATCAGTATTTTACGCCCCTGGGCAAAGCGATGCACTCGGGCCCTACCCATCCATCTAAGGGAATAAAAATGTAAACGGTCAATAAAATTGAGCCAACAGATTTATTCGTACTTTTAGCAAAATCAATGTTTAAACATAAAAAAAAATGCTGTAAAGCGAGGATTAATCAACACAAACTTTTGCGAAATTTAAAATCGTGGGGCCCCTGGGCAACTGTCCAGTGTGCCCATGTATTAAGACGGCACTGCTTTCGTGAAGAAATTATCTAGAAATTTTTTTTTCGCAAATTCGTCTTGAAATCGGATAAAAAAAATAGAAAATACCAATAATGTTTTCCAAATTTGTATTGAATCGGGGTGTAGTAAAAATAATCGATATTTTCAGGTATTAGGAATATATATATTTTTTTCCTTTTTATCTACAATAATATATGCATTGTCAAAGTTTCTTCCGCAAAATTCTCCGCCCAACCCACGGTCAGTAGGGGAAACCTATAGGCTTGAAAAGGCCACCGTCCGTCGGATGGGACGTTAAGCCGTGGCCTCGTGTGCGGGTGAGCCATACGCTATTAACGTTAAAGAACACGCTAGATGTCGTTGACGGGAGGCTCCATCTGTCTCCCAACAGCTGTTCGAGTGGGTCCTCTCCCCCAACCTTCTCTGAGCCTTCGGGGTCCTTGTTACCTGGCCATTTAGCCCATGGTGTGCAAAAAAGTGCCGCTCAGAGGTAAAACAACCCAACCGAAAAAGCCAAAGTTCATTCAAAGACAATGTTTCTGTACATGCTCTTCCGTCTAATTCTTTTAAATTTACAACAAATATTCATTTATAAATTACGCTTTTAAAGTATTTATAATGTTTTAATGCACTACATTGTTTTTATTAATATTAATAAATACAGGTACTGGGCATAAAAATTGAAACAGTTCAATGTTATCTCAACACAGAAAATCACATTTAGAGTTCAATAACTTCTTTAATATGGTGGGGCGGGGGTGGCTCAGTCGGTAGCGCGCCAGGCTCGTAATCTGTAGTTCCCAGGTTCGAGTCCCAGTTGAGTCAGCGTTGAGATTTATCTCCGCAAAATTCCCCGCCCTGCCCACGGTCAGTAGGGGACACCGATGGGCCTGGAAAGGCTGCCGTCCGTCGGATGGGATGTTAAGCCGTGATCCCGTGTACGTGAGAGCTATACCCTGTGCACGTTAAAGAACACGCTGGATGGCCTTGACGGGAGGCTACCATCTGTCACCCAACAGCTGTTCCAGTGGGTCCCCTCCCCCAACCTTCTCTGAGCCTTCGGGGTCCATGTGACCTGGCCATTTAGCCCATTGTATGCAAAAAAGTGCCGCTCAGAGGTAAAACAACCCAAACAACTCTTTAATATGAGTTTTAATGAAAAATGTCTACATAGCGATCTCAATCCAATCTACCTAAATCTCGATTATAAACAATATTTTTTCAGTATTCAAAGAGCTAGGGACGCTGAAATGCAAACACTCTAGTAGAGTACTATGTGCATTGCTCCCTGTACTCTATTACAGCATATATATTTTAATTAATTTTGGGGTCCTTTATTTGTAGCCTGTCAAATTTTCCAGCTTTCATAATTCTTTGAGTACTAAACAAATTAATGTTCAAAACTGAGATTTAAATATATTTGTTAGTTTATACGTTGTTTTACCCCTGACCGTCACTTTTTTTGCACACAATGGGCTAAATGGTCAGGCCACGAGGGCCGCGAGAGCTCAGAGAAGGTTCGGGGGAGGGGATCCAGTTGGGTTGTTTTACCTCTGAATGATTTATTATTTTATTTTATTATTTTATTTTATTATTTTTTATTTTAATTACCAATGACCTGGCCATTTAGCCCATTGTGTGCAAAAGAGTGCTGCTCAGAGATAGTATGCTTAGTATATCTTTAGGTATCAAATTAAATTCATAATTATAATAAATATAATAATTTAAGGTCATAATATATTTTCCATCGACACTATAGACACTAAAGCGTATCAGAAATTGATCCAGCTTGGTGTTGGGTTGGGTTGTTTTACCTCTGAGCGGGACTTTTTTGCACACCATGAGCTAAATGGCCAGGTCACATGGATCCCGAAATGCTCAGGGAAGGTTGGGTGAGGGGACCCGCTGGAACAGCTGTTGGGAGACAGATGGTAGCCTCCCGTCAAAGCCATCCAGCGTGTTCTTTAACGTGCACAGGTATGGCTCTTCCGCACACGGGGCTTAACGTCCCATCCGACGGACGGCGGCTTTTCTAATCCCAGCGGTGTCCCCTACTGACCGTGGGCAGGGCGGGGAATTTTGCAGAAATAAATCTCAACGCTGACCCAGCTGGGACTCGAACCTGGGAACTACAGATTACGAGCCTGGCGCGCTACCGACTGAGCCACCCCCGCCCCCAGCTTGATGTTAGTTGCAACATATCGTAAATGCGGAAACTATTATACTGCGCAATTTAAGCCTGTGAAGTTTTAATAGAATCTCCAGATAAATTAAGATATAATTTATGAAAGCTCTCGAGGCACTACTACGCAGTCTCGTAATCTTCCAGTTTCCATTAAACAGCAGTAGTACTCCTATGCTACAGGGACGGGGGTGGCTCAGTCGGTAGCTCGCCAGGCTCGTAATCTGTAGTTCCCAGGTTCGAGTCCCAGCTGGGTCAGCGTTGAGATTTATCTCCGCAAAATTCCCCGCCCTGCCCACGGTCAGTAGGGGACACCGATGGGCCTGGAAAGGCTGCAGTCCGTCAGATGGGACGTTAAGCCGTGGCCCCGTGTGCGGGAGAGCCATACCCTGTGCACGTTAAAGAACACGCTGGATAGCCTTGACGGGAGGCTACCATCTGTCTCCCAACAGCTGTTCCAGTGGATCCACTCCCCCAACCTTCTCTGAGCCTTCGGGGTCCATGTGACCTGGCCATTTAGCCCATTGTGTGCAAAAAAGTGCCTCTCAGAGGTAACACAACCTAACCCTATGCTACAGCTATTCATTACTCCAAGAATTATATTGGCAATTCCACGGTATAAAAAAAAAAATGCCAGGAGACATCAGTAGGTTGACAGATTTCTGATAAAATTTTCGATTCGATTAGTAGTAGTGTTGTCAACTGCACGATATAAAACATTAGAACAAATCAGCGGTGTCAATATTCATGGGCAACTTCATGACATAAAGTTTCAGGCTACATCATCAAAGTAGCTGAAAACTCCCCGACATAAAATGTCAGAACCAATAAGTTGTAACTGGAAACTCCTTAATAAAAATTTCGGTTCATGTCTCTAAGATGGGCAACCTCATGACGTAGTTTCAGGCTACACTATCAAGGAAGATGGAAACTCCCGAAATAAGTGTAATTGGAAACTCCTTAACAAAACATTTCGGTTCATGTCACTAAGATGGGCAACTAATTTCATGACGTTCAGTTTGTTCCCTGATCATTAAGGAAGATGGAAACTTCCAAACAAAACAATTCAGGCTAGATCAGTAGGTTTCTGAAACTCTATGATATAAAAACTGCAGGTAAAATCTTTAAGTTTGGTAAAATCGATGTTATAGATTTTAGGCCAATTCAGTACGGTTGTGGAACTTCATAACATAAGAAGCGTGGGTTAGCTTGCTAAGTTCGTAATCTGGAGCTCCCAGGTTCCAGGCCCAACTCTCCATCTTTTAGATTTATCTCAATTAACACATAGCTGTCTTCAGTGACAAAGAGATGGGATTCATTAAATTTAAGTATTAACAATTACATGAAACACATTGATTTGCTTGTTTTAACTGAAACAAATGTAAATAAATATGAAAATTAATTATATAATATTGATAAATTTAATAAAATCACAAATGATAATATAAATAAAAATATTAGGGGGATTTCAGTATACTATATAGAAAATCTAGATATTGAAATTATTTCACAACAAACAGTTCCAGCGGAAACTATATATATAAAAGTAAAAAAAAATAATATAATATATCATGTTTTAGCACTATACAGATCGCCTAGTACAGATGTGAACTCTTTTCTGTTGAATTTCCGAAACTGGATGGAAAATACAGAAAAAGATCAAAATCAGATTTTAATAGGTGATTTTAATATCGATACAATGAATACTAAAAAACATGGCACAGAAAAATATATCACACTATTGGCTGAAATGAATTTTGAAAGATTAATAAGGGAAGCTACAAGAGAAGAAATAGTAAAAAATAAAATTACCAAAACCTGTATAGACCATATTAATATTAAACTGATTAAAAATTTGTCAGCAAATTCAATAATTCAAACAAGCAAAATAGCAGATCACTATATGATTTTAACACTGATTAGCAACACCAACAACAATTTGAATAAAACTAATTATAGTGAAACAGACCAGGAAAATAAGAATTGGTCATTTGACCATAACAATATAAACAAAGCTATTTCTGAAATGAATTGGACTTTAGAAAATTATGGAGACAACTCAATGGATGAATTAAACCTATATAAAGTATTTAAAGACATATATGATGGAATTTTAGGAAAAAATAGAATATATATGAGGGGCGTTGGAAAGGTAAAAAGAAATCATAGCAAAAATTGGATAACACCGAACTTGATAGAATTAATTGAAGAAAGAGATAAAGCTTGGATTAAATTTAAAAACAATGATAAAAGTGATGCTTATAAAAATAACTATAAAAAATTAAGGAATAGGGTTAATATTCAGATTATAAATCAGAAACAACTTTATTATAGAAATAAACTTATAATGAAAAAAAAATGATATGAATGCTACCTGGCAAATAATATATGAAATATTAGAAGGAAAACAGAAAAAAATCAGCAGACGATGTAAAAATTGACAATATGTCCAAAAAGAAATTATCTGTGGAAGAAATAGCAAATAATTACAATGACATTTATAATACACTAATTTTACAGATAAGAAATATAAATCACCAAGACGATATAAATTATGTTCCAACCATGATACAAAGAGTTTTGAACCCTATCTATATACATGAAATCACTGAAAAACAAACTGATGAAATAATTACTTCATTAGACACCAATAAATCACCTGGTTACGATAATGTTTGCATTAAACATATAAAATTTAATAAAGAGACACTACTTAATATTATATCAAAAATTATAAATCAGATTATATTTACTGGGAACATACCTACTGAACTCAAAACAGGTATTTTAAGACCTATTTTTAAAGGTGGTATTGTAGGAGGATTTTTCTAACTATCGACCAATAACAATTCTGCCTATTTTTTCGAAAATAATGGGAAAATATATTTATAATACTGTTTTTAACTTTTTACTTAAACACAACATAATTAATGAAAATCAGTTTGGCTTTCAAAAAGGAAAAAACACAATTCAACTAATTTCCAAAATTGCAAATAATATTAATAAATCATTGAATAATAGGGAAAAAATTGTAACTATGTTCTTAGATTTAAAGAAAGCCTTCGATACAATAGATCATAGCATTTTACTAAATAAATTGGAAAATTACGGTATTCGCGGTATATTGTTAGATTGGTTTAGAAATTATTTATCAGACAGATACACAATTACTAAAATAAAAAACTGCTACAGCAGAAAAGTAATTACACGATATGGAATTCCCCAAGGCTCAATTTTAGGTCCTTTATTGTTCTTAGTATACATAAATGATTTGTTCAATACAAAATTAAATAGTGCTATTTATCTATATGCTGACGACATTGTTTTAATAAACAGTCAGAAATATTTAAATGATAGCATTTCAGAGGTTCAAACAGATTACAATAATATTATTAGATGGTTAAATCATAATAAAATATATTTAAATGAGAAAAAACAAAACTGATGATTATTCATTCACCAGGATTTCATATTCATCAAAGCCTCTTTATCAAAACTCATAAAATAATTGCAGGAAAAAGGATGCTTCAAATTATGAATCATTATGCAGTTGCCCACTTGTTGAGCAAGTAAATAAAATAAATTACTTAGGAATCATTTTTGATGAATATTTTAGGTGGAATGCCCATATATCCCACATATGTGAAAGATTGAGAATATCGGCGATAAAAATTCAAAAATTGAAATACGTATTAAATATGGAAACTTGTGTACTATTTTATAAAGCAATATGCGAATCTATTTTAAATTATGGAATAATTGTGCATGGAACAACTAACTTAACTAACATAAATAAAATAGAAAAACTGCAGTCTATAATAGCTAAAAATATTATTCCGTCTCATTTGCAAAAAATTTATAAAACTTCTACTTATAGATTAAAATTTTTAAATCTTTTATCCTACAGCAATTTATATAAATATAATGTAATAATTAAAAAATTTTTGACGAAACTTACAAACTAAAAATTCAACATAATAAAAATACAAGACTTCAAAACCAAGGTTATTACAAATTGCCAAATTTTCGAAATAATTACGGGAAACATACCTCCGAATATCAAGTACCACTTATATTTAATGCTATTCCAAAAGAATTACTAAATATAGATTCTTTTAGAAGACTTAAAATGGAATTAAAAAATTATTTGGTACTTTCTACTTAGCTGATTTTTATGTATTGTGTTTTGTGGATTTATTTGATGTACACCATTTTGTACACCATTTTGTGGCTGAATAATGACCTATGTTTAATATAATTTATTCATTTTCCTGCAGATAAGCTATTTAGCTTTGCGGGTCAAAGTGTAAATGTATTTATATTCTTTACTGTTATGAATAAAAATTACATTCTAAAAAAAAATGGGTTTGAAGAAGTGCCGTCTTTCATGTAGGAAGTTAAGTCGTGCCACCTTGCAAAGGAGAACATTACCCTATCACGTTAAAGAACATGCTGGATAGCCTTGACGGGAGGCTACCATCTATTTCCTAACAAATGTTGGGTTGGGTTGTTTTACCTCTGAGCGACACTTTTTTGCACACCATGGGCTAAATGGCCAGGTCACATGGACCCCGAAGGCTCAAAGAAGGTTGGGGGAGGGGACCCACTGGAACAGCTGTTGGGAGACAGATGGTAGCCTCCCGTCAAGGCCATCCAGCGTGTTCTTTAACGTGCACAGGGTATGGCTCTCCCGCACACGGGGCCACGGCTTAACGTCCCATCCGACGAACGGCGGCCTTTCCAAGCCCATCGGTGTCCCCTACTGACGGTGGGCAGGGCGGGGAATTTTGCGGAGATAAATCTCAACGCTGACCCAGCTGGGACTCGAACCTGGGAACTACAGATTATGAGCCTGGCGCGCTACCGACTGAGCCACCCCCGCCCCCTTAACAAACGTTACAATGGGTTAACTAACCTTCTCTCAGTCCTTGGGGCTTTTGTGGCACGGTAATTTTATCCCAATGTGTGCAAAAATCGTATCATTCAGAGGTAAAACAACCCATGACATGAAATTTTCCGTTAGATCAATATACACAGTCGTATCAGAATAATATGACCACCTACCATACACAGTCGTATCACAATAATTTAACTATCTACCATACATATACTATGGTAGATGATCATATTATTCTGATACGACTGTGTAGTATAGACCGTCCATGACATAAATTGCAAGAGAGGTGAATAGGCAGAGTAGATAGTTGAAATATTCAAAATTATCGTTGTTCTGACTGAAAAGCTACTTTTCTTGCTCATCAATTTATACCCTAATAAACTAAGAATAAGAATTAAATTCTTTCTTAACTGTAAATCTCGCTAATACAAGCCGTCCTAACGAGTTATCCTGTAAAGATTAAAGACATCAGTTTATTTAGAACATTAAAATCAAAACCAATCAGAAACAGTTTTCATAGAAGAGAACTCCGCAGTCAAACTCAGTCAGGCGATTAGTTCAACCTGATCATGCGAACTATCAGACAGAACACAGTAAAGCTTGCTATTTATTTGGCTTAGTCACCGAAGACTAATAGCGCTTAGTGCAATGCTTTGGATCAGCTTTCTTCTATATCTGCACTAAGTAGGGGTAATTGGGCTTCTGTAAGCTATTGATCCTTCCATTTATGGCCACCGATGAGATATTACTAGTAGGTCGCGAATCAACAGAAATGGATTTATGTATATATCCCGATTTTTAGGCCTTTGGAGTATTATTTTGTTCTTACATCAATCAATCTGTTCAGTGAATTGAAGGTTAAACATAATATGTTCGACGTTAAAAAAAAGTCATAAAAAGAATAGCAATTTTTTTTCCTGTTTGATGGTTGGTTGTTGCGTGTCGTTCAATGGGTGATTGTAGCTGTGGTTTGTGCTCCAAGAGTAGGATTTTGTTCATTTTTGAAGAGAAGTTTTATGTAACAATTTATTTGTTTAGAATGCGGAATAACCACGCAATCTTTTCAGGACAGGATTATTGTGGATAAAAATACGAAAGTAATACTCCCACATAAACGGAATGACCACGGAATGTACGATCTACAAACATAAAGAAATACATTATCTATAGCACCAAAAAACTTTAATGAAAACTTTAAAAAAAAAAACCTCAAGCAGCTGCTTGCTACAGAGGTCTGACAGGAGCCTGTCAGTTTATATGCCAAAGTAGAAGGTCTGAGAGGATGGCAGGACCTTAGCAGAAAAACGACACATACATTTATGCCTTACCCGGGGCTCGAACCCAGGTCCCTTAGATCAGAAGCCAAGCGTGCTAACCACTCGTCATGAGACGCATAATGGAAACTTACCTTTTATTAAATACTCCCTTAAACTTAGGTCATATTTGCCACAAAGTAACAATTTTATAAAGTTTATCAAATTCTTTAAAGAAAGCGCTGGATGGGATGACGAGAGGCTATCATCTGTCTCCTAACAGTTGTCCATCGGATTCCCTTCGTCGAACTTTCTCTCAGCCCTCGAGGTTCTTGTCACCTGAGAGTCCTTGTGACCCATTTTGTGCAAGAAAGGACCGCTAAGGTGTTAAGCAACCAAACCTAAACTCGCATATTTATAATTTGTGAATCGAAATACTGGGCTTCTGAAAGGGTTGGGTTGTTTTACCTCTGAGCGCACTTTTTTGCACACCATGGGCTAAATGACCAGGTCACATGGACCCTGAAGGCTCAGAGAAAGTTGGGGGAGATGGACCCACTGGAATAGCTGTTGGGAGACAGATGATAGCCTCCCGTCAAGGACATCCAGCCTGTTCTTTAACATACACAGAGTATGGCTCTCCCTCACACGGGGCCACGGCTTAATGTCCCATCCGACGGACGGTGGCCTTTCCAAGCCCATCGGTGTCCCCTACTGACCGCGGGCAGGGCGGGGAGTTTTGCAGAGATAGGCTTCGGAAAAGGCAACGATGAACCCATCCCAAACTCTGCCAATCTTCGGTGTCGGTTGGGTTGGGTTGTTTTACCTCTGAGCGGCACTTTTTTGCACACCATGGGTTAAATGGCCAGGTCACATGGACCCCGAAGGCTCAGAGAAGGTTGGGGGAGGGGACCCACTGGAACAGCTGTTGGGAGACAGATGGTAGCCTCCCGTCAAGGCCATCCAGCGTGTTCTTTAACGTGCACAGGGTATGTTTCTCCCGCACACGGGGCCACGGCTTAACGTCCCATCCGACAGACGACGGCCTTTCCAAGCCCATCGGTGTCCCCTACTGACCGTGGGCAGGGCAGGGAATTCTGCGGAGATAAATCTCAACGCTGACCCAGCTGGGACTCGAACCTGGGAACTACAGATTACGAGCCTGGCGCGCTACCGACTGAGCCACCCCCGCCCCTCTTCGGTGTCATATCGCATGGGATGTGTTCACAAGAAAGTACATGTATAACTATTTAGCCACATATACCGTGGCCACTGTTTATGTGTCGTGGGTTGCAAATCAGCAGGGTATATTTGCATATGAAATCAGCTCCATGCAACGAATCAATCTCAACATAGCATAAAGAAAGCGCAATCCATAGCATAAAGAAAGCGCAATCCATAGCATAAAGAATTACGTTATCTATACCAAAAACAAAGTTCCATCTATAGCACAAAAACATGATCGAATACATAAAAAATGCGTGATCTAGCACAAAGAAATGCGTGATTTATAAACATAAAAAATACGTGATCTATAATAGCACAAAGAATGCGTGATCTATAATAGCACAAAGAAATGCGTGAAATATAGCACTAAGAAATGTATAATGTATAGCACAAAGCAATGTCGACCTACAAGCATAAAGAAATGCGTGATCTATATCAGAAAAAAATGTATGAGTTGTAGCACAAATCAATGCGCGATCTACAATCATAAAGAAATGCGTGATCTATAGCACAAAGCTATGCTCGATCTATAACACAAAGAAATGCATGATGCATTGCCAGGGCTGGACTTTCACCTGCTGAAGCCCTAAGCTGTGACAAGTTTAAGAGATCCTAAGCTATTGTAAGGTTAAGAGGTCCCAAAAATTCTACCGTGGAAATCTGGGGGGGGGGGGGGCATTACCTACAAAATTGCCCTCTGCTTTGAGAATGCTAATAAGGATAATGGAGAAAAAAAATATTACTTTTGTGCATATTTGACACGTTGCTCAACAAATCTTTTAAAGGTCTTCGTAATCGTGCGGCCCTAAGCTATAGCTTAGTTAGCTTTTGCATAACTCCGGCCCTGTCTATAAAAAAAAATAAAATCCCCTTAAGCAACTGCTTGCCACAGAGGTCTGACAGGAGCCTGTCAGTTTATATGCCATAGTAGATGGTCTGAGAGAATGGTAGGACCTCAGCAGAAAAACGACACATACATCCATGCCTTACCCGGAGCTCGAATCCAGGTTTTTAGATCAGTAGCCACGCGCACTAACCACTCGGCCAAAGGACGGCTCCCTGTATATAGCATAAAGAAATTAATGATCTGTTTTATACTTTTAACTTTGACTAACATATATTCAAGTGTATTCATGAATTAATGTACAGGCATCAAATGTAGCGTATATATTACACATACAAAAGCCTCAAACACCTATGAACTGCGGAAGTCCAACCAGACTAGGTAATTCAGTTTACCAAACTCACTTACAGCTGCTGCATTTGTCTACTGTAGGCCAATTATAAAGTGTACTCCAGAGCGATAATAGAGCTTAAAGAAGTGCGTGATCTAGAGCGCCAAGTTTAATCCAACTAAGTTTATTGTAATTGTAGAAATAAGTGTTTATTTACAGAAAACTTCATCTAACGATCGCATTATACTGTAGACTACAGTTTAGTCCTTTAGTCTTTAAAACGCAAAAGAGTCGTCCATCATGAAATTTCATAGAACATAGGAACGCATGGAGCAAGTCACTGAGGTCTGGCAGGCCTTGAACTCCAGCTTAAGTGGTCGAAGAATTTCTCCTCTGAATGGAATTATCACGAGACTATATTGTGATTATTGTGATGAATGCAGTACAACAATAGTTAAGATGTTTCTAGTTTCCTGCACCATGTATGCTCGGTTTTATCTGTATTGGATTCAAAGTGTCTTGTTTTTTCACACGAAAATACAAATTCGTAGAGAGATTGGAAGGTTTTACTTTTGAGCAACACTTTTTTGCTCACAATGGACTAAATGGCTAGGTCACAAGGACCCCAAGGATTCAGAGAATACTGGGAGAACTGGATAGCAGCTAGGCGACAGTAATCTCCCGTCAAGCCCATGCAGCGTGTTCTTCCACTGCGCACGGTATGGCTCTCCTGAGCATGGGACCACGGTTTTACATCCCATACGACGGATGACTGTGCTTCCAAGATCATTAGTGTCCCCTATTCACGAAGAGCATGCTCCCAACAGCTTTTCCAGTGGGTCCACTCCCCAAACCTTCTATGAGCCTTCAGGGTCCTTGTGACCTGGCCATTTAGTCTTTGTGTGCAAAAAAGTGCAGCTCACGGGTAAAACAACCCAAAATTACAACACGAAGAGTAATAGAAAGAGCGGGGTGGTGGTGAGCGGAGATAAATGTCAACGATGGCCCAGCTGGAACTCGAACCTGGGAACTGCAGGTTATGACCTGGTTAGCTACCGACTGAGCCCCCTATCCCCAATGTCACAAGGACACAAAGACTCAGACGATATTGAAGAAGGAGACCCAGAAGACAGGAAATAGATGGAAGTCTTCTGTCAAGACCATCCACTCCACACAGAACCGGGGCGGGGGTGGCTCAGTCGGTAGCGCGCCAGGCTCGTAATCTGTAGTTCCCAGGTTCGAGTCACAGCTGGGTCAGCGTTGAGATATATCTCCGCAAAATTCCCCGCCCTGCCCACGGTCAGTAGGGGACACCTATGGGCTTGGAAAGGCCGCCGTCCGTCGGATGGGACGTTAAGCCGTGGCCCCATGTGCGGGAGAGCCATACCCTGTGCACGTTAAAGAACACGCTGGATACCTTGACGGGAGGCTACCATCTGTCTCCCAACAGCTGTTCCAGTGGGTCCCCTCCCCCAACCTTCTCTGAGCCTTCGGGGTCCATGTGACCTGGCCATTTAGCCCATGGTGTGCAAAAATGTGCCGCTCAGAGGTAAAACAACCCAACGCAACCCACACAGAGCCACGGCTTTACGTGCCATAAGGCGGCCTTTCCAAGCTCATCGGTATCCATTTTTGTCACCTAGAGAAGGTGAAGGTTACGAGGAGATCGATCTCAACACAAACACAGTTTTTTTTTTTAATAATAATAATCTTTATTCATATTCATGTTAGTTATACAAAAGTTTAAACAAATGACTCGCAAAGCATCTGCTTATCTGCAGGAGAGAAGAATAATAATGTTACATGAAAATACATAAGATATAGTTTAAAACAATGTCATCAAATTATATGAATTCCAGTGGAAGCTCCATTGTGGTGGTTGAAATTTTTATTTAAAATTTAGTGCCTAGAAGAAAATGTTCAGTCTTATTTTGGATTTCTTTAAATTTGTTTAATAAAATAATTTCCCTTGGCAATTGATTGAATACGTAAGGTATTGTATATGCCCTTGTACATTTCCCGTAATTGTTTAATATTTTTGGAAGTTGGAAATAATTTTTGGATTGTAACCTTGTGGTTTTCCCATGAGAGATTTTAGATTTAAATTGATTATCAAAAAAATATTTTAAAGTGATGCTGTATTTGTAAAGGTTGTGAAAAGAGAGTACGCCTAGATAATTTAGCCTTTCTTCGCTATGATAAAATGAATTTCTTAAGTTGTATGGGATTATATTTTTAGCAATGAATGATTGAATAGTTTCTATTTTCTTTATATATGTGAGGTTAGTTGAGCCGTATATTGTCAAACCATAGGTCAATATAGATTCACAGATAGCTTTGTAAACCAAAATACATGTATGTGTGCTTGCAACAAATTGTAGTTTATAAAGTTTAGATGCACATAGACGCAATTTCCCTGCTAACTTTTGAATATGTGTATTCCATCGGAAGGTTGTGTCCATGTAGAGTCCAAGATATTTATGGCTCTCAACACGCTCAATGACATCACAGTCGCAGCAGTCAGGGTCATGATTTATCATGTTGTGGGGACACAAGGGTTCGTGGTTTTTAATTGCATAAGATGAAAGATCATAGTATCCTAGTGAACGAAAGCTCATCCATTTGGTTTTTCCTGAATTTATGTAAATACGATTAATGTTAGACCAGTAAATAATTTTGTTAAAATCATCCTGTGTATCCGGACTGCGTCTCCTATATTGTGATTCACGTTAACCAAGGCGGTGTCATCAGCATATATATAAAGAGAGCCCTTCAGTTTAAGGTTAGCTAGATCATTAATATAAATAATGAATAAACGCGGACCTAAAATTGAACCTTGTGGAACACCAGTGTACACTGTTCTCTTCTCACTAAAAACGCCATTAATTTTGGTAACATGCACTCTATTTTTTAAAAAATTTTCAAACCATTTAAGGGTAATACCTCGGACACCATAAATATACAATTTTTGAAGCAAAATATCGTGATCCAACGTATCAAATGCCTTACGAAAGTCCAGAAAGATAGCTGCTGCTTTTTTCCGTTGTTTAAAGTTCCATTAATGAAGTCAGAAAACTCCGTTAAAAGTGTAATTGTATTTTTACCTTTTTGGAAACCGAAGCTAGAAACTGCAGGTAACGAACCTGACGCATACCGGCTGAGCCAACTCCCATTCCTGATGAAGGAAAATATGAATAAATAAATGCCTGTGGAATAAATAAATGAAATTCTATATGATAGAGATTCATGTGAGTACACTGAGGTTCGTGTTACCAACCTCAGTGGGCGGGGGTGGCTCAATCGGTAGCGCGCCAGACTCGTAAAATGCAGTTCCCAGGTTCGAGTCTCAGCTGGGTCAGTATTGAGATTTATATCCACAAAACTCCCCGAGCCAAAACTCCTCGAGCAAAAACTCCCCGACTCGGAAAGGCCGCCATCCGTCGGATGGGACATTAAGCCGTGGCCCCATGTACGGGAGAGTCATACCCTGTGCACGTTAAAGAACACGCTCAATGGCTCTGACGGGAGGCTACCATTTGTCTCCCAACAGCTGTTCCAGTGAGTCCCCTCCCCCAACCTTCTCTGAGCCTTCGGGGTTCTTGTGACCTGGCCATTTAGCACATTGTGTGCAAAAAAAGTGCCGCTCAGAGGTAAAACAACCCAACGCAATCCCATTTCAGTGTACTCATCTGAATTTCTGTCATATAGAGATTCAAATTCATCATTATGCTTAGTCTTGGAAATTTACATTTAGGAATCTACGTAAAATGCTTAGAAAATTCTGATGCTCTTCAGTTTGTGACTGATTGAGAAGCCCTTTTTCTGAAGAAGTAAGTGTCTCTCAGCCTTTTACTAGCGGCCAAGCAGCTGATTTTACTAAGTATTTTACAAGGAGCAGCAAATGTAAATTTCCGACATAAAAGAGTATCTGTTCTGTGTTGTAGTAGTTTCGAAAAGAGACACTTTTATGCGCTTTGGAAAATTGTTACCTTTCTCGGAATGTGAAAAATTCACAAAAATCTTTTTATTCATGTAGATTTTTATTCATTGATATATGTATATATATTTCGGTAAACAGCTGAACACCGATATTGTATTCTCGGAGTTCCGACATTATATTCACAGAGTACTGACATTATGTGTAACCGAGCTCTGTCATTATGTTCACGGAGCCCCAACATTATATTCACGGAGCTCAGACGCCTGGTTTACGGAGCTCCGTCATTATGCCCAGAATTCCGTCATTATGTTCACGGAGCTCTGTTATTAGGTTTACGGGTTGGGTTGTTTTACCTCTGAGCGGCACATTTTTGCACACAATGTACTAAATGGCCAGGTCACAAGAACCCCAAAGGCTCAGAGAAGGTTGGGGGAGGGGACTCACTGGAACAGCTGTTGGGAGACAGATGGTAGCCTCCCGTCAAAGCCATCCAGCGTGTTCTTTAACGTGTACAGGGTATGGCTCTCCCGTACATGGGGTCACGGCTTAACGTCCCATCCGACGGACGGAGGCCTTTCCAAGCCCATCGGTGTCCCCTACTGACCGTGGGCAGGGCGGGGAATTTTGCGGAGATAAATCTCAACGCTGACCCAGCTGGGACTCGAACCTGGGAACTACAGATTACGAGCCACCCCCGCCCTCCTCCATAATTATGTTTACGGAGATCTGTCATTATATTCAGTCTTTCAATATTATATTCGATGAAATCTGTTATTATGTTCACGGAGCTCCGTCATTATGCTCAGAGTTCCGACATTACGTTCAGGAAATTCCATCAATATTAATCTATGAAATATTTAGCAGGAAAAATTTAACCTGGCATGTTATTCGGAGACGTGGGTTTGTATCCTCAAACTAAATATTTTTTCAGCTGAATATTTCATGATTCCCATGTCTACAAGACCTTTCCTATGATAATTTACCACTGAATTATGAATTTAGTAACGGCAGATCACGAGCCTGGTGCGTTAACAACTAAGTCAACTCCTGCCCAATTGTTAGGAGACTAACAAACTAAAACATATTTCTTGCACTCAAAAAAACTTTTTGCATTGCTCCTGTAAAAGTAGAATTTGAAAACTTTTAAAACAAACGTTATTTTAAAATACTCTCGATATGTATTAATAGCCATCCCGTGGCCGAGTGGTTAGCTGCTTGGCTACTGATGTAAGGGACCTGGGTTCGAGCCCCGGCCGTCCCGTGGCCGAGTGGTTAGCGCGCTTGGCTACTGATCTAAGGGACCTGGGTTCGAGCCCTGGATGAGGCATGGATGTTTGTGTTGTTTTTCTGCTGAGGTCCTGCCATCCTCCTAGACCTTCTTCTATGGCATATAAACTGACAGGCTCCTGTCCAAACCTCTGTGGCAAGCAGCTGCTTGAGGGGGTATTTATTTTATGTTTCATTAAAAACCAGACTTTGAACAGTCAAAAAAGAAAGAAAAAATTTTTATGAGTTGCTCGACAATTGTTAAATTTTCGATAATTTAATTCATGGAATTCCACTTCTTAAAGTATTCAAAATCCGCAACACGTAAAATGAAAAGAATTTAATAAAATGTTCGGTTACACTTATTTTTCATCGACGCATATCAATTTGATTTTTTTTTTACCTTCAACAGCGAAACACAAAAGTAAAAAAAAATAAAACCTGCTCTGATATTTGCCAGCTTGCAGAAAACATCACGCTTAAAAGTCAAGGCAAAAATCATTCCTCCTTGTTTATGCCACCGCACAAACAGAACGAGAGCTGCGAGATGAAAAGACCATTAGGGGTTTGCGGTTGGAGGATGCGGAGCCTCAGGTAAGACTTGTGCACCGCAGCAGCGCGTCGGGCACTTCCCTGGAGAGCCTGGCCTCTCGCCGTTTAATTCGAGCTGTTGCTGCATCGATTAGCGAGAAGGCTTCTGCCAAGAACTCGTTCTGTGTGGGGAGAAAATGAAAAACAAAATGGGCTCTTCGTTTTACTGAAGAATTATCGTCTGAACTGTTGATTGCAGCCACTGAAGCTTCGAAAACACTTATCACTCTTTTAACATTTCTTTCGCTCATAGCTTTTTTTTTTATCCCTTTTTCTTTGTGCAACTATTGAAGCTTTTCTACAATGCGTTTATTTTCCATTTATTTCTTCACGTTGTGAGATTTTTCGAAGTTATTCAAAACATACCTATCCCATTACCTTGGTATGTAAACAGAAGTAAATTGGAAGAAAAGAAAAAAAATGAAATGAAAAGAATAAGTTGGGAGCTAGAGAAAAAAACCTTAAAAATCCTGTAAATAGTGGAAAGAAAAAAAAGTAAACTAATGTCAAAAAAAGTAACTCGTATTTTGTATGAAAAACCTTCGCAGCAAAGAAATTCGGTAGTTTTTCCAGAAGTAACAAGACACAAGTGTAAAATGGTGAAATCGTAACAAGATTTTTTTTTTAGTGTGTGATGAGTTCGCATTCCAGTGTATTCCTACTAACTTCTTCTTATGTTTTTTACGTTTTTTCTTGGAATTGTTTGTCTGTTATTTTTTCTCCATCAGACTGATTAAACTTCCTAACAAAAATCTTTAATTAGTATTTACAATTTTGTTTGGAGAAGTATCTCTTTTAACAAAATACTGATATCTCTCTAGTATGCAAAATAAAGAACGATT
Source organism: Ryuthela nishihirai (assembly GCA_038380435.1). Lineage (NCBI taxonomy): Eukaryota > Metazoa > Arthropoda > Arachnida > Araneae > Heptathelidae > Ryuthela > Ryuthela nishihirai. The sequence goes on along the minus strand of JAWZYU010000006.1, from coordinate 19,402,341 downwards.
TTCACTCTTGAGAATTCAAATGGAATTAAAAAATTTCACTTATTTGCCTAAAAATCTCGTTTCGATGTTTTATATGCTTGTATGTAGGTTTTTCTAAAAAGCAAAATATTTATGTCAGAAAAAAATACTTAATGTATTTATCCATCCCCTTTCTGTGCTGATCTTTTTTTTTGCCTAGAAACGATTATATTCTTATTCTTCTGGACCTTTCAATAATTTTGTTCGGTCTGAAATAATAGAATAAGTAGAATGTAAGGATTTTTAAAATAAAGTGTAATTTAAAATAGTTTATTTATATATATTTTATAAGAAATTACTTTGAACAGTAAGAAAAAGTGAGAGAGAGCTTTTTCGTATACAATGGTGTAAATGACCAGGTCACAAGTACCCCGAGGACTTAGGGAAGGTTGGGGGAAGGGACCCACTGGAACAGCTGTTAGGAGATAGATGGTAGCCTCCCGTCAAGGCCATATAGAGTATTCTTTAACGTACACAGGGTATGGCTCTCCCGCACACGGGGCCACGGCTTAACGTCCCATCCGACGGACAGTGGCCTTTTCAAGCCCATCGGTGTCCCCTACTGACCGTGGGCAGGGAGTTTTGCGGAGATAAATCTCAACGCTGACTCAGCTTGGACTCGAACCTGGAAACTGCAGATTACGAGCCTGGTGCGCTACCGACTGATACCATCCCCCACCATCGACTTTAGTGCCAAAAGGTTTTAGCGGCTGTGGAAACAAATATTTGGATGAGGAAAAATATGCTTATTTGAAGTTGCAAAAGCAGATTTGCTTTTGGTGTACAAAATGTAAGTTCGTTTAAGAAGGTAAAAGGCAAGTTGGATTGGTGAGACAAAACATTTTAAGCTAGCGCTGATATTTGAACAACACTGCAAGCACTCAAGTTCACCATGTTAAGTGTTCTTCGAAATGCTGTATAGTGCAGAGTTTGGTTGGGTTGTTTTACCTCTGAGCGGCACTTTTTTGCACACCATGTGCTAAATGGCCAGGTCACATGGACCCCGAAGGCTCAGAGAAGGTTGAGGGAGGGGACCCACTGGAACAGCTGTTGGGAGACAGATGGTAGCCTCCCGTCAAGGCCATCCAGCGTGTTCTTTAACGTGCACAGGGTATGGCTCTCCCGCACACGGGGCCACGGCTTAACGTTCCATCCAACGGACGGCGGCCTTTCAAAGCCCATCGGTGTCCCCTACTGACCGTGGCCAGGGCGGGAAATTTTGCGGAGATAAATCTCAACGCTGACTCAGCTGGGACTCGAACCTGGGAACTACAGAATACGAGCCTGGCGCACTACCGACTGAGCCACCCCCGATCCTCGGAAATGAAGGACAGACACAGAGGTTTCCAGAGTGACATTTATTGGAGATCATTACAACAAATGCTCAAACGTCTGCTCACCAACGTTGATACAGGCGGCAACAACGGCGGAGTAGTGATCGGCGTACCTGATTGTAAACACCGGGCTTGTCGCGGACATCGGCGGCTTAGAATGCTGGAGTTTGGCCGATCCAGCACTTTTAAGCCGTGCCGCCTCGTCTGCGCCCCCTATCGGCAACAGGCTACGTTGGCGGCCGCATATTCTATGACGAATATTGATGGATTCGGTGTGTACTACCATCCCCTCACGTTTGGGCCATGAATTCAGGGACACCCTGTATATTAAATGAATACCTACAGGTAGGTGTTCTTAGTGACAACTAAAAAAAATTAATTTAGAGTTTAAAAAATTCCTATATATGCGCCCTAAAAAGCAGAAAATAAACTTAAAGCATTATCGACGGTGCAATCAATCATTGAATTCCTATTCACTTCAAAGGAAGATAGGAAGCCGATTTACCTACTCAACAAGATTGCCAGCGCCCTGTCTTCCTTTGAAGTGAATACGAATTTTCAGTGACTGATTGCACCATCGATATTGCTTTAGGTTTATTTTCTGCTTTTTAAAGTGCATATGAAGAGATAGGTGTTTTATAAATTCTTTAATTCATTTCTATTTTTTTCATCACATGTGTTATAACGTAACTTTTTATTATATTTAAATTAAATCTACATTTTAAGTGCTTTGAACTAATCTTCAACACTTCTCCCTGAAATAAAGCATTTTCCTTTTGAAGTTCTTCTCAAGAAGGATTTTCACTTTCCTTTCTCCTCGGTACAGAAAGCATCAAAAGCTGGAAAAAACTTTTAACGGGACGCAAACATCTTTAAACTTTTCAAACAATTCTAATTGTCACTTTATTTCCCTTTCAAACTTCTTCCATCACTTGCTCCCTTTGCAATCAAGTTCAGTCTTCTCCCTCATCCTTCATTTCCCTCAGTAAATATCCAACAGCATTCACTGTCCCAATACTTTCTACTTTCATCCTCACTATCAAAGTAAGCGCTCCTTCTCATCCCTCACCGTTGCTCCTACTCTTCCAGATATCTCTTCAAGTCAAACCGTTAGAACTGCGTTAGAATTGCAAACCAACTGTATTGAAGGCGCATTTCTCTCCCACTCGCTGAGTCACCCTTTCACCAAAGATTCTGGGAGTCGCCGGGGGCCAGATCCCCCTCTAACCTCCGATTCCGTTTTCTCCATCATCTTCTCTTTGTGGATGATGTATTATTCACGATCATCGGAGTGTTCAATCTCTAGTTCCCTTTCGTGCCACTTCACTTATTGATACCCGAGAAATTCCTTGCGGGCTCGTGTAAACGCTGACACTCGGCACCAATATTGCAACTCTCGTATTTAATACCAGCACGAGGGAGATTCACCCTCTCTCGTGCCACGATCTCGCACGTGACGCTCTCTCACTACCTGACAGCACAATTTCAAACTCTCCGGAAGAGAGGAGATTTGTTTGATATTCCGTAGAGAGCATTAAATGATAGCATGGGATTTACGGACTCCATTACATCGATTTGTATGACAAAAAATAGAGTTGGGTTCATTTAAATAATTATCAGTTGCTTTCTAAGTGGTTAGTTATTAAATTTAGCTGTGACAGTGTTTACAGACTTGTAGTATGGGTACTAGTGGTGGTGCGCTCAGAAGAAACAATAAAATAACTGAACTTATAAGAACGTTTAATAATACTTAAATCTAGGACGGTATATGAGAAACTTTCCTCTGCAAGATGAACACTTTCTGATGGGATTTTGCGATGATAGGTAAAACTAGGACGGTATATAAGAATCTTTCTTCTGCAAGGTGAACACTTTCTGATGAGATTTTGCGATGATAGGTAAATCTAGGACGGTATATAAGAATCTTTCCTCTGCAAGATGAACACTTTCTGATGGGATTTTGCGATGATAGGTAAATCTAGGACGGTATATAAGAATCTTTCCTCTGCAAGGTGAACACTTTCTGATGAGATTTTGCGATGATAGGTAAAACTAGGACGGTATATAAGAATCTTTCCTCTGCAAGATGAACACTTTCTGATGGGATTTTGCGATGATAGGTAAATCTAGGACGGTATATAAGAATCTTTCCTCTGCAAGATGAACACTTTCTGATGGGATTTTGCGATGATAGGTAAATCTAGGACGGTATATAAGAATCTTTCCTCTGCAAGGTGAACACTTTCTGATGAGATTTTGCGATGATAGGTAAAACTAGGACGGTATATAAGAATCTTTCCTCTGCAAGGTGAACACTTTCTGATGAGATTTTGCGATGATAGGTAAATCTAGGACGGTATATAAGAATCTTTCCTCTGCAAGATGAACACTTTCTGATGGGATTTTGCGATGATAGGTAAATCTAGGACGGTATATAAGAATCTTTCCTCTGCAAGGTGAACACTTTCTGATGGGATTTTGCGATGATAGGTAAATCTAGGACGGTATATAAGAATCTTTCCTCTGCAAGATGAACACTTTCTGATGGGATTTTGCGATGATAGGTAAATCTAGGACGGTATATAAGAATCTTTCCTCTGCAAGGTGAACACTTTCTGATGAGATTTTGCGATGATAGGTAAAACTAGGACGGTATATAAGAATCTTTCTTCTGCAAGGTGAACACTTTCTAATGAGATTTTGTGATGATAGGTAAATCTACGACGGTAAGTAAGAATCTTTCCTCTGCAAGATGAGCACTTTCTGATGAGATTTGCGATGATAGGTAAATCTAGGACGGTATATAAGAATCTTTCCTCTGCAAGGGTAACACTTTCTGATGAGATTTTGCGATGATAGGTAAATCTAGGACGGTATATAAGAATCTTTCCTCTGCAAGGGTAACACTTTCTGATGAGATTTTGCGATGATAGGTAAATCTAGGACGGTATATAAGAATCTTTCCTCTGCAAGATGAGCACTTTCTGATGAGATTTTGTGATGATAGGTAAATCTAGGACGGTATATAAGAATCTTTCCTCTGCAAGGTGAACACTTTCTGATGAGATTTTGTGATGATAGGTAAATCTAGGACGGTATATAAGAATCTTTCCTCTGCAAGGTGAGCACTTTCTGATGAGATTTTGCGATGACAGGTAAATCTAGGACGATAAATAAGAAACTGTCCTCTGCAATTAAGTATCACTTTCTGATGAGATACTGTAATGATAGGTAAAGCTAAGACGGTACATGAGAAATTTGACTCTACAAGATGATCACTTTCTGGTGAGATTTTGTGATGATACAAAATCTAAGACTGTAAATGAGAAACTTTCTGGTGAGATTTTTTGATGATAGGTAAATATATGAAGGTAAATGGGAAACTTTCCTCTGCAAGATGATCACTTTCTGATGAGATTTTGCACTGGACGATAGGTAAACCTTGGACGTAAATCTAGGACACTCAAGGTCAAGTAGAGGTCATATGTCGGTCAAACTACATGCGCTAAAAACTTTAAAACTGTTGTCTAGGAGTATTTAGAGTCCCATATCTCAAAAACGTTACGAAATTTCTCATCTCGACTGCACCATCGGTCAAGGATTTTATTCTCTATGTGAGCTACGAACCTGAAAATTCGTGACTAGGATTATTTTCAGTCAGTCTATCTCGGAAACGTTAAAAAATTTCTTTTCCGATGGGTCCATAATTTTCATCTGTGTATGACTATTACCTTGCACGGGTATGACTTTCCTGCACATGGGACCACGGCTTTACGTCACATCCGACAGAGGGCGACCTTTCCAAATACATCAGGGTCCCCTTTCTCACTGAGGACAGGGTGAGGATTTCGCGGTGATAAATCTCAACGCTGCCATAGGTGGGACTCGAACCTGGAAACTGCAGATTCCATCTCTGACACGCTACTGACTGAACCAAGCCCCCATCCCTTGTATTTCAGTATGTTACTCTTTTAACATGGCAGATCCTGCACTTCAATACGTAATTTTTACGGAAAAATACGAGATTTTTATGACAAGGTAATTCTTGTACTTCAATATGTGATTTTTATGACAAGGCAGTTCCTGTGTTTTAGAACGCAATTTTCATTTGCCTCGTTCGATATTTCTAAGTTCATATCTTAGATTGAACTCCATGTTTAATTCCGCATCCTAATTCTGCTGCTCCTATGGGAACTTGGGGCGGGGGTGGCTCAGTCGGTAGCGCGCCAGGCTCGTAATCTGCAGTTCACAGGTTCGAGTCCCAGCTGGGTCAGCGTTGAGATTTATCTCCGCAAAATTCCTCGCCCTGCCCACGGTCAGTAGGAGACACCGATGGACTTGGAAACGCCGTCGTCCGTCGGATGGGACGTTAAGCCGTGATTCCGTGTGCGGGAGAGCCATACTCTGTGCGCGTTAAAGAACACGCTGGATGGCCTTGATGGGAGGCTACCATCTGTCTCCCAACAGCTGTTCCAGTGGGTCCCCTCCCTCAACCTTCTCTGAGCCTTCGGGGTCCTTGTGACCTGGCCATTTAGTCCATGGTGTGCAAAAAAGTGCCGCTCAGAGGTAAAACAACCCAACTGTGCGCGTTAAAGAACACGCTGGATGGCCTTGACGGGAGGCTACCATCTGTCTCCCAACAGCTGTTCCAGTGGGTCCCCTCCCTCAACCTTCTCTGAGCCTTCGGGGTCCGTGTGACCTGGCCATTTAGCCCATGGTGTGCAAAAAAGTGCCGCTCAGAGGTAAAACAACCCAACCCTATGGGAACTTACTTTCTTTTATCCTAAGTAAATAAGCTTTTTATCAGCTACAAGTATTTTTCCGGCTCAAAAAAAATTTGTTTTTCTGCTTCAAGTGAATTTACTCTTTTTTTTCTTTCCGACTGATTTTACTTTCTGCTACTTCAAGTGATCGTACAAAATTGAATTCGATCAAATCTACAAAAATTCTATCTCCACACTTAAAACACAAAGTCAATATTAAGCAATAAGATTTCGAAACTACAGTTGCTGAAAAAAAAATCCGAACACTATGGTTGATTACAGAATTCAGAAAAAATATCTGGCAACGATTTTTTTTAGAAATTAGTGATCTTACAACCTTCGTGTACTGTACACGAAGGTTGTCAGATGAATAATTTCTAAAAAAAATCGTTGCCATATATTTTTTCTGAATTCTGTAATCAACCATAATGTTCGGATATTTTTTTGAGAGACTGTACCATGCCAGAAAAATCACGTAAAGATATTAGCATTTGTTTTTCATGGCGCTTTCACATTGAGTTCCGATAACATCAAGCCCATTCAATTACAAAAATGCCGGTCTTAAATTCGACGCCCCAAGCGGTGACTTTGAAATATTTATCTTGTAGCCCCTGAATTAAACACCATAATATTCAACATCAAGAAAATCGATGATAAGTGTTTCGAAATGAATGGAGTGTTTCACAGTTGAATGAAACTCGGTTCTATAAATAAATAAATAAATAAAAAGGAGACGAGCAATCAATCGAGCAAAAAAAAATGCAAAGGAGGGCAAAGACTGGATTTCCATTGCAGTGTAAAATTTTCCCTTCGTTTTAGCGTTTTTTTTTTTTCAAAAAATGTCATAAAAAAATGCTTGAAAAATACACAGTTTAATCATTTTTGACTCCATTACCTTTACTAGCATTCTCAAGGTGAAGAGGGTATCCTCCCACTAGATCCGACTGTGCTTGATTTATTTCGTGTGGTAAACACTAACATTAAAGTAAAAGAAATATTCCTAAAAAAAATCTTTGTTTGCTTTTGGCTTTCGGAAAAAAAATATTCACTGAGAATTATATTTTTTGTTTTTAATTTGATAAGTTTGTTTTTCAAAGAACATTATTGCTCTGTGATGATTAGATTAGCTCACTCTTTCAGCAACAATAACAACAACAATAAAAATCATCCTCACTCTTTCATAGTAACATTTAATGTCTCTCTGGAATAAATCGTCGGTATGTGAAAGAAAATATCCCCCCCCCCCACCAAAAAAAAAGAAAAGAAAAAAAACTGAGCCGATGTAAGCAGATTCCAGCGGTTTCTCTATTATCTTGATTTAGAGAATGCATAGGAACTAATCTTACTGAGAAAAATTCTATTATGTTCAAGCCAGCCAAAGGCCTGGAAAACGCGCTGGAGCTTAAAAATTTGACACTAGAGTTTGTGACTGGCACCTCGGAAAGAGAAAAACAGACAGAAGGTAAGAAAAGGAAAGCCAGAAAGAACGAAAGAAGATACGATTATTATTAGTGTGTAAAGGAGAAAGAAAGTGTAAGAAAAAAAGTCATTAAGTTAGTCTCCAAGATGCAGCAACTCAAGTGAAAAAAAAGAATGTGCTCAGAAGAGAAAGAGAAACAATTGCTAACGCATCAGGACGAAGAGAAACTGATACGGCGAAGTAAATAAAATAGAAAAAAAATCGATATGATAGCTGGCTGCGCGATTAAATTTGATTGACGTTCAAAGAAACCACCCCATTTATCCGCCTACAAAATTAAAAGAAAGTTAATGCAGCCCTGGGAAAAAAGCCAATCGATTGAACGCTATTTCTTCTTTCTTCTAAGGCTATTCACTCCGTTGGATTCTTAGATGGTCGAGGATCGGATATTCCTAACCTCTGCGCCGCACTGTGCGAAGGCTCCAGGAAGAATACTTCCACCAAAATGTAGCGATCCATACGTCACGTTTGTAACTGACATTTATTTAGCTTTTCTGGAAAGCGAATAAGTCATAAAAAAGTTTCTTCTTGCTAAGTAAATTGCTAAAATATTAAATAAAATATAAACTTCCTCAAGCAGCTACTTGCCATAGAGGTCTGACAGGAGCCTGTCAGTTTAATACGCCGTAGTATAAGGGATCTCTGAGGATGGCCGGTTCTCAGCAGATTTTTGCCAACTGCACGCGGTGTTCCCAGGTGGTTACCCTGTTTCTTCTTGCTAAGTAAATTGCTAAAATATTAAATAAAAATAAATACCTCCTCAAGCAGCTGCTTACCACAGAGGTCTGACAGGTGCCTGTCAGTTTAATACGCCATATCTGTGAGGATGACGGGTCCTCCGCAGATTTTTTGCCAACTGCACGCAGTGTTCCCAGGTGGTTACCCTCCCAGGTACTGACCGTGCCCAAAGCTGCTTAACTTCGGTGATCGGACAGAAACCGGTGTTTTCAGCTTGGTACTGTCGTTGGATGTCTTTCTGAATTTCAACCACAATAAAGCAGAAACGAAAACCTACCAATGTACTCAGATGTCATTGAATTATGACCATCCCCTCCATGTTATGTCATAGAGGCCCATTTAGAAACTCTATGACTTTTGAAATAAGTGCTTCATATGAAAATGCGACTAAAGACAAGTTAACGATTTCAATCAAGTTCATCTGAAACTCGAATTTCAACAATATTCGTTTTGTGTTGAAAGAGTTATGGAAGTTTGAATATTTAACAACAACAATGTGTCTTAAAAGCTTTGCAATTAATACTTTCTATATTTTTAGACATTTTAAATATATATATATCTATTATATTAAATTGTTTGAAATAAATCTTATTCAAATTATAATTAACAACCACAGAAAATGATAATGTTAGCATTGCTGTTGTCAGATATTCAAATTTCAACATCATCATCATCATCGTCGTCGTCGTCGTCGTCGTCATCATCATCATCATCATCATCATCATCATCATCATCATCATCATCATCCTAAAGCAGCCATGGGCTGCGGAGGTCCAACCAGACCGTGTAATTTAGTTCTCCAAGCAAGTCTATCCTGAGCTACATCTACTGCATCTGGCCACTGCACACCAATTATAACAAGGTCCTGTTTGACATTGTCTGCCCACCGCATCCTAGGTCTCCCCTTCTTTCTGAGGCCTTTAGGCACACTGTTCATAACCCTATTCGCCAATCTATAATTATTCATACTGGCAACATGGCCAAACCAACGGAGTCTCTCTCTGCACAATATGCTGCTTAAAGGAGGTTGCAAACTCCTTTGCCTAACCTCATCATTAGTTACAAAGTTGAACCACCTAATGCCCAAGATACTGCGTAAGCATCTGGAATCAAAAGCATCTAGTTTCCTGTTATCTTGTTTACAAAGTGTCGAAGTTTCACTACCATAACTAACCATAGAAAGAACCAAACTATTATACAGTCTAATTTTAGTCCTTTGGTACATAACTTTAAATGTAAGGCGAATAGTGTTGAAAATCGAGATATAAGTACACTTCACATGGAGAGTAATGGTCATAATTCAATGCCCAATGAGTATTGAGTTATTGCATATTGGGGTATCTCTCAATGAAACCACTAAAATGCTTTTTCTCTCATTTGGTCATTATCTCTGTAACTCTCCATCTTCAATCCTATCGACCTTAACTTTTGCAGATAAATTCTCATTAGGACCTTCAAGAACATATATCAAATTTGGGTCTGCTCGCACTAAAAGGTGCTATTCCAGAAGGCTCATTTATTTTTTCGCAAACAGTTAGAAAACTGAGAAGCAAAGAAAATCAAGGGATACTTATGAATCATCAAGAGTTCTTACACGGAATATTCTTAATGGAAAGCTTTAGCATAATGATAATGAGATATTCCCGTCAAGTGGACGAGTCCCAGCTGGGTCAGCTTTGAGATTATCTCCGCAAAAAATTCCCCCTCCCTGCCCACGGTCAGTAGGGGACACCGATGGGCTTCGAAAGGCCGCCGTCCGTCGTATGGGACGTTAAGCCGTGGTCCCGTGTGCAGGAGAGCTATACCCTGTGCACGTAAAAGAACACGCTGGATGGCCTTGACGGGAGACTACCATCTGTTTCCCAACAGCTGTCCCAGTGGGTCCCCTCCCCCAACCTTCTCTGAGCCTTCGGGGTCCATGTGACCTGGCCATTTAGCCCATGGTGTGCAAAAAAGTGCCGCTCAGAGGTAAAACAACCCAACAACCCAAATGTTTAATATCCCATCCTATGGACTGCGTTCTTTGTAAGCCCAACTGTGTCATCTTTCTAACCTAGGACAGGATGTGGTTTAGTGGGTAAGTTATTATCTGTCGCGCTGCCGACTGGCCCAATATTCACCCCTTTCAATTCGGATACTAAAAGAATCAGAAATGCTGAAGCCATTGATGCAATAAATAAATAAGGGCATAAACAGAGACTTCCATCTTCTATATATTCAAGTACACATTATTGTTGGGAATAGCATAGAAAGTTTTATAAATCTCGTCACGATATCAAAAAACTAAAATATTAAAGATAATAGTTTTTCGCGTATATAAATTTATATAAAAATGTTAAATGGCATTAACATGAAAAAGTGTTGTCCATTATATCTACTTTTGACAATAAAGTCTAGAGCAATAATTATTTTGCGTGTTTTGCATTGATATGCATTAAATGAAGATAAAAATTTACTAGGGGCATAATGCTACTAACCAAAATAATCACGACATTACTGTGGCAACAAATTAAATCATTCTTTCAATTTTACTCTATTGAGATTCACATAGACAACAATTATTCAAACAATTATCCAGACTTTTGTGTCATACAGCTTTTCCGATTTATTTAAATTAGTATATAATGATGATAATAATTTTTTTTTCTAAAAATAATTGCATACATAAATATACAATTAAAGCTTACAATGATAGTGCAATTACAAATGCTAGTGCAATTTAATTTGATAATTTTTATATAAATATACATACACGAAAAGCGTTTTTTTTTTTTCGTTATTGTCTCGTTTTTTTTATTGTAACGTGCGTCGTCTTTTTTTTATTGTCTCGTTGTATTTTTATTGTCTCGACTTTTCAGTACAGTCGCTCAAAAAAGAATCCGAACACTATGGTTGATTACAGAATTCAGAAAAAATATCTGGCAACGATTTTTTTAGAAATTAGTGATCTGGCATCCTTCGTGTCACGTGACACGAAGGTTGCCAGATCACTAATTTCTAAAAGAAATCGTTGCCAGATATTTTTTCTGAATTCTGTAATCAACCATAGTGTTCGGATACTTTTTTGAGCGACTGTACCAAAATTTACAAATTTAGAAAATGTATCGAAAATTAAATCATAAAAATACACGTAATGTTCAAAAAGATAAGAATAACATGTAGAGTAAAATTTATACAGTAAAAAGACTTTATAATTATTGTAATAATAAAAGTTACTCACTAATGCAACAATTGATATATCATCATGGTTTAAAATTATATCACTTAATTTTTTTTTTCAAAATAAACGATAAATTATAATTGTTTTAATAACATTTGCGATAGAGGCGAGAATTTTTGGAGCTAAAAATAAATAATAATGTCTTAAAATTTCTTTATGCAAATGTGGTATCCTATTATTAATATTGTTATGAATTAAATGGATGAAAACTGAGGGCAGGTTCAAAAATCCTTAATAATAATAATAAAAATAATATATTATAAAAATAATAATTAAAACAATTAATATTTTAATTACAAACATAAAATATAACCATTATAATTCTAAAATAATGCAATTTATTTAAAAAAAAAGTATGAATGAAAACGTTTATATAAACTAAAGCCAACCAACACAAATATATATCAGTATAAAAATAAATCTTCAAAAGAACTTAGTATTGTATTACTATTTACACTTAAATCATAAAATAAGGCTTATATCAGTCGATGAGCAGTACAATCATGTTTGTAAACAAATCTGCAATCTGTCGAGAATAATTTTGCCATTCTTGTAAACAAACTAAATGTAACTATACACCAATTGATGAACTCTTCCTACAAAGATTAGAAAAGATACAAGAGATAGAAAAGTTGAAATCAGATCTGTATAACATAAAATCTCCTCAGTCATATTTTTAAGTGTCCTAAACATCCTTTTTTTTTTCTTGTTAGTGTACTAGTAGAATTGGCGAAAATTTCCACTAGCAAAATTGGCGTATACACTAATAACTTATTTAATCTCCCGTGCACACACAGTAGGGGACACCGATGGGCTTGGAAAGGCCGCCGTCCGTCGGATGGGACGTTAAGCCGTGGCCCCGTGTGCGGGAGAGCCATACCCTCTGCACATTAAAGAACACGCTGGATGGCCTTGACGGGAGGCTACCATCTGTCTCCCAACAGCTGTTCCAGTGGGTCCCCTCCCCCAACCTTCTCTGAGCCTTCGGGGTCCATGTGACCTGGCCATTTAGCCCATGGTGTGCAAAAAAGTGCCCGCTCAGAGGTAAAACAACCCAACGAGCCCATTAGCTCCTGACTGAGTCATCCCTTCCCCTCATTTAAAGGATATCAAGTATTCTTTACATTCTATTTTATGCAAGGGATACAACGTTGAAACTCGAAGCTTTTCAACTCTATCGGAGCCTAGAAGAAAGTATTTTTTTTGTTCCACATACTTAGTGGAATATAGTTTTCCTAACTCGTCATTTAAATGGCCTTAAATTGCTAACAAGGCTGTTTAGGAAGATGACACATCACAATGACTCTTCTTCTGACTTGTTCTTCCCTCCCTGTGTAGAGTGCATTAGTAACTCCATATAATGCTGCTCTTCGGCCTTGGAGGCTGGCCATTGAGGAGTCTCAATTGCCGCTGGTTAAGAAACTAGGAGAAGACGTAAAAAATTGGTTGTGAGGTCATATGCATGCCAGTGGCATTGTGGTATAGGGTAAATGATCTTTCAAAACGGAGACATACTTTGGGAAAATATTTAGAGTAGTGTTATGAAGCATAGATGTAACAAAACAACTTCATATTTCAGCATGGGAGTTGGCAGGAATTTTTTTTCAGGAGGTCAAAATGGTTTCAGAGTGGTGGCAGAATTTTTTTAACTCTGGGGGAAAAATAATCAGTTTATCGCGTTATAAATACGAATAAAGCAATCATGGATACATCATAATAAAATACTACTGCAAAAACAAAGCGAAAAGCAGGAAAACTTATTAAAAAAACATTAAAGATACATTAATTTTTTTATAAATAAATAAAAATTAAATGATATGCTTTCAAAAACAAAAGAAAACTTTGAGTAAAATAAAGATTGCATTTCCTTAAGTGAAAAAACCATTTTTTTTGGTACACCGACAGTATTCAAAATAAATTAATTTTACGATCTTTTTTTTTCTAATGGTGTAGGGGCATCTACAATTCTTGTCCTCCCCCCCTCCCCTGCCTACACCCACTCACTGTAGTAAAAGTTTTTTATTTCCAAGGTCACTCATTTATTAAGTTAACTCACTACATTTTGATAGAGTTTTTAGTAGAAAGCAATCGAAGAAACGACTCAAATTCTCACCGGTCTCTCCGACCCCTATTTGACCTGGAAAACGCTACACTGGATTCGAAAATTTAACCTTTGACCTCAAAAGACCCACTGCATTCAAAATTTCGCAACATCTCCGAGATCTACGACTCAAAATACTACCAGGAAACAATTTTTAGCTCTCTAAAACCGATAGAAATCAGTTGACCTTTGACCTGGAATGACCTTCTAGATCCGAAATTCCGTATGTTTACGATATTTACAACCGAAACATCCCCAGACAAAACTTTTCATGTTTCTAACTCTCGTAGATCACAGTTTGACCTGTACGTGACCTCCATTTCACATCGAAAGACACTTCCGAGATCAAACTTCGGATTTTTCCCTAGATCTACGACCCGGATTATCCCTAGATGCAAATTTTCAGAGCTCTGCCATTTCTGCATCATAATTAGAGTTAGCGTAATCCCCTGTCAGTCAGTTAGTCAGCCGTCAGTTGCTCATAATACACTATATTGCAAAAAGTATCCGGGTTGGGTTGGGTTGTTTTACCTCTGAGCGGCACTTTTTTGCACACCATGAGCTAAATGGCCAGGTCACATGGACCCCGAAGGCTCAGAGAAGGTTGGGGGAGGGGACCCACTAGAACAGCTGTTGGGAGACAGATGGTAGCCTCCCGTCAAGGACATCCAGCGTGTTCTTTAACGTGCACAGGGTGTGGCTCTCCCGCATTCGGAGCCACGGCTTAACGTCCCATCCGACGGACGGCGGCCTTTCCAAGCCCATCGGTGTCCCCTACTGACCGTGGGCAGGACGGGGAATTTTGCGGAGATAAATCTCAACGCTGACCAAGTTGGGACTCTCGGAGATGTTGCGAAACCCACCTGGGAACTACAGATTACGAGCCTGGCACGCTACCGACTGAGCCACCCCCGACCCTAAAAAGTATCCGGACACTTTCATGTTAAGTGAACGAATAGCCACGTTCAAATCTACCTAACTTTGAAAATAAGCTTTTTACGGAAAAAGGTCACGAGACATAAATTGAAGATCTCGGTCAGAACTCTCTAAATCTCTATTTTCTATAATATTAATCTAATATTTAAAGAGTTATGAAAGCTGAAACATTTAAGTGAAACTTTTGCTAGTTTTAAATATTTACTTCAAAAAGTTAAATCATAACTGTTATAACAAGTTGTTCGCAATATAAATGCGATATTTGAATTTTGTGTAAGGATTTTTGAAGTTTTCATCAATTTGGGGGGAAAATATTTTGTGTCAATATCTTTTTGTAAGTGTCAATATGTAAGTATAATAAGATCTGTTGTTAAATATTATAGCTTCGATAACTCTTTAACTATTAGATTAATATTATAGAAAACAGAGATTTAGAGAGCTCTGACTGAGATCTTCAATTTATGTCTTGTGACTTTTTTCCGTAAAAATCAAAGTTAAGTAGATTTGAATGTGCTATTCGTTCACTTAACATGAAAGTGTGCGGACCATTTTTGCAATATAGTGTAGTCTATATAATATATACACGAAAAAAAATTATTACACAGTTGTATAACATTGTAAAAAAAATTGGAAAAAAAAACATATTATATCAATTGTTACAGGAGATAAAAAAACTCAAGTAAATCTCTCGAAATATTCTTTATTCTTAATAATACTCGTGGGGGGGGGGGGCTCAGTCGGTAGCGCGCTAGGCTCGTAATCTGTAGTTCCCAGGTAGCTGGGTCAGCGTTGAGATTTTATATCCGCAAAATTCCCCACCCTGCCCACGGTCAGTAGGGGACACCGATGGGCTTGGAAAGGCCTCCGTCCATCGGATGGGACGTTAAGCCGTGGCCCCGTCTACGGGAGAGACATACCTTGTGTACGTTAAAGAACACGCTGGATGGCCTTGACGGGAGGCTACCATCTGTCTCCCAACAGCTGTTCCAGTGGGTCCCCTCCCCCAACCTTCTCTGAGCCTCCGGGTCCATGTGATCTGGCCATTTAGCCCATGGTGTGCAAAAAAGTGCCGCTCAGAGGTAAAACAACCCAACCTAATAATACTCGTTCAGTTTATCACTTTCGTTGTTTATTTAATATAATTCCGAATGCATTTTTGCTTATCTGATAAATTTGGAGTGCACATTGCCTTTTCGTTTTTTTTTTTGCATAATTTCTAATACACAGGGTGAGCTAAAAGTCCCTAGGCAGTTCGAAGATTGAATTATAGAACTATTTCAGAGACATGCGATCACCTACATTTGGAAGTTCAACAGCAGATTTTTTTAGCGTAAAATTAATACATATCGATGTGAAAACCCCTTGTGACGCGAAGCACAGCTAACCGAAGTTCAAGTTCAAGTCATATGCGTATAAATGTGGCTTCTTTAATTGATGCAATTGTATAAGAGATACGCTCTTCGGTCATCAACACTTCGTATGTTGAATCTGTACTTTGACATATCCCTACAACAATGAAATCAATGGATGTAATGTTTAAGAAATGCTCGATATCCTTGACAGAAGTGCTGATGTACCAGTTCTTTCTTGACAAAGAACGCTTCAGTTTCTAGGAAACCTTGTTCCTTGCTCTGATGTTGCTAAGGGATGGTGCTTTTTGTTTGGATTTTGTTCAGTAATATCTGTCGACTACTTGTATGCCCTGAGGCAGGGGTTGACACAGACATTAGTGCGCCCAGGTCGAAATATGTAGTTCCTAGGTTCTAGTCCCATCTCGGGGATTGTGATCGAGTTTTTTTCCGTTAAACCCCCTCCTTCGCTTCGGTCAGAAAAAGGGATATCAATGGGTTTGGAAAGGCCGTCGACCATGGGATGGGTTGGGTTGGGATTTTTTCCTCTGAGCGGCACTTTTTTGCACACCATGGGCTAAATGGCCAGGTCACATGGACCCCGAAGGCTTAGAGAAGGTTGGGGGAAATGACCCACTGGAAGAGCTGTTGAGACAGATGGTAGTCTCCCGTCAAGGCCATCCAATGTGCTCTTTAACGTGCACAGAGTATGGCTCTCCCACACACCATTGGATGGGAAATAAGGAACGTGTTCCCATGTGCAATAGAGCCATACCCTCTGCACTTTAAAGAACACGCTAGATGGCTTTGATGGGAGGTTACCATTTGTCTCCTAACAGCTCTCCAGTCGGTCCACTCCCTCCAGGTTCAAGTCCCAGCTGGGTCAGCGTTGAGATTTATTCCCGCAAAATTCGCTTCCCTGCTCACGGTCAGTAGTGGACATTGATGGGTTTGGAAAGGACATTGCCCGTCGGATGGGACGTTAAGCGATGGCCCCGTGAGCGGGAGAGTCATACCCTTTGCACTTTAAAGAACACGCTGGATGGCCTTAACGGGAGGCTACCATCTGTCTCCAAACCGCTCTTCCAGGGTGTTCCCTCCCCTAACCTTCTCTGAGCATTCGGGGTCCTTGTGACCTGGTCATTTAGCCAAATGTGTGCAAAAGAAATGTGCCGCTCAGAAAAAAAAAAAACCCAACTCTAAAACTCCACTACCCTGTGGAGATATAACCCAAATATTCTGGGGCGGGGTCTCACTACTCAGTCGGTAGCGCGCCAGGCTCGTAATCTGTAGTTCCCAGGTTCGAGTCCCAGCTGGGTCAGCGTTGATATTTTTCTCCGCAAAATTTCCCGCCCTGCCCGCGGTCAGTAGGGGACACCGATGGGCTTGGAAAGACCGCTGTCCGTCGGATGGGACGTTAAGCCGTGGCCCCGTGTACGGGAGAGCCATACACTGTGCACGTTAAAGAACACGCTGGATGGCCTTGACGGGAGGCTACAATCTGTCTCCCAACAGCTGTTCCAGTGGGTCCCCTCCCCCAACCTTCTCTGAGCCTTCAGGGTCCATGTGACCTGGCCATTTAGCCCATGGTGTGCAAAAAAAGTGCCGCTCAGAGGTAAAACAACCCAACCCAAATATTGTAGCCACGATTTTAACCCAGAATAATTACCATCCAATCTTCAAAGAACAGAAAACGCAAAGACGCCCCAGTCTTCTTCCATTTCTTATTTCCCACACACTAAGCTAAATCTTCACAATCCAACAGCTCTAGAATAATGAAAAAGCCCCACACGCAGATGGTGGAGAACTTGATGCATAGTAAACCACTTTGCACGCACACCATCGGGGAGAAGATACGGCAGCGATCGCGTGCTGTTCGACACTCCGTTGCCTCCACAGGAGACATCTAAACAACATTTGGTGGTATATTGCCGCTTTATCAGACACTAGTAGTTTTCCACGATGGCAGAAAACACTTCCGTTCATCATGTATATGATGGATGTGTCTGTGACTCGACAGGACAAATGAATAAAGAAAAATAAATGTGTCTTCTGTCCTGTGCTGTATATTTATTGTTATTGCTCCTAAGGGTAATGAGAAGCGTCCTGAGCACACGTTAGAGAAGGATTTCTTTAATTTCCTGTTGTGGTGAATAAATAAATTAGTTGGGCCTGGAAAAATACACTCTGGGCACAATTTGATAAATTTATGCAACTACTATAATTTTGGAAAGTTTGGAGTTATTATTGTCTTATATATTATTACTGCTTATTTTTGTCTTCCTAACTAATTCTCGGTTGTACTCAGTAATGAATCTGAAAACTAAAATGTAGCAGCAAAGAATTAGTAGAACAACCATGGATTCGGTTGTTTTACTTCCGAGAGGCATTTTTTGGCACACAATGGGCTAAATGGCCAGGTCACAAGGACCCTGAGAGTTAGTTGGGTTGGGTTGTTTTACCTCTGAGCGGCACTTTTTTGCATACCATGGGCTAAATGGCCAGGTCACATGGACCCCGAAGGCTCAGAGAAGGTTGGGGGAGGGGACCCACTGGAACAGCTGTTGGGAGACAGATGGTAGCCTCCCGTCAAGGCCATCCAGCGTGTTCTTTAACGTGCACAGGGTATGGCTCTCCCACACACCGGCCACGGCTTAACATACATCCGACGGACGGTGACTTTTCCAAGCCCATCAGTGTCCCCTACTGACTGTGGGCAGGGCGAGGAATTTTGCGGAGATAAATCTCAACGCTGACCCAGCTGGGACTCGAACCTGGGAACTACAGATTACAAGCCTGGCGCGCTACCGACTGAGCCCCCCCCCCAGCCGTCCCCCCTGAGGGTTAAGAGAAGGTTGGGGGAAAGATGGAAGTTGTTAGGAAACAAAATTCCATTTTGTCTCCCGTCAAGTCCATCCATCAGGTTCTTAAACTTGCACAGAGTAGATTATTTTTACCTCTGAACGGTACGTTTTTGCTCACAATGGATAAAATAGTCAGGACACAAGGACCCCAAAGACTCAGAGAAGGGGGCCCACTGGACAGTTGTTAAGAGACAGATGGTAGCCATACAATGTTCACGTTAAAGAACACGCTGTATCAGTGTTTAATACGGGTAACGTTCCAGGGTGTTTTTCAACGTGCACATTAGTATGGCTCTCCAGGGGTCACGTCTTCATATCCCATCCAATGGAAGACTGGATTTCACATCAATCAGCCTTACTGACTGCGAGCAGGGTTGGGTTGAGTTGGTTTTATCTCTGAGCAGCACTTTTTTTGCACACCATGAGCTAAATGGCCAGGTTACAAGGACTCTGAAAGCTCAGAGAAGGATGTGGGAGAGAACCTACTGGAACAACTGTTGGGAGTCAGATAGTAGCCTCCCGTCAAGGCCATCCAGCGTGTTATTTAAAGTTTAGAGGGAGCCACGGCTTAACGTCCCATCCGACGGACGGCGGTTTCTCCAAGCCCATTGGTGTCCCTTACTGACCGTGGGAAGGGCGATGAGTTTTTCGGAGATTAGTCTCAACACTAACCCAGTTGGGACTCGAACCTGGTAACTGCAGATTATAAGCCTGGCGCGCTACCGACTGAAGAAGCCTTGGCGCCGTGTGCGGGAGAGACACAATACCCTTTGCATGTTAAAGAACACGCTGGATGACCTTGATAGGAGGCTACCATGTGTCTCCTAATAGCTGTCCAGTGTGTGTCCTCCCAACTTCTCTGAGCCCTCAGGGTCCTTGTGACCTGACTTTTTAGCCCATTGTGTGCAAAAAAAGGGTCTCTCAGAGGGAAATTCAGAGTGTTGCATAAATTAACGGTTGGATTGACACTTAATAATATGTAACCCTCTGAATTTTCCTCTGAGCCAAAATTAAGCCATAATTATTTCCATAAATTAATTTTAATAATGCTAATAATGCCATAAATTAATGGTTGGGATGAGTTGATACCTAACGCAATAAATTTATGGAAATCAGTGTAACTGTGAGTAAACAGTGGGGTAACGCTGATTCTAACTGTGGGGCGGGGTGGCTCAGTCGGTAGCGCGCCAGGCTCGTTATCTGTACTTCCCAGGTTCGAGTCCCATCTGGGTCAGCGTTGAGATTTATCTCCGCAAAATTCTCCGCCCTGCCGACGGTCAGTAGGGGACACCGATGGGCTTGGAAAGGCCGCCGTCCGTCGGATGGGACGTTAAGCCGTGGCTCCGTGTGCGGGAGACACATACCCTGTGCACGTTAAAGAACACGTTGGATGGCCTTGACGAGAGGCTACCATCTGTCTCCCAACAGCTGTTCCAATGGGTCCCTCCCCCAACTTTCTGTGAGCCTTCGGGGTCCATGTGACCTGGCCATTTAGCCCATGATGTGCAAAAAAGTGCCGCTCAGAGGTAAAACAACCCAACCCAACTGATTCTAACTGTGATGCAGAAGTTGTAGAGTTCTGAAGATTTGCACCTGTCGTAAATCTAAAAAAAATGAAATTTGAGATCCTATATGACCTCCGTTGCCATTAGAGATTCAATCCTCCGTCAGTGCCAGAGCGTGGCCAAATTGCGATTTAATCATGCTGCGCCTCCTGCCAGAAATGTGGAAATCGAAGCTTCAGGGTATATCAGGTAGTAGATCTCCCAAACATTACGAAATACGAGATTTCAAGTGTCCTTAGAGGTCAAGAGATGTCAATTTGATCAAACCGTTGGTTTTGAAAGGTGTAAAATTGGTGCTTAGGGGTATTTCCCGTCACAGATCTTGGACTAAATATGAAATTTCATATTCATTGTGACTTTCAAGATCGAACAAGGGCCAATGTGATGTTCGAGAAATCAAGAAGTATTGAAGGCAGTGATTGATATATAGCATTGAAATATTTAAAAAAAAAAACCTCCTCAAGCAGCTGCTTGCCACAGAGGTTTGACAGTAGCCTGTCAGTTTAATACGCCATAGTAGAGGGATCTGTGAGGATGGCGGGTGTTCAGCAGATATTTCGCAGGTGTTCACCCTCCCAGAGACTGACCGCGCCCAGCTGCTTGTCACAGTGGTCTGACAGTAGCCTGTCAGTTTAATACGCCATAGTAGAGGGATCTGTGAGGATGGCGGGTCCTCAGCAGATATTTCGCAGGTGTTCACCCTCCCAGAGACTGACCGCGCCCAGCTGCTTGCCACAGTGGTCTGACAGTAGCCTGTCAGTTTAATACGCCATAGTAGAGGGATCTGTGAGGATGGCGGGTCCTCAGCAGATATTTCGTAGGTGTTCACCCTCCCAGAGACTGACCGCGCCCAGCTGCTTGCCACAGTGGTCTGACAGTAGCCTGTCAGTTTAATACGCCATAGTAGAGGGATCTGTGAGGATGGCGGGTCCTCAGCAGATATTTCGCAGGTGTTCACCCTCCCAGAGACTGACCGCGCCCAGCTGCTTGCCACAGTGGTCTGACAGTAGTCTGTCAGTTTAATACGCCATAGTAGAGGGATCTGTGAGGTTGGCGGGTCCTCAGCAGATATTTCGCAGGTGTTCACCCTCCCAGAGACTGACCGCGCCCAGCTGCTTACCACAGTGGTCTGACAGTAGCCTGTCAGTTTAATACGCCATAGTAGAGGGATCTGTGAGGATGGCGGGTCCTCAGCAGATATTTCGCAGGTGTTTACCCTCCCAAAGACTGACCGCGCCCAGCTGCTTGCCACAGAGGTCTGACAGTAGCATGTCAGTTTAATACACCATAGTAGAGGAATCTGTGAGGATGGCGGGTCCTCAGGGACTGACCGCACCCAAAGCTGCTCAACGTCGGTGATCGGACGAGAACCGGTGTTTTCAGCTTGGTACTGACAGTAAATGATTACAATGTTAATATAACACTTCATTTTCGTCCTGCTCACCTAGTGGATAAACTTGTGACCCAAACAGTCAATTGGGCAGGGGTTGTCTTTGTCGGTAGCGCCCCAGGATCATGATCAGAGTTCTCAGGTTCGAATCCCAGCTGTGCCTGGTTGAGATTTGTCTTCGGTAATCTGCATTCTGCCTTCGGTGAGAAAGGGGACAGCAATGGACCGGGAAAGGCAGCGTACGTCAGAAGGAACGTTAAACCGTGGCCGGTGTGCGGGAGAGTCATTTGCATGAGAGCCGAACACTTTGCCCATTAAAAAGTACACTGAAGGGTCTTGAGGGGAGGATTTAATCCGTCTTTTAGCAGCTATCCAGTGGATATCCTTTCCAAAGGGGTGGGGGTGGCTCAGTCGGTAGCGCGCCAGGCTCGTAATCTTTAGTTTTCAGGTTCGAGTCCCAGCTGGGTCAGCGTCGAGATTTATCTCCACAAAACTCCCCGCCCTGCCCTCGGTCAGTAGGGGACACCGATGGGCTTGGAAATGCCGCCGTCTGTAGAATGGGACGTTAAGCCGTTGCCCCGTTGTGGGAGATACATACCGTATTGCAAGTTAAAGGACACGCTGGATGGCCTTGACAGGAGGCTACCATCTGTCTCCCAACAACTGTTCCAGTGGGTCCCCTCCCCCAACCTTCTCTGAGCCTTCGGGGTCCATGTGACCTGGCCATTTAACCCATGGTGTGCAAAAAAAGTGCCCGCTCAGAGGTAAAACAACCCAACCCAAACAATCGGCAATTTAGAATAGAGCAGACAGGGCTCGAACGTGGGAGTTGCGAGCCTGGCGCGCTACTGGTTGATCCCCCCCCACCACCACCACCTCTACCTCTACGTGTGGGAAGACGATGTACTTATGATAAAAAACGGTGGGGAGAATGTACTTTTACAGTACAAATCACAATGCTGTAGAACATATAGTGAACTGTAAGAAAATTTTAGAACATTACTTTCTGAGTATGGGGCGGGGGTGGCTCAGTCGGTAGCGCGCCAGGCTCGTAATCTGTAGTTCCCAGGTTCGATCCCAGCTGGGTCAGCGTTGAGATTTATCTCCGCAAAATTCCCCGCCCTGCCCACGGTCAGTAGGGGACACAGATGGGCTTGGAAAGGCCGCCGTCCGTCGGATGGGACGTTAAGCCGTGGCTCCGTGTGCGGGAGAGCCATACCCTGTGCACGTTAAAGAACACGCTGGATGGCCTTGACGGGAGGCTACCATCTGTCTCCCAACAGCTGTTCCAGTGGGTCCCCTCCCCCAACCTTCTCTGAGTCTTCGGGGTCCATGTGACCTGGCCATTTAGCCCATGGTGTGCAAAAAAGTGGCGTTCACATGTAAAACAACCCAACCCAACCCTACTTTCTGAGTTATCCTCGTACTTTCTTTATATTGACAGTACGGACTGTAAAGACATTTGTTACTCTAATGTTCATTTCTGTAAAATGTAGTTTGCTCGAAATGTATTGCTTTTCATAAAGAATATGGTGACACTATGTATTAGTATAAGGGTTTAAGAAACACTTGTTTAAAACTGAACACAACTTTGCCTATATTTAGCTAACAAGCTGTTTCAAGTTGGCTTTTCCATTCTATCATTGCACGAATTGTCCTTCGTTGCACTGAACTGATGAAACCCACTCTAGCTGATGATTATACTGAAGTTGCTCTTCGAGTTCCATAAATAGCCTTCCTATATTTAGTCTCTAAACAATCTGTTCTGAAAGAGTTGGGTTGTTTTACCTCTGAGCGGCACTTTTTTGCACACCATGGGCTAAATGGCCAGGTCACATGGACCTCGAAGGCTCAGAGAAGGTTGAGGGAGGGGACCCACTGGAACAGCTGTTGGGAAACAAATGGCAGCCTCCCGTCAACGCCATCCAGCGTGTTCTTTAACGTGCACAGGGTATGGCTCTCCCGCACACGGGGCCATGGCTTAACGTCCCATCCGACGGACGGCAGCCTTTCCAAGCCCATCGGTGTCCCCTACTGACTGTGGGCAGGGCGGGGAAATTTGCGGAGATAAATCTCAACGCTGACCCAGCTGGGACTCGAACCTGGGAACTACAGATTACGAGCCTGGCGCGCTACCGACTGAGCCACCCCCTCCCCTCTGTGCTAAGAGCTCTATTATATATCTTTTATGTGTATTCTGCGGTATGTTCTCGTATATATTATAATGTGTTCGTAAATAAACTGCCATAACTGGTAGAGCTGCTCCAACAGGATGAACTAAAGCGGAATTGTTCGGAAAAATGATCTTGTATTATTCTCCTTTGCCGGATTTATAATCTGGGGAGATGACGTCAGAGGCTGGTTTTCATATGAGTAGAAGGACGTGCCAGCTGCATTGAAGGTTGTATTGAAGGTATAATAATGGAATTGGGTTGGGTTGTTTTACTACTGAGCAGCACTTTTTTTGCATACCATGGGCTAAATGGCCAGGTCACAAAGACCCCGAAGGCTCAGAGAAGGTTGGGGGAGAGGACCCACTGGAACAGCTAGTAGCCTCCCGTCAAGGCCATCCAGCGTGTTCTTTAATGTGCACAGGGTATGGCTCTCCCACACACGGTCCACGGCTTAACGTCCCATACGACGGACGGTGGTCTTTTCAAGCCCATCGGTGTCCCTTACTGACAGAGGGAAGGTCGGGGAGTTTTGTGGAAATAAATCTCAGCGCTGACCCAGATGGTCAGACCATTTCTGCATCACAGTTAGAATTAGCATGATCCCCTGTCAGCCAGTCTATCACTCAGAATTGCATATGTATACACCGAAGAGCCAAAACATTATGAGCAGCGCGTTTTTATGCAAATCAAAGCAACTGCAGGTAAACGACGGCGCGTGTGAAGGTCATGAAATGATATGAATAAAACCTGATACTGAGCTCTGTTAATCAGTGTTATTCTTGTTCTTCAGATGGGAAAGGCTGCCGACTTAAACGAGTTTGACAAAGGCCAAGTTGTAATGGCCAGACGACTGGATCAGAGCATTTCTTAGAGGGCAAGACTTGTGTGTACTCATGGTCAGCCGTGGTTAGTATCTTCAAAAAGTGGTCCGAGAAGGAAAAAACCACGAACCGCAGGTAAGGTGGGGGCCGACCATGGCTCATCGATGCTAGAGGTGAGTGAACGCTATCAGGTATGGTACGAGCCAACAGAAGGGATACTGTGGCGCAACTCGCCCGTAATTTGAATGGTGGTGATGGGAGTAATGTGTCATAACACAGAGTACATCAAAACACTACTAAAAATGGGGCTGTGTAGCTGCAGGCCGCTCTGAGTGCCCATGCTAACCTCGGTTCACCGTCGAAAGCGCCTACAATGGGAACGCGAGCATCAAAATTGGACCTTGAATGATTGGAAGAAGATCGTCTGGTCCGATGAATCTCGTTCCCTGTTGCACACTGTGGACGGCCGGGTACATGTGCGTCGCTTACCTGCGGAAGTGTTAGCACCAGGATGTACCGTGGGATGAAAACAAGCTGCTGGAGGAAGTGTAATGCTTTGGGCAATGTTCTGCTGGGAAACTGGGTTCAGTCATTCATGTGCAGGAAACTATGACGTCTACCACCTACCTAAACACAGGGGCGGGGGTGGCTCAGCCGGTAGCGTGCCAGGCTCGTAATCTGTAGTTCCCAGGTTCGAGTCCCAGCTGGGTCAGCATTGAGATTTATCTCCGCAAAATTCCCCGCCCTGCCCACGGTCAGTAGGGGACACCGATGGGCTTGGAAAGGCCGCCGTCCGTCGGATGGGACGTTAAGCCGTGGCCCCGTGTGCGGGAGAGCCATACCCTGTGCACGTTAAAGAACACGCTGGATGGCCTTGACGGGAGACTACCATCTGTCTCCCAACAGCTGTTCCAGTGGGTCCCCTCCCCCAACCTTTTCTGAGCCTTCGGGGTCCATGTGACCTGGCCATTTAGCCCATGGTGTGCAAAAAAGTGCCGCTCAGAGGTAAAACAACCCAACAACCTACCTAAACATCGTTGCAGACCAGGTACATCTTTTCATAGCAACGGTATATCCCTCTAGTAGTGCCTTCTTTCAGAAGCATAATGCCAGACTGCCCAGATTTTTCGATAATGGTTCACGGAACATGAAGATTTCCAGGTATTGCCCTGGTCTCCAAATTCCCCAGACATCAATCCAATCGAGCATCTGTGGTTTGTGTTGGAACATCATATCCGATTTGCGCGGTTCAACCACATAACTTAAAGAGTTAAAAGATCTGACGGTGACATGTTGGTACCAGACACCGCAAGGCACCTTTAGAAATCTTGTAGCGTCCATGCCTCGTCGGGTAAGAGCTGTTTTGGCTGCACATGGAGGACCAATATCATGTTAGGTTGGGGCGGGGGTGGCTCAGTCGGTAGCTCGCCAGGCTCGTAATCTGTAGTTCCCAGGTTCGAGTCCCAGCTGGGTCAGCGTTGAGATTTATCTCCGCAAAATTCCCCGCCCTGCCCACGGTCAGTAGGGGACACCGATGGGCTTGGAAAGGCCGCCGTCCGTCGGATGGGACGTAAAGCCGTGGCCCCGTGTGCGGGAGAGCCATACCCTGTGCACGTTAAAGAACACGCTGAATGGCCTTGACGGGAGGCTACCATCTGTCTCCCAACAGCTGTTCCAGTGGGTCCCCTCCCCCAACATTCTCTGAGCCTTCGGGGTCCATGTGACCTGGCCATTTAGCCCATGGTGTGCAAAAAAGTACCGCTCAGAGGTAAAACAATCCAATCCAATCATGTTAGGTCATAATGTGTTGGCTCTTCGGTGTATATGTAATATTTAATAATAATACATAAAAAAAGTGTAAACGTGAAGAATTAATATATCAAAATATAGTGAAAATAAACGAATAAAATTACAAATATCAGGTTGGGATATAGGTTACGAACCCCATCCACCCATTTTCATTATTGCTTACGTGAAATTCGAATCAGACTGACCCTTACAAGAATTAGTTGAAGAACGCATCTATTGCGAGATACAAAAACTGAAAGTATAAGAATGCAATAATATTCTATAGAAAAATATTGAAAGGGAATAATCAAAATTATATAAGAATAGATTCTTATATTTTCTATAGAATATTATTGCATTCTTATACTCCCAGTCTTTGTATCTCACAATAGAGGCGTTCTTCAAATAATTCGTGTAAAGTTGTTGGGTTGTTTTACCTCTGAGCGGCACTTCTTTGCACACCATGGGCTAAATGGCCAGGTCACATGGACCCCGAAGGCTCAGAGAAGGTTGGGGGAGGGGACCCACTGGAACAGCTGTTGGGAGACAGATGGTAGCCTCCCGTTAAGGCCATCCAGCGTGTTCTTTAACGTGCACAGGGTATGGCTCTCCCGCACACGGGGTCACGGCTTAACGTCCCATCCGACGGACGGCGACCTTTCCAAGCCCATCGGTGTCCCCTACTGACCGTGGGCAGGGCGGGGAATTTTGCGGAGATAAATCTCAACGCTGACCCAGCTGGGACTCGAACCTGGGAACTATAGATTACGAGCCACCCCCGCCCCCTTCGTGTAAAGTGAAATTGGGTCAGTATGATTGGAATTTCACGTAAGCAATAATGAAAATGGAGTGGATTGGGTGCGTTCCAGATTCCTTATCGGATATTTTTAATTTTTTTCGTTTATTTTGACTATATTTTGGTTAATGCTTCGCGTTTACACTTTTTTATGTATTATTATTATATATTACATATATACCGAAGAGCCAAACCATTATAACCTAATATGATGTTGATCCTCCACGTGTCGACAAAACAGCTTTAATAATATGCTATAAATATTGAAAGGGAATAAAAGAATATAGGAATGGAAGAGTAGATTATAAAAATTGTTAAAGAGCAAAAGATAATAAGGGAATAATAGAGTATAGAAATTCAAAGGGAATAAAATAATGTAAGAAAAGAATAATAGCGTGCAGGAGCTGAAAAGGAATGAAAAGCATTTAGGAATAGAATAACTATAGATATATAGAAATATAGATATATAGAAATATATATCTATAGATATATAGAAATATATATCTATAGATATATAGAATATCTATAGAATATATATATATATATATCTATAGAAATAATCTATATATATATATAGAAATATAGATACATAGTAATATATATCTATAGATATATATATTTATAAATAAATAATAACTACAGATATATAGAATAGGAATAGATTATAGAAATTGAAAAAGAATGAAATATAAGAATAGAATAATAGAGTCTAGAAATTGAAAGGAATTAAAAAGATATGAATAGAATAATCGACTATGCAAACTGAAAGGAAACAGAAAGCTTATAAGAGCAGAAATCACTTTTAAGACCATTTGAAAACAAATATATTCTATGATGAAAATCAACGGTTTGTTCAAAGAGGATTTTTTAAATTATTACTTTAAAATTTAATTTTTACATTAAAATCAGAAATCGAATTTATCATCACCACTCCTACGAAATAGAAGATGAAAACAAAACACCAAAAAAAAAATCGGAAAGCAAAATGTACGAAAGTTGGCAAAACTCGTGACGGAGTCTGGCGTAACGAAGCGGAATATAAGGTGAATGAGTTCCGTCTCGTGACTGGTGTCATCACGCGAAACGTGCCGCGGTTCGGGACGAGAGATCCCGAGATTGACGCCGATATTCTTCTCGCATCACCACCGCTATTCGGCCCCTCCCCTCCCCATAGGATTCGATGTCCCTGTCATTTGTCAGTGGCAGGGCTATTAGCGGAAGGTCAGACGTCTTCTTCCATTACTTCTCGCCACGCATCATCGACTAGTGATGGTAGGGATCTCTGTAGTTTGTAACCGACGGGTGCTCGTAGTGATGTGCGGGCAGGCAAAGGACGGTCCAACGGGGAGAAGGAAGGCAGATGACCGTCGGCGTTTCCCTTCTACGAGAAGAAGCAAGTCGACTCAGGGATTGGGGCAGAGTACGGGAGACAGCTGCATTTGATGCCGACAGCCCGGAGGGGATTGATCGATTTTGGTACCGATGTAACCGAAGGACGCGTGGAGTTAACTGTCCGTGGGTTGGTTTCTGCTTCACTGCGTGACACTCGTAGGATGTGCGTTTACATGGGATTCTCTCCTTTTTTAATCTGTTCTATGAAAAGGTAGCATCCCATGTGACTTAGTTTAGTTTGGGCCGAAGAAGAAGACGTATGACACAATGAGATAATTGGGAGTTTCTCAAACAGCTCCAATGACCGAAAGAGAAACTTGTGTTATGACAGTTAGTAAAACGACTCCAAGGTTTTTTTACGCATTGCGATTTTTTGTCAGGCCTCAGACTCGGGTAAAACTCTGATGGAATTGGGGCGGGGGTGGCTCAGTCAGTGGCGCTCCAGACTCGTAATCTGTAGTTCCCAGCTTTGAGTCCCGCCTGGGCCAGCGTTGAAATTTATCTCCGCAAAACTCCTTGCCCTCGGTCAGTAGAGGACACCGATGTATTTGGGAAGACTGCCATCTGTCGGATGGGACGTTATGTCGTGACACCGAGTGCTGATGAGCCATACCAAACATACGTTAAAGAACACGCAGGATGGCCTTGACCGGATGCGACCATCTGTCTCCCAACAGCTGTCCAGTGGGTCCCGTTCCCCACCCCAACCTTCTCTGAGCCCTTGTGACCTGGAGAGTTTGCCTATTGTGTGCAAAAAAGTGCCGCTCAGAGGTAACACTGCCTAACAACAGGGGGGGGGGGGCTCAGTCGGTAACGCGCAAGGCTCGTAATCTGTAGTTCCCAGGTTCGAGTCCCAGCTGGGTCAGCGTTGAGATTTATCTCCGCAAAATTCCCCGCCCTGCCCACGGTCAGTAGGGGACACCAATGGGCTTGGAAAGTCCGCGGTCGGTCGAATGGGACGTTAAGCCGTGGCCCCGTGTGCGGGAGAGCCATACCCTGTGCACGTTAAAGAACACGCTGGATGGCCTTGACGGGAGGCTACCATCTGTCTCCCAACAGCTGTTCCAGTGGGTCCCCTCCCCCAACCTTCTCTGAGCCTTAGGGGTCCATGTGACCTGGCCATTTAGCCCATGGTGTGCAAAAAAGTGCCGCTCAGAGGTAAAACAACCCAACCCAAAGCCCAACAACAGACAGAAACTATGGGAAAATATCACTGGACAGAAATTAAAGATCTCACTCTAATCTTTCAATTCCAAATATATTCGTGTAATATTTAAAAAGTTATGGAGCCTGAAACATTTGAGAGCAGAGTCACTGATCATAATAATTTACTTCGAAAGCCCACTAAGAAAACAAATTATAGTTTTTACAACGAACCGCTTACTAAAATAAATGCAAATTTAGAAGCTGGTGTAATGATTCTTTCATTTCTAGGATCGTAACCTGTATTTTTGCTGCTTCGAATCCCAACTGGACCAACTGGAAGTGAGATTAACCGATAGCGTGAAAAGGTCCCCGTCCGCCAGATAGGACGTAGAGCGTGGCTCCATGTATAGGGTTGTTTTACCTCTGAGCGGCACATTTTTGCCCACAATGGACTAAATGGCCAGGTCACAAGGACCCTCGGCTTAACGTGCATCCAACGGACGACGGCCTTTCCAAGTCCATCAGTGTCTTTTACTCTGGGAAGGCGGAGAGTTTTGTGCAGACAAATCTCAACGCTGGCCTAGATGGGACTCGAACCTTGGAAATGCAGATTGCGGGTAAGTTTCAGATTACGAGAAATTTCAAGCTTTAACTGGCGCGTAAACTTTATCCCGCCCCGGAGAACCAAGGATGACTTGATGGGAATTCTCCATCTTTCTCTTTACAGTTGCCCAGTGGATTCAATTCCCTTAACATTTTCTGAGCGCTTGGTGTCTTCATCCAAGCTGGATTACTTCCTTCTCCCCGGCTTCTGCAGAGGTTCATGTTTCAGAGGCCAGAACTTACAATAGGAATGCATAATCTGCCAACACCATTCCCATAATATACTTACAAGAGGGTGTTCAGTATAGGATTAGTCTACCACGGATATTTATCGATCTTTATAGAATGTTTCAAAGATTTCTCATGCTGTCAGGAGAATTTCCCTGGTTAAAAGAACCCTCATAAAGTGATGATCAGTCACACTCACACCCTACAATTCGCTCCTTGACGTGTATGACAAGGAGAAACATTTTCCATCACTCTTTATCTCCTTTAATTCCCCGCCCTGCCCACGGTCAGTAGGGGACACCGATGGGCTTGGAAAGGCCGCCGTCCGTCGGATGCGACGTTAAGCCGTGGCCCCGTGTGCGGGAGAGCCATACCCTGTGCACGTTAAAGAACACGCTGGATGGCCTTGAAGGGAGGCTACCATCTGTCTCCCAACAGCTGTTCCAGTGGGTCCCCTCCCCCAACCTTCTCTGAGCCTTCGGGGTCCATGTGACCTGGCCATTTAGCCCATGGTGTGCAAAAAAATGCCGCTCAGAGGTAAAACAACCCAACCCTTTATCTCCTTTTCGACAACCTAGTAGGCACATAAAAATAAGTATTTTCAATCCAACCCGACTTAGAAGTATGCTGTTCAATATTTGTTAAAAGTTTGCCTCCCTCGCCGAGATCAACAGCCGAACATGGGGAAAATCACTGAAAGGTAATCACCACACACTAAATAGAAAAACTAGAGCGTAATTAGCCTAATAACTACGAAACTTGTCAATTTGCATATGCATATGTGAAAATGCGATATGTAGTGAAAGGAGATACTAATATGCATCTAATTATTATTACGTTAATTAAACTCTATGACATAAAAAAAGCAATTATCAAGAGAATGTGTGATTATTTGACTACTTTTTTTTATAGTGTATAAGATGTAACTGCAGAAGTTGCATCTCTGGCGATACTAAAATTTCTTCATAAAGTAATTAGTTCATTAGTGAGTTAATAATTAAGATAGGGAGGCTTACAGAATTGATAAAATGTCTGATCAGCAACATATCCTAGCTTCGTTCCCTCAAATATCCGTGTTTTCCGTGAACCATTCATAACACAAAAGCCATGCTAATGCATTACGGAGGTTGATTTTTGCCTCATTAATGGAGGTCATAAACTATATCGTCAGGAACCAAATCGAACTGACAGAAATTTCTGCAGTTGGATTAATGTGTTGTTCATTTTGCTTAAATAACTGAGGGAATGTGTTTCCGCTTTCCTTGTAATACAAAGAGCCAATGAATATTTTTAGTTTATTTGGTGGGAGCAATTGTTTATTACTAGAAAGTTCAAGCTGTCATATATGATTAATTCTAGGCTTCTAGTCGTCCCGTGGCCGAGTGGTTAGCGCGCTTGGCTACTGATCTACGCGACCTGGGTTCGAGCCCCGGGTAAGGCATGGATGTTCGTGTTCTTTTCTGCTGAGGTTCTGCCATCCTCTCAGATCTTCTACTGTGGCATATGAACTGACAGGCTCCTGTCAGAACTCTGTGGCAAGCAGCTGCTTGAGGGGGTATTTATTTTTAGTCTTCTATTGTATTGGGTGGGAAAAATTGTATATTCCTAGAAAGTTCAAGCTGTCGTATACGATTAATTCTAGGCTTCTAGTCTTCTAGTTTATTATAGTTTCAGGAGTTGTATGTTATTTTTAACTGCAAATGCCGATTTTCTGAAAATAATTATTGGAGAGAATTTTAGTTTACTATTTTAAAACTTTAAGTACCTGTTTTTATTTTTGCATCCAATACATAGTGTCGATATGATGGATTGTTTTACCTCTAAGAGGTACTTTTTTCACACCATGGGCTAAATGACCAGGTCTCAAGGACCCCGAATGCTCAGAGAAGGTGGGGGAGGGACCCACTGGAAGAATTGTTGAGAGACAGATGGTAGCCTCCCGTCAAGGCCATCCAGCGGGTTCTTTAACGTGCACAGGGTATGGCTCGCCTGCACACGAGGTCATTAGCGTGCACAGGGTATGGCTCTCCTGCACACGGGGACACGGCTTAACGTCCCATCCGACGGACAGTGGCATTTTCAAGCCCATCGGTGTCCCCTACTGACCGTGGGCAGGGCGGGGAATTTTACGGAGATAAATCTCAACGCTGACCCAGCTGGGACTCGAACCTGGGAACTACAGATTACGAGCCTGGCGCGCTACCGACTGAGCCAACCCCGCTCCGTCGATATTATGACATCTACAGGGCGATTCAGAATTCATCATCAATATTTAGTGGGGAGGAAGGGAATAAGAAAAGAAAGAGATTTCACATAGGAAAGTATGGGGACAGACGAACGCATGGTGGTGTAGAGGGCGCTGTGTGTACACACCTCTCATACAGAAGCACAGCTGTTTGACGCGTGCAGTCAGTTGTCATTCGACAAGGTGAATTTGCAGAAGTAACATGAACCGGTATACGTGGAATGAATGTGCAGATATGCATGTAACTTACGGTGCGGCAGGAGAAAGATGTCTTGGAGCCAGGCAATTGTATGCAGCGCGCTTCCCAAACCGCCGTGTGCCACAGCATCAAATGTTTTCACGTATTCATCGCCAACTGCGTGAAACAGGATCGTTTGCTGCTAGTAATGTTAATCGAGGGAGGCGCAGATCGGCACGGACAGTAGCAGTAGAGGAAGCTGTCCTACAGGAAATCGAGGAACAACCTGGTGCTAGCACACGAGGTATGGCTAGGCAGTTTGGAATTTCGCAAGCAACAGCGTGGCAGATATTACACGATGAAGGGTTACATCCGTTTCATCTGCAAAGAGTGCAATTATTGGCAGCAGACGACCATCCCAAGCGTGTTATTTTTTGTCAGTGGTTCATGCAGAGAACAGCCGTTGATCCCAATTTCCCAACGTATGTTCATTTCACCGATGAGGCGTTGTTCACTCGAGAGGGTGTCTTCAACACACACAATTGGCATGTGTGGGCTCATCAGAACCCACACGGTACAAGACCTGGAGCTGCGCAACAACGTTTTGCTGTCAATGTGTGGACTGGGATTGTCGGTGACTGTTTTTTGGGCCCGTATTTACTACCATCCCGTTTGGACGGTGCCAAGTACCTAACATTTCTTCAGACTGTGTTATCGGATCTTCTGAACGAGGTTCCTGATGGTAGTCTCCGGCGAATGTGGTTCCAGCATGACGGCGCTCCTGCACATTTCGCAAATGCTGTGTGTGCTTACCTACGCAGACAGTTTGGTGGTCAATGGATTGGTCGCGGTGGACCGGTTTCTTGGCCACCACGTTCACCGGATTTATCTCCAATCGATTTCTTTGTATGGGGTGCTATGAAAAACATGGTGTACGAGACCCCTGTTGATAGTGCTATGGATCTTGTAGCACGCATATCAGTTGCTGCCTCAAACATCCGGGAAATGCCAGGCATCTTCCACAGGGTCCGGCTGTCCATGCAACGCCGTTGTGAGTCATGCATTCTAGCACATGGTCGGCAGTTCGAGCACCTCTTGTAAGTCTGTACAACCAATGCAAAGAAATGTTACATGTAAGATAATAAATGTTTTTTCCTTACCACTTCCTTCTTATGTGTTCTTTCCATCATTGAACTGGGGTCATTTTGCCCTACTACATGGCATATGCGCCCATGCTTTCCTATGTGAAATCTCCTTCGTTTCTTATTACCTACCTCCCCACCAAATATTGATGATGAATTCTGAATCACCCTGTATATTTATAGATATTATTACATCCAGTACATACTGAGGACATGATGATATCCAGGCAAGATTCTAGAAAACAAAAACGAGGGGGAGGGGGGGGCGAGAAACAAAAACGAGCCAAAAAATGCAAGGCAAAAACGAGCAAAAAATGCAGGGGGGGAAGGGAGCAAGAGACCGGATTGAGGACCGGAGGAGCAAGAGGACCAATTTGAACCTTCGGGGTCACTTCGGGGTCAGAGGTCAAATTTCGATATAACGTTACTGGAGAACTAAAAGTTTTTGAATAGGGCTATTTCGAGCAGTACAACTCATAAATATTAAGAATGTTAAGATCTGGTGCCGCGTTCAAGAAAGCAATTTTGGGGGCGAGGGTGGCTCAGTCGGTAGGGCGCTGGGCTCGTAATTGCAATTCCCAGGTTCGAATCCCAGCTGGGTCAGCGTTGAGAATTATCTCCGCAAAATTCCCCGCCTTTGCACACGGTCAGTAGGAGACACCGATGGGCTTGAAAAGGCTGCCGTCCTTCGAATGAGACGTTAAGCTGTGGCCCCGTGTGCGGGAGAGCCATACCAGTGCACGTTAAGATTACACTGAATGGCCTTGACGGGAGGCTACCATCTGTCTCCTAACAGCTGTTCCAGTGGGTCACCTCCTCCAACCTTCTCTGAGCCTTCGGGGTCCTTGTGACTTGGCCATTTAGCCCATGATGTGCAAAGAAGTGCCGCTCAGAGGCAAAACAACCCAATCCATCTGTCAGAAAATGTGTGTGGCAGGAACTGGAACACCGATATGCACATTTTCGAACTTTTTTGTGGCTAGCTAATATTTCAAAAAATACTGAATTTGCACGGATTTTGTTTTGTAATAATGGCAACATTTCAGTGACACCATAGATTCGCAGAAAGATTTTTTTTTTCCTTTTGATAATAAGTTTATCGATTTAAATATGTTTTAAAAATTCTATTTGAAGTCAGGTAAAGTCACACATGGTCACAGACGAGGCACATGTGGAAATTTTAATTTATCACGTTCAAAACTGTTTGAGGTACGCTTTCAGTTCAATATTACTTTTTTGAATATGTATATTATTTTCCAGCCTATTGGTTCTCCAAACCCAATCATTATTTTTCAGACCACTATATATATGTTTCTGTTTAGACGTTTTCTCCCTGATATACACGACCCTCTTTCGATACTCTTTATATATAAGTGTTGAAATTTCTGTGCATGACAACTCTCTTTCTCCCATTATAGATACTCATTTTCCATATTATTGTTGAAATTTCTCTGTCCCTTTGGCAACCATGACAACACCATTTCTACTACTACTACTGATGCGTAGCTTGCACATTATTGTTGAAATTTCTTTGTCACTTGGCAAACATGACAACTCTGTTTTCCCACTATAGATGCTCATTTTGTATATTATTGTTGAAATTTCTGTGTCCTTTTGGCAAACATGACAACTCCGTTTTTCCCCACATTAAATGCTTACTTTGCATATTATTGTTGAAATTTCTCTGTCCCTTTGGCAACCATGACAACACCATTTCTACTACTACTACTGATGAGTAGTTTGCATATTATTGTTGAAATTTCTTTGTCGCTTGGCAAACATGACAACTCTGTTTCTCCCACTATAAATGCTCATTTTACATATTATTGTTGAAATTTCTTTGTCCTTTTGGCAAACATGACAACTCCGTTTCTCCCACATTAAATGTTTATTTTGCATATTATTGCTGAAATTTCTTTGTCCCTTTGGCAACCATGACACCATTTCTACTACTACTACTACTGATGCATAATTTGCATATTATTGTTTAAAAACATTTTTGTCGCTTGACAAACATGACAACTCTGTTTTTTCCATTATAGATGCTCATTTTGCATATTATTGTTGAAATTTCTTTGTCCTTTTGGGAAACATGACAACTCCGTTTCTCCCACATTAAATCCCCATTTTGCATATTATTGTTGAAATTTCTCTGTCCCTTTGGCAACCATGACAACACCATTTCTACTACTACTATTGATGCGTAGTTTGCATATTATTGTTGAAATTTCTTTGTCGTTTGGCAAACATGACAACACCATTTCTGCTACTACTGATGCGTAGTTTGCACATTATTGTTGAAATTTCTTTGTCATTTGGCAAACATAAGAACTCTGTTCCTCCCACAATAGATGCTCATTTTGCATATTATTTTTGTAGTTTCTTTGCTCCCAAATATAAACGTTAAAAAAAGTTTTACTAGAAATAAATATTATTTTAAATACACTCTTTTATCATTAAATTAAAACTCTCTTCCTATATGTAATTCGGAAACAAGAGTTGGACAAGCTTCAAATCCGGCATGCAACTTCTTTCTCTTTTGCTAGATATGCAATGCGCATGTGCAGATATTTAAACACCTCCAACTTAAGCACTGTCATTCTCTGGTCTTCCAATGCTCAGCTATGCTTTAAACATTCTCTTCAGAGTCTCCAAAGCCGTATGCTTTCTCCCGCTTGCCTGTTTTTTTTATATTCATATTCTTCGGAAATCATTCTGAATATTCTCCGCCGTTTACGGATGTAATGTGCGGAGTGGGAAATGGAAATCCTGGGGAAAGATCGATGCGGAGAATGGAAGAGGAAAATCTGAATGATGGCAGAATAACAGGAAAGATGCTTTTTTTCTTTCTTGTATTTATTTTAGTCCGCTTTTTTGTCTTGCACTTTCAAGAGGGGAAAGCTGTGGGGTAGAATTTTTAAAACATAGCTGAAGTCGATGAAAGTTTCCTTTTTTGCGAATAAATGTTCTTTTCTGTGAGCTTCTGGCATCAGAAAATGTTGCTATTGCTACATACAAAATCCGTGCAACGTCAGCATTTTTTAAAATATTAGCTAGCCACAAAAAAATTTCCCAAAAAAAGTTTAAAGAAAAAGTTGATAAATGTGTTGTAGTCATAGCTTAGAATAAGTGTTCTTTTATGTTAAAGGTGACATGATTTTTTTTTTGTCCACCTCCTAGGCAAAGAATTTTTTTTTTAAGTTATATTTTTTGTTAGCCTTTGAAAATGTTTCCTGGTGATATAATGTAGCATTGGAATTTGCTCTAAATCTCTGAATATTTAGTACGTAAAGGTTTCGATAAACAATATTGGTCAACCATCATATGTTACCAGAATGTATGTTAATAGGTTTTACCAAATTCGGAGCGCCAGGCTCGTAATCTGTAGTTATCAGGTTGGAGTCCCAGCAGGGTCAGCGTTGAGATTTATCTCCGCAAAATTCACCGCCCTGCCCACGGTTAGTAGGGGACACCGATGGGCTTGGAAGACCGACATCCGTCGGATGGGACGTTAAGCCGTGGCCAGTGTACGGGAGAGCCATACCCTGGGCACTTTAAAGAATACACTGGATGGCTTTGACGGAATATTACCATCTGTCTCTTAACAGCTGTTCCAGTGGGTCCCCTCCCCCAACCTTCTCTGAGCCTTCGGGGTCCATGTGACCTGGCCAATTAGCTCATGGTGTACTAAAAGTGCCGCTCAGAGGTAAAACAACACAACCCAAATTCGGATCTATTAAGAAATCGAAGGGGGGGGGGGGATCAAGAAACACAATCGAGACGCAAAATTGTAAAAACAATTCTCGGATTTCCAATGCAGTATAGCATTTTCTCCTCCATTTTACATGTCTTTGAAACTTTATTGAAAAATGCATGGCACTTAAAATATTTAATAATTTTTTGATAAAATAAAAAATAAATACCCCCTCAAGCAGCTGCTTGCCACAGAGGCATTACAGGAGTCTTCCAGTTTAATACGCCATAGTAGAAGGTCTGTGAGGATGGCAGGACCTCAGCAGAAAGACAACACAAACATCCGTACTTTACCCGGGGCTCGAACCCAGGTCCCATCGATCAGTAGCCAAGCGCTCTAATCACTCGGCTCATTGCCCTCCTTGCACCCTCCTCCGCCAAACTCCCCGCCCTGCCCACCGTCAGTAGGGGACACCGATGGGCTTGGAAAGGACGCCGTCCGTCGGATGGGACGTTAAGCGGTGTGCGGGAGAGCAATACCCTGTGCACGTTAAAAACACGCCATGCAAAATGGAGGAGGAAATTTGTATAGTGTTATGAGAAAAAATATTAGCACCGGCGAAAATTTAGTAATGAAGGCAAAATTTTGTATTGTGTTATGAGAACAAATATTAGCACCAGTTAAAATTTAGTAATGAAGGCAAAATTTTGTATAGTGTTATGAGAACAAATATTAGCACCGGTTAAAATTTAGTAATGAAGGAAAATTTTCTATAGTGTTATGAGAACAAATATTAGCAGCGGCCGAAAATTTAGTAATTAAGACAAAATTTTGTATAGTGTTATGAGAACAAATATTAGCACCATTTAAAATTTAGTAATGAAGGCAAAATTTTGTATGGTGTTATGAGGACAAATATTAGCACCGGTTAAAATTTAGTAATGAAGAAAAATTTTCTGTAGTGTTATGAGAATAAATATTAGCAGCGGCCGAAAATTTAGTAATGAAGACAAAATTTTGTATAGTGGTATGAGAACAAATATTAGCACCAGTTAAAATTTAGTAATGAAGGCAAAATTTTGTATAGTGTTATGAGGACAAATATTAGCACCAGTTAAAATTTAGTAATGAAGGGAAATTTTCTATAGTGTTACGAGAAAATATATTAGCAGCGGCCGAAAATTTAGTAATTAAGACAAAATTTTGTATAGTGTTATGAGAACAAATATTAGCAACGGCCGAAAATTTAGTAATAAAGACAAAATTTTGTATAGTGTTGTGAGAACAAATATTAGCACCGGTTAAAATTTAGTAATGAAGACAAAATTTTGTATAGTGTTATGAAGACAAATATTAGCACCGGTTAAAATTTAGTAATGAAGGAAAATTTTCTATAATGTTATGAGAATAAATATTAGCAGCGGCCGAAAATTTAGTAATGAAGACAAAATTTTGTATAGTGTTATTAGAACAAATATCAGCACCAGTAAAAATTTAGTGATGAAGACAAAATTTTGTATAGTGTTATGAGGACAAATATTAGCACCGGTTAAAATTTAGTAATGAAGGAAAATTTTCTATAGTGTTATGAGAATAAATATTAGCAGCGGCCGAAAATTTAGTAATTAAGACAAAATTTTGTATAGTGTTATGAGAACAAATATTAGCACCGGTTAAAATTTAGTAATGAAGGCAAAATTTTGTATAGTGTTATGAGAACAAATATTAGCAGCGGCCAAAAATTTAGTAATAAAGACTAAGTTTTGTGTAGTGCCATCAGAACAAAGGTTAGTAGCGGCTGAAAATTTAGTAATGACGACTAAATTTTATTTGGAGTCATCGAACAAGGATCAGTAACGACCAGCCTACGAGTAAATAAGATTATTTTATATATAATAAACTCTCACTAGTCCGCATAAAAATAATTCGTATATCATCTAATCCGGATATATGCACGGAAGAACTTTATTGTTCAAAGAGCTCAACCATGGAGTTTCGTTTTTAATGTTCAGCGGTGTTGTTGCTAATAACTCATAATTTACTTTCTTCTATTTGATCAAGTTTGAATGCTTGATTTAATTATGGATCTTAAGAAGTTGAAAAGTGGTATAAGAAGGAAACATGTTACTTTAATTATCATTAACAAGTTGAAAGTAATAGAGGAGCTTGAAAAATGCGTTTGTAAAAGAAAAATTGCGAAAGAAAATGGGATAGTTTTAGATTTGAAGTGTCATTATTCCTGAAACGCTTTCGAATATTTTTGAGTCATCTGTTGATGAATAAATGTGCTGTCTTTTTCTAATTTTTTAATAAAGTCTCAAATGTGCAAAGTCTGCTTATTTATTATTATTATTTAGATAAAGATCACACTTTAGTGTTTGCTTGAAATAGAAACTAATATTATAATTAATTATAGAGAAAGTCACACCACATTTATATATATATTTATTATCTATTTATTTATAAGATCAGTACTATACATTTTTCGTTTGTTTTTATTCAAAGTTTTTCGTTCCATAAGGTTATCTTTTGCTTCATTAATCTGTATTCATCCTTCCCCGAATTCAACCGGATTAACGAGGGTATACTTATATATACACTGAGCGCTCATTAAATTATGACCACCTCCCTCCATGTGATATAAGTGGAAGGTAACTTGGGAAGCTCTATAACTTCTAAACTAAGCGTGTTATGAGAAAATGTTAAGGAGGATAGAAAAAATATCTCAATCAATCTATCTATTTTCGGCCGCTGCTAACCTTTAGAGAGGTATGGATTTTGAATATTTAACAACAACAATGCAAGTCTTAGGAAAATTGAAAAATATCGAAATATTATTTACATTAACTTTTCAAATATTCATCTATTGATTTAAATGTAGGAAATAATACTTCTTATTTAAATTACAATTAACTTCTGAGTTAAAATCTAACTTTAGGTATTGCTGTTTTTAAATATTCAAACTTTCATAACTCTTTAAATACTAAGGGAATATTGCTGAAAATCGAGATTTAGACAGATTTGATGGAGATCTTTATCTTTAGTCCCATTCTGTCACAAAACGCTTAGTGTAGAAGTTATAGAGCTTCGTGGTTAGATTTCACTGACATAACATGCAGAGAGGGGATGGGGTGTCTCAGTCGGTAGAGCGCGAGATCGTAATCTGCAGTTCCCAGGTTCGAGTCCCAGCTGGGTCAGCGTTGAGATTTATCTCCGCAAAAATTCCCCGCCCTGCCCACGGTCAGTAGGGGACACCGATGGGCTTGGAAAGGGCGCCATCCGTCGGATGGAATGTTAAGCCGTGGCCCCGTGTGCGGGAGAGCCATGCCCTGTGCACGTTAAAGAACATGCTGGATGGCCTTGACGGGAGGCCACCATCTGTCTCCCAACAGCTGTTCCAGTGGGTCCCCTCCCCCAAACTTCTCTGAGCCTTCGGGTCCATGTGACCTGGCCATTTAGCCCATAGTGTGCCAAAACGTGTCGCTCAGAGGTAAAACAACCCAACCCAACATACAGGGAGGTGGTCATAATTTAATGAGACACTCAATGTATATTATGCAGTCATCAGAACAAGGATTAGAAATGACCGAACTATGTATAACTATATACTATATATAAGTAACTATATATAAGTAACTATATACTATATATAAGTAAAGATCACTAAATTTTGTATTGATTAAAATATTTATCTGAGAAAGTTTCTGCACTGTAGGTTGTGCCTCTAGTTTAAGAGAAAGGCTCTTTTATTCAAAGTTTTTATTTTTCAGAATGATGTCTTTATAATTGTAACACCCGCCAAAGAGGTGTGGGTGAAGTTTAGTTAGTAGCGCACCAGTCTCGTAATCGATCGTTCCCAGATTCGAGTCCACCTGGGTCAGCGTTCAGATTTATCTCCGTAAAAATTCCCCGCCTTACCCCGGTCAGTAGGGGACACCGATAGGTTTGTAAAGACAGTCGTCCGTCGGCTGGGACAATAAGCCGTGTCCCCGTGTGGGTTGGGTTGTTTAACCTCTGAGTGGCACTTTTTGCATACCATGGAATAAATGGCCAGGTCACATAGATCCCGAAGGCTCAGAGAAGTTGGGGGAGGGGACCCACTGGAACAGCTGTTGTGAGACAGATGGTAACCTCCCGTCAAGGCCATCCAGCGTGTTCTTTAATGTGCACAGGGTATGGCTCTCCCGCACAAGGAGCCACGGCTTAATGTCCCATCCGACGGACGGCGCCCTTTCCAAGCCCAACGGTGTCCCCTACTGACCGTGGGCAGGGCGGGGAATTTTTGCGGAGATAAATCTCGACGCTGACCCAGCTGGGACTCGAACCTGGGAACTGCAGATTACGAGCCTGGTGCGCTACCGACTGAGCCACCCCGTGTGAGAGAGTCATATCCTGTGTACTTTAAAGAACACACTGAATGGACTTAACGGGAAGCTTCTATTTGTCCCCTAAGAACTGAACAGTGAGTCCGGAACCTCTGACCCCTCGGGATCCTTGTGACCTGGCCATTCAGCCCGTTGTGTGCAAAAAAAGTGCCGCTCAAATGAAAAATAACTCAACCCGACAAAAAAATAAAACTATAATAGCAATATTTTTAATAGCATCTAATAATGTTTTTTAAAGTGCTCTGTTTAACTATCGAAACCAATAAAAGGACATTGACAGCTTTTTATATGACTTCCGTACTGACATTAACAGTCATAAAAACTTAACGTAATGTTGCAATGAGAGCAATTCTTGCTGGCTTTCAGTAAGCAATTCTGTGTGTCTCAGAGTGAAACATTACATTGGTCTTGTATTACTTTCCAGTATTGAGCAACACTTTTTCACCTATTAGCGGCTTAACACCCGGCTTTGAAACCTGCAATGTGTCTTCTGTCCAGCTACATTTACAGCAAAGTTTTACAGTCTTTGCTAAATGGACTTTTTTTGTTTCGTTTACGTTTTCTGCTATAGCTTGAGGATAGGCTAGTTTTAGAGCTTAATAAAATTGCTTTCCAGATGGTGGGCATGTATCCGTAGACTGAGAGGTGCCAATTGCAAGGCGTTAACTTGGCGGTAAATGCTGATCGTTGTCCAACTGAAGCAATAGAATAGAAAACTTAATTCCTTGGTCACTAGCTAGCCAGCCGAAAAAGATCCATTTGGAACGTATTTACTTTTACAAAGTAATTACTATATATCGTTTTGGTGACATAGCACAGAATCTCTTAAAATGAACCGTCACATTTCTTAATGTGGTTTCGGATGATTTACCTCTGACACGCACTTTTTTGTTCGTAATGGACTAAATGGCCAGGTCACAATGACCCCGGAGGCTTAGAGAAGGTTGGAGGAAGGTGACCCATTGGATAGTTGTTGGAAGACATGGTACTCCCCGTCAAGGCCATCTAGAATGTTATTTAATGTGCATAGGATATGATTCTCCCACACACGGCGCCACGGCTTCACGTCCCATCCGACGGACGGTAGTATTTCCAAGCCCATCTTGACGCTGGACCAGATGGGATTCAAACCTGGGAACTGCAGATTGCAATTTTTGAGATTGCGAGAAAAGAAATATGTCTTTAGAACTAAGTGTAAAGAAGAGGAAAGGGCTTGAGAAAATACCGACGTTTGTTTAAAACCTTTTTTTCCTTTTCTTTCAAAGACAGGGTTTAGTTGTTGTTTATGTTGTTTTACCACTTTTGTGCGCACAATGGGCTAAATAGCCAGGTCACAAGGATCCCAAGAACTCGGAGAAAGTTGGGAGATTGGGGATGGTCATAATTTAATGAGACACTCAGTGTATATTATGCAGTCATCAGAACAAGGATTAGAAATGACCGAACTATGTATAACTATATACTATATATAAGGAACTATATACTATATATACGTAAAGATCACTAAATTTTGTATTGATTAAAATATTTATCTGAGAAAGTAAATGGACAGGGTAAATGGAAGTTTCCGGCCAAAGTTTCCGCAAAACAGTCCGCCCTGCCCACGGTCAGTAGGAGACACCGATGGGTTTGGAAAGGCCGCCGTCCGTCGGATGGGATGTTAAGCCGTGGCTCCGTGTGCAGGAGAGCCACACCCTGTGCACGTTAAAGAACACGCTGGATGGCCTTGACGGGAGGCTACCATCTGTCTCCCAACAGCTGTTCCAGTGGGTCCCCTCCCCCAACCTTCTCTGAGTCTTCGGGGTCGTTGTGACCTGGCCATTTAGCCCATGATGTGCAAAGAAATGCTATTCAGAGGTAAAACAACCCAACCCGGTCAACGTTTTCCAGCGTGTTCTCTAACGGGCATACAGTATCGCTTTCTTGCACACGGGGCAACGGCTTAATGCCTCAGCCAAAGAAGGGCATCCTTGCCAGCCCATTGGTATTTCCTTTCTCACCGAGTGCTTAGCTAACATAAATGTTAACGCAGGCGCATTTCTTACCCGAAAACCTGGAAATTGCAGATTACGAGCCAGAGCACTAGGGTGGGGTGGCTCAGTCGATAGCGTACCAGGCTCATAATCTGCAGTTCCCAGGTTCGAGTCCCGCCTGTGCCAAGTCTGAGATTTATCCCCGCAAAACGCACAGCCTGTGCTCGGTCAGCAGGGGATTGTCGACGTGGATGAAGCAAACTAGTAAATTGTTATGATGCACCAAGTAGAGGATGATTAATTAAGCCTGTTAACTATTTTTCACTCGTGATTGTGGGTGAAATCACAGATTCGGGGACTTTTACACTCGCGCTTAGGTGTGCGTCGGATGTGCTGTGCCGTCGATGAAATATACAAATGCCCAATGCACTAAGTAGAGGACGACACAGTGTTCATTTACATTCACACACATATATATACATATGAGAATGTGCTCGATTCTGTGGGCCTTAGGGGCGAGGGTGGCTCAGTCGGTAGCACGCCAGGATCGTAATCTATGGTTCCCAGGTTCGAGTCCCAGCTGCGTCAGCGT
Organism: Ryuthela nishihirai; assembly: GCA_038380435.1. NCBI lineage: Eukaryota > Metazoa > Arthropoda > Arachnida > Araneae > Heptathelidae > Ryuthela > Ryuthela nishihirai. The sequence goes on along the minus strand of JAWZYU010000006.1, from coordinate 19,357,426 downwards.
TGAGATTTATCTCCGCAAAATTTCCCGCCCTGCCCACGGTCAGTAGGGGACACCGATGGGCTTGAAAAAGTCGCCGTCCATCGGATGGGACGTTAGGCCGTGGCCCCGTGTGCGGGAGAGCCATACCCTGTGCACGTTAAAGACCACGCTGGATGGCCTTGACGGGAGGCTACCATCTGTCTCCCAACAGCTGTTCCAGTGGGTCTCCTCCCCCAACCTACTCTGAGCCTTCTGGGTCCATGTGACCTGGCCAATTAGTCCATGGTGCGCAAAAAAGTGCCGCTCAGAGGTAAAACAACCCAACCCAACTGTGGGCCTTAAGAATGTCTTTATAAGTGTTCTTATAGACTTTCTCCAATCAGTTTAATTTAACCAGAATGTTGCTTTGCTATTGCAGGCATTCATTTGATGGGGTGGAAATCCATACGTTCCTGTACAGAAATCACTTTACCGACCTCAAAAGTCGGCGAGTGGTTATCTTAATCTTTGCCTACACAACCTGGTTCCCACAGAACCGAACCCTGCTCTTTTAGGGTTTCCGAGAAAGAGTTACGTCACCTTGATGCGCTAAACAAATGTGTGACCTCTCCGTTTGTAAGCAATGCTCCTTCTGATGTTTCGTTCTTCTCATCTCCCAGTCGCTCCTTGGTGACTCGCACTATAGCCACCCGGCTACAAGTGATGTGCAGTGCCATGAAGCCATTTAGTGCCTTCGCTTCCCGAGCATATGGAGAATAGCCCAGATTGTCTCCATATGCTTGTCTTCATGGCTGAGGCTCCGAATGACAACTAATGAGTCACATTCCCATTTAAGATATCCTGAAAATATACTTATAACATAGATATATACATTGAGAGACCAACAGTCATGGGCATAGCAGTTAAAGTAGAACTAGTGTGCTGTACTCGTAACCGATACATTGGACTTCAACTGCAGAATGGCGCTGCAGTAGCCTACAAACCCAACATTCATTTCGGTTGGGTTGGGTTGTTTTACCTCTGAGCGGCACTTTTTTTGCACACCATGGGCTAAATGGCCAGGTCACATGGACCCCGAAGGCTCAGAGAAGGTTGGGGAAGGAGACCCACTGGAACAGCTGTTGGGAGGCAGATGGTAGCCTTCTGTCAAGGCCATCAAGCGTGTTCTTTAACGTTCACAGGGTATGGCTCTCCCGCACACGGGGCCACGGCTTAACGTCCCATCTGACGGACGGCGGCCTTTCCAAGCCCATCGGTGTCCCCTACTGACCGTGGGCAGGGTGGGGAATTTTTGCGGAGATAAATCTCAATGCTGACCCAGCTGGGACTCGAACCTGGGAACTACAGATTACGAGCCTGGTGCGCTACCGACTGAGCCACCCCCGCCCCACATTCATTTCGGAGTAGTTGTTAATTCAGCATGGCTGCACGTCATGAGTTGTCTGACTCTGAACGTGGCTTGATCGTCGGTGGACAGAAGGATGAGTCGTGCAATATCAGAGATCGTGCAGGAATTCTGTTTTCACCAGTCTACGGTGTCAAGAGTTTATCGTCAGTATTGTATTGATGGCATTTCCACACACGTAAACCAGTGAACGGGATGGCCATGTACAATTGACGAACAGAACTCGGGTCGGCTGTCACGAATGGTAACAACCAACAGACGGCTACAGTGCATGAAATCACTGCCAATTTGAATGCGGGACAAACACAAATCTTTTCTGAAAGGACTGTCCGTCGCCACCTGCACTCCATCGAATTTGGTAGCCAAAGACCCATTCATATCCCATTGCATATAGGTCGCCACAGAGCTCAATGACTGTAATGGGCTTGAAGACATCGAAATTGGACAGTAGAAGAGTAGTGTCAGGTAGCATGGTCCAATGAATCAAAGTTCCAGTTGTTTCGCAATGATGAGCGCGTTAGAGTGTGGCGTAGGCCCCGTGAAGTCATGGATCATTCCTGTCTGCAAGGTACTGTTTATGCTGAAGATGGCTCTATGATGGTGTCGGGCATGTTCACGTGGTCTACATTGGGCTCTCTCATGTGTTTGGAGCAATCGCTGATAAGTATGAGATACGTGGACATTCTCGCAGATCATCTATTCCCCTTTCATAACTCTCGAACACCCTGATGGTGAAGGATAATGCAACTTGTCACCAGAATGAACAAGATAATGCAACTTGTCACCAGTCTTTGGTTGCTAGGACGTAGATCGAAGAACACTCCACGGACTTTACCATCATGAATTGAATCCCTTGGTCCCCCGATATGAACCCCTTGGAGCATCTGTGGGACACAATGGAAACAAGCTTATGATCCATGAATCCCGCACCATCCAATGCAACACAATTATGGTTTACACTGCAGGATGTGTGGGCTGCCATCCATGCAGAATGGTACCGGCAACTCGTTGACTCCATGCCTTGACGTGTGGCTGCACTGCTGAGGTCTCGAGGAGGACCAACCAGTTATTAGGCACGTATCCCATGACTTTTGGCTACTCAGTATACAACAATAGATACAATAATAGCATAAATTAGAGGGGACACGGCAGAGACACCAAAGAGTTAGGAAATCCTGCTTTCCGTCAGATGTGACGTTAAACCGTGGTCCCATGTGAGGGAGAGACATACCTTGTGCACGTTAAAGAACACGCTGGATGGCTTTGACGGCAGGTTACCATGTCTCCCAAAAGCTGTCAAGTGGGTCCTCTCCCCCCAACCTTATCTGAGCCCTCGAGGTCCTTGTGACCTGGCCATTTAGCCCATTATGTGCAAAAAAGCGCTGCTCAGAGGGTTGGGTTGGGTTGTTTTATATCTGAGCGGCACTTTTTTGCACACCATGGGCTAAACGGCCAGGTCACAAGGACCCCGAAGGCTCAGAAAAAGTTGGGGGAGGGGACACACTGGAACAGCTGTTGGGAGACAGATGGTAGCCTCCCGTCAAGGTCATCCAGCGTGTTCTTTAACGTGCACAGGATATGGCTTTCCTGCAAACGGGGCCACGGCTACTCAGCGGTAAAACAAATAAAAATAAATACCCTCTCAAGCATCTGCTTGCCATAGAAGTCTGACAGGAGCCTGTTAGTCTATATGTCATAGTAGAAGGTCTGATAGGATGGCAGGACCTCAGCAGAAAAACGACACATACATCCATGCCTTACCCAGGGCTCGAATCAGTTCCCTAAGATCAATAGCCAAGCGCGCTAACCACTCGGCCACGGAACATCTTATTTTTGCTCACCATTACAATTTGAAATTTTGGTGATGTAGGATAGGCTAATACATGAACTTACTCCCCCTAACATTAATATTTCAATTATTGCACATGGGAAAATTGTTGTGGTGTAGCGCGAATTTGATTAACACGGTAGTTTTCAGCAACGCATTAACCGCGCAAATCAAGGTTGTTTTGGGTTGTTTTACCTCTGAGCGGCACTTTTTTGCACACCATGGGCTAAATGGCCAGGTCACATGGACCCCGAAGGCTCAGAGAAGGTTAGGGGAGGGGACCACTGGAGACAGATGGTAGCCTCCCGTCAAGGCCATCCAGCGTGTTCTTTAACGTGCACAGGGTATGACTCTCCCGCACACGGGGCCACGGCTTAACGTCCCATCCGACGGACGGCGGCCTTTCCAAGCCCATCGGTGTCCCCTATTGACCGTAGGCACGGCGGGGAATTTTGCGGAGATAAATCTCAACGCTGACCCAGCTGGGACTCGAACCTGGGAAGTACAGATTACGAGCCTGGTGCGCTACCGACTGAGCCACCCCCGCCCCCGCAAATCAAGAACAACTACTTCAGCTTCAGACATAAAAGAATGAATTTCCTTAACATTTTCCCTCTTTCGGAACAACGGAAAACAACAACCGAATAATTGTTTAATAACTAAAGAAATCAGACATTGATTTGTGAATCGGGTGACATCACCTGCGTCGAAATTGTGTTGCTGTGAAGCAAACCTTAGTACCAGAGCTAATGCATGTTTTCCTGCTTAGCCAGAACAATTGACTACCTGGGAATGTGAGTTGTGTTGCTGCTCAGTCACGCGAAGAGCTGTTGTGTGGTCTGTTGACCAGAGTACTACGTAATCGCAAGGGGCCTTCGGTAATTAGGCATTAAATGTGGCTAGGTGTAGAGCTCCAAATCGCATGGCGCAAATGTCAGAGAGGGCGCTGTTTTCTGCGGTCTTAATGGTTTAGCAAGTAGAGTTGTTTTGGCAAAGTACCAAAAGCAGCGTAGTTAAAACTTCGACAGTAATGATGACTGTTTGTTAGTTATAGTTGTATATGTTTGGTTGTGATAGCTTCTAAAAGCATAAGCAGGTTGGGCTCTGAGTCCCACTTTTTCTTTACATACAGTGGGACAGGTCACAAGCCTCCCTAGGCTCAGAGAAGGTTGGAGAAGAATTAGATTGGGTTGTTTTAACTTTGAGCAGCTTTGGTTGGCTGGTTTACCTCTGAGCGGCACTTTTTTGCACACAATGATCTGAACGGCCAGGTTGCAAAGACCTCGAAGGCTCAGAGAAGGTTGGAGGAGGGGACCCACTGGAACAACTGTTGGGGAACAGGTGGTAGCCTCCCATCAAGACCATCCAAGCGTGTTCTTTAACGTGCACATGTTATGGCTCTCCCGCAAACAGACCACGGCTTAACGTCCCATCCGACGGACGGCGGTCTTTCCAATCCCTTTGGTGTTCGCTACTGGGAAGGGCAGGGAATTGTACAGAGATAAATCTCAACGCTGACCCAGCTGGGACTCGAACCTGGGAACTGCAGATTGCGAGCCTGGCGCGCTACCAACTGAGCCCCTCCTGCCCCCCTTTGAGCAGCACTTTTTTTAGAACAATGGGCTAAATGGCTAGGTCACAAGGATCCCAATGGATCAGTGAAGGTTTTGGGGAGGGGAACCACTGGACAGCTGTTGGGAGACAGATGGTAGCCTTCCATCAAGGCCATCCAGCGTGTTCTTTAACATGCATAGAGCTCTCCCACACACAGAATCAAGGCTTGAAACGTCTCATCGGATGAACGGCTGACTTTCCATACCCATCAGTGGCCCCTATTAACCGAGGGCAAGGCGGGTAATTTTGCGGACATAAAACTCAGCGATAGACTAGCTGGGACTCGAACCTGGGAACTACATTAGGATGGGAATCTACTGAACAACTGTTGGGTGACAAATTGAAGCGTTCCATGAAAGGCATCCAGAGTGTTCTTGATCGTGCACTTTTCGCTTTCCTGCAGACGAAACCTGCAGTTTCCAAGTACGAGTGTCACCTGGCCAGCGTTGAGATTTATCACCGCAAAACTCCCCATCCTACCCTCGGTCAACAGGGAACACCGATGGTCTTGGAAAGAACGCCGTCCGTCGGATAGGACGTTAAGTTGAAGCTCCGTGTGCGGGATAGCCATAGCCTGTGCAAGAAGAGGTAGAGACCTGCTGGACAGCTGTTACGAGATAGATGTTACTCTCTTTTCAAGAGAGAGTTACATCTATCTCGTAACAGCTGTCCAGTGGGTCTCTACCTTCTCTGAGCTCTCGGGGTACTTATAATCTTGCCATTTAGCATATTGTGTGCAAAATTGTACCGCTCAGAGGTAAAACAACCATCCAAAAGAGGCTAGATGTCTTTGATGGAGGCTTCTCTACGAAACCTAACAGTTGTCGAGTAGATCCCCTTTCCCTACGCTGAGTTGTTTTACCTATGGTAGTTCTTTTTTTTACCCGCAATGGGATAATTGACCAAGTCATAAGGACCCCGAAGGCTCAGAGAGTAGTGAAAAGGAGACCCACTGGACAACTGTTAGGATACAAATAATAGCCTCTCGTTAAGACCATCATGCGTGTTGTTTAAAGTGCACAATATACAGTTTTTTCACACACGGTACCACGGCTAAACGTCCCACCAATGAATGGCGGCCTTTCTAAGTCCATCGGTGTCCCTTACTCACCTAGGACAGGGTGGGGTTTAGGACAGATAAATCTTAATGCTGACCCAGGTGGAACTCGAACTTGGGTTGTTTTACCTGTGAGCGGCACTTTTTTTTGCACACAATGAGCTAAACGGTCAGGTCACAAGGACACCGAAGGCTCAGAGAGGGTTGCGGAAGGGGACCTACTGGAACGGCTGTTGGAAGACAGATGGTAGCCTCCCGTCAAGGCCATCCAGCATGTTCTTTAACGTGTACAGGGTAACTAGTCACATTAAAAAACACGCCAGATGACCTTGATGGGAGGTTTCCATCTGTCATCTAAAAGCTGTCCAGTGGGTCCACTTCTCCCAACCTTCTATGAGCCTTTGGGTTTCTTGTGCATAGCCATTTAACCGATTATGTGCAAAAAAAGGTGTTCCTCAAAGTTAAGCAACGCAACTCATCATGACCAACATACACCCTGGACGAGGTTCATGCCCGAAAAACGAGTCCAGGGGCTTTGGGTTGGGTTGTTTTACCTCTGAGCGGCACTTTTTTGTACCCCATGGGCTAAATGGCAAGGTCACATGGACCCCGAAGGCTCAGAGAAAATTGCGGGAGGAAACCCACTAGAACAGCTGTTGGGAGACAGATGGTAGCCTCCCGTCAAGGCCATCCAGCGTGTTCTTTAACCTGTACAGGGTATGGCTCTTCCGCACACAGGGCCACAGCTTAACTTTCCATCCGACGGACTGCGCCTTTTCGAAGCCCATCGGTGTCCCCTACTGACCGTGGGCAGGGCTGGGAATTTTGCGGAGATAAATCTCAACGCTGACCAAGCTGGGACTCGAACTTGAGAACTGCAGATTACGAGCCTGGCGCGCTACCGACTGAGCCACCCCATCCTCACCTCTCCCAGCATTTTCTGAGTCACTGAAGTTTTTATAACCTGATTATTTAAACCATTGTATTCAAAAAGAAAGTGCCTCTCATAGGTGAAACAAAGCCCAGTCAAATATCTTTTAGAATTCGATGTTTCTTGAGCTCAGTTGTTTTTAACAGTTTCACTTCAACCTTTGTAATTTTTCTACATTTTGGATCTCGTAATCTCAAACCCAATGTTTTTTTAGATTTCTTTTATCTTTGTTCAATTTTAAAGCTCCACTTCTTTCACTCTGTGAGATGACAAGCAGGAATCAGCGAAAGCGATTTTTCTACAATTTATTTAAATGTTTAAATTCAATTTAAACGTCGTTTACTAAAGTGAAAATTTCGCGCATACGTACGAGAGTACATAAAAAAAGGAGAAAAAATCTATTCAAATGAAATTCTCTATCCTAAGCTCACATATGATCCACTTTCTGCGGAAATATTTTCAGAACAATTCGACAAAGTGGTTTTTTTCACGCTTCAAATAAATATCTGCTGTGTCTGTTTCTTGCACGAAATGCTGTGTCATCTCGTGGCTTTCATTTTGTCCACCTAAAAAAATAAAATATGTTGACATTTCTTTGCACAGTGTATTCAAATTAGAGAACATAACTTATTCAGAAATGTAGTGGATTCTGTTTTCCCGTTCCAATGATTTCCAACAAGGGTTTTATTTTACCATGTGTGTAGTTGGGATTTTTCGAAATGTAATAACTACTTAGGGCGGAAGTGGTTCAGTCGGTAGAGCTCCAAGATCGTAATCCGCAGTTCCCAGGTTCGAGTACCAGCTAGGTTGGGTTGGGTTGTTTTACCTCTGAGCGGCACTTTTTTGCACACCATGGGCTAAATGGCCAGGTCACATGGACCCCGAAGGCTCAGAGAAGGTTGGGTGAGGGTGCCCACTCTAACAGCTGCTAGGAGACAGATGATAGCCTCCCGTCAAGGCCATCCAGCGTGTTCTTTAACGTGCACAGGGTATGGCTCTCCCGCACACGGGGCCACGGCTTAACGTCCCATCCGACGGACGGTTGCCTTTCCAAGCCCATCGGTGTCCCCTACTGACCGTGGGCAGAGCGGGGAATTTTTGCGGAGATAAATCTCAACGCTGACCCAGCTGGGACTCGAACGTACCAGCTGAGAGATCATTAAGATTTATGTCCGTAAAACGCTCTACCGTGTTCTCGGTCAGTAGGGGACACCGATTGGTTTGAAAGGCCGTCGTCCGTCGGATGGGACGCTAAGCCGTGACCCCGTGTTCGGGAGAGCAATACTCTGTGCACGTTAAAGAACACGCTGGATGGCCTTGACGGGAGGCTACCATCTATCTCGTAACAGCTATTCCAGTGGGTCCCCTTCACCCAACCTTCTTTCAGCCTTCGGGGTCCTTGTGACCTGGTCATTTAATCCATTGTGTGCCAAAAAAATAGTGCCGCTCAGAGGTGAAACACCCAACGTCAACTGGAAACAGTTAAACCCTTGGACTGGCTTATGGTAAAAATGTGTCAGTTTCTTTTTCTCTGAGCGGCACTTTTTTGTATACAATCGACTAGATGGTCAGGTCTCAAGGACCCCAAGGATTCAGAGAACATGATCTGCCATTCAGCCCGTTGTGTGCGAAAAAAGCGCTACTCAGAGGTAAAACAACACTACCTAAAAACAAGTCATTGCACCACATGTAAAGTTATGTTGATTTTCCTTTGAGCGGTACATTTTTGTACACAATGGACAGGTCACAAGAACCCTGAAGACTCAGAGAATGTTGGAGGAAGAGGATTTACTCGACAGCTGTTAGGACAAATGGTAGGCTCCCGTCAAGGCCATCCAGTGTGTTCTTTAACGTGCACAGTGTATGGATGCGCGGTTTTTAATGTGCACAGAGTATGGATTCGTGTTCTTTAATGTGCACAGAGTATGGATTCGTGTTCTTTAATGTGCACAGGGTATGGGTGCGTTTTTCTAACGTGCATAGCGTATGGATGCGCGGTCTTTAATGTGCACAGAGTATGGATTAGTGTTCTTTAATGTGCACAGGTTATGCTTGTGTGTTCTTTCACGTGCTCATCGTAGGTACGTATTCTTTAACGTGCACAGGTTATGCTTGTGTGTTCTTTCACGTGCTCATCGTAGGTACGTATTCTTTAACGTGCACGGGACAAAACTTCATATCCCATCCAATGGATGGCGTCATTTCCAAGCCCATCGGTATCCTCTCTGAATGAGTGCACGATGGGGTTTAGCGGAGATAAATATCATCTGAGGCCCAGGTGGTACTTGAATGTCGGTAGCGAGTCTGGCTCGCTATCGACTGATGTAACGAGAATCCTACAATGTGTACTAAGGCATCAGTAGGATAATAATTCTGGCTTCTACTCCAATAACCACGTGGCTGGAAACGCAGATTTAGCCATCTCCCCCAGTCCAATAATTGTTGCCTCTTCAATGCCAATGCAACTGCTGCGTAAAATTGATTAAAATGCACTTACACTGTACCATGTGCTAAAGAGTCTGGGGAGAATTAACTATCCCTCCCATCGGAAATACCTAACGAACCCTCTTTCAGCACTCTGCTCTCTAATCGAATTTAATGAGAGGAAGTGAGGAAAGTTGCTACTGTTAAATTGAAGGTAAGGCGCATAATAATATAATCATTCATTTTAAATTGATTGAACTGTGTCGTATGAAAGTTGTTTGCCACCTAATTGGGGACAGAACAGCGAGCTTATGGCGAACTTTGAATATAAATGTGTCTGTCTTTGTTAGTTAATTTGTTAGTTTATCGTTAATTAATTCGTTAGTCTATTTGTGTAACGATAGGGTTACAAGAGAATGTACGACCTAATTGACCCGAAATTTGGTTTACTTTTGAGACTGAATTAAGTGGAAAAAAGTATTGAATTTCGAAAAAAAACCTTTTAATAAGGGGCCGGGGTGGCTCAGTCGTTAGCGCGCCAGACTCGTAATTACAGTTCTCAGGTTTGTGTCCCAGCTGGACCAGCGTTGAAATTTACCTCCTTAAAACTCACTACCCAGCCTCAGTCACTAGGGGACACCGATGGGCTTGGAAAGGCTGCCATCCGTCAGATGGTACGTTAAGCCATGACCCCGTGTGAAGGAAAGACATACCCAGTGCACATTAAAGAACACGCTGGATGGCCTTGACGGAAGACTACCATCTGTCACCCAATAGCTATTCAGTGGGTCACTTTCCCCAAATCTTTTGTGAGCCCTCGGGGTCCTTGTGACCTGGCCATTTACCCATTGTGTGCAAAAAAAAGACCTTTCAGAGGTTAAACAATCCAATCCTTTTAAATAAATCATCTCTTTTTAGAAAAAAAAATGCATTTTGTTTGATCAAAAAAAGTGTGCATTTCCCATTACATTACTGAGAAATGTGACTTTAAAGGAGAAAATGAATAAGTAAATAATATCAATATTTTGTGAACATTTTTGGTATCCCAACAATTATGAAAAGTACAGCCAACTTCTTCCATGACTAAAGCCTTCAGTAAAGATCTGAAGCGGAAAAAAAGTAATTGGGGGAGTGCTGTGGGGGGGGGGGAGTGGGGCAAAGGACGCAATCGAGCAGGAAATAAGTAATTGGGGTGGCAAGAGATCGGACTTCCAATGCAGTTCGGTTGGGTTGTTTTACCTCTGAGCGGCACTTTTTTGCACACCATGGGCTAAATGGCCAGTTCACATGGACCCCGAAGGCTCAGAGAAGGTTGGGGGAGGGGACTCACTGGAAGAGCTGTTGGGAGACAGATGGTAGCCTCCCGTCAAGGCCATCCAGCGTGTTCTTTAACGTGCACAGGGTATGGCTCTCCCGCACACGGGGCCACGGCTTAACGTCCCATCCGACGGACGGCGGCCTTTCCAACCCATCGGTGTCCCCTACTGACCGTGGGCAGGGTGGTGAATTTTGCGGAGATAAATCTCAACGCTGACCCAGCTGGGACTCGAACCTGGGAACTACAGATTACGAGCCTGGCGCGCTACCGACTGAGCCACCCCCGCCCCCTTCCAATGCAGTGCGACATTTTCCCCTTCGGTTTAGAAGTCTTTAAAAAATGAATGAAATATGAACAAGTTTGATAATATTAGCATTTTCAAAAGGGGAGGTTGTCCCCCCCCTCCTAGATCCGACCCTGCCTTCATTTATAAGTTCGACTAGAACAGGGGTGTGTGAAGATATTTCAATATTCCTAAGGGACCGACAAAATGATGTAAAAATATTTTTTGTGTTTATTTATAACTAGCTGAACGTACCCCGCGCTGCCCGGGTGTCACTTTTAACCTGTATATTCTTATTTTCACTGCATTAAAGGTAAATTTTGTAAGAACAGAATTTTGTAAGACAGCTCAGTATTTGGCCTTTCTTTCCCAGCATATAGAAGGGTGCAAATGATTGTCTAAATATAGTGTACTTCTCAGTTTCAAGTTATGCTATATGTCTTCATGCAACCAATATAATTCAGCTAATATTAGTTTTGCAAACCCAAAACTAAATTCCTTAAGAAAAAAATTTGCTATTTCCTTTAAGTAAAGTTTGCGTTACAATTGCTACGATATTTTCCATGAAGATTTAACCATAATTAAACAAAGTCTTTCAGATATTAACATTTCACATAAAGAAACGACTCCAAAAACAGAATCACATTAAAATCCTCCTCCTCCTCCATTACATGTCTCTATTTTTAAAATATCTTTTAATTTCTGCCACTGTAATCTGATTTCTGCAGCTGCAAACCACTCGAAAGTGTACCTTCCTATAAGGTCGCTTCCTCACTCTTGAGGGGCGGGGGTGGCTCAGTCGGTAGCGCGCCAGGCTCGTAATCTGTAGTTCCCAGGTTCGAGTCCCAGCTGGGTCAGCGTTGAGATTTATCTCCGCAAAATTCCCCGCCCTGCCCACGGTCAGTAGGGGACACCGATGGGCTTGGAAAGGCCGCCGTCTGTCGGATGGGACGTTAAGCCGTGGCCCCGTGTGCGGGAGAGCCATACCCTGTGCACGTTAAAGAACACGCTAGATGGCCTTGACGAGAGGCTACCATATGTCTCCCAACAGCTGTTCCAGTGGGTCCCCTCCCCCAACCTTCTCTGAGCCTTCGGGGTCCATGTGACCTGGCCATTTAGCCCATGGTGTGCAAAAAAGTGCCGCTCAGAGGTAAAACAACCCAACCTCACTCTTGAAGCTAAACTCACAAATAATCTCACACAACAAAAAAAATTCCTTCCCACAGAGTTCCAAGCAGAGTCGATGATGCCACCCATGGAGTCTGTGCTTCTGCTAACAAGGGAAATTTTTCCACTAAGCCAGCGACTGCATAAGAGCTAAGCAAGCAGTAAGTTCCCCTTTGCTCCAGGCACTTCCACAATTCAAGTGCCAAGTCTTGGCCAAATACTCAGAGGCGTAATACATATTGGAAATCAACAGCACCGGAGAGAATAAAAAAAGAGGAATGCAGGACTGAAAAATACAGACGAAAAAATAGAGAGTAAAAATAATATAAAGAATTTATTTTTTTCCTTGGTGTTTATTTCTGTTTATTACTTCCGCTTTCTTTTATCTGTTCGTTCTTTCTTCCTGTTTTTGTGTTCAGTAACTTTAAGGATTCTTCTTTCTCTTCTGAGCAGTATTTGTTTTGCACAAAATGGGCTAGATGGCCAAGTCGCAAATACACAAGGACTCAGAAATGGGTAACGGAAAGGGACCCACTGTACTTATTGGCAGCAAGTAGGAGCCTCTAGTAAAGACTACTCAACATGGTCTTTAATATGCGGGGCGGGGTTGGCTCAGTCGGTAGCGCGCCAGGTTCGTAATCTGTAGTTCCCAGGTTCGAGTCCCAGCTGGGTCAGCGTTGAGATTTATCTCCGCAAAATTCCCCGCCCTGCCATGGTCAGTAGGGGACACCGATGGGCTTGGAAAGGCCGCCGTCCGTCGGATGGGACGTTAAGCCGTGGCCCCGTGTGCGGGAGAGACATACCCTGTGCACGTTAAAGAACATGCTGGATGGCCTGGACGGGAGGCTACCATCTATCTCCCAACAGCTGTTCCATTGGGTCCCCTCCCCTAACATTCTCTGAGCTTTCGGGGTCCATGTGACCTGGCCATTTAGCCCATGGTGTGCAAAAAAGTGCCGCTCAGAGGTAAAACAACCCAACTTTAATATGAATAAGATGTGCTGTCATATACGGTTTAACATCCCATCCCAGCATTCACTTCCGCTGATCATCGGTATAGCTTTTCAAACCGTATGCGTCCTCTTCCACTGATCATTGGTGTCACCTTTCATGACAGTGGGCGTTCTATTACACTGATAATTGGTGTTATCATTCAAATCGAAGGAGTCATCTACTGATCGTTGATGTCACATATCAAACCGTAGGCGTCCTCTTCCACTCATCATCGATGTCCCTTAGAAACGATGGAAATCCTATTCCACTGATCATCGGTGTCATTCACACATCGTGGAAGTTCTCGGATAATGCAAATCGCAATATTATCTATAAAAAAAAGTTTTATTTCTTCAAAAACAAAAAACACAATATTTTTTAAGACATTGAGTATGTTCAGTTTCTGTCAGCATTAGTCAGTGTCAAACAGCGAACGCGGTCATTTGCCATCAGCGTCAGTGATATTACAGTTTAACAAACTTTAAGAAAATTTTGGGGAACCCAGAACTTTTCAGAAAATTGTCTGACCGGTCTCAAATTTTCCGTACAGAATTTCCTTGGGTAATGCTGTATTACGTTCGAAAATCAAGTCTCTTATTTTTAATAGAACTGGAGATAACATTTTAGAGCACATTTTTTACCATTCTCCTGTCTACAGCTGTAATAGAAAACCCGAGTTCGATTTTCAGACTGCCGAATGACATATGTATTTCCATCCCCTCTAAAGGTTGGTGAGCTATCTGCTAATTAGATACCTAAATTAAAACTTTTTAAATGAATAAATAACCATTAACTATTAGCTTTTGTTTTTACTTCGCTTTCACTGCCATGTATATTAGAGGACGTTAGGTTGGGTTGTTTTACCGCTAAGCGGCACTTTTTTTCACACCATGGGCTAAATGGCCATGTCACAAGGACCCTTAGGACTCAGAGAAGGTTGGAGGAAGGGTACCTACTAGACAGCTGTTGGGAGATAGATGGTCGCCTTCCGTCAAGTTCATGCAGAGTGTTCTTTAACGTGCTTTAAACATAGTTTAAGAAGTTATAAGCCACTTCAGCAAATGCGAATCGGGGAAATTAAGCTGGCAGACATTGGAAGGCGGTAGGATACAGTTTACGTTTATTTTACGTACCCTCAACGGTATTGTATTGGATTGTTTTACCTCTGAGCGGCACTTTTTTGCACACCATGTGCTAAATGGCCAGGCCACAAGGACCCCGAAGGCTCAGAGAAGGTTGGGGGAGGGGACCCACTGGAACAGCTGTTGGGAGACAGATGGTAGCCTCCCGTCAAGGCCATCCAGCGTGTTCTTTAACGTGCACAGGGTATGGCTCTCCCGCACACGGGGCCATGGCTTAACGTCCCATCCGACAGACGGCGGCCTTTCCAAGCCCGTCGGTGTCCCCTACTGACCGTGGACAGGGCGGGGAATTTTGCGGAGATAAATCTCAACGCTGACCCAGCTGGGACTCGAACCTGGGAACTACAGATTACGAGCATGGCGCGCTACCGACTGAGCCACCCCCGCCCCTCCTTCTTAATGCATTGCACTACCAAAATTGTTATGTCAATGGGAATTTTATTTGGAACTTCTATAACTTCTAAAATATGCATTTAATAGAAACTGTGATTGAAGATAAATATTATAATCGAACCTATTTTAATTCTCCATTTTAAACAATATTCGTTCTGTATTTAAAGAGTTGCGGAAGCTGGGATATTTAACAATGAATTATTTTGTTTTATGAAAATCATTTATAATTATCTAATATTGAAATAATCATTGCGCAAAACTCTAAAACATATATTCATTTTATTAAATGGTTTGAAGCAATACTTGTTATTTAAATTAATTTCTGAAATAATGTTCCGTGTGTGGGAGTGCTCACCTGAACCACTTACTAACACACAATTCAATATAGATTTTGGAACGGGGTGTTAGTCGGTAGCGCGCCAGGCTCGTAATCTGTAGTTCCCAGGTTCGAGTCCCAGCTGGGTCAGCGTTGAGATTTATCTTCGCAAAATTTCCCCTCCCTGCCCACGGTCAGTAGGGGACACCGATGGGCTTGGAAAGGCCGCCGTCCGTCGGATGGAACGTTAAGCCGTGGCTCCGTGTGCGGGAGAGCCATACCCTGTGTACGTTAAAGAACACGCTGGATGGCCTTGACAGGAGGGTACCATCTGTCTCCCAACAGCTGTTCCAGTGGGTCCCCTCCCCCAACCTTCTCCGAGCCTTCGGGGTCCATGTGATCTGGCCATTTAGCCCATGGTGTGCAAAAAAAGTGCCGCTCAGAGGTAAAACAACCCAACCCATTTAGCAGTTTTATCTACTAAAAATGTGCGGGAGAGTGTGCGGGAGAGCCATACCCTGTGTACGTTAAGAACACGCTGGATGGCCTTGACAGGAGGGTACCATCTGTCTCCCAACCGTGTGCGGGAGAGCCATACCCTGTGCACGTTAAAGAACACGCTGAATGGCCTTGACAGGAGGGTACCATCTGTCTCCCAACAGCTGTTCCAGTGGGTCCCCTCCCCAACCTTCTCCGAGCCTTCGGGGTCCATGTGATCTGGCCATTTAGCCCATGGTGTGCAAAAAAAGTGCCGCTCAGAGGTAAAACAACCCAACCCATTTAGCAGTTTTATCTACTAAAAATGTGAACCCCCAACTTTATTACAATTTCTAAGTTGGTTTGTTTTATCCCTGAGCAGCGCTTTTTTGCACACAATGGGCTAAATAGCCAGGTCATAAGGACCTCGAAAGTTCAGAAAAGGTTGGGGGAGGGGTTGGGTTGTTTTACCTCTGAGCGGCACTTTTTTGCTCACCATGGGCTAAATGGCCAGGTCACAAGGACCCGGAAGGCTCAGAGAAGGTTGAGGGACACTGGAACAGTTGGACCCACTGGAGCAGCTGTTGGGAGACAGATGGTAGCCTCCCGTCAAGACCATCCAGCGTGTTCTTTAACGTGCACAGGATATGGATCTTCGTACACGGGGTCACGGCTTTACGTCCCATCCGACGGACGGCGGACTCTCCAAGACCATCGGTGTCCCCTCTGACCGAAGGTAGGGCGGGGTGTTTTGCGGAGATAAATATTAATGCTAACCCATCTGCGCATCGAACCTGGGAACTGTAGATTACGTGCCTGGCGCGCTACGGTATGAGGCCCTAATTCCTAAGTGAAACAGTTAAAACAACCTTTTTAATCTTATTTTTTATGGGGTGAGGATGAAGAATGAGTTAGGATGAACAACGTTTTAAGCCTTGTGTCACTACACATCCTAAGCGCCCTAAGCTTTCATTTGATTATGTCAATATTTGTCGGCAAATCCACTAAAAAATAACAAGATGCAGACGAAAAGACGCAGTAAAATAGAAAGAAATCCTTTCGCGTTATTATAAATATATTTCTTTTCCTGAAAAACACGTACTTATCTTCTTATAATGTAGCTGGCATTCTCAAATGCGCGACTGACAGAGTACCAGTTATAATCATGTACTCTCTTGTAAACACAGCTGCTGGATTCCTTCTGGGCCATCCTTTATTTCCGAGCAAACCCTCTAAAAGATTTTGCCGTCAATTACTGCATGCACTGTCGTAGCCCCGATTGTGAACCCTGAAGCAAAGAAATCGAGAAAGACCTTCCACCTCAGAGTGCTGCGAAACACAGCTACTGCCTGTTAATCAGATTGTCGCCCAGGTCCCAAAAATTGCTTTGGCGGCTGCTAGTCGTTCAGTATATAGCATAGTGGGAAAATTGTGCTTGTTAGTGGAAACTGCTTTGGTGCTTCTAGCAGTAGAATTTCTTATAGAAACAGAAGCATTTCTTCAGTACATCAATATCCGTTGTTTGTTTCCTTTGTTATACTTGTTGTTATCCTAAACAATGACGCTAACTGTTGTTTTGCCTTCCCAATAATAACAGCATTAACTGCATTGTTATAGAGTTTAAACGTTCGCATAATTCTGTTAAAAAAATTTAATTTCGTTGTATCAGCTCATTTGGAACCTCATGATAAATATATTCTCGTTTATCTTCAATTAAAAAAATTTTCATTTCAGATGCACTGTTTTAGGTATTTTTGCCTCTGAGCGACACTTTTTTTTTTGCACACTATGACTAAATAGCCAGGTCACAAGAACCCCGAAGTCTCAGAGAAGTTTGGAATAGAAGACCCACTGGACGTTGTTAGGAGATAGATGGTAACCACCCATCATAGCCATCCAGCGTATTCTTTAACGTGCACAGGGTATGGCTCTCCCGTACAAAGGACTACGGCTTAACGTCTCATCCAACGGACGGCGGCCCTTCCAAGCCCATCGGTATCTCCTACTGACCGTGGGCAGGGCGGGGATTTTTACGGAGATTCTGGTCCAACTGGGACTCGAACCTTTCGTACAAGCTATCCAGTGTGTTACTTGCACGTTGCTCTCCTGGACAATAGCTTAAAGTGCTGTCCGAAAGACGGCGCATTTGCAAGTCTAAGGTGTTCCCTTTGTAAACGAGGCCAGAAAGGGAATTATAGTTTCCAAGTTCGAGTCCCAAATAGTGCTTACGTCCATATTTATCTACGTTATCCCATACCTTAACCTCGTTGAAAAAGGGATGGGGATGGAAAAGACATTGTCCATCGGATGAGACGTAAATCTTGCCACCCTGAATATGAGAACGATATCTTTTCACTTTAAAGAACACGCTGGATAGCTATGATGAAAGGCTATCATCTGTCTCCTAATAGGGGCAGGTGTGGCTCAGTCGGTAGCGCGTCAGGCTGGTAATCATCAGGTTCGAGTCCTACCTGGGTCAGCATTAATATTTATCTCCCCAAAACTCCCTGCCCTCAGTCAGTAGGGGATACCGATAGACCTGGAAAGGCCGCCGTCCGTAGGATTAAACATTAAATCGTGGTTCCCTATGCGGGAGAACAATATCCAGTGCACGTTAAAGACACGCTGGATGGTCTTGACGAGTGGCTACCATCTGTCTCCAACAGCAATAGTGGGTTCCCTCCTCCAACCTTATATAAGCCTTCGGGGTCCTTGTAAGCTAGCCATTTAGCCCATTGTGCGGAAAAAAGTGTCGCTCATATGTAAAGCAATCAAACTCATTCCTCTAACTTACCTGATCCCTTAGGATCCTTGTAACCTGGCTGTTTTGGCCCATCGTATAAAAGAAACAGGTTCTAATTAGTGGTAAAACAATCCAATACTGAATTTATATCACAATTTGTCACAGTTTTCAGGAGAAATCCAAACAATAGAAAACCTGACATTAATTATGTGAACAAAAATAAAACATCAAGCCTCCCATTCATAATGCATTCGTCATTAAATTTATATCTCTTAAGCAACCCTCACCATAAAATTATATATAACCAAAACAAGACCAGGCAAAAATGTAAATCAGGTTAAACGACAGTATTTATAGGAGAACATACTTTTATTTCCCAAATACTGCACAAAATAAAGCAGCCGCAGCAGCAGAATCACTTTCTACAGTTTTTTAAGGATTCTATTGATGTAGTTTTATCGCCATTAAAAGCGCATTCTGCTACGAATTTATTGTCATAAAAGAAAACCTAGAAAGATCTCCAAAAATCAGATTAAATGCTTTCTGGAAACAAAATCCAAAGTTCGTTCGTTTGGAAATAAAAGATCTCAGAGTTATTATACTCACAGTTTTAACGATTTATTTTTTTTTGCTTTTACCTTCGACGATAAAGCGATCTCAGATTTTTCTGTTTTACGTTTCTCAGACTAGGAATGATTTGCTCTAGACTTCATATAAGAGATTGCCACAGCTGCAGTCAGCATTAATGGTGTTGGCTAATGCAATCAAAGAAGATTATTCAATGTTTTTGCCATTAGCTTTTGATGGCATTTCAGACAAAAGAGAAATTAATAAATGTCATATCGTTCATCTATGTCATTCTTTATAATTGAAAAACTTCACAGAAACTGAAAACAGACTTCCTTTAGTTTATATCCCTACAATTTATCAGAATCAAATTTAGGTACTTTTTTTTGTTGAAGTTGTATCAGTTTAGTACAATATGTACTATATTACAAAACGTTCTTAGACATTCCCATGTTATAAGAATGTCATTGGAGTTCAACTGAATATCTCAATCAAATCTTTCTATTTCTCGAATTCGTGAACACAAGGGGCTAGGTAGCCTGGTCATAAGATAGTTGGGTTGTTTTAAATCCTTGTGGTCTTTTTTCTTGCACATAACGGGCTAAGTAGCTTTGTCATAAGAAAGTTGGGTTGTTTTTACTCCATGTGGCGTTTTTTTTCTTGCACACAAGGGGCTAGGTAACCTGGTTATAAGATAGTTGGGTTGTTTTAAATCCTTGTGATCTTTTTACTTGCACACAACGGGCTACGTAGCTTTGTCCTAAGAAAGTTGGGTTGTTTCAACTCCATGTGGCTTTTTTTTTTCTTGCACACAAGGGGCTAGGTAGCCTGGTCAGAAGATAGTTGGGTTGTTTTAAATCCTTGTGGTCTTTTTTCTTGCACACAACGGGCTACGTAGCTTTGTCATAAGAAAGTTGGGTTGTTTCAACTCCATGTGGCTTTTTTTTTTCTTGCACACAAGGGGCTAGGTAGCCTGGTCAGAAGATAGTTGGGTTGTTTTAAATCCTTGTGATCTTTTTTCTTGCACACAACCGGCTAAGTAGCTTTGTCATAAGAAAGTTGGGTTGTTTCAACTCCATGTGGCTTTTTTTTTCTTGCACACAAGGGGCTAGGTAGCCTGGTCAGAAGATAGTTGGGTTGTTTTAAATCCTTGTGGTCTTTTTTCTTGCACACAACCGGCTAAGTAGCTTTGTCGTAAGAAAGTTGGGCTGTTTTTACTCCATATGGCGTTTATTTCTTGCACACAAGGGGCTAGGTAGCCTGGTCAGAAGATAGTTGGTATGTTTTAACTCCTTGTGGTCTTTTTCTTGCACACAACGGGCTACGTAGCTTTGTCATAAGAAAGTTAGGTTGTTTCAACTCCATGTGGCGTTTTTTTCTTGCCTACAAGAGGCTAGGTAGCCTGGTCAGAAGATAGTTGGGTTGTTTTAACTCCTTGTGGTCTTTTTTCTTGCACACAACGGGCTAAGTAGCTTTGTCATAAGAAAGTTGGGTTCATTTAGCTCCATGTGGCGTTTTTTCCTTTCACACAAGGGGTTAGGTAGCCTGGTCATAAGATAGTTGGGTTGTTTTAAATCCTTGTGATCTTTTTTCTTGCACACAACGGGCTACGGAGCTTTGTCATAAGAAAGTTGGGTTGTTTCAACTCCATGTGGCTTTTTTTTTCTTGCCCACAAGAGGCTAGGTAGCCTGGTCAGAAGATAGTTGGGTTGTTTTAACTCCTTGTGGTCTTTTTTCTTGCACACAACGGGCTAAGTAGCTTTGTCATAAGAAAGTTGGATTGTTTTAGCTCCATGTGGCGTTTTTTCCTTTCACACAAGGGGCTAGGTAGCCTAGTCATAAGATAGTTGGTTTGTTTTAACTCCTTGTGGTCTTTTTTCTTGCACACAACGGGCTAAGTAGCCTTGTCATAAGATAGTTGTGTTGTTTCAACTCCATGTGGCTTTTTTTTCTTGCCCACAAGAGGCTAGGTAGCCTGGTCAGAAGATAGTTGGGTTGTTTTAAATCCTTGTGGTCTTTTTTCTTGCACACAACGGGCTAAGTAGCTTTGTCATAAGAAAGTTGGGTTGTTTCAACTCCATGTGGCTTTTTTTTTCTTGCCCACAAGAGGCTAGGTAGCCTGGTCAGAAGATAGTTGGGTTGTTTTAACTCCTTGTGGTCTTTTTTCTTGCACACAACGGGCTAAGTAGCTTTGTCATAAGAAAGTTGGGTTCATTTAGCTCCATGTGGCGTTTTTTCCTTTCACACAAGGGGCTAGGTAGCCTGGTCATAAGATAGTTGGGTTGTTTTAACTCCTTGTGGTCTTTTTTCTTGCACACAATGGGCTAAGTAGCTTTGTCATAAGAAAGTTAGGTTGTTTCAACTCCATGTGGCGCTTTTTTCTTGCCTACAAGAGGCTAGGTAGCCTGGTCAGAAGATAGTTGGGTTGTTTTAACTCCTTGTGGTCTTTTTTCTTGCACACAACGGGCTAAGTAGCTTTGTCATAAGAAAGTTGGGTTCATTTAGCTCCATGTGGCGTTTTTTCCTTTCACACAAGGGGTTAGGTAGCCTGGTCATAAGATAGTTGGGTTGTTTTAAATCCTTGTGATCTTTTTTCTTGCACACAACGGGCTACGGAGCTTTGTCATAAGAAAGTTGGGTTGTTTCAACTCCATGTGGCTTTTTTTTTCTTGCCCACAAGAGGCTAGGTAGCCTGGTCAGAAGATAGTTGGGTTGTTTTAACTCCTTGTGGTCTTTTTTCTTGCACACAACGGGCTAAGTAGCTTTGTCATAAGAAAGTTGGATTGTTTTAGCTCCATGTGGCGTTTTTTCCTTTCACACAAGGGGCTAGGTAGCCTAGTCATAAGATAGTTGGTTTGTTTTAACTCCTTGTGGTCTTTTTTCTTGCACACAACGGGCTAAGTAGCCTTGTCATAAGATAGTTGTGTTGTTTCAACTCCATGTGGCTTTTTTTTCTTGCCCACAAGAGGCTAGGTAGCCTGGTCAGAAGATAGTTGGGTTGTTTTAAATCCTTGTGGTCTTTTTTCTTGCACACAACGGGCTAAGTAGCTTTGTCATAAGAAAGTTGGGTTGTTTCAACTCCATGTGGCTTTTTTTTTCTTGCCCACAAGAGGCTAGGTAGCCTGGTCAGAAGATAGTTGGGTTGTTTTAACTCCTTGTGGTCTTTTTTCTTGCACACAACGGGCTAAGTAGCTTTGTCATAAGAAAGTTGGGTTCATTTAGCTCCATGTGGCGTTTTTTCCTTTCACACAAGGGGCTAGGTAGCCTGGTCATAAGATAGTTGGGTTGTTTTAAATCCTTGTGATCTTTTTTCTTGCACACAATGGGCTAAGTAGCTTTGTCATAAGAAAGTTAGGTTGTTTTAACTCCATGTGGCGTTTTTTTCTTGCACACAAGGGGCTAGGTAGCCTGGTCATAAGATAGTTGGTATATTCTGATATCAAGAGTGTTGTGGCATCTAAGTCGCTCAAAAAATATCCGAACAATATGGTTGATTACAGAATTTAGGAAAAATATCTGGCAACGATTTTTTTTTTAAATTAATGACCTTGTACACATCGTACACCTTGTGACATCGTGTACTGTATACAAAGGTTGTCAGATCACTAATTTCTAAAAAAATCGTTACCAAATATTTTTTCTGAATTCTGTAATCAACCATAGTGTTCGGATATTTTTTTGAGCGACTGTACATGCGTGAATTGAAAACAACTGTTACTTAGCAAATATAATATTTCTACGAAAAACAGGCGAAGATCGCTTTCAAATTTCTCCAAACCTATTATTTTCAATAATATTCGTTTAATGTTTAAAAAATGAACCAAAACCATTTAGCTGCAGTATGGCTAGTCATAATAATCTGTCTTAAAAATTAATAAAACAAATATTCGTTGTCATAACAAGACGCATTCTGACATCAATGTTGTTTCAGAAGTCTGTGTAACAGAATCTGTGGCCAGTTTTAAAGAGGATTTGGGTTGGGTTGTTTTACCTCTGAGCGGCACTTTTTTTTGCACACCATGGGCTAAATGGCCAAGTCACATGGACCCCGAAGGCTCAGAGAAGGTTGGGGAAGGGGACCCATTGGAACAGCTGTTGGGAGACAGATGGTAGTCTCCCCTCAAGGCCATCCAGCGTGTTCTTTAACGTGCAGAGGGTATGGCTCTCCCGCACACGGGGCCACGGCTTAACGTCCCATCCGACGGACGGCGGTCTTTCCAAGACCATCGGTGTCCCCTACTGACCGTGGGCAAGGCGGGGATTTTGCGGAGATAAATCTCAACGCTGACCCAGCTGAGACTCGAACCTGGGAACTACAGATTACGAGCCTGGCGCGCTACCTATTGAGCCACCCCCCGCCCCATTTTAAAGAGACGGATAGAGGTAACTGGGTATGGCAGTGTATGCGGTTAAATATTTCAGTCTAAATAACTTCTTAAATGTTACGCGAATAATTTCATAAAATAGATTAAGAGATATTTGTATGAAATGCTTGAACATTTGTGTGAATGTTTTCCCACTCGTGCAGCATGAAAATGCTTCAGTGTATTTGTAGAAGGGCTTATGGTATCTAAGATGGTAGTGTGTCAGTCTTCGAATCTTTAGTTCCCAGGTTCAAGACCCAGTTGTTCATGCAATATGATTCATCCCCACTAAACCCTATCCTGCCAAACCCAAACCGGGCTTTCGTTCTGAGGCATTGTTTTGCCTAAAAGGTAAATGACCCAGTTGTTCATGTAATATGCCACGGCTTAACTTTCCATACGACGTATGGCGGCCTTTCCAAGCCCGCCGATGCTTCTACTGATCGTGGGCAGTGCGGAGAGTTTTGCGGAAATACATATCAACACTAACCCAGTGTTCAAACCTGGGAACTGGAACTGCAAATTATGGCCCTGGCGCGCTACCCACTGAGCCACCCCTGCCCAGTCAAGTCATAAGGATTCCAAGAACTCAGAGAAAGTTGGGAAAGTTAACTGAATTGCTGTCAGGAGAAAGATGGAAGCTTCCTGTCAAGGTATCCACCGTGTTCTTTAACGTGCACAGTGTATGGATCGGATGATGGCTTAACGTACCATCCGACGGACGTCCACCTACCCAAGCTCATCAGTGTCCGCTATTGTCGGAGAACAGGGCGGGGAATTTTTCGGAGATAAACCTTAATTCTGGCTCATGTGGGACTCGAACCTGGTAACTGCAGATTGCTAGTCTAACGCGCTACCGACTGAACCACTCCCGCTCCAAAAGAAACGACGCAAGCCCCAACACATTTTGTAATTCACTGTACCTTGCAAATTCATCGCATTAAAAAACAGCCTAATATAAACAAATTCCAATGTTTGTTATCAAAACAAATCCACAAAATTATGACTTCGGAATAATTCAAACGATTTGCATGGAATTTTGTCATGAAAGTAAATCAGCTGTGGTTCCATATCATGCAGCACAATAACTCAATAAGCATTTATTTTACGTTGCCATATGTTTTCAATAGAAATGAACTAACAGTTACAGAAACACGACACTCGACATGGGTGTGTTCCTCCTTGATTACAATTCAGCTCTCATATGCTAATCAGCGAGACATCGGCATTGAGTTGAGACATCAGGGCGTTTCTACCCTTAAAATAAGCCTAGTAATCTGATAATTGAATAAACATGTGGAGCAGGTGGATGCAAACAATCGTGGATAGAAATAATCATGAATGCTGCTAACAATAAATAGAATTAAAATGCCCCAGTATTCTAACTAATGTCAAGTTGGGTTGTTGGGTTGTTTTACCTCTGAGCGGCACTTTTTTGCACACCATGGGCTAATGGCCAGGTCACAAGAAACCCGAAGGCTCAGAGAAGGTTGGGGGAAAGGACCCACTGGAACAGCTGTTGGAAGACAGATGGTAGCCTCCCATCAAGGCCATCCAGCGTGTTCTTTAACGTGCACAGGGTATGGCTCTCCCGCACAGCGGCTTAACGTCCCATCCGACGGACGGTGGCCTTTCCAAGTCCATCGGTGTCCCCTACTGACCGTGGGCAGGGCGGGGAATTTTGCGGAGAAAAATCTCAACGCTGACTCAGCTGGGACTCGAATCTGGGAACTACAGATTACGAGCCTGGCGCGCTACCGACTGAGCCAACCCCCCCCCCCCCCCATCCCCCGCCTCCTAATGTCAAGAATCATTATTTTTCGTATTTCTGTTGCCTCTCATAATAAGAAGTATTGATGAGGTCCGTCTCAAAATAACACAGATGACTTTGTCCTCGGGCTCAGAATAATTGAAATTTAAAATGTCTTGCAAAATAAAAAATATATATTTTTTTAATTTTAATATCAGCCTTCACTAATTAAAAATAAGTACTGCGGCTTTTGATTAGTTTTTTACCTATTTCCTACATTTGTTAAATTTTTTTAAATCTTTTCTTTCCAAATAGCATTAGAATTCTAATTTTTTCATAAAATGATCATGATCAATACTATAATCATGATATAAATGATTAGCGACGTGCACTTCTGTATATATTTCATGAATCGTCAGAGAATTTTTTCTCCCAAATTGGGTCTGGAGGGCTCGGGCTCAATAACCTCGGGCTTGAACAAATGACCAAGTTACAAGGACTACAAACATTCAGATTTGGAAATAGAGAGTGTATTTAATGGAGTGGACTCCCTTTCACGCAGATTTCTCTCTACTCATAGTAAATAAGCTTATGTTACTCGGGAGAACCACACACTGTGCACGTTAAAGAACACGCTGGATGGCCTTGACGGGAGGCTACCATCTGCCTCCCAACAGCTGTTTCAGTGGGTCACCTCCCCCAACCTTCTCTGAACCTTCGGGGTCCTTGTGACCTGACCATTTAGCCCATGGTGTGCAAAAAGTGGCGCTCAGATGTAAAACAACTCAACCCAACGCTTATGTTACTTTGTGTTATTTTACTTGTTCAGCTTCACTGTGTTATTTTACTTGTTCAGCTTCATTGTGTTATTTTACTTGTTCAGCTTCATGGTGTTATTTTACTTGTTCAGCTTCATTGTGTTATTTTACTTGTTCAGCTTCATGGTGTTATTTTATTTGTTCAGCTTCATTGTGTTATTTCACTTGTTCAGCTTCATTGTGTTATTTCACTTGTTCAGCTTCATTGTGTTATTTTACTTGTTCAGCTTCATTGTGTTATTTTACTTGTTCAGCTTCATTGTGTTATTTCACTTGTTCAGCTTCATTGTGTTATTTTACTTGTTCAGTTTCATTGTGTTATTTTACTTGTTCAGCTTCATTGTGTTATTTTACTTGTTCAGCTTCATTGTGTTATTTTACTTGTTCAGATGCATTGTGTTATTTTACTTGTTCAGATGCATTGTGTTATTTTACTTGTTCAGCTTCATTGTGTTATTTTACTTGTTCAGCTTCATTGTGTTATTTTACTTGTTCAGCTTCATTGTGTTATTTCACTTGTTCAGCTTCATGGTGTTATTTTACTTGTTCAGATGCATTGTGTTATTTTACTTGTTCAGCTTCATTGTGTTATTTCACTTGTTCAGCTTCATTGTGTTATTTTACTTGTTCAGCTTCATTGTGTTATTTCACTTGTTCAGCTTCATTGTGTTATTTTACTTGTTCAGATGCATTTTGTTATTTTACTTGTTCAACTTCATTGTGTTATTTCACTTGTTCAGCTTCATTGTGTTATTTTACTTGTTCAGCTTCATTGTGTTATTTCACTTGTTCAGCTTCATGGTGTTATTTTACTTGTTCAGCTTCATTGTGTTATTTTACTTGTTCAGCTTCATTGTGTTATTTTACTTGTTCAGCTTCATTGTGTTATTTTACTTGTTCAGCTTCATTGTGTTATTTTACTTGTTCAGCTGCATTGTGTTATTTTACTTGTTCAGCTTCATTGTGTTATTTTACTTGTTTAGCTTCATTGTGTTATTTTACTTGTTCAGCTTCATTGTGTTATTTTACTTGTTCAGCTTCATTGTGTTATTTTACTTGTTCAGCTTCATTGTGTTATTTTACTTGTTCAGTTTCATTGTGTTATTTTACTTGTTCAGCTTCATTGTGTTATTTTACTTGTTCAGCTTCATTGTGTTATTTCACTTGTTCAGCTTCATTGTGTTATTTTACTTGTTCAGCTTCATTGTGTTATTTCACTTGTTCAGCTTCATGGTGTTATTTTACTTGTTCAGATGCATTGTGTTATTTTACTTGTTCAGCTTCATTGTGTTATTTTACTTGTTCATTTTCATTGTGTTATTTTACTTGTTCATTTTCATTGTGTTATTTTACTTGTTCAGCTCCATTGTGTTATTTTACTTGTTCAGCTTCATTGTGTTATTTTACTTGTTCAGCTTCATTGTGTTATTTCACTTGTTCAGCTTCATGGTGTTATTTTATTTGTTCAGATGCATTGTGTTATTTTACTTGTTCAGCTTCATTGTGTTATTTCACTTGTTCAGCTTCATTGTGTTATTTTACTTGTTCAGCTTCATTGTGTTATTTCACTTGTTCAGCATCATTGTGTTATTTTACTTGTTCAGATGCATTTTGTTATTTTACTTGTTCAACTTCATTGTGTTATTTCACTTGTTCAGCTTCATTGTGTTATTTTACTTGTTCAGCTTCATTGTGTTATTTCACTTGTTCAGCTTCATGGTGTTATTTTACTTGTTCAGCTTCATTGTGTTATTTTACTTGTTCAGCTTCATTGTGTTATTTCACTTGTTCAGCTTCATTGTGTTATTTTACTTGTTCAGCTTCATGGTGTTATTTTACTTGTTCAGCTGCATTGTGTTATTTTACTTGTTCAGATGCATTGTGTTATTTTACTTGTTCGCTTCATTGTGTTATTTTACTTGTTCAGCTTCATTGTGTTATTTTACTTGTTCAGCTTCATTTTGTTATTTTACTTGTTCAGCTTCATGGTGTTATTTTACTTCTTCAGCTTCATTGTGTTATTTTACTTGTTCAGCTTCATTGTGTTATTTCACTTGTTCAGCTTCATTGTGTTATTTCACTTGTTCAGCTTCATTGTGTTATTTTACTTGTTCAGATGCATTGTGTTATTTTACTTGTCCAGCTTCATTGTGTTATTTCACTTGTTCAGCTTCATGGTGTTATTTTACTTGTTCAGATGCATTGTGTTATTTTATTTGTTCAGCTTCATTGTGTTATTTTACTTGTTCAGCTTCATTGTGTTATTTTACTTGTTCAGCTTCATTGTGTTATTTCACTTGTTCAGCTTCATGGTATTATTTTACTTGTTCAGATGAATTGTGTTATTTCACTTGTTCAGCTTCATTGTGTTATTTTACTTGTTCAGCTTCATTGTGTTATTTTACTTGTTCAGATGCATTGTGTTATTTTACTTGTTCAGCTTCATTGTGTTATTTCACTTGTTCAGCTTCATTGTGTTATTTTACTTGTTCAGCTTCATTGTGTTATTTTACTTGTTCAGCTTCATTGTGTTATTTTACTTGTTCAGCTTCATTGTGTTATTTTACTTGTTCAGATGCATTGTGTTATTTTACTTGTTCAGCTTCATTGTGTTATTTCACTTGTTCAGCTTCATTGTGTTATTTTACTTGTTCAGCTTCATTGTGTTATTTCACTTGTTCAGCTTCATGGTGTTATTTTACTTGTTCAGATGCATTGTGTTATTTCACTTGTTCAGCTTCATGGTGTTATTTTACTTGTTCAGATGCATTGTGTTATTTTACTTGTTCAGCTTCATTGTGTTATTTCACTTGTTCAGCTTCATTGTGTTATTTTACTTGTTCAGCTTCATTGTGTTATTTCACTTGTTCAGCTTCATGGTGTTATTTTACTTGTTCAGATGCATTGTGTTATTTTACTTGTTCAGCTTCATTGTGTTATTTCACTTGTTCAGCTTCATTGTGTTATTTTACTTGTTCAGATGCATTGTGTTATTTTACTTGTTCAGCTTCATTGTGTTATTTCACTTGTTCAGCTTCATTGTGTTATTTTACTTGTTCAGCTTCATTGTGTTATTTCACTTGTTCAGCTTCATGGTGTTATTTTACTTGTTCAGCTTCATTGTGTTATTTTACTTGTTCAGCTTCATTGTGTTATTTCACTTGTTCAGCTTCATTGTGTTATTTTACTTGTTCAGCTTCATTGTGTTATTTTACTTGTTCAGCTTCATGGTGTTATTTTACTTCTTCAGCTTCATTGTGTTATTTTACTTGTTCAGATGCATTGTGTTATTTTACTTGTTCAGCTTCATTGTGTTATTTCACTTGTTCAGCTTCATTGTGTTATTTCACTTATTCAGCTTCATTGTGTTATTTCACTTGTTCAGCTTCATTGTGTTATTTTACTTGTTCAGCTTCATTGTGTTATTTTACTTGTTCAGTTTCATTGTGTTATTTTACTTGTTCAGCTTCATTGTGTTATTTTACTTGTTCAGTTTCATTGTGTTATTTTACTTGTTCAGCTTCATTGTGTTATTTTACTTGTTCAGCTTCATTGTGTTATTTTACTTGTTCAGCTTCATTGTGTTATTTTACTTGTTCAGATGCATTGTGTTATTTTACTTGTTCATTTCAGGGATAAGCTTCATACGGAATCCTCATCATCATCAAATCAAATTTAAATAAATCAAACGAAGTTTTATACCACTCTATATGAGGAACTTACTCATCCTAGCTTGAGCAACACAAATGAGGAACTTACTTATCCTAGCTTGAGCAACACAAATGTATAAATGAAATACACAATATTAGTCATCATCTCTCTGTTATAAACAAATGTAATTAAATGTACAAGTTCTATTCCTTTCTGAAAGTAAATTAATGCAGTATTATGTAGCCGTGAATGCAGAGAAAATTTATTAAAGAGATTAACTACATAAATGTATGCTTTTGAGTCGTTTTATTTTCTAGAGCACACAATGGATTAAATGCAGGTCATAAGGACCTGAAGGGCTCAGAGAAGACCTAAGACAATCCCCATGTTTCGCTATCGTTCTATAAAACATCATACGGTCACAATTAGAATTTTCTAGGTACAACATCACTGTAATCCGTATCGTAAATTCATGAGATCGTAAGGCAATATACTGTATCTGGAAAGATATGTTGTTTGATGTCTTCTTATTGTAACTTATATACGTTTCTAAAACAAAAAGTAAAAGTAGATATAGACCCGAATGCTTCGCTCATGTTAAATGCAAATAAGTAAGGCATTGTTGCTCGTCTGATTTTCCAAACTTCCAAATTAATTTCTAATGCAAATGACTTTAAAGAGAACGTTAAAAGAACCTTCCGAATCCTTCATGTGGAAAATTCACCTTACGCTTTTAATAAAGAAATATAGATAATGAACAAGGCAGCTCTGATAACTCTAATTACGGCAGATCCACGTTTGTCATTGTTTAAAGATTAAGGGGATTACGACGTTACTATGGCAACGAGTGCTGCGAGAACTGGGTGTTGAGTTTCAGGTAATGAAGCTAATCGCGTGCGCTGCTTCGCAGAGTCTCGAATGTTCCAGAAGGAAATTGTCCTCCTCTTAGATAATGCGACCCATCTGTCTTTCCCTGCCTTATGCCCAACTTGCCGAGTTTACCCTTCGCTGGAAAGAGGTTTGCATTAAGCTGATTACTATCCGTTTAGTTTTCCCGATAAGAAATCTTTCAGGACATAAAACTTTTTTTTCTCTCCTTAATTTGACGTTAGTAGATATGCAGAGAGTCTTTAAAAATTACTTTTCACTGTAATTACTGTACGTTTCAAGTTCATTTAATGTTTTCGTACTTTTCCTGACAGTTCTTAAACAAAACTTTTAATTTTGCTGCAACAGATTCGGTTCTATCTATCCAGTGAGCAAGAATATCAGCAGTCTGAGCAAGAATATCAGCAGTCTGAGCAAGAATATCAGCAGTCTGAGCAAGAATATCAGCAGTCTATCTCTTTAGCTAAATCGAATTATTTCGAATCTTGCAGATGCTTTCTCTAGGGATGAGTTCAGTCGTTTTCGCATGTTATGAAATTAGTTAATGAACGACATTCGGGAGTAACTGCAGATTGCGGGGAAATCTTAGCGTCGTCGTTGCAAAGTATCATTTAAGAAGCTACCTGAGCTTGCTGCAGTTTAACATTGCAAGCCAGGTTTAGCGCTTAATGACCCATCCTACAACGAAGCTTTCGGCTTTCAACCATAGTCATAAATGGGGTGAGTAGGCTAACAGTCTTTTAAAACATCACGGCGATAAATATTTTGGTTAAAACAGCTGGAATTCCACTACTGCGTTTCGCATAAAGTATCATTACGAGTATTTCTTATGCTTTGCGCCAATTCGACGTTGCATTAAAGCACCGTAGGCAGGTATGCAAATAAATTGGCGATGTGTGAATTTTTCTCTATTTTTCTAGACGGGGATTTTATGGGCGAGGATTTATTTTCTAGGCGAGGAAACTATGGGCTGCGGCCTCCAGTAGGACGCAAAGTTTTAAAAACGGGCCGCAGTGCATTGAATTTTAGTAATGCAGATAATAGAAAAAAAATGTTTTGTTATGCATTCGTGAAATAAATAAATTATTAAATGAATAAATCACTCAATTTGATGAAGTTCAAAGGAATATTTTTTGAAGAGTTTTGAAACAAATGTCGTTTTTATATCATTGATATATTGCATCTATAATAATAAAAGAAGATATCTGTGACAGCCCCATTCCAATCACAATATCTAGTGAAATATTCATAAGATGTCTAAGATAATTATACATTTTTCATCTTATCCAGTACCATTAGTACCATTAATATCCATTTTCCATCTTAGATATCTTGTGGATATTTACTAGATATCGTGGTTTTTGTGAGTAATTTACAGGAAATCGAGGTTGGGTTGTTTTACCTCTGAGTGGCACTTTTTTGCATACAATGGGCTAAAGGGACAGGCCACAAGGACCCCGAAAGCTCAGTAAAGGTTGAGGGAGGAGACCCACTGGAAAAGCTGTTGGGAGACAGATGGTAGTCTCCCGTCAAGGCCATCCAGCGTGTTATTTTACGTACACAGGGTATGGCTCTCCCGTATATGGGACCACGGTTTAACGTCCCATCCGACGGATGGCGGTCTTTCCAAGGCCATCGGTGTCCCCTACTGACCGTGTGCTGGGTGGGAATTTTGCGGAGATAAATCTCAACGCTGGCTCAGCTAGGACTAGAATCTGGGAACTACAGATTACGAGCCTGGGAAGCTACCAACTGAGTCACCCCCGCCCCGGAATTCGTGGTAGAAAAATCAAAATTGCATTGCCGAAAATCAAGTTGTAATTCCCACAGGGGAGAGGGGGGGGGGGCTTGTTACAAGCAAAAATATTTGCTTTGTTCTTCCTACGAGAAGCGGTAATAGCTGCCAAATCCATTGCTCCCATTTGCTGCTCCCTAATTATGAACATAAGAGTAAAAAAAAATGTAAATCTGCTGTATTTACTACAGTAGATCCCGCACATTCCCAAAGGCATTATTATTATATTAAGGTGCTCTACTGCATATAGGAACTTGATTTTTTTAATCCATCACGGGATAACGTAGGAGGAACCAGCGTACGAAATTTGAAATCATTTAAGACGACGACGACCAGAAAACATTAAGTTCCTCTCAGTTCCATAGCTTTTGATTAGTTAGATTATACACTACTTGAAATCAATCGGTGTCATCTTCAGCTCTTGATTTCTATATCGTCACTCTGACCTTTATTGGGGCAGGGATGACTCAGTCTGTAGCGCGCCCGGCTCGTAATCTGCAGTTCCCCAGGTTCAAGTCCCATTTGGGTCAGCATTGATATTTATCTCCGTAAAATTCCCCGCCCTGCCCACGGTCAGTAGGGGACATCTATGGGCCTGGAAAGGTCCCCTCCGTCGGATGGGACGTTAAGCCGTGGTACCGTGTGTGGGAGAGCCATACCCTGTACACGTTAAAGAACACGCTGGATGGCCTTGACGGGAGACTACCATCTGTCTCCCAACAGCTGTTCCAGTTGGTCCCCTCCCCCAACCTTCTCTGAGCCTTCGGGGTCCATGTGACCTGGCCATTTAGCCCATGGTGTGAAAAAATTGCCGCTCAGAGGTAAAACAACCCAACTCAACTAAAATCTCAAATTGTAATATAGAATACAATACAATAAGTGCAATACAATTAGAAAATAAGATAAATCTTAGACAAATATATAATGAGAATGATACATTAACTGTTGCTCTGTAGAAACTTATTAGAAGTGTCGGAGAGGATAAAATGAAGGAGTTATTGGGGGAATGGATCATCCGCGTTACGACACTGAAGGCGACAGTAGGAGATACTTACCGTATATTTTCGCAGATAAGACGATAGCTGAATCATAAAAAAAGGCTCCCAAAATCCGGGTCGTCTTACAAAACAGATACAAAAAAAAATTAGATTGAAATTTATATAAATTGAAACCATTATTACTACAACTATTAGAAAAATCTATCATATTATTTAAATACGCTATATGATAATACATTACATTGTAATAGTAAATAATACATTACATTGTAATAGTAAAACAATACTAAAATAAAATAAATATTAAAAGTTATGTTTATTGAGCTACTGAGGATAAAACGGACAGACCGTAATTATTTACTAGTACAGAGTAGGGTATGTCCACAAAATAGAATAGCCCATACGACGCTTTTGTGAATAGTCAAGATCATTACCCGAATTCCTGAATCAGTGCGAATGTTTGCGAATAGGACATAATTCCGTATACGCTATACAGTATTATTATCCAGATGATGATCGCCGATTTAAATTAAATTCATAGGCCGTTGATAGTTTGGGGTCGTCTTATAGGAGAGATATATGCTAAAACTATAAAACTTTGACGAAAATTTATATCTCGTCTTATCTGAAGGCGTCTTATCTGCGGAAATATACGGTAATTGTTTCCTGGTCTTTGATCTATTGTGTCTGTCAAATGCTGGCACTCCGGGACTATTGTATGTACAAAAGTATGTCGTTCAGAAAATAAAAACAACCCAAAAATTACTCTCAGTTAAAAATAAATTTAATTTTTCTTTCTAAATATTTAGTTTCATGTTAAATCTTCTCATTATGTGAAATTACAATTACATGAACTGTGATATATGTTTGAAATCGTATTGAAAGTATGAGTACAAATGTATTAATTAGTTAATTTATACATTGCCTTATTTATTACTTACAACTTTTTTTTTGGAAGTTTGAATATTTAACAAAAACAATGCCAGTCACAAAAATTGACTTCAGAAGTTAATTAAAACTTAGTAATTAGTATTATATATCAAAGTGTTTAATAAAGTAAATATGTGTATTTGAGAAGTTTGTGTAAAGAATTATTACTTACTTCATCATTTTTAATATTAAAAATTTAAAAATTTTAATAATAAAAATTTTAAAATTTTAAATTATATGTAAGTTTCTTAAGTCTGGCATTGCTATTGTCTAATATTCAAGCTTTCATAATTTATTAAATACTGAACGAATATATATATATAGTTGAAATTGAGATATTTATATATTTTTTTGGCATCTTCTATCACATTTCCCAAAACAAAAAAAAAACTTATTTTAGAAGTTAGATTGGTTGGTTGGTTGTGTTACCTCTGAGCGGCACTTTTTTTGCACACAATGGGCTCCGCAAAATTCTCCGCCCTGCCCACGGTCAGTAGGGGACACCGATGGGCATGGAAAGCCGCCGTCCGTCGGATGGGACGTTAAGCCGTGGCCCCGTGTGTGGGAGAGCCATACCCTGTGCATGTTAAAGAACACGCTGGATGGCCTTGACGGGAGACTACCATCTGTCTCCCAACAGCTGTTCCAGTGGGTCCCCTCCCCCAACATTCTCTGAGCCTTCGGGGTCCTTGAGACCTGGCCACTTAGCCCATGGTGTGCAAAAAAAGTGCCGCTCAGAGGTAAAACAACCCAACCCACACAATGGGCTAAATGGCTAGGTTACAAGGACCCCGAAGGCTAAGAGAAAGTTGGGGGAGGAAACCCACTGGAACGGTCGTTATGAGACAGATGGTAGCCTCCCGTCCAGGCCATCTAGTATGTTCTTTAATATGCACAGGGTATGGCTGTCTCGCACACGGGACACGGTTTAACGTGCCATCCGACGGAGAGCGGTCTTTCCAAGCCCATCGGTGTCCTTTAGAAGTTAGAGTTTCGACATTAGCTTCCCATTGACATAACATAGGATTGTTCCTTAATTTATGGAAACCAGTGTATTTAATGATTAATGATTGATTGTAAATCTACCCTTGTACTACATTTATTTCTGTCCTTATATTTCACAAATGACGCAACTTTATCAAAACTCTAGTCCAAAAGTACGTACATTTTTCTCTAATTCGCTTTTTCTTTGTAGTCTTTTCCGCCAATCACGAACGCCAAGGCCCAAGCTTTACAACGGAGCCACCCTCCAGGGTAGATTTCCTGAATTCCACGGGTGCTGCGATCCTGTGTTCAGCCAAGGGCAATCCTTCGCCTCTCATCATGTGGTTGAAGAAGGACGGCACTCCCGTGACGGATATTAGCGGACTGAGACACGTGCGGCCCGACGGCACTCTGGTGTTTCCGCCATTTCGTGCTGAGGAATATCGCCAAGACGTTCACGCTGCAGTGTACAGGTGCACAGCTTCTAACGTCATCGGCAGTATAGCAAGTAGGGATGTGCGCGTGAGAGCAGGTAAGTAAATTTATATCATAAATGATCCAAAGATATAACACAACAATCTTTTAATTTTTTTGTAGGTTGAAAAAACAACACATTTTAAGACAAATGTCATTGCTAACAATAGCGTGTTGGGTATGTTAAATCACAAAAGCTACTTCAGGGGGGGAAAGATTTTTCTACTGCATAAACCAATAATAAGATAAAAAAATAATCTTTTTTAAAATTGTCTGTTATACTTTTATTGCATTTGTGTTGCTGAGCAAATTATTAATTAATAATTAGTCACGAATTTAATCTTAGAAAAGCTCCTTTGAAATTATCTTAAGTCAGGCAAAATTAAAGGCTCCAGTTATAAAAAGTTAATGATTCTTTATTTTACTTTATTATAATCTCTCTAATACCGTGTAAATTAAATTAACGAACGCTTGTAACATTAGTAACGGTGGTTTTTGAGCAATTTAAATTGCATGCAAACTGCATCACCAAAATCAGAACAAGTTGGCAGCAGAGTTCTGTGTTTTAGCATGTTTTCAAGAAGTCATTTTAATTAATAACATTTCGTGAATTTTAAAAGCTACAGTTTTCTGTAAACAATTTTCTATATATAACGCAGAAGTAGAGAAATATACAGTAAAGCTAATGTCGCCATTAAACGCTGCTCAGCGGTATTTATTTAATCCCAGTAAGTTTTTTTAAATGGATTTTCGAAAGAACGAAAACGAAATAAAGGGGAACTTTTCTGTAAGTTTGTAATTAATTTACTGTACTTAAACAAATCCATCAAGCCCAGTGAGAGTCCCTAAAAGTAAATGGAAATAATGCAATAGAATCGAAATTAAATTATGCATAGAAAACAATCTGCAGAGTTTAAATGCAATAGAAGATCTTCCATGGCACTTGATGAACGGTTGCTTGCTGTTGCTTCTTCTGAGATCGTAACCGCGTAGGTTGATGTTAAAAATTGAAACGATATTTCACATTGTTCGCTCTTCTTCATATTATTTGTAAATTAATAAATATTGAAGTGGACTCTAAATGTGCAACAACGAAAGCTTGATCTCTTACTAAGAGATATAAAATATCGCACATAGTGAAAAATTACATCACGTATTGGATGGAACACGATTGATTGAAATGCCGAATACAGTTGAAAGTCGGAATTAGTGTGTAAGGAAAATTTTTGTTTTGTTCTGCTGAGGAAGTGATAAAATATTTTTCGATTTATGGCGGTAAAATAGTTTTTATTTATAGCAAAATAACCGTGTATCTATTTCAGTGTAGAAAGCCTCCTTTATTTCATTTTTGATATATAAGTAGCAAGATATCAGGTAAACGTCGACGGCTGATTGGTGAATCGGTTAGTTTCGTAAATATGATCATCAGAATCATTTAGTACAGATGAATAGCATAATGATATTTAAGTGTGACTGGTACCAAATTTATTTATGGTTTATGAAACTTATTACCTTTGTTATTAAATCAGTTCATTTACAGTTTATTTATTGCGAATTCACTATCGATTGTCAAATATTCAAATACAACTAAAAATTCATAATATTTCTGTAATTTTCTCAGTGAAGCATTGTGTTTGTGTGTAAAGTTATTTATTCAGTTCTTTCTGCATATTAAAATTAGGTGAAACTATGTTTTATAGAAGAATTGAGACAAGAGTATGTCTAGAAGCTTTAAATCAATAAATACTTTTTGTGAAAGAGTTTCGTTGATAAGCGAGATTCGAACCCATTCCTCTCACAGATTCATGTCAGAGTGTTGTAACCACTAAACTAGAATCATATACTTCATTCGTCCACAAAAATTATTTATTGATTTTAATGACTTCTGTGTAAACAGGTGAGATGTGTATTTACTATTGATTCAGATATTTTAAGTAATTTTTGTGCTAACTACATTTTTTTTGCTGCGATCAGCAAGCTCATACAAAGGTTTGCAAGCTTAATCTATACGAACATCTCAATACTGGATCTCACACACATGAGGTTTTTATTGGTAATAATAAAATTAAATGTGAACATTAACAAAATTGTGTGGAAACAAATATATACGGATCGTTCAAATGAAAGTGGACATATTCTATATCTTGGTTGGGTTGTTTTACCTCTGAGCGGCACTCTTTTTGCACACCATGGGCTAAATGGCCAGGTCGCCAAGGACCCGAAGGCTCAGAAAAGGTTGGGGGAGGGGACCCACTGGAGAAGCTGTTGGGAGACAGATGGTAGCCTTCCGTCAAGGCCATCCAGCGTGTTCTTTAACGAGCACAGGGTATGGCTCTCCCGCACACGGGGCCACGGCTTAACGCCCCATCCGACGGACGGTATACTTTCCAAGCCCGTCGGTGTCCCCTACTGACCGTGGTCAGGGTGAGGAATTTTGAGGAGATAAATCTCAACGCTGAGCCAGGTGGGACTCGAAACTGGCGCGATACCGACTAGGCCACCCCCTATATCTTGCTAATAACTTAGTGCTTTTTCAGCTTTCACGTAGAGAAACCTGTACAGCAGTGGCTGCTCGTCATTAAGGGCCAGAGGACCCCCCCCACACACACACATACACACACACACACACATACACACACGCAACAACATTTCTGTAAAATATATACTAAATCATTAAATTCCGAATTGGAATAAATGATAAAAGTAATATTTTATGTGGATATTGCTCTCTAAAATATCTTGTCCGTTTTATTTCATTTCAATAAGCATTTAGTGAATAATACACTAGAAACTGTCAGCGCGCCTTAATTGACAAGAAAGCTTAAAGTCCCACCCCCTATTCCAGAGCCAAATTCTCGACTAAATCCTGGGGTATGTGCCTGACATAAGCCACAATATCGAAATTTTATTACACGTAGATATCTATAGGTTCTTTTCCAATTCAATCGATGTTCCATTTTTTTCAGCGAGAACAAAATTGGGGTTACCAGCGGAAATCGTCGAAGTTTGCCCAATACCAGTTAAAATATTCTGAAAACAATTCGTCGCAGACACGGCGGGAATCGAACCCGCATCTCTCCAGATTCATGCAAGAGCGCGCTACCATTACACCACGCCTCGGGCAATGAAATTTTTCAGAGTACGACCTTTCATTGTCCGAGGTGTGGTGCAATGGTAGCGCGCACTGGCATGAATCTGGAGAGATGTGGGTTCGATTCCCGCCGTGTCGGCGATGAATTTTTTCAGAACATTTTAACTAATGTTTGAAGTCTATTTTTACAGATAATCTGTGTGTTTACTATGGAGCGGTTACCCTTCTGAGCCATCACCACCTCTACATAGTTTCCCTGCATACATTATTATGCTAGCCCACTTATTTACAAATTCACGAGTCGGCATCCTGGATAGATAAAAGGAACTCTACAGTTTATTAGGTCATGAAAAGATTGGGATCCGTTCATAACACAGTCCTAAACTTAGTAGCAAATATCGGTTTGAATGTGATAGACCTTTGTGCGGATCAGAAAATTGAACAATGCGAGGTATGCTGACGTGTTAATATCACTATCAAGGTCCGCTGTTGATTTAGGCCGCCCTGCCCACGGTCAGTAGGGGACACCGATAGGTTTGGAAAGGCCGCCATCCATCGGATGGGACGTTAAGCCGTGACACCGTGTGCGGGAGAGCCATACCCTGTGCACGTTAAAGAACACGCTGGATGGCCTTGACGGGAGGCTATCATCTGTCTCCTAACAGCTGTTCCAGTGGGTCTCCTCCCCCAACCTTCTCTGAGCCTTCGGGGTCCCATTCTGGACCTTCATAATCATAATTCATAATTCATAATCTGAATGGTTGTAGTCTTGTCATTTACAGACCATGGCCATTTAGCCCATGGTCTGTAAATGGTAGCTAGGTAGTTACTGGAAGGAGAGTTTTGCACCAATCCCCTGTGATGATGCATAGAACCGGCCAGGCCTAGCACCTAATGTCCGACCCCGCCTTCTCATGATGCAGACCGTTAGTACCTTTCAAAAGAGATACTCTCTTGTGGAAGTGAACGGAAGGGGAGGGCTGCCAGATTAGTGTGGCCTACTGATCTGGACAACTATGGTTACTTTTCTTTTTCTACCCTGCTGAGAAGTGGTCAACCACACAAGGTCCTGGTGCTGACCATATAAACCCATTGGACTGGACAGATATATGGCTCTGAGCTTGATTATGGATCCTGATTTTGCTGCACTGGTGGGCTTCTGTGGAGGGAAAATCTTCCGCTGTGTTTTTTGTTTGTTTGTGGGTTGACAGCCCCAAGTGAATAGATTAACAGGATATGTTTATCAGCTGGTGGATAATCCTGAGCAGAAGTCATCGCAGGTACCTGAACTCTTTGCTTCTATTGGCATCGTCAAATTCTACATTGGAGGAAGTCTTCCGGTGTGGCTTCAGCCTTTAGTAGTGGGGGAACGGGTCTTTGCCCCATGTCTGCGATTAGGGGGCTGTTTGATATTGTCGGCATTCCCTCTCTCAATAAACATAGTTTCTTTAAACATCCCACTAACCATTTTCTCTCCATAGGTAGTTGGAATGTGAGGACTCTGCACAGAGCTTTTTCTCTTGATGTCCTCGCACAAGAATTCCACCATTATAATTTAGATATTCTCGGCTTGCAAGAGACCAGATGGACAGATAAAGGTCAGATTCTTAAAAATAATCTTAAATTTCTCTTTTCAGGGAGGGACGACAATAAGCATCATCAAGGCGTGGGTCTGCTTCTCAGCAGACACGCTAGCGATGCTATTCTAGGATATGAGTGCATTAATGAAAGGTTTCTTACAGCAAAATTTCAGACAAGCGTTAAAGACTTGAATGTTATCTGCTGTTATACCCCCAATGGGATGCCGATGAGGATGAGAAGGATAGGTTTTATGAACAACTTCAGGATATTTTGAACTCTGTCAAGAAAGGAGATATTACCATTGTTCTTGGTGACTTCAATGCCAAAGTTGGTACTGACTCTGACCTTTGGGGAGGAGTAATAGGCCCTTTTGGTATTGGTAGCTGCAATGGCAATGGGCAACGTCTCCTACAGGTAAGTAAACTCAATGGATTCAGAATAACTAACAGTTATTACAAACATCGCGACATACATAAGTACACATGGGTTTCACCTGATGGGCTGCATAAGAATATGATTGATTGCATATTAATTAACAGCAAATGGGCTAGTTCTGTTAGGAATACCAGGGCATATAGGGGAGCTGAAATTGGATCTGACCAGTACCTTGTTAAACGTGTGTTGCAACTTAAACTTAAAAAGTGTTGTGCTAGGGTTAAAAAATTTACTTTTAATACTGAAGCTCTGAAAGATCCAGTTATAGCCAAAGCTTACCATGATAGGTTACTTAGTCATTATGACAGTCATGGTTTGCTTACTACTGAAGTTGAGGAAGAATGGGATCATTTTAAACAGGTTTTTTGGACACTAACAGTACTCTTTTAGGAAAAAAAGGAGCAGAAGAGACAGAATTATCTGAGTGATAGGCACTTGAGCTTATTTCGGAAAGAAAGAACTGCAGGAATGTCTTTAATCAATACCCTACTAGTCCTAATAGAAAGCATTACAGAGAATTAATAAACGTGTAAAAGATCAGTTAGCTGCTGATAAGAATCTTTGGCTTGATAGTTTGGCTGACAAAGCCGAGGAAGCAGTTAGACAGCACAACAGCAGAGAGCTGTACCAGATAGTTAATGTTTTATGTGGTAGAAAACGGACAGGTATACAAGGATTGAAGGATAAACAAGGTAAGGTTATAGAAGGGGAGGATTCTGTCATGGCTAGGTGGGCTGAGAATTTCAGTGATGTTCTAAACAATGTGGTTAGATCTACTCCCATTGTTTGCAATGATGATAGATGCATTGGTGGCTTTAATGTTGGTCCTATAACACAATCAAGTTATTTTGGCTATTTCTAAACTTAAACTACATAAATCCCCAGGGGTAGATGAAATTACTACCTAAATGCTTAGAGCTGGGAATGCTTAGATGCTTACCACTTGGATGACTGAAATTCTGAATATCTTTTATGATAAAGGCATGGTTCCTAAGGATTTCACCAGAACTATTCTTATCCCTATTTTCAAAAAAGGTGATCGCAGTTCTTGTGATAACTATAGGGGTATCAGCCTACTCTCTGTTCCAGGTTAAATTCTTTCCATGATTGTGCTTAATAGAATTAAGAATCTGGTTGACAGGCAATTGCGTGATGAGCAATGTGGATTCAGAAGTGGTAGGGGATGTGTGGATCAGATATTTTTCATTTAGGCAGATTCTTGAGAAATGTTTAGAGTTTCAGTAACCTTTGGTTGTTAGCTTTGTTGATTTCAAAAAGGCTTTCGACTCTGTTGATCGTCATAATTTGTGGTTGATTGGAAGATCATATGGTATACCAGACAAGTTAGTTAACATAATGAAAGCTCTCTATAATAACACTGAGTCGTGTGTGAGAGTTGGTAAGGCTTGTAGCAATTGGTTTAGCATTAATTCTGGTGTTCCACAAGGGTGCATTTTGTCTCCTTTTCTCTTTAGCTTGGTTATTGATTATGTTATGCGAAATTCACTTCAAGGGAAACATTTTGGCCTTACATGGGCTGGAGATACAAAAATTTCTGATTTAGATTATGCTGATGATTTAGCCCTTTTGGCAAATGATGTTGATGAGAGGAACTCTTTCATTCGAGCTGTTGATGAGACTGGTAGTAGAGTAGGTTTGGTTATAAACAGAGAGAAAACTAAAGTGATGAAAATTGGTCAGGCAGGCTGTGATTCAGTTAATCTGAATGGTTGCAGTCTTGAGCAGGTGTCACAGTTTAATTATCTTGGGTGCTATGTAACAGATAATGGTGATGTGCGGCATGAGATTAACAGACGAATAGGGATTGCTGCCGGGACTTTTAAGAATCTATGGAGAATGTGGAGAAATAGGCGTATACACCTAAAGACTAAAATTAGACTGTATAATAGTTTGGTTCATTCTAGGGTTAGTTATGGTAGTGAAACTTGGACACTTTGTAATCAAGATAACAGGAAACTAGATGCTTTTGATTCCAGATGCTTACGCAGTATCTTGGGCATTAGGTGGTTCAACTTTGTAACTAATGATGAGGTTAGGCAAAGGAGTTTGCAACCTCTTTTAAGCAGCATATTGTGCAGAGAGAGACTCCGTTGGTTTGGCCATGTTGCCCGTATGAGTAATTATGGATTGGCGAATAGGGTTATGAACAGTGTGCCTAAAGGCCACAGAAAGAAGGGGAGACCTAGGATGCGGTGGTCAGACAATGTCAAACAGGACCTCGTTAGAATTGGTGTGCAGTGGCCAGATGCAGTAGATGTAGCTCAGGATAGACTTGCTTGGAGAACTAAATTGCACGGTCTGGTTGGACCTCCGTAGTCCATGGCTGCTTGAGGATGATGATGATGTGCAAAAAAGTGCCGCCCAGAGGTAAAACAACCAAC
Source organism: Ryuthela nishihirai (assembly GCA_038380435.1). NCBI lineage: Eukaryota > Metazoa > Arthropoda > Arachnida > Araneae > Heptathelidae > Ryuthela > Ryuthela nishihirai. The sequence continues at coordinate 19,314,628 of JAWZYU010000006.1, read as the reverse complement.
CCAACTGTTGATTTAGGACTATGGTGACACCATCAACACGCAGTGATATTTTGAAGCTATGGGAGTTTAAAAGTAAGAAATAAAATCGAAGTGAATAGGAGGTTTTAGTTAAACGGTTCTTTTGTTTTAAGAAACGTCTACTCCTATATTGACCAATAACAATAATAACTTTTAAAAGGTACAGTTTGGAATGCCTGAAAACCATTCCCTATAGTCCTATCATCTCCACTATTAGATTTTCAAATATTTACACCTCTGAAACACCACGAAATTAAGGAACTCGTAGTCAGACGAAGAGGTACAGTGTATTGTAACAGATTTTCTTTTAAACCAGCCAAAGTCTCTCCAATAATGAAGATATATTGCTAAGTTTATGTTCGAACAAATATCTCAATACGCAGTGCGAAGTGGCGGGGGTGGCTCAGTCGGTAGCGGGCCAGGCTCGCAATCTGTAGGTCCCAAGTTCTAGTCCCAGCTGGGTCAGCGTTGAGATTTATCTCCGCAAAATTCCCCACCCTGCCCACGGTCAGTAGGGGAACTGATGGGCTTGGAAAGGCCACCGTCCGTCGGATGGGACGTTAAGCCGTGGCCCCGTGTGCGGGAGATCCATACCCTGTGCACGTTAAAGAACACGCTGGATGGCTTTGACGGGAGGCTACCATCTGTCTCCCAACAGTTGTTCCAGTGGGTCCCCTCCCCCATCCTTCTCTGAGCCTTCGGGGTCCATGTGACCTGGCCATTTAGCCCATGGTGTGCAAAAAAGTGCCGCTCAGAGGTAAAACAACCCAACGCAGTGCGAATTTCAACAGATCGATGAATCAATTTCGCTGCATTTCGGACTTGTCCACGTTTCATTTGAAGGATCTTTATGCAAAAATGAAATAAATATGTATTTGGTTAAAAAATTCTAGTCTATGAACTTCGTAAGTAGCATTGCATTTGAAGAGAAAAATCCGTTCTCCCAACACTTCAGATAACTAAATTTGACTAAAAAGGGACTTTCCAACTGACATTCCAGGTAAGTGACTTTAGAATAAATGGCAGATACAATTACAGGTAATGCAAAAGTAATATATGTATCTCGACATTTGCTTAAGTACTTGGCGATCTTATAAGGATTATCTTTCACCACCATGAGATTGCTAAGACCAAATTTTCTTCAAAAATGGTAATTAATAAAAGGCTGAAGACTGGATTTATGTATAATCAACAGTACTCATCTCTTTTAGTAATTTCGATGTTATTCTTTCAATTGAATTTTTAATGTTATCAACAAAAAAGTATCTGTATATACTGAATACTGAAAACACATTATCGTTTGATAGTTGTATTTGATTTAGTGATATAGAGGGTGTCCGACAAAATTATGGGATTTTGAGTTGGGTTGGGTTGTTTTACCTCTGAGCGGCACTTTTTTGCACACCTTGGGCTAAATGGCCAGGTGCTCAGAGAACGTTGTGGGAGGGGATCCACTGGAACAGCTGTTGGGAGACAGATGATAGCCTCCCGTCAAGGCCATCCAGCGTGTTCTTTAACGTGCACAGGGTATGGCTCTTGTGCACACGGGGACCACGGCTTAACGTCCCATCCGACGGACGGCGGCCTTTTCCCTACTGACCGTGGTCAGAGCGGGGAATTTTGAGAAGATAAATCTCAACGCTGTCCCAGCTGGGACTCGAACCTGAGAACTACAGATTAGGAGCCTGGCGCGATACCGACTGAGCCACCCCCGCCCCAGTGGGGTTTTGAGAAACACCGTCCTCAAATACACAAAAGGCACCCCATTGTACCTGTACTTTCCCCCAAAGAGGACCAACCTGCAGACGCTTTTCTGAAGAGATGTTATGGAAGTTCTTAGTTTTCCTGACAGATGGATTGGCGGGGCTAGTTCAATTCTATGACCATCTAAGAGCCTTGATTTCACACCCTTGATTTTTTTTCTTGTAGGGCTTCGTAAAGAATTACGTTTGCATGGGAAACTTTGATACCTTGAATCATTTGAAAGTCGAAATAGAAGAAACAATTGAGCAAGTAACAAGAGATACGCTTTAGGGTGAGGGGCGGGGGTGGCTCAGTCGGTAGCGCGCCAGGCTCGTAATCTGTAGTTCCCAGGTTCGAGTCCCAGCTGGGTCAGCGTTGAGATTTATCTCCGCAAAATTCCCCGCCCTGCCCACGGTCAGTAGGGGATACCGATGGACTTGGAAAGGCCGCCGTCCGTCTGATGGGACGTTAAGCCGTGGCCCCCGTGTGTGGGAGAGCCATATCATGTGCACGTTAAAGAACACGCTGGATGTCCTTGACGGAAGGCTACCATCTGTCTCCCAACAGCTGTTCCAGTGGGTCCCCTCCCCCAACCTTCTCTGAGCCTTCGGGGTCCATGTGACCTGGCCATTTAGCCCATGGTGTGCAAAAAAGTGCCGCTCAGAGGTAAAACAACCCAACCCACTTCAGGGTGTATGTCAAGAAATGGAATACCAATTGGATCTATGCAAAATAACGAATTATGTTAGTTATTCTGCATAGAATATTTGCATATTCTGCAAAACTATTTGAGATAAATTTTCAATTAAAACATAATTTCTTGAATATATATATACTATTTTCCTGAATATTAGTTTTCGAAATCAATCATTATTTTTGGAACAGCCTGTATTTAAAGAAACATTTTAGCGTTGGAAAATAATGGGTCTCGCAAATAGGAAACGGTACATTGATAATAAAGTGTAATTAGCAACCATTCCATATATACCAGATTTGTTTTCCACGTAACAACTCCCACAGCCTAGAGCAGTCCTCAGAAAATCAATTCATTTAGGAGCCACATCTGTTAATTCTCAATGTATGGCCGGCCACATTTTATTTCGAGCAACAATGAATAAAAGATTATATATTAATGTGGTTTAGTATTTAAATCTTATATACTTTCAAAAATCAAAACATTAAGTTGAACGCCACCATATTATCCATATTAGGGGGAGATTATCGCAGTCAAGCCGAGCTAGTAAGCCAAAGTTCATTACTGTAGATTATGATAAAATACACTGCTTACGAGCCTAACAAAATGATTTCGAGGGTCACGTATCCTTGGCCATGGCCCATAGGCTCTTTGAAAAAGTGGGGCGGGGGTGGCTCAGTCGGTAGCGCGCCAGGCTCGTAATCTGCAGTTTTCAGGTTCGAGTCATAGCTGGGTCAACGTTGAGATTTATCTCCGCAAAATTTTTCCGCCCTGCCCACGGTCAGTAGGGGACACCGATGGGCTTGGAAAGGCCGCCGTCCGTCGGATGGGACGTTAAGCCGTGGCCCCGTGTGCGGGAGAGCCATACCCTGTACACGTTAAAGAACACGCTGGATGGCCTTGACGGGAGTCTACCATCTGTCTCCCAACAGCTGTTCCAGTGGGTCCCCTCCCCCAACCTTCTCTGAGCCTTCGGGGTTCATGTGACCTGGCCATTTAGCCCATTGTGTGCAAAAAAGTGCCGCTCAGAGGTAAAACAACCCAACCCAAACAACCTTTGAAAAAGGGGAAAAGATACGGAGTTGGGTTGTTTTACCTCTGAGCAGCACATTTTTTGCACACAGTGGGCTAAATGGCCAAGTCAAAAAGATCCCGAAGGCTCAGAGAAGGTTGGGGAGAGAATACCCACTGGACATATGTTAGTAGGCAGATGGTAGCGTCCTGTCAAGACCATCCAGCGTATTCTTCAACGTACAAAGGGTAGGACATTCGTGTACACGGGACCAAAGCTCAGTTGCCTGTTATCTCAATGGAAAACCACATTCAAAGCTCAATGACTTCTTTAATATGTTTTTTAATGAGACATATATGTCAGAAGATAAATGAAAGATCTCAATCAAATCTATTTAAATCTCGATTTTAAATAATATTTTTTAAGTGTTCAGAGTTATTAACACTGGAATATTTAACAGGCTGCAAAAAATGGACCCCAAAATTTAATAAATCATTAAAATAAATACTCTAGTAGAGTAACGGTTGCAATGCACTCGGTACAGTCAACTATTATTCTGATCTCTTAACCTGTTTTAATATTTTAATTAAATTTTTGTAGCTTTTCAAATATTCTGTTTCATAACTCTTTGAATACTGAAAAAATAGGGGGCGGGGGTGGCTCAGTCGGTAGCGCGCCAGGCTCGTAATCTGTAGTTCCCACGTTCGAGTTCCAGCTGGGTCAGCGTTGAGATTTATCTCCGCAAAATTCCCCGCCCTGGCCACGGTCAGTAGGGGACACCGATGGGCTTTGAAAGGCCGCCGTCCGTCGGATGGGACGTTAAGCCGTGGGTCCGTGTGCAGGAGAGCCATACCCTGTGCACGTTAAAGAACACACTGGATGGCCTTGACGGGAGGCTACCATCTGTCTCTGTCTCCCAACAGCTGTTCCCCTCCCCCAATCTTCTCTGAGAATTCGGGGTCCTTGTGACCTGGCCATTTAGCCCATGGTGTGCAAAAAAGTGCCGCTCAGAGGAAAATCAACCCAACAACCTTATTCAGATAACATGGAACTGTTTCCATTTTCCTGTCCAATACCTGTATTTGATAAATAAATCGAATATTGCGATATCACTTTGCAAACCAATCTTTACATCTCCAATTGCTTTCAGTATTAGTTCTTAAACCCTTTTGAGTAGCTCCTACCCAGTCGTTTCCATATAGCTGCCTTTTGATTCTAATTACCAGTTCTCCATCTCGTATCGCAATCCATAAAGGCTTTACAGAGATTTCATCTGGACATATCTCTTACACTTGATTGCTTTTCAGCTCTTTATCTCGTTTGGAGTGACGATCCTCCCAGAGGGCGCTGGAATCGCAAATATCTTTCCATTCAAAGTGCTGCCTGCACATGAATAACATTCCATCAACTAATCTTCTCGCTTTCCCGCCTCCAACCATCCCATTGCTCTCCGCATCTATCCCAAAACACGCCTTTATCTTATGAACAAACATCAACTTTGATCTCTTAGTTAAACTGCAGATCAGAATATGGATTGTCTGGATTGCCACAATATATTCCTAAACGTTCACAAAGACAGAAAGTAAAGAATTAATTCATTAGCATTTCCACTGTGCTAGGGAATTTTTAAGTATGAGCTCGTCACAGCATGCAGTCTTTGCAGCGTTTATTTATTTTATTCCGTAGTTCATTTTATGACAGATGTTTCTATTCTTCAAACGAGATTTTGTTTCAATGTGAAAAGCAAAAGTGAATACTGTAAAACTGATTTAACGATAATCTCCTATATTCGAAGATTGAATTTGTGATAGCAAAAAATGCATTTGAATATTTGATGCGTTGGATTGTTTTACCTCTGAGTGGGCTTTGCAGTATCATAAATATTTGGTGGAACACTTGTAATGCGATAAACATTTGGCGAAGACTTTATAATGCGATTAACATTTGGCGAAGACTTTGTAATGTGATAAACATTTCGCGAAGACTTTGTATTGTCATAAACAAATGGCGAAGACTTTGTAATTTGATAAATATTTGGCGACGATTTTGTAATGTGATAAGCATTTGGGGAAGACTTTGTAATGTGATAAACATTTGGCGAAGACTTTATAATGTGATAAACGTTTGGCGAAGACTTTGTAATGTGTAAAATATTTGGCGAAGACTTTGCAATGTGATAAACATTTGGCGAAGACTTTATAATGTGATAAAATTTGGCGAAGAATTTGTAATGTGATAAACATTTGGCGAAGACTTTGTAATGTGATAAACATTTCGCGAAGACTTTGTAATGTGATAAACATTTGGCGAAGACTTTGTAATGTGATAAAATTTGGCGAAGACTTTGCAATGCGATAAACATTTGGCGAAGACTTTATAATGTGATTAACATTTAGCGAAGACTTTGTTATGTCATAAACAAATGGCGAAGACTTTGTAATTTGATAAATAATTGGCGACGACTTTGTAATGTGATAAGCATTTGGGGAAGACTTTGTGATGTGATAAACATTTGGCGAAGACTTTATAATGTGATAAACGTTTGGCGAAGACTTTGTAATGTGTAAAATATTTGGCGAAGACTTTGCAATGTGATAAACATTTGGCGAAACTTTGTAATGTGATAAAATTTGGCGAAGACTTTGTAATGTGATAAACATTTGGCGAAGACTTTGTAATGTGATAAACATTTGGCGAAGACTTTGTAATGTGATAAACATTTGGCGAAGACTTTGTAATGTGATAAACATTTGGCGAAGACTTTGTAATGTGATAAACATTTAGCGAAGATTTTGTAATGTGATAAACATTTGGCGAAGACTTCGTAATGTGATAAATATTTGGCGAAGACTTTGTAATGTGATAAACATTTGGCGAAGACTTTGTAATGTGATAAAATTTGGCAAAGACTTTGCAATGCGATAAACATTTGGCGAAGACTTTATAATGTGATTAACATTTAGCGAAGACTTTGTTATGTCATAAACAAATGGGGAAGACTTTGTAATTTGATAAATATTTGGCGACGACTTTGTAATGTGATAAGCATTTGGGGAAGACTTTGTAATGTGATAAACATTTGGGGAAGACTTTGTAATGTGATAAACATTTGGCGAAGACTTTATAATGTGATAAATGTTTGGCGAAGACTTTGTAATGTGTGAAATATTTGGCGAAGACTTTGCAATGTGATAAACATTTGGCGAAGACTTTATAATGTGATAAAATTTGGTGAAGACTTTGTAATGTGATAAACATTTGGCGAAGACTTTATAATGTGATAAAATTTGGCGAAGACTTTATAATGTGATAAAATTTGGCGAAGACTTTGTAATGTGATAAACATTTGGCGAAGACTTTGTAATGTGATAAACATTTTGCGAAGACTTTGTAATGTGATAAACATTTGGCGAAGACTTTGTAATGTGATAAACATTTGGCGAAGACTTTGTAATGTGATAAACATTTAGCGAAGATTTTGTAATGTGATAAACATTTGGCGAAGACTTCGTAATGTGATAAATATTTGGCGAAGACTTTGTAATGTGATAAACATTTGGCGAAGACTTTGTAATGTGATAAAATTTGGCAAAGACTTTGCAATGCGATAAACATTTGGCGAAGACTTTATAATGTGATTAACATTTAGCGAAGACTTTGTTATGTCATAAACAAATGGGGAAGACTTTGTAATTTGATAAATATTTGGCGACGACTTTGTAATGTGATAAGCATTTGGGGAAGACTTTGTAATGTGATAAACATTTGGGGAAGACTTTGTAATGTGATAAACATTTGGCGAAGACTTTATAATGTGATAAATGTTTGGCGAAGACTTTGTAATGTGTGAAATATTTGGCGAAGACTTTGCAATGTTATAAACATTTGGCGAAGACTTTATAATGTGATAAAATTTGGTGAAGACTTTGTAATGTGATAAACATTTGGCGAAGACTTTATAATGTGATAAAATTTGGCGAAGACTTTGTAATGTGATAAACATTTGGCGAAGACTTTGTAATGTGATAAAATTTGGCGAAGACTTTGTAATGCGATAAACATTTGGCGAAGACTTTATAATGTGATTAACATTTAGCGAAGACTTTGTTATGTCATAAACAAATGGCGAAGACTTTGAAATTTGATAAATATTTGGCGACGACTTTGTAATGTGATAAGCATTTGGGGAAGACTTTGTAATGTGATAAACATTTGGCGAAGACTTTATAATGTGATAAACGTTTGGTGAAGACTTTGTAATGTGTAAAATATTTGGCGAAGACTTTGCAATGTGATAAACATTTGGCCAAGACTTTATAATATGATAAAATTTGGCGAAGACTTTGTAATGTGATAAACATTTGGCGAAGACTTTGTAATGTGATAAACATTTGGCGAAGACTTTGAAATGTGATAAACATTTAGCGAAGATTTTGTAATGTGATAAACATTTGGCGAAGACTTTGTAATGTGATAAACATTTGGCGAAGACTTTGTAATGTGATAAACATTTGATGAAACACTTTTTTTAACTAGTTTCATTCACAACAGTAAAGAATACATTTACCATTTGACCCGAAAAGCTTAAAGCTAAGCAGTATATATGCATGAATGAGAATAAATACAGATAAATATGATAAAAATTTGGTTACACACTTTGTAATATGATAAAAATTTGGCGTAACACTTTTTAATATGAAAAACATTTGTTGTGCAACACTTTTCAATGTAATAAAAAATTGGGGAACATTTTGCAATGCGATAAAAATTTGACGTAATTTCATAACCCCCCTTCTGTGTCTGGGGTGGTTGATAATCGATGTTATTGGAAAACTTATAAAAAAAGAAGGGATTGGAAAAAAAAGAGCGTTGTAATTTCGATCCAGTAATATCACGCATTAGTACACTTCACAAAAATTATTTAAACAAATAACACATTTATTTAACTTATATCATTAACAAAACTTAGAAACATTTTAACATAAGGACACGTTTACTTGACACATTTTGTCAAGAGGTTTCGCATTAGCGAAATCAGAATTGTTCGATTTCCGAAACTTTTCACGGCCCTAGGCACAAACAGTTGAATCGCATAGTTTAAACACAATGTTCGTACAGAGCAGGGAATTTGAGTTGGGTTGTTTTACCTCTGAGCGGCATTTTTTTGCACACCATGGGCTAAATGGCCAGGTCATGGACCCCGTAGGCTCAGAGAAGGTTGGGGGAGGGAACCCACTGGAACAGCTGTTGGGAGACAGATGGTAGCCTCCCGTCAAGGCCATCCAGCGTGTTCTTTAACGTGCACAGGGTATGGCTCTCCCGCACATGGGGCCACGGCTTAACGTCCCATCCGTCGGACGGCGGCCTTTCCAAGCCCATCGGTGTCCCCTACTGACCGTGGGCAGGGCGGGGAATTTTGCGGAGATAAATCTCAACGCTGACCCAGCTGGGACTCGAACCTGGGAACTACAGATTACGAGCTGGCGCGCTACCGACTGAGCCACCCCCACCCTACAGAGCAGGGAACATCAACGACTTCAAAGACTCTCTTGAAGCACGTGGCAGCGACACTTTTAAGTTACTTGACTTCGGACACCAGATTAAATAAAACTGACCCTTACCTATCATGCTGATGTGAACGGGGAAACGTCCTCGCACTTTTCAGACAGCGGGCTCCGGCGCAGCGTACAATAACTTGGCATCTCACCATACCGCTATCGCTCCTTTCATACAGGTGTGCTGTTGATCTCAAACATCGCAGCGTATTCGAACTTCTACGACTCTCTTCAGCGACGTTCCAGCAAAGAGTCTCCTTTTTCCTCACCTTCGTCTTGTCTTTTGCCGGCTAAGGTCGCCATCTTCAGAATCGTGGCCCTCTGACATTGGTGGGTGCTGTCGAAGTGCGAAACTTTCCAGCCCAGATGGGGCTTGTTTACCCGTTCGCGAGTTACGTAGCCACCATCATCCGGGATCCAAAATACCTAAGGGTGGAATTCCAATGTCGATGTCGGCATCCTCTTCGTGGTCGAATGCCGAACAAAAATGGCGAAAAAGATGGACACTATTGGTTCGGAAAAACGGTAGACGGGGTTCTGTCGTCATCAGCACGTCTGTGACGTCATCATCAGTTCTGTCGTGTCGTCATCATCAGTGTGTCATCATCAGTTCTGTTGAATCACGTGTCGTCATCATCAGTTCTGTCGTGTCCACACTTTTACACAAAAGGTGGGCACGACAGGTAACACTGTGCGATGGGATAAAAATGTGACGGAATAATTTTCAATTTTTTAACTGATTTTTATTTACAAAAGTAAAGAATACATTAGATATATCATTTGGCCACAAAGCTAAATGCGTATTTTCAGAAAAATGACTAAATATATGTAAATGTGACAAGAATTTGACGGAACACTCAAAAACAAATGCTTGTCTCTTTATGTATAAACTTTATTTCCGGTCCTTAATAGAAACAAATGTACAATTCTCAGTAAGAAAAGGGACACCGGTTAGCTGAGAAAGGCCACCCATGTCGCGTGGGACATTAAGTCGTGGTTCCGCGTGCAGGAGAGTCTATAATGTATATATTAAAGAACACGCTGTATGGCCTTAACGGTACACTTTCACCTCTCACCTAACAGCTGTGGAGTGGGTCACGTGGGTCACTTTCCCCCAACCTTCTCTGAGTCCTTGAGGTCCTACCTGGCTAATTATGCCAGTTTTGCACCAAAATGTGCCAGACAAGCTGAATGGTATTGGCGGATACTTCTGTGAGTCATTCGGGTCCTTGTGACCTGGCTATTTAGCTCATTGTCTGCAAAAAAAGTTACATATTTTGATTACTTTAGGATTTATTTTTTATTTGGCATTTTAATTTCCATATTCTTTTCCTTCATTAAATCGTTTATATCAAAAGTGTTCCGTCGATATTTCATCTTCATCGAGATTTAAAATCACGAGAATTAAAATCATTCCTTCTAAATCTTCAGTCATTGAACACAAACTGAATCTCCGAAGAATCTCCTGAATCTCCGAAGATCCGAAATATCCCCAGGTGCAATTATTAATAATCTTGCTTGACACGTTGGGTTGGGTTGTTTTTCCTCTGAGCGGCACTTTCAGGTTCGTAATCTGTAGTTCCCAGGTTCGAGTACCAGCTGGGTCAGCTTTGAGATTTATCTCCGCAAAATTCCCCGCCCTGCCCATGGTCAGTAGGGGACAACGATGGGCTTGGAAAGGCCGCCGTCCGTCGGATGGGACGTTAAACCGTGGCCCCGTGTGCGGGAGAGCCATACCCCGTGCACGTTAAAGAACACGCTGGATGGCCTTGACGGGAGGCTACCATCTGTCTCCCAACAGCTGTTCCAGTGGGTCCCCTCCCCCAACCTTCTCTGAGCCTTCGGGGTTCATGTGACCTGGCCATTTAGCCCATTGTGTGCAAAAAAGTGCCGCTCAGAGGTAAAACAACCCAACAACAACCCACTGCTTAATTATCTATTATTAATTCTATTATTAATTTCACCTATTTATTATATATTAAACCACATCTTAAACATATGTTTAGGATGTGTTTTTATGTGTTTTTGAATCCTGAATTTTTTTTATCAATCTAGTATATTCTCTTTTCTTTTGTGTTAAAGTCATTACTGTGTATTTCATCTGTGTCTCTCTTTTGTTTCCCTTCATTTTGTGTCTACTCCAACCAGCTCTCACCACTTCCATATTGTTAGTGAGACTCATACAAAGTGGTTTATGGTTCACATACGAAAAATAAATATTAGTGTATTCGAAAAAGTATAACTTTCCTGCATAGTAATTCCAAAAGCAGTGAAGCTGGCTTTAAGGTAAATTCGTGTAGATCGTATTAAAATTCATCTAAAAATATAATCTTTGAATTTTACAGAAACCTCTAACCGCTGAATGTAAACTTTCTAAAGTGAGAAGTAAGTAAAAATCGATGAAATGTTTTATGTTGGGTTGTTTTACCTCTGAGCGGCACTTTTTTGCACACCATGGGCTAAATGGCCAGGTCACAAGGATCCCGAAGGCTCAGAGAAGGTTGGGGGAGGGGACCCACTGGAACAGCTGTTAGGAGACAGATGGTAGCCTCCCGTCAAGGCCATCCAGCGTGTTCTTTAACGTGCACAGGGTATGGCTCTCCCGCACACGGGACCACGGCTTAACATCCCATCCGACGGGCGGCGGCCTTTCCAAGCCCATCGGTGTCCCCTACTGATCGTGGGCGGGGCGGGGAATTTTCTATGGCATACAGAGACTTAATAAATCATAATATATAGCATGATTTTATTGCTAATTACAGCATGGTGTTTTTCGAAACATTGTCAACATTCTAATGTAACATTTTATCTGCCAATACCAATAGATATTGTAAAACATCAGTATTTCGTTATGTTAGATTGTGTTACCTTTGAGCAGGTTTTGCGTACAAAATGCGCTAAATGGCCAGGTCACAAGGACTCCAAAGACTAAGAGAAGGTTGGGGAAGTGGACTCATTGAACTGCTATTAGGAGACAAATGAAATCTCTCCGTCAAGGCCATCCAGCGTATTCTTTAACTAGCACAAATAATGTCTCTCCCCCACACGGACCCACGGCTTAACATCCCATCTCATGGACGGCGGCTTTACCAAGCCTATCGGTGTCTCCAACTCACCGAGGTCAGGGATGAGGGTTTAGAGAAGATAAATCTCAACCGTGGTGGTGGGTTTCGAACTGGTAACTGCAAATTGCGAGCCTGACGCTCTACCGACTGAGCCAATTCCAGTTCCTCAGTACTTCATGCTATGAACAATGAATTTTATCCAAAATAATAACATTAAATGCAAAAAAACTTTTTTATTCTTTTGTATAACCGCAAAAGCAATTCTCTATAAAACAGCGGGGAAAAAAGTTTGGCTAGATATTTTTATGCTCCCAAAAACCAAAAGGGAGCTATTTCATCTAAGGCATTCCGTGATATATGACGTCACAAGCGATGCGTGGCATCATTCTTGGATGATATCCCACGAGCTGTTAGAGTCAGTTGCTCTTCGAACGCGAAGGTGCTGACGGAGCTGGATGGGCTACTTAGTTGGCCGTGGCTGTTCCCAGAGGAGACTTGGCTCACATAAGCTCTAGATGAGAGCACATGCTTGATTGGCTCAAATTACAAGACCATTAATCAAAGTCTCGCGCTTCAGCCACAGTTGCGAACGAATTCTGTGGCGGAGAGCTTTCACTTTTATAACGTCTTTTAACTGATTCATCATGATTCACAAGATAAGGCACCTTGGTTTTTTTTTTTTCATTTCTTAACTTCCCATAAACTAAAGGTTTTTTATTTTTTATCGTGGGAGCTTGAGTGTTAACTTTAGCTTCTACAGTGATTAAGCATAAATCCTGTGTAAGCCTATAATTGATTGGTTGAAAGAGAATAAAATGGATAGAAGGAATTTTCTTCGAGATTGTTAAGACCAAATTGGTTGGATGATTCGCGAATATTTCTATTATGCAGTGGGGTTCTTGCGTTTTTGGGTTGAGTTGTTTTATCCCTGAGTGATATTTTTGTACACAGAAGGATAAATGATCATACTACAAGGACACCGAGGGTTCAGAGAAAGTTGTGGAAAAGAGATTGGATTGGATTGTTTTACCTCTGAGCGGCACTTTTTTGCACACCATGGGCTAAATGGCCAAGCCACAAGGACCCCGAAGGCTCAGAGAAGGTTGGGGGAGGGGACCCACTGGAACAGCTGTTGGGAGACAGATGGTAGCCTCCCGTCAAGGCTATCCAGCGTGTTCTTTAACGTGCACAGGGTATGGCTCTCCCGCACACGGACCACGGCTTAACGTCCCATCCGAAAGACGGCGGCCTTTTCAAGCCCATCGGTGTCCCCTACTGACCGTGGGCAGGGCGGGGAATTTTGCGGAGATAAATCTCAACGCTGACCCAGCTGGGAAAACAGCAGTTCGAACCTGGGAACTACAGATTACGAGTCTGGCGCTCTACCGACTGAGCCACCCCCGCCCCACATATAACGGAAGCGTGATAGTAGCGTCTGTTGTTAAATATTCCAGCTTCAAGAACTCCTTAAATATTAAACAAAGATATAACATATATTAATCAATATAAATAGATATTAATCAAATCTACAATTTATATTGAGTGATATTTTTCCTCAAAATGCTTATACCGTATTTCCCCGAAAATAAGACCGGGTCTTTTATTAATATTTGCTCCAAAAGACGCATTAGGGCTTATTTTCAGAGGTTGTCTTATTTTTTCATGTACAACAATCTGCATTTATTCGTGTACAAAAATCTGCATTTATTCAAATACAGTCATGTCATCTTCTTCTGGAACTTCATCATGACTCTCCAAACCCCGGGGCGGGGGTGGCTCAGTCTGTAGCGCGCCAGGCTCGTAATCTGTAGTTCCCAGGTTCGAGTCCCAGCTGGGTCAGCATTGAGATTTATCTCCGCAAAACTCCCTGCCCACGGTCAGTAGGGGACACCGATGGGCTTGGAAAGGCCGCCGTCCGTCGGATGGGACGTTAAGCCGTGGCCCCGTGTGTGGGAGAGCCATACCCTGTGCACGTTAAAGAACACGCTGGATGGCCTTGACGGGAGGCTACCCTCTGTCTCCCAACAGCTATTCCAGTGGGTCCCCTCCCCCAACCTTCTCTGAGCCTTCGGGGTCCATGTGACCTGGCATTTAGCCCATGGTGTGCAAAAAAGTGCCGCTCAGAGGTAAAACAACACAACCCACTCCAAACCCCGAATTCCGGCCTGAATTTCCTGCGACTCCATTTCCTGTAGAACCATAGGCCCCAATCTCTTATGCCCAGCAATAGAGCTCTCCTTAAATGAGCACTTCTTGTCCATGTAGCCTGCTCGTAGTGCATTGGCAACACAGCTGTCAGTGATTTTATCCCATGAATTCTTCACCCAAGTCACGACCTCTTGCAGGCTAGGCTTCACAAAGTTTCCATGCTGATTTCTCTCCATTCTATTTTCAATGTAGTCATTGATTCCCATGCGCAATGGGGCGGGGGTGGCTCAGTCGGTAGCGTGCCAGGCTCGTAATGTGTAGTTCCCAGGTTCGAGTTCCAGCTGAGTCAGCGTTGAGATTTATCTCCGCAAAATTCCCCGCCCTGCCCACGGTCAGTAGGGGACACCGATGGGCTTGGAAAGGCCACCGCCTGTCAGATGAGGCGTTAAGCCGTGGCCCCGTGTATGGAAGAGCCATACCCTGTGCACGTTAAAGAACACGCTGGATGGCCTTGACGGGAGGCTACCATCTGTCTCCCAACAACTGTTCCAGTGGGTCCCCTTCACCAACCTTCTCTGAGCCTTCGGGGTCCATGTGACCTGGCCATTTAGCCCATGGTGTGCAAAAAAGTGCCACTCAGAGGTAAAACAACCCAACCCATGCGCAAATGGTCCTTGAATGTCTTGAGTTCATCTGTTTACATAAGCGTTTACCTCTCGTCCAAAGGCGCCCGCTTGGGTATTTACAAATTCTTAATTATAATTTATATTATCATTTATTTTAAGTATTAATATCAATAATATTATTTATTTATATTTAATTATATATTAATGTTATTATTTTATAATTCAATACGTCCGTCGTATGTTGCAACGGACGTACGAAATGCGTCCGTCTGGCTGACGATCTTAACTGGGGCTTATTTTTGGGGTAGGGCTTATATTACGAGCATCCTGAAAAATCATGCTAGGGCTTATTTTCCAGTTAGGTCTTATTTTCGGGGAAATACGGTAACTCTTTAAATGTTTAATAAATATTCTTTAAAAATTGATATTTAGGGAGATATTAATCATATCTTCAATTAATGTCGAGTGGATATTTTCCGCAAAACGTTAACTAAAGTTACTTAAATATTTAAGAAATAGCCTTTAAAATTGATATTTAGTGAGATATTAATCATGTCTTCAATTTTTTGTCAAGTTACGTTTTTCCTCAAAAAGAAAAAAAAAACTCTTTAGATATTAAACAAATATTTTTGAAAATCGACGTTTAGACAGATATTAATCATATTTCAATCTATGTCTAGTGAAATGTTTCAGTAAAAGCCTTTTTTATAAGTTAGTGAGCTTTGATATGGCGTTTCCTTCACATAACATTGTTACCTTTTGAATTATAGGGTTCTACCTCTGAGCGGCACTTTTTTGCACACCATGGGCTAAATGGCCAAGTCACATGGACCCCGAAGGCTCAGAGAAGGTTGTTGAAGGGGACCCACTGGAACAGTTGTTGGGAGACAGATGGTAGCCTCTCGTCAAGGCCATCCAGCGTGTTCTTTAACGTGCACAGGGTATGGCTCTCCCACACACGGCTTAACGTCCCATCCGACGGACGGCGGTCTTTCCAAGCCCATCGGTGTCCCCTACTGACCGTGGGCAGGGCGGGGAATTTTGCGGAGATAAATCTCAACGCTGACCCAGCTGGGACTCGAACCTGGGAACTACAGATTACGAGCCTGACGCGCTACGGACTGAGCCACCCCCGCCCCATTTGAATTATAGTGTATGGCTCTCAGTAATATCGCAGTAAGCCTCTCACTACAACACATACAATTCCTTCAACATAGGATAACACAATTTATTTCCCCATGTTTAACAACATTAATAAATCGAAACCGCCCAAATTTAGAACAATCCTTTTCTTTGACCAAATCCTTAGTTGTGACTGAATTACTCAAAATCATTCTTTTAAGATATATTTCGATACAAATTTAAACTCCAAACACAATATAAAAAGCCGCATCCCAAGCTTTCTTGCCATTGCTAAACTTTTAGTAAAATATACGTAACTATCTTCGGAGCATATGGAATAGATGAAATAATTATATGTGATGTCTGGAATATAATTTACTGCGACAGGACTTAATAACCATCACCTTTAGAACATTACTAGTCAAACATCACTTGGGTCTTTCACCTTTGCGTCATTACAAGCCAAACATCACTTGTGTGTTTGAATTCACCTACAATATCGACGCTATCATATAAATGTGTTTGTTCTCAGAGCGGCTTTGAGACAGAATATAGAGCACCTCATTTGGAAAAGCATCGCAGAGAATGGCGATAGCTCACTATTGCTGTATTATGTGTTTGAGTAACATTTGGGCACTAATGGCAGCGTGTTTAATCCCAGAGAGTACGTAAGTGAAATTAGTCAGAACAGTGTCGTTTTAGAGCATACACAGGACGAATATTAGCTTTGCCAGAAGCAATAAATTTCGGTATTGCTGTCCACAATCCAAGAGTTTGAATACCGCAATTAATATGTGTCATAAACTCATGAAAT
This sequence comes from Ryuthela nishihirai, assembly GCA_038380435.1. Taxonomy (NCBI): domain Eukaryota; kingdom Metazoa; phylum Arthropoda; class Arachnida; order Araneae; family Heptathelidae; genus Ryuthela; species Ryuthela nishihirai. Next base: position 19,297,831 of record JAWZYU010000006.1, on the reverse strand, counting down.
TAATCGAATTTCACCTATATCACAACGAAATATGGAGAAATGTCTTCCTAATGGGGAATGGCCATTGCAATGTTGTTCGTGCTTCACATTCGATCATGTTTAAACACGTAACTAGCGTGCTTATACGATGTGATTGCAAGTGAACTGCGCGGTTTAAAAAATAAACATTTCTGTTTATTTTTTTTTCACAACCTTCGTTTCACGTGACACGAAGGTTGCCAGATCGCTAACTTCTAAAAAAATCGTTGCCAGATATTTTTTCTGAATTCTGTAATCAACCATAGTGTTCGGATATTTATTTGAGCGACTGTACACATAAATAAAAAAAAAAATAAATACCCCTCAAGCAGCTGCTTGCCACAGAGGTCTGACAGGAGCCTGCCAGTTTATATGCCGCAGTAGAAGGTCTGAGAGGATGGCAGGACCTCAGCAGAAAAACGACACGTACATCCATGCTTTATCCGGGGCTCGAACCCAGGTCCCGTAGATCAGTAGCCAAGCGTGCTAACCACTCGGCCACGGGACGGCTTACTGTACACACACACAAAAAAAAATTCATACCGTATCCGAGCCTGAAACCAGGTCCTTTTGATAAAGCCGGGAAAAAATAGTAACTGGGTAGTATCGCAGAATTTGTAAATAGTAGTTGGGCTAGTATCACAGAATTTGTAAATAATGACCCGGTCTCAGATAGCGATGCCAGAAGTTATACTCAAGATAAATCTCAGATCTGAACAAAATTTATCTCACTTTGAAAGCTATATGTGAATGAGAAAAAATATTAAACAGCAACTTACTAGACATAAGAATTTACCCGAAAAGTACATTGAAACTAAATAATAAGTACTGTGGGTTGTTTTCCTTCTGAGCTTCACTTTTTTAACACAATGTGCTAAATGGCCAGGTCACAAGAAGCCCAATGGTCCGAGTTAGGGTTGTGGGTTTGTGGGTTATTTTACCTCTGAGCGGCACTTTTTTGCACACCATGGGCTAAATGGCCAGGTCACATGGACCCCGAAGGCTCAGAGAACATTGGGGGAGGGGACCCACTGGAACAGCTGTTGGGAGACAGATGGTAGCCTCCAGTCAAGGCCATCCAGCGTGTTCTTTGACGTGCACAGGGTATGGCTCTCCCGCACACGGGCCACCGCTTAACGTCCCATCCGACGGATGGCGGCCTTTCCAAGCCCATCGGTGTCTCCTACTGACCGTGGACAGGGCGGAGAATTTTGCGGAGATAAATCTCCTGGGAACTGGGGACTAGGAACTACAGATTACGAGGCTGGCACGCTACCGACTGAGCCACCCCCGCCCCATCGAGTTAGGGGACCCACTACAAGACAGTTAGGAGACAGATTGTAGCCTCAAGGAAAAACCACCCTGCATGTTCTTTAACGCCCATGGCTCTCCTTCACACGGAACCACGTCTTAGCGTTCCATCCAACGGTCGGCGATCTTTCCACACCCATCGGTGGCTCTTCTCTCATTGCGGGAAGGGTCTTAACGCTGGCATAGTTAAGACTCTTACGATGAAAAGGCAGGTTACGAGCCTGGCTAACTACCATATGATCCACCCACTCCTCAATAATAAGCGTTATATAAATCCGTCAATAATATAGTTGTAGAAGTTTCTCTTACATTTAAGTGTTTTTTTTCGTTTCGATAATCGTAAAAATTTTATGAATTTTTTTTTACCCCCAATCGATTTGACGTTTAAAAATTCCAGTTTCTACAAATTTTTAAATATAAATGATATTGTTAAAAATCAGAATTAAATCGGTTAAGTTTCATATTAGTTCGATTCCTCTGACAATGCTTAGAGTTTAAAGTTGTTGTTAAAAAATAAATAAATACCCCCTCAAGCAGCTGCTTGCCACAGAGGTCTGACAGAAGCCTGTCAGCTTATATACCACAGTAGGAGATCTGAGAGGATGGCAGGACCTCAGCAGAAAAACGACACACACATCCATGCCTAATCCGGGGCTCGAACCCAGGTCCCTTAGATCAGTAGCCAAGCGTGCTAACCACTCGGCCACGGGACGGCTCAAAATAATTACCCCCTCAAGCAGCTGCTTGCCACAGATTTCTGACAGGAGCCTGTCAGTTTATATGCCATAGTAGAAGGTCTGAGAGGATGGCAAGACCTCAGCAGAAAAACGACACATACATCCATGCTTTATCCAGGGCTCGAACCCAGGTCCCGTAGATCAGTAGCCAAGCGCGCTAACCACTCGGCCACGGGACGGCTATTGTTGTTGTTATATGTACCCAAATAAAATCTTTTGAAAAACAAAAATTGGAAAAAAATAAAATCGAGAAAAAAAAAATGCTTAAAATAAGATTATCTTTAAAATTTAACTTTTTTTATAGTTATTAAATATATCACAAATTCTGATATGTGAAACAATATTCGAAAATATACTTTACTCGACAATTTTACAATGCCCGATCAAAATATTAGCGAATTTCTATGTTGTCTATACAATCTAACTTGAAAGCTCTATAACTTCTAAAATATGCCTTTAATGAAAAACTGTAATTTAAAAAAAAATATTATTACAATGTGAATGATTAATTATTTATTAAACTATAACTAAACGGTGACTGAAGAAGATTATAATTAAATCTATTTAAATCTCGATTTTGCAACAATATTCATTTAGTATTTAAAGAGCTATAAAAACTGGAATATTTAAGAATAAACTATCTTGTTCTATAAATATTATTCATAATTGGCTAATATTAAAATAATCATTACGAAAACTTCTGAAATATGGTTATTAATGACGTATTACTGTTGTGGTATATTCTAGCTTTCATAACTTTAAATACTGAACGAACATTGGGGAAAATCGAGATTTAATTGATTATTTGATTATGATCTTTGTCATTCAACCATATTTTCCCATTAAATGCGTATTTTAGAAGTTATAAAGCTTCGAGTTTAGTTTCCCATTGACATAATACGAAAATTCTAATATTTTTGTAGCTCAGTTAGGTTATTTTGCCTCTGAGCGGCAGTTATTTCCACACAATGGAATAAATTTCCAGGTCACCAGGGTTGGGTTGTTTTACCTCTGAGCGGCACTTTTTTGCACACCATGGGCTAAATGGCCAGGTCACATGGACCCCGAAGGCTCAGAGAAGGTTGGGGGAGGGGACCCACTGGAACAGCTGTTGGGAGACAGATGGTAGCCTCCCGTCAAGGCCATCCAGCGTGTTCTTTAACGTGAACAGGGTATGGCTGTCCCGCACACGGGCCACGGCTTAACGTCCCATCCGACGGACCGATGGCCTTTCCAAGCCCATCGGTGTCCCCTACTGACCGTGGGCAGGGCGGGGAATTTTGCGGAGATAAATCTCAACGCTGACCCAGCTGGGACTCGAACCTGGAAACTACAGATTACGAGCCTGGCGCGCTACCGACTGAGCCCCCCCCCCCGCCCCCCAGGTCACCAGGACCCCGAAGTCTCAGAAGAAGGAGAAAGGAGAGCCCCACTGGACAGCTGTTGGGAAACAGATGGTAGCCTCCCGTCAAGGCCATCGAGCCTGTCCTTTAACATGTACAGGGTATGGCTCTCCCGCACACGGAACCACTACTGTAAGTGCCATTTACGTCCCCTTTTACATCATTCCAAGCACATTGGTCCTCTACTGACCGAAAGCAAGGCGGGGAGTTTTGCGGAAATAAATCTGAATGTTGACCCAGCCTGGACTCGAACCTGAGAATTACAGATTACAAGTTTAGAGCGCTACCTACAGAGCCACCATCGCTCTTAGGACAATGGATATGGATTAAAAAATTGTTTTAAGATAACGTTTTTATGCAGATTGTGATCCTTGTTCACTAGACTTCTCTACTCCACCACACCCCCCGGCCCCCCCGCCCTGCCCACGGTCAGTAGGGGACACCGATGGGCTTGAAAAGGCCGCCGTCCGTCGGATGGGACGTTAAGCCGTGGCTCCGTGTGTGGGAGAGAGCCATACCCTGTGCACGTTAAAGAAAACGCTGGATGGCCTTGACGGGAGGCTACCATCTGTCCCCCAACAGCTGTTCCAGTGGGTCCCTTCCCCCAACCTTCTCTGAGCCTTCGGGGTCCATGTGACCTGGCCATTTAGCCCATGGTGTGCAAAAAAGTGCCGCTCAGAGGTAAAACAACCCAACCCAACCACATCCCTCTAAACAATAAGTGTTACATCAAACGGGGAAACAATTTCAAAGAGAATTGCGTGATAAATGTTTTCAGAAGGGTGAAAGGGAGAAGAGGAGACACAGGATCGCCATTTTGGAAGGATTCTTAGCATAGAGACCAGCAGCTACAGACGTTAGATGGAGAAAAACATTTGTATTTAATTAAAAGACCCGTGCCTCCAGGCTTTGTTCTGGAAAGGTCCATACGTGGAACGTGGGTTTGCCTGATTGCGTCGTGGGAGACTTAGATGCCCAGAAAAACATCACATGGTTGTGTCTGGACAGAGCTACCTAAACACTGCCAGGTTGGGTTGGGTTGTTTTACCTCTGAGCGGCACTTTTTTGCACACCATGGACTAAATGGCCAGGTCACATGGACCCCAAAATCTCAGAGAAGGTTGGGGAGGGGACCCACTGGAACAGCTGTTGGGAGACAGATGGTAACCTCCCGTCAAGGCCATCCAGCGTGTTCTTTAACGTGCACAGGGTATGGCTCTCCCGCACATGGGGCCACGGCTTAACGTCCCATCCGACGGACGGCGGCCTTTCCAAGTCCATCGGTGTCACCTACTGACCGTGGGCAGAATGGGGAAATTTGCGGAGATAAATATCAACGCTGACCCAGCTGGGACTCAAATCTGGGAACTACAGATTACGAGCCTGGCGCGCTACCGACTGAGCCACCCCCGCCCCACACTGCCAGGATTGAACAGCTTTCCAATATGTTGGGTTGTTTAACCTCAAGTCAGTGGTTCCCATTTGATGGTTCAAGAAGTTCACGCTAAAAATTCTGTAATAGTGCCTTAAACAGTAACAAATTGTGCAATTATGCTACAAATATATTTTTTCTCTGTGACTCTAAATCTTAGAGGTTTCATAATTATAGGCAGTAAAATTTTACATTTATAATTAAAATTATATAATGTAAATTTTATTTTCTAGCCTTTTTCAGTCATTATTATCCTGGGGGTTCGCAACACATTTTCTTTCGGTTGAAAGGGGTTCGCGGAACAAAAAACGTTGGGAACCACGTTCTAAAGGTGTCTTGCGGTATCCGTTACCAACACGTTACCAGCAGATCCTTTAGCTCTTGTAAGTTTCGTGATTGAGCCGCCGTAGATCGCATATACTGTTCCAACACAAACCACTGATGCTCGTTTGGATTAATTTCTGAGGAATTTGAAGGCCAGGGCAATACCTGGTACTCTTCCTCATATTCCGCGAACCATTCTCGAACAATCAGGGCAGTGTGGCATGGCGCATTATGCTGCTGAAAGAAGCCACTACTAGAGGGGTATACCTTTGCCATGAAAGGATTGGATTGTTTTACCTCTGAGCGGCACTTTTTTGCACACCATGGGCTAAATGGCCAGGCTACAAGGACCCCGAAGGCTCAGAGAAGGTTGGGGGAGGGGACTCACTGGAACTTCACTGGAACAGCTGTTGGCAGACAGATGGTAGCCTCCCGTCAAGGCCATCCAACGTGTTCTTTAACGTGCACAGGGTATGGCTGTCCCACACACGGGGCCACGGCTTGTGTGCACAGGGTATGGCTGTCCCACACACGGGGCCACGGACGGTGGACTTTCCAAGCCCATCGGTGTCCCCTACTGACCGTGGGCAGGGCGGGGAATTTTGCGGAGATAAATCTCAACGCTGACCCAGCTGGTACTCGAACCTGGGAACTACCGATTACGAGCCTGGCGCGCTACCGACTGAGCCACCCCCGCCCCGCCATGAAAGGATGTACCTGGTCTGCAATGATGTTTAGGTAGATGGTAGACGTAACAGTTTCCTGCACTTGAATGACTGGACCCATTGTTTCCCAACAGAACTTTTCCCAAAGCATTACACTTCCTCCACCAGCTTGTTTTCGTCCCATGGTGCATCCTGGTGCCAAAGCTTCCCCAGGTACCGGCCGCCCACATGGTGCAACAAAAAACGAGATTCATCGGGCCAGACGACCTTCTTCCAATCACCCAAAGTCCAGTTTTGATGCTCGTGTGCCCATTATGGGAGCTTTTGATGGTGAACCGAGGTTAGCATGGGCACTCGGATTGCCCTGCGGCTACGCAGCCCCAGTTTCAGCAGGGTTCGATGCACAGTGTGTTGTGATACATTAATCCCGTCACCAGTATTCAAATTACTGGTGGGTTGAGCCACGGCATCCCTTCTGTTGGCTCGTATCATACGGGATAGACTTCACTCACCTCTAATATCAATGAGCCGTGGTTAGCCCACACTGTGCCGGCGGTTCGTGGTTTTTCCCTCCTCGGACCATTTTTTGAAGGTACTAACGACGACTGACTGTGAGCACCCCCCCCCCCCCCTCAACAAGCCTTGACGTCTCGGAAATGCTCTGACCCAGTCGTCTGGACATTACAATTTGGCCTTTGTCAAACTCACTTAAGCCGGCTGCCTTTCCTATCTGAAGAACAAGAATAGCACTGAAGAACAGAGCTCAATATCAGGTGTTATTCATACCATTTAATGACCTTCACATGCGCCGTCGTTTACCTGCAGTTGCGGGGCGGGGGTGGCTCAGTCGGTAGCGCGCCAGGCTCGTAATCTGTAGTTCCCAGGTTCGAGTCCCAGCTGGGTCAGCGTTGAGATTTATCTCCGCAAAATTTCCCCGCCCTGCCCACGGTCAGTAGGGGACACCGATAGGCTTGGAAAGGCCGCCGTCCGTCGGATGGGACGTTAAGCCGTGGCCCCGTGTGCGGGAGAGTCATACCCTGTGCACGTTAAAGAACACGCTGGATGGTCTTGACGGGAGGCTACCATCTGTCTCCCAACAGCTATCCCAGTGGGTCCTCTCCCCCAACCTTCTCTGATCCTTCGGGGTCCTTGTGACCTGGCCATTTAGCCCATGGTGTGCAAAAAGTGCCGCTCAGAGGTAAAACAATCCAATTACCTGCAGTTGCTTTGATTTGCATAAAGACGCACTGGTCATAATGCTTTGGACCTTTGCTGTATACCAAACGACCATTGGGTCCCCTTCCCCCAGCCTTTTCTGAGCCCTCGGAGTCCATATGACTTAAACATTTAGCCAATTGTGTGCAGAAAAAAACTCAGAGGTAAAACAACCCAACGTTTTTGGGTCCTCGGAATCCATCTGACTTAAACATTTAGTCCATTGTGTGCAGAAAACTCAGAGTAAAAGAACCCAACGTTCTCTAAGTCCTCGAAATCCATCTGACTTAATCATTTAGCCCATTGTGTGCAGAAAAAACTAAAGGATAAAACAACCCAAAGTTCTCTGAGTCCTTGGAGTCCTTCTGACCTTAATATTTTGCCCATTGTGTGAAAAAATATGCCTTTCACAGGCAAAACAACACAACATTATAAAATACAGAAAGGGTGCATGTAGAATTCTGTCAATCACATCCTTTTTTCCGACCCTCTGTAAAAATTTCTGAAATTCTTCACCCCAGAGAAAATTATCTGAAAGATCCCCTAGTCTAACTCTGAACGTAAAGTTTATTTTCCTCCTGATTTTTGGTTAATTAATTTCTTTCGCTTGGTTGCCTCAAGAAAACTTTAAATTACTCCAGGGACAAAGAACTTTTGTTTCGAGATTGAAAAATTCACGAACAGGCATAAATTAAACTCACAATGATGCTAATAACCTGTTTGCTCTGAAGTTTTTTATTTGCAAATTTCAGCTTCATTAGTGTCCCAAAAGCTAAGGTATTCATCACCATAATGTTCCTCCCGAAAGTCAAGTAGTATAACAATAGCCGTTTATCGTTAATGATATTGTGAGAAGTGGCTAAAATAATGAGAAATTTCTCTGGGGATCTAAATATTAGTATAAAATGGTAGATTTCATTGAAATTTAGCATATAACGGCAGTTAACAAGAAAAGTGAACAAACGCTATATCTGGGTAATGGACAGAGTGATCTTTGTGACCTCACACAGATAAACGAGGGGCGGGGGTGGCTCAGTCGGTAGCGCGCCAGGCTCGTAATCTGTAGTTCCCAGGTGCGAGTCCCAGCTGGGTCAGCGTTGAGATTTATCTCCGCAAAATTCCCCGCCCTGCCCACGGTCAGTAGGGGACACCGATGGACTTGGAAAGGCCGCCGTCCGTCGGATGGGACGTTAAGCCGTGGCCCCGTGTGCGGGAGAGCCATACCCTGTGCACGTTAAAGAACACGCTGGATGGCCTTGACGGGAGGCTACCATCTGTCTCCCAACAGCTCTTCCAGTGGGTCCCCTCCCCCAACCTTCTCTGAGCCTTCGGGGTTCTCTGAGCCATGTGACCTGGCCATTTAGCCCATGGTGTGCAAAAAAGTGCCGCTCAGAGGTAAAACAACCCAACACAGATAAACGGTTATATCTGGAAGGAATTCATCAGAATGATTGGCATGTACCGAAATATGTAAATGCGAGAGGGGTTGTGTGGATTCAAAAAAAACTCAGCATGGTAGTATCCAAAGTTCATCAGTGTGGTTGAGGTATGCTAACACTTTAATTTTTCTACCAGGATCTGTTGTTTAATTGAGTTTCTGCACCGTGGGGTTAGTAACAGAATAACAAAAAGTGTAATTCGTCGTGTTCCATGACAGGTTGTTTTGTTTTACCTCTGAGCGGCACTTTTTTGCACACCATGGGCTAAATGGCCAGATCACATGGACCCCGAAGGCTTAGAGAAGATTGTGGGAGGGGACCCACTGGAACTGATGTTGGGAGACAGATGATAGCCTCCCGTCAAGGCCATCCAGCGTGTTCTTTAACGTGCATACGGTATGGCTTTCCCGCACACGGGGCCATGGCTTAACGTCCCATCCGACGGACCGACGGCCTTTCCAAGCCCATCGGTGTCCCCTACTGACCGTGGGCAGGGCGGGGAATTTTGCGGAGATAAATCTCAACGCTGACCCAGCTGGGACTCGAACCTGGGAACTACTGATTACGAGCCTGGCGCGCTACCGACTGGGCCACCCCCGCCCCCTTCCATGACAGAAGAAATTAACTTGTCGTGGTCTCTAAGAGAAGAAAAATATTTCATTGTGGTTCTAATGAGAAGAAAAGTAACTCATCCTGGTTGGTAGTAGAAAATAAATAACCGTCGCAATTAGTGACAGAAGAAATTAATTATTCGTAGGATAAAGATAGCCCGTTGAAATCTTTAATTAAAGAAAAATAATTCTATTTATAAAGATCGGTGATTATAATTTTTTTTCTATAAAATTTATTTATAAAGGTCTACGATAGAAAAGGGTAATCGGTTCTTAATTGTTCGTGAAAGAATAAAAGTAATTCGTTGAGATTTCTGATAGAAGAAAGTAACTCATCTTGGTTCGTAAAAAGAAGAAATGTAACTGATCGTAATTGTTAACTGAAAAAGCGTTATTCATTGTGGTTTATAAGAGACAAAAAGAAATTCATCGAGGTCATTAAGAGATGAAGGGTAATTCATCTTAGTAAGAGAAGAAAAGTAATTCATCGTGTTTCGTAGGATAATAAATGCAATTTATCGTGGTTCGTAAGAGAAGAAAAGTAATTCATCGTGGTTCATAGGGTAGTAACAGTAATTCATCCTGGTTCCTAAATGAAGAAAAGTAATTCATCGCGGTTCGTAAGAGAAGAAAAGTAATTTATCGCGGTTCGTAAGAGAAGAAAGGTTAATCTTGATTCGTAAAGAAAAGTTAATCGTGTTTCGTGAAGAGAATAAAAGTTAATCGTGGTTCGTAAAAAAAGAAGTTAATCGCGGTTCGTAAAAAGAAGTTAATCACGGTTCGTAAAAGGAAGAAATGTTAATCGTGGTTCACAAGAGAAGGAAAGTTAAACGGGGTTCGTAAAGAGATGAAAGGTTAATCGCGGTTCGTAAAGAGAAGAAAAGTTAATCGCGGTTCGTAAGAGAAGAAAAGTAATTCGTCGTGTTTCGTAAGAGAAAAGAAGTTTCATGATTTGTAAGAGAAGAGAAGTATCATGGTTCGTAAAAGAAGAGAAGTATCATGGTTCGTAAGAGAAGAGAAGTATCATGGTTCGTAAGAGAAGAGAAGTATCATGGTTCGTAAGAGAAAAATAGTTAATCGCGGTTCGTAGGATAATAAATGCAATTCATTGTGGTTCGTAAGAGAAGAAAAGTAATTCATCGTGGTTCGTAAGTGAAGAAAGGTAATTCATTGCGGTTCGTAAGAGAAGAAAAGTTAATCGTGGTTCATAAGAGAAGAAAAGTTAATCGTGGTTCATAAGAGAAGAAAAGTTAATCGTGATTCATAAGAGAAGAAAGGTAATTCATCGTGGTTCATAAGAGAAGAAAAGTTAATCGTGATTCATAAGAGAAGAAAGGTAATTCATCGTGGTTCATAAGAGAAAAATAGTTAACCGCTGTTCGTAGGATAATAAATGCAATTCATCGTGGTTCGTAAGAGAAAAAAAGTAATTCATCGTGGTTCGTAAGTGAAGAAAGGTAATCCATTGCGGTTCGTAAGACAAGAAAAGTTAATCGTGGTTCATAAGAGAAGAAAAGTTAATCGTGGTTCATAAGAGAAGAAAAGTTAATCGTGGTTCATAAGAGAAGAAAAGTTAATCGTGGTTCATAAGAGAAGAAAAGTTAATCGTGATTCATAAGAGAAGAAAGGTAATTCATCGTGGTTCATACGAGAAAAATAGTTAACCGCGGTTCGTAGGATAATAAATGCAATTCATCGTGGTTCGTAAGAGAAGAAAAGCAATTCATCGTGGTTCGTAAGTGAAGAAAGGTAATTCATTGCGGTTCGTAAGATAAGAAAAGTTAATCGTGGTTCATAAGAGAAGAAAAGTTAATCGTGGTTCATAAGAGAAGAAAAGTTAATCGTGATTCATAAGAGAAGAAAGGTAATTCATCGTGGTTCATAAGAGAAAAATAGTTAACCGCTGTTCGTAGGATAATAAATGCAATTCATCGTGGTTCGTAAGAGAAGAAAAGTAATTCATCGTGGTTCGTAAGTGAAGAAAGGTAATTCATTGCGGTTCGTAAGACAAGAAAAGTAAATCGTGGTTCATAAGAGAAGAAAAGTTAATCGTGGTTCATAAGAGAAGAAAAGTTAATCGTGGTTCATAAGAGAAGAAAAGTTAATCGTGGTTCATAAGAGAAGAAAAGTTAATCGTGATTCATAAGAGAAGAAAGGTAATTCATCGTGGTTCATAAGAGAAAAATAGTTAACCGCGGTTCGTAGGATAATAAATGCAATTCATCGTGATTCGTAAGAGAAGAAAAGTAATTCATCGTGGTTCGTAAGTGAAGAAAGGTAATTCATTGCGGTTCCTAAGAGAAGAAAAGTTAATCGTGGTTCATAAGAGAAGAAAAGTTAATCGTGGTTCATAAGAGAAGAAAAGTTAATCGTGATTCATAAGAGAAAAATAGTTAACCGCAGTTCGTAGGATAATAAATGCAATTCATCGTGGTTCGTAAGAGAAGGAAAGTAATTCATCGTGGTTCGTAAGTGAAGAAAGGTAATTCATTGCGGTTCGTAAGAGAAGAAAAGTTAATCGTGGTTCGTAGGATAATAAATGCAATTCATCGTGGTTCGTAGGATAATAAATGCAATTCATCGTGGTTCGTAGGATAATAAATGCAATTCATCGTGGTTCGTAAGAGAAGAAAAGTAATTCATCGTGGTTCGTAAGTGAAGAAAGGTAATTCATTGCGGTTCGTAAGAGAAGAAAAATTAATCGTGGTTCATAAGAGAAGAAAAGTTAATCGTGGTTCATAAGAGAAGAAAAGTTAATCGTGATTCATAGGAGAAGAAAGGTAATTCATCGTGGTTCATAAGAGAAAAATAGTTAACCGTGGTTCATAGGATAATAAATGCAATTCATCGTGGTTCGTAAGAGAAGGAAAGTAATTCATCGTGGTTCGTAAGTGAAGAAAGGTAATTCATTGCGGTTCGTAAGAGAAGAAAAGTTAATCGTGGGTCATAAGAGAAGAAAAGTTAATCGTGATTCATAAGAGAAGAAAGGTAATTCATCGTGGTTCATAAGAGAAAAATAGTTAATCGCGGTTCGTAGGATAATAAATGCAATTCATCGTGGTTCGTAAGAGAAAAATAGTTAATCGCGGTTCATAGGATAATAAATGCCCATTCATCGTGGCCTTAAGAGAAGAAAAATAATTCATCGTGATTCGTAAGAGAATGAATGTAACTTATCGCTATCCATAATTAAAGCAAAGTAAGTCATCGTATGTCATAAACTTTACTATATTAAATCAGTAAAAGGTCAAATGAATATCATATTACAAAACCTATTTTATTTTTTATTCCTTATTACATCGAATATGGGCAGTAGTTGTAATTATGTTCTAAAATAACAAAATCGAACAAGAATTTTTTTGAGCAAACTTCGTTGAGTCAGATTAAAATCACCAGCAATCTATGAAAAATTAGTTTGCGATCCGTCAACTGGTAATCCCTGAGAACGACTCCAATTCAATGAGTCCACGGTTATACTATTGGTCCGTCGGATGGAACGTTAAGCCGTGGTCCCATGTGCGGGAGAGCCATATCCTGTGCACGTTAAAGAACACACTATATGGCCTTGACGGGAGGCTACCATCTGTCTCCCAACAGCTGTTCCAGTCGGTCCCCTCCCCTAACGTTCTATGTGCCCTCGGAGTCCTTGTGACCTGGCTATTTTTTTTTAAATAACATAACATTTATTTATTAATAACACATCCGAATACATTGGTCCAGACCAGTGGGCACAAAAATTTTAAATTGAATCTTACAGAAATCCACAGGAGTTTACAACTCGCCTGTGGAATTTTATCATATTTCATATATATAATTTATAATTTTGGCAACAATAGTCAATAAACGTTTTAAGTATTTATAAAATAATCGAAGAATAAAATAATTTGAACAATTGGACGCAAAATAAAACACAAAAAATTTAATAAATGATTAAAAATTATGAAATTTATTGCAAAAAAATTCTCAATGTTATCAATATCTAATAGTCATTTACGAAGATTTGAAGTAAAGCTATGTAATTTTTTTTTCCATTTTTATATTGTTTGGCAAAAAATTAAATAATTTAGGCGCAAGGTAAATTTAATGTTATTTTAGTCTTTTACCCCATTGTGTGCAAAAAAAAGTGTCTCTTCAGGATAAAAAAACAGCCTAAACCGCCGTCCCATGGACGAGTGGTTAGCGCGCTTGGCTACTGGTCTAAGGGACCTGGGTTCGAGCCCCGGGTAAGGCATGGCTGTTTGTGTCGTTTCTCTGCTGAGGTCCTGCCATCCTCTCAGACCTTCTACTATGGCATATAAACTGACAGGCTCCTGTCAGACTTCTGTGGCAAGCAGCTGCTTGAGGAGGTATTTATTTTTTTTAACCCCAAACTCGTTAAAAATACCCAAATCAAAATATTTTAAGACAACAAAATCTATAACTAAGGAACTATTAATTATACATTGAAAATTATATGCATTTCTTTCACATTGTGATAATTTTATAGCACTGAAATACAACCGAAAAAGTTGTGTGTTAAAATGCTGGAAGATTTCAATTTTCACTGCTTGGTAGCCCCGTAACTTATCAGTGATAGATACTCCTTTATAAGAAACAAATAGCGCAGTACAAAGTACCAAGGAAGTAAACCCCACAGGACCCTATTTCCAATCTGGGATAAGGCGTGACTGATGTTTGCCGTGGTTCTAGTGTTTCTATGAAGAGAATTCAGCAAGTTGAAAGATCTCTTCCCCGGAAGCTGTCCCTGGAGCAGCTGCATTTTTATCTCGTGATAAAAGGAAACACAACGGTGGAAGTTCGAACTGGAAAAAATTCGCTGAATATAAAATGACAATAGAAGAATATTGCGATGGAGGATGGGGAGTTGGGTTGGGTTGTTTTACCTCTGAGCGGCACTTTTTTGCACACCATGGGCTAAATGGCCAGGTCACATGGACCTCGAAAGCTCAGAGAAGGTTGGGGGAGGGGACCCACTGGACCAGCTGTTGGGAGACAGATGGTAGCCGCCCGTCAAGGCCATCCAGCGTGTTCTTTAACGTGCACAGTGTATGGCTCTCCCGCACACGGCGCCACGGCTTAACGTCCCATCCGACGGAAGGCGGCCTTTCCAAGCCCATCGGTGTCCCCTACTGACCGTGGGCAGGGCGGGGAATTGGATGGAGAGTAAAAACAATAATGGTATCGATTTATCATGGGGGGATAAAATAATGAATTACTCTCACTCAACAGTTCTCTTTTTTTTTCGACTCAAAGTTGGTAAAAAAATATGATTATATAATTACGTTAAATCGGGGCCGGATGTAAAGGATGGGATGGGTGGGATTTGGGGGACAAGAGAACCCCCCTCCTGAGAATGCCATTATTAAAATTGTGTATATTTCACGAATATTTCAACAAATTTTTAAACACCTCTAAAATGGAGAATAAAATATTATAATTGCAAGAAAATCTAGTCACTCGTCCTTCTCCCCCCTTTAACTCTTTTCTGGATAGATTCCCCCCACATACACACACCCACACACAACTCTTTTTTTTTTCTTCCAGATCCGAGTCTGCCTTAAGTACTATCAGGTTTCTTATAAAGGTAGCTTTGCAAAAAAATTCAAATTTTTATTTAACATATATATGTATGATTAATTATATTTATACCTTGCATTGTAGTATAAACATATTTAAAATTAAGTTAACTGTCCACGATGATTAAATTTTAAAGCAGGGCTTTTCAAACATTTTCTTCCCCTCCCCCATATATAAACACATGCAAAAAAAGAAATCAAAAGCACCCTCTGTGGGATTCTTAGACTTGAAATATCCAGAACTGCAAAGAAGATACACTAAATATACAATAAAATTTTAGTATTCTTATATTCTATTTTTATATACTTGTTATTTAATACAGTTTCAACAACGTATTAATAATGATGAGTGAATTGATATATGAAAAGACATGGATTTTAATAATAGTAAAAAAAAATCGCTCCTGTAAACTTACTTCCATTAAACTGAGTTATTGAATTTTTCACGAACATGAGTGAAATGACATGAATGTGTTTCAGATCATAATTTTTCATTCACTTACTTAAAAATAAAAAAATTAATACCCCCTCAAGCAGCTGCTTGCCACAGAGGTCTGACAGCAGCCTGTCATTTTATATGCCACTGTAGGAGATCTGAGAGGATGGCAGGACCTCAGCAGAAAAACGACACACACATCCATGCCTAATCCGAGGCTCGAACCCAGGTCCCTTAAATCAGTAGCCAAATCTATAGTTAGAATTTAATGTGATGTTACCCTTTTTAAAGATTTAGTGAACCGTAGTTTCAAAAATCGCGATTAAGAGGAATATTGTACACACCACATTTAATCTTGTGTATGTAACATGCAATTGCTGAGTTTCGTAAATTGTCGTGAAAAAAATGGAATATGCAGCGATTAGTTTAATATCCTGATAAAAGAAATATTACTGTTTACGTCATATTTTCTCTGATTCATTATTTAAATTATTTTCCCATGATTGCGTAATAACTTTTTAAATAGCGTTTTTATTCATTTTTCTATATATTATTTTTTTTACTAGAAATAAATGCATGTTATATTCGAAAAATGAAGGAAATGGGGAATTGCATAACACTTGAAGCACGATTTTTTGCTATTTTGATTTCAGTAAGCATCATTTGCAAATTATGATCTAATTGTAAACATAATTTTAAATTATTTTTATTAATTGCAAATGTATCGTAATTTTCAGTTGCCAAGCACTGCATCAAAATAATTTATTTGTTGATTTTATGTTAATTAGAAATGAGCCTACAATTATTATTCGCACCTTATGACTGAAGACAGTATATTAAGAAGAAAAATTGAAATTAACAAAATTAAATTTCGTTCAACTTTTATTTTATTACTCTACTGAAAATATGCGAAAGGGTATGTCCGGATTTGGGTGGGCCGGGAGGGGGTGGCTCAGTTGTTAGCGCGCCAGGCTCGTAATCTGTAATTACCAGGTTCCAGTCCCAGCTGCGCCAGCGTTAAGATTTATCTCCGCAAAATTCCCCGCCCTGCCCACGATCATTAGGGGACACCGATGGGCTTGGAAAGGCTGCCGTCCATCGGATGGGACGTTAAGCCGTCGTCCCGTGTGCGGGAGAGTCATACCCTGTGCACGTTAAAGAACACACTGGATGGCCTCGACGGGAGGCTACCATCTGTCTCCCAACAGCTGTTCCAGTGGGTCCCTTCCTCCAACCTTCTCTGAGCCTTCGGGGTCCATGTGACCTGGTCATTTAGCCCATGGTGTGCAAAAAAGTGCCCTCAGAGTTAAAACAACCCAACTCAACCCTTGTGCGGGAGAGAGTCATACCCTGTGCACGTTAAAGAACACACTAGATGGCCTCGACGGGAGGCTACCATCTGTCTCCCAACAGCTGGTCCAGTGGGTCCCTTCCCCCAACCTTCTCCGAGCTTTCGGGGTCCATGTGACCTGGTCATTTAGCCCATGGTGTGCAAAAAAGTGACGCTCAGAGATAAAACAACCCAACCTGGATCTGTAGACGGCAAAGCAGCCACACATTTCCCACTTCAAAATGTTAATAACTAGACAAGAGAAATAATATTTTGCAGTCAAATAAAAAGTGGATATGTCTGAAATGAAGCATGAACCATTCATTGATCTGTTCAAATTCTCCGGGTACTTTAATGCATCTATCCCAAAATGAAATTAACATTATGTTTTACTCATGTCTAAAGTGGCTTCGACTGTTGCATAAGGAAGCCTGTGACAACACACTGCCCTTCTTCATTTCAACTTACTTCTCTTCGTGACAGTTTTAGAGGTCTAAAATGCGAAAATATAATAGGGAGATGTTAGGACTGTAAGAAGAATGTACCACGCATTCCCAACCATAT
The DNA here is from genome assembly GCA_038380435.1 of Ryuthela nishihirai. Lineage (NCBI taxonomy): Eukaryota > Metazoa > Arthropoda > Arachnida > Araneae > Heptathelidae > Ryuthela > Ryuthela nishihirai. Next base: position 19,280,770 of record JAWZYU010000006.1, on the reverse strand, counting down.
CGGGATTGGGATGGCTCAGTCGGTAGCGTACCAGGCTCGTAATCTGCAGTTTCCATGTTCGATTCCCAGCTGGGTCAGCTTTGAGATTTGTCTCCGCAAAATTCTCGACCCCTGCACACAGTCAGTGGGGGACACCGATGGGCTTGGAAAGACCGCCGTCCGTCGGATGGGACGTTAAGCCGTTGGCCCCTGTGCAGAAGAGCCATACCCTGTGCACGTTAAAGAACACGCTGGATGGCCTTGACGGGGGGCTACCATCTGTCTCCCAGCAACTGTTCTAGTGGATCCCCTCCCCCAACCTTCTCTGAGCCCTCGGGGTCCTAGTGACCTGGCCATTTAGCCCATTGTGTGCAAAAAAGTGTCTCTCAGAGGTAAAACAACCTAATTTATACGTTAGGGTTCTTGTTAAATCTCGCCAAATGCAGCAGTCGAGTTTGAAATGGCTGATGTATATTTTACTGTATTTTGTCGGCATCGACAACTTTTTTGTTCCTTTCTACATACGTTTCATGTTTACTAACCATCTCTCTAATGATTGCTGGTTAATAGAAAATCTATAAACATATTCATTAATTCAGTTTAGGATTATTTGTGTCATATAAATTGAAACTTTAAACAAAACTACTGGTAATAAGTGTGTGTACTCTTGATTAACATTAATCATGAATTATAAATTAATTTGTTTAAAAGAGGAGGATTGAATAAACTTACTTGAAGAAATTAAGAAGTAATCCTTGTTAAAATGACTTGTACATCTTACAACCGAACACGTTTAAACCATGTTTGATAATTCCTATATAAAATAGGCTTTAACTAAGTTAAAAATGCATTGCGAGCCTCCTTTCTTCCCAAGAATTCGGCAAGGCTGCACTGTGTCGCCTTTTCGTGTTTTAGTTTGGTTATTGTATACGAAATGAGGAATTCAGTGCACAAGCGAGATTGGGGTTTTAGATAGTCTACAGATTTCAAACGATTTGATTTAGATTAAGCTGATGATTTGGCACTTTTGGCAAATGATGTTGACGAGATGAACTCTTTCATTAAAGTAATTGATGAGACTGTTAATAGGATAGCTTTAGTGATAAGAAAAAGATAAAAATAAAGAGATTACAATACTCCAGAAGTGATGTTTCAGTTCTTTCGAATGTATACGTCCTTTATCAAGTTTCACAGTTTAATTATCTCGGAAGTTGTGTAACGGATACTGGCGATGTTCTGCATAAGATAAACAGGAAAATAGATATTGTTGCTGGAACTGTTAACAACCTTTGGACATGTTAAGAAAATCGACGTACCCAGCTAACAACCAAAATTTTTTCTGTATTGTAATAGTTCGGCCTCCTGTGCAGTTTGATACGATAATGCTATGGTATGTTTATATGTAAAAGTATCATAATATACAAGGAAAATCGATTTTTTTTCTCATATTGCGGTTGTTTGTTTAACCCAAAGATTCATAACGGACCTTTAAAAAATATGAGTGGATGTTTTCTTGAGTATTTCAGAATAAATAGATTAAATAGAAAGCATCAAAAATTTAATAATTCTTAGATTAACAAAGATATGCATGCTTTGTGTATCTATGTTAGAAATTCGTGAATAAGAATGCTCTAAATTTGCATTCACGGAAAATATTACTTTTAAATACAGATATTGGACAAAAAAATGGAAGAAGTTTCATTGTATTTCAATAGAACATTCAATAACTTCTTCAATATGATTTTTAATTAAAAATATATCTGAAGATAAATTAAAGATCTCAATGAGATCTATCTAAATATGTCTTTAGACATATATTTTTCATTACCCATCATATTAAAGAGGTAATTGAGATCTGAATGTGATTTTCCATTGTGATAACGTGAAGCTGTTTCCATTTTTCTGTCCAGTAGGGGTGGGGGTGACTCAGTCGGTAGTGCGCCAGACTCGTAATCTGTTGTTCCCAAGTTTCAGTACCAGCTGTGTCAGGTTAGAAATTTATCTCCGCAAAACTCCCCCCCCCTCCCCACGGTCAGTAGGGAATACCGATGGGCTTGAAAAGACCACTATCCGTCAGATGGGACATTAAACCGTGGCTCCATGTGTGGGAGAGCCATACCCTGTGCACTTTAAAGAACACGCTGGATGGCATTAATGAGAGATTACCATCTGTCTCCCAACAACTATTCCAGTGGGTCCCCATCCCAAATCTTCTCCGAACCTTCGGGATCCTTTTAACCTGGCCAGTTAGCCCATTGTGTTCAAAAAAAAGTGCCGCTCAGAGGTAAATACAACCCAACACAATTCTGTCCAGTACCTGTAGTTTTATACAAAAAAATAGCTTTAATTCCATTAAAGGTTGGAGTTAGAAACCATAATAGATAAAAATAAATACCGCCTCAAGCAGCTGCTTGCCAGAGGGGTCTGACAGGAGCCTGTCAGTTTAACACGCCATTGTAGAAAGCTTATGAGGGTGGCGAGACCTCAGCAAAGAGACGACAAAAACATCCAGCCTTAACACTGACTCGAACCCAAGTTCCCCTTTGATCAGTAGCCAAGCGTACTAACCACTCGGCTACGGGATGGCTAGAAAGAATAAAAAGATCGTTAAAAAGGAATAAGTGGGCGTTGGGCTCGAAAAGGTTTGGAAACCAGTGGTTCAATGCCTGAACAACATATTTGGTTCACAATGGTCTAAAAATGATAAAACCCCAAGCACATCAGGGGCTCTGAGCCGAATAAGAGAAAGGTATCGGTAGACGGTTTCGACAGCAACTATCACTATCAGTAAGGGACTTGATGCGTGCACTTGAACTTATGCAGAGTAAGCCTTTCTTTCAAACGGATCCATGACGTAAGGTTCAACCCCATCAGTGTCTCATTTCTCATCAAGAGTAAAGTGGATTGGGTTGTTTTACTTCTAAAGGGCATTTTTTTTTAGCACAGTGGAATAAATTACTAGATCGCAAGGACATCGAAGGAAAAGAGAAGGACAACTATTAGAAGACAGATGGTAGCCGATTCTTTAAAGTGCATAGGGTATGGTTCTCTCACACACGGACCCATGGCTTTACGTGTCATTCGACGAACGGCGGCTTTTAGAAGCCCATCGGTGTCCACTGCTGACCAAGAGCAGGGCGGGGAGTTTTGAGGAGATAAATATCGACTGGAAGCTGAGAACTACAGATTACGAACCTGGAGCGGTACTGACTAAACTACCCACGCCCCTAAAATTCCCCACCGTGCCCACGGTCAGTAGGAGACACCGATGAACTTGGAAACGCAGCCGTCCGTCGGATGGGACGTTAAGCCGTGTTTCCGTATGCGGGATTTGGGTTGGGTTGTTTTACCTCTGAGCGGCACTTTTTTGCACACCATGGGCTAAATGGCCAGGTCACCTGGACCCCGAAGGCTCAGAGAAGGTTGGAGGAGGGGACCCACTGGAACAGCTGTTGGGAACACAGATGGTAACCTCCCGTCAAGGCCATCCAGCGTGTTCTTTAACGTGCACAGGGTATGGCTCTCCCGCACACGGAGCCACGGCTTAACGTCCCATCCGACGGACGGCGGCCTTTCCAAGCCCATAGGTGTCCCCTACTGACCGTGGGCAGGGCGAGGAATTTTGCGGAGATAAATCTCAACGCTGACCCAGCTGGGACTCGAACCGTATGCGGGAGAGCCATACCCTGTGCATGTTAAAGAATACGCTGGATGGCCTTGACGGGAGGCTACCATCTGTCTTCCAACAGCTGTTCCAGTGGGTCTCCTCCCCCAACCTTCTCTGAGCCTTCGGGGTCCTTGTGACCTGGCCATTTAGCCATAGTGTGGAAAAAAGTGCCGCTCAGAGGTAAAACAACCCAATCCAATCCACGCCTCTAGAATAAAGTGGGAATTAGCGCAGAAAATATTAATGTATGCACTGTGAGAATTCAAATCTCTGAAAATTAGTTTATGAGAATGGCCCTCTACAGAATGAATCATCCTCTGGCCCAGAATCCTTGTAATTGTAAAACGTAATGCTTGTAAAGCATAGCTAATATCCTTATAATCAAAAGTTAGGCGGGATCATTGAGCTTGGATAGATAGCTGCACGTCGTACAGTACGTTAAGCCGTGATTCCGTTTATAGAAAAAAGCCATACTCTGCATACCCTAAAGAACACACTGGATGGCCTTGATGAAAAGCTTTCAATTGTCTCCTGACAGCTGAACTCTTCCTCAACTTTCTGAGAACCATTTGGGCTCTTGAAACCTGCCGATGGACTTAGAAAGGCCGTCATCCGTTGGATGGGACGTTAAGCCGTGGTCCCGTGTGCGGGAGAGCCATACCCTGTGCACGTGAAAAAAACGCTGGATGTCCTTGACGAGAGGCTACCATCTATCTCCCAACAGCTGTTCCAATGCCCCCCCAACCTCCTCTGAGCCTTCGGGGTCGATGTGACCTGGCCATTTAGCCCATTGTGTGCAAAAAAGTGCCGCTCAGAGATAAAACAACCCATCCCAACCCATCTTGAAACCTAGCCATATAATTCACTGTGTGTATAATTCTCTGAGTGCAAAAAATGTGCCACTCAGAGAAAAAACAACCCAATCCAAAAGTTAAAAGCAAAACTTCAAATGATTTCATCTTATATTTCTCTTGGGTGATATCTTTTTCTTTCCTGGTTTATAATTACTTTTTACAACTAAAAAGGATTATGTTGTACACTTTCTGCTCTGCAAACAAGGTTGGTTCACCAGGATCATCTAATATTGACGTTGAAATTAAGTAAACATTTACTCCAGGTGTCGATGTAACACTCCCATTGCTTCGTTTTGATTGACATGGAAAAGCCTTTCTTAATTATAAGTAAAGTTTACTTCCACGAACCAAGGACGATACCATTTACAAAGGAAACAAGATACTGGGTTTCAAAGACCTAAGAGGCAAGACTTTGTTTTTCCAAAGCACAAAAGAAAATATATCCATCACAACTTTTGACATTACTCAGATTTCAAAGTTTTAAAATTTAATGTGCATACCACTCATTAATTTTCCAACGAAAGTGTTAATTATATTACCTAGAAATCTCATTACTTTGTATACTAATGAGTAGTATATTACTAATGAACATCCATTATATATTACATTGAATTTTAATGAGACATATGAAACTACGCAAATAAAAATCTTCTTGATAAAAAAAAATTATTTTCTGCTCCAAGCCAGTAGTTTCAAAAGTCTACGACATGACCCTTGGATGCGACTAGTTAGGGATGTAGCTGGTAGTTTTTTCACAAAAAGGGAAAAGGGTACTGCCCTACACAAATGATAGATATATCTAGAAGCTCTATACTACTACTAACGCTCTACACTCTCTAGGCTCTTTACTACTTAGCTCTCTACTACTCTGACTGGGGCGGGGGTGGTTCAGTCGGTAGCGCGCCAGGCTCATAATCTGTAGTTCCCAGGTTCGAGTCCCAGCTGGGTCAGCGTTGAGATTTATCTCCGCAAAATTCCCCGCCCTGCCCACGGTCAGTAGGGGACACCGATGGGCTTGGTAAAGGCCGCCGTCCGTCGGATGGGACGTTAAGCCGTGGCCCCGTGTGCGGGAGAGCCATACCCTGTGCACGTTAAAGAACACGCTGGATGGCCTTGACGGGAGGCTACCATCTGTCTCCCAACAGCTGTTCTAGCGGGTCCCCTCCCCCAACCTTCTCTGAGCCTTCGGGGTCCATGTGACCTGGCCATTTAGCCCATGGTGTGCAAAAAAGTGCCGCTCAGAGGTAAAACAACCCAACCCTACTCTGACAACTAAGATGTGCTTCAAGAGGGAAGGCACATCTTACTAGTCAGGTGCGCTAACCACTATACCAGGTTAGGGCCAGACAACCCTAGGACAGACAGGGTCGGATTTAGTGAAGGGGGGAAGGCAAAGGAGTATTCCCCCCATCACCCCTTTAGAATACTAGATGGGAATCGAGGCAAACAATTATTAAACTTATTTACATTTCATGAATTTTTCAAAAAATCTTTTAAAGATCTGTAAAACGGAGGGGAAATTTTGTACTGAATTGGAAATACAGCCTCTTGGCCCCTTTTTTCACATTTTATAATTAACCTCGATGCTTTTCGATATCAGGGCCTGGGGCCAGGATTTCATTATAATTCTCAAAGTATCAGAAATAGATTGTTTGGTTTCGTTCATTAATGTTAGAAACAAAAACCTTGCAACAAAAAACTCGACTAAGTAACTTCTGTATTTCGTAGACTAGTAAAACAACGAAATGAAAAAAAAAAAATCCCCTACTCTATTCTTGATCTTTGAGACATAAACATTTTAAAACCATAAAAAAAGCGAATAAAAGTTCATTGAGAAAAAAAAAAAATTGTATAAACTTTGGAGTTGTTTTAAGTTGTCCGACTTAAGATTTATTGATTTTTCTTCTTGTATATTTGTGATCCTTTTTTTGTCCCAGAGGGTGTGTTGTAAGTATTGGTATTGCCTGCAGAGAAGTTTCCATTCCTTTTTCAGGATTATGTTTCCAGCTTTGAGGTGCTCAAAAAGATGAAGACTTTCACTGGGAAGTTTTTTTTTATTTTTACCCAGAAATCCAATAAACCTTTCTCGTGAATGTGGAGTTCACTTTTCGAGTATTAGGGGTTATTCCTCTTTTTATATATTTACTTCACTGGAAAGCAAAAATCAGTGCCTTATTTCTGTTAAGAGATCCACAAAACTTAAAAATAATACAGTGTGATTCAAAATTCGGGCAACCCATATTAGGAAATTTCATTTATTCTTAATTTACGTTTGCAAATTTTTAACAAAGGGTTACAATAGATGTTGGAAGTGTCCGCCGTTTCCTTGAATTCAACAGCAAACCCTTCTCACCATGTTTGTCGCAACTATCAAACTAAACCATTCGACCTGGGAAAATTTCATTATGGGCAACTATTACAATACACGTCAAGAACAAAGAAGTAAAGAGTGTTGCGCATGTCAGTGACTGTAAAAATAAAAATAAATACCCCCTGAAGCAGCTGCTTGCCACAGAGGTCTGACAGGAGCTTGTCAGTTTATATGCCATAGTTGATGGTCTGAGAGGATGGCAGGCCCTCAGCAGAAAAACGACACAAACAAGCCCGGGGCTCGAACCCAGGTCCCTTAGATCAGTTGCTAGGGTTGCCAATATTAGAATCGGTATTTAATTCTGTTCAGTTGGCGCGAAATAATAAGTATTTACATTTCGGGTTGCACAAATTTTGAATCACTCTGTATAGATTTAGTGCTTTTTTTTTTTTTCGAATAATTTGATGATATTTCTGTTTTTTGTCCATACTTAAACAATAAATGATCAAATACATTTTGGTTGGTTGTTTTACCTCTGAGGGATACTCTTTTACACCCAATGGGCTAAATGTTCAAGCCGCAAGGAATCCAAGGGCTCAGATAAGGTTAGGGAGCCAACTGGACAGCAGTTGGCAGACACATGGAATCCTTCCTTCAAGCCCATTTAGCGAGTTCTTTAACCTGCAGAGGTTATGCTTGTCTTGCATACGGAACCACGGCTAAATGTCGCATCTGACGGTCGTAGTCTTTCCACGCCTGTTGGTATCCCCTTTCTCGTTCGAGTCCCAGCTGGGTCAGCGTTGAGATTTATCTCCGCAAAATTCCCCGCCCTGCCCACGGTCAGTAGGGGACACCGATGGGCTTGGAAAGGCCGCCGTCGGTCGGATGGGACGTTAAGCCGTGGCCCGTGTGCGGGAGAGCCATACCCTGTGCACGTTAAAGAACACGCCGGATGGCCTTGACGGGAGGCTACCATATGTCTCCCAACAGCTGTTACAGTGGGTCCCCTCCCCCAACCTTCTCTGAGCCTTCGGGGTCCATGTGACCTGGCCATTTAGCCCGTGGTGTGCAAAAAAGTGCCGCTCAGAGGTAAAACAACCCAACAGCCCAAATCCCCTTTCTCACCCGGGGCAGAGTGAGGATTAGTGGAGATGAATCTTAACCTTAGTCCAGTTAGGACGGGAACCTAAAAATTGCAGATTATGAGACTGACACACTATCAATTGAGCTAACTTTCGCTCGGGTGTACACCTCGAATAATTTGATTTGCTTATTTAAGTATCTTAAATTTGATGTCCTTGAATAAATTGTATTGCTGACCTATCAGATCATTTGAATATTATACAAAATTTTTCTTTCAGATTTGTACGAAATGTTTTCCACCACTAAGTAAATTTTTCAACAAAATTCATTTTATTTTTCGTGAACTATTAAAATAACAAAGTGTTTTTTTTTTTCCTTTCGTGAGTTAATAAAACATTTTTTCTTTCGTGAACTAATGAAACAACATAACATTTCTTTTCGTGCACAAATAAATGGGCTTGGAAAGGCCGCCGTCCGTCGGATGGGACGTTAAGCCGTGGCCCCGTGTGCGGGAGAGCCATACCCTGTGCACGTTAAAGAACACGCTGGATGGCCTTGACGGGAGGCTACCATCTGCCTCCCAACAGCTGTTCCAGTGGGTCCCCTCCCCCAACCTTCTCTGAGTCTTCGGGGTCCATGTGATCTGGCCATTTAGCCCATGGTGTGCAAAAAAGTGCCGCTCAGAGGTAAAACAACCCAACCCAACCGTGCACAAATAAATCAACACGTTTTCTTTTCCTGAACAAACAAACAGTAAAAAAAATATTTTTTTTCCTTTTCGTGAACCAATAAAACACCAAAATATTTTTTTTCTTTCGCGACCAAACTAAAACGTTGTTTTTTTTTCCTTTCCTGAACCAATGAAACATACTTTTTTTTTATCGTGAACCAATAAAACATTTTTTTTTTCTTTCGTAAACCAATAAAATATTTTTTTTTCTTCCGTGAACCAATAATCATAAAACCACAAAATAAAAACTATTTCTGCCTTATATACAATTATCCACCTACTAATGCCGTAGTTCTGTGCCCAAGTGTGGTCACGGATCTCGAAGTTCTTTACCTCTAGCGATAACTTTATAAACGAAGTGTGCATACCCCAGTATTTTGCCTAAATTCACATTTCGTCATCAAACTCACTTATTTCCTTTCGTTTTTTTTATTAATATTATTACTGTCATTGGTTCCTCTTGTCGATCTTTAGCTAATTCAAACTCTCCCTCCGGGGAAAGGACACACCGTTCGGCTTTGGAGGATTGCCATCCGTCGGATAGGACGTTAAACCGTAGCTCCGTGTGCAGAAGAGCCATATCTTTTGCACGTTAAAGCACACGCTATATAGCCTTAACGGAAGGTTTCCATCTGTCTCCTAACAACTGTTCAGTGGATTCCCTTCCTTAACCTCTTCTCCGCCCTTGAGGTGGGGCGGGGGTGGCTCAGTCGGTAGAGTGCCAGGCTCGTAATCTGCAATTCCCAGGTTCGAGTCCCAGCTGGGTCAGTGTTGAGATTTATCTCCGCAAAATTCCCTGCCCTGCCTACGGTCAGTAGGGGACACCGATGGTCTTGGAAAGGCCTCCGTCCGTCGGATGGAACATTAAGCCGTGGCACCGTGTGTGGGAGAGCCATACCCTGTGCACGTTAAAGAACACCCTGGATGGCCTTGACGGGAGGCTACCATCTGTCACCCAACAGCTGTTCCAGTGGGTCCTCTCCCTCCAACCTTCTCTGAGCCTTCGGGGTCCTTGTGACCTGGCCGTTTAGCCCATGGTGTGCAAAAAAGTGCCGCTCAGAGGTAAAACAACCCAACCCAAATGGCCTTGGGGCTAACACATTTAGTCCATTGTGTGCCAAAAAGTGTAACTCAGAGGTAACACAACCAAACATAAAAGTTGTTGATTCTAGAATTCAGTTTAGAATTGACGGAAATCATACTACACTAGAAGTGCATATTTAAAAAAGCCTTTAGTCCTAACCATAACGTTATAAAAATGTTAAAAAATATTAATTTTTAGAAAGGAGAAAAAGATGTAAAAACATTCTTGAAAAGTCCTTACAAAAACAGTCTGAAAAAGTTCAGTCGTAAGCTCCCTAGGCACATTGAACGCTGATTTTACTTTCCCCTAGAAAAGTCATTTGCAGTTAAAAAGAATATATTGCTAAGCGTCATCTTGTAAAGACAGATTCTGAATTTAATATACAAATCTTCTTCAATTGTTAGAAGAAGGTTAGAAATTCTTTCCACTAGAGATCATTCAAAAGCTCCATAAGCATAAACACTGTCAAAGAAAATGATGGATTTGTTAAGCAAACGGAATTTAAAATATACATTTACATTTCTATCATTCACATTCTTTCATCACCTGATAACAGATGAAATGCTAAAAAAATGTGTATTTATGGACTAAGTTGAAGTATTTCCATCTCCCTAATTTTGTATTCAAATACTTTTTAAAATCGAGCTAATCTTATAGGGTGATGCACTGCAGGATCGCTGTAGGCGAAAGGAGGAAATGCCTTCTTGTCCCCACTCCTAAATCGGGGCGGGGGTGGCTCAGTCGGTAGCGCGCCAGGCTCGTAATCTGTAGTTCCCAGGTTCGAGTCCCAACTGGGTCAGCGTTGAGATTTATCTCCGCAAAATTCCCCGCCCCGCCCACGGTCAGTAGGGGACACCGATGGGTTTGGAAAGGCCGCCGTCCGTCGGATGGGACGTTAAGCCGTGGCCCCGTGTGCGGGAGAGCCATACCCTGTGCACGTTAAAGAACACGCTGGATGGCCTTGACGGGAGGCTACCATCTGTCTCCCAACAGCTGTTCCAGTGGGTCCCCTCCCCCAACCTTCTCTGAGCCTTCGGGGTCCATGTGACCTGGACATTTAGCCCATGGTGTGCAAAAAAGTGCCGCTCAGAGGTAAAACAACCCAACACTCCTAAATCCCTCTCTTAATGCTAGTATCCCTATTAGCATTGTGACTAAAGATCGACAAGGAGAACCAATGACAGTAATAATATTAATCATAAAAAGGAATGGAAATAAGTGAGTTTGATGTCGAAAAGTGGAATTAGGCAAAATGCTGGAGTATGCACACTTCGTTTATAAAGCACACTTCGTTATCGCTAGAGGTAAAGAACTTCGAGATCCGCGACCACACTTGGGCACAGAACTACGGCATTAGTAGGTGGATAATTGTATATAAGGCAGAAATAGTTTTTATTTTGTGGTTTTATGATTATTGGTTCACGGAAGAAAAAAAAAATGTTTTATTGGTTCACGGAAGAAAAAAAAAATGATTTATTGGTTCACGGAAGAAAAAAAATGTTTTATTGGTTTACGGAAGAAAAAAAAATATTTTATTGGTTCACGAAAAAAAAAACACTTTGTTATTTTATTGATTCAAGAAATTTTTTGTGTTTTTTTTTGGTTCACGATAAAAAAAAGTACTGTTTCATTAATTCAGGAAAGGAAAAAAATATCGTTTTAGTTTGGTCGCGAAAGAAAAAATATTTTGCTGTTTTATTGGTTCACGAAAAAAAAACACTTTTTATTTTATTGATTCAAGAAATTTTTTGTGTTTTTTTGGTTCACGATAAAAAAAAAGTACTGTTTCATTAATTCAGGAAAGGAAAAAATATCGTTTTAGTTTGGTCGCGAAAGAAAAAATATTTTGCTGTTTTATTGGTTCACGAAAAGAAAAAATGTTTTTTTGTTTGTTCAGGAAAGGAAAAAAAATGTTGATTTATTTATGCACGAAAAGAAATGTTATGTTGTTTCATTGGTTCACGAAATGGAGGCAAAAATCACTGTTATTACCTTTTTCAGAAGATCTGAATAAGACTGAGTCTGTTCAACCTCTGCGCGGCATTTTTTGCTCTTAATTGGGCTAAACTAGGTCAGTTTACAAGGACTCCAAGAGCTCAGGCAATGTTGGTAAGAGAACATACTGGACAGCTGCCGGGAGAGAAATGAAAGCTTTCCAAAGTGTATATTCAAGAACTTTCATCAAACATTTCCAGCGTATTCTTCTTAACATGCACTGGGAATTGCCCTCCTGCACAAGAGACCAAGGTTTAACATCCCATTCGACGGACAGATGCCATCCATACTCATCGGCATCCCCTTTCTTACCAAAGGTAGAACAGGAGTTGGGAGAGAAAATTCTTAACTAAGACGCGAATAGAATCTGGAACTGCAGATTACACTTGTTGCGCTGCGTACTAAGTCAATCCCTCATCCACTACAATTGGGGCTGGGTTGGGTTGTTTTACCTCTGAGCGGCACTTTTTTGCACACCATGGGCTAAATGGCCAGGTCACATGGACCCCGAAGGCTCAGAGAAGGTTGGGGGAGAGGACCCACTGGAACAGCTGTTGGGAGACAGATGGTAGCCTCTCGTCAAGGCCATCCAGCGTGTTCTTTAACGTGCACAGGGTATGGCTCTCCCGCACAAGGGGCCACGGTTTAACGTCCCATCCGACGGACGGCGGCCTTTCCAAGCCCATCGGTGTCCCCTACTGACCGTGGGCAGGGCGGGGAATTTTGCGGAGATAAATCTCAACGCTGACCCAGCTGGTACTCGAACCTGGGAACTACAGATTATGAGCCTGGCGCGCTACCGACGGAGCCACTCCCGCCCCACACAATTGGAGCTCGAACCTTGGAATACAGATTACATCCCCTCGGGATAGAGCACTTTTCCATTTCACATTTTAAGCAATCATCTGTGCCCATTCTCTTAAATACAAACAATAAAGCAGACCATTTAGTAATAAATGTTAATAATTATCAAGTTTATTTTAATCAAAATCATGTTTTGCATAATAAAAACTTGAATCTTAAATGATTGAAATTAAGATGCAATAATACCAGTGGTGGCTAGTAACTAAAATTTTTGACGGGGTTGCTTAGAATACTGCAAGCACATACCCACTATTTAGTTTGGGAGAGGGAGGGGGCGAAAATTTACTTTCGGGGTTGTCTGAGAATAAGACTTTAGTATGGTTTCCCAGTTACTAAAATATTTCACCGCAAAGGATAAAATGATATTATATATGGATTTGGGTTGTTTTACCTTTGAGCGGCATTTTTTGCCACAGTTGACTAAATGGACAGGTTACAAGGACCCCGAAGGCTCAGAGTAGGTTAGGGATGGAGACCCACTGGAATAGCTTTTGGGAGACTTTAGATTGGATTGGATTGTTTTACCTCTGAACGGCACTTTTTTGCACACCATGGGCTAAATGGCCAGGTCACAAGGACCCCGAAGGCTCAGAGAAGGTTGGGGGAGAGGACCCACTGGAACAGCTGTTGGGAGACAGATGGTAGCCTCCCGTCAAGGCCATCCAGCGTGTTCTTTAACGTGCACAGGGTATGGCTCTCCCGCACACGGGCCACGGCTTAACGTCCCATCCGACGGACGGCGGCCTTTCCAAACCCATCGGTGTCCCTTACTGACCTTGGGCGGGGCGGGGAATTTTGCGGAGATAAATCTGAACGCTGACCCAGCTGGGACTCGAACCTGGGAACTACAGATTACGAGCCTGGTGCGCTACCGACTGAGCCACCCCCGCCCCTATTGGGAGACAGATGGTAGCCTCTCATTAATGCCATCCAGCATGTGCAGAAGTCTAACGCACACGGTGACACGGTTTAACGTCCCATCCGACGGATGGCGGCCTTTCCAAGCCCATCAGTGACCACCATCAGTGATACTGACCGAAAGAAGGGGTTCGGGGCTGAGACTCGAATCTGTGTGCGAGTCCCCGGTTTTGTGTCTGAGATTACGATTTTGTTAAGTTCGAGTCCCCGGCTGGGACTCGAACCTGGGTACTTGCGATTACCAGCCTGGCGCGCGCTACCGACTGAGCCACTTCCGCCTCTCCGTCTCATAAGAGAGACAAGTCCAGCTGACTGAACTCTGAACTACGCATTACTGACGAAACGGTTGGGTTGGGTGTTTTACCTCTGAGCGGCACTTTTTTGCACACCATGGGCTAAATGGCCAGGTCACATGGACCCCGAAGGCTCAGAGAATGTTGGGGGAGGGGACCCACTGGAACAGCTGTTGGGAGACAGATGGTAGCCTCCCGTCAAGGCCATCCAGCGTGTTCTTTAACGTGCACAGGGTATGGCTCTCCCGCACACGGGGCCACGGCTTAACGTCCCATCCGACGGACGGCGGCCTTTCCAAGCCCATCGGTGTCCCCTACTGACCGTGGGCAGGGCGGGGAATTTTGCGGAGATAAATCTCAACGCTGACCCAGCTGGGACTCGAACCTGGGAACTACAGATTACGAGCCTGGCGCGCTACCGACTGAGCCACCCCCGCCCCTACTGACGAAACGTAATGTTAAAATATATTATAAGCATTCTTTTGTAGACAAAATGTTTAACACATTTTATATTTTCATATCTAATGTTTATCTTAAATTCTTCTTACATAAGTATCCTTCCTTGGCAAAATAAAAAGTTAGAACCAAGTTAGAATATTGTTAAGAAAGTTGAGGCTTGTTGAACACGCCACAGAGATTGAATAAAAATATTCGCAAAGTAACAAACAGATCGTCGACTATTGGTTGCCCTGGTAGAATCAGCCGTCAACTGTCACCAGCTGCTACAAAATAGTTGGGTTGGGTTGTTTTACATCTGAGCGGCACTTTTTTGCACACCATGGGCTAAATGGCCAGGTCACATGGAGCCCGAAGGCTCAGAGAAGGTTGGGGGAGGAGACCCACTGGAACAGCTATTGGGAGACAGATGGTAGTCTCCCGTCAAGGCCATCCAGCGTGTTCTTTAACGTGCACAGGGTATGGCTCTCCCGCACACGGGGCCACGGCTTAACGTCCCATCCGACGGACGGCGGCCTTTCCAAGCCCATCGGTGTCCCCTACTGACCGTGGGCAGGGCGGGGAATTTTGCGGAGATAAATCTCAACACTGACCCAGCTGGGACTCGAACCTGGGAACTACAGATTATGAGCCTGGCGTGCTACCGACTGAGCCACCCCCGCCCCTAGAAGGTTGGGGGAGGAGACCCATTGGAACAGCTGTTGGGAGACAGATGGTATCCTCCCGTCAAGGTCATCCAGTGTGCTCCTTAACGTGCAGAGGGTATGGCTCTGCCTCACACGGTGCCACGGCTTAACGTCCCATCCGACGGACGGCGGATTTTCCAAGCCCATCGGTGTCCCCTACTGACCGTGGGCAGGGCGGGGAATTTTGCGGAGATAAATCTCAACGCTGACCCAGCTGGGACTCGAACCTGGGAACTACAGATTACGAGCCTGGCGCGCTACCGACTGAGCCACCCCCGCCCCGACGTAGCCCTGATTTTAAAAATAAATTTTGTTATTGTCTACATAACACAGCAAATAATGATTACAAAACGAATGTAAAAATTATATTATGTTGATTTAGATAAGACAAATGAGGAATACTATAAATAATGAGTTGAAAAAATTGCTTTTCCTGACTGGGATTCGAACCCAGGTCTCCTTGAAGCATGCCTGGATCTTAACCGCTAGATCACCGAGAAACTGACCATTTTTTCAACTAAGTGACTTATACCAACCAATTTTTTTCAACTCATTATTTCAAGTGTTCCTTGTCTACAGGACTTTTCCTGTGATAATTTATTACTGAATAAGGAATACTAAATTTTAAATTATTTTTCTTATGTGATTATTATTGATGGGGCTGTGCCTCAGGTGGCCTAATGGACGAACGCTTCTAAGCAATACATTAATAAAGGAAATAAACGTTCTACGCAAACTCGATATAATGTAATTTGTTTCCAAGGTAATTTTTTAAATTACTCTATACAAGGACCAGGTTCGTTCAACCCAAAGTTCATTTCAAAAGAAGTTGCTGTTAATAGTAAAATATTCATTATTCTGAATCTGGCTCCATCCTTACAATTTGTCGAAATGTGGTTTTGTCCTCTTTTTTTTTGGTCGAAATGTGGTTTTGTCTTTTTTATTTTTCATGGTTGAAATCTGTTTTTTTTTTTGGCTTTTTCACGGTTAAAATGTAATTTTTCTCCTGTCTTTTTCATGATCGATATGTGATTTTGTCCTCTTTTTTTCACGGTCGAAATGTGTTTTGTCATCTTTCCCCCCCCCCATGTTCGAAATGTGTTTTGTCATCTTCCCCCCTAGTCGAAATGTGTTTTGTCCTATTTTCCCATGTTCGAAATGTTTTTTGTCTTCTTTTCCCATGTTCGAAATGTGTTTTGTTCTCTCTTTCCCATGTTCGAAATTGTTTTGTCTTCTTTTCACCGTGTTCGAAAAGTGTTCTGTCCTCTTTTTCATGTTCGAAATGTGTTTTGTCTCCCCCCCCCCATTTTTGAAATATGTTCTGTTCTCTTTCCCATGTTCGAAATCTGTTTTGTCCTCTTTTTCCAATTTCGAAATGTGTTTTGTTTTCTTTCTTTACCATCGGTATTTCATTTTGTCCTCTTTTTTCATGATCGAAATGTGATTTTGTCCTATTTCCTTCATGGTCGAAATGTGATTTGTCCTTTTTTTGCGTAGTCGATATGTGATTTTTATCCTCATTTTTCACAATCGATAAATGAATTTTGTCCTCTTTCCATATTACTAAAATGCAGTGAACTTATCATAAATATACACTTTAATGAGAGCAGCATTATGTCTATTAGTTTGTACCCGGTGTGTGTTGTTTCCCAAACAGTTATGCCATAGCGCGATAACATCCTGCCAGCATCTCACTAGTCGAAACCCGTTTACATTCCAAAAAATTCAAAACGATGATCCAAAGAAATGCAACATATTCTCTTGAGAAATTTGTGGATATAGACATTCTGTTTACCAAGATCGTACGCTAACACAGACTTATAAATAGCGGTACATGCAGCTGCCATCGAATGCCAAACAAAGGTCTCCTCCGTATAAAGCTAGACATCAGTGCAAACCGCTTCTTTCACATCTTCTACTGAAAGAGAAGGGATGCAGTCTGGGAACATAATGCTAGTCACGTTTGCATTGTTTGCGTCATCTGAAAAAGAAGCTGTATGCTCTGGGGCATGTTTCTTTCTTTCCCTTGTCTTTCTTGTTTAACGACGGGGTTATCCAACTGAGCTGAACTAATGCTCTGAAGCCACAAGAGGAAGTTGATGTTTTGTGTTACACTGTTATGTCACTGTTTGCTAGAGGCACCAACGTTCAGTAGATTTAAAGTTTACCAAAGCACTTGCTCACTGATTTTGTTTCTGATACCATCGTACTTGTTTTAAATCGGCAGTTTAATACTTTATTATTAACTTCTAATTTAATTTTCTAATAGTAAAGGTAATCACTGTTTTCACTTCATTAGAACTTATTTTATAACCCCAAAAATTGCATTTTCTACATTTTTTGGCGTTTACCCCTCCTTGGAAAAAATGCGTGAATTTAGGAAAAAAAGCTGTTTATAAAAAAATAATTAATGTCTCTATGGACCCAATCAACGTTCACACGAAAATATTTGTTTTGGGTTCCACCTGTAGCTTGGGTCAGTGGTGACTCACTGGGCAGCGCGTTAGCTCGAAATTTACAGTTCCCGGGTTTGAATCTCTCCTGGCCAAGCGTTGAGATTAATCTCTGCCAAGGGCTGGGGTGGCTCAGTCGGAAGCGCGCCAGGCTCGTAATCTGTAGTTCCCAGGTTCGAGTCCCAACTGGGTCAGCGTTGAGATTTATCTCCTCAAAATTCCCCGCCCTGCCCACGGTCAGTAGGGGACACCGATGGGCTTGGAAAGGCCGCCGTCCGTCGGATGGGACGTTAAGCCGTGGAACCGTGTGCGGGAGAGCCATACCCTGTGCACGTTAAAGAACACGCGGGATGGCCTTGACGGGAGGCTACCATCTGTCTCCCAACAGCTGTTCCAGTGGGTCTCCTCCCCCAACCTTCTCTGAGCCTTCGGGGTCCATGTGACCTGGCCATTTAGCCCATGGTGTGTAAAAAAAGTGCCGCTCAGAGGTAAAACAACCCAACCCAATCTCCGCCAAACCCTCACCCTGGCTTGGTCAGTAGGGTACACCAATGGGCGTGGAAAGGCCGTCGGATTGGACATAAAGCCGTGGTCCAGCGTGCTGTACAACCATACACTGTGCAAGTTAAAGAATACTCCGAATCAGCTTGACAGGAGCCTATCATCTGCCACTTGAAAGTTGTACAGGGGGGTTACCTTCCCCCAACCTTCTCTAAACCTTCGGGATGCTTGTGACCTGGCCATTTAGCCCATTGTGTTAAAAAAGTATAACACGATGGAAAACAACCCAATTCAACTGTATCCCAAATAGTTAAATCATTTTTATGGATATATTGAATGTAATTTTAGGTAAAAAGTGATTTACAAACATTAAAACGATATTAGCTTGACAATACCAGCCGTGTTAGTTTTCGCTTTAGTATCTTTGCCTAGGACCAGATCTGGGGCCTGATCACAGTATGTGATACACACAGTGATTGAAGTAATATCCACTTCAAGGGGGGGCGGGGGTGGCTCAGTCGGTAGCGCGCCAGGCTCGTAATCTATAGTTCCCAGGTTCTAGTCCCAGCTGGGTCAGCGTTGAGATTTATCTCCGCAAAAATTTCCCGCCCTACCCACGGTCAGTAGGGGACACCGATGGGCTTGGAAAGGCCGCCGTCCATCGGATGGGACGTTAAGCCGTGGCCCCGTGTGCGGGAGAGCCATACCCTGTGCACGTTAAAGAACACACTGGATGGCCTTGACGGGAGACTACCATCTGTCCCCCAACAGTTGTTCCAGTGGGTCCCCTCCCCCAACCTTCTCTGAGCCTTCGGGGTCCATGTGACCTGGCCATTTAGCCCATGATGTGCAAAAAAGTGCCGCTCAGAGGTAAAACAACCCAACCCAACCCACTTCAAGGGTAGGAGAGGGCAAGTTAGCCACGCCCCCTTTTGAGATACTAGTAAGCGTAATTAATTGAGGCAAAACAACTAATAAACTTGTGCATATTTCACGCATTTTTGAAAAGTTGGGTTAGTTTGTTTTATCTCTGAGAGGCACTTTTTTGTACATAGTGGGCTAAATAACCAGGTTACAAGGACCCTTAAGTCCCAGTGACGGTTGGGGGAGGTGATTCACTGGAACAGCTGATGGTAACTTTCCGTCAAAGCCATCCAGTGTGTTCTTTAAGGTGCACAGGGTATGGCTCTCGCGCACACAGAGTCACGGCTTAACGTCCTATCCGACGGACGACGGCATTTCCAAGCCCATCGGTCCCCTACTGATCGAGGGCAGGACGAGGAGTTTTGCGGACATAATTCTCAACGCTGGTCCAGCTGGGACTCGAACCTGGGAACTGCAGACTACGAACCTGGAGCGCTACCGACTAGGCCATGCCCCCCCCCCCCCCCCGCCCCATTTTTAAGAAAATGTTAAAGACATCTGAAACGGAGAAAAAAAATATTATACTACACTGGAACTACTTTTTTCGGCTGAATTACATCACTCCCTCCCATTTATTTGTTTCTAGATTCGGGCTTGCCTGTGACTTACTTTCATAATGCATCGGTTTTCTTTCATATAGTATAGATATTTCAAAGAAAAAGCCTCAATATAATAACAAACTATATTCTTTACTTAGTCGGATGTCGAAATAAACCTTGTCAACTATTACACCGATGATTTGATGCAATGAGGAAATCTAATCCACAAATCAAATTGAGTTTCGTGTGGACCGCATCCGCGTCAAGTTTCTTGATGAAAACAGACTTACTACGAAGTGCTAAATTAAAAACATTTTATATAATTTTAAGAGTTGTGGAAATGAATTCAGCAAGATAGAATTGTAGGTGGTAGCTAGTGTAAAAAAAATGTAAAAAAATAAATACCTGTTATCAGAAAATAAAAACTGATCTTTTGCTTTCACAGATTTCTGTATACATTAAAGGTAGAACTTGTATGCCTGTGCCATTGGGGTGGCTCAGTCGGTAGCGCGCCATGCTCGTAATCTGTAGGTCCCAGGTTCGAGTCCCAGCTGGGTCAGCGTTGAGATTTATTTCCGCGAAATTCCCCACCCTGCCCACGGTCAGTAGGGGACACCGATAGGCTTGGATAAGGCCGCCGTCCGTCGGATGGGACGTTAAGCCGTGGCCCGGTGTGCGGGAGAGAGCCATACCCTGTGCACGTTAAAGAACACGCTGGATGGCCTTGACGGGAGGCTACTATCTGTCTCCCAACAGCTGTTCCAGTGGGTCCCCTCCCCCAACCTTCTCTGAGCCTTCGGGGTCCATGTGACCTGGCCATTTAGCCCATGGTGTGCAAAAAAGTGCCGCTCAGAAGTAAAACAACCAAACCGAAATCTTAATTGTTCATCGTGGAAAAAAATGTAGCTTAATTTTAAAGAATAATAATTTGCTGTAACCTTAACATTTAACTGAAAAATTTGAAAATCATTGCAATAACAATTCGATTGCGAATTCCTAAAGCTGCAGCATCTTAATACATGTTTAATTGGGGTGAGGGTAGTTCAGTCTGTAGCGAGCCAGGCTCGTAATCTGTAGTTTCTAGGTTCGAGTCACGCCTGGGTCTGTTTTGAGATTTATCTCCGCAAAATTCCCTACCCTGCTCTCGGTCAGTAGGGGACACCGATGGACTTGGAAAGGCCACCGTCCGTCGGATGGGGGGCTTTTCAAAATATGGAAGAATCAGAATGTATTGGATATGTTACAAAAACAGATCCGGAAGCCAAGTCCTCTTACTTTAAATCTGAGAAGTTAAAGAACTGTCTGGTGAAGACCTGGTACGCTGGAAATGTAAAGACACTCCAACATCTGGGGAGTCTATGCTAAATACATGCATGGCTTCATTACCTTTGTACATGCATGCATGCTGTAATTCGGGTTAAAGGAGGTCCAAGTCGGTATTAAATAAAGGTTTCTAATTCAGTGACCGGTATCTGTATTTCTGCCGAGGTCTTCACAAATCTTTTCTATGGTGTATTTAAAGGCTACTTTCAGACTTCTGTGGAATGAAGTATTTTTTTTTTAATTAGGTATTAGCTAAAAATACTGATTATTCTTTTGAAATTTTTTGTGGATTTTTTTACTGATGTATCCAAAATACTACCTGTGCTTTCAACGTTTATAGACCACATTTCCGTTGCATTTAGTTTAGGTCAATGTTTCCCAAAGTGGGCGATACCGCCCCCTGGGGGGCGGGAGTGGCTCAGTCGGTGACGCGCCAGGCTCGTAATCTCTACTTCCCAGGTTCGAGTCCCAGCTGTGTCAGCGTTGAGATTTATCTCCGCAAAATTCCTCGCCCTGCCCACGGTCAGTAGGGGACACCGATGGGCTTAGAAAGGCCGCCGTCCGTCGGATGGGACGTTAAGCCGTGGCCCCGTGTGCGGGAGAGTCATACCCTGTGTATGTTAAAGAACACGCTGGATGGCCTTGACGGGAGGCTACCATCTGTCTCCCAACAGCTGTTCCAGGTTGGGGGTCTCCTCCCCCAACCTTCTCTGAGCCTTCGGGGTCCTTGTGACCTGGCCATTTAGCCCAAGGTGTGCAAAAAAGTGCCGCTCAGAGGTAAAACAACCCAACAACCCAACCCAACCGCCCCCTGGGGGGCGCTGGAACAATCAAGGGTGTCGGTAGTAGCCTCGGGTGCAATTGGGGGGCGGTGGAAGCATGAAGAAACATGGGAAGGTAAGAAATTTTTGAAAAACCGTTCGTGATTTTAATAAATAATTTTATAATTTCAAGCTTCAAGGTGTTTTATTTACAACATCTTTCTTTGCTATGTTGTAGGACGTAGGTAGAAATATAGATACATAAAAGAACGCAAATTTGTCACTGCATCTTTCTGTTTGTTCGCTTAAAGAAGGTAGATTTCCAGGGGGGCGCTGAGTAATTTTTTTCTGAAAGGGGGCGGTAGGACGAATAAGTTTGGGAACCTCTGGTTTAGGTTCTTGCTAATCTGTGTGTACATTAATATTCAAACCTATCCTTTAGTTAAATATTTTCATAAAGTTTTAATTTTTTCCGTAACTAAATATCAGGATACAATAATTTTATTCTCCAGCTTAACGGCGGATTCAAGAAGTAAGTGCGAAAAATATGCGTTGGGTTGTTTTACCACTGTGCGGCACTTTTTTTCAACATTTTTTTGCACATTTTTTGCTCAGAGAAGGTTGGGGGAGGGGACCCACTGGAACAGCTGTTGGGAGACAGATGGTAGCCTCCCGTCAAAGCCATCCAGCGTGTTCTTTAACGTGCACAGGGTATGGTTCTCCCACACATGGGGCCACGGCTTAACGTCGCATCCGACGGACGGCGGCCTTTCCAAGCCCATCGGTGTCCCCTACTGAGCGTGGGCAGGGCGGGGAATTTTGCGGAAATAAATCTCAACGCTGACCCAGCTGGGACTCGAACCTGGGAACTACAGATTACGAGCCTGGCGCGCTACCGACTGAGCCACTCCCGCCCCTTAAAAAATATGTGTAGTTTGAAGTAAGCCGACTGAGCCACCCCCGCCCCTTAAAAAATATGCGTAGTTTGAAGTAAGCTATATGTATTAGTTTTTGCATTGCTTCTTTTATAAACGTGTTTATTGAACATTAAAGATGGTTTTCAACTACAATGCTACCTTCAATACTAATGAAAGTTGTACATTAAAAAAATTTCCAGCGGTAATTTTGACGCTCTGAAAAAAATCCAGTTCTTGTTTCATGTAGAAACATTAGGTATATAAAATAGTAAAGAAAGCTTAGAAAATGTTTGTTTAAAAAAACAAAGTCATGCATTCTAAATTGTTGCTGAAAAAGAACACAACAAAACTGTCTTAATGTGTTTTTAACTTTTTTTTGAATTTTCTATTTTTTAGACACTGTTTCTCATTAACTTATTGCACTTCCAACTAAATGAATAAAGTTTTTAAAAAATGCGCAACTTCACATTTGCTACTTTAATAATAAATCTTGCAGTTTGGCATTTTTTTAATTCAATTAGATTTATTTAATTTAGAACAGCACAAAAAACTTTACGTGATATGTACTGCCACCAGCGCAGTAAGGTTTTTGAAGACGAATTTTGTTAATATAAATTGACGAATTAAGGGTTTCTTAAGAATAAAATTTTTAAGTGGAGGAGGGGGGGGGTTAAACTTAAAGTTTCCTTTCTTCTTGGCTACGATAAATATTTTAATGCTATCTGTAATA
Organism: Ryuthela nishihirai; assembly: GCA_038380435.1. Taxonomy (NCBI): domain Eukaryota; kingdom Metazoa; phylum Arthropoda; class Arachnida; order Araneae; family Heptathelidae; genus Ryuthela; species Ryuthela nishihirai. The sequence goes on along the minus strand of JAWZYU010000006.1, from coordinate 19,257,702 downwards.
ATATTTCAGTGGTTTAATAATGCCGGCCGTTTTTCTATTAAATAGAAAAGACAAACAATGACATAATCGAGTTTTGCTGTGATGGTCTGAATCTGACATTTTCCAATTTTTTGACCAAATATTTTTAGGCTCATAACCTAAGCGATTTTCTAAATTCATTTTACTCAATAGAAATGTAATTTCTGTTTTTTTAATCAATATTAATTCCTTAAAATATAGTGTTTCTTTTCCAATTCATTTTTCATTAGAAATGTGTGATATCGTTTTTAAGAGGTTAATATTTTTTTACGCGACTCTTTAAGAATATAGTTGGGGTTTTTTTTCTAGTGACGCTTCACTAAACTTGGGTTGGACGGGCTTTATCTTTATATATCATGTTTTATAATAACTGCATTTAACCTATTTTTGTTTCTACATTTATCAATGTTTCTTTTCTGTAAAAATGCGTTGCAAATATACTTATAAACAAGTAAAAAAACGCACTAAACATGGTATAATCATAATAAAGGAAAAAAAATGGAGATATGTCAATCAGATAAGGACGTTTCCTCTCTGCGGTGGATCACATAGGCCACTGACCTTGGGGCAGGACACTTTTTTTGCTACCCCAAATTTTTCAATAGCAGTAATTTTCTGTACCGCTAAGTTGTCAATTATATTATACTCCTCATTTGGAACTATATTGTAAAATTGCATTTATCTAAAATCAATGTTGGGTTAAGTACAGGCATATATTTATTATATGGCCAAATCCTTTTAATCTACGTATATGCAGTTGTTTAAGACTGAATATTAAAGTAAAATATTACACTACTGAGACTACGATGTAAATTAGAAAGTGGGCGCCATAAAATTATGATTTTAAGGATTTAATGGTGGAGAATATATTACCTTTTATAAGTTTTACTGAATGTAGAAATCTTAGTAACACGCTCGTATTTTTTTTTTTATTGCAGGTTTTTTTTGTTTGAAACTAAAAATACAATCGAGAAAAACATGACCATGACTTTGCCCACTATTTGAAGGTATAATAAAAAAATAAATAAATACCCCCTCAAGCAGCTGCTTGCCACAGAGGTCTGACAGGAGCCTGTCAGTTTATATGCCAAAGAAAAGAATTTTAAAAAGATGTTTAAATTTTTTTCAAGATACAGCTTCTGAAAAATATTTAAAACTCTTTACTCTGTGGTATCATTTTACGTGCCGTTCCATGGCCGAGTGGTTAACGCGCTTGGCTACTGATCTAAGGGACCTGGGTTCGAGCCCCGGATAAGGCATGGACGTGTGTGTCGTTTTTCTGCTGAGGTCCTGCCATCCTCTCAGACCTTCTACTATGGCATATAAACTGACAGGCTCCTGTCAGACCTCTGTGGCAAGCAGCTGCTTGAGGGGGTATTTATTTTATCATTTTACTGTAAATATTGAGTTTGTATTAATAATATTATAACTGTTTATTGTATACTCTATTTCGACACTTGCGGACAAGCTCATTAGCTTCGTGGGACTTGATTTTGTACCAAAATATTTATGGAAAATAAAAACTTGAATACGGCAGAAGAACAAGGAATAATACAGGAAATAGAGATGGTAACTGTGCAAATCATAATAAAGGTTCCCGGAGTCCAAGTACTAGGAATATATCTTTGTTGTCTTTAACAAAGCATTCAATGTGCATAGGGAGCTTACGACTAAACTTTTTCAGACTGTTTTGGGCGGGGGTGGCTCAGTCGGTAGCGCGACAGGCTCGTAATCTGTAGTTCCCAAGTTCGAGTTCCAGTTGGGTCAGCGTTGAGATTTATTTCCGCAAAATTACCCGCCCTGCCCACGGTCAGTAGGAAACACCGATGGGCTTGGAAAGATCACCGTCCGTCGGATGGAACGTTAAGCCGTGTACAATGTGCGAGAGAACCATACCATGTGCACTTTAAAGAACACGCTGGATGGCCTTGACGGGAGGCTACCATCTGTCTCCCAACAGCTGTTCCAGTGGTTCCCTCCCCCCAACCTTCTCTGAACCTTCGGGGTCCTTGTGACCTGGTTATTTAGCCCATGGTGTGCAAAAACGTGCCGCTCAGAGGTAAAACAACCCCACTTGTCTTTAACAATTACCAGTTCAGTTTCAACATCAGTTACATATCATATCCCACCCAGATACAAAGCATTAACATTGTTGTTGTTTCATTGTAAAATGGCTTTTTTGAGTAGGTATTATAGCTTTTCATCCCCCCCCCACCTTTGGACACACAGGACACACATTTCGTATCCGATCACATCTCGATTCAAAAACTTCTCACAGGAATATAGGCATTTAGAGAAATGCCCAGATGGCTACTCGTTGCACATGGCTCTTCCTTTCAAGCTGTTATAGAACCCAAAATTCTGAATCTGCAGACTTTTCAACATTTTTTCCGACAGTTTTATGTGTTATCAAGGTTCTATCGCCTCGATATTTCTCTAGAGGTTAGACATGGATTCGATTCCATCTAAAAATCCTGAAACACATATCTTTCTTTTATGCTCAACACGATAGCTTGTAGGTATTCTCTAACTTTTGTCTGGTGGGGTGTCTATAAATTGTTTATAATTCCCTTACGGAAAGAGCGTTTGAAAATGTCAAATTGCAAATCAGGTTTTTCCTCTAAAATTATTTAGTTTTTTTCACGTACAATTCGTCCAACTCTCCTTGTATTTACAATATTCATGCTACTTCCATTCCCTAAGCCCATGATGGGGAAATTATGGCTCAAGAGACATACTTTTATCCATCCCTCTAAGATTTTCGTAGGAATAGCTTCTGAACTGAAGTTGCCTTTTATTTTTGAGAATTTTAAAAATGCACTGCTAAACTGTAAACGAAGAGTTTGCTGAATTTGATTGCCGGCAGTCATGCACTTCCTCTCCATTTGCCAGTGGTCATTCACTTTCTCTCTATTTTCCAGTAGTCATTCACTTTCTCTCTATTTTCCAGTAGTCATTCACTTTCTTTCCATTTGCCAGTAGTCGTTCACTTTCGCTCCATTTGCCAGTAGTCATTCACTTTCTCTCCATTTGCCAGTAGTCATTCACTTTCTCACCATTTGCCAGTAGTCATTCACTTTCTCTCCATTTGCCAGTAGTCATTCACTTTCTCCCCATTTACCAGTAGTCATTCACTTTCTCTCTACTTTCCAGTAGTCATTCACTTTCTTTCCATTTCCCAGTATTTATTCACTTTCTCTCCAATTGCCAGTAGTCATTCACTTTCTCTCTATTTTCCAGTTGTCATTCACTTTCTTTCCATTTGCCAGTAGTCATTCACTTTCTCTCTACTTTCCAGTAGTCATTCACTTTCTTTCCATTTGCACTAGTCATTCACTTTCTCTCCAATTGCCAGTAGTCATTCACTTTCTCTCCAATTGCCAGTAGTCATTCACTTTCTCTCCATTTGCCAGTAATCATTTACTTTCTCTCCAATTGCCAGTAGTCATTCACTTTCTCTCCATTTGCCAGTAATCATTTACTTTCTCTCCAATTGCCAGTAGTCATTCACTTTCTCTCCATTTGCCAGTAATCATTCACTTTCTTTCCATTTGCCAGTAGTCATTCACTTTCTCCCCATTTACCAGTAATCATTCACTTTCTCTCTACTTTCCAGTAGTCATTCATTTTCTTTCCATTTGCCAGTATTTATTCACTTTCTCTCCAATTGCCAGTTGTCATTCACTTTCTTTCCATTTGCCAGTAGTCATTCACTTTCTCTCCAATTGCCAGTAGTCATTCACTTTCTTTCCATTTGCCAGTAGTCATTCACTTTCTCACCATTTACCAGTAGTCATTCACTTTCTCTCCATTTGCCAGTAGTCATTCACTTTCTCCCCATTTACCAGTAGTCATTCACTTTCTCTCTACTTTCCAGTAGTCATTCACTTTCTTTCCATTTGCACTAGTCATTCACTTTCTCTCCAATTGCCAGTAGTCATTCACTTTCTCTCCAATTGCCAGTAGTCATTCACTTTCTCTCCAATTGCCAGTAGTCATTCACTTTCTCTCCATTTGCCAGTAATCATTCACTTTCCCTCCAATTGCCAGTAGTCATTTACTTTCTCTCCATTTGCCAGTAATCATTCACTTTCTTTCCATTTGCCAGTAGTCATTCACTTTCTCTCCAATTGCCAGTAGTCATTCACTTTCTCTCCAATTGCCAGTAGTCATTCACTTTCTCTCCATTTGCCAGTAGTCATTCACTTTCTCCCCATTTTCATGCATTCATGCACTTAGTCTCCATTTGCCAGTAGTCATTCACTTTCTTTCCATTTGCACTAGTCATTCACTTTCTCTCCAATTGCCAGTAGTCATTCACTTTCTCTCCAATTGCCAGTAGTCATTCACTTTCTCTCCATTTGCCAGTAATCATTCACTTTCTCTCCAATTGCCAGTAGTCATTCACTTTCTCTCCATTTGCCAGTAATCATTCACTTTCTTTCCATTTGCCAGTAGTCATTCACTTTCTCTCCAATTGCCAGTAGTCATTAACTTTCTCTCCAATTGTCAGTAGTCATTCACTTTTTCTCCAATTGCTAGTAGTCATTCACTTTCTCTCTAATTGCCAGTAGTCATTCACTTTCTCTCCATTTGCCAGTAATCATTCACTTTCCCTCCAATTGCCAGTAGTCATTCACTTTCTCTCCATTTGCCAGTAATCATTCACTTTCTTTCCATTTGCCAGTAGTCATTCACTTTCTCTCCAATTGCCAGTAGTCATTCACTTTCTCTCCAATTGCCAGTAGTCATTCACTTTCTCTCCATTTGCCAGTAGTCATTCATTTTCTCCCCATTTTCATGCATTCATGCACTTAGTATCCATTTGCCAGTAGTCATTCACTTTCTCTCCATTTGCCAGTAGTCATTCACTTTCTCTCCATTTGCCAGTAATCATTCACTTTCTTTCCATTTGCCAGTAATCAATCATTTTCTTTCCATTTGCCAGTAGTCATTCACTTTCTCTCCAATTGCCAGTAGTCATTCACTTTCTCTCCATTTGCCAGTAGTCATTCACTTTCTCTCCATTTACCAGTAGTCATTCACTTTCTCTCCATTTACCAGTAGTCATTCACTTTCTTTCCATTTGCCAGTAGTCATTCACTTTCTCTCCAATTGCCAGTAGTCATTCACTTTCTCTCCATTTGCCAGTAGTCATTCACTTTCTTTACATTTGCCATAGTCATTCACTTTCTCTCCAATTGCCAGTAGTCATTCACTTTCTCTCCAATTGCCAGTAGTCATTCACTTTCTCTCCATTTGCCAGTAATCATTCACTTTCTTTCCATTTGCCAGTAGTCATTCATTTTCTCTCCAATTGCCAGTAGTCATTCACTTTCTCTCCAATTGTCAGTAGTCTTTCACTTTCTCTCCAATTGCTAGTAGTCATTCACTTTCTCTCCAATTGCCAGTAGTCATTCACTTTCTCTCCATTTGCCAGTAATCATTCACTTTCCCTCCAATTGCCAGTAGTCATTCACTTTCTCTCCATTTGCCAGTAATCATTCACTTTCTTTCCATTTGCCGGTAGTCATTCACTTTCTCTCCAATTGCCAGTAGTCATTCACTTTCTCTCCAAATGCCAGTAGTCATTCACTTTCTCTCCATTTGCCAGTAGTCATTCATTTTCTCCCCATTTTCATGCATTCATGCACTTAGTCTCCATTTGCCAGTAGTCATTCACTTTCTCTCCATTTGCCAGTAGTCATTCACTTTCTCTCCATTTGCCAGTAATCATTCACTTTCTTTCCATTTGCCAGTAATCAATCACTTTCTTTCCATTTGCCAGTAGTCATTCACTTTCTCTCCAATTGCCAGTAGTCATTCACTTTCTCTCCATTTGCCAGTAGTCATTCACTTTCTCTCCATTTGCCAGTAGTCATTCACTTTCTCTCCATTTACCAGTAGTCATTCACTTTCTCTCCATTTGCCAGTAGTCATTCACTTTCTTTCCATTTGCCAGTAGTCATTCACTTTCTCTCCATTTACCAGTAGTCATTCACTTTCTCTCCATTTACCAGTAGTCATTCACTTTCTTTCCATTTGCCAGTAGTCATTCACTTTCTCTCCAATTGCCAGTAGTCATTCACTTTCTCTCCATTTGCCAGTAGTCATTCACTTTCTCTCCATTTTCGTGCATTCATGCACTTCGTCTCCATTTGCCAGTAGTCATTCACTACCTCTTCATTTGCCAGTAGTCATTCACTTTCTCTCCATTTGCCAGTAGTCATTCACTTTCTCTCCATTTGCCAGTAGTCATTCACTTTCTTTCCATTTGCCTGTAGTCATTCACTTTCTCTCCATTTACCAGTAGTCATTCACTTTCTCCCCATTTTCATGCATTCATGCACTTCGTTTCCATTTGTCAGTAATCATTCACTTTCTTTCTATTTGCCAGTAATCATTCAATTTCTTTCCATTTGCCAGTAGTCATTCACTTTCTCTCCAATTGCCAGTAGTCATTCACTTTCTCTCCAATTGCCAGTAGTCATTCACTTTCTCTCCATTTGCCAGTAGTCATTCACTTTCTCTCCATTTACCAGTAGTCATTCACTTTCTCTCCATTTGCCAGTAATCATTCACTTTCTTTCCATTTGCCAGTAGTCATTCACTTTCTTTCCATTTGCCAGTAGTCATTCACTTTCTCCCCATTTTCATGCATTCATGCACTCCGTCTCCATTTGCCAGTAGTCATTCACTTTCTCTCCATTTGCCAGTAGTCATTCACTTTCTCTCCATTTGCCAGTAGTCATTCACTTTCTCTCCATTTGCCAGTAATCATTCACGTTCTTTCCATTTGCCAGTAATCAATCACTTTCTTTCCATTTGCCAGTAGTCATTCACTTTCTCTCCAATTGCCAGTAGTCATTCACTTTCTCTCCATTTGCCAGTAGTCATTCACTTTCTCTCCATTTACCAGTAGTCATTCACTTTCTCTCCATTTACCAGTAGTCATTCACTTTCTTTCCATTTGCCAGTAGTCATTCACTTTCTCTCCAATTGCCAGTAGTCATTCACTTTCTCTCCATTTGCCAGTAGTCATTCACTTTCTCTCCATTTTCGTGCATTCATGCACTTCGTCTCCATTTGCCAGTAGTCATTCACTACCTCTTCATTTGCCAGTAGTCATTCACTTTCTCTCCATTTGCCAGTAGTCATTCACTTTCTTTTCATTTGCCTGTAGTCATTCACTTTCTCTCCATTTACCAGTAGTCATTCACTTTCTCCCCATTTTCATGCATTCATGCACTCCGTCTCCATTTGCCAGTAGTCATTCACTACCTCTTCATTTGCCAGTAGTCATTCACTTTCTCTCCATTTGCCAGTAGTCATTCACTTTCTTTCCATTTGCCTGTAGTCATTCACTTTCTCTCCATTTACCAGTAGTCATTCACTTTCTTTCCATTTGCCAGTAGTCATTCACTTTCTTTACATTTGCCATAGTCATTCACTTTCTCTCCAATTGCCAGTAGTCATTCACTTTCTCTCCATTTGCCAGTAGTCATTCACTTTCTTTCCATTTACCAGTAGTCATTCACTTTCTCCCCATTTTCATGCATTCATGCACTTCGTCTCCATTTGTCAGTAATCATTCACTTTCTTTCTATTTGCCAGTAATCATTCAATTTCTTTCCATTTGCCAGTAGTCATTCACTTTCTCTCCAATTGCCAGTAGTCATTCACTTTCTCTCCAATTGCCAGTAGTCATTCACTTTCTCTCCATTTGCCAGTAGTCATTCACTTTCTCTCCATTTACCAGTAGTCATTCACTTTCTCTCCATTTGCCAGTAATCATTCACTTTCTTTCCATTTGCCAGTAGTCATTCACTTTCTTTCCATTTGCCAGTAGTCATTCACTTTCTCCCCATTTTCATGCATTCATGCACTCCGTCTCCATTTGCCAGTAGTCATTCACTTTCTCTCCATTTGCCAGTAGTCATTCACTTTCTTTCCATTTGCCAGTAGTCATTCACTTTCTTTACATTTGCCATAGTCATTCACTTTCTCTCCAATTGCCAGTAGTCATTCACTTTCTCTCCATTTGCCAGTAGTCATTCACTTTCTCTCCATTTACCAGTAGTCATTCACTTTCTCCCCATTTTCACGCATTCATGCACTTAGTCTCCATTTGCCAGTAGTCATTCACTTTCTCTCCATTTGCCAGTAGTCATTCACTTTCTCTCCATTTGCCAGTAATCATTCACTTTCTTTCCATTTGCCAGTAATCAATCACTTTCTTTCCATTTGCCAGTAGTCATTCACTTTCTCTCCAATTGCCAGTAGTCATTCACTTTCTCTCCATTTGCCAGTAGTCATTCACTTTCTCTCCATTTACCAGTAGTCATTCACTTTCTCTCCATTTACCAGTAGTCATTCACTTTCTTTCCATTTGCCAGTAGTCATTCACTTTCTCTCCAATTGCCAGTAGTCATTCACTTTCTCTCCATTTGCCAGTAGTCATTCACTTTCTCTCCATTTTCGTGCATTCATGCACTTCGTCTCCATTTGCCAGTAGTCATTCACTACCTCTTCATTTGCCAGTAGTCATTCACTTTCTCTCCATTTGCCAGTAGTCATTCACTTTCTTTCCATTTGCCTGTAGTCATTCACTTTCTCTCCATTTACCAGTAGTCATTCACTTTCTCCCCATTTTCATGCATTCATGCACTTCGTTTCCATTTGTCAGTAATCATTCACTTTCTTTCTATTTGCCAGTAATCATTCAATTTCTTTCCATTTGCCAGTAGTCATTCACTTTCTCTCCAATTGCCAGTAGTCATTCACTTTCTCTCCAATTGCCAGTAGTCATTCACTTTCTCTCCATTTGCCAGTAGTCATTCACTTTCTCTCCATTTACCAGTAGTCATTCACTTTCTCTCCATTTGCCAGTAATCATTCACTTTCTTTCCATTTGCCAGTAGTCATTCACTTTCTTTCCATTTGCCAGTAGTCATTCACTTTCTCCCCATTTTCATGCATTCATGCACTCCGTCTCCATTTGCCAGTAGTCATTCACTTTCTCTCCATTTGCCAGTAGTCATTCACTTTCTTTCCATTTGCCTGTAGTCATTCACTTTCTTTCCATTTGCCAGTAGTCATTCACTTTCTTTCCATTTGCCAGTAGTCATTCACTTTCTTTACATTTGCCATAGTCATTCACTTTCTCTCCAATTGCCAGTAGTCATTCACTTTCTCTCCATTTGCCAGTAGTCATTCACTTTCTCTCCATTTACCAGTAGTCATTCACTTTCTCCCCATTTTCACGCATTCATGCACTTCGTTTCCATTTGCCAGTAGTCATTCACTTTCTCTCCATTTGCCAGTAGTTATTCACTTTCTCTCCATTTGCCAGTAATCATTCACTTTCTTTCCATTTACCAGTAGTCATTCACTTTCTCTCCATTTTCATGCATTCATGCACTTCGTCTCCATTTGCCAGTAGTCATGCACCTCTCTATTTGTCAATAGTCATGCACCTCTCTATTTGTCAGTAGTCATGCACCTCTCTATTTGTCAGTAGTCTTGCACTCCTCTTCTCTACATTTGCCAGATTTAATTTTGTATAGCCTATGACAGTCCCCGCTTCAAAAGCTTTCATTTGACGGATAACTCCTTACTTTCGGCACTCGCTTTCTGGAGAAATAGCGGTACAATCGTTTCCTTATTTCCCCTTTTTAAGGGGAAGAAAGAATGGGGATTAAATTTTTAATAGCCTATGACACTAACTCGTCATAAACTTTCATTTGACATATAAATCATTAAGTTTGTCCGTCGCATTGGAAAGATATGGTGGAACAACTCTTTTGAGAAACTGACAAAGGAGGAACGAAATGCAACAGAAAGATAGATAATAATAAAAAATAACCTTCCAAAACATCTGAAAGAAATCACTAATACGTATTTATCGCGCTAATATTATATGACATTTTACTTAAAAGTGGTTTTATTAAATTTAATGCTTTGGCATAATGGTTATGCCACCCCCACCTTAGGGGGCGGGGGTGGCTCAGTCAGTAGCGCTCCAGGCTCGTAATCTGCAGTTCCGTGTTTCGAGTCCCACCTGGGTCAGCGTTGAGATTTATCTCCGCAAAACTCCCCGCCCTGCCAATGGTCAGTAGGTGACATCGATGGGCTTGGAAATGCCGTCCGTCGGATGGGATGTTAAGCCGTGGTCCGTGTACTCGTGTGTGCGGGAGAGCCATACCCTGTGCACGTTAAAGAACAGGCTGGATGGCTTTGACGGGAGGCTACCATCTGTTTCCTAACAGCTGTTCCAGTGGGTCCCCTCCCCCAACCGTCTCTGAGCCTTCGGGGTTCATGTGACCTTGCCATTTAGCCCATGATGTGCAAAAAACTGCCGCTCAGAGGTAGAACAACCCCACGTTAAAGAACACGCTGGATGGTCTTGACGGGAGGCTACCATCTGTCTCCCAACAGCTGTTCCAGTGGGTCCCCTCCCTCAACCTTCTCTGAGCCTTCGGGGTCCTTGTGACTGGCCATTTAGCCCATGGTGGGCAAAAAAGTGCCGCTCTGAGGTAAAACAACTCAACCCCCACCTTAACGTTATATAGGAGCAGAGTTGGCTGAGTCGTTAGTGCCTCAGGCTCAAATCTGCAGTTCTCAGGTTCGATTCCCAACTGAGTCAGTATTGCAATTTATTTCTCCATCCTGCTCTAGATGACAAAGAAAACTTCGATGGACTTGGAAAGGACGCCGTCCACCAGACGTGACGTCAAGTGTGTTCTTGTGGCGTTCACGAATAGCCTTGTGTACGTTAAAGAACACGCTGGATAGCTTTTATGGGAGGATTTCATCTGTCTCCTAACAACTGTCCAGGGTATCCCTTCCTCAACATTCTCTGATCCCTTGTGGTCCTTTGGGGCGGGGGTGGCTCAGTCGGTAGCGCACCAGGCTCGTAATCTGCAGTTCCCAGGTTCGAGTCCCAGCTGGGTCAGCGTTGAGACTAATCTCCACAAAACTTCCTGCCCTGCCCACGATCAGTAGGGGACACCGATGGGCTTGGAAAGGCCGTCGTCCGTCGGATGGGACGTTAAGCCGTGACCTCGTGTGCGGGAGAACCATACCCTATCACGTTAAAGAGCACGCTGGATGGCCTTGACGGAGGCTACCATCTGTCTCCTAACAGCTGATTCAGTGGGTCTCCTCCCCCAACCTTCTCTAAGCCTTCGGGGTCCATGTGACCTGGCCATTTAGCCCATTATGTGCAAAAAAGTGCCGTTTAGAGGTAAAACAACCAAACAACCCTTGTGGTCCTTGTGACCTGGTCATTTACCTCATTGTGTGCAAAAAAAGTGCCACTGAGAAGTAAAAAAAAAAATGACTTTGAAGAAGCAAATGGTTGAAAGAAAAAAGAAAGCTTGAAACAAATAAAAAAGTTGTGTTAATCCTCCACTTGGTGAGAAAGAGGACACAGATGGTTTTGGAAAGGCTGCCATCCATCGAATGAGTCATTAATCCTTAGAATCGCATACAGGAAAGCCATAACCTGTGCACACACGTTAAAGAACACGCCGGATGGCCTTGACGCCAGGCTTCCAACTCTCTTCCATTAACTATCTAGGGGGCGGGGGTGGCTCAGTCGGTAGCGCGTCAGGCTCGTAATCTGTAGTTCCCAGGTTCGAGTCCCAGCTGGGTCAGCGTTGAGATTTATCTCCGCAAAATTCCTCGCCCTGCCCACGGTCAGTAGGGGACACCGATGGGCTTGGAAAGGCCGCCGTCCGTCGGATGGGACGTTAAGCCGTGCCCCGTGTGCGGGAGAGCCATACCCTGTGCACGTTAAAGAACACGCTGGATGGCGTTGACGGGAGGCTACCATCTGTCTCCCAACAGCTGTTCCAGTGGGTCCCCTCCCCCAACCTTCTCTGAGCCTTCGGGGTCCATGTGACCTGGCCATTTAGCCCATGGTGTGCAAAAAAGTGCCGCTCAGAGGTAAGACAACACAACCCAATTAACTATCTAGTGGGCTCCTAACCTGGTCGGTGACCTTCGGGTCCTTGTGACCAGACCGTTTTGCCCATTGGGACCAAAAAAAAACGTAGCAAAGAAGTAAAACAACACTTAACGTTTTAATGGTGTGGGTGTCAGTATAGCAGTAAGACTATGACTGATTTAGTAGAATGTTCTTCCAGGAAAATTAGGTGTAGCTTCTTGGTTTTCTATGCTCACCATTGCAAGAAAAAAAGAGCATTTCTACTCTTTTGCACAAATAAGCGGGGTTTTGCTTTATTTTTCTACGTAATTATTTACGAAAACGAAAAAAAGAACGCTCCTGATGATTAATCATTCGAAACTAGATATTTAGTCTCATTAATAACGCCACAGCTTTAATTTTTATAGTGGAAAGTAAAGATTGAAAAAATCTGAAATTAATTACCATTGATCCTCGTTTTTTTCTCTCTTTTTTTTTAAAGGTGAAATGAGAGCTTTTACAGTTTTACCATTTCCGAGTGAATCTGAAGCTAACTTTTTGAACTCTTTCCATTTGGGCCTTTTTTTTTTCGTCCAGCACTGCCGAATACACTTGGCAGCTACTTGAAAAGATGCAGTTCCATGTTATGTCAATGGTAACTCATATACGGAACTAAATAACTCCTTAAATAAGCTTTCTATGATAAAATATGACTGAAAAGAAAGATATCAGTCGAATCTATTTCAGTCATGATTTTCATCAATATTCTTGGAGTAGTTCTCAGGTTCGAGTCCCAGCTGGGTGGGGCGGGGGTGGCTCAGTCGGTAGCGCGCCAGGCTCGCAATCTGTAATTCCCAGGTTCGAGTCCCAGCTGGGTCAGCGTTGAGTTTTATCTCCACAAAATTCCCCGCCCTGCCCACGGTCAGTAGGGGACACCGATGGGCTTGGAAAGGCCACCGTCTGTCGGATGGGACGTTAAGCCGTGGCCCCGTGTGCGGGAGAGCCATACCCTGTGAACGTTAAAGAACACGCTGGATGGACTTAACGGGAGGCTACCACCTGTCTACCAACAGCTGTTCCAGTGGGTCCCCTCCCCCAACCTTCTCTGAGTCTTCGGGGTCCATGTGATCAGGCCATTTAGCCCATGGTGTGCAAAAAAGTGCCGCTCAGAGGTAAAACAACCCAACCCAGCTGGGTCAGCGTTGAGATTTATCTACGCAAAACTCCCCGCCCTGCCCACGGTCAGTAGGGGACACTGATGGGCTTGGAAAGGACCGATGGGCTGACTGTTCGTTAAGCCGTGACCTTGTGTGCAGGAGAGCCATACCCTGTGCTCGTTAAAGAACTCGTTGGATGGTCTTAACGGGAGGCTATCAACCTTCTTTGAGCCTTCGGGGTCCATGTGACCTAGCCATTTAGCCCATTTTGTGGAAAAAATGCTGCTCAGAGGTAAAACAATCCAACAATATCCGTTCAGTACTTAAAGAATTATGGAAGCTGAAGCATTTATCAAATTAGCTCGTTCTGACAAAAAAAAAAATAAATACCCCCTCAAGCAGCTGCTTGCCACAGAGGTCTGACAGGAGCCTGTCAGTTTATATGCCACAGTAGGAGATCTGAGAGGATGGCAGACAAAAACATTAAAAAATTGGAGAAAAATTAATCTGATTTTCGCACGAACTGATAAAAATAAACTTGTACGAGTCAGTAAAATTTATTATAACGATTATTGCTTTGGTTTTATTTGCTTTATTAACTTTTAAATCAATTATTAAACTGGCATTGTTGCTGCTAAATATACGAATTTCCTTAACTCTAAATAGCGAAAGAACATTTGTAGAAAAATCGAGATTTGGAATAGATTTCATTGAGAACTTTAAATTATCATCAGTCACATTTTTTTCGAACTAATTCCGTCCTCTAAATTTGCGCATCCATCCCGTAACAGTGCATACGAACAAGCATGATCCCAATATACTTATTAGAATTCGGCATGAATTGTTTTAACGTCGTCCCCAAACTACATCCTTCTGAAAATGTAAAATATTCCCCATTTTTAGTAGGCTCCGTAGCAACAACGCGCAGATTTCGCCGACCGAACTTTACGCATCACCACGAAGAGAGTAATGATGATACGACCTATGTTTTTGACACCTAATGACAAGTTTATACAAGCTTTTAAACAAGTCGTAGCTCGTTAGCTTCGGAAGAACGAGTGCAAATCTACAGACACGTGTCAAGAACTTTTTTTAAACACCCTCCGTATTATGCACGAAATTACCAAACTACCACTAGAATCGGTTGGGTTGTTTTATCTCTGAGCGGCACTTTTTTGTACACCATGGGCTAAATGACCAGGTCACATGGACCCCGAAGGCTCAGAGAAGGTTTGGGGAGGGGACCCACTGGAACAGCTGTTGGGAGACAGATGGTAGCCTCCCGTCAAGGCCATCCAGCGTGTTCTTTAGCGTGCACAGGGTATGGCTCTCCCACACACGGAGACACGGCTTAACGTCCTATCCGACGGACGGCGATCTTTCCAAGACCATCGGTGTCCCCTACTGACCGTGGGCAGGGCGGGGAATTTTTGCAGAGATAAATCTCAACGCTGACCCAGCTGGGACTTGAACCTGGGAACTACAGATTACGAGCCTGGCGCGCTACCGACTGAGCCACCCCCGCCCCCACTAGAATCGGAAACTATTACTATAGTTATTACTCAGTCACTTAATTTAAATATGAAAAACCTTCTTGCATTGAATAAAAGATTATCTTATCGTCTTATCTACCATATCTTAGAACCGGAATTGATTTTCAAATTTACATCGGGGCGGGGGTGGCTCAGTCAGTAATGCGCCAGTCTCGTAATCTGTAGTTCCCAAGTTCGAGTTCCAGCTGGGGCGGAAGAGCCATACCCTGTGCACGTTAAAGAACACGCTGGATGGCCTTGACGGGGGGGGGGGCTACCATCTGTCTCGCAACAGCTGTTCCAGTGGATCCCCTCCCCAACCTTCTCTGAGCCTCTGAGCCTTCGGGGTCCATGTGACCTGGCCATTTAGCCCATGGTGTGCAAAAAAGTGCCGCTCACAGGTAAAACAACCCAACCAATTTAACAACATATAAAGTTTCGAAATGTTTCGCAAACATGTCGAAAAATTAGCAAAACTACCAAAATGTGTTTCTTTTTTCTTCTGTTACACGAGATAAAAGTTTTCTGCATTTGATCGAAAAAAAAAATGTTAAAACCAAACAACACGAAAGTTCAATCTTTAGGCATGAAATAATTTCACGACTTCGTGCTTCCTATGCAACGTAAACCTCCCAAGTCGGAAATAAAAAAGCATTTCACCTGTCATTCGAGTAACTGTTTTGTTCAGAGACTTAACAAGAAAATAACGCTGGAGGAAAATTCGAAACTGTACGAAAGAGAAAGTTCATCACCTCATAGACCTTCCTCATCAGTCTCGGCGGACTTTAAAAGCAGGAGTTGGCAGAGGATGTAAAGATACAATAAAACCTTTAATCCCCGTCTGGGGAGTGGAAAGAAGTCGGTGGCAGTTCCCCACACTCTTCCTCTGAATGAGAAAGATAAATACAGGCACTGACAGCCAAAGGTAACCTCCAACAGCAAATTCACCAGGCCTGTTGTCGTAGACTAGCGTCAGTGTAATTCCCCGGAGTGCTGAGCATAGACGTTTATGTGACACTGGAGTCTTCCTAATAGCGAACGCCTGTCAGATATTTAGTTACCACTGCTATCGGTTAAAGATTAATCAAGGAACGAAAGAAGTCTTTATCTTCAGTCTCTCTCGTAAAAAAAATCGTTAAAAAATTCCTTGCTGTTCGCTTTTTTTTTGCCAGGAAAAATTGCAGCAGGTGACAAAAAAAAGATTTTTTCGCTTATTTAAAAAAAAATGGAGTTTTAAATTAAGTTCCGAACTTGGAAACACTTTAAGTTTATTACACATGTATTTAAGTGGAGTTTTAAGCTCCCAAGAGACCAGCTGTTTAATACAAGGTTTAATTAAATATTTTAGCATTTTAATTCCAAGGAAGGTTCGTAACTAAAAGCGTCTCATTTACAGTATAGTGCTCATTGCATGTTCTTGCTGGTTTTTAAATATGCAATGAAAAACATATTATTAGGTTGTTATAATAGTTCATTTAGAATTGCTGATATTTAGAAAACCACTAAATTTTAAAATCTGCAAATAATAGCATTAATTAAAAAGACGTTGAAGTACGGAATCATAGGTTGGGTTGTTTTACCTCTGAGGGGAACTTTTTTCCACACCATGGGCTAAATGGCCAGGTCACATGGACCCCGAAGGCTCAGAGAAGGTTGGGGGAGAGGATCCACTGGAACAGCTGTTGGGAGACAGATGGTAGCCTCCCGTCAAGACCATCCAGCGTGTTCTTTAACGTGCACAGGGTATGGCTCTCCCGCACACGGGGCCACGGCTTAACGTCCCATCCGACGGACGGCGGCCTTTCCAAGCCCATCGGTGTCCCCTACTGACCGTGGGCAGGGCGGGGAATTTTGCTGAGATAAATCTCAACGCTGACCCAGCTGGGACTCGAACCTGGGAACTACAGATTACGAGCCTGGCGCGCTACCGACTGAGCCACCCCCACACGGAATCATGAATATCGGTGTTAAATATTTTGAAACAAAAATTGTAAAAATGTTCAGTAGTAATAATTAGCGGCATAGAACTTATTAAATGGGTATTTATTTTTAAGAACAGGCCCGAAACTAAGAACATGCTGGATGGCCTTGACGGGAGGCTACCATCTGTCTCCCAACAGCTGTTCCAGTGGGTCCCCTCCCCAACCTTCTCTGAGCCTTCGGGGTCCATGTGACCTGGCCATTTAGCCCATGGTGTGCAAAAAAGTGCCACTCAGAGGTAAAACAACCCAACCATTTAATCAAATAAATATACATTTTAGAAGTTTGCGAAGCGATTATTTCGATATTAAACAATTAGGAATGAATTTTATAAAACAAGATAATTGTTAAATATTTCAGCTTCCATCGGTAAATACTGAACGAAGATTGTTGAAAATAGAAAACTAAATAGATTTTGTTGCGGTCTTTAACTTATCTTCGCTCACACTTTTGCATTTAATTCATATTTTAAAAGTTATTGAGTTGGGTTGTTTTACCTCTGAGTGGCACTTTTTTTTTACAAAATGGGCGAAATGGCCAGGTCACAAAAACTCCCAAGGTTCAGAGAATATTGGTGGAAGGAGACTCACTGGACAGCTGTTGGGAGACAGAGGGTAGTCTCCCGTCAAGGCCATCCAGCGTGTTCTTTAATGTGCACAGGGTATGGCTCTCCTGCATATGGGGCCAAGGCTAAACATCGCATCCGACAGGTGGCTGCCTTTTCAAGCCCATGGGTATCCCCTACTAACCGAGGGCAAGGCGGGGAGTTTTGTGGAGATAAATCTCAACGCTGGCCCAGGCGGGACTCGAACCAGGAAACTGTAGATTACGAGTCTTGCGCGCTACCGACTGAGAACCCTCCACGCCTAGCACATTTGGGTCTCGAACTTTCGAACTACAGAAATCGCTAGGGGTTTCCCAAGTGGATAGGGTTGTGTTGGGTTGTTTTACCTCTGAGCGGCACTTTTTTGCACACCATGGGCTAAATGGCCAGGTCACATGGACCCCGAAGGCTCAGAGAAGGTTGGGGGAGGGGACCCACTGGAACAGCTGTTGGGAGACAGATGGTAGCCTCCCGTCAAGGCCATCCAGCGTGTTCTTTAACGTGCACAGGGTATGTCTCTCCCGCACAAGGGGCCACGGCTTAACGTCCCATCCGACGGACAGCGGCCTTTCCAAGCCCATCGGTGTCCCCTACTGACCGTGGGCAGGGCGGGGAATTTTGCGAAGATAAATCTCAACGCTGACCCAGCTGGGACTCGAACATGGGAACTACAGATTACGAGTCTGGCGCGCTACCGACTGAGAACCCTCCACGCCTAGCACATTTGGGTCTCGAACTTTCGAACTACAAAAATCGCTAGGGGTTTCCCAAGTGGATAGAGACCGGACTCTCTATCTACTTGGGCAACCTCTAGCGATTAGGGTAAACCCTGCACTAGCGCATCAGAAATGAGACTTTCTGACTAAAATTCCTGAACATTTTCTTCATCATTTTCAACATGCTTATCACTATTAATAATTCGGGCCCTGAATTACTTCTCTTGCATGTGACTTAAGCTTAGAAGATGTGTCACGGATTCAGACATTTCAATTTCCGTTTACGTTTAATGGCTGAGCTGTTCAATTCAGATACTTCCCTTTATTGTCCTTATAGAGTTTTCCATTCACTTAAGCTCCATGCTGGGGAGCATTGTCATTTAGTCACATAGATGGCTGAATGCCAAATAAACGGAGCAACTGCCAACTAAAGCACTAGGAAACATTTGACGATGCATATTTCTACGTATTTATCTGCATTCATTATTTGCGATACAGTCCACGTCTGTCAATTCCACGAGTTCACATTCATTATACACCATCGTGAATGAAAGATACTTTAGTCTACTAACGACGAAACTTCAATAGAATACTTTTCAAATAGGAGTCAAGTCCTTAATCATTAATTGTCGGCACAATAATGTAAACATCTAAGCTTCCTCTTTTCATTGTGTAAATCAATGAACCTCAGCCTTTATCTTGAGCAGAATAACTTGAAAAGAATCTTCCTTTAAGACTCTATGGAATAACCAATGGGGCAAAGAAATGGAAAATGGTATCTATAAAAGCTTGACTTTGAGAGTTAGCTTTTATATTATATTTCACTGCACGGCTGTTAAGAGACAAATGAGTTGAATAGTTTTACCCCTGAGCAATACATTTTCTGCTGACTTCGGACTCGGTCATTTCTTCTGACTCGGTCAGAAAAAGGTTGAGGGAAACCGACTGAGGTTGCTACCGACTGAGCCACTCCCGCCCCATCAATTAGGGCTCAGAGAAAATTTCTTCTCACTCGGTCAGAAAAAGGTTGAGGGAAACCGACTGAGGTTGCTACCGACTGAGCCACCCCCGCCCCATCAATTAGGGCTCAGAGAAGATTTCTTCTCACTCGGTCAGAAAAAGGTTGAGGGAAACCAACTGAGGTTGCTACTGACTGAGCCACCCCCGCCTCATCAATTAGGGCACAGAGAAGATTTCTTCTCACTCGGTCAGAAAAAGGTTGAGGGAAAACGACTGAGCCACCCCCGCCCCATCAATTAGGGCTCAGAGAAGATTTCTTCTCACTCGGTCAGAAAAAGGTTGAGGGAAACCGACTGAGGTTGCTACCGACTGAGCCACCCCCGCCCCATCAATTAGGGCTCAGAGAAGATTTCTTCTCACTCGGTCAGCAAAAGGTTGAGGGAAACCAACTGAGGTTGCTACAGACAGAGCCACCCCCGCCCGATCAATTAGGGCTCAAAGAAGATTTCTTCTCACTCGGTCAGAAAAAGGTTAAGGGAAACCGACTGAGGTAGCTACCGACTGAGCCACCCCCGCCCCATCAATTAGGGCTCAGAGAAGATTTCTTCTCACTCGCTCAGAGAAGGTTGATGGAGGGGGATCCACTGAACAGCTATTGGATATATATGGAATCCTCCCGTCAAGGCTATCTAGCGTATTCTCTAAAGTGCACAGGATATGCCTCATCTGAACATGACACCTCTGCTTTACGTCCCATCCAACGAACGGAGGAGAGGCCTTACCAAACCCATTCTGGGAGAAGTCAGAGTAGCGATTTAGCGGAGATAAATCTCAATGCTGGCTCAATTGGGACTGAAACTTTGGAACCACACATTACGAGTCTGACGCATTAGAGACGGAGCATTTCGTCACTCTGACCATCTTTAGAATACTAAAGACACGAACAAAGATCAGAACAATAATATTTGGTCTTTATAGACGTTAGTATTTCTTTTACCTCTGAGAGATACTTTTTTGTCCACAATGGACTAAATGGATATCACAAGGACCTCAAGAGCTCAGAGAAGGTTGAGGAAAGCTACCCACTGGACAGCTGTTAACAGACAGATGATAGCCTCCCTTCAAGGCCTGGGGCGGTGGTGGCTCAGTCGGTAGCGCGCCAGGCTTGTAATCTGTAGTTCCCAGGTTCGAGTCCCAGCTGGGTCAGCGTTGAGATTTATCTCCGCAAAATTCCCCGCCCTGCCCACGGTCAGTAGGGGACACCGATGGGCTTGGAAAGGCCGCCGTCCATCGGATGGGACGTTAAGCCGTGGCCCCGTGTGCGGGAGAGCCATACCCTGTGCACGTTAAAGAACACGCTGGATGGCCTTGAAGGGAGGCTACCATCTGTCTCCCAACAGCTGTTCCAGTAGTGGGTCCCCTCCCCCAACCTTCTCTGAGCCTTCGGGGTCCATGTGACCTGGCCCTTTAGCCCATGGTGTGCAAAAAAGTGCCGCTCAGAGGTAAAACAACCCAACCCTTCAAGGCCACCCAGCATGTTCTTTAATCTGCACAAGGTACGGCTTTCCTGCACGCGGCATTACGTCTCATCCGACAGACGGCGTCTTTTACAAACCTATCGGTGTTCCTTTTCTCACCGAGTGGAAGTTTCGCAGAAATAAATCTCAGTGTTGGCACAGGTGAGACTCGAATCTGGGAATTGCAGATTGTGAGCTCTACATGACTATCATAAATTTAAACTTACCACCAACCAAAAAGATAGTTTCCCACTATTGAAAATACGAAGGTACCTTTTGATAACATGTCAGGGATTCTAGCACTGAGTTATCGAATGCTGATCCTGGTTAGTTTCATTTACCCGCCCCCCCGCCCAGTGGGTTGAGTTGGGTGTTTTACCTCTGAGCGGCACTTTTTTGCACGCCATGGGCTAAATGGCCAGGTCACATGGACCCCGAAGGCTCAGAGAAGGTTGGGGGAGGGAACCCACTGGAACAGCTGTTGGGAGACAGATGGTAGCCTCCCGTCAAGGCCAGTCCGGACCGTCCGGCGTGGTCTTTAACGTGCACAGGGTATGGCTCTCCCGCAACGGGGCCACGGCTTAACGTCACATCCGACGGACGGCGGCCTTTCCAAGCCCATCGGTGTCCCCTACTGACCGTGGGCAGGGCGGGCAATTTTGCGGAGATAAATCTCAACGCTGACCCAGCTGGGACTCGAACCTGGGAACTACAGATTACGATCCTGGCGCGCTACTGACTGAGCCCCCCCACCCCCCCCCACCCCCAGTGTCTGCCACGAAATTCCTGAGATAATTAAACGGATAATCTTTCTCTTGCTAAGCGCAGCTGGAACACCTTTTCCCTAATTGATGGGGCGGGGGTGGCTCAGTCGGTAGCGCACCAGGATCGTAATGTACATTTCCTAGGTTCGAGTCCAACTGAGCTAGCGTTTAAATTTATCTCCCGAAAACTCCCCGCCCTGCCCTCGGTCAGTAGGAGACACCCGATGGGCTTGGAAAGGTCGCCATCCATCGGATGGGACGTTAAGACATGGCTCCGTCTGTAGCGCACCAGAATCGTAATGTGCAGTTCCTAGGTTCGAGTCCCAACTGAGCTAGTGTTGAGATTTATCTCCCAAAAACTCCCCGCCCTACCCTCGGTCAGTAGGAGACACCCGATGGACTTGGAAAGGTCGCCATCCATCGGATGGGACGTTAAGCCGTGGCTCCGTGTGCGAGAGATTTTGCAATTTAAAGAACACGCTGGATGGCCCTGACGGTAGGCTACCATCTGTCTCCCAACAGCTGTGACAGTATATCCCTCCCTCAACTTTCTCTGAGCCATAGGAGCCCATTATGCGTAAAAACAGTGCCGCTCGGAGGCAAAACAACCAATAACCAACTCCTATTTTATTTTTCATCCATTTGGTTTGGGGCGGGGGTGGCTCAGTCGGTAGAGCGCCAGACTCGTAATCGTAGTTCCCAGGTTCGAGTCCCAGCTGGGTCAGCGTTGAGATTTATCTCCGCAAAATTCCCCGCCCTGCCCACCGTCAGTAGGGGACACCGATGGGCTTGGAAAGCCACCGTCCGTCGGATGGGACGTTAAGCCGTGGGTCCGTGTGTGGGAGAGCCATACCCTGTACACGTTAAAGAACACGCTGGATGGCCTTGACGGGAGGCTACCATCTGTCTCCCAACAGCTGTTCCAGTGGGTCCCCTCTCCCAACCTTCTCTGAGCCTTCGGGGTCCATGTGACCTGGCCATTTAGCCCATGGTGTGCAAAAAAGTGCCGGTCAGAGGAAAAACAACCCAACCCAAATCCATTTGGTTTATCTGGACCCATCACAAGAAACTACTCTGCTCCTATCATCAACTACTAAAACTGTAACAATTAATTCTTCTTCGTAAAGTTTAACCAGTAGGTTATTCTTCCTTCATCAAAAGTAATACAGGCAAGCATTGGAGGCAGGAGTTAGCTCAGTCGATAGCGCGTCAGACTCCTAAACTGCAGTTCGGAAATTCGGGTCCAATTTGTTCCAGAGTTGAGATCTATCTCCGTTAAACCCCAACCTTGTCCCCGGTCGGAAAGGGGAGACCAATGGGTTTGGAATGCTCTCTGACCATTCCAAACCCATCGGTCGCCCCTTTCCGATCATCGTCCGTCGTCCATCGAAATGAAGGTTAAGCCGTGTCCGCCGTCGTCCGTCGAAATGGACGTTAAGCCGTGTCCGCCGTCGTCCGTCGAAATGGACGTTAAGCCGTGTCCACCGTCGAAATGGACGTTAAGCCGTGTCCGCCGTCGTCCGTCGAAATGGACGTTAAGCCGTGTCCACCGTCGTCCGTTGAAATGGACGTTAAGCCGTGTCCACCGTCGTCCGTTGAAATGGACGTTAAGCCGTGTCCACCGTCGTCCGTCGAAATAGACGTTAAGCCGTGTCCACCGTCATCCGTCGAAATGGACGTTAAGCCGTGTCCACCGTCGAAATGGACGTTAAACCGTGTCCGCCGTCGTCCGTCGAAATGGACGTTAAGCCGTGTCCACCGTCGTCCTTTGAAATGGACGTTAATCCGTGTCCGCGGTCGTCCGTCGAAATGGACGTTTAACCGTGTCCGCCGTCGTCCGTCGAATTGGACGTTAAGCCGTGTCCACCGTTGTCCGTCGAAATGGACGTTAAGCCGTGTCTCTGCGTGCAGGAGAGTGCATACCCTATATATACATTATGGGACCCTCTGGACGGCCTTGAACGTAGGCTTTCATCTGTCTCCTAACAGCTGTACAGTGGAACCCCTAACCTTCTCTGAGTCTTTGAGCAACTCAACCCATGCAGACATCGTGATTCCTAATGAAATTGTTTTGTTTTTCCAACTCTCCTTCCTTTCTCTCGCGCATGTTTCCAACATCCAATTTTATTCTTAATCTCAAAGATGAATTTTTGTTAGTGTTTTCCCAACTCGTAATCACTTAGCCGACTCGAAACAACAGCTTTGAACACAAACTCTCTGCTCTTGGTGACCTCAAACAATAAAAAGGACAGAAGAGCAACGACGGGGAAAAGCAACTACGGACGCATGAAAAGAAGATGAAGATGCAGCAAAAAAAAAAGTGAAAGAATCTTACTCTCACTGCATCTATAATGAAAGCCAACACGTTGCCGTCCTTCGAAGCTGTGTTTACACTGTGTCCGCAGTCATAATTCAGTCGCGGCGAGTGCATCAACTATTCCACGTTAAGTCCTACGCATGAACTAGAGAAGAAGCCCATCTAGGTGAGTGGTGGACTGGCAGTAAAGCATAGCCATTGCCTTAGCTCGTCAGCGCTCTATATTAAAACGTTAATTAAATACAAACAAGGGGAAATGAGGAGGCAGACTTGAGGACGACTTTGTGTGCTGGGGAAAGTCAGCGTGGGATGCGGAGGAAGCAGCCTTTGTGCGAGGTAGACTGATGGGACTTTTGCGAGTTAACTAGCAAGCTGGGGATGACGTAGAATTCTTGTTGCGTTTAGTCTTTGTTTTCTTTGTAATTCGTGCTCTGCGACCGTTACAATTTTTTTTTTTCATTTTCAATTTTCTCTCTTTTCTGCCTTTCACGATTTTGTTTTTACGTAGAGAGAAAAATATCGACTGTTATTCTCTTAGTTAATAGAAAGTTGACTTATTTTACCCCCGCGATCCGGGTCGGGGGTGGCTCAGTCGGTAGAGCGCCAAGATTGTAATCTGCAGTTCCCAGGTTCGAGTCCCAGCTGGGTCAGCGTTGAGACTTATCTCCGCTAAACTCCCCGCCCTGCCCACGTTCAGTGGGGGATACCGATGGGCTTAGAAAGGCCGCCGTTCGTCGGATGGGATGTTAAGCCTTGGCCCGTGTGCGGGAGAGCCATACCCTGTGCACGTTAAAAAACACGCTGGATGGCCTTGACGGGAGGCTACCATCTGTCTCCCAACAGCTGTTCCAGTGGGTCCCCTCCCCTAACCTTCTCTGAGCCTTCGGAGTCCATGTGACCTGGCTATTTAGATCATGGTGTGCAAAAAAGTGCCGCTTAGAGGTAAAACAACCCAACCCAACCCAGGTTCGAGTCCCAGCTGGGTCAGCGTTGAGACTTATCTCCGCTAAACTCCCCGCCCTGCCCACGTTCAGTGGGGGATACCGATGGGCTTAGAAAGGCCGCCGTTCGTCGGATGGGATGTTAAGCCTTGGCCCCGTGTGCGGGAGAGCCATATCCTGTGCACGTTAAAGAATACGCTGGATGGCCTTGACGGGAGGCTACCATCTGTCTCCCAACAGCTGTTCCAGCTGGTCTCCTCCCCCAACCTTCTCTGAGCCTTCGGGGTCCCTGTGACCTGGCCATTTAGCCCATGATGTTCAAAAAAGTGTCGCTCAGAGGTAAAACAGCCTAACCCCCGCGATTCACTTTTGTTCACACATTGGGCTAAATGACCAGGTCAATAGGGATACCAAGGGCTCAGAGATGGTTGAGAAGGGGATTTAATGGAGAGATGGTGATAGGAGACAGATGGAAGTCTCCCGTCATAATGTGTTCTTTAACGTATCTGTACGGCTCTCCTGCACAAGGGACGATGACTTCGCATTCGACAGAAAATTTCAAAACCAGTCCGGGTTCCCTTTCCGACCGGTTGGCAAGGTGGAGTTTAACGGGAATAAATCTCGAAGCTAGCATAGCTAAGCATAGTAAATGCAGTAGTGGCAACAGATTACGAGCCTATGGCGCTGCTAAATGAGCCAAACTTCAGATTATGAGCCTGTGGTGCTCCCAAATGAACCAGCCCTCAAATTACGAGCCCGTGACATTGCCAAATGAGCCATTCTTCGGATTACGAGACTGTGGTGCCAACCCTCAGTTTACGAGCCGATGGCATTGTCAAGTGACTTCAAATCACGAGTCTGTGTCGCTGCCAAATGAACCATCCCTCATATTAGGAGCCTATGGTGCTGCCAAATGAGCCATCCTTCTGATTACAAGCCTGTGGCATTGCCATATGGGCCATTCTTTAGATTACGAGCCTGCGGTGTTGCCAATGAGCCATCCCTCAGATTAGGAGCCTATGGTGCTGCCAAATGAGCCATCCTTCAGATTACAAGCCTGTGGCATTGCCATATGGGCCATTCTTCAGATATCGAGCCTGTAGTGCTGCCAATGAGCCATCCCTCAGATTAGGAGCATGTGGTGCTGCTAAATGTGCCATCTTTCCGATTACGATGGCCTGTGGAGATCCTGTGGTGCGGGCTTGTGGACCAAATGAACCAATCCTCCAACCCAGTTCTCAAATTTTCAAATGGTTAGCAATATGAAATAAAAATAAATAAACAAATAATTAAAGTTCATAATTTTTATTTCAATGATGATAATTAACTCATCAATGATTATCAAATGATTATGATATCAAATGATTAATAATTAATGAAAACACATTTGCCTCTCTGAAAACAACTGTTAGTCTCTGAATTATAATGGGATAAATAGTTATCGGGTTGAATCTTTTTGCTTCTGAGAGGCAATTGTTTTTTCACCCACTGGGTTAAATGGCCACATCACAAAATCCCCAAAACAAAGAGAAATTTGGGAACCCACTGAACAGGTGTTATTAGGCATACGTAACCTCTAATCAATGCCATCCAGCGTGTCCTTTAGCGTGCACTGGGTATGATTCTCCTGAACACGGGGGGCGGGGGTGGCTCAGTCGGTAGCGCGCCAGGCTCGTAATCTGTAGTTCCCAGGTTCGAGTCCCAGCTGGGTCAGCGTTGAGATTTATCTCTGCAAAAATTCCCCGCCCTGCCCACGGTCAGTAGGGGACACCGATGGGCTTGAAAAGGCCGCCGTCCGTCGGATGGGACGTTAAGCCGTGGCCCCGTGTGCGGGAGAGCCATATCCTGTGCACGTTAAAGAACACGCTGGATGGCCTTGACGGGGGGCTACCATCTGTCTCCCAACAGCTGTTCAGGTGGGTCCCCTCCCCCAACCTTCTCTGAGCTTCGGGGTCCATGTGACCTGGCCATTTAGCCCATGGTGTGCAAAAAAGTGCCGCTCAGATGTAAAACAACCCAGCGTGTCCTTTAACGTGCACTGGGTATGATTCTCCTGAACACGGACCACGGCTTAACGTCTTATCAGATGGACGGCGGTCTTTTCAAGCCCATCGGTGTCCCTTAATGACCGAGCACAGGCTGAGAGTTTAGCGGAGATAAATATCAACCCTGGCGCGCTACCGACTGAGCCACATCCCACACCATGAAGTAAAGGCAACAGTACAGATATGAGGCATCACCTTTGCTTACCACTCGTTTCACATTTGTTAACTTGAATTTCAAGCTTGTGAGCAGCGCTTTCCCCTCCGATTTAGTGGTCCATAAAAATTCCTTGAAAAATAACGAAAATATTTGTAAGTTTAATAATGTTTTGCATCCATTACACATAATAGCATTCTCAAGGGGGGTAAAGTCATGTTTCTCCACACCAGCCCTTAAGATCAACACTGATCCCTAATATGAACAATGCAGGGTAGCTCTATTGTCATACCACTAGTGTTTAACATAGTCGCAGAAAAAATTCGAACAGTTATCGTGGACGAGTTTCTCTTTTCTTTGTCTTTAGAAACCTGTGTCCTTTTCTCTTAGCCATCGTGATTTTGAAACCTGTGGCCTACAACATGCACACGTTTTGTTAAACCCTAAGGAAAATCATAGCAGCATAGTAATACGGAGGATGTTTGGGTTCTTGAACATCTGAGCGGCATTTTTTTGCACACCATGGGCTAAACGGCCAGGTCACAAGGACCCCGAAGGCTCAGAGTAGGTTGCGGAAGGGGACCCACTGGAACAGCTGTTGGGAGACAGATGGTAACCTCCCGTCAAGGCCATGCTGCGTGTTCTTTAACGTGCACAGGGTATGGCTCTTCCGCACACGGAGCCACGGCTTAACGTCCCATCCGACGGACTGCGGCCTTTCCAAGCCCATCCGTGTCTTCTACTGATCGTGGGCTGGGAGGGGAATTTTGCGGAGATAAATCTCAACGCTGACCCAGCTGGAACTCGAACCTGAGAACTACAGATTACGAGCCTGGCGCGCTGCCAACTGAGTCACCACCGCCCTACGGAGAATGGTGAAATGGCCCAAATAGCAAAATCTGCCGTCAACAATGCCCCCTCAGAAAAGCGATTTCGTGGCGGTAATGAAAGGGGAACCCATTGAACAAGTGTTATGAGGCATATGAAAATCTCCGGTCAAGTTTAACGGGAATATTCTTTAAGTATATTCTTTAAGTTCACAGGGTGTGGCTCACATTGAGCCATGGCTTAACCTCCTTTCCGATGGACGGAGGTATTTCCAATCCCATCGGTATCTTTTTATGACCTAGGGCAGGTTGGAAGGGCAGGTAGGGCAAACCTGACGTCCAACAGCAAGAACCTCTGACAACAGTGATCCCTGACATAAGGATTTTGCTGCGGTATAGTCAGTACCGGAGAATTTGCGAAAGGACCCTAACAGCAAAAACTTCTGAAATCCGTTCTCTCTCAGAAAATGATTTCGTGGAGGCATAGGTAGATGGAGGATTAACAAAGGACCTCTAACAGGAAAAACTGTTGAAAATTGTGCTCCCTTAAAAAATGGCTTCGTGGAGGCATAATCAATACGGAATTTTATGAAAGGACCTCTAAAAGCATAAACTGTTGATAACAGCGATCCTTGATAAAATTATTTTTTGGCAGTATAGTCATTACCGAGGATTGTGAAAGGATCCCAAAAAGCAAAAACTTCTGACAAGAGTTGACCCCTGTTTGGAGGTCCTTTCATAAAAATCCATATTGATTATGCCGCCACGAAGCCACTTTTTAAGGGAGCACAATTGTCAACAGTTCTTCCTGTTGGAGGTCCTTTGTTAATCTCCATTTAGAAATCTTTGTTAATCCTCCCTTAGAAAATGATTTCGTGGCAGTATAGCAGGTAATGGAGGATTATGGAAGGCCCTCTAAGAGCAAGGACTGCTAAGAGCAAGGATTATGAAAGGCCCTCTAAGATCAAGGACTGCTGGCAAAAATGATCCTATAGAAAATGATTTCGTGGCGGCCATAGTCAGTATGAATTATTATGAAAGGACCCTCCAACAGGAAGAATTGCTGACAATAGCGATCTCTGACAAAATGATTTCGTGGCGGCGTAATCAATTCGGAGGATTAGGTAAGGACGCCAACAGCAATAGTTGCTGACATCAGCTCCGCAAAATTCCCCGCTCTGTCCGCTCTGCCAGTAGGAGACACCGATGGGCTTGGAAAGGCCGCCGTCCGTCGGATGGGACGTTAAACCGTTGCCCGTGTGCGGGAGAGCCATACCTTGTGCACGTTAAAGAACACGCTGGATGGCCTTGACGGGAGTCTATCATCTGTCTCCCAACAGCCGTTCCAGTGGTCCCCTCCCCCAACCTTCTCTGAGCCTTCGGGGTCCATGTGACCTGGCCGTTTAGCCCATGGTGTGCAAAAAAGTGCCGCTCAGAGGTAAAACAACCCAACCCAACCTGACATCAGTGCTCTCGTCGATAAAGCGATTGGAAACAACAGAAGGATTACGGTGAGAGAGCATGACATGATCTCTCACCGTAATCCGTATTACGGAGACATGACATGAATTTGTCTCATGGAACTGTCAACACCATTCAGAACTTAGGGTTAAAAAAAACTGTGTAGACTTTGGCTGCTCCAAGCGCAAGCAGCAGTGAAACGTTAGCTAAACCAAAAGGACACGAACTTCTGTCGACAAAAAAAAAATAGAAAAACTCCTCCCACAATATAATAAGTGTCTCAACTTCGTGTAGCCTACACTGAAAAATAGTGGGATGAGAGTAGAATTACTCTGCATATATATTAAAGAGAGTAATATAAATACTCATAAATCTTCTAAACTTGGGCTGGGGGTTGGCTCTGTCAGTAGAGCACCAGGCTCCTAATCTGTAATTACTAGGTTCGAGTTCGACCAATGTTAGAGTTTAGATTTTTCTCCCGGTAAGCCCACATCCTGCTCTCAGTGGGAAAGGAAACACCGAAGAACTTGGAAAGGCTATTGTTGGTCATATAGGACGCTATGTCTTATCTCTGCGAGCAGTAAAGCCATATCCTGTGCATGTTGAAGAACACGCTGGATGGTCTTAACAGAAGACTTCCATCTGGCTCCTAATAGCTGATCAGTGAGTCCTTTTCCTTCAAACTTCTCTGAGTCCTTGGGTGTCCTTGTCATCTAAATTGAGGTATAACAACCCAAATCTTGTAAACTTAATAATTGATCTAACCTTGTAGATTTTATTTTTCAAGATAAAACAGATTTTACCTATATTTTTGAGTATAACAGAAAACTTATTTTTATATTTTTATTGGCTTAACGTCATTAGTAAAACACGACTTACTCAAGTCTCCACACTTAAAAGTATTTTCTAAATATTATCTCCTTAAATATATCCCTAATGCAAAGTAAACACAAAATAACTACCAAGAAAAAAAGGTTTAAATTTTAATTACAGAGAAAAAAAGCTCTCTTTTCTTTGGTATTTTATCATAAAATTCCTTCAAATATCGGTTTTTTTGTCCCTTCAACAATGTATAATTTTTCTGTAATTTGCACAATTCACAAAAGAATTCGTGTCGGTATCAGTCTGTTCCTTAGCTGTCAACACACTGAGTTTGCCAAGCTTGAGAAAATATTAATCGTTTTTAATTAAAGTCGCTAAGACGTGTAAAAGTTCATCACAAACTTCTGTTCCATCTGGCATGGTATTAGCATAAAACTGTTTTCTTTTCAAGTTTTTTTTTTTTAATTTCTTATCTGCTGTTCATCTGCATATTGTTGACGTTGCTCTTGCTGCCGGCTTGTTAGTATTAGCGCCACAGAAAGGACGAAGTAACTTTGGTGTTTGCATTTCTTAAAGAGTTATTAGAATTTCATGTGCATCCTGATCAGCTGCATACTTCACTGCATAACAAGTTTGTTTTAAATATGCATAATTTTAGACTGGAATCGCGATTTTTGAGATGGGTGTGCCCCAAACGTGTTGCTGATAATTGTCAAAGAATTCGAAAGTTAACAAAATAAAATTCTACATATACGGAAAAAAAGTACGAGTGGTGGGTGGATCAGTAGCAGATGATGGTTTTGATTAAAGATTCTAGACTTAAAATTCCAAAGAAGGAAAATATTATGATTTATCAACAAACACTAGATAATCATTATATAAAGCAGTCTTATCTGTCTATCAGCAAATTCCATTGGGTCAGTACATGCGCAGGTGGCGCGGTCGGTAGCGCGCCAGGCTCGTAATCTTCAGTTCCCAGGTTCGAGTCCCAGCTGGGTCAGCGTTGATATTATCTCCGCAAAATTCCCCTCTCTGCCCACGGTCAGTAGGGGACACCGATGGGCTTGAAAATGCCGCCGTCCGTCGGATGGGACGTTAAGCCGTGGTCCCGTGTACGGGAGAGCCATACCCTGTGCACGTTAAAGATCACACTGGATGGCCTTGACGGGAGGCTACCATCTGTCTCCCAACAGCTGTTCCAGTGGGTCCCTTCCCGCAACCTTCTCTGAGCCTTCGGGGTCCATGTGACCATGGCCATTTAGCCCATGGTGTGCAAAAAAAGTGCCGCTCAGAGGTAAAACAACCCAACCTGGGTCAGTACATGGGATTCACTGACGACCAGCAATAAATGAAGATGAAAAAGGTCTCCAAAATTTGACTGCACTTAACTTTCGCCCTTGACTTAATATTTTTTTTTATTTGTTGGATGTATCATTGGAGTAGTACATAAGACAAATCTCAAGAGTAAAGATCAAACCGCCACTATTGACTTGATTGTTGATAACTGCTACTAACCTTCATTTTAGTTTATTGGGAGATTAAGAGCTATGGTGACTCTATAGCAACAAATGAACTGGAAAATAAAATAGGGTTTTATGCACAATTTATATTGATGAAAGTAGAGTTCACTATATACGACCTCGATTGTGTTTCTGCATTCTATTACAAAACAAACACAGAAATATATATTTAAGAAACAAACACAGAAGCACAAAAAAACAGTGAAGCAAACGGACACTTCTATGTTATATGAATGGATTGGGTTGAGTTGTTTTACCTCTGAGCGGCACTTTTTTGCACACCATGGGCTAAATGGCCAGGTCACATGGACCCCGAAGGCTCGGAGAAGGTTGGGGGAGGGAACCCACTGGAACAGCTGTTGGGAGACAGATGGTAGCCTCCCGTCAAGGCCACCCAGCGTGTTCTTTAACGTGTACAGGGTATGGATCTCCCGTACACGGGGCCACGGCTTAACGTCCCATCCGACGGACGGCAGCATTTTCAAGCCCATCGGTGTCCCCTACTGACCGTGGGAAGAGAGGGGAATTTTGCGGAGATAATCTCAATGCTGACCCAGCTGGGACTCGAATCTGGGAACTGAAGATTACGAGCCTGGCGCGCTGCCGACCGAGCCACTCCCGCATGTACTGACCCTATGGAATTTGTTGTCATTTCATTTCCAAGCAATTGTTTAGACCACCGGACTACAGCGTTTGCCAGTTTATTTTTAAAATTTTATCATTCTCTTATTTATTTTCGATGAAACAGATATGGGCCTAAGGGCCCGGTACTCTGCCCTAAACGATCTTCGATCTTTGAGGTGGAATTGCACTAGTTAACGAACCGTAGTTACCGGGCCTCTTATAGTCTACATGCCAGTGCCGAAGCATGGGTGAGATCATTTAAGACAATGAAACTGAGCAGTAATGAAACAATGGTTCTTAAAGGCCATTGGTTGATTGAGCTATCATCAACTGTCACTAAACCAATGGCCTCATAGATAACTAACAATCTTTTAGATCATTGGTTGATTCATAAGTGACTGATAACTCAATCGACCAATAACCAACGAGAATTACTGAAGCACCATCCGTCCAGTCAGCGTTGAGATTTATCTCCGCAAAATTCCCCGCCCTGCCCACGGTCAGTAGGGGACACCGCTGGGCTTGGAAAGGCGGCCGTCCGTCGGATGGGACGTTAAGCCGTGGCTCCGTGTGCGGGAGAGACATACCCTGTGCACGTTGAAGAACACGCTGGATGGCCTTGACGGGAGGTTACCATCTGTCTCCCAACAGCTGTTCCAGTGGGTCTCCTCCCCCAACGTTCTCTTGAGCCTTCGGGGTCCATGTGACCTGGCCATTTAGCCCATGGTGTGCAAAAAAGTGCCGCTCAGAGGTAAAACAACCCAACCCAACCCATCATAACTTCTGCTGTAAAAGAACACGCTTGTTAAATGCATTCACCAGTCTCTGCACTACTCCAAGTTTTGAACTTAAGCTTCATAAATTCCCCTGGCCCACACTTAAAAAGCAACTTTTTTCTGAAATGAAGAATGTAGAATTTTGTTGACTCCGAAACAGTGTGAATAAATAACACCGATGATGTATCCAACGCTCAGAAATAGTTTCCCCTTCACAGAAGCCTGTTTCCATGTTTGTTATCATCAAAAGTTTTGCATCTTTTCCTAACAAATGCTGCAGTATCGTCTTTACGTATCAGAAATTCTGCCAAGTTTTCCGCTTTTTTTCACATTTGATTGGACGACTTCTGCGGAAATCACCGAATGCCAGTTCTGTTCTTTCTCACCCTCATTTGTTGCTTTTAAGCTCAAAGAGTAGCAAAAGTGAAAACAAGCGAGAGAATAAAATTTTTGGGGTTGAAAATTGCATTTGCTTTGCGGAAAGAAACATCAAAATCGATATTATGGTCAGAGGTTTTTTCGGAAGAATAAAAATTACTTACACTGCCTGGCCAAATTATTATGAACACTGCATCGTGTGAGGAGTACCATGAAATATTCCAATGTAGGTAAAATTTCTGACTGATATAAATATTTTTCGTTGCTGCGAAGTCTTATAAAAGCCATAAAGCTATAATGGGAAGCAAAGTCTAGTGCGGCATGAGTAAAAAGGTTTATGTGACTGGGGTGGGGTGGCTCAGTCAGTATAGCGCCAGGCTCGTAATCTGCAGTTCTCAGGTTCGAGTCGCAGCTGGACTAGCGTTATCTCCGCAAAACTCCCTACCCTGCCCACAGTCAGTAGGAGACACCGATGAGCTTGGAAAGGCCACCGTCCGTCGGATGGGACGTTAAGCCGTTGCTCCGTGTGCGGGAGAGTCATACCTTGTGCACCACCTCTCTGCCAACAGCTGTTGCAGTTGGTCCTCTACCCCAACATTCTCTGAGCCTTCGGGGTCCTTGTGACCTAATCATTTAGCCCATTGTGCGCAAGAAAGTGCCTCTCAGAGGTGAAACAAGTCAACTGATCTGACTGACTTCGAAAACGGGGGAGAGTCATACTTTGTGCCATCTCACTGTCAACAGCTGTTGCAGTTGGTCCTCTACCCCAACATTCTCTGAGCCTTCGGGGTCCTTGTGACCTAACCATTTAGCCCATTGTGTGCAAGAAAGTGCCTCTAAAAGGTGAAACAAGTCAACTGATCTGACTGACTTCGAAAAGGGGGGAGAGTCATACTTTGTGCCATCTCTCTGCCAACAACTGTTGCAGTTGGTCCTCTACCCAACATTCTCTGAGCTTTCGGGGTCCTTGTGACCTAATCATTTAGCCCATTGTGTGCAAGAAAATGCCTCTCAGAGGTGAAACAAGTCAACTGATCTGACTGACTTCGAAAAGGGGGGAGAGTCATACTTTGTGCCATCTCTCTGCCAACAGCTGTTGCAGTTGGTCCTCTACCCCAACATTATCTGAGCCTTCGGGTCCTTGTGACCTAATCATTTAGCCCATTGTGTGCAAGAAAGTGCCTCTTAGAGGTGAAACAAGTCAACTGATCTGACTGACTTTGAAAAGTGGGGAGAGTCATACTTTGTGCCATCTCTCTGCCAACAGCTGTTGCAGTTGGTCCTCTACCCCAACATTCTCTGAGCCTTCGGGGTCCTTGTGACCTAATCATTTAGCCCATTGTGTGCAAGAAAGTGCCTCTAAGAGGTGAAACAAGTCAACTGATCTGACTGACTTCGAAAAGGGGGGAGAGTCATACTTTGTGCCATCTCTCTGCCAATAGCTGTTGCAGTTGGTCCTCTACCCAACATTCTCTGAGCTTTCGGGGTCCTTGTGACAAGTCAACTGATCTGACTGACTTCGAAAAGGGGGGAGAGTCATACTTTATTCCATCTCTCTGCCAATAGCTGTTGCAGTTGGTCCTCTACCCCAACATTCTCTGAGCCTTCGGGGTCCTTGTGACCTAATCATTTAGCCCATTGTGTGCAAGAAAGTGTCTCTCAGAGGTGAAACAAGTCAACTGATCTGACTGACTTCGAAAAGGGGGGAGAGTTATACTTTGTGCCATCTCTCTGCCAACAGCTGTTGCAGTTGGTCCTCTACCCCAACATTCTCTGAGCCTTCGGGGTCCTTGTTACCTAATCATTTAGCCCATTGTGTGCAAGAAAGTGCCTCTCAGAGGTGAAACAAGTCAACTGATCTGACTGACTTCGAAAAGGGGCTCATCATTGGAGCTCAGTGGGTAGGAGCATCGGTAAAGAGGGTGATGGAATTCAGCGGAAAATCACGAGGGGCTATATCTAAAGTGCATGGAGAATGGAAACGGTCTCGAAAAATCGTCCGCCAATCGTGACAAATGCTGGAGGTCAAAGGCTCAGACAGACAGGGACAGACATTGGTTGACACGAACTGTTCAGTATAACTAAAAAAAGCTACTACAGTTCATCAGCTGAAAAAAGCAGTAAAACTAAAAGAGCTACTACAGTTCATCAGCTGAGAAAGAGTACCACTAGCAATACTTCAAAAGGGATGTCAAGAGAACTACGCGCAGAGAATTGAAAACTGGCGAAGTATTAAGGTAGGTGTTCATTATAATTTTAGCAGTCAGTGTATATTTAAAAAATGGAAAAAAATGTAGTTGGATGAATTTTTCTGATGGAATAAATTTCATCTCAATGGTCGTTGAATTTTCTTGTAAAAGCAAATCCCTCTTTATTATTTTTCGTTTCAGTAGCTTATTACACGGAGCGGGGGTGGCTCAGTCGGTAGCGCGCTAGGCTCGTAATCTGCAGTTCCCAGGTTCGAGCCCCAGCTGGGTCAGCGTTGAGATTTATCTCCGCAAAATTCCCCGCCCTGCCCACGGTCAGTAGGGGACACCGATGGGCTTGGAAAGGCAGCCGTCCGTCGGATGGGACGTTAAGCGTGATCCGTGTGCGGGAGAGCCATACCCTGTGCACGTTAAAGAACACGCTGGATGGCCTTGACGGGAGGCTACCATCTGTCTCCCAACAGCTATTCCAGTGGGTCCCCTCCCCCAACCTTCTCTGAGCCTTCGGGCTCCATGTGACCTGGCTATTTAGCCCATGGTGTGCAAAAAAGTGCCGCTCAGAGGTAAAACAACCCAACCCTATCTATAACCACGACTTTGCAAGTAAATAGATCAAAATTTAGTGCAGTTTTAACGAATTATTAACTCAGTACAGGGAATAAAATAAAACATCATTGAATCCACACCGATAATACACATTTGGTGGCTCGGTTTCAAGTGGTTAGCATGCTTGGCTATGCTGACCCTGATAAAGGATGGATGTTTCTCGCGTTAATTTTTCTGCTGAGGTGTCAGCTTTCTCGCAGACCTTCTCTACAATGTATTTATACGAGACTTTTGTTAGACTTCTATGGCGGGGGTGGGGGGCTTGGCTTAGTTGATAGGGCCCAGGATCGTAATCTGATGTTCGAGGTTCGAGTCCCACCTGGGCCAGCGTTGAGATTTATCTCCGCAAAACCCCCTACCCTGTCCACGGTCGGTAGGAAACATCGACGGGCTTGGAAATGCCACCTTCCATCGGATGGGACTTTAATCCGTGGTCCCGTATGCTGAAGAGCCATAACCTAGGCAAGTCAAAGAATACGATGGATGACCTTGTAGAGAGGGTTGGAGAGGTTGGGTGTCCCTCCCCCAAACCTTCTCTTATTCCTCGGGATCTTTGTGACCTGGCTATTTAGCCCATTGTGTGCAAAAAAGTGCCGCTCATGAGTAAAACAACTGAAATCAGGAATGACTTGCTGAAGCAATGAGTTTCGCCTTGAATCAGATACGATTTTGACAATGAAAGTGGGCTCATCGGATCGCCTGGTTTGAGGCCAAACTCGTTTTTTCAGCAAGCATTTCATGAGTATCATGTCTATAGGAACATTGCCTGTGATTTTCTATAGTAGTAAACAGTTTTCATTACTTTGCCTAGTATTCTTAAAAATAATGTATAGAAAGCCTAATTTCCTTCTTCGTTAATGACGAATATAGAGCAGAAAAGTTTTAAAAGGAATAGCTTTTAACGAATTTATTTTAAAACCTTTTATTGCACTTAATAATCACTAAACATTTAAGAAAATAAAATCCCAAAATACTTACATTTTATGTTTTTAAAAGGAGAAAGTTTGCCTGGAAATTAATAAAATTTATGTTTTACCTTCCCGATAATTCAAACAAAGCAGGCTTGCATCAAGAACTTAGCTTCATTTGATGAATAACCGTCGAGAGCAGATATTCCCATTCACTACCTAATCTCCTATTCTCTAATGACTAAGAGTAATCAGCTTTTCAGCTTTAATGCTCCACACAGAATTTAGAAATAATAAACACGAAAGGATTACAGAACCGATGTTCCTCTATCTGTAGGTTATAGAGTCTCGGCCTCAATGCTAGCAAATGAATGCATGAATAAATGTCATTTGGATAAATTTTAGGTAAACAAAATCGTTCCTTATTCCTAATTTCACAACGCGATGAATATCACCAACAACAGTGGTTTTCAGCATGTGGCATTGTATGAAATATTCTGATAGGTCAGAATATATAAAACTAGCACTAATTAATTTAAAATTTTAAGAATTAATAGTACGGAGAGTTTAATAAATGTCTAATGCAGATATTTTCGGGCTTTTTCTGCAGCGAATACCGTTATCAAATTCAAATCTTTCTCAGAACCAAACATTTGTAAATTTTGTGATACATATAAACATAACTAACTCTTGTATTTAAAAAACACATTCCTTTATCAAATAAGTATGGAATAAAGTTTATTGTATGTTTATTTCTCAGAGGGAAGGTTGTATCAATAATTGGTTGATAAATGAGAAGAAATATGACGAAACTTTTAGGAACACGCCCCGGTCTAAGAAATCAGTTGAAAGCTGAAAACAATTGTTGACTTCATTGCCTGTTTTAAAAAGCAGATAATCACCACTAAGGATTTTCGGCTATTTCTTTTGTAAAGGATTCACCTCTAAGGGTTTCATTTTTTTTAGGTTCCATTTCTTTTCTTTTGTAAAGGATTCATTTTTTTCCCTAAGGGTTTCATTTTATAAAGATTTCGTTTCTAAGGGATTCGTTACTAAAGGTTTCATACTAAAAAATTTTGTACTGATGGTTTCATTCGAGCTTTTTTTTTTTCTGTTCTAAAAGACTCCGTACTAATGATTTCATTCTTTTTCTTTTATAACAGATTCATTCAAAGTTTCCTTTTTTTTTCTTTCTTAGACAATTTCTTTATATTCAAGGGTTCCATTCTTTTTCATTTTTAATGGATTCATTTCTAAAGGTTTTATTCTTTTTTTCCCGTGAGTGATTCTTTTTCTTTCTCAGAATTTCATTTCTAATGGCTTTGTTGCTAACAGTTTCGTTTTTTTTTTCTAAGAGATCCATTTCTTTGCTAAAAACTATAACAACAGAAGTTTAATTATATTTCTGATTCACTTCATTTAGTCTAAAGTGGTATAATTCATTTTGAGTTAACTGATTCTACTAAAGTACTTCATTAGTACTGTAGAACTTCATTTTTTGCGAAGCCTTCAACCAAGCTATTGAATCGAAAACACCTGTTATTCTCATATAATAGGGGCGGGGGTGGCTCAGTCGGTAGCTCGCCAGGCTCGTAATCTGTAGTTCTCAGGTTCGAGTCCCAGCTGGGTCAGCGTTGAGATTTATCTCCGCAAAATTCCCCGCCCTGCCCACGGTCAGTAGGGGACACCGATGGGCTTGGAAAGGCCGCCGTCCGTCGGATGGGACGTTCAGCCGTGGCCCGTGTGCGGGAGAGCCATACCCTGTGCACGTTAAAGAACACGCTGGATAGACTTGACGGGAGGCTACCATCTGTCTCCCAACAGCTGTTCCAGTGGGTCCCCTCCCCCAACCTTCTCTGAGCCTTCGAGGTCCATGTGACCTGGCCATTTAGCCCATTGTGTGCAAAAAAGTGCCGCTCAGAGGTAAAACAACCCAACTCATATAATATACTCATCGACACAAAAATTGTAAAGCCATAAAGGATGAATGCAGTGACACCAAATCACTACCACACGTAGTACCGGAAATTCTATGCAAATGATTCCAATGACGATAGCATGACGTTACGTGGAACCGGAAATAGAGGAAATAAAACTCCAATAAAAGCCACCGTAGCAGACAGTAGGTAAGTACTGGGCGAATACGACCAAGACAAATATCCGTTGTTTACAACGATATCAAAACAAAGTGCTACGACAGGTTACGAATGCTCCCTGGTTCGTCACCAACAGAAAAATTCATCACGATCTTGGAGTTGAACACATATATAACTTTAATAAGAACACCTCGAAGATTTTCTTTGATGGTGTTGACTCAAACCCACATGATTTATTCTCTATTGCATTATTTGTTCGATTATCAGAGCAGGATCAAAAGAGCAAGACCCCTGATCTACGATATGGATATCTTTTTAGTTTAGTTCTTGCTTTCTGCTCCTGTTCCTACGTGTTCTTTTCATAGCCCTTCGGGGTTTCGCCATAGCTTGGTGTACTACATTTTGTATTGTCTTTGACTCATGGCCTTATCGGCGATCATCAGATGAAGATGGTTATGGGGTCATTTGATCCTGGCACATTGAATGTTATGTTTCAGCTATCAGCTATCATAGTAGGTAAGTCAGTGGAAGTAAAACAGTGTAGGTGTGTTTCAGTTATGCCAAGGCAACGAACCGGGCCGTATCGTATCGTTAGGATGCATGAGGTAGGTTGGTCTACCCGACGTAGAGCCGACCATTTCGGTCTCACAGTGAGTACTGTATCACGATGTTTGGAGCATTGAACAAGGACAAGTACCTCTTCACATCACTAAGCCTCAGATCCCCGCAGATGTACCACATCTCGACAAGATCACCATATCTGCCGAGAAGCAACCTCCGGCTCCTGTGTGACATCTACAGAATAGAGCACAATGTGTCCCCTTCAATGCATGCACCAGTGTCCACACAGACCATTCGATGATATTGAATGAAGTTGAATTATAGGCACGGCGTCCCTTGTGCAGGTTCCTCTGAATCATTCCCAGGCATTTCTGTGGTGCATCGAGTGTGTATTATGGGAGGGGGAATTCATTACATCGTCTTCTTGGAAGAGCCACACTTCTGTTTAGTATAGATGATGGTCGCATCAGGATTTGGCATCGCCACGGCCAATGTCTGGATCCAATAGTCATCTCAGAGCTTTGCAGTGCTCTCACACCCAACGTTCTCG
The DNA here is from genome assembly GCA_038380435.1 of Ryuthela nishihirai. Taxonomy (NCBI): domain Eukaryota; kingdom Metazoa; phylum Arthropoda; class Arachnida; order Araneae; family Heptathelidae; genus Ryuthela; species Ryuthela nishihirai. Next base: position 19,217,732 of record JAWZYU010000006.1, on the reverse strand, counting down.
TTGGGTTGGGTTGTTTCATCTCTGAGCGGCACTTTTTTGCACACCATGGGCTAAATGGCCAGGTCACATGGACCCCGAAGGCTCAGAGAAGTTGGGGGAGGGGACTCACTGGAACAGTGTTGGGAGACAGATGGTAGCATCCCGTCAAGGCCATCCAGCGTGTTCTTTAACATGCACAGGGTATGGCTCTCCCGCACACGGGGCCACGGCTTAACGTCCCATCCGACGGACGGCGGCCTTTCCAAGTCCATCGGTGTCCCCTACTGACCGTGGGCAGGGCGGGGAATTTTGCGGAGATAAATCTCAACGCTGACCCAGCTGGGACTCGAACCTGGGAACTACAGATTACGAGCCTGGCGCGCTACCGACTGAGCCACCCCCGCCACTAACGTTCTAATGTAAGGTTCCATCAATTATGACTCTAGAATACTTTTAGTGTTTGTCGAGGGAACATTGACAGCTCCAAGATAATATCTACGATATTCTGCCCCATTGTCTACCTTTCCGTACAACTCTTCTGATGCCATTTTTTTAGCACGATAACGCACGTCGCCATACAACCTGCATTGTCCAATGGGTCTAAAAGATGTCAACACCCTACCTTGGAGCGCTATGTCCCTGGTTTTCTCCCATATAGAACACATATGGGATATATTGGTCCGATGTCTCCAATAGCGTCCACATTCAGCAAACACACTGGACATGCTACATCTCCATTTGGAGGAAGAATAGTAGAAAGTGGTTCAGGATACTATTAGGGACCTGTTTGCATCGATGCTTTGACGTCAGGCTGCATGCTTCACCGCCGGCGGGGATCATACCTCGTACCTAGCCCACATGGATAGCCTCTAGACCCACCGTTAATATGCACGCAGATGATTGTGTGATTAATGATTACTGATTTGTAACTTGCTCTGCCACTCTGCTAAGTTTCACCGAGATTCCAGGCTTGCTTCGTGGTGTTGCAATTTTTTTGTCCATGAGTGTAAATTCTAAACATTTGAAATGCAATTCAGTTACTGCCAAACTGTGAAACTGTAGCAACGGAAATTAGGAGAACAATTGAGAAACTATTAGATTGAGCAGTTCACGTTTCGAGAGTGTCATAAAATATATGTTAAAGGTCTATTAATCATTTAATATTTTTTTAAAACTGTCGACGTATCGACTGCTCAGTCTCATGGTCTCATTGGGGCAGGGGTGGCTCAGTCGGTAGCGCGCCAGGCTCGTAATCTGCAGTTCCCAGGTTCGAGTCCCAGCTGGGTCAGAGTTGAGATTTATCTCCGCAAAATTCCCCGCCTTGCCCACGGTCAGTAGGGGACACCGATGGGCTTGGAAAGACCGCCGTCCGTCGGATGGGACGTTAAGCCGTGGTCCTGTGTGTGGGAGAGACATGCCCTGTGCATGTTAAAGAACACGCTGGATGGCCTTGACGGGAGACTACCATCTGTCTCCCAACAGCTGTACCAGTGGGTCCCCTCCCCCAACCTTCTCTGAGCCTTCGGGGTCCCTATGACCTGGCCATTTAGCCCATGGTGTGCAAAAAAGTGCCGCTCAGAGGTAAAACAACCCAAACCAACTCATGGTCTCTTTACTGTGTAACCAGTTGTCACCCTCTCTTCGCATGGACCATCCATCAGCTGGTCCGTGCGTGGTAGAACAAGTAATTTTTTTTTACATTTGCTTCGTTATTTCAATATAACTGTCATTGTAGTAAGGTTCATTTTTTTCTGGAACTCTTGGTCATTGTTCACGAATTAAAATAGGAAAAGCATAAAGATTTTCCATAAGAAAAGTTATAAAATGTACTTTCTTGATATTTTTTAATCAAACTTTCAGCACTTATTGATATTAATATGGTATATTAATTTCTATAGAAAAATAATTCATATTCTGATTTTTAAGTACAGTTAGGTGATTTAATATTTTTGTATCAAGCAGTTCCAGTTATTGCGACAAAATCTTGAGCATCATTTTCGTATTCCTGCAAATTACTTGCAATAAAACCTTTAAAATTAAATCTTAGTATCTTAATTTGTAAGTGTGCCCTACTTTAATACAAATTCAATCTCGTGCCGTGTATGTGTCTCGCCTATTGATTGCCATGGTGATGGATCTGTTTTAAATTTCAATCCGTAGAGAGCGAGCAAAGCATATTATTATTGGATATCCGTTATGCTCTCTCGTTGCTAGGATACAACCTCTCTCTCTCGTATGCAATTCGGCTGTTACTTCGAATGTAAAGCCGCTACAATATTCGCGTTCCAGCTGAAGGGACTGAGGCTTAGCAACTGTAGAAGCAATGACAACGATCGCTGTGGTTCTAAAAGAAAGGAGAAAAAGTAAAAGTGAACAAAGGACAAAAAGAAAAAGAGAGAGAGAGTAAAATTTGGTAGAGAAGAAAAAGTAAAAGTGAACAAATGACAAAAAGAAAAAGAGATTAAAATTGACATGGAAAAAAATGTAATAGTTAACAAAGGGCAAAGAAAAAAGAGTGAAAATAAAATTGGCAGGGAAGAAAGTGTAAAAGTGAACAATGGGTAAAGAGAAAAAGAGAGAGTAGAATTGGCAGAGGAGGAAACGTAAAAGTGAAAAAAGGGCAAAGAGAAAAAGTAAAATTAGCAGAGGAGGAAACGTAAACGTGAACAAAGGGCAAAGAGAAAAAGAGATAGTAAAGTTGGCAGAGGATAAAATGTAAAAGTGAATAAAAGCGTAAAACGAAAGAGAGAGAGAGAGTGAAATTTGCAGAGAAGGAAACGTGAAAGTGAACAAAGGGCAAAGAGAAAAAGAGATAGTAAAATTGGCAGAGGATAAAATGTAAAAGTGAATAAAAGCGTAAAACGAAAGAGAGAGAGAGAGTGAAATTTGCAGAGAAGGAAACGTAAAAGTGAACAAAGGGCAAAGAGAAAAAGAGATAGTAAAATTGGCAGAGGATAAAATGTAAAAGTGAATAAAAGCGTAAAACGAAAGAGAGAGAGAGAGTAAAATTAGCAGAGGAGGAAACGTAAAAGTGAACAAAGGGCAAAGAGAAAAAGAGATAGTAAAATTGGCAGAGGATAAAATGTAAAAGTGAATAGAAGCGTAAAACGAAAGAGAGAGAGAGTGAAATTTGCAGAGAAGGAAACGTAAAAGTGAACAAAGGGCAAAGAGAAAAAGAGATAGTAAAATTGGCAGAGGATAAAATGTAAAAGTGAATAAAAGCGTAATACGAAATAGAGAGAGAGAGTGAAATTTGCAGAGAAGGAAAGTAAAAGTGAACAAAGGGCAAAGAGAAAAAGAGATAGTAAAGTTGGCAGAGGATAAAATGTAAAAGTGAATAAAAGCGTAAAACGAAAGAGAGAGAGAGTGAAATTTGCAGAGAAGGAAACGTAAAAGTGAACAAAGGGCAAAGAGAAAAAGAGATAGTAAAATTGGCAGAGGATAAAATGTAAAAGTGAATAAAAGCGTAATACGAAATAGAGAGAGAGTGAAATTTGCAGAGAAGGAAAGTAAAAGTGAACAAAGGGCAAAGAGAAAAAGAGATAGTAAAATTGGCAGAGGATAAAATGTAAAAGTGAACAAAAGCGTAAAACGAAAGAGAGAGAGAGTGAAATTAGCAGAGGAGAAAACGTAAAAGTGAACAAAGGGCAAAGAGAAAAAGAGTGAGAATAAAATTGGCAGAAAAGTAAATGTATAAGTGAAGAAAAGGCAAAGTGATAAAGAGAGATTAAAACTGGCAAAGGATAAAATATAAAAGTAAAGAAAGGACAAAGAGAAAAAGAGAGAGACAGTTAAAAGGACAAAGCAGAAAAAGTAAAAGTGAACAAAGGGTAAAAAAAGTAAAAACAAAGAGAAAAAATAAAGTAAAAATGACAAAGGAGGAAAAAAGGTTAACAAAAGGCAAATAGTGAAAAAGAAATAGTCTAAAAAGACAAAAGGGAAAACAAAAATTGAAAGAAAGGAAATTGTGTAAAAAAAACTGACGAATGCAAAGGAAACAGAAAAAGTATAAAAATGAAGAAGAAGAAACAAAATCAAAGATAAAAAGTATCTAAACCGTGGGAAAAAAAGAGTACAATGACGAATGATTTGGGAAAAGAATAAAGATGGGAGAAGCAAAAAAGGGAAAATCTGCCATGAAAAATAAGAAAAAAATATATATAAAGCATAGAGTGAAATGAAATAGAGAAAGTATGAAAAAAAGAGTCGAAAGAGTAAAATTGAAAAAACAAAAGAGTAAAATGAAAAAAATCGGAAAATATATCTGGTAGCTGCTGATAGTTATCTGGCAACCTCTGTATACTGTACACGAAGGTTACCAGATCACTAATTTCTAAAAAATTCATTACCAGATTTTTTTTTTAATTCTGTAATCAACCATAGTGTTCGGTTATTTTTTGAGCGACTGTAGATCAAGGTTTTATCTGTACATTACTTCCATTTGACCATAAAGAACCATTTGACCATAAAGAACACGACGGAGATTATATTTCGGCATTGTTTACATTTACCACCCGGATTAACCCTAGGTGCATATTCTCAGAGCTCTACAGCATTACTGTATTTGTTTAACCAATATTGACTTTTGTTCCTATACACAGAGAAGAAATCATCAGCACAAAAATATTGGTTCCAAAACCATCAAGACGATTATGATGATCAGTTGCCTGAATTTTAGGGTTGGTTTACCTCTGAGCGGCACTTTTTTGCACACCATGGGCTAAATGGCCTGGTCACATGGACCCCGAAGGCTCAGAGAAGGGGACCCACTTGAACAGCTGTTGGGAGACAGATGGTAGCCTCCCGTCAAGGCCATCCAGCGTGTTCTTTAACGTGCACAGGGTATGGCTCTCCCGCACACGGGGCCACGGCTTAATGTCCCATCCGACGGATGGCGGCCTTTCCAAGCCCATCGGTGTCCCTGTAGGGGACACCGATGGGTGGGCAGGGCGGGGAATATTGCGGAGATAAATCTCAACGCTGACCCAGCTGGGACTCGAACCTGGGAACTACAGATTACGAGCCTGGCGCGCTACCGACTGAGCCATCCCCGCCCTAAGAATTTTAGGAGCAAATTTCTATTTGTTCATTTAACATTATGTTTCGCCCCTATAGAGAGAAATCATTATCACAACGAAAGAAATTTATTCTAAAATCATCATGACAACTGTGATGATCATTCATTCTGATGCCTACGTTTTTAGAATATCCAAAAAAAAAGGGGGGGGGGGGGGGGTTCAGTGGAAAAAAAACCATGATGCGTCAAATTTTACTCTTTCAGAATATGCTAAGCGCCCTAAAGAGAACGAAACCGCGACTTCTAACATTTAAATCATTTCTGGCTATTTATACTGCTATGAAACTCATCAAAGCAGAACTTGACTTTGCTGAAAATCACCTTAGGCAGAAGAGGGAAATTTTATACGGAGTAGTTTTATCTCTGAGTCGTACTTGAAAAAAAAAACTGAAACGCATCGGAAAAAAATTAAATACATATTTATTTATATTGGTGAAACTTGAACAAAAGAATTGGGTTTTATAAAGTAGCAAAAAAACATCGAATTCTGAATTTGAGATTAGATTTTTTTAGCTGCAATAAAACTTTTATGTTTATATCTGCCATTTGCATATTTCTTTATGCATTCTCATCTCACTTTATTACATACATAAATGCATACATGATCTTCAAGTAGCCATCGGTAGGAAGGGTTCAACTAGATTTTGCAGAGATTTAGTTCTCTACACGTCTACCATGAGCAACAGCTGTTACATTTGACACAAGCAACAGGTGTTACATTTGACCAAGCAGCAGCTGTTATTTGGCCAGTGCAGTCCAGTCTGAAAATGATCATCCGGAACATGGCTTTATTCAGTCCAGTCTGAAAATGATCATCCGGAACACGGCTTTATTCACACCCAATGATCGTGACTATCTTGTGGCATATTTCCTGTCCATTCCTTTGTTTTATTCATCATCTATGATCGTGTCGATCAACATTCCTTGACTTTACTTTTATACCTCGAGCGGCTTTCGTCACCGACGATTTCTAGAGTTATTTCGTCGAATATCTGTTGCTATTAAAATTATGTCTCCACTGAGTGGTTAGTAATCTTTAGCGATAGTTAGATTGAGTGGTTTTTACCTCTGAGCGGCACTTTCTTTCACACAATGGACCCCAAAGACTCAGAGAAGGTTGGGAAAGAAGATCGACTGGGCAGCTGCTAGGAAACAGACGGAAGCCTCCGTCAAGTATTGGGGTTTTTTTACCTCTGAGAGTCACTTTATTTTTTTTCACGCAACGGGCTAAATGGCCAGGTTACAAAGACCTCAAGGGCTCAGAGAAGGTTGGGAGAGGAAACCCACTGAACAGCTGTTAGGAGACAAATGGTGCGTCCCGTCAAGACGTCAGCGTCTTCATTAACGTGCTCAGGATATAATTTTATCTGCTCACTGTACCACTGCATTACATGCTATCCGATGAATGGTTGTCTTTCCAAGCCCAATAGTGTCCTCATTCTGATCGAAGGCAAGGTGAGAATTAGCAAAGATAAATCTCAACCTTGGCACAGTTGGGACTGGAACTGCAGATTACGAACCTGGCCTCCTTCCGATTGAGCCAACCTTCTCCACAAGAGCGATAGTTACTACCCAATGAATGATTGACAATTTTTTCATAACGAATACACTTAGTTTTGTTAGAAAACTTTTATCTGTAAATAGTAATGCAAGTTAGTTTTGTAAGAAAACTTTTATCTGTAAACAGTATTGAAAGTTAGTTTTATAAGAAAACTTTCATCTGTAAGCAGTAATGAAAGTTAGTTTTGTAAGAAAACTTTTACCTGTAAACAGTAATGAAAGTTAATTTTGTAAGAAAATTTTTATCTGTAAACAGTATTGAAAGTTAGTTTTGTAAGAAAACTTTTATCTGTAAGCAGTAATGAAAGTTATTTTGTAAGAAAACTTTTACCTGTAAGCAGTAATGAAAGATAGATTTGTAAGAAAACTTTTATCTGTAAGCAGTAATGAAAGTTAGTTTTGTAAGAAAACTTTTATCTGTAAGCAGTAATGAAAGTTCGTTTTGTAAGAAAACTTTTATCTGTAAAAGCAGTAATGAAAGTTAGTTTTGTAAGAAAACTTTTATCTGTAAGCAGTAATGAAAGTTAGTTTTGTAAGAAAACTTTTATCTGTAAGCAGTAATGAAAGTTAGTTTTGTAAGAAAATTTTTATCTGTAAACAGTATTGAAAGTTAGTTTTATAAGAAAACTTTTATCTGTAAGCAGTAATGAAAGTTAGTTTTATAAGAAAATTTTTATCTGTAAACAGTATTGAAAGTTAGTTTTGTAAGAAAACTTTTATCTGTAAGCAGTAATGAAAGTTAGTTTTGTAAGAAAATTTTTATTTGTAAACAATATTGAAAGTTAGTTTTGCAAGAAAACTTTTATCTGTAAACAATATTGAAAGTTAGTTTTGTAAGAAAACTTTTATCTGTAAACAATATTGAAAGTTAGTTTTGTAAGAAAACTTTTATCTGTAAGCAGTAATGAAAGTTAGTTTTGTAAGAAAACTTTTATCTGTAAACGGTATTGAAAATTAGTTTTGTAAGAAAACTTTTATCTGTAAGCAGTAATGAAAGTTAGTTTTGTAAGAAAATTTTTATCTGTAAACAGTATTGAAAGTTAGTTTTATAAGAAAACTTTTATCTGTAAGCAGTTATGAAAGTTAGTTTTATAAGAAAATTTTTATATGTAAACAGTATTGAAAGTTAGTTTTGTAAGAAAACTTTTATCTGTAAGCAGTAATGAAAGTTAGTTTTGTAAGAAAATTTTTATCTGTAAACAGTATTGAAAGTTAGTTTTATAAGAAAACTTTTATCTGTAAGCAGTTATGAAAGTTAGTTTTATAAGAAAATTTTTATATGTAAACAGTATTGAAAGTTAGTTTTGTAAGAAAACTTTTATCTGTAAGCAGTAATGAAAGTTAGTTTTGTAAGAAAACTTTTATCTGTAAGCAGTAATGAATGTTAGTTTTGTAAGAAAATTTTTATCTGTAAACAATATTGAAAGTTAGTTTTGTAAGAAAACTTTTATCTGTAAGTAGTAATGAAAGTTAGTTTTGTAAGAAAATTTTTATCTGTAAACAGTATTGAAAGTTAGTTTTGTAAGAAAACTTTTATCTGTAAGCAGTAATGAAAGTTAGTTTCGTAAGAAAATTTTTATCTGTAAACAGTATTGAAAGTTAGTTTTGTAAGAAAACTTTCATCTGTAAGCAGTAATGAAAGTTAGTTTTATAAGAAAATTTTAATCTGTAAACAGTATTGAAAGTTAGTTTTGTAAGAAAACTTTTATCTGTAAGTAGTAATGAAAGTTAGTTTTGTAAGAAAATTTTTATCTGTAAACAATATTGAAAGTTAGTTTTGTAAGAAAATTTTTATCTGTAAACAATATTGAAAGTTAGTTTTGTAAGAAAACTTTTATCTGTAAGCAGTAATGAAAGTTAGTTTTGTAAGAAAATTTTTATCTGTAAACAGTATTGAAAGTTAGTTTTATAAGAAAACTTTTATCTGTAAGCAGTAATGAAAGTTAGTTTTGTAAGAAAATTTTTATCTGTAAACAGTATTGAAAGTTAGTTTTGTAAGAAAACTTTTATCTGTAAACAATATTGAAAGTTAGTTTTGTAAGAAAACTTTGATCTGTAAGCAGTAATGAAAGTTAGTTTTGTAAGAAAATTTTTATCTGTAAACAGTATTGAAAGTTAGTTTTGTAAGAAAACTTTTATCTGTAAGCAGTAATGAAAGTTAGTTTTGTAAGAAAACTTTTATCTGTAAAGAATAATGAAAGTAATTTGATATTACTGCCAGTCAGTTTCACGTTGATCTAGGGAACTCAGTACCTGAGTAAAACTGTAAGAACGAAATTAGCACTGGAATAAATGGATTGATCCTACTGGGAAATATACTAGCCACCAGTTGCAAAGCCTGTATGGAAGTAATTGAGACTATGTAGTTTACTCATGAACAGTTCTAATAGATCACTGTTGATTGAGCTATCAGTTACTTTTGAATTAATCAGTGAGCTCATATATCATTTGGTTGACTGATAGTTCAATTAACAAATGCACTCAGCTCAAACAAAATAACAAAATAAAATGATAACACTAGAGAAACAAGCTCCTTTTTCTGGGTTGGGTTGGGTTGTTTTACCTCTGAGCGGCACTTTTTTGCACACCATGGGCTAAATGGCCAGGTCACATGGACCCCGAAGGCTCAGAGAAGGTTGGGGGAGGGGACCCACTGGAACAGCTGTTGGGAGACAGATGGTAGCCTCCCGTCAAGGCCATCCAGCCTGTTCTGTAACGTGCACAGGGTATGGCTCTCCCGCACACGGGGCCACGGCTTAACGTCCCATCCGACGGACGGCGGCCTTTCCAAGCCAATCGGTGTCCCCTACTGACCGTGGGCAGGGCGGGGAATTTTGCGGAGATAAATCTCAACGCTGACCCAGCTGGGACTCGAACCTGGGAACTGCAGATTACGAGCCTGGCGCGCTACCGACTGAGCCACCCCCGCCCCTCCTTTTTCTGGAAATGGATTAGTCAAACCGAAAAATGCACCAGCCACTCCACAAATGGAACAAATTATAGTAGTAAATAAATTTGTCACACTAAATTTGGCTATAATTTGGTGTAGGGAACCTAATCGGCTACTCAACACTGGAATTAGACAAAAAAAAATATTGTCTACTGTACGAATAAACTAAGTCCATTATGTAAGGTTTGGGGTGGCCTAGAGGGTAGCGCGCCAGGTTCATAATCTGCAGTCCCCAGGTTCGATTCCCGCCGATGCCAGGGTTGAGATTTATCTCCGCAAAACTCCTGCTCTCGATCAGTAGGGAATCCCCATGGGCTTCGAAATATTACTGTCCGTTGCATGGGACGTAAACTGTGACCCGTGTATAGAGGAGTTTCAACCTGTGCACGTTAAAGAACACGCTGAACGGCCTTGACTAGAGGCTATCACCTCTATCCTTACACCAGATCGTAAGTTATAATATGGAAAATACTAATTGCTCTGAAGATATGCTTTTAGCTTCGAAAGTCACTTGTAAAAGGTTTTATGAAATGTAACTGAATCAGAAAAATAATAATGAGCCTAGACTTGCAAGGAGCGCATACCATACTGACTCATTTTATAGGTATGCCGTGCCAGACCGTACAGTTTCACCTTCAATTCTGTTAGTGAATCAGAATTGTTTAATATCTTTCCGAAAACAAATAATTTCACATCTAGTTCGCTCACTAAAAAATGCAGCCCTCTTTTCATACATTACGTTGTTTTTTACCATGCCAAATCCAATCTGAAGTCCGTTTTTGCTTTAACCAAGCGAAATTTATCAGACGGCCTTTTTAATATTTTTTTGATTTGAAGTTCTTTCTGTAAGATAGAACGATCTGCAGCACGACAAGGCAAGGAACATCTGTCTCGGGTTACATGCTACGTTGCTTGAACAAGAAAAAAAAAGGAAACAAAGTCTTTGGAAGTTTTCCAGTTTGTAGTCAGAAAATTTTATTTTTGCGGCAAGCAAGCATTCAGTACCACTTTCAGCCACTTATTTAAGCGCTAGTATTCTCCATCGGGCAGAACAGAATGCAAAAGAACCATTTGTTACCGGAAAGGACATTTGAGCGTATGTTGATGAGTGGATAAATCAAAGCCCAATGCTCCTTCGAAGAAAAAAGGAAATGGATGCAAAATTTAGTCTGTTTCTTTTCGTATGAAATGAATAATGTTGTGAAGAAGCTATTAAAGGATACAATGAGACGTTGTTTCTACCTTTTCATGGAAAATCGAAAATGCTGTTTGCTAAAAACTGTAGTAGACTGCTTCCTTTTATTGGAAAACTATGAAATCGCATATGGAGTTTATTATTCCTATATTCTTTAGAATTACAAACCAAGGCCTTATTTTTATTTATTTTGTTACTCTTAGAATTTTTTCAGTTATTCAGTTGTTGGGTTGTTTTACCTCTGAGCGGCACTTTTTTGCACACCATGGGCTAAATGGCCAGGTCACATGGACCCCGAAGGCTCAGAGAAGGTTGGGGGAGGGGACCCACTGGAACAGCTGTTGGGACACTGATGGTAGTCTCCCGTCAAGGCCATCCAGCGTGTTCTTTAACGTGCACAGAGTATGGCTCTCCCGCACACGGAGCCACGGCTTAATGTCCCATCCGACGGACGGCAGCCTTTCCAAACCCATCGGTGTCCCCTACTGACTGTGGGCAGGGCGGGAGTTTTGCGGAGATAAATCTCAACGCTGACCCAGCTGGGACTCGAACCTGGGAACTACAGATTACGAGCCTGGCACGCTACCGACTGAGCCACCCCCGCCCCCAGTTATTCAGTACGTTCCTTCTTACTAAGTATGGAATGCTAAAGTGTAAATCAGTGGTGCTTTAACTCTGTTGCTAGAATACGGTCATTAATTCATCGAAAGTTAAAGAATAGAAAATATTAAGATTATTAAGTATTCTATTATAAATTTACCAGATTTAGGATAATTAATTAGTCTCTGGTTATTATGTCACTTCGGTTTTCCCCAACAGCTGAAGCTAGCACATCTATGATTTGATTGTTTTGCTGCTGTTTTTATAAAAAAGATATTTAGTCAGGAAATATTTTCAGGGGGGAGATTAGAGTTATTTTAATTAATTATACCTTATGTAAAAATAAATTAAATAAATATTAGTAAATAATTAAAATTCATAAAATGCAAAAACAGACATATGTATGAAAAAACTGCAAAAAAAATTTAGATTTTTTTTTTACTCATAAAAATAATTAAAAAAAATTAAGGGGTTACCAAAGTAACCTCCCTGGGCTTGGCTACTACTTGAAAAAAAGAGTCGACGGTCGAATACTTGGTTAATTTTATGGTACGTAATATTTGTTTATAACACTCAGGCAACGTCTCGCAATTATCTTTCACAGCACTTTCTGGTGTCAAGGTCCATGATACTGCTCCTCCGCCGTCTGAAAAAGTGGTCCAGGTTCGATTACTTTGTTTTTTCTGATCGCACGTAATATTTGTTATAATACTCAGGCAGTGTCTCGTAACTACTTTTCACAGCACTCTCTGGTTCCAAGGTCATGATACTGCTCCTCCGCCGTCTGAAAAAGTGGTCCAGGTTCGATTACTTTGTTTTTTCTGATCGCACTTAATATTTGTTATAATACTCAGGCAGTGTCTCGTAACTACTTTTCACAGCACTCTCTGGTTCCAAGGTCATGATACTGCTCCTCCGCCGTCTGAAAAAGTGGTCCAGGTTCGATTACTTTGTTTTTTCTGATCGCACGTAATATTTGTTATAATACTCAGGCAGTGTCTCGTAACTACTTTTCACAGCACTCTCTGGTTCCAAGGTCATGATACTGCTCCTCCGCCGTCTGAAAAAGTGGTCCAGGTTCGATTACTTTGTTTTTTCTGATCGCACTTAATATTTGTTATAATACTCAGGCAGTGTCTCGTAACTACTTTTTACAGCACTCTCTGGTGGCAAGGTCATGATACTGCTCCTCCGCCGTCTGAAAAAGTGGTCCAGGTTCGATTACTTTGTTTTTTCTGATCGCACGTAATATTTGTTATAATACTCAGGCAGTGTCTCGTAACTACTTTTCACAGCACTCTCTGGTGCCAAGGTCATGATACTGCTCCTCCGCCATCTGAAAAAGTGGTCCAGGTTCGATTACTTTGTTTTTTCTGATCGCACGTAATATTTGTTATAATACTCAGGCAGTGTCTCGTAACTACTTTTCACAGCACTCTCTGGCGCCAAGGTCATGATACTGCTCCTCCGCCATCTGAAAAAGTGGTCCAGGTTCGATTACTTTGTTTTTTCTGATCGCACGTAATATTTGTTATAATACTCAGGCAGTGTCTCGTAACTACTTTTCACAGCACTCTCTGGTGCCAAGGTCATGATACTGCTCCTCCGCCATCTGAAAAAGTGGTCCAGGTTCGATTACTTTGTTTTTTCTGATCGCACGTAATATTTGTTATAATACTCAGGCAGTGTCTCGTAACTACTTTTCACGGCACTCTCTGGTGCCACGTCATGGTACTGCTCCTCCGCCATCTGAAAGAGAGGTCCAGGACCACTTTTTCAGTTTATTTGTTTTTATTTGTTATTATATTTGTTATTGTTAATTAGTTGTCGTTGTTTTTTTTTCTCTTCGCGTGTAATGTTTGTTATAATATTCAGACCTTCCTGCGTGAAACCATTTTCAACTTTAGAGACATTTTCAATATTCAGATCTCCTCTCTTGAAACTACACATCTTCAATATTTAGATCTGCTCTCTTGAAATTAAACATATTCAATATTCAAAATCTCCTTTCTTGAAACTAAATGTCCTTAATATTCAGGTCTCCTCCCCTCAAACTAAACACCTTCAATATTCAGATGTCCTTCCCTGAAACTAAGCATCTGAAATATTCCGATATCCTTTCTGGAAACTGAACATCTTCATTATTCAGATCTCTTTTGAAACTAAACATATTCATTATTAAAATCTATTATCGTATAATTATCTATATACATTTTCAAGCATTTTCTATTTTCAAAATAAAGTTACAATGAAAGATAGAAAATTCAAAGAAGACAAAAAATTTAGCTGTTATAAAAAATAACTCATTAATTAACCTGACCTGCTTAATTGATTTTTCTTTGTCCTCTTCGAAATATGTTTTGTTTATAAATAACAATATCATTCATACTAGGGTTAGGTTGTTTTACCTCTGAGCGGCACTTTTTTGCACACCATGGGCTAAATGGCCAGGTCACATGGACCCCGAAGGCTCAGAGAAGGTTGGGGGAGAGGACCCACTGGAACAGCTGTTGGGAGACAGATGGTAGCCTCCCGTTAAGGCCATCCAGCTGTTCTTTAAAGTGCACAGGGTATGGCTCTCCCACACACGGGGCCACGGCATAACGTCCCATCCGACGGACGGAGGCCTTTCCAAGCCCATCGGTGTCCCTTACTGACCGTGGGCAAGGCGGGGAATTTTGAGGAGATAAATCTCAACGCTGACCCAGCTGGGACTCGAACCTGGGAACTGCAGATTACGAGCCTGGCGCGCTACCGACTGAGCCACCCCCGCCCCGGTGTATAGATAGATAAAACTAGTAGTAGTATAACGATGGGAATAAAATAAAACATATATATAATAAGTATCTAGCGACTTTTGAGCTCTCACGGCGTATCCCAAAAATCTTTTACCGCGTAACTCACGTTGAGAACCCCTAGTCTAGTGGATGTCCTCCCCCAACCTTCGCTGAACGCTTGTGACCTTGATAATTATCTAATTTTGCGCATAAAAGTATCTTTATTGTTTCCAATGTCATTTTATGAACATTACAATGATATTTATTCTATCATTTTATTATAAGTAGCATCGATAACTATGCTATTAAACTTTTTACTATAATTTTAGTTATTTGTTTACTTTTCCTGTTTATATATACACTGAAACTACATACACTGAAAGAAAATATTTGAATCGCAACCGAGTATGTAAAACATTTTCCTTAAAATATAATGGGTTTTGAAAGAAAAAAAAATGGTTTTTTTTTTTTGTTTTATTTTGATTTTTACTAAAGTTTATATGGCGCATAAAAGCCTTGTGCATATTTTTCACTGGCTTTATTAGAGTTTACAAGGAAAAGCTTCTAGGGAAAGTTCCTTCCTAAACTGTATGTTTCAGATGATCCGCATCTCCATGTGACTAATACTCTGAAATCAAGAACCAGATTTCTTTTCTTAACTTAGTCCGCTTACAAAAGAGCTTGTGCGATTTATTTAGACAAGTTTTATAGCAAGTTTTATTAGCTGTACGTAAAGATCAATGGTTTCTTTTTGAAGGATTTATTCCAACTTATGATAACTTTTTTTCGGGCATCTTCGGAAAATTCTTTTAATAAGACCAGAATAATCTTCGCAAGCACTATTCTCGTTTCACGTAAAACGACTGGCACATTTTCTAGTAGCTTTGAAGTGCACGCTGTTTCGTGCAATTTATTGTATGCTTCATCAGGGGGGGGGGGGGCTCAGTCGATAGCGGGCCAGGTTCGCAATCTGCAGTTCCCAGGTTCCAGTGCCAGCTGGGTCAGCGTTGAGATTTATCTCCGCAAAACTCACCGCCCTGCCCACGGTCAGGAGGGGACACCGATGGGCTTGGGAAAGCCGGCGTCCATCGGATGGGACGTTAAGCCGTTTGTCCGTGTGCGGGAGAGCCATACTCTGTGCACGTTAAAGAACACGCTGGATGGCCCTGACTGGAGACTACCATCTGTCTCCCAACAGCTGTTCCAGTGGGTCTCCTCCCCCAACCCTCTCTGAGCCTTCGGGGTCCTTGTGATCTGGCCATTTAGGCCATGGTGTGCAATAAAGTGCCGCTCAGAGGTAAAACAACCCAACAACCCAACCTGCAGCAAAATCGAATCTCCTGAACAATTTTTTTTTCTAAATAAGTTATAAGTTTTAAATTTCTAGATAGGCAAATATCTCTCTCAAACAACGTAAAAAAAACTGTAAATTAATATTTTTTATCTCAAATATTTTGAGCACTCGAAAAGCAAACAATCTTCTACTCTGAAATATTCCTAAAATTTCATATATGTGATTTCCCCACACTTTATTCCACTCGATTCAAGAAGGCGTTTGGGGGCTCAGTGGATAACGTCCACGGCTCGAAATCAGCAGTTCCCAGTTTGAATCCCAGCTGGATCCCAGTTCGAATCCCAGCGTGTTCTTTAACGCGCACGTGGTATGGCTTTCCCACACACGGGGCCACGGCTTAACGTACCATCCAACGGACGGTAGTCTTTCCAAGCCCATCGGTGTCCCTACTGATCGTGGGCAGGGAATTTCGCGGAGATAAATCTCAACGCTGACCCAGCTGGGACTCGAACCTGGGAACTGCTTTTTTTGAGCCTGGTGCGCTACCGACTGAGTCACCGCCGCCCCGAGCAAAAAAAAAGGCACCTCTCAGATGTAAAACTTGAATACAATACTGATAACCTATTTATTCCTAATTTAAATTCTCGATATCAGTTTTTTATTTTAACGATCCCATTTTTTCCCCTTTTGCAAATGATAAAAAGTAAAAAAAATTATTTTTGCAATAACCACTGAACTAAATAACCATGTGGAAATCTCATAAGGATTCTATTGTGCCTGATTTTTCAACTACATGTGCATTGTCTGCGTGAAAGAACTCCCAGATGAGTATAGTCGCTGAAAGAAAGATCCGATTCCGTATATCCGTATATTCGTGTCACGTGACACGAAGGTTGCCAGATCATTAATTTCTAAAATATCGTTGCCAGATATTTTTTCTAAATTCTGTAATCAACCATAGTGTTCGGATATTTCTTTGAGCGACTGTACATAACATTTGAATAGTTTCAAGAGATATATAAATGTTAGTTATAAAGCAATTATTTCTAAGAATGAGGATGGGTTGTTTTACCTCTGAGCTGCACTTTTTTGCACATCGTGGGCTAAATGGCCAGGTCACAATGACCCCGAAGGCTCAGAGAAGGTTGGGGGAGGAGACCCACTGGAACAGCTGTTGGAAGACAGATGGTAACCTCCCGTCAAGGCCATCCAGCATGTTCTTTAACGTGCACAGGGTATCTCTCTCCCGCACACGGGGCCACGGCTTAACGTCCCATACGACGGACGGCGGCCTTATACAAGCCCATCGGTGTCCCCTACTGACCGGGGGAGGGCGGGGAATTTTGCGGAGATAAATCTCAACGTTGACCCATCTGGGACTCGAACCTGGGAACTACAGATTACGAGCCTGGCGCGCTACCGACTGAGCCACCCCCGCCCCTAAGAATGAGGTGTAATCTAATCTTATAAGACATATTTTATATCTATAACTTTTAAATTAACACCGACTAGTAGACAAAAAAAAGTGCGAATGTGTAATTAGTATTTCAGGATTTTTTTCTATCGCAATAGCAGGAATAATAATGAAGCGAAGTTCATAGTAAACTAGTTTCAGCATCCAACATTTTTTTATCATCGTTCCTATTCTTTTTTATCAATTTAAGGGTAGAAAGTGTATTATTTTGTTATTACCAAGTTTTATTTATGTGCCAAAATAGTTTTCCGAACTACACTTGGGATTGCAACCATTATAAACGAATTTAGAGATGTGTTGAAAATGAAAATGCTTCTTGTAACCGTTGACGAATTTTGCCATTCGGTTTATGTAACAACAACAACTGCAGAATTTTCTCCATGTGTTCTTGTTCTTCTTTGAGCTATTCGTTCCTTGATTTAAATAGTAAACATTTTTGGTATTCTACAGTTATTCTCTTAAGAATTTGTTAGTGTTGGGAGTTTCATAATATATGCATGAAATAAAAGTAAATTTTCCGTACATTTATATGAATGTTTTTGTTTAATCATGATGAATGCAAAAAGCATTTTAGTGACTAAAAGCATAATACGAAGTGATCAGATTTTGATGGCTGTAAAGTAATGTAATATGTTAACTACACGTGAATAGTTATACACGCATTTTTTTTCTTTCAATATTTCGTTCGGTACGTCAATTTTTTTGGGGGGGGGCGTTGGGTTGTTTTACCTCTGAGCGGTACTTTTTTGCACACCATGGGCTAAATGGCCAGGTCACATGGACCCCGAAGGCTCAGAGAAGGTTGGGGGAGGAGACCAACTGGAACAGCTGTTGGGAGACAGATGGTAGCCTCCCATCAAGGCCATCCAGCGTGTTCTTCAACGTGCACAGTGTATGGCTCTCCCACACACGGGCCACGGGTTAACGTCCCATTCGACGGACGGCGGACTTTCCAAGCCCATCGGTGTCCCCTACTAAAAGTAGGCAGGGCGGGGAATTTTGCGGAGATAAATCTCAACGCTGACCCAGCTGGGACTCGAACCTGGGAACTACAGATTACGAGCCTGGCGCGCTACCGACTGAGCCACCCCCGCCCCTACTTCTAGAGTGCAAGAAATAGAGTTTTATGGTATTTGTTGGCAGCCAACATCCCAATCGGAGACGGCACTCAGAGAAGAAGAAGAGTTAGGAATGGTTCGTTAATCTTATGACCAAGAAGTTTTGTCAGAAAAATTTATTAATTTTATTGAAATTTCAAAAAAAATTCTAAATAAAAAATTGTAATTTCATCTTTATATCAATAAAATAAATAAAAAATAAATACCCCCTCAAGAAGCTGTTTGCCACAGAGGTCTGACAGGAGCCTGTCTGTTTAATACGACATAGTAGAAGGTCTGTGAGGATGTCGGGACCTCAGCAGAAAAACAGTACACACATCCATGCCTTACCCAGGGCTCGAACCCAGATCACTGAATTATCCATATATGTTTTAGCTGGTAAGCCTTCTCTGCGAACAAAAAATCTCTCTCTATACATATATAAAAATCCGTCCCGTGGCCGAGTGGTTAACACGCTTATCTACTGGGATCTGGTTTCGAGCCCTGGGTAAGGCATGGATGTGTGTGCTGTTTTTCTGCTGGGTTCCGCCATCCTCACAGACCTTCTATTATGGCGTATTAAACTGACAGGCTCCTGTCAGACCTCTGTGGCAAGCAGCTGCTTGAGGGGGTATTTATTTTATTTTTATTTGTATACATATATAAATTGGTATAAAAACAGAAGCTCTTGATCTCTGTTTGCATTGGAGTCCAAATCCTCTAAGTACGCCACTGCTCTGAATCGGGGGCGGGGTGGCTCAGTCGGTAGTGCGCCAGGCTCGTAATCTGTAGTTCCCAGGTGCGAGTCTCAGCTGGGTCAGCGTTGAGATTTATCTCCGCAAAATTCCCCGCCCTGCCCACGGTCAGTAGGGGACACCGATGGGCATGGAAAGGCCGCCGTCCGTCGGATGGGACGTTAAGCCGTGGTCCCGTGTGCTGGAGAGCCATACCCTGTGCACGTTACAGAACACGCTGGATGGCCTTGACGGGAGGCTACCATCTGTCTCCTAACAGCTATTCCAATGGGTCCCCTCCCCCAACTTTCTCTGAGCCTTCGGGGTCCATGTGACCTGGACATTTAGCCCATGGTGTGCAAAAAAGTGCCACTCAGAGGTAAAACAACCCAACCCAAAAGCTCTGAATCGATAGTTAAAATCGATATTTGATAAGGCAAGTGTGAAGAAACCACCAATCTGTCTCTCCGACTCGGGACCTCTTATTAAGGTGCCAGGTGCTCTACCAGTTGAGCTTAAGCGGTGGCGCTTCCGTTTTTGCGTAGGTAAGATACTATTGTAGTATTCCTTCCTACCATGGGGCGGGGGTGGCTCAGTCGGTAGCGCGCCAGGCTCGTAATCTGTAGTTCCCAGGTGCGAGTCTCAGCTGGGTCAGCGTTGAGATTTATCTCCGCAAAATTCCCCGCCCTGCCCACGGTCAGTAGGGGACACCGATGGGCATGGAAAGGCCGCCGTCCGTCGGATGGGACGTTAAGCCGTGGTCCCGTGTGCTGGAGAGCCATACCCTGTGCACGTTACAGAACACGCTGGATGGCCTTGACGGGAGGCTACCATCTGTCTCCTAACAGCTATTCCAATGGGTCCCCTCCCCCAACTTTCTCTGAGCCTTCGGGGTCCATGTGACCTGGACATTTAGCCCATGGTGTGCAAAAAAGTGCCACTCAGAGGTAAAACAACCCAACCCAAAAGCTCTGAATCGATAGTTAAAATCGATATTTGATAAGGCAAGTGTGAAGAAACCACCAATCTGTCTCTCCGACTCGGGACCTCTTATTAAGGTGCCAGGTGCTCTACCAGTTGAGCTTAAGCGGTGGCGCTTCCGTTTTTGCGTAGGTAAGATACTATTGTAGTATTCCTTCCTACCATGGGGCGGGGGTGGCTCAGTCGGTAGCGCGCCAGGCTCGTAATCTGTAGTTCCCAGGTTCGAGTCCCAGCTGGGTCAGCTTTGAGATTTATCTCCGCAAATTTCCTCCGCCCTGCCCACGGTCAGTAGGGGACACCGATGGGCTTGGAAAGGCCGCCGTCCGTCGGATGGGACGTTATGCCGTGGTTCCGTGTGCGGGAGAGGCATACCCTATGCACGTTAAAGAACACGCTGGATGGCCTTGACGGGAGGCTACCATCTGTCTCCCAACAGCTGTTCCAGTGGGTCCCCTCCCCCAACCTTCTCTGAGCCTTCGGGGTCCATGTGACCTGGCCATTTAGCCCATTGTGTGCAAAAAAGTGCCGTTCAGAGGTAAAACAACCGAACCCAACCTTCATACCATCGTACCGATAAATTTAGTGATTCCTCCTTATTATTAAAGGAACCACTACTATGGTAATATTCCCTGCTTGCTATCATAACTTTATTTAAGCAATCACTACCACCTAAGATCAACTAGTGGTAAAGCAACTGGTCCGTAATCAGGAGATCCTGATTTCGGGATGTGGATTAGTGGTTTTTTCACACTTGGCTTCTTATTAAAAATCATTTGTGACTGTCACTTCAGTACGTTTCTATTTCTAATCCAATGGCTGATCATTCTTGAAGTTTGGCAACATTTTCATGTGCATTTCGAGTTGCTTTATTTACCCGTAACATCTCAACAATTGACGTTACTTTCCACTGCACGGGGCGAGGGTGGCTCAGTCGGTAGCGCGCCAGGCTCGTAATCTGTAGTTCCCAGGTTCGAGTCCCAGCTGGGTCAGCGTTGAGATTTATCTCCGCAAAATTCCCCGCCCTGCCCACGGTCAGTAGGGGACACCGATGGGTTTGGAAAGGCCGCCGTCCGTCGGATGGGACGTTAAGCCGTGGCCCCGTGTGCGGGAGAGCCATACCCTGTGCACGTTAAAGAACACGCTGGATGGCCTTGACGGGAGGCTACCATCTGTCTCCCAACAGCTGTTAAAGTGGGTCCCTTCCCTCAACCTTCTCTGAGCCTTCGGGGTCCATGTGACCTGGCCATTTAGCCCATGGTGTGCAAAAAAGTGCCGCTCAGAGGTAAAACAACCCAACCCACTGCACATACATTTAAGGGGGCGAGATTAAATCTTTGCCAATCTGAGGAGTACTTTTTATAATACAGTATACCACTGAGAAACACAACCTGTACTTACAAATATTACTCCACCGCTGAGAGACGAAAATACATCTAAACTAATCGACTTATCATTTAATATATAAGTGACCATTACTTCAACGACTAGAACTAAACGCAATTAAGAAAGGAAATTGATTAAATGCATGCCATAATTGTGATACGTATAAGAGTCTTTGAGGCGTTCCATAAAGCTTCCTTATAACCTTTGCAAATTGTATGTTGCCGCTGATGGAATGAAGCTCCAGGTTTGTGTTCTAAGAATTCGATGCATGTGGCATTTTCATGCAAATGAAGGACGTGTATGAAGACAAATGACCGTGGAAAGGATGCCTGCACAAGTGGCGGAGACATTTCGAGGAACGCAGCCATTAAGTATTGCGTAATAAGCTTTGTGATGACAATGCAGAGACCACAAACGGCAGTTGTCCCCCTGGATAATGCGGCTTCCTTTGATTCAATGATGGCGGTGTAGTTGCTCTTTACAAAACTGGATGGTGTGCGAATTCTACAACTCGGATAATCGATATCGTATGTAGCGGATAAAGTATAGGGGATAAGTTCATAAAGGATATATAGGGGATAAGTTCATAAAGGATATATAGGGGATAAGTTCATAAAAGATATATAGAGGATAGGATAGGGGATAGGTTCATAAAGGATATATAGAGGATAGAATAGGGGATAAGTTCATAAAGGATATATAGGGGAAAAAGGATATATATAGGGGATAAAGTATAGGGGATAAGTTCATAAAGGATATATAGGGATAACGCATAGGCGATAAGTTCATAAAGGATATATATGGGATAGGTATAGGGGATAAGTTCATAAAGGATATATAGGGGATAAAGTATAGGGGATAAGTTCATAGAGGATATATAGAGGATAAAGTATAGGGGATAAGTTCATAAAGGATATATAGGGATAACGCATAGGCGATAAGTTCATAAAGGATATATATGGGATAGGTATAGGGGATAAGTTCATAAAGGATATATAGGGGATAAAGTATAGGGGATAAGTTCATAGAGGATATATAGAGGATAAAGTATAGGGGATAAGTTCATAAAGGATATATAGAGATAACGTATAGGGATAAGTTCATAAAGGATATATAGGGGATAGGTATAGGGGATAAGTTCATAAAGGAGTAATAGGGGATTCATGTTCATAAAGATCTTGATTACAATTTTTTATATACACTGATGGTCATTGAATTATGACTACCTGCAATCCATATGTCAATAGGACTCTAATTTCGAAGCTCCAAAACGTTTAAAATAAACGTTTTATAGGAAAATGTTAGTGTAGATAGATAAAGATCTCAATCTAAAATATATAAATATTGACTTTTCAACAATATACCTTCAATATTTAAAGAGTTACGGAAGCTTAAACGTTTAACAACAGCAATGTTAGATAAAGAATTTTCTTCGGAGTTAATTAAAACCTGAAATATCAATAAATTGTAATAATAATATGTAGTATTCAAACCATTTTATAAATAGCTACATATTTTAAAAGCGTTGGGTAAATAGTTTCTTCATATTCGTGTAAATTTTAGCTCTGCAATGCTTAAACCTCCATAACTGTTTAAATATTGAAAGGCTACTGCCGAAAAAACGAGATTTAGATAAATTTGACTGAGATCTTTAAAATATCCTCAGCTGCGTTTTTCTCATAAAATGCTTATTTTAGAAGTTTAAGATCTTAAAAATTAGTTTCCCGTTGACAAAATATGGAGTCGAGTGGTCAAAATTTAATGACCACTGGGTGTAATTCAACAAATGAGACAATATATATAAATACCTTAAATGTTCAAATAGTGCTATATATAATTTTTAACTCCTATATCCAGCTATAATTTGAGCTCAAACTACTACTCAAAATTTGCTAAGACCCGCAAAATTATTGCGAGGAGTTTTTTCAATTAATTTACCTACCTGTCAATATATAAAATTAATACACAACACTGTTTCAGATTGTTATATATAGGGTTGGGTTGTTTTACCTCTGAGCGGCACTTTTTTGCACACCATGGGCTAAATGGTCAGGTCACAAGGACCCCGAAGGCTCAGAGAAGGTTGGGGGATGAGACCCACTGGAACAGCTGTTGGGAGACAGATGGTAGCCTCCCGTCAGGGACATCCAATGTGCTATTTAACGTACATAGTGTATGGCTCTCCCGCACATGGGGCCACAGCTTAACGTTCCATCCGACGAACGGCGGCCTTTCCAAGCCCATCGGTGTTCCCTATTGACCGTGGGCAGGGCGGGGAGTTTTGCGGAGATAAATCTCAACGCTGACCCAGTTGGACTCGAATCTGGGAACTGCAGATTACGAGCTTGGGGCGCTACCGACTGAGCCACCCCCATTCCAAAATAAATATGGAGAGGGAGAGGGCAATTCGAGAATGAAAAAGAAAGGTATTATAAGAGAAAGAGCAAAATAATGTTACAATAATGTTTATTATTAAGGATGAACCGAAATTTGAAATATATATATATACACAAATGGAACTTTCAAACGGTTTATTCTACAAAAAGATTTTTTCTCTCTCTTATTTGCATAAGTTGTTGATCTGCACGGTGGTTTTCTGGAACCTATCTGTCGTGTGAATCGAGAGAAGTCTTAGTTATTTTAATTACTTGGATAGTTTTCTCTTGTGCATTTCATTTCTCAAACTTCATTTTAATTAGAAAAACAAATAAAATTCACTTAGAAAAATACATGCTTTGACAGCATTTTCCGGAATGAATCTTGATTATTTTCGTGATTGGGTCTTGGCATTACAAGTGTCAAAACCTCCACTGATAACCTAATTGAAGTAATCTAATTCATTCTTTCAAAGTAACCCCTTGTTTTGCAGCTCTGAACATTACACTGGAACCAGGAATGAACGAAAATTACACGCACTTAATCTCAAAAACGATAACCAAACTACTTTCGAGATCATTAATCGGACACTTAATCATCGACTAAGATTACGGGAAAATTTCAAATCAATCAAACACGTGGAGTGCACGCACTGCTATAGCACGTTCTTCATTCCTTGTCTCATTAATTGTTTAAGACAGACCGTTACAAACGCCCATCTGATCTTCTTTTACACAGTGTGTTGAAAAATGATAGTTTAAAGTCAGCGTCACCTCAGATTGCGTTGGAAGGATCTAGACTAACGAGAGCAGTCCAAGAAGACCTCTCTAACGTCAACTGTAATTTTCTCTAAAATGATTGATGAAACGTTGAGCTGATGGTGATTCCTTAACGCCGAGGGCTTAAAGACGGAAAAAATTGAGGCATTTATCATAGTGAATACAAGGGTTGTATTTCTTGACGTCGAGTACTGTCTTCGACATCCCCCTCATACTTTATTCTTAAACGTACTTACTGTATTCTTGGAAGAAGGAAATTTTCTAAGACAAAAAAAAAATTCAGTATTTCGCCTTGGATATTATTCTATCTTCATCAGGGACTGTAGAAAGTTACTTTGGTTCATTTATCAAAGTCTATTTAAAACCTATCGTAAATTAAGGCACAGAATTCTTCTTATGAAGATTTATGCTGTTCTCACAAAGCAGAGGATTTTTAATTACTAATTTACTGGTTGTTTAATTCAGCAAACCCTGGGGAAATTAATGCCTTGGAAAAAGAACTGGTAAGATATATTTGAGCGAAGTAGCTGGTTTTAATCTCGGTGAGGTTTATAATAATAAACCCATTCCGAAAACTTAGTAAAAATTTTTGGTGTGAAATGCATTGTCATTATATGTATATACACGGAGGCGACTTTATCAGGTATTATTCAGAGGTTTTGAACCCGCAGTTCCGTAGACGCACTCTAAAAAATGGCTCTTTACATCTTTTAGTTCAACATTCAATAGAATTTTTTTTCACGGGTTTGGTTGGGTTGTTTTACCTCTGAGCGGCACTTTTTTGCACACCATGGGCTAAATGGCCAGGTCACATGGACCCCGAAGGCTCAGAGAAGGTTGGGGGAGTGGACCCACTGAAACAGCTGTTGGCAGACAGATGGTAGCCTTCCGTCAAGGCCATCCAGCTGTTCTTTAACGTGCACAGACATACTCTGTGCACGTTAAAGAACAGCTGGATGGAAAAGAACAGCTGGATGGAAAAGCTGGATGGAACAGCTGGATGGAAAAGAACAGCTGGATGGAAAAGCTGGATGGAACAGCTGGATGGAAAAGAACAGCTGGATGGCCTCCCACACACGGGGCCACGGCTTAACGTCCCATCCGACGGACGGTGGCCTTTCCAAGCCCATCGGTGTCCCCTACTGACCGTAGGCAGGGAATTTTGCGGAGATAATCTCAACGCTGACTCAGCTGGGACTCCAACCTGGGAACAACAGGTTACAAGCCTGGCGCGCTACTGACTGAGCCCCCCCCCCCATTTTTTTCCTCATAATTTTCATTAGGAAAAAGCACCAAAGCAGGTTGGCAGACGAGCCCCGATGTAATTCGAATGCTCTAAATACACTCCAAATTTAAATAAGTTGGTCGAGAAGATTCAAACTCAGAAGTTACACTGATGAATGGCAGTTTTTTAAATAAATCTTTTATGTAGTACTTTTATTAGATACATTCCAATATACCTGGGGCGGGGGTGGCTCAGTCGGTAGCGCGACAGGCTCGTAATCTGTAGTTTCCAGGTTCGAGCCCCAGCTGGGTCAGCGTTGAGATTTATTTCCGCAAAATTCCCCGCCCTGCCCACTGTCAGTAGGGAACACCGATGGGCTTGGAAAGGCCGCCGTCCGTTAGATGGGACGTTAAGCCGTGGTCCCGTGTGTGGGAGAGCCATACCCTGTGCACGTTAAAGAACACGCTGGATGGCCTTGACGGGAGGCTACCATCTGTCTCCCAACAGCTTGTTCTA
This sequence comes from Ryuthela nishihirai, assembly GCA_038380435.1. NCBI lineage: Eukaryota > Metazoa > Arthropoda > Arachnida > Araneae > Heptathelidae > Ryuthela > Ryuthela nishihirai. Next base: position 19,191,735 of record JAWZYU010000006.1, on the reverse strand, counting down.
GTGGGTCCCCTCCCCCAACCTTCTCTGAGCCTTCGGGGTCCATGTGACGTGGCCATTTAGCCCATGGTGTGCAAAAAAGTGCCGCTCAGTGGTAAAACAACCCAACCCATACACTCAAAATTTAAATACGTTGGTCGAGAAAATTCAAACTCAGAAGTTACACTGATGAATGGCAGTTTTTTAAACAAATCTTTTATGTAGCAGTTTTATTAGATACATTCCAATATACCTATTTTAAAATTATAAGTTGTGGTTTTATTTTTGTTAATAAAATGATTGGCAGTTTCTTTAATCCTGTTATGGCTCTTGGCCCAATAAAGATTATAAATTTGTGGCTCTCAAATTTTTTTGCTGTTATGGCTTTTAACCCGAAATAGGTTCCGACCCCTGGTATATTTCCATGTTGTGTCATTAATAACTAAAGTACAGAAATCAGTAACTTCTTAAATAAGCTTTTAATAAAAACATCAAATTCACATTTCAGGGTTGGGTTGGGTTGTTTTACCTCTGAGCGGCACTTTTTTGCACACCATGGGCTAAATGGCCAGGTCACATGGACCCCGAAGACTCAGAGAAGGTTGGGGGAGGGGACCCACTGGAACAGCTGTTGGGAGACAGATGGTAGCCTCCCGTCAAGGCCATCCAGCGTGTTCTTTAACGTGCACAGGGTATGGCTCTCTCCCGCACATGGGACCACGGCTTAACGTCCCATCCGACGGACGGCGGCCTTTCCAAGCCCATCGGTGTCCCCTACTGACCGTGGGCAGGGCGGGGAATTTTTGCGGAGATACACATTTCAGGCTTGAATAGATTATTTACTATGTTTTCAACATTGAATTGTACCTAATAAAGTAGCCGTTAAGTGTATGTATGATCAGTAAGAAAAAAAGAGATATTTTAAAAAATACCATTTTATGTGGCATTGTAGAAAAACTAACAAACGTTAAGAGCTTTGATTTTTGGCTTGTGTTATGTTGTTTTCCAACCAAACCCTGCTTTAGTTCAAAGGTTGAACACATTTTTGCGCACAGTGAACTAAGTGGCCAGGTCACAAGGACCCCGAAGGCTCAGAGAAATTGGGGAAAGAGGACCCAATGGACAGCTGTTAGGAGAATGATGGTAGTCAGAGCCATCCGGCGTGTTCTTTAACGGGCGCCAGGTATGGCTCTCCCACACACGGGGCCACGGCTTTACGTCCCATCCGCGACGGACGGCAGCCTTTCCAAGCCCATCGGTGCCCTCTACTGATAGAGGGCATGGCGGTTCAATTTTGGTATTCGTTATAAATATAAAAAATGAAAAATAAATACCCCTTCAAGCAGCTGCTTGCCACAGAGGTCTAATAGGAGCCTGTCAGTTTAATACGCCATAGTATGAGGCTTAGTAGCTCCTCCCCCAGAGGCGATAGTAGAAGGTCTGAAAGTCTGGCGGGACCTCAGCAGAAAAACAATACACACACATCCATGCCTTACCCGGGGCTCGAACCTAGGTCCCTTAGGTCAAGTAGCCAGCGTGCTAACCACTCGGTCACGGGACGGCTTATAAATATTAATTGTGTAATGGTTAGCACGCTGGGCTGCTGATTTATGGGATCTGGGTTCGAGTCGCGGTTAAGGCATGGATGTAGTAATGTTTTTCTGCTGAGGTCCCGCCATCCTCTCAGACCTTCTATTGTGGCATATAAATTGGCAGGCTCCTGTCAGACCTCTGTGGCAAGCAGCTGCTTGAGGGGGTATTTATTTTTATTATTTTATATAAAATATCTTTCAACACCATCACATATGTGTGGGCCGAAAATATAACTGAACTCTGCACACGTCAAAGAAATATTTTAAGTACTTTAAATCCCAACTCTGATGTACATTGCGCTATTAAATGCTCAACTCCACAAGCTGATTGTACTCTTCTCAAGGCACAAAGCAAAACGTAATTTGAACTACAAAGAATTTTAGTTTACGTGCCCAAAGAATGCATTTTAAGAGCAGAAAACGTTTACGGGACGAAAACTTGAACACAGTTATCAGAGTAATATAAAATAAGAAACATTTCCCTAAACAGCGCACGCCGAGCAATTCTCATCGAGTGCCTGGGTTAGAAATATATTTCAAGATGCATAAGAACGTGCTTTCTAGATAAATTCAAAAATACAGACAAAACATCCATTGTCATCAATAAAAAGACAAAGAGAGTAGAAAAAAAAGAATTTTTTTTTCTAATTTTCTTTTTTGTGCATAACATATAGGTCCATTTCAACTGTTATCCAAAAAAGAAACGAATTATCTTTTTTTATTCCGAGTTCGTCATTTCACATTCTTTCCATGAGCGTGCAGCAGAAAACGACTCGATTTGTCAAAAGAGTGCGAATTACATTACGCCATAAGGCGGTTGTGATTCAAATTCAGATGTTTTGCAGTTTCTCCGTGTAACAAACGTGCTGAGCTAAAGGCATCTTGGAGAGGAGATCATCAAGGACGGCAGAGGGAGGAGGAAGATTAAAGGAGAAGGAAGCTGGGATTTTAGTGGGGATAGAGAGGGGTGATTGGTTGCAGGAAGATAACTAAAGAGGAACTTCAAGAACTTTAATTAACAATGTGTCAGCGTGTTGCATGTCGAAAAAGGGCAGACTGGAATCCCAGAGACTTGGATTCTAATGACATAAGAAACAGAGGTATGCAATTGCTTCATGTTTCGGGAAATGAAGGCTATATTAAATCTCAAGAAAAAGGAATGTAATAGCATAACCAAAATGCTTTTACTATTTTCTTGATGTCGTTGCTGTAATGTGCTGGGAAATTCCTGTCGTGTCTCATAGACGTTTACATTTTTCTTCTGTAGAATATTTGCTGCGAATAAATTTCGTATTATTGATAGAAATGATTCTGCTCCTCCCCTACAAAATTCGCAGATGGAAATTCTGTTTAAAATGTTTTAACTCGATTTGGTGAATGTATGAATTCGAGCAGAGTCGAATAGACCGTGTTTGTTTTTAGTTGAAATGTCCATTTTTTTTTTCTAGAAAATACTCAACCAGTCCCCGACTAACTAGATTTTTAAAATAGGGCTGGTTTTTCAAGCTTACCTTGTCCCGTTTATCTGACCTATCCTTGTTCATAGTTTTAGAAAACTGTTTACTTCTTAGTGGAGGGCGGGGGTGGCTCAGTCGGTAGCACGCCAGGCTCGTAATCTGTAGTTCCCAGGTTCGAGTCCCAGCTGGGTCAGCTTTGAGATTTATCTCCGCAAAATTCCCCGCCCTGCCCACGGTCAGTAGGGGACACCGATGGGCTTGGAAAGCCGCCGTCCGTCGGATGGGACGTTAAGCCGTGGCCCCGTGTGCGGGAGAGCCATACCCTGTGCACGTTAAAGAACACGCTGGATGGCCTTGACGGGAGGCTACCATCTGTCTCCCAACAGCTGTTCCAGTGGGTCCCCTCCCCAAAACTTCTCTGAGCCTTCGGGGTCCATGTGACCTGGCCATTTAACACATGGTGTGCAGAAAAGTGCCGCTCAGAGGTAAAAAAAACCCAACTTCTGAGTGCAACTATTTTGGCACATAATGGACCAAATGGCCAGGTCACAAAGGACCACGAGTGCTCAGATAAGGTTAAGAAGAGGAAACCCACTAGATAGATGTTAGGAGACATAGATGGTAGCCTCCCTTCAAAGCCATCCAGCGTAGTCTTTAACGTGCACAGGGTATAGCTCTCCCGCACACAGAGCCACGGCTTAACGTCCCATCCGACGGATGTCGAACTTTTAAAGCCATCGGTGTATCATTTCTAACAGACTGCAGGGCGGGGAGTTTTGCAGAGACAAATCTCAACTCTGAGCCCAAGTGAGACTCGAACCTGGGAACTGCAGATTGCGAGCAAAGCGCACTAGCGACAGTCACCGCCCTCCACCGTAATTTCAACATTTCCAAACATATTTTCACATTTGTCTATACAAATCAATGTGTTTAAATGGCTATAAGACGAAATATATTTGTAAACAATAAAGACTATTTAAACTATCGCTGACTATGCATATACAAATTCCAACTGATTGGTTAAAGATTATAACTTGTCATGTGTAGAGTAGCAACTCTTGTAAAATACAGTTAATCATCTTCATTACTCTGCAATATTTTTTTCAGCAATCAACCCAACCATCAATTGTAGTCTTCACTAATAATTTTGTCTCACTTGAAACATCCAGCTACTGCAACCAGGAAAATATATATCGTTTTAACTATAAAAAAAATCATTTTTGAGATTTTATTAGGAAATGGCTGAATCAAAATTATTTCACTCAGGTATAGAAGAGTAAATAATAATAGAAAAATACCCTTCTTGAACAAAAATTCTGTTATCAGCAATTGAATTTCTGTTCTTTCTGACACCAAGAAATCCCTGTTCTTTTGAGAGATTAGATTTGCGCCAAACTAATCCGAGTTTTCTTGCCCTAATCCATCTTACAGTTAGGTACGAAACGAAACCTTTAGCAGTCCGAAAATAGAAACTTCAGGAACGCGGACAAGCAATAAAAAGTAGACAATAACTCGGAATCGGAGCACAGAGAGAGACCGTTTCTTATTTCCGTTTGTTTCTTCAGGGACGAATCCCGTCCACTTCCTCTGCTGCCACTGCCAGAAACAGAATCAGAAAAGTGGGAAGAGTTCTTTTAGTTTTCCATTTCCTGCGTTTGGCGCTTGGCGGACGTTTCATAAAAAGACGAAATAACAGCTCATCAGTCTTCATTCCATCCCGCTGTTACGTGCCAGCAAGTCAAATTGTTCTGTTGATGTTTTTCACTTAACTATGGCACTGAACCCAATCTATGTCGAGACTCTGTCTATCAACGGAATAGCAGAACTCCTACCTGAAGCTGAAATTAATTATCGGCGGTGTCTGTGATGATTGGGCTGGCGTATGAAAAGAGAAAAATTAGGAGAACGTTATTTTATCGAAAGAAATTGGAATTTTGGATGGTTGGGGCATGAACTATTATCGAAAAATATAAATAATGCGAAACATTAGCTTCATTTATTTGGTCTGGGATCCTTATTAATCATCATTCGCCATTTCGAGCTAAAATATAAATAAATGAATAACTTTTGTTGAATTATTTTAATGGCAAAGTCGGGGGTAATTAATTAATACAAGATGAAAAATAAATTATAATTCATTAGTTATTAAGCAAATTGCCAGCTGAAAAAATTAATTAGTTATTAGGAAAAGAGCTGCTGTAAAAATTGAGTTTGAAGAGAAGAGGTTGTGCTTTTACCGAGAGCTATCTTGAACATTAATAATTCAACTTCCAACTTGCATTCAACTCTGAAGATTGCTAAGAGAAGCAACCGATTTCAACTTTATGTCAGTTATCGAAAATTCAGTTGGGTAAAGTTATAGAAAATGCATTCATACAGCGGCACTATTCCACAATATTTGTGACTGGGCAAAAGACAAATTTCAAGTTATAAAGCAGTATTTCCAAAGGGGGGAGTACCGCTCCCTTTTAGGGAGTTTTTAAATTTTTTTTCGAGGGGCTGGTGGAATGTTTTCTTCAGTTTTTCGGTATAAAAAGAAAGAGATATCGAATATTTCTTAGATTAACATAGTTATGCTTGTTTTGTTTCGACAGAAAAATCTTAGAAATTCATGGATACAGTATCAAAAACTCGTAAATATTGTATGTATGGTAAATGAAATTTCAAGTAGTTTTATGTAGGAAGAAATGTTTTAATACCCATGAAGAGGTCAGATGAAGAAGTGCATGAAAATGTTAGATGCCAAAATCCATGATGATATTATATGACGAAGTCTATAAAAATGTTAGATGAAGAAGTTAGACGAAGTCCATGAAGAAATTATGTGAAGTAGATGAAGAGGTCCATGAAAAAGTTAGATACCAAAATCCATGACGATATTATATGACGAAGTCTATGAAAACGTTAGATGAAGAAGTTAGATGAAGTCCATGAAGAAATTATGTGAAGTAGATGAAGAGGTCCATGAAAAAGCTGAATGATGAGGTCCTTGGAGAAATGGATGAAGAAGTTAGATGACGAAGTCCAAAAAGAAATTATATGAAGAGGTCCATGAAAAAGTTAGATGACGAAGTCCAAAAAGAAATTATATGAAGAGGTCCATGAAAAAGTTAGATGACGAAGTCCAAAAAGAAATTATATGAAGAGGTCCATGAAAAAGTTAGATGACGAAGTCCAAAAAGAAATTATATGAAGAGGTCCATGAAAAAGTTAGATGACGAAGTCCAAAAAGAAATTATATGACGAAGTCCATGAAAAAATTAGATGTCGAAGTCTATGAAAAATTTAGATGACGAAGTCTATGAAAAAGTTAGATGAAGAAGCTAGAAAGAGCAAAAGGGGCGTTAAAAAGTTTGATGGGAACGCTGGGCTCATAAAGTTTGGGAACCACTACTACTCGAAACTAATTGTATTAAAATGCACCCGAAATGGAAAATTGATATCAGAAACGGATTATTAATAGGATATTAACTGAAATTATCACTAACATGTGTAGTAAATTACGCCAAATAAAATCTATTTAAATGACTAACACGAGTTTTAAAATTCAAGATAGCATAATTTCCTGTGAACAGTCCTCCCATACGTTTAGTTTGGCATACATGTAAATTGACAAATACTAAAAGGAATTTCGTAGTATATGGATTTTTGATACACAGAAAATATCTCGGAGTTTCCTCTATATCTATTTTATACACTAACGTACCAAAGTATCAGAAATTTTCCATGTTAATGGGAATCAAATTCGAAGCTATAACTTTAGAAATAAACATTTAATAGAATGAATTAAAATTTCTTTTAAATCTCGATTTTCAACAATTTTCGTTCAACATTTAAAGAGCACATATTAAGTGTTACACTTCGACAGTTGTTGAGCCCGATTTGGAAAAAAAAATATTTTTTTTTCGTCATAAGATATCAAAACAGAAATGCATATTACTAATCATTAATTCTATTCTTATATTATTAATCATCGCTGAAAATAAACCGGAAAATGGATAAGATATAATGAGGATGATTTCCCCTTGCTGTTGAACGTGTAAAAATTATGGTTTCTTTTTTCTGATTTTAATTTTTTTTTTGCGATTTGTTCGCTATATATTTAACGAAAATATTGCATACTTTGTGAATATTTCATTTCTATGATTTGTGTATTGTACTTTGAATATTGAGAATAAATCATTTTTTTTTATTTTAATTTTTTCAATTGTAATCATTTTATGACATAATTAAAATGTTAATGTTATTTGGAACGAAAAACAATAGAAATACTAATAGAAACTGAAAGTTTGTGGGTAACGTAATTCTAAACGCAAAGAACCATTCACTTGTTAAAAATAAACGAGTTTAATTCTTACAATATAAGGGGCGGGGGTGGCTCAGTCGCTAGCTCGCCAGGCTCTTAATCTGCAGTTCCCAAGTTCGAATACCAACTAGGCCAGTTTTGCGAATTATCTCTGCAAAAAAAACCACCCTGCCCCCGATCAGTAGGGGACACCGATGGGCTTGGGAAAGCCGTTGTCCATCGGATGCGACATTAAGACTTTGTCCCTCTGCTGGAGAACTATACTCTATGCACATTAAAGAATATGCTGGAAGGCCTTGAAGGAATACTACCATCTGTCTCTTAACAGGTATCCAGTGAGTCCCCTTCCCCCAACCTTCTCTGAGCCCTCAGGGTCCTTGTGACTGGGACATTTAGCACATTGTATGCAAAAAGTGCCGCTCAGAGGTAGGGTTGTGGGTTGTTTTACCTCTGAGCCTTCCCCTCCCCCAACCTTCCCCGAAGGCTCAGGGAAGGTTGGGGGAGGGGACCCACTGGAACAGCTGTTAGGAGATAGATGGTAGCCTCCCGTCAAGGCCATCCAGCGTGTTCTTTAACGTGCACAGGGTATGGCTCTCCCACACACGGGGCCACGGCTTAACGTCCCATCCGACGGACGGCGACCTTTCCAAGCCCATCGGTGTCCCCTACTGACCGTGGGCAGGGCGGGAAATTTTGCGGAGATAAATCTCAACGCTGACCCAGTTCGAACCTGGGAACTCGAACCTGGGAACTACAGATTACGAGCCTGGCGCGATACCGACTGAGCCACCCCCGCCCCACCGCTCAGAGGTAAAACAGCCCAACCCGTAAACTGTAATCAAAACCCGCATGGTTATTTTTAATTACACTAGACAGCAAATTGAAACTTTTTTTTTATAACATTGGTCAAATAAAATGTTTTTAACTAATTTTGGAATGCTGAATTCAAATATGGCTGTGAAAAATCTGCAGCACCTACAGTTTTTTCTTAATTACGGATTGATATACTTTAAATTTCAATGAATACGCATATCTGGGAAATGAAAATAAATGTGACTATTTTATTAAATTGCAACAAAACTCATTAATTAATTACAAGATTACAGTGAAAAAAATTAGTAACATCATAGTTATAGACCACTGAGTATAAAGTAACAAATGAAATAATATTGAAACGCAAAATACGAAAACATGGGTAAGGATCTTTTATACTTACAAGAAGTTCATTTTAGTCTTTTATGTGCTGAGGTATCTTCCTTCTGCAAGAACCAGCAGTTGTCACCCATCATTGCTGGATTCCATCTACCTTGGTATCTCTCCTGCATGGTTCGGATATCCTGGTGAAATCTTTCCCCTTGCTCTTCACTAACAGCTTCTAAGTTCTTGGGAAAGAAGTAAAGTTGCGAGTGTAAGACCAATGACATTCGGCAGCCAAGATTTTCATTGTTTTTGAGATCTTGAATTAGCTGATGGTAGTTTTCCTCTTTGAGATCCCAGAAAACCCTTTGACTGGACTGTTGTCTAAACAGACGTGAAGAATTTCCATGCAGCGAGCTCCTTCATATTCAGGTTTTCTTCGAAGACAGGGGCGGGGGTGGCTCAGTCGGTAGCGCGCCAGGCTCGTAATCTATAGTTCCCAGGTTCGAGTCCCAGCTGGGTCAGCGTTGAGATTTATCTCCGCAAAATTCCCCGCCTTGCCCACGGTCAGTAGGGGACACCGATGGGCTTGGAAAGGCCGCCGTCCGTCGGATGGGACGTTAAGCCGTAGCACCGTGTGTGGGAGAGCCATACCCTGTGCACGTTAAAGAACACGCTGGATGGCCTTGACGGGAGACTACCATCTGTCTCCCAACAGCTGTTCCAGTGGATCCCCTCCCCCAACCTTCTCTGAGCCATCGGGGTCCATGTGACCTGGCCATTTAGCCCATGGTGTGCAAAAAAGTGCCGCTCAGAGGTAAAACAACCCAACCCTTCGAAGACAGTATCATTCATTAGCTTCCTGATCTGAGGACCAAGAAAGATCCCTTCTTTGAGTTTGGCATCACTTAGTTTTGGAAATTTTTCCCTCAAGTGCAAAACTCTTTACCAGTTTTGTTCTTTACAAAGTTTTTCATAAGCCGCAGTTTGATATGTAGTGGTGGGAGCAGAACATCAGTGGGTCAACTAGAGGCTTATACTTCACACCACTCTTTCCGGGAATAAATACATCTCTTTTCGGCCAGTCTTTTTTGTACTGTTCTTTTCTGGCCCTACTCTCCCATAAACACAGAAAACATCAAAATTTTGTGAAGCCTCCTTGAAGCCCGAGCAAGAAAGATATGACTTTTAGGTCACCACATATTTGTCCACTTAAACTGGTCATATTTTACAGCAGTGGGTATTTTTTCCATGCTTCCATAAGTTTCCTTCATTCCCATAGCGTGTGTCACTGGAATGGAAGGTTTTTGGTTTCCTTTACGCAAAAGGTCAGTTTTTAAGCTGAATTTTTGACAGATCTATAAATAGACACCATTCCTTAGGGTCGTGAGTTGTTCCAATTTCTTCCATCAGCCCTGAAATATCTTTGCAGAAACACAAATCATCTTGCAGCTCGTAATAAGCAGATAAAGCCAAATTTCTCTTTCTGAACAAAGAAACTCTGGTATCTTTGGCCAGAAGATTCCACTCTTGAGGTAATCTCAGCTTGTTATTTGGAAAGTCGTAGGTCTCGAACAAGATCATTTAGTTCGTTTTGCTGAATCAGATGAGACTCGTCTAACTTTTTAAGGGTGTATGTAGGATCAGGATCTGTATGTGCCTCAAAATCTTCCTCTGATGAATGTGAATCTATCTCCTTTTAGTTGGTTGGAGGTGTTGGTATAGGAAGACCTTCTCCATGAAGGGTTGGGTTGTTTTACCTCTGGGCAGCACTTTTTTGCACACCATGGACTAAATGACCAGGTCACAAGGACCCCGAAGGCTCAGAGAAGGTTGTGGGAGGGGACCCACTGGAACAGCTGTTGGGAGACAGATGGTAGCCTCCCGTCAAGGCCATCCAGCGTGTTCTTTAACGTGCACAGGGTATGACTCTCCCGCACACGGGGCCACGGCTTAACGTCCCATCCGACGGACGGCGGCCTTTCCAAGCCCATCGGTGTCCCCTACTGACCGTGGGCAGGGCGGGGAATTTTGCAGAGATAAATCTCAACGCTGACCCAGCTGGGACTCGAACCTGGGAACTACAGATTACGAGCCTGGCGCGCTACCGACTGAGCCACTCCCGCCCCTTCTCTATGAAGAACTGGCCTTATGTCTAAAGGCACATTTAGTTATTGTATTTTGCTTTCGTTCTTTTTTGAAAAGCCCGACACTTTAATTAAACAAAAATAACAATCATGCAAGTGACTTATTAGCTCACACCAAACTATTGGAACTACAAAGGGCATGAATTTTATCTTTCAACCAATCACTCAGGCCAACGAAGCACGAAATGCAGCACACATATGGAGCTCATGTTTTGTCCTGATCTCCAACATGACATCCAAAATACAAGTTATAGGCATTCTTCACAATCATTTTCAAAGAACGACCCTGAGATTTTAAAATATAGTTTCCACACATATAATAAAACTTATCTGGCAAATTAACACATCCGCGACGCCCATTAATTGACTTTTGCCACTTAACCCTTTCAGGACTATAAGGTTTCTAAGAGTAAATATTAGTATGTAACTGTTTATTTTATTTTGTTTAGACGTACAATAAAAAAAAAATAATAAGAAAAATACATAACAATGTGTAGTTTTTTTGGAATTTTATGGGAAATATTTTTCCCAATGGACTATTAAGGTAACACAAATTATAGTTAGGCTTATTATGCAATGTCTTTTATTTATTGGTTTATTAGAACAAAATGTTAACTAAAATAATGCAAAATTATGAAATAAAATTACTATACAAAATGATGTGCTAATTATGATATTCTGCGAAGCAATTTCTTTTGGTAGTGAGGCAAAGATGGACATTGCACATAGTACATATATTATGCGTCCTGACAGTTCTGTTTTTGTTTTCCAAACGTTCCCGTTTACGTAATTGCGTTCGGCATACGTTCTATTTTGACATTCTGTATAAAAATGCAGATAAGGTTATAATTAATTACGACAACCACCAATTTTAAAATGGGAAAAATGTTTCCCTTAGTCGTGAAAGGGTTAAACGCCAAAATTCACTCTTTAACGTACAGGACTTGTCCTCCTACAGTGAAAACAACAAGAATGGCGGTCTGAGGTTAGGTTACTATTACATGCTTTCTCCCACTTGGCAAATAGTGTTGCTAGCAACAAAAAGTAAAATATCTAGTATCCTCCCAGTTGCCTGGAGGTGTTGGTTTAGGAAGATCTTAAAGGAGTCAAAATGATCAATAATATAAAAACGTTATGTGCTAGCCATTTTTTAAGGCCAGATCTGAAATCAACACCTGAAGAACAATTAAAGGTAGCTACAAGTGTTATTAAAAACTGATTAAAAACGTTGAAATCATAATTTAAAAAATCTGATATTTTTACTTTTTACAGTTGCAAGAATTTTATTCTCTATGATACACTACACCGAAAGAAGTTGTCACAAACTTCAGATCATTCTTTAATTTCTTCCATTATTAAAAAGTGTGTATGCTAATGAGGGGACGTAAAAAGTTTTAGTAGAGTTTAGCTAATCTTTTATCGCAGACAGGATTAAAAGACTAAAGATTGGTTGGTTGTTTTACATCGGAGCTGCACTTTTTTTGCATACAACGGGCTAAATGGCCAGGTCAAAAGGACCCCAAATACAATGGGCTTTTGAATACAATGGCCAGGTCAAAAGGGTCCTGAAGGCTCAGAGAAGGTTTGAGGAGGGGACCCACTGGAACAACTGTTGGGAGACAGATGGTAGTCTCCCGTCAATATCATCCAGCGTGCTCTTTAACGTGCACAGGGTATGGCTCTCCCGCACACGGGGTCACGGCTTAACGTCCCATCCGACGGGCGGCAGCCTTTCCAAGCCCATCGGTGTCCCCTACTGACCGTGGGCAGGGCATGGAGTTTTCGGAGATAAATTTCAACGCTGACCCAGTTGGGACTCGAACCTGGGAACTGCAGATTACGAGCCTGGCGCGCTACCGATTGAGCCACCCCGCCCAAAAAGACTAGAGAATACTGAGTGTAACAATTGCGATGCCCTTATTATGCTGCATAAGGAATATATACTAATTCTCACTTGATGCTTGGGGGCGGGGGTGGCTCAGTCGGTAGCGCGCCAGGCTCGTAATCTGTAGTTCCCAGGTTCGAGTCCCAGCTGGGTCAGCGTTGAGATTTATCTCCGCAAAATTCCCCGCCCTGCCCACGGTCAGTAGGGGACACCGATGGACTTGGAAAGGCCGCCGTCCGTAGGATGGGACGTTAAGCCGTGGCCCCGTGTGCGGGAGAGCCATACCCTGTGCATGTTAAAGAACACGCTGGATGGCCTTGACGGGAGGCTACCATCTGTCTCCCAACAGCTGTTCCAGTGGGTCCCCTCCCCCAACCTTCTCTGAGCCTTCGGGGTCCATGTGACCTGGCCATTTAGCCCATGGTGTGCAAAAAAGTGCCGCTCAGAGGTAAAACAACCCAACCTATTGACGGAAATGTACCATCCGCCTCCTAACAGCTGTTCCAGTGGGTCCTTTCCCCCAACCTTCTCTGAGCCTTCGGGGTCCATGTGACCTGGCCATTTAGCCCATGGTGTGCAAAAGAGTGCCGCTCAGAGGTAAAACAACCCAACAACCCACTTGATGCTTTTATTCATTTAAAATATAAAAGTTATATTGACCAGGATTGGATACGAAACTAAAGCTTTCGCTTTTTCTATTCCAAACGACTCAAAACAATTTTTCCTCTGGATTTAATATTGATTTTTATGAGTGACTTCTGATCTTTCAACCAGGCCCGGATCTTTGAAAAACTATAAATAGACTCTAAGCAGCAATAGACTGGAATTCCATTTTAGTATAACATCTTCTTCTCCCTTTTAAAAATGTCTTGAAAAATGCAAGAAATATAAGTTTAATAGTCAATAGTCTTTGCCAACATTCGCAAAGCGGGGAGAGGCATTTTTTGTAACCCCCACCTAGATTTGTCCTTGCTTTCAACCAAGAAACACCATGAAGGTTATTAAGCAATTACAATGTATTTTTACTTTCAGCGTTTCTTACTTGCATATAATTTTTTTATCAAATTTAATCACTTTAACTTTATACTATACATCAGACTCATCCATCAAACAGCTCATTGGAAAAAACTTGCGGCTCATAAAACTAATAATCGATATATTAAATCTGGATTATTTTCTTCTAGTTCTTTTGGCCAAATATTTTTAGGCGTATGGATAAAAAATTTCGTCATTTCAGAGTACTCATTAAAGTATGCTTTTGTTTGCTATTCAGTTTTTTTTTTTGATTCATTAAAAATATAATGCATTTTTTTCTAATTCATTTTTTTCTCTCATTTGAAATGTTGTTTTCCTTTTTAAGCACATAATTTTTTGCGGTTCTTTAAGAATATAGTTTTTTTTTTCTGCTGTTTGGGTTGAACAAGTCTGATCTATGTAATAAGCAAAATTCGCAATCTTAAAAGTAATGGCCAATTAATTGTATCTCTATTTAATTTTAATATAATGAGCTTATTTGTTCTCCTCGAAATCCAGGGAACGACGCAAAGTACATTTGCATGATCTTCCCAGTGTTCCAAAAACAATTAAAAATAAAAAAATCAATATTTTTCAATTCGTTTTCAAAAGAAGAGATGTCGCTTTTGCTTGTCCTGTCTGTCCTGGGGCGAGGGTGGCTCAGTCGGTAGCGCGCCAGGCTCGTAATCTGTAGTTCCCAGGTTCGAGTCACAGCTGGGTCAGCGTTGAGATTTATCTCCGCAAAATTCCCCGCCCTGCCCACGGTCAGTAGGGGACACTGATGGGCTTGGAAAGGCCGTCGTCCGTCGGATGCGACGTTAAGCCATGGCCCCGTGTGCGGGAGAGCCATACCCTGTGCACGTTAAAGAATACGCTGGATGGCCTTCACGGGAGCCTACCATCTGTCTCCCAACAGCTGTTCCAGTGGGTCCCCTCCCCCAACCTTCTCTGAGCCTTCGGGGTCCATGTGACCTGGCCATTTAGCCCATGGTGTGCAAAAAAGTGCTGCTCAGAGGTAAAACAACCCAACCCTGTCTGTCCTCTTGTGCTACAAACATTCACATTTTTGTATTGACTTCATAATCTCATTGTCTCTTACTATCATTATCTCATTGTCATCAGTAGCTGACGTTTCCAATCATTCTTTATCACTGAATACTGTCAAGTTTTTTTTATCAGTGAACGCTGTTGTTGCTAATTTTCTTCTTTCACTGAAAATGAGGGGAGGGGGTGGCTCAGTCGGTAGCGCGCCAGGCTCGTAATCTGCAATTCCCATGTTCGAGTCCCAGCTGGGTCAGCGTTGAGATTTATCTCCGCAAACCTGCCAACGGTCAATAGGGGACACCGAAGGGCTTGGAAAGGCCTCAGTCCTTCGGATGGGACGTTAAGCCTTGGCTCCGTGTACGGGAGAGACATACACTGTGCACGTTAAAGAACACGCTGGATGGCCTGACGGGAGGCTACCATCTGTCCCCCAACAGCTTGTTCCAGTGGGTCCCCTCCCCCAACTTTCTCTGAGCCTTCGGTGTCCATGTGACCTGGCCATTTAGCCCACGGTGTGCAAAAAAGTGCCGCTCAGAGGAAAAACAACCCAACAACAATTAATACTTTTTTCATTTGCACCGTACTTTATCGCTTGAGCAGTATTTTGTTGCTTGACAAATATTTTCCCGCTTGAGCTATATTTACTGCTCCTGAGCAGTACTTTCTCACTTTATTAGTACTTTATCACTTGAGTAATACTTTCTCGTTTGAGCACTACTATCTAACTTGAACAATACTTTTTCGTTTGAAGAATACTTTCTCTCTTCAGCAATACTTTTTAGCTTGAGCAATACTTTCTCGCTGACAGTGCCGCATGTAACTGTGTAGTTCATCTAGAGAGTGTAATATTTCCTTTTTTTTCTAATTTTTCTTACCGAACTGCAATAGAAATTTTAAAGACTGAGTATAACCAAATGCACGCATTTTCATTCTGCTTTAAGTAGATTACTATTAGTTACATGAAATGTATTCCTGTAAGAAAGGGGCGGAGGTGGCTCAGTCGGTAGCGCGCCAGGCTCGTAATCTGCATTTCCCAGGTTCGACTCCCAGCTGGCTCAGCGTTGAGATTTATCTCCGCAAAATTCCCTGCCCACGGTCAGTAGGGGACACCGATGGACTTGGAAAGGCAGTCGTCCGTCGGATGGGACGTTAAGCCGTGGGACCGTGTGCGGGAGAGCCATACCCTGTGCACGTTAAAGAACACGCTGGATGGCCTTGACGGGAGGCTACCACCTGTCTCCCAACAGCTGTTCCAGTGGGTCCCCTCCCCCAACCTTCTCTGAGCCTTCGGGGTCCATGTGACCTGGCCATTTAGCCCATGGTGTGCAAAAAAGTGCCGCTCAGAGGTAAAACAACCCAACCCTGTAAGAAAAGTAGGAAATCAGCAGTTTAAACTTTTAACTAATTTATATTTTTAACGATCGACAGAAACAATAAGAAGCCGCAGAACATAAAACTACTACAGAACCAAGGAAATTTCAACGTTTTTCCTTTAGAGTTAGTCCCCAAACAGATATTTCAAATATCTAAGTTAGTAGAAAAAACTTTCTCTGATTTGAAAATAAATATTCAGACACCGCAGAATTCTGTTGTCTCGACACCTCCTACGTTTTAAGAAAATTAATAAAGTTACATTATGTTTGTTAACTCCGTTTCTAAATAAATTACTTAACATTTTTTATTCAGACTCGAAATTGAAAGAAAACTGTTTATTTGTTTGCCAAGCGAATGAGTTTAGCAGTTAACAACGACTAGACCTCAAGAAAACCTTTGAAGAGTTGAAAACTACTTAACCAAGAGAACATGATACTACTGCATAACAGCATTAAAGCAAAAAAAAAATCGCTCTTTTAAATTTAAGAACCTCTGCTTTCAGACACAGTTCACTACTTAATATCTGTAGTTGGAGCACTTTGTAATTAAAAGATGTCCGAAATTCTTCTCCAGCGAGAAGAATTTAACTGGAAGATCAGAGCAGGAACAGAAAAAATGATCAGAAGTACTCTACATTAGAAACATTAAATGGATCTTAAACAAAAGACACAAAAGTGCTTATTGACTTCGAAATCTTACAATTACCTCGCATTAATGATTATGATAGTATGGTATAAATGAGATAAAAATATTTATGAATGTGATAAAAATAAGAATTTAGTTGAATGGTGTAGAAAGCAAAGGCGTTTTTAATCACTGATATTTAATAATTTTATTTTTCTGAACGTTTTAAGAGGTAATTAGAGCATTACCTCTTAAATGAGTACGCTAATAGCATAGTTTAGTTGGGTTTGTGTTCTAGATAAACGCAACGCAAAGTAAAACTAGGTAAAGCGAAGTCTTATTTCCCAAAGGAAATAATTAAATTACCTGATATACATTAAGGAGAAGAGTTGACTCAGTCTTTGGCGGACAGGTGAGTAATCTGCAGTTCCCAGGTTCGAGTCCCATATGGGTCAGCGTTGAGATTTATCTCCGCAAAATTCCCCGCCCTTCCCACGGTCAGTAGGGGACACCGATGGGCTTGGAAAGGCGCCGTCCGTCGGATGGGACGTTAAGCCGTGGCCCCTTGTGAGGGAGAGCCATACCCTGTGCACGTTAAAGAACACGCTGGATGGCCTTGACGGGAGGCTACCATCTGTCTCCCAACAGTTGTTCCAGTGGGTCCATTCCCCCAACTTTCTCTGAGCCTTCGGGGTCCATGTGACCTGGCCATTTAGTCCATGGTGTACAAAAAAGTGCCGCTCAGAGGTAAAACAACCCAACCCTTCCTCGGTCATAAAGGGTGAACCGATTTATTTGGAAAGACCACCGTCCGTTGGGTGGGACATTTAGCCATAGCTCCGAGTGCAGGAGATTCATACCCTGTGCCAGTTCATACCCTGTGCCCGTTAAGAAAAACACATTGACTGGACTTGACAAGAAGCTTCCATCTGTCTCCTAGCAGCTGTCAGTGGGTCCTCTTCCCTAAACCTACTCTGAGCCCTCGGGGTCCTTGTGACCTGGATATTTATCCCATTGTGAGCAAACAAATGCCTCTAGAGGTAAAGCAGCCGAGCAGAAAATTATTTTTTTATGTACACTTAAATAGTTATTTTCAGAATTATAAGTATGATTTTATTTTCTTAACAAAATAATTTGCTGCTCTTTTTTATTTCTTTTACGGTTTTTGACCCAAATAAAAGTTACAATTTGCTACTCCCTGAATTCATCAAGTTTTTTCCCCTGTTATGGCTCCAGACCCAATAAAGCAGTGTTTTTAAATTTGTTGGGGTGGCGGAACACTTTGCATTCTGATAAAATTTGACGGAATGGATTGTAATGTGATATAAAAATGGCCGAAAGGTTTATAATGTGATATGAAAATGGCCGAACGGTTTGCAATGTGATATAAAAATGGCCGAAAGGTTTGAAATGTGATATAAAAATGGACGAAAGGTTTGAAATGTGATATAAAAATGGACGAAAGGTTTGAAATGTGATATGAAAATGGCCGAACGGTTTGCAATGTGATATAAAAATGGCCGAAAGGTTTGAAATGTGATATAAAAATGGACGAAAGGTTTGAAATGTGATATAAAAATGGACGAAAGGTTTGTAATGTGATATAAAAATAGCCAAATGCTTATAATGTGATATAAAAATGGACGAAAGGTTTGCAATGTGATATAAAAATGGCCGAAAGGTTTCTAATGTGATATGAAAATGTCCGAACGGTTTGCAATGTGATATGAAAATGTCCGAACGGTTTGCAATGTGATATAAAAATGGCCGAACGGTTTGCAATATGATATAAAAATGGCCGAAAGGTTTGAAATGTGATATAAAAATGGACGAAGGGTTTGTAATGTGATATGAAAATGGCTGAAAGGTTTGTAATGTGATATGAAAATGGCCGAACAGTTCGCAATGTGATATAAAAATGGACGAAAGATTTGCAATGTGATATAAAAATGGCGGAATGGTTTATAATGTGATATGAAAATGGCGGAACGGTTTGTAGTGTGATATGAAAATGGCCGAAAGGTTTCTAATGTGATATGAAAATGGCGGAACGGTTTGTAGTGTGATATGAAAATGGCCGAAAGGTTTCTAATGTGATATGAAAATGGCCGAAAGGTTTCTAATGTGATATAAAAATGGCCGAAAGGTTTGAAATGTGATATAAAAATGGACGAAAGGTTTGTAATGTGATATGAAAATGGCCGAACGGTTTGCAATGTGATATAAAAATGGCCGAAAGGTTTGAAATGTGATATAAAAATGGACGAAAGGTTTGTAATGTGATATAAAAATAGCCAAATGCTTATAATGTGATATAAAAATGGACGAAAGGTTTGCAATGTAATATAAAAATGGCCGAAAGTTTTCTAATGTGATATGAAAATGGCCGAACGGTTTGCAATGTGATATAAAAATGGACGAAAGGTTTGAAATGTGATATAAAAATGGACGAAAGGTTTGTAATGTGATATGAAAATGGCTGAAAGGTTTGTAATGTGATATGAAAATGGCCGAACAGTTTGCAATGTGATATAAAAATGGACGAAAGGTTTGCAATGTGATATAAAAATGGCCGAAAGGTTTCTAATGTGATATGAAAATGGCCGAACGGTTTGCAATGTGATATAAAAATGGCCGAAAGGTTTGAAATGTGATATAAAAATGGACGAAAGGTTTGTAATGTGATATGAAAATGGCTGAAAGGTTTGTAATGTGATATGAAAATGGCCGAACAGTTTGCAATGTGATATAAAAATGGACGAAAGGTTTGCAATGTGATATAAATATGGCCGAAAGGTTTCTAATGTGATATGAAAATGGCCGAAAGGTTTCTAATGTGATATGAAAATGGCCGAAAGGTTTGTAATGTGATATAAAAATGGCCGAACGGTTTGTAATGTGATATGAAAATGGCCGAAAGGTTTGTAATGTGATATGAAAATGGCCGAACAGTTTGCAATGTGATATAAAAATGGCGGAATGGTTTATAATGTGATATGAAAATGGCGGAACGGTTTGTAGTGTGATATGAAAATGGCCGAAAGGTTTGTAATGTGATATAAAACTGGCCGAAAGGTTTGCAATGTGATATAAAAATGGCCGAAAGGTTTGCAATGTGATACAAAAATGGCCGAATGGTTTGTAATGTGATATAAAAATAGCCGAATGTTTATAACGTGATATAAAAATGGACGAAAGGTTTGTAATGTGATTAAAAAATGGCCGAACGGTTTGAAATGTGATATGAAAATGACCGAACTGTTTGCAATGTGAGATAAAAATGGCCGAATGGTTTGTAACGTGATATAAAAATAGCCGAATGGTTTGTAATGTGATATAAAAATGGCCAAATGGTTTGCAATGTGATATAAAAATGGCTGAATGGTTTGTAATGTGATAAAAAATTTGGCAGAACATTTATAATGTGATAAAACTTTGACGGAATAGTTTATAAACAAATGCATATATCTTTATATATAATTAATTTATTTCCTGTATTCAATAGAAACAAAAGTACAATTCTGTTAAAAACTATATTTAACCAAATAATATTTGTCAACATAGCTAGAACAAAATACTCTATTTCACACAATTTTATAACAGTAAATAAAGTTAAATCAGTATATACCGTTGTTTATATATATGTTGTGGTGGTCGCTTAGTAACTTCCCGTAAACACATGAAAGAAAGAGAAAAGTTGCGATTCCTGGCGACTAGAGAAGTGTTACCATCTGGAGAAAAATTACCTTGTTTGCAGCAATATTTACTTATTATTCATATCTATTCGCCGTTTTCTTTCTTGCTATCGTAGTATTCAAGGAAAACACTAAGCCTAGATAAACAAGAAACATGATAAAAAAAATACCCTCTAAAGATTTAAAAACCTATCTCCTGGGATAATATCAGTCGCTCTCTGATCCACAAGATGAGAGCACTTCTTATAATCCTGTAACTGGTTTACAAAGCAAACCCATAAACGACCACTTCCCAAGGAATCGCTCAAAATACATGTTATCGTTGTATCTTTTAATGCCAGTGACATTGAGTTACTGCAACCGATGATATTTACTTTTTCGGACAACCTCCACCACAACCAGCTTTCTCCCATCGTTCAATAAAACTCATTCTTCATTCAAGGCACAGAATTCGCTGCAGCAGAAAAACGGCCACACTTCATCTCCGCCTTTTGGCACTTTCCCTTTCACTTGTTCTGAGGGTGAGAGAGATGGAAAAGCGCCAGGGAGGGGAAAGCACAGAAAGAGAAATCCGTCTCTTTTCGAGCATGGAACAGAAATTACACCGCAGGGACATGGACGGAATCTTCAAGGCTTACTTCAGTGTAAACGCCCCTTTCATGACAATGACAATTTTCCTTTTTTACTAGATTTCTTTCTTTGGCAGGTGGTTTTTTTTTGCCTTTTTCTTTTCTTACTAACTTTGATACTCCGATTTACTCCTACTATTCAATCGACGTTCTTGTTGATACTTGGCTTCAACAAACCTGGATGAATCGGAATTATTTTATTGCAAAATTATTGTTTTTGTTTCAAAGGCACTACGAAAAGTTTTTAGATTTGGGTTGTTTTACCTCTGAGCAGCACTTTTTTGCACACCATGGGCTAAATGGCCAGGTCACATGGACCCCGAAGGCTCAGAGAAGGTTGGGGGAGGGAACCCACTGGAACAGCTGTTGGGAGACAGATGGTAGCCTCCCGTCAAGGCCATCCAGCGTGTTTTTTAACGTGCACAGGGTATGGCTCTCTCCCACACACGGGGCCACGGCTTAACGTCCCATCTGATAGACGGCGGCCTTTCCAAGCCCATCGGTGTCCCCTACTGACCGTGGGCAGGGCGGGGAATTTTGCGGAGATAAATCTCAACGCTGACCCAGCTGGGACTGGAACCTGGGAACTACAGATTACGAGCCTGGCGCGCTACCGACTGAGCCACCCCCGCCCCAAGAAGAGAAGTGAGTAACAAATAAATGAAAAAAGAGAATTAAGGTGAAAAAAAAAAAGTCAACAAACAGAAGATGGTTTAGATCAGAGGTTCTCAAACTTATTTGTCCTACCTCCCCCTTCTCAGAAAAAAAAAAATTACTCAGCGCCCCCCTGGAAATCTACCTTCTTTAAGCGAACAAACAGAAAGATGCAGTGACAAATTTGCGTTTTTTATGTATCTATATTTCTACCTACGTCCTATAACATAGTAAAGAAAGATGTTGTAAATAAGACACCTTGAAGCTTGAAATTATAAAATAATTTATTAAAATCAACCATAGAAACATTCGCATTACACACAGAAAATTAAAATAACGAAGGATAATTTTATGTGTTTATTTGGAAAATAAAGGGATCACTACGACTTTAACTCTATGTTACACAACAGATGAAACATGTACGAAAGGTTTTTCAAAATTTTCTTATCTTCCCTTCTTTTTTTATGCTTCCAATGCCCCCCAATTGCACCCGAGGCTACTACGGACCCCCTGGATCGTTCCAGCGCTCCCCAGGGGCGGTATCACCCACTTTGGGAAACATTGGTTTAGATTAAAAAACTCTCTCAACACAAAACGAATAGGATTTAAAAAATGAATCAATAAAGGGAAAACCGATGAGGTTGAAAGAAGACTCAATAAAAAGAATACTAATAGGATTTAAGAAAACAAATAGGTTGGAATATATGTAGAATGATAGGATTGAGAAAAACAAAGCTATGAATGAAAGATGGATAAGAGCGAAAAACGGATTTATAAACGACAGACAGATAGGAATGAAAACCGAGCAATGAGAAGAAGAGCTAAAGGATTGAAAAAGATTCAATAAATAGAAGACCGATAAGGTTGAAAAATTAATCAATGAGAGGAAGACGGATAGGTTGAGTTGGGTTTTTTACCTCTGAGCGGCACTTTTTTGCACACCATGGGCTAAATGGCCAGGTCACATGGACCCCGAAGGCTCAGAGAAGGATGGGGGAGGGGACCCACTGGAACAGCTGTTGGGAGACAGATGGTAGCCTCCCGTCAAGGCCATCCAGCGTGTTCTTTAACGTGCACAGGGTATGGCTCTCCCGCACACGGGGCCACGGCTTAACGTCCCATCCGACGGACGGCGGCCTTTCCAAGCCCATCGGTGTACCCTACTGGCTGTGGGCAGGGCGGGGAATTTTGCGGAGATAAACCTCAACGCTGACCCAGCTGGGACTCGAACCTGGGAACTACAGATTACGAGCCTGGCGCGCTACCGACTGAGCCACCCCCGTCCCCAGAGGGATAGGAATTATGATCGAAACAATAAAGAGAAGACTGATAGGACGGAAAAAATAATGAATAAATAGGAGATGGATAGAATTGAAGAAATAATCTAGAAACAGAAAAAGAATATGAGGGGGGGGGGGATGAATCAATAAGAGAAATAAGATGAAAAAATCAGTCAATAAAGAGGATGAGATGAGGTGGAAGAACAAATCAATAGAAAGAAAAGAGATATGATAAAGAAACTAATAAACAGAGAAAGCAATGGGTGAAAAATTCAATCGATGAAAATAAGATGGAAGGATTGAAAAACGAACTGATAAACAGAAAAAAGATAGAATGGAGGAGCGAATCTAGGATTAAAAAAAATCAGTAAAGGGAAGCGGGATAAAATGGAAAACATTAAACAGAAAACAAATTGTACGAAACGATGAATCAGCGAATAGGACGAAATGAAATAAGAATCTATAAACTAAAGAGATACAGGAGATAGAAACAAATCAAACTGTGCTCTACGTTCACATGAATCTCGTTCTCGTAATGGGGAGGGGAGGTTGGAGGTAGTAGCACACCAGGCTCATAATCTGAAGTTACCTGGTTCGAGTCCCACCTTAACTAACCTAACGCTAAGCTTCCTTCTTCCTCTCAGTCATAAAGGGGACACCGATAGGCTTGGAAAGGTCGCTATCCGTCACATGAGACCTTAAGCCGTAACATGGTGTGCGGGAGAGACACCGTGTAATTGTCTTACCTACTTGTAATTGTCGTCACATGACAATTATGTGTTGGGTTGTTTTACCTCTGAGCGGCACTTTTTTGCACACCATGAGCTAAATGGCCAGGTCACATGGACCCCGAAGGCTCAGAGAAGGTTGGGGGAGGGGACCCACTGGAACAGCTGTTGGGAGACAGATGGTAGCCTCCCTTCAAGGCCATCCAGCGTGTTCTTTAACGTGCACAGGGTATGGCTCTCCCGCACACGGGGCCACGGCTTAACGTCCCATCCGACGGACAGCGGCCTTTCCAAGCCCATCGGTGTCCCCTACTGACCGTGGGCAGGGCGGGGAATTTTGCGGAGATTAATCTCAACGCTGACCCAGCTGGGACTCGAACCTGGGAACTACAGATTACGAGCCTGGCGCGCTACCGACTGAGCCACCCCCGCCCCACCTAGTTGTAGACGACTTTAAGAATTGTTACTTGTAATTGTCGTCCCATGAGACCTTAGCCGTAACATGGTGTAACATGGTGTGCGGGAGAGACACCGTGTAAGTGTATTTTTTTAATCCTATTTGTTTTCTGTCACTTAAAGAACATGCTGAATAACCTTGCCGGGAGGCCAGCCTCTGCCTCCTAAAAGCACTCTAGTGAATCCATTTTTTTCAACCTTCTCTCAACCCTTCGATCCTTGTTACCTGAGCAATTTAGGTCATTATACGCGAAACGTGCATAATCACAAGTAAAAAAGCAATCCCAAGTAATACAACCGTTATCGTAACAATAAACTGAAACTGTTTTACAGAACTTCTAGGGGCGGGGGTGGCTCAGTCGGTAGCGCGCCAGGCTCGTAATCTGTAGTTCCCAGGTTCGAGTCCCAGCTGGATCAGCGTTGAGATTTATCTCCGCAAAATTTCCCCGCCCTGCCCACGGTCAGTAGGGGACACCGATGAGCTTGGAAAGGCCACCGTCCGTCGGATGGGACGTTAAGCCGTGGCCCCGTGTGCGGGAGCGAGTCATACCCTGTGCACGTTAAAGAACACGCTGGATGGCCTTGACGGGAGGCTACCATCTGTCTCCCAACAGCTGTTCCAGTGGGTCCCTTCCCCCAACCTTCTCTGAGCCTTCGGGGTCCATGTGAATTGCCCATGGTGTGCAAAAAAGTGCCGCTCAGAGGTAAAACAACCCAACAGAACTTCTGGTTTAAATGAGAGATTCTTTTAAAATCGAAACTCTTGATTAGAATTTTATGAAGAAACACATTTTGTAAGCTTCATCGCCCACCATGTACTGGCCACTTTTCGTGCTGATAATTCATGCGTTCTTCAGGCAGTGAGTCATCATTTGCAGTGAGGCACACAACAAACAATGATAACAGCCTGACTACAGTCTATCTGACTATTGATAGGAAACAGTTCAATACTTTAAGCAGATATTAGGGAGGTAAACAAGTCAGGAAATGTTGTTTTCATAGAAATTATTCATTATTATTCAAATTGTTCCAATAGAAGAGAAAGAATTCGATATTGTAACTTCAACTCTTCCCAGAAGAATACGGACATCGAATTTGCAAGTCGTGTGGAAAGCTATGACTCTTACGTGAGATTTAGACAGATGGCGCTGCTCCTATTCAAAATTCAAATTCTTTGATAAGAGGGTTGGGTTGTTTTACCTCTGAGCGGCACTTTTTTGCACACTATGGGCTAAATTGCCAGGTCACATGGACCCCGAAGGCTCAGAGAAGGTTGGGGGTAGGGACCCATTGAACAGCTGTTGGGAGACAGATGGTAGCTTCCCGTCAAGGCCATCCAGCGTGTTCTTTAACATGCACAGAGTATGGCTCTCCCACACACGGGGCCACGGCTTAACGTCCCATCCGATGGACGGCGGCCTTTCCAAGCCCATCGGTGTCCCCTACTGACCGTGGGCAGGGCGTGGAATTTTGCGGAGATAAACCTCAACGCTGACCCAGCTGGGACTCGAACCTGGGAACTACAGATTACGAGCCTGGCGCGCTACCGACTGAGCCTCCCCCGCCCCCTTTGATAAGAGGCCTTAGTTTGCGTTGTAGGTGAGTATATATTTTCATTTCTTTCTGTAAAAGAATAAACATAACGTTTTTTGCTAGTAAATCATTCCTTAATTTAGTATGTTGAATTTCTTACAGAATACCTGAGATTTGCTTCCAATCCATTTTGGAATTCATACAGGTTGTTTTACCTCTGAAAGGCGCTTTTTTCCGCACAGTGGGCTAAATGATCAGATCACAGGGACCACGAAGGATCAGAGGAGTTTAGAGAAAGGGTACCAATTGGACAGCTGTTAGGAGACAGATGGTAGTCTCTCGTCAATCCGATCCAACGAGTTTTTTTAACGTGCACAGACTGTGGCTCTCCCTCACACAGGGCCAGGCTTAACATCCCATCCAGGTGGGACTCGAACCTGGAAACGATAGATAGAGAGACTGGCGCGCTACAATTGAACAACCGCACCACAGGAATTCACACAGCTGCTTTGAAAAGAAATGCATTCATTGCATTTCTTTTCAAAGCAGCAAAACTTCACGTCCTGCCCTTGGTCAATAGGGGACATCGATGGTCTCGGAAAGACCGCTGTCCATCGGATGGTACAGTAGTCTTTAAATAGTTCAGTAGTAAAATATTCATCAGTTACACTTTTTTAAACCAGGGATTTTCAAAGCCTTGGTCGTCTACACTTCTAAAATTAAATAACCAATATAATACACTTTTAAAATTAAATAATTTTAAAATTGAGACTACTGTCCATCGGATGGTACAGTAGTCTTAATATAGTTCAGTAGTAAAATATTCATCAGCAACACTTTTGTAAACCAGGGATTTTTCAAAGCCTTGGTCGCCAAGTCTTTGAAAAGGATTGCAGCTCATTAAATTTTTACTTTGAATTTTCGTGCTATAAGCCAAAGAATTAAAATTTATGTTTTTAGATACATTCATTTCATAAATAAATTACAACAAATGAATAAATAACTAGTTTCAACGAAAGTTGGAAGAAACCAAATATTTTTTTACGGATGTAAGCATATTCTTTTATTATTACGATTATCTCATTAAAATTAAATCGAATTTTATTATGTATCAAATATATTAAATAAAATAGTATGAATACCAAAAAAATTTAACATGCACAGGGTATGGTTCACATGAACAACACGGAACCATAGCTTAACTTCGGTTTAAATCCGACGGACGGAGACTTTTCAAGTCCCTTTCCCTTTTCTCACTGAAATCGAAAAGGTTAAGGTAGAGCAGGGGTTCTCAACGTGGGGTACGCGGTAAAATATTTTGGGGTACGCCGTGAGAGCTCAAAAGACGCTAGATCTAGTAAAAAAGTCACTAGATTTATAAAGAAAAGTCGCTAAGTTGACATTATTATACAATAACTATAGTTTTATCTATCTATATAAGGGGTATGCCAATTACATACACGTTTCCAGGGGATACGTGCAGCATAAAAGGTTGAAAACCACTGCTGTAGAGAATTCTCAAAGCTGGCCTAGTTAGGGCTCGAGCTTGTAAACTTCAGTTTATGAGCCCAGTGCGACCAACGACCAAAAAATATATGAATTTATGAATGTGGTAGATATTTGAATATTCTATTCATTTATATCAAAATAAAGTAAACCAGAAAGGGTATCTCTGTTGTGCGCATCTCGAGGTTGCAAGCACTATCCAGGTTGGGTTGGGTTGTTTTACCTCTGAGCGGCACTTTTTTGCACACCATGGGCTAAATGGCCAGGTCACATGGACCCCGAAGGTTCAGAGAAGGTTGGGGGAGGGGACCCACTGGAAGAGCTGTTGGGAGACAGATGGTAGCCTCCCATCAAGGCCATTCAGCGTGTTCTTTAACGTGCACAGGGTATGGTCTCCCGCACACGGGGCCACGGCTTAACGTACCATCCGACGGACGGCGGCCTTTCCAAGCCCATCGGTGTCCCCTACTGACCGTGGGCAGGGCGGGGAAGTTTGCGGAGATAAATCTCAACGCTGACCCAGCTGGGACTCGAACCTGGGAACTACAGATTATGAACCTGGCGCGCCAAGCCCATCGGTGTCCCCTACTGACCGTGGGCAGGGCGGAGAAGTTTGCAGAGATAAATCTCAACGCTGACCCAGCTGGGACTCGAACCTGGGAACTACAGATTACGAGCCTGGCGCGCTACCGATTGAGCCACCCCCGCCCCAAGCACTATCCAAATTTTAGGTAGAAATATACAAATTTAAATCTGTGGCGTTGTGTTTCCCACATTGCCCAATTACGGATTAATCCCTTAATTAGACAATGCTGGCCGCAAAAATCCCAGGCCTTCTCCTCAGGGGAAGACATTTTTATTAATAGGAACAATGATGAGCGCAACTCAGGTTTATGGAAATATAAAACAATAACAATATTTATTGAGACAAAATATTTAAAAGTACAGGCAGAACAATTAATCTTTCTGATAATCAATCGTCTATCGTGGACTTAAAAAAAGAAAGAACTTAAAGAATTAAATGAACTATGGAACTGTGGAACCCCTTTACAATTAAATCTAAAATTGAGGATAGCAACTTATAAGTTAAAGGAAGGGTAGGCGTACCGTTCTAAGTGCTCAGTTCGTTCCGTCAGCTGCATCGGATTACGGCCAGGTCGTCATCACTCTAGTTTCGGGTGGGGACCATCTCCTTAATTCGTCCTTTAGTTGATGACTGGGAAAACATCTCCGTCGCACTGTGGCTGATGTGGAGACGGGCCCTCAGTTGACCATCACATACGCTGTTGGGTAATTTGGTTGCAGCGAAGGGCGGTGGTCGGCTGCATCATCGTGGTTATGTTGGAAGGGGGAGGGTGCCCTTCACTGGTTAAGCACTTCGGAAGCAAATTCCAGTCTCTCTGCTTCTAATTTTAGGAAACCACTCATTCATAGGGATGTCCTTGCGTTAACGCATCAAATTACACTGCTTTTGATTCAAAGTCCTGCACTCATTTGCAGTGATTTTGATATGCCGATACTGAATCTGGCCCTCCCAGTGCTCTGACCGTCCTGTCCAGCTGCTCTCTCTAAAATCTCAGTGCTGTCTGCTCTGTTCAAAATCTCAGTCCAACTGAAGCCCTCCCTGCCTCGCTACTCTACCCCCACGTTCCTTTCCCCTTGTTTTTCCCGAAAATGGTATGTTCACCATATGTAGCATCTGCAGAGGAACTTTCGAGTAATAAATTTCCCCCAGGAGGTCTGTCGCTGCGCTTGAGGTTGACATCGCCGCCTGGGAAACAGAATTCCTCGTTCGTTACTGTAAACAACTGGACGATGTTGTCCAGTCCTATATCTGCATTTGATGTGGGGGACGATTTTCCGAATACAGCTTCCCGTTTGAGATCTCACTAAAGCTATCAGCAGTCTTTCGCACCCCCCAGACCATTCCGGTCAGACCTCACACTGCAAGAGAATAAATGGTGATTCCGCCTGTCATCCACCCACGGGCGCTGTGTCATGTCAACTGGGTGCTGGGCGTTCTCTGTGTGTGACCCGTCGGGACAGCTGCGAATCCCACCCCCTCCTAACGTGTCCACCCTGTTAGTCTGTTCATGTATTCCCTCTGTGTTGAAAAAAAACTCAATCAATTGAGAAATTAATTTAAAAAAATAAATCGTTATGCCTGATTTAAAATCAGCGCATAACATCTCCGCAAAACTTCACGTCCTGCCCTTGGTCAATAGGGGACACCGATGGTCTCGGAAAGACCGCTGTCCATCGGATGGTACATTAAGCCATGGCCCTGTGTGCAAGAGAGCCATACCTTGTGCACATTAAAGATGTTACATGCTCCGTCAAGGCTAGGTGACCTTGACGGGAAGCTATCATCTGTCTCCCAATAGCTGAAGAGTGGCTCCCCTCCCCCAACCTTCTCTGATTCCTCGGGGTCCTTGTGACCTGGCCATTTAGTCCATTGTGTGCAAAAAAGTGCCACTCAGATGTAAAACAACCAACCAGAAAAGAGCAATCCACAAAAAGAAAGTTTCTATAGTGTTCCTTTAATAATTTGAAAAGCACGTATTTGATGTTGAATACAAAATCACAAACATTTTTCTTGTAGTATCATATCTCTACCTTAATCTGATATTTTCAATTCATTTCGTTTGAAATATTTCTCAAAGTGGCTAATTTACTTGAATGTAAAGTGATGAAGATATATACTGACTTATCATTGAATTTTGACTCTACCCATGATGACAGTGGACGTTAACCTCGAGGCTCTATAATTATTAAAATAAATGTTTTATTGTGAAATGCGGCTAAAAGTAAATCTTAATTAATTCTATCTAAATATCGACTTTTAACAATATTCCTTTAAAAGAGTTATGAAAGTTTGAACACAGCTTGGCTGCTGATCTAAGGGACCTGGGTTCGAGCCCCGGGTAAGGCATGGATGTATGTGTCGTTTTTCTGCTGGGGTCCTGCCATCCTCTCAGACCTTCTACTTTGGCATATAAACTGACAGGCTCCTGTCAGACCTCTGTGGCAAGCAGCTGCTTGAGGGGGTATTTATTTTATTTATTTAATGCTAAGACGAAAGAATTTAACCTTCGAAGTTAATTGAAACTGAAATAAGAAGTATTATTTCAAACTATTTAGTAATTAAAATTGTACTGTTTAATTTTAAAAGTGTAGGAAAATAATCTCTTCAGTATTTTTTACTTTTGTTTGTTAAATTTCTTAGTACATATTGCTGCTCTGAAATGTTTAAACATACAGGTATTGGACAGAAATATGGAAACAGTTACATGTCATTTCAAAAGGAAAATTACATTCAAAGCTCAGTAACTTCTTCAATATGTCTTTTAATGAAAAATTGCCGTCCTATGGCCGAGTGGTTAGCGCGCTTGGCTACTGATCTAAGGGATCTGGGTTCAAGCCCCGGATGAGGCATGGATGTATGACGTCGTTCTCCCATGACCGAGGGGCGGGGGTGGCTCAGTCGGTAGCGCGCCAGGCTCGTAATCTGTAGTTCCCAGGTTCGAGGGGACCCAGGCTCGTAATCTGTAGGAATACTGAACAATTTCAATATGTCTGTGAGGATTTCGAGATAAGTTATTTCTTATCTCGAAAAGAAAGAACTACAGAGAAAGAACCAGCTGGGACTCGAACCTGGGAACCTGGGAACTACAGATTACGAGCCTGTCCCAGGCTCGTAATCTGTAGTTCCCAGGTTCCCAGGTTCGAGTCCCAGCTGGGTCAGCGTTGAGATTTATCTCCGCAAAATTCCTCGCCCTGCCCACGGTCAGTAGAGGACATCGATGGGCTTGGAAAGGCCGCCGTCCGTCGGATGGGACGTTAAACCGTGGCCCCGTGTGCGGGAGAGCCATACCCTGTGCACGTTAAAGAACACGCTGGATGGCCTTGACGGGAGGCTACCATCTGTCTCCCAACAGCTGTTTCAGTGGGTCCCCTTCCCCAACCTTCTCTGAGCCTTCGGGGTCCATGTGACCTGACCATTGAGCCCATGGTGTGCAAAAAAGTGCCGCTCAGAGGTAAAGCAACCCAACCCAAAATCCCATGACCGAGTGGTTAGCGCGCTTGGCTAGTGATCTAAGGGACCTGAGTTTGAGCCCCGGGTAAGACATGGATGTATGTGTCGTTTTTTCTGCTGAGGTCTTGACATCCTCACAGACATATTGTGGCATATAAACTGTCAGGCTCCTGTCAGAATTCTGTGGCAAGCAGCTGCTTGAGGGGGTATTTATATATTTTATATCTGAAGATAAATTAAAGATCTCCATCAAATCTATCCAAATCTCAATTTTAAACAATATTTGTTCAGTATTCAAAGAGTTATGAACGTTGGAATGTTTAACAGGCTACAAAAAATGTCTGAAATTTTAATTAACACTTTAAAAGAGGTTAAGATATTTGTACTGGTTAATTATTGAGCTCTGAATGTGAATTTCTGTTCAGATAACATGGAACTGTTTTCATTTTTCTGTCCAGTACCTGTATATATCTGTTTAAATACTGAAAGAATATTGCTGAAAAATCGAAATTTAAGTAGAGATCTTTAAATTATCCTCAGCTATGATTCATAAAACGCATATTTTGAAAGCTACAGATCTTCAAAATTAGCCTCCATGGACAAAACATGGGCTGAAATGGTCATAATTCAATGACCACCGAGAGTATATTACATCAAATATGAAGAGAAATTAGATTATTTTTTTAAACTTCTTTTTTCACACCTCACCAGTAGTGACTGATGTACCGGAAGCAAATCTTCACCCAATTCCCTTAAACCCCATGAAGAAATAACTTATCTCGAAAACGTAGACAGTTTTAAATTTAAGTAACTAAGGCGAATATAATCTTTCCTTTCGATAAAAAAAAAGCTACAGAGCGCTTAGAACTAGCAGGAATTGCCTCAGGCAAGACCAGAATTACTTGCCTATGACAAAGTGCTGTTGTAAAAGTGCTGACTGAACATTGATGTAGAACTGAGATTTGTTCTGCTTCCTCACTAGTCGATACAAGCTTCTGTCGTGCACAGGTGAGCTCGCTCAATAAGTGCCTCCTCCGCCGTTGACCGAGGGGCTTGAACTACTCTGATTACCTCTCGAGCTTGTGAGAAGTCCGCGCGCCCTACTCTTCTTTCTGCCTTATCTGCTTGATAGCCCATGCCGCAGTTATAGAGGCCAGTGTAGAGACATTTTGATGGATCATCTGGGTATTCCACCTGCCTCGTGTGGCTCAGCGTATGGCTCTTGCACTCGGGAAGTGTGATGCTCCCATCTCTGCTCTTTCCTGACATTTCCAAAAGATTTCAAAAAAGGCATTCCGGTTAGTTTTTTGGAGGTCTGTTCGTAAAAATACTAATGGCATATATATGTATCTGTATATATACACATATGGCTATGGAAAGAAGTAAAAACTCTGACTACGTTTATTACTTTATACTGAATATGCACTGCCATACAGTCGCTCAAAAAAGTATCCGAACACTATGGTCAGTAACGCGCCAGGCTCGTAACCTGTAGTTCCCAGGTTCGAGTCCTAGGTGAGTCAGGGTTGAGATTTATCTCCGCAAAATTCCCTGTCCTGCTCACGGTGAGTAGGGGACACCGATGGACTTGGAAAGGCCGCCGTCCGTGGGATCGAACGTTAAGCCGTGGCTCCGTATGCGGGAGAACCATACCCTGTGCACGTTAAAGAACACGCTGGATGACGTTGACGGGAAGCTACCATTTGTTTCCCAACAGCTGTTCCAGCGGGTCCCCTCCTCCAACCTTCTCTGAGCCTTCGGGGTCCATGTGACCTGGCATGCAAAAAAGTGCCGTTCAGACGTAAAACAACCCAACCCAGTTTTCAGTTCTCTAGCGCAAGTATATCTAAATTTGACCTTTGACCTCGAAGGACCAATCTATTCCAAAATTGCGCAACATTTCATCTACTGTCCGTACCGTAAATTACACCTGAAATAGCTGCTTTCCATAGGGGTCTGACCGGAGCTTCTCGGTGCAATATGGAGGCAAGAGTTGGTTTATTCGTTCCCAGGGTCGAGTCCCAGCTGGACTGTCGTCGAGATTTATCTTCGCAAAACTCACCGCCTTGCACGCGGTCTATTGGACACCAATGGGCTTGGAAAAGCCTCTGTCCTTCGGATGGGACGTTAAGCCTTGGTCCCATGTGTAGTAGAGTCATACCCTGTGTACGTTACAGAACACACTGGATGGTGTTCACAGAGGCTACCATCTGTCTCCCAGGTTCTGTCTGTAGTTCCTAGCAGCTGTCTAGTGGGTCCCCTCCCCCCAATTTTCTCTGAGTCTTGGGGTCCTTGTGTTGTTTTACCTCTGAGCGGCACTCTTTTTGCAGACCATGGGCTAAATGGCCAGGTCACAAGGACCTCGAAGACTCAGAGAAGGTTGGGGGAGGGGACCCACTGGAACAGCTATTCGGAGACAGATGGTAGCCTCCCGTCAAGGCCATCCAGCGTGTTCTTTAACGTGCAGAGGGTATGGCTCTCTCGCACACGGGGCCACGGCTTAACGCCCCATCCGACGGACCGCGACATTTCTAAGCCCATCGGTGTCCCCTTCTGATCGTGGGCAGGGCGGTAAATTTTGCGGAGATAAATCTCAACGCTGACCCAGCTGGGACTCGAACTGGGAACTACAGATTACGAGTCTGGCGCGCTACCGACTGAGCAACCCCCGCCCCGAGATACTTGTAGCCTGACCACGTATTCCATTGGGTGCAAAAAAAGTGCCTCGCGTACGTAAACCAATCCAACTTATTGTGTGCAGAAAAGTGTCAAGCAGAGGTAAAACAAATTGCAAGAACACATATTTTATGAACGAAATGTAAGACTTTGAAATGAGTTGTTGTGGTTTGTTTTATTCTATGTAGCACTTCTTTCATGCAATATATTCAAACTTAAGTCTTCATTGAGTAATTCGATGCGAAAAGACTTTTTTTAAATATTATATTGAATCTCGATACAAGAAAGAAACCAAAAAAAAAAATCCCCATTTTTTACTTTCAGGCCCCTCTGTTCACCTATGAAATATTTGTTTCCTTTTCTCCGAAGAAGAGTGACTCTTGTTTTCCCAAGTGCTGTCTAGAGGGAAATTCTCAAAGTTTCTGAATATTCTTGGACTGTCTTGGGCACGCTGAAGGCGAATGCAATTTTCTGGGCTACACATTTCCGACCTCATCATATGAATTCAGCTGCCTTGCGTGTCAAATGAAAGGTTTACCACTTCTCAGTCTATTCACTTCCAAATATTTTTTTTCCTTTCTGACAAACGGCTTTTGTTTGAGTACATGTGAGTTCTGTAGTTTCAAAAACTCGTTTTCGACACTTTTCTGCACACAGTAGGTTGTTGTACCAATGAGAGGCGCTTTTTTGCACTCAATGGGTTACGTGGTCAGGTCGCAAGGACCCCGGGGGGTGGTTCAGTTGGTAGCGCGCCAGGCTCGTAATCTGTAATTCCCAGGTTCGAGTCCCAGCTGGGTTGTGGCGGGGGTGGCTCAGTCGGTAGCGCGCCAGGCTCGTAATCTGTAGTTCCCAGGTTCGAGTTCCAGCTGGGTCAGCGTTGAGATTTATCACCGCAAAATTCCCCGCCCTGCCCACGGTCAGTAGGTAACACCGATGGGCTTGGAAAGGCCGCCGTCCGTCGGATGGGACGTTAAGCCGTAGCCCCCTTGTGCGGGAAGCCATACCCTGTGCACGTTAAAGAACACGCTGGATGGCCTTGACGGGAGGCTACCATCTGTCTCCCAACAGCTGTTCCAGTGGGTCCCCTCCCCCAACCTTCTCTGAGCCTTCGGGGTCCATGTGACCTGGCCATTTAGCCCATTGTGTGCAAAAAAGTGCCGCTCAGAGGTAAAACAACCCTCAGATATTTTTTGTAGGAAATCGACGAGTTGCGAAAAATTATGACCTATAGTTAAGATGAGCATACATATCGGTTTTCTGCAGTTTTTTCTTACATATGTCTGTTTTTGCATTTTATGAATTTTAATTATTTACTAATATTTATTTAATTTATTTTTACATAAGATATAATTAATTAAAATAACTCTAATCTCCCCCCTGAAAATATTTCCTGACTAAATATCTTTTTTATAAAAACAGCAGCAAAACAATCAAATCATAGATGTGCTAGTTTCAGCTGTTGGGGAAAACCGAAGTGACATAATAACCAGAGACTAATTTATTATCCTAAATCTGGTAAATTTATAATAGAAATCATATGGTATACCAGACAAGTTAGTTAACATAATGAAAGCTCTCTATAATAACACTGAGTCATGTGTGAGAGTTGGTAAGTCTTGTAGCAATTGGTTTAGCATTACTTCTGGTGTTCGACAAGGGTGCATTTTGTCTCCTTTTCTCTTTAGTTTGGTTGTTGATTATGTTATGCGAAATTCACTTCAAGGGAAAGATTTTGGCCTTAAATGGGCTGGAGATGCGAAAATTTCTGATTTAGATTATGCTGATGATTTAGCCCTTTTGGCAAATGATGTTGATGAGATGAACTCTTTCATTCGAACTGTTGATGAGACTGGTAGTACAGTAGGTTTGGTTATAAACAGAGAGAAAACTAAAGTGATGAAAATTGGTCAGGCAGGTTGTGATTCAGTTAATCTGAATGGTTGCAGTCTTGAGCAGGTGTCACAGTTTAATTACCTTGGGAGCTGCGTAACTGATACTGGTGATGTGCGGCATGAGATTAACAGACGAATAGGTATTGCTGCCGGGACTTTTAAGAATCTATGGAGATTGTGGAGAAATAGGCGTATACACCTAAAGACTAAAATTAGACTGTATAATAGTTTGGTTCTTTCTAGGGTTAGTTATGGTAGTGAAACTTGGACGCTGTGTAAGCAAGATAACAGGAAACTAGATGCTTTTGATTCTAGATGCTTACGCAGTATCTTGGGTATTAGGTGGTTTAACTTTGTAACTAATGATGAGGTTAGGCAAAGGAGTCTGCAACCTCCTTTAAGCAGCATATTGTGCAGAGAGAGACTCCGCTGGTTTGGCCATGTTGCGCGTATGGATAATTATAGATTGGTGAATAGGGTTATGAACAGTGTGCCTAGAGGCCTCAGAAGGAGGGGGAGACCTAGGATGCGGTGGGCAGACAATGTCAAACAGGACCTTGTTAGAATTGGTGTACAGTGGCCGGATGCAGCAGATGTAGCTCAGGACAGATATGCTTGGAGAATTAAACTGCGCGGTCTGGTTGGACCTCCGTAGCCCATGGCTGCTTGAGGATGATGATGATGATGATGATACTTAATACTCTTAATATTTTCTATTCTTTAACTTTCGATGAATTAATGACCGTATTCTAGCAACAGAGTTAAAGCACCACTGATTTACACTTTAGCATTCCATACTTAGTAAGAAGGAACGTACTGAATAACTGGGGGCGGGGGTGGCTCAGTCGGTAGCGCGTCAGGCTCGTAATCTGTAGTTCCCAGGTTCGAGTCTCAGCTGGGTCAGCGTTGAGATTTATCTCCGCAAAATTCCCGCCCTGCCCACGGTCAGTAGGGGACACCGATGGGTTTGGAAAGACCGCCGCCCGTCGGATGGGACGTTAAGCCGTGGTCCCGTGTGCGGGAGAGCCATACTCTGTGCAAGTTAAAGAACACGCTGGATGGCCTTGACGGGAGACTACCATCTGTGTCCCAACAGCTGTTCCAGTGGGTCCCCTCCCCCAACCTTCTCTGAGCCTTCGGGGTCCATGTGACCTGGCCATTTAGCCCATGGTGTGCAAAAAAGTGCCGCTCAGAGGTAAAACAACCCAACCCAGCTGGGTCAAAGTTGAAACTTATCTCCGCAAAAATTCCTGCCCTGCCCACGTTCAGTAGGGGACACCGATGGGCTTGGAAAGGCCGCCGTCAGTCGGATGGGACGTTAAGCCGTGGCTTTTTTCCTAAGTTATAGAAAAAAGAAAATTGTTTTTAAGCTACGAATACAGTGGCGGTTATAAGGTTGGAGCTATAGGGGTCATGGCCCTACAAGAAATGCATTATTATTGTTTGCTGTTTAAACGCTATTAAGCTGTTGAAATAAGGTGAAGATTGATGTAGAGAAAAAAATTGTCTTGAGAATGGTGGAATCTGAATCCACGACCTCCCGATGACATGTCAGACAATGTAGACAATGCCTATAAATAGAGCAGGTCTTTACGCATTGGGCTCGTAATCTTCAGTTCCCAGGTTCGAGTCCCAGCTGCGTCAGCTTTGAGATTTATCTCCGCAAAACTCCCCGCCCTGCCCACGGTCTAAATTTATTTTATTGTGCCTAATTTTTTTAATTCACTGGAGTATACAATAAGAAACTAAAAATGTTTTACAACTTTTAAGAAATGTTTGCGTGCATATTTATCAAAGTTAGATAGCATTGAACGTATGTTTACTGTGAATAAATAATATTTTGATAGCATTTACATAGGAACTGATATTTGGTAAAACTGCATACCCACACCACTCGTGATAGTTAATAATTTTTATACCTTTTTTTATTTACTTTATTTTCTTTAACAAAAATAAATTATTCTTTTTAAACCTGGAAGTACAGTCGCTCAAAAAAGTATCCGAACACTATGGTTGATTAGAGAATTCAGAAAAAATATCTGGCAACGATTTTTTTAGAAATTAGTGATCTGGCAACCTTCGTGTCACGTGTCTTCGTGTCACGTGACACGAAGGTTGCCAGATCGCTAATTTCTAAAAAAATCGTTGCCAGATATTTTTTCTGAATTCTCTAATCAACCATAGTGTTCGGATACTTTTTTGAGCGACTGTACTTGAAAGCTCTTTGGTTGTTCACACATACCTATTTATTGTTTTACTTAGTTTTTTTTGCTTTTATTGATCCTCTGTTCTTTGTAAAGTGTTATATTGATAACGTATTTGACAAAGTGTTGCGCATTGTGTGTTTATTGTCCTCGTGTATTTCTTTATGTTTTAATAAATTTGAATTTGAATTTGATCGGGGCGGCAAAAAATGTCAACTTTCTTGGTGAGGTAAATACTGAGTTTGATTGGGGCGGCAAAAAAATATCGGCTCTCTTGGTGAGATAAATGTTGAGTTCGATTGGGAGGGCAAAAAAAAGTCGACTCTCTTGATAAGAAAAATATTGAGTTTGATTGGAGCGGCAAAAAAAAAGTCGACTCTCTTGATGAGAAAAATATTGAGTTTGATTGGGGCGGCAAAAAAAAAACGGCCCTCTTGGTGAGATAAATGTTGAGTTCGATTGGGACGGTAAAAAAAAAGTCGACTCGCTTGATGAGAAAAATATTGAGTTTGATTGGGGTGGCAAAAAAATATTGGCTCTCTTGGTGCGATAAATGTTGAGTTCGATTGGGACGGCAAAAAAAAAGTCGACTCTCTTGATGAGAAAAATATTGAGTTTGATTGGGGCGGCAAAAAAAAAACGGCCCTCTTGGTGAGATAAATGTTGAGTTCGATTGGGACGGTAAAAAAAAAGTCGACTCGCTTAATGAGAAAAATATTGAGTTTGATTGGGGTGGCAAAAAAATATTGGCTCTCTTGGTGCGATAAATGTTGAGTTCGATTGGGAGGGCAAAAAAAGTCGACTCTCTTGATGAAAAAAATATTGAGTTTGGGGCGGCAAAAAAGTCGACTCTCTTAATAAGAAAAATATTGAGATTGATTGGAGCGGCAAAAAATATCGGCTCTCTTCATGAGATAAATGTTGAGTTCGATTGGGACGGCAAAAAAAAAGTCGACTCTCGTGATGAGAAAAATATTGAGTTTGATTGGGGCGGCAAAAAAAAAAACGGCCCTCTTGGTGAGATAAATGTTGAGTTCGATTGGGACGGTAAAAAAAAAGTCGACTCGCTTGATGAGAAAAATATTGAGTTTGATTGGGGTGGCAAAAAAATATTGGCTCTCTTGGTGCGATAAATGTTGAGTTCGATTGGGACGGCAAAAAAAAGTCGACTCTCTTGATGAGAAAAATATTGAGTTTGATTGGGGCGGCAAAAAAAAAACGGCCCTCTTGGTGAGATAAATGTTGAGTTCGATTGGGACGGTAAAAAAAAAGTCGACTCGCTTGATGAGAAAAATATTGAGTTTGATTGGGGTGGCAAAAAAATATTGGCTCTCTTGGTGCGATAAATGTTGAGTTCGATTGGGACGGCAAAAAAAAAGTCGACTCTCTTGATGAGAAAAATATTGAGTTTGATTGGGGCGGCAAAAAAAAAACGGCCCTCTTGGTGAGATAAATGTTGAGTTCGATTGGGACGGTAAAAAAAAAGTCGACTCGCTTAATGAGAAAAATATTGAGTTTGATTGGGGTGGCAAAAAAATATTGGCTCTCTTGGTGCGATAAATGTTGAGTTCGATTGGGAGGGCAAAAAAAGTCGACTCTCTTGATGAAAAAAATATTGAGTTTGGGGCGGCAAAAAAGTCGACTCTCTTAATAAGAAAAATATTGAGATTGATTGGAGCGGCAAAAAATATCGGCTCTCTTCATGAGATAAATGTTGAGTTCGATTGGGACGGCAAAAAAAAAGTCGACTCTCGTGATGAGAAAAATATTGAGTTTGATTGGGGCGGCAAAAAAAAAAACGGCCCTCTTGGTGAGATAAATGTTGAGTTCGATTGGGACGGTAAAAAAAAAGTCGACTCGCTTGATGAGAAAAATATTGAGTTTGATTGGGGTGGCAAAAAAATATTGGCTCTCTTGGTGAGATAAATGTTGAGTTCGATTGGGAGGGCAAAAAAAATATCGATTTTCTTGGTGAGATAGATGTTGAGTTCGATTGGAATGGCAAAAAAGTCGACTCTCTTGATAAGAAAAGTATTGAGATTGATTGTGGCGGCAAAAAAAATATCGGCTCTCTTGGTGAGATAAATGTTGAGTTCGATTGGAATGGCAAAAAAAGTCGACTCTCTTGATGAAAAAAAATATTGAGTTTGGGGCGGCAAAAAA
Source organism: Ryuthela nishihirai (assembly GCA_038380435.1). Classification (NCBI taxonomy): domain Eukaryota; kingdom Metazoa; phylum Arthropoda; class Arachnida; order Araneae; family Heptathelidae; genus Ryuthela; species Ryuthela nishihirai. Next base: position 19,151,727 of record JAWZYU010000006.1, on the reverse strand, counting down.
GTCGACTCTCTTGATAAGAAAAATATTGAGTTTGATTGGGGCGGCAAAAAATTGACTCGCTTGGTGAGTAAATATTGAGTTTGATTGTGGCGACAACAAAAGTGAACTTCCTTGGTGAGGTAAATATTGAGTTTGATTGGGGCGGAAAAAAAGTCGACTTCCATGGTGAGGTAAATATTGAGTTCGACTGGGGCGGCAAAAAGTTGGCCTATAACCGCAAGTGAAGAGGAATCGATACCGATAAATAATCAAAAAAAATAATGTTCAGGCGGTCGCGACAGCACCCATGATGTCAATTGCTACATTTTTTAGCTGTGAAATAAAATGAAAGTTTTTTTCCGAAAAATTTCCATAACTTTGGTATTTTTGCCGTAGCATGAACGAATCCGCTTGCAGCGGCATAAAACTTAACTCACCTTGGGAAGCGAAAGTGAATTATTTTTGGTGCGCCAAAAACGTAAGTTAGGTTGGAGAGGCAAAAGTAAATTCATATAGAGTCGAAAAATCTTGATACTAATGCCGTCAAGAGAACTTTTTTCACATGAGAACCAATATATAATATATATTTGTTTATTTATTTTTATATCAGTTATTTTATTCAATGCCGTCCCATGGCCGAGTGGTTAGCGCGCTTGGCTACTGATCTGAAGGACCTGGGTTCCAGCCCCGGGTAAGGCATGGTTGTATGTGTCGTTTTTCTGCTGACCGTCCCATGGCCGAGTGGTTAGTGCAGTTGGCTACTGATCTGAGGGACCTGGGTTCGAGCCCCGGGTAAGGCATGGTTGTATGTGTCGTTTTTCTGCTGAGGTCCTGCCATCCTCTCAGACCTTCTACTTATGGCATATAAACTGACAGGCTCCTGTCAGACCTCTGTGGCAAGCAGCTGCTTGAGGGGGTATTTATTTTATTCGAAATTAAGTTGAACAATATAAAAACTGCTCTTGGATAAATAGCTACTCCAGTGTGCATAAGAATAGCACAAGAACATTAACCCTTAAGGTGATATGCATCGAGTTATCGACCAAGTCGGGTGGCTCCCATGGTCAAAAGTTTAAAATTTGTTAATCTGAAATTAAATCTGCTACCATTACTAAAAATATTATATCTAAGGTAAATACCAGATCAAGGGAAAACTAAAAAAAAATAAAAAAAAAAGTCATGCTATCTCTCGGAACTAGGAATGTAATACGAGTGACAGCAAAATTTTAGCTGGGAATCAATATTTTAATGTCTGAATAATTCCCATTGTCTTCGTTTCTTCAAGATATAATGACCCTTACAAAAATCCCATTTCGGACACAGTCGCAGTGTAATGCGCTGAATGAAAGACATTCCAAAAGAAACGCCGTCGAACATGATTTCGTTGCAAATTACTTCCGCATAAAAATGGATTCTTGCGCAAGAAAGAGTCTGATATCGACGTTCCGATCTCGAGGCAGAAATTGAGCAATCCATAGGTGCGCACTTTTCTGTCAGTGCTGCGATTAATTCGTGGCAGGTGCATTGTATGACAAAATGCGCAAGATAAGAAATATATTTTTCCAGAATAACGGCAAAGCTGTTTTTTTTTTAACTATCACAACCGATAATTCGTCTCCAAATCACTATTTTCGAAAGACGCGTGCTATTTCGTAACAAAAACTGACTTGAAATATTTAAATGATAGTATAAATAATACAGAAGGGGCGCGGCCCAGTTGCGTCACTAGTTGAGAAAGTTGTCGTTGAATAAATGACTTCTACTTTCTCTCTTTCTCCTACATTCTTTTTTTCTTGTTCTTATGGCTAGAGGGAATATTTCTGTGATTACAGTGAGAAGGAATGGGCCATCTCTCCCTGCTATCAGTTAAGAACTTTTGCTCCTTTTATAGGCAACACTCGGGAGATACTCAAGCACATAGTCATATTTCTCCTGATCTCTTTCTGCTCATTGGCTAACCGACAGGCAGAGAATGATTTTTATGGCTGCTCATAGTCTGACGGCCATTTCTAGCCAAACAGCCAACTCTGCCTCGAGTGCTGGAAACTTCTAAATGGACGTCTAGAAACAGTCGCACTTTGTCGGAGACGTTCGAGCACGGAGGATGTAGAGGATGCAGTTTTTGGGAGAGAAAACGTTTTTCCTTTACTTCGTTTTTAGACCGAAAATAATAACACCGTTATGGAGATCTATTTCTGGTGTTTCCTTTTTTTATGTACTTGTATGCCAGTGTTGGAAACATAAAAATGAATAATCGTGCCATTTTTAGGGAGTTTCCGGGAGTTTTTGATGCACTTAGCGTTGTTGTTTGGAATCTGACAAGCAGGCTATTTGACGGTAGGGATGTTATTTTTATTCTTGTTTGTAAATCTCGTGAAGGTGATGATTTTTATTATCTGTGCAATTTAGATACTTCCCGTAACGTTTATTGTGAGTTGGAAAAGAAGTTTTTCAAACTAGCGCGGAATAGATAAAGACTCTATTGCCTTAACAATTTTTGTTAATATAACCGAGAAAGCATTATATTCAAAGCTATGTCCAAAAAAAGTTTTGGATAACGATTGTACTTTACGCATAGACAATAAGCTGATGGATGCCATCAATATATTTCTAGCTGTAAAAGGGCAGAATAATATTTTGACACTTTCCAAACTAATAAAAAAAATTGAATTTGATTCAGAAGAAGCAATCAGAAGAAGAAAAAGAAGAATACAGGAGAAAAGAAGAAAGTAGAATTCATTTATTGAACGAACACCTATTCCACTAGTGACTGAACGGGGCGTTGCCCCTTCTATATTATTTATACTTTCGTTTAAATATTTCAAAATCAAATTATATTTAATATTTTAAAATTCATAGAGGAAGGAGACGAAATTTTATTTTACGTAGTTTGGATGAGTAGGAGAAGGTTATTTTAAGTGTTTCCAAGAACATTCATTTGCATATTTCCAAGGAAAATGCTATTTTTATTTAGCACATTCTAATCAGAATACTCTTGAAAGATATAGAACAATACTGAATATGACCAATGGAGAATTTTATTTCAAATTCTATGTAGAAATACGGGGCGGGGGTGGCTCAGTCGGAAGCGCGCCAGGCTCGTAATCTGTAGTTCCCAGGTTCAAGTCCCAGCTGGGTCAGCGTTGAGATTTATTTCCGCAAAATTCCCCGCCCTGTTCACGGTCAGTAGGGGACACCGATGGGCTTGGAAAGACCGCCGTCCGTCGGATGGGACGTTAAGCCGTGGCCCCGTGTGCGGGAGAGCCATACCCTGTGCACGTTAAAGAACACGCTGGATGGCCTTGACGGGAGGCTACCATCTGTCTCCCAACAGCTGTTCCAGTGGGTCCCCTCCCCCAACCTTCTCTGAGCCTTCGGGGTTCATGTGACCTGGCCATTTAGCCCATGGTGTGCAAAAAAGTGCCGCTCAGAGGTAAAACAACCCAACCCAACATCTATGTAGAAATACGAGGAAATCAAGTCAAACTCATCTCGAAACGTTCAGAAAATTCAATACTCTTTCGTTTCTATCTAATTGGAATAAACTGTATAAAGTTTGCTTCTAAAAAAAATGTTTTTTATAGAAAATTTTGAAATTTAACACATTCCAAGGAAAATACACTTTTAATTTCACATATTCCAGCTAGAATCAATATTTTAGCTGGAATACATTGGACTTATTGGAAAAAAAAACTATTTTTTTTTAATTTAACTCAATCCAAAGAGAATATTGTTCTAACTTCACATATTTGAAAGAGAATTGAAAACCGTAGAGTCAAAAAGATTTAGGCCCGACCTCGATAGTATTAAGATTTACCCATTTTTAAAATGTTGCAAGCTGGGTACTCTACATTTGAGCAGGTCCATCTTTAGCCTCACCTGGGTCCCAAGGCAAAAGTAGAATATGCTCACCAACCCTTAAAACTCTACACAGAAATTTTAGCTCTCATCACGATTTTTGAGTAATGAAAAATGGTCCCAAAATCACGGGTCCCCAGCATTTGATTACTTTACCTGTGCCAAAATATGGCCCTGACACTTCTCATGAAATTTTCTCTCAAAGGCCACCGTCCGTCGGGTGGGACGTAAGCCGTGGTCCAATATACAGAAGATCCATAGCCTGTACATTTTAATGAACACCCTAGATGACTTTAATATGGGAACCTTCCATTCCTTAACAGTTGTCCAGTGGGTTCATCTCCCCAGCCTTCTCTGAGCACTTGGGGTCCTTGTGACCTGGACATTTAGCCCATTATACACAAAATTGCAGCTCGGAGCAAAACAACCAAACCAAGCCTTGCTCTTCACCACATGGGGCGGGGGTGGCTCAGTCGGTAGCGCGCCAGGCTCGTAATGTGTAGTTCCCAGGTTCGAGTCCCAGCTGGGTCAGCGTTGAGATTTATCTCCGCAAAATTCCCCGCCCTGCCCACGGTCAATAGGGGACACCGATGGGCTTGAAAAGACCGCCGCCCGTCGGATGGGACGTTAAGCCGTGGCCCCGTGTGCGGGAGAGGCATACCCTGTGCATGTTAAAGAACACGCTGGATGGCCTTGACGGGAGGCTACCATCTGTCTCCCAACAGCTGTTCCAGTGTGTTCCCTCCCCCAACCTTCTCTGAGTCTTCGGGGTCCATGTGACCTGGCCATTTAGCCCATGGTGTGCAAAAAAGTGCCGCTCAGAGGTAAAACAACCCAACCCAAAAGCTCTTCACCACCAAGTAACAAGAGGAATTTCTGTTCCTACTACATTTTTTCCCTCTTTTATGTGGTTGATGATTTATCGATTTTCCTGCTATCTGATATTTTTTGTTCCCTATTCCCTCTCACGTTACTGATTGAAACCTCATGATCTGGAAATTCTTTTTTCACTTGCAGTCAGCAACTCAATGGCTGTGCAGTCCTCCCCCCACCCCCTTTTTTTACCTTTCGTTCTTTTCAGTTTCGAACTTGCGGGAAGAATTTTTTTTCCTTTCCTTATACCGAATATAATCCGCACCATAAATTCTTGAAGAAAATCTTAAAGAAAGCAAACATTTATATGTTAAACAGGACAATAATTTTAATCACATTATTCCACAGCAACAGTTTTTAAATTTTACACTATCGTGTCCTCTACTAGAATGTAACAAATCTTACAATATCTGTTTTCTTAAATTTGAGGCCAAAATTTTGTTTTTGTTTATACAATCAAAAATATTTCTATTTAAATATGCTTTATTTGTGATCAGAAGAACAGGAATAAGTAAAAATTATTTATACTATTTTTAACATTCTTTACCGAAATTTAGCATTAAAATTATAACGTAGAAACACGTTCACAAAAGTTGCAAAATTCTGATATCTAAGAAAGCAGTAAAAAAGAATATAAAAGGAAATAACTATATTTTATATTCACTGTGTCATGACAAACACATGAAATGAATGATGACACCTGGGAAATGTAGTAAATCGTTTCTTGGGGTTTCTTGTGAAATGTACGAAAATAGTTCTTTTTGGGTATCAGGTTATTTTTATTGTACATAGTTTCTATTATATCCAGAGATGTTCCCAAATTGCTGTCCATTTCTGTGGACTAAAGACTGGTCTAATCTTTGCAAACATTGCACGACCACAGGAACCTCTTTCTGTGTTTATAAGAAGTTGCAAATTCTATATAGAAATATGAGGTAATAATATTTAATTCATCTCCAAAAATTGGGACAATGTAATATGCGTTCTATCTAATTAGAATAAAATTGAATAAATCATGTTTCAGAAAAATTGTTACTTTCATAGAACATTTCAAAAGCATGTTATTGTTCTCTTTATTTATTTCTCTCCGCAACTGTAACGTGACCTTTTTTTTTTGGTGAGCCGTCCCGTGGCCGAGTGGTTAGCGCGCTTGGCTACTGATCTACGGGACCTGGGTTCGAGCCCCGGGTAAGGCATGGATGTTCGTGTTGTTTTCTGCTGAGGTTTTGCCATCCTATCAGATCTTCTACTGTGGCATATAAACTGACAGGCTCCTGTCAGACCTTTGTGGCAAGCAGCTGCTTGAGGGGGTATTTTTTTTTTAATACTGAACCAAGGAATATAACTGGGAATAAAAGAGTAATGATAATAATAGAAATAGTATAAAAATAATTTCACATATTTTATAAAACAATTTTTTGTTGAATTCATAGTTAATCTAATTTATATATTTAGCGTAGATTCTTTTCAGCAGTTCTCATATTTTATTATTTTTTCAAAAAAAAAACGTCAAATTTATTGTTTTATTTAGCTTATAAAAAGATTATAAGGTGAGTTTTATATAAGAAATTGTGTATATAAAAATAAACTGCCATATACACTGCCCTAACCAAAATAGAGAATATCCATGTTATGCCAATGGGAAAGTGACTTCGAAGCGATAAATTTTCTAAATTATGCATTTAACGTAAAAACGTGACAGAATATAGATATTATAAGCAAATTATTTCATTCTCGATTTTCAACAATATTCGCTTAGTATTTGAACAGTTATAGAATCCGGAATATTTCTAAATAATCTTGTTTCATAAAAATCATTCATAATTTTCAAATATTGAAATAATCATTATACAAACGTCTAAAATCCATATTTATTTTATTAAACGGTTTCAAACGACACTAATTATTTAATTTTTGAACGAATATTATTGAAAATCGAGATTTAAAGAAGTTTTATTATGATCGTTAATTTATCTTCTGTCACATTTTTCCATTAAATGAATACAGTGGACTCCCGTATAATACGCTTCCTTATAACGTGAATTCGTATAACGCGACGAAAAAATTGCGACTAGTACTCATACAGCGCGATAAACAGTCCCGTATTACGCTTAAGATAAATTTAACATTTTGGCATAGTTTTTGATTTTTTTGTTTAGAAAAGCAAATGTATACACTTACCTGTTGTTTATATATGCACAGTGAAGCTGACAGTTTTAAAAGATGTAAAGGTTTATCAAAAAATAATATGCACATTTAAAGATATAAGAGGAAAATATTTTTATTCAAATTTTAATTAAAATAAAAATATGTACGTCACTATTTAACATTCATTCATTATCGGAAATATCAAGAAATAAGTTCCAACGACGCCATCTTGTTAAAATTGGTTGTACAGCCGCTCAAAAAAGTATCCGAACGCTACGGTTGATTGCAGAATTCAGAAAAAATATATGGCAAGGAATTTTTTAGAAATTAGTGACTGGCAACCTTCGTGTCACGTGACACGAGTAATGAAATTAGTGACTGGCAACCTTCGTGTCACGTGACACGAGTAATGAAATTAGTGACTGGCAACCTTCGTGTCACGTGACACGAAGGTTGCCAGTCACTAATTTCTAAAAAATTCCTTGCCATATATTTTTTCTGAATTCTGCAATCAACCGTAGCGTTCGGATACCTTTTTGAGCGACTGTACAGATTCATCGCTTGAAGAGTCCATAGTTTCGTCTTTGTTATCATTATTTAAAAACAATTCTTTTTCCAGATCATTTTTAGATTGAAAATATGGGGGTAGACAATTCGTCTGATAATGCATGTCTCGTATAACGCGATTTTCTATAACGCGGAACGTATCCCCCGCGTTGTACGGGAGTCCACTGTATTTTAGAAGTTATAGAACTTCGAAATTAGATTCCCATTGACATAACATGAAAATTCTTTAATATTTTAAAAGGGCACTTTATATTTCTGACCAATACAGTCGCTGATTATTTGTTTCTGATGTTTTTTTAACCTGACACGTCTCATGAGCCTTATGGGCCTTATAACCCTTTCAGGACCATAAGGTTTCTAAGAGTAAATATTAGTATGTAACTGTTTATTTTAATTTGTTTAGACGTAAAATAAATAAAAATCATAAGAAAAATACATAACAATGTATAGTTTTTTTGGAATTTTATGGGAAATATTTTTCCCAATGGACTATAAAGGTAACACAAATTATAGTTAGGCTTATTATGCAATGTCTTTTATTTATTGGTTTATTAGAACAAAATGTTAACTAAAATAATACAAAATTATGAAATAAAATTACTATACAAAATGATGTGCTAATTATGATATTCTGCGAAGCAATTTCTTTTGGTTGTGAAGCAAAGATGGACATTGCACAGATGCAACATTATTGCAAAGATGGACATGAACTAAACGTTCCCGTTTACGTAATTGCGTTCGGCATACGTTCTATTTTGACATTCTGTATAAAAAATATAGATAAGGTTATAATTAAATACGACAATCACCAATTTTAAAATGGGGAAAAATGTTTCCCTTAGTCGTGAATGGGTTAACATATCTGTGAGAAGCGATATCACAACAGCATTATACAGAAATAAAAATATTATTACTTCCAAAATAAATTTTCTTTCCACTTACGATTAAAATTCATATCACCAAAGGCTAAAAACTTTTTTCCTTTTCTCCACTCCACTTCCAATCTTCGCTTTTCACAAAACTTTCAAACGCAGCAATTCGCAAGTGCATTCAATTTCAAGAATCGCTATATGGGACTAAAAGCGTTTTGAAAATGAGGAAAGCCATTCTCATTTCCTATTAGTTTACACGAGCTATTGTTTTATTACTCTTTTGGAATTATGAAAGAGTCTGAGTGAGCTAACTCGATCATAATATTCAATTTGCATTTAAATTGCATTTGCTTCTAAGCAGTGCACGAATTTAGTTTATTGTAATTTGCGAACTTTAATAGATTCTTCCATTTTTCATTTGCTTACCTCTTTTTAATTTACGCTTAAAAAAATGTGATTATCTATTTATTTTTTTTCTTATTTTCAAATTCTCCACGCTTCCTTTAATAACAGTTTACATTCTACAAATAAGATTTATTTCCTTCTTGTGACAACCGAATGTTAGGTTCTAATATAATTTTTTTCCACTTTTTGCATTCCGCAATTGTTCCTTAGGGATGATAATCTTCAGGATCAAAACTTCCAGATTCCTGCGCTACATCTTTTCTTATGAGTACCTCTTGTGAAACTAAATACATTAATTCAGTTATTATAATAAAAAAAAGTTTACTTTTTTACTATAGGTGTGTGTGATAAATAGACAATTTCCGAAAGTAGAGCGGTAAATGAATTACTATTAGAATTTTGTCGCCAAGATAAAATGGTTGGAAAACAATGAGTTAGACAATAATAACACGCCTGTAGCATTGTGTGTTCAAATTGTTGCTATTTATCATATACTTACTGCGATCTGGTAACAGATCACAGTTGGGTTGGGTTGTTTTACCTCTGAGTGGCACTTTTTTGCACACCATGGGCTAAATGGCCAGGTCACATGGACCCCGAAGGCTCAGAGAAGGTTGGGGGAGGGGACCCACTGGAACAACTGTTGGGAGACAGATGGTAGCCTCCCGTCAACGCCATCCAGCGTGTTCTTTAACTTGCACAGGGTATGGCTCTCCCGCACACGGGGCCAAGGCTTAACGTCATATCCGACGAACGGTGCCCTTTCCAAGCCCATCGGTGTCCCCTACTGGGTCCAGATGAGATTTAAACCTGGGAATTGCAGATTACGAGCCTGGAGCTCTACAGAATGAGCCACCCCCGTCCCACTAATAAAGTGTGATGATCAAAAGATTTAGTTGGCGGCAATGATTTTTTCCCCTTACCTCGAAGGGGGCGGGAAAGCGCAACGGTTTTATTCTAAGGTATAAATGTCAAATGCATTTTATATTTTACAGCTACGCAAAGTTTAATATATATTATATAATATATGTGAATGATATAAATATATATAATGAATATTTAAATATTACTGTATTCATTCTCCCAGTCATCTTTCAGTTCGAATTTTCAACGTTAGAGGATGCTAAATGCGGAAAATAAAAAGCCTAATTATCTTTGAAAACGAGCATCCAAAATTCGCCAGGGGATTGTTGCGCTGTTTTATCTCTGAGCGGCACTTTTTTGCACACCACGGGCTAAATGGCCAGGTTACAAGGACCCGAAGGCTCAGAGAAGGTTGGGGGAGGGGACCCACTGTAACAGCTGTTGGGAGACAGATGGTAAAGAATACACTGGAGACCCGAGGCCATCCAGTGTGTTCTTTAACGTACACAGGGTATGTCTCTCCCGCACAGGGGCCACGCTTAATGTCACATCCGACGACGGCAGCCTTTCCAAGCCCATCGGTATCCCCTACTGACCGTGGGCAGGGGGGGGGGGAGTTTTTCGGAGATAATTCTCAACGCTGACCCATCTTGGACTCGAACCTGGGAACTACAAATTACGAGCCTGGTGCGCTACCGACTGAGCCACCCCCGCCAGGAGAGATATGTTAATCATCTTGTTACTACTTATTTTTTTTTATATTTTTTGCTAAGGTCGTGTGAATACACGATAATTAATCGACATAAATCTTTTAGTTAGAAATAGTTAATCTTTTCCCTTCAGTCAGCACTCATCTCTTGAAATTCAGTTTCGTTCTGAGGCGACTCTCCAACCTCAGTCGTCTTGGGAATGCAACCTCAACACAACACTAATTCTTAAGTACTAACGTCTCAGGTTTAATGGATACGACGAACGATGCAATCCCACGACTATGACTTCATAAACTCAAGGCTACGATACTCTTGATAGTCCAAGTGATATTTATGATGAACACTAACTCTTTGATTCGTTGATATTAGGAACACTGCAGGCAATGTAGACTCTGTGACTACCAGATCTGGAGTTACGGCCGTTGTACTAAAACGTAGTCATCAGGACATCCATAGAAAGCAATGTTGTGGGTACCGCACTCTAGGAAAGTTTCAGAACCCCAGCAAAACTGCTGTTTAATTCTAGACTTCAGGGAATGTTGCTGACTGCGCGGCTACCAGTAAGGAATCGATATGAGTTGAGTGTCGGGAACTGGGCTTCAGGCTAATATTTCTGGAACTAAATTTTCAATTGAAAAAGCCGAAATCCGCCAAAGTTGGGTTGTTTTACTTCTGAGCGGCACTTTTTTGCACACCATGGGCTAAATGGCCAGGTCACATGGACCCCGAAGGCTCAGAGAAGGTTGGGGGAGGGGACCCACTGGAACAGCTGTTGGGAGACAGATGGTAGCCTCCCGTCAAGGCCATCCAGCGTGTTCTTTAACGTGCACAGGGTATGGCTCTCCCGCACACGGGGCCACGACTTAACGTCCCATCCGACGGACGGCGGCCTTTCCAAGCCCATCGGTGTCCCCTACTGACCGTGGGCAGGGCGGGGAATTTTTGCGGAGATAAATCTCAACGCTGACCCAGCTGGGACTCGAACCTAGGAACTACAGATTAAGAGCCTGGCGCGCTACCTAATGAGCCACCCCCGCCCCAAATCCGCCAAAAAGTTGCAATGAAAATAAAAAGGATAAATACCCGTAATTAAAAAAATATATATCGAAAGTACAATAAATTTTAATTGATATAGAATAAGAAATAAAAATCATATCAGAATTAACGAAAAAATTGCAGATTCTAGTTTAAAAAATGCAGTTTTTTTTACAAGTACGGTAAAATGACACTAAAATTGTTATTTACAAGTACTATGAATTAAGGTGACGGAAACGTTTCATTAAAATTAGGCCCTACTACTTAATCCTCTTCTATATGCTCAAGTTGCGCTACAAATTAAAGTTCCTATCTATAATGGAATCTTATTTCAACAATCAAATATATTAATTAGTTAAAAATTCAACTTGACATTCACGCTACCAGATTTCTTTCACAAATCATAAGTAAAATTAATTGCAGGAAGCTTTGTATACATCACCCATACAAAACCATTGCAGAATTTGGGTTGGGTTGTTTTACCTCTGAGAGGCACTTTTTGGCACACCATGGACTAAATGGCCAGGTCACAAGGACCCCGAAGGTTCAGAGAAGGTTGGGGGAGGGGACCCACTGGACGGCTGTTGGGAGACAGATGGTAGCCTCCCGTCAAGGCCATCCAGCGTGTTCTTTAACGTGCACAGGGTATGGTTCTCCCGCACATGACCCACGGCCTAACGTCCCATCCAACGGAAGCTGGCTGTGTCCCCTATGACCTAGCGTAGGGCGGGGAGTTTTGCAGAGATAAATATCAAAGCTGTTTCAGCTGGGACTCGAGCCTGAGAACTGCAGATTATAAGCATGTCACGCTACCAACTGACACTCCCCGCCCCATTTTTTTTAGGGGGGAGGGGAAGCAGACTCTTCGAAAATGGGATAAATTCAAGTTTCTCGTAGTTGGACGCTTATAGCGGCAGTACTATTTTTGAGTGATTTTTACAAAAAAAAATGATTTGCTGAAATCAAGAATAATTTCCTACTTAATTTTTTTATGAAAATTTTTCGAATTTCTTTCGGTAGAACGATCCGAACCGATATGTATGCTCATCTTAACTATAGGTCATAATTTTTCGCAACTCGTCGATTTCCGACAAAAAATATCTGAGGGTTGTTTTACCTCTGAGCGGCACTTTTTTGCACACTATGGGCTAAATGGCCAGGTCACATGGACCCCGAAGGCTCAGAGAAGGTTGGGGAGGGGACCCACTGGAAAAGCTGTTGGGAGACAGATGGTAGCCTCCCGTCAAGACCATCCAGCGTGTTCTTTAACGTGCACAGGGTATGGCTCTCCCGCACACGGGGCCACGGCTTAACGTCCCATCCGACGGACGGCGGCCTTTCCAAGCCCATCGGTTTCCCCTACTGACCGTGGGCAGGGCGGGAAATTTTGCGGAGATAAATCTCAACGCTGACCCAGCTGGGACTCGAACCTGGGAACTACAGATTACGAGCCTGGCGCGCAAAATATCTGAGGAGTAGAATAGAGTTAATTCAAGTTTCTCTTAACTAGTCTATTATAACGCCAACACCATTTCTGCTTGATTTTTATATAGAAAATTTGCTAAAATCGAGAATAATATCCTGCTTAATTCTGATAAAAACAAACACTTTTTCTAAAATCTTTCGAAGCAAAGGTTTTAAAACCGGCAGGTGTTACAATAAAAATAGGTCATTATATTTCAGTTACTGTAGATTTCCAACAAATTTTCTTGGGAATAACGTCTTCGAGAATATGGTTAATTCGAATTTCTTGTAGTTAATCTTATTGGCAACACTGTTTTTGAGCGATTTTTAGAAAAAAAATTATTTAATTCTGGTGAAAACACTCAAATTTTGTAAAATCTTTCGGGACAACAGTTTGAAACCAACACGAATGGCCATCTTAACTATTTATCATATTTTTTCACTTATCGTCGATTTCAAACAAAATTTTTTGGGAGTTGAATCTTCCAGAATAGGGGGCGGGGGTGGCTCAGTCGGTAGCGCACCAGGCTCGTAATCTGTAGTTCCCAGGTTCGAGTCCCAGCTTGGTCAGCGTTCAGATTAATCTCCGCAAAATACCCCACCCTGCCCACGGTCAGTAGGGGACACCGATGGGCTTGGAAAGGCCGCCGTCCGTCGGATGGGACGTTAAGCCGTGGCCCCGTGTGCGGGAGAGCCATACCCTGTGCACGTTAAAGAACACGCTGGATGGCCTTGACGGGAGGCTACCATCTGTCTCCCAACAGCTGTTCCAGTGGGTCCCCTCCCCCAACCTTCTCTGAGCCTTCGGGGTCCATGTGACCTGGCCATTTAGGCCATGGTGTGCAAAAAAGTGCCGCTCAGAGGTAAAACAACCCAACCTTCCAGAATACAGTTATTTCAAGTTTCTCTTAACTAGTCTATTATAGAGGCAACGCTATTTTTGCGTGAATTTTGCAAAAAAAAGTGACAAAATCGAGAATAATTTCCTAGTTAATTTTGATGAAAACACACACGTTCATATCTGAAGAAAAACACACTTTCTTTTTTTTCCTACTTTCATTTTCGCGCTCGAACTGCAAATTATGCAAAGTCCGTAAAACCTTAATTGCCTTTATCTGATGCAGCGGACGAGACAGCCATTGTCGGCGTTGGCACTCACTAATTTCTATCGCTCCCTTTCCAGCTCTTTTTTCCACCAATCTTTTATTCTCCAAATCTAATTTCGCGTCTTTAGCGAAGAAAGTGAGGAGAGAGAAAAAAAAAAGTCATTTGCAAATATTATTCACAAACTACTTCGTCTGCAGCTTCATTTGGAAATGGTGGCAGAAAAATCGGAAGGATGAATTTTCTTTCATTTCTCCCAACTCCTCCCTAGAATTATTGCCAAACAAACGGAATTGCACTTGATGCGTTTGAACCTTGCTAATTATCTCTGGAATATCAATACACAGAATCTTACTGAATTGTTTGAGAACTTTTATGTCGCGACGTTCGAAAGTCAAACTCCAAGCTTCTTAACTTTTAGAGTTAGCTTTTTCTTTTTCTGGAAAAAAAACAACAACTAGGTTAGGTTGTTTTACCTCTGAGCGGCACTTTTTTGCACACCATGGGCTAAATGGCCAGGTCACATGAACCCCGAAGGCTCAGAGAAGATTAGGGGAGGGGATGCACTGGAACATCTGTTAGGAGACAGATGGTAGCCTCCCGTCAAGGCCATCCAGTGTGTTCTTTAACGTGCACAGGGTATGGCTCTCCCGCTCACGGAGCCACGGCTTAACGTCCCATCCGACGGACGGCGGCCTTTCCAAGCCCATCGGTGTCCCCTACTGACCGTGGGCAGGGCGGAGAATTTTGCGGAGATAAATCTCAACGCTGACCCAACTGGGACTCGAACCTGGGAAATACAGATTACGAGACTGGCGCGCTACCGACTGAGCCACCCCCGCCCCAACAAACAACTAAATGCTGAAAATAAATCTATCTTGATTCCAGTTTCAACAGTATTCGTTTAATATTAAATCATTCAGTTTCCAATTATTTGCAGGCTGCAACATCAATATCTGTCTCTGAAACAACCGCAATCCCCTCACGTCTTAATCCCTCTTCAATTCTTTAGTTTTTTTTTCTTAAAAAAATGAACGTGCAATGTTTTCTCTTCGTCGTCTGTCTGTCCATCTGCAGATTTTCAACTTCGAGAGTTTTCAGATGGAGGATAAGAGAGGCGTTGCGTCCGCCCCCCTGGAAAAATTGATCGAAAAATTAAGTTATCTGAATATCAGATGTACAGTCGCTCAAAAAAATATCCGAACATTATGGTTGATTACAGAATTCAGAAAAAAACATCTCGCAACGATTTTTTCAGAAATTAGTGATCTGGCAACCTTCGTGTAACGTGACACAAAGGTTGCCAGATCACTAATTTCTGAAAAAATCGTTGCGAAATGTTTTTTTCTGAATTCTGTAATCAACCATAATGTTCGGATATTTTTTTGAGCGACTGTACATCTGATATTCAGATAACTTAATTTTTCGATCAATTTTTCCAGGGGGGCGGACGCAACGCCTCTCTTATCCTCCATCTGAAAACTCTCGAAGTTGAAAATCTGCAGATGGACAGACAGACGACGAATATTTTTTTGAGCGAGAGTATCAAATATTAACGTTTTTCCCTCCAACGAAATTTACTTTTAGCTATGGATGGATAATTTCGTAGGCAAACAATTAGGCAACAACCTGCTGATAAATTTCATAATAATAGCTAATTAATTCAGCTAATAATAGCTAATTAATTCAGGATAGCTAATTAATTTCAGGGAGAGTAGGATCGATCACATGACTGCTAGATAAGCACGAATGAGGACAGAATGACCCCCAACTTGAGCTACGTAATTCCTTAAACAGTACAGCAGGACTGACACCATTACTGCTATCCAATTTCAGAGACAGAAAGTAGAACCGACAGATAGACGAGACTGCTAGGTAATTTCAGAGCCACTAGTAGCCATATATATCAGAGTCACTATAGTACAACGTAATGACTGAGCTACATAATTTCAGAGTTAGTGCAGTAGGGTTGATGACCTAACGACACGATAAATATAAAAACAGGAGCCAGTGAAAGCCACTGAACTGGCAGCTAATAGCTAATAGAACTGACAATGACATACTTGTTTTATTTCGTATAAAATGAGAAAGAATAACTGTACATAAACCGAAATTTTATTATGGAAATAATCTAGGCTATCTGCCCCATTAGAGAACACAGGTGCATCCATTGAAACTCTCATATCTCTACTGAGAATCCTCTTATTCTTACTTTACACAAACTTCAGCAGTTTATTCAAGAATATCAACAAAAATACCTTTGCTCTGTTTCAAATTGTTTCCATGAAAACAGCCGTGTAAACGTCTCCACCAGCATGTAATACATTCAACTGCTTGTAATACAGAAAGGTAGGAGTGATTTACCAATCTGTGAGTGTCCAATTTCCATTCCGATTCTCTTTGATGTCATTCTGAGTTTCCATTTGCCATTAGTTCAACGGGGATAAAAAAAACCAATGCGTTTTCTTTCGAAGGCACCTTCTCCTGTCTTGTCATCTGAGCGAATCGATCTCGATTTTCGTTGAATTTCCGAGTAATGCTTTATGAACTCAGTTCACATTTCCGGTGATAATCCTTCTCAACGCGTTCGGCACATCCGTATGATACCTCGCGCGGAGTCCGTCCCCATTCGCTGAAGTCATTTACGGGAGCATTCCATTGGTCGTTTCTACCATTTCCCTTTGATTGCTATTGACCTCGGAAGTGTATGAGGGCCGATGAAGTTCAGCCAGTTTCCTCGTGTGGGCAGAGTCTGCTAGAATAAGTAACTTTCTTCCAATTTCGCTCCGAATTCTCCGGAAGTGTAAGAAAGAAAATGCTTTTTTTAGGAGTTAAAAGCAAACGAGGGTAAATGAGTCGGCTATTAAAGATATGGATTGGGAAGGGAGTTAGAGTGTGTTCATCATGAGAGTCGTAGAAATTTTTATAGGGGTGAGGAATTTTTTCAGGGAGGGGCAAATTTTGTTTTTTGGGGGGGGGGAATAAAATAACAAATCTATGTTTTAAGATAGAAATATTTAAGTCGTCTTTCATTAATGAGTGTAGCTGGGTTGTTTTACCTATGAGCGGGGGCGGGGGTGGCTCAGTCGGTAGCGCGTCAGGCTCGTAATCTGTAGTTCCCAGGTTCGAGTCCCAGCTGGGTCAGCGTTGAGATTTATCTCCGCAAAATTCCCCGCCCTGCCCACGGTCAGTAGGGGACACCGATGGGCTTGGAAAGGCCGCCGTCCGTCGGATGGGACGTTAAGCCGTGGCCCCGTGTGCGGGAGAGTCATACCCTGTGCACGTTAAAGAACACGCTGGATGGCCTTGACGGGAGGCTACCATCTGTCTCCCTAACAGCTGTCCCAGTGGGTCCCCTCCCCAAACCTTCTCTGAGCCTTCGGGGTCCATGTGACCTGGCCATTTAGCCCATGGTGTGCAAAAAAGTGCCGCTCAGAGGTAAAACAACCCAACCAACCCTACCTACGAGCGGGAAATTTTTTGCACATAATGGGATAAATGGCCAGGTCACAAGGGACCCGAAAGGGTAGGGGAGACCAACTGCATAGTTGGTAGAGAGATTGTAGCCTCCCGTCAAATCCATCCAGCGTGTTCTGTAACGTGCACAGGGTATGGCTCTCCCCGCACACGGGGCCACGGTCTAACGCCCCATTCGACGGGAGGGGGGCTTTTCCAAGCTCATCGGTGTCCCCTACTGACCAAAGGCAGAGAGTTTTGCGGAGATGAATCTCAACGTTGGGCAAGGCGGGACTCGAACCTGGGAACTGAAGATTACACTTGGCACGTTACCGACTGAACCACCCCTGCTCCTAATGAGTGTAATTGCGAATACGGCAATCACATATACACCAAAGAGCCAAAACATTATGACCAGCGCATCTTTATGCAAATCGAAGCAACTGCAGGTAAACGATGGCGCGTGTGAAGGTCTTGAAACGGTATAAATAACACCTGATACTGAGCTCTGTTAATCAGTTGGGTTGGGTTGTTTTACCTCTGAGCAGCACTTTTTTGCGCACCATGGGCTAAATGGTCAGGTCACATGGACCCCGAAGGCTCAGAGAAGGTTGGGGGAGGGGACCCACTGGAACAGCTGTTGGGAGACAGATGGTAGCCTCCCGTCAAGGCCATCCAGCGTGTTCTTTAACGTGCACAGGGTATGGCTCTCCCGCACAGGAGGCCACGGCTTAACGTCCCATCCGACGGACGGCGGCCTTTCCAAGCTCATCGGTGTCCCCTACTTACCGTGGGCAGGGCGGGGAATTTTGCGGAGGTAAATTTCAACGCTGACCCAGAGCTAGGACTCGAACATAGGTAAAGAATAGTCTGGATGGCCTTGACGAGAGACTACCATCTGTCTCTCAACAGCTTTTCAAGTGGGTCCCAAACCAACCTTCTCTGAGCCCTCAGGGTCCGTGTGACCTGGCCATTTAGCCCATTGTGTGCAAAAAAGTGTCGCTCAGAGGAAAAGTAACTAAACCCAATGCGAAAAGAGCTATACACTGTGTGTTAAAGAATATACTGGAGTATATTGAGAAAATTCCATCTGTCTCCTGACAGTTGTCGAGGGAATTTCCCTTCTACAACCTTCCCTGAATCCTTTGGGTCCTTGCGACCTGGCCAACTTCTAAGATGAATTCTTATGAATATCAATGTTGATAATTTACATTCCGAATTCAAATATAAGCGAACAATGAAAACAGAAAATGAGATCAATGGGACTTGATACCTAGTATTTCTTTTGTTTAAAATTTCTCACTGAAATATAAATCAACATCAGACATTTTTTCTTGAGAAATGTCTAGATACATGACACTATAAATTCAAATTTGCTGCATGTGAACTAATGACAGTTTTTGATGTACACGTGAAAAAAACGGTTTTTACACCTCCCTCAGAAAAAGAAAATTTGAATGCAAATTACAAACGGACAGATCCATGGGGAGCACATTGCTACCTCTATATTTTGCTTTATGGTCGAAAAGAATATCTGAAAAGGAATCACTCGCATCTCGCACAGGATGAAAGCTTATTTTGATTCATGACCACACGAAATACTGCTTCGGCGAACAGATAATCTTACAGCACACATCTGTCAATCGTCATTTTTCATAACTCCAACAGCAGAGCCATTTTGCGTCCAAATGATCAATAACAACGATCGGACGCATGTTTCAAAAGCTCTCCTTCCAACAAAAGCTCCTGACGAATTTATTGTTTGTGCTAACTTAAACATGTGTCATTCGCTCCGTGAGTTTCCATAGAAAACTCAACCTTTTGTTAGAGAGTGCAACAACATCACTGCCCAGATGTATTCGAATTGAAAGTGTACCCCTTTCGCTCTCTGGCCTAACAGCGCCATCACCGGATGGGTTTCGTAAAGGAAAATGGCCATATGGTAGCAGACACGAAATAACATTGTGTTTCCTGTAAGATTAGTCAAATAACTTTGGACTGTCGTAGTTTGTGCATTAACATCTGCTTTGGATCCTCTTTTGAGAGCGTGTTTACATTTCTGTCTGTTCCGGTGAATTTATTTGCATATGCCGCAAATGTCGTAAGCATTCTAGAAATGTCGCGCATAAGTAATTAATTGCAGGTAGAGATGTAATTTATCATAACTTAATGCATATTTTGATAAACGGAAATACCTCGGGACTTTTGTGCGGAATAGAATACTTATTTGAAATGTGTTTGTGTTGAATTGCGTTTCGTGGTATTCTAAAAATCTAAACGTTAAATATTTCACAACGTGATAATGCTTGATTAAATGTCGGGAAAATACTGTGTGTGGAATAGTAAACAAACTGTTTGCATTTAAGAAAGAGAGATCTAATTTAAAATAAATTTATCGAAATAAGATAAATTACAGTAAACATGAGGGAAATGTATGCCCTTTCACTACAATAATACGGATTTTAAATCAAGGATGAGTTAGGAGAAATCATCCTGCCGAATTTTAAGGGATTAAAACTTTTCTACACTATGCAAATATTTTTCGACTTATTTACAAAGTAGACAAACATTTTCCAACTCTTTTACAGCAGAAAAATCTCTTTCAATTTTTCTACAGTACGCAAACTTTTTGCAATTTTTTCTGTAGTAGCAAACCTTTTGGAACGTTTCTACAGTAGGCAAACCATTTGCAACTCTTTTGCAACTTTTCTACAGTAGGCAAACCATTTGCAACTCTTTTGCAACTTTTCTACAGTAGGCAAACCATTTGCAACTCTTTTGCAGTCTTCTCAGTAAAAACAAACATTTGCATCTTTTTTACTGTAGGCAAACCCTTTACAACTTTTCTGCAGTGGTAAATGTTTTTCAACACTTCAACATGAGACAATTTTTTCCAACATTTTTAGCTGGTAAGCCTTTTTTAAATTTTCTACCGTTGGCGAAGCTTTTATAACTCTTCTGCAGTACGCTAACCTTGTGTACTCTTATGTATATTTCTACAATAGGCAAACCATGTAGACATTTCTGCAATAGACAAACCATGTAGACATTTCTGCAATAGACAAACCATGTAGACATTTCTGCAATAGACAAACATTTTCAACTCTTCTACAGTAGACAAAATGTTTTCCAACTCTTGTACAGTAGGGGAACTTTTCCAACTTTTCTACAGTAGGAGAGCCTTTTGCAACTTTTCTACAGCAGGCGAACCTTTTCGAACTTTTCTACAGTAGACAAACCTCTTTCAACTTTTCTACAGTAGACAAACCTCTTTCAACTTTTCTGCAGTAAACAAACCTTTTGCAGTTTTTTTACAGTAGGCAAACCATTTGCTACTTTTTTGCAGTATGCAAAGCATTTACAACTTTTCGACAGTAGGCAAATCATTTTTCATCTCTTCTTCAGTAGACAATTTTTTTCCAACTTTTCTACAGTAGGCGAACCTTTTTGAACTTTTCTACAGTAGGTTGAAATGTGTTTTTAACTTTCTACAGAGATGAACCTTTTTACAACAGGAAAGCATTTTTTAACCTTTCTATACTAGACAAACTTTTTAAACCTTTATACAGTAAACAAAAGTTTTCTAACTTTACTACAATAGGCGAACCTTTTGGATTCTCTTTAGAACAATACTTGAACTCTTTGCGATATTTCTTAAGAAGACAAACCTTTTCCAACTTTTTTACATTAGGCAAACCATTTACGACTTTTACATAGCAGGTAGGCCTCTTTTAACCTTTCTAAATAGACACACTTTTTTAACCTTTTATAACTTTACACTAGGCAAACCTCTAACTCTTTTACAGTAGGCAAATTGTTTTCAATTCTTCTAGAGTAGATAAACTTTTCTGGAGTAGGCTAATCTCTTCCAGCTTTTGACAAAACAATTCAGGGGTAGATTCTTCTTAATAAATAATGTGTTCCACGTTAGCAATCTTATTTATTATCATTAAATCAATTATAAAAAAAATAGCAATTCACGGGTGTCGTCTTCTTGGTTTATAAAATGGCTCAAAACCTTTGCCTGTCAACGAGCCACACAGAACTATTTTCTAGATGTTTTGCCTCTGAGTGGCACTTTTGGGCATACAGCGTCTAAACGACTGTTCAGTTATCCTGGTCCTCTTTCTCTCCTGAACACGGGGCCAAAACAAACGGAAGCCTTTCCAAGCCCTTCTGTCATTTCTGTCTAACAAACTGCAGAATAGATAAATCTCAACGTCGACAGAGTTTCAATTAGAGCCTGAAAGCTGCATATTACGAACCTGGGTTGGGTTGAATAGCTCTTAGCGGCACTTTTTTTTTGCTCATAATGGACTATATGACCAGGTCACAAGGACCTCAATGGCTCAGAGAAGGTCTTTCTCAGTAGATATCCTTTCAAAGACCATCGGTGAGGGGGTGGCTCAGTCGGTAGCGCGCCAGGCTCGTAATCTGTAGTTCCCAGGTTCGAGTCCCAGCTGGGTCAGCGTTGAGATTTATCTCCACAAAATTCCCCGCCCTGCCCCCGGTCAGTAGGGGACACCGATGGGCTTGGAAAGGCCGCCGTCCTTCGGATGGGACGTTAAGCCGTGGCCCCGTGTGCGGGAGAGCCATACCCTGTGCACGTTAAAGAACACGCTGGATGGCCTTGACGGGAGGGTACCATCTGTCTCCCAACAGCTGTTCCAGTGGGTCCCCTCCCCCAACTTTCTCTGAGCCTTCGGGTGTGCAAAAAAGTGCCGCTCAGAGGTAAAACAACCCAACCCAACCATTGGTGAGTCCTTTCTAACATAACAAAGGCTAGGATTCAGGTTATCAAATGTAAATCTCAAACTTGACAGGGTTAGGACTGGAATCTTAGAAGCTGCAGATTACGAGCCCAGCGCTCTACCAAATAAGCCAATCCGCCTTTATTTGTAAGCATCTGATTCTTGTAAACAGCAACAAGTCCATCAGCAAATAATTATTCTTATCAGCAGAATTCATCTTAAAACTCCGATGCTTATTCCTAGCGATTTAATATTGTGGTTATGAAATTTATGAAATTAAAGCGACAGATTTATTATTCTCTCCTCTCAATACCCGTTGTGCCATTATTTCGGAATCCATTGATTCTCCCTAATTCCTCTATTAAACTCTGCTGCATTAACACTGAATGAATAAAATGACGACAGCACAAAGTCCGGTTCTGGTCTTGCTCGCTGAACCTATCCTTAGGTCATTAACTTTCTAATTCATTTATAGATAACACCGATAACTCCCAAGCTAAAACTTCGCAGTGGAGATTTAATTAAAATGAAGTGCAAGCCGTTAACAAAGTGATCCCTGAGATGCTGTTTGTTCTTCTTCTGCTTTCCTTTCGTTGTATTGACTATTAAAATAATCAGGATATAAATTAGAATTGCTACTAATTATGAACGAACGACAGTGTATGGTTGCTATTATGTTCCTTTTTTTCCAATTGAATATTTTTCTTTATTATTTATATTCAGCTGTTGGAGGTGTTTTGTGAATGCGTTTTAATTGGTTTGCTAAGCATATTTATAAGCTAATTAAAATGAAGGTTGAAAAAGTTGAAAATAATAAGCAACATTGCTTTTGATAATTAGAAAACTTTAGCGAAAAATTAATTTTGTATGTTTTTTCCATACGTTGCGGTTTTTTAATAAATTTCTTTAATTGTACAGACAGCTTTTTGTTATTTTTTAGAGCATTTCAACATCCTTAATATTCGGAAGGTTGGGTTGGGTTGTTTTACCTCTGAGCAGTACGTTTTTTGCACACAATGGGCTAAATGGCCAGGTCACATGGACCTCAAAGGTTCAGAGAATGTTGGGGGAGGAGACCCACTGGAACAGGTGTTGGGAGACTGATGATATCCTCCCGTCAAGGCCATCCAGCATGTTCTTTAACGTGCACAGGGTATGGCTCTCCAGCACACGGAGCCACGGCTTAATGTCCCATCCGATGGACGGCGGCCTTTCCAAGCCCATCGGTAAATATTCGGAAGGAAATATAGGTCTATATCTCCGTTTAATCTAATTATTGTTTATAAATATATGTTAACAACTAGGCATATGTTTATGTAGTCTTTAAATAAATAATTTTGGAGAGATGTAAATGTATTTGCTAACAATATATTTGAAATAAGAAATGTGTGCGCAATAATACACTGCAAAACATTGAAATTTCCCCACCCAGAAGGAGTGAAGGGATAGGGGTGAAATGTAGCACACACATAGCAATATATATTGGCATACCAATGATTTAATTTGCAGAGACTTACAGCGGTTAGAAGATGAGATAATGCAGCACAATGTGACTGTCTCAGTAGATGGTTGACTCCTACCTCCATGGTTGCACCTCAGTGAACGGCAATACTGGCAGCAATATGGCGTGGCATGGAGTCATACAGTCGACGGATAAAGATCCTGAGGTTTGCACACCAAGCTGTATTGACTTGCGTCCATAATTCATCGAGATTCTGCACCGGGCGGGGGTGGCTCAGTCTGTAGCGCGCCAGGCTCGTAATTTGTAGTTCCCAGGTTCGAGTCCCAACTGGGTCAGCGTTGAGATTTATTTCCGCAAAATTCCCCGCCCTGCCCACGGTCAGTAGGGGAAACCGATGGGCTTGGAAAGCTTGCTGTTTGTTGGGTTGTTTTACCTCTGAGCGGCACTTTTTTGCACATCATGGGCTAAATGGCCAGGTCACATGGACCCTGAATGCTCAGAGAAGGTTGGGGGAGGGGACCCACTGGAACAGCTGTTGGGAGACAGATGGTAGCCTCCCGTCAAGGCCATCCAGCGTGTTCTTTAACGTGCACAGGTTATGGCTCTCCCGCACACGGGGCCACGGCTTAACGTCCCATCCGACGGACGGCGGCCTTTCCAAGCCCATCGGTGTCCCCTACTGACCGCGGGCAGGGCGAGGAATTTTTGCGGAGATAAATCTCAACGCTGACCCAGCTGGGACTCGAACCTGGGAACTACAGATTACGAGCTGGCGCGCTACCGACTGAGCCACCCCCGCCCCACTTGGAAAGGCCGCCGTCAGTCGGATGGGACGTTAAACCGTGGCCCCGTGTGCGGGAGAGCCATACCCTGTGCACGTTAAAGAACACGCTGGATGGCCTTGACGGGAGGCTACCATCTGTCTCCCAACAGCTGTTCCAGTGGGTCCCCTCTCCCAACCTTCTCTGAGCCTTCGGGGTCCATGTGACCTGGCCATTTAGCCCATGGTGTGCAAAAAAGTGTCGCTCAGAGGTAAAACAACCCAACCCAACGGTTACCTAGAGCCTAGGTGTGCCTCATTGCAACCTCGGTTTACTTTTCGAATCGTTATGGGGACGTCCATGGCTGCTGACACAGCCCATCTGATATCGCCGGCAGTGTTCTGTGGTGACGAACATGTCGAACAATGCCCCTATAAAGCCGTGCTGACGTCTGTCAGACAGCACCACTCCCTCTGCAACGCATGCAAGAACCTTCATTTCGCCACTGTTGCCAACATCATCCAACAGTTCGTGCATCCTGATGAACATGGGCAGCGACACGACGTGTAGTGCATCCAGCTTCACATAGGCCTATAATTCTTCCTCTCTCAAAGACATCCAAATGGTGATAAACCTACCGACGGCGTGTACCAGGCATTTTCGGCCTTAGCTGAACAATTTCCAAGTGGAACCACCTAATCTCAAACGTTCACACGACTTCCACTTGCATAAACACAATACCATCCCTGTTTCTTCCTGCACCTTTTATCTCTTGAACCACACATGTCATCGACTCCGGATTATCATCATTTGCATAGCTGAACTGCGCACACCCACCCTTGTATTTGCATATTTGTACAACATGTCCTTGTGGGTGGGGGGCGGAGAGGGGGGCTCAGTCGGTAGCGCACCAGGCTCGTAATCTGTAATTCCCAGGTTCGAGTCCCAGCTGGGTCAGCATTGAGATTTATCTCCGCAAAATTTCCCGCCCTCCCACGGTCAGTAAGGGACACCGATGCGCTTGGAAAGTCCGCCGTCCGTCAGATGGGACGTTAAGCCGCGGTTCCGTGTGCGGGAGAGCCATACCCTGTTCATGTTAAAGAACACGCTGGATGGACTTGACGGGAGACTACCTACCTTGACGAGAGACTCTCCCAACAGCTTTTCCAGTGGGTCCCCTCCTCCAACCGGGGCGGGGGTGGCTTAGTCGGTAGCGCGCCAGGCTCGTAATCTGTAGTTCCCAGGTTCGAGTTCCAGCTGGGTCAGCGTTGAGATTTATCTCCGCAAAATTCCCCGCCCTGCCCACGGTCAGTAGGGGACACCGATGGGCTTGGAAAGGCCGCCGTCCGTCGGATGGGACGTTAAGCCGTGGCCCCGTGTGCGGGAGAGCCATACCCTGTGCACGTTAAAGAACACGCTGGATGGCCTTGACGGGAGGCTACCATCTGTCTCCCAACAGCTGTTCCAGTGGGTCCCCTCCCCCAACCTTCTCTGAGCCTTCGGGGTCCATGTGACCTGGCCATTTAGCCCATGGTGTGCAAAAAAGTGCCGCTCAGAGGTAAAACAACCCAACACAACCCTCCTCCAACCTTCTCTGAGCCTTCGAAGCCTTGTGACCTGAACATTTAGCCCATTGTGTACAAAAAAGTGCCACTCAGAGGTAAAACAACCCAACCCAACGCTGCCAATGTAAACCTATTTGCCAGTTACTTTGATCCACAGTTTAGGCAGTAATTTACAGTCAGTTCCCAGGTTTTTCATATTTAATGGAAAAAATACGTGATAAAACAAAATACTTCTTCGTATTGACATTTAGCCATTTTCAATAATTCTTGTATTTTTATTATTAATATAAATAAGAGCCAAAATAATCTCTGGCCTTAAAAACAACAGGAAGAGCTAAAAGCGAGAACTTTCCTGATACCTCTTATTTCCTTCGCAAAAATTGTCATCTGTTTAGGAATAGCCTCAAGCCATAACGATCTTCCGTTTCACAGATTATTTATTATTCCATCAATATTGTTTCTTCGTTTACCAACACTCAACAAAAGTAATCTTTCTCTTAAAACCAAAAACATCATAAATTCTGAATTCTATTACGAATGAAAATTTAAATGGTAGACAACAACTGGCCTGTAGAAATGCCCTCAACATTAAGCACTCGCCAAAAGCAAAAAAGGAAGGCATTGTGTATTAATGTGGAGTCGCAGTTTCATAATCGAAAGGTAGAAAATTTAGCGTTTTCGCATTTGTGTGTGGATAAATGGCAAGATTCCATCGTGCTTTTTCAGGGAATGATGTTCCTTGAACATGTGTTTCGTCCCACGGGCTAAAGTCATTTCAAATAAAGAATCTGCAGTTCAGTATGATGCACTGCAAAACCAAAGAAAAAAAATCACTTTTTGGGACAAGTGTTCCGTTCCCACACTTGCTTATTCAAAGGGTTATTTGTTTTACCGTCTGACCAAGTTAGGTGTCGTCACTTTGGCATTTACATTGTCGTATCATGTAATTTATGACTTCCATTAAAATGATTAGATAAAAAAAAACACGCAGGTTCAGAAAAGGTTCTGAATCGCATTTTCGCATAACTGCATTTCTTTCTCATTTTCGGAGAAATTCTATTTCCTTATTTTTGCTGTTCCTAAGATGTGTGCTTTGCTGATGGAACTTGACTGTAGCAACCACAAAAACTGTCTTAGTAAATAAGGCATTAGGTTGATGGAAATTCTGTGAGTTTTGTTTGTAGATGGAATAGAATAAAAAACTTTTTGTTTTTTGTTTTTTGCTTTAGATTCCACAGTCTAATTATTTCAATGAGAGTTTCATTTAGTAATAAAACCCAGGAAAAAGTCATTCTTAAATTAATTTCTAAACGTGCCGTCCCATAGCCGAGTGGTTAACGTGCTTGGCTACTGATCAAAGGGACCTGGGTTCGAGACCCGGGAAAGGCATGGATGTATCTGTCGTTTTTCTGATGAGGGCCTGCCATCCTCACAGACCTTCTACTATGGTATATAAACTGACAGGCTCCTGTCAGACCTCTGTCGCATACAGCTGCTTGAGGGGGTATTTATTTTTTTTTTATTTTTCATTAACAATTTACTTTTGAGAAAGAGAAGGTTTAATATAATTAATGTAAAATATTCAGTTAACTATACACAGTTGGGTTGTTTTACCTCTGAGCGGCACTTTTTTGCACACAATGGGCTAATTGGCTAGGTCACATGGACCCCAAATGCTCAGAGAAGGTTGGGGGAGGGGACCCACTGGAACAGTTGTTGGGAGACAGATGGTAGTCTCCCGTCAAGGCCATCCAGCGTGTTCTTTAGCGTGCACAGGGTATGGCTCTGCCGCACACGGCGCCACGGCTTAACGTCCCATCCGACGGACGGTGGCCTTTCCAAGCCCATCGGTGTCCCCTACTGACCGTGGGCAGGTCGGGGAATTTTGCGGAGATAAATCTCAACACTGACCCAGCTGGGACTCGAACCTCGAAACTACAGATTACGAGCCTGGCGCGCTACCGACTGAGCCACCTCCGCCCCTAACTATACACAGAGACTTTCAGAAAGGAATGATAATTTTATTTTTAATCAGAATTTAATTTAGAAGTTAGATAACTTACAAACTATTTAAAGATCTTTTAGAAGTTTTTGTAAACATTTTGTTTCCTTAATATTGGAATATAATTTCACATTTGTCATAATTTTAATTTAGAAATATTATTAATTTATTTGCTATGCATACTTAAGAATACTATTTTATTATATATATATATATACTTATTGTTATATAGTTATATATTAAATTTAGAATAAATAAAATATTTAATATTATTTTAGTTGTTTTTTATCGCTATTGTTTCCTGATTAGTGAAAGATAGTTTTTCGCTCTTCATGTTCTTAATTAAACTTTCTTATTTACTATATGTATGCTTCTCACTATATATATTTAATTTAGAACTTATTACACATTTAAAGATTGTTTCATTGTTTTTGTACAGCATTTGTTTCTTCAGTAGGGAAAGAAAATTTTATTTCCTTCATAGATTTCTTTTAAAAATATTTATTTATTATATATGTTTATTCGCCGTCCCATGGCCGAGTGGTTAGCGCGATTGGCTACTGATCTAAGGGACCTGGGTTCGAGCCCCGGGTAAGGCATGGATGTGTGTGTCGTTTTTCTGCGGATGTCCTGCCATCCTCTCAGACCTTCTATTATGGCATATAAACTGATAGGCTCCTGTCAGACCTCTGTGACAAGCAGCTGCTTGAGGGGGTATTTATTTTATTTTTATTTTATATATTTATTCTGTATACTAAAGAACAAAACTCAAACTACAAAATTATGTACTCTTTCTCTACTGACTCCTCAACTACAAAATAATGCAGTTGAGGAGTCAAAAAGACGTTTACGAACTTTCCGGGAGGAATCATCCTGGGCTGGCGCAGAAATATTTGTTGTTTGTGGGTTTGGGTGTGTGTGCTTAAAATGCACACTACACACTTATATCTGATTCCATTCTTCACACTTTTTCAAGTTCACAATCATCATCATCATCCTCAAGCAGCCATAAGCTATGGAGGTCCAACCAGACCGTGCAATTTAGTTCTCCAAGCAAGTCTGTCCTGAGTTACATCTGCTGCATCTGGCCACTGCACACCAATTCTAATAACGTCCTGTTTGGCATTGTCTGCTCACCGCATCCTTTGTCTCCCACTCTTTCTGAGGCCTTTAGGCACACTGTTCATAACCCTATTCGCCAATCTATAATTATTCATACGGGCAACATGGCCAAACCAACGGAGTCTCTCTCTGCACAATATGCTGCTTAAAGGAGGTTGTCGACCTCCTTTGCCTAACCTATCATTAGTTACAAAGTTGAACCACCTAATGCCCAAGATACTGCGTAAGCATCTGGAATCAAAAGTATCTAGTTTCCTGTTATCTTGTTTACAAAGTTTCCAAGTGTCACTACCATAACTAACCCTAGAAAGAACCAAACTATTATACAGTCTAATTTTAGTCTTTAGGTGTATACGCCTATTTCTCCACACTCTCCATAGATTCTTAAAAGTCCCGGCAGCAATACCTATTCGTCTGTTAATCTCATGCCGCACATCACCAGTATCAGTTACGCAGCTCCCAAGGTAATTAAACTGTGACACCTGCTCAAGACTGCAACCATTCAGATTAACTGAATCACAACCTGCCTGACCAATTTTCATCACTTTAGTTTTCTCTCTGTTTATAACCAAACCTACTGTACTACCAGTCTCAGCAACAGTTCGAATGAAAGAGTTCATCTCATCAACATTATTTGCCAAAAGGGCTAAATCATCAGCATAATCTAAATCAGAAATTTTCGTATCTCCAGCCCATTTAAGGCCAAAAGCTTTCCCTTGAAGTGAATTTCGCATAACATAATCAATAACCAAACTAAAGAGAAAAGAAGACAAAATGCACCTTTTTCGAACACCAGAAGTAATTCTAAACCATTTGCTACAAGATTTACCAACTCTCACACACGACTCAGTGTTATTATAGAGAGCTTTCATTATGTTAACTAACTTGTCTGGTATACCTTATGATCTCACAATCAACAACAAATTATGACGATCAACAGAGTCGAAAGTCTTTTTGAAATCAACAAAGCTAGCAATCAAAAGTGCCCTCCAACATAACCTCAATATGTGGGTACATTGGTTGCTAATATTAATTATTATTTAATATATAATTATTATCAATGTTTTCCTCCTTAACTATATGTGTATATTTCGTTTAAAATAGCAATGGTCTTATGTTCCCTCGTTTAAAATTGAAGCTTTTCTTGAGTTGGGTGTTTTTCCTCTTAGCGGCACTTTTTGCATAAAATGGACTAAATGGCCAGGTCACAAGGACTCCGAAGGTTCAGAGAAGGTTAGGGGAGGGAACCCACTGGACAGCTGTTGGGAGTTAAAGCCCTGTCAAGGTCATCCAGCGTGTTCTTTATCGTGCACAAGTTAACGTCCCCTCCGAAAAATGAAGTTTTCTGAGCCCATCAGTGTCTTCTACTGATCGAGGGCAGAGCGGTAAGTTTTGCGGAGATAAATCTTAATGCTGGCCCAGGTGGGACTCGAACCTGCAACTGCAGATTTCGAGGTTGGCGAGATACCGATTGACCCCCCCCCCCCCCCTCCCACCTTGTTGGGAGGCTTTCATCTGTCTCCTAACAATTGACCAGTGGATCACCTTCACCAACCTAATCAACTGACCAGTGGATCACCTTCACCACTGATTTCACCTTCACCACTGATTTCACCAACCTACTCAACTGACCAGTGGATCACCTTCACCACCATCAACAACTGACCAGTGGATCACCTTCACCAACCCAATCAACTGACCAGTGGATCACCTTCACCACTGATTTCACCAACCTACTCAACTGACCAGTGGATCACCTTCCCCAACCTAATCAACTGACCAGTGGATCACCTTCACCACTGATTTCACCAACCTACTCAACTGACCAGTGGATCACCTTCACCACCATCAACAACTGACCAGTGGATCACCTTCACCAACCTAATCAACTGACCAGTGGATCACCTTCACCACTGATTTCACCTTCACCACTGATTTCACCAACCTACTCAACTGACCAGTGGATCACCTTCACCACCATCAACAACTGACCAGTGGATCACCTTCACCAACCCAATCAACTGACCAGTGGATCACCTTCACGACTGATTTCACCTTCACCACTGATTTCACCAACCTACTCAACTGACCAGTGGATCACCTTCACCAACCTAATCAACTACCAGTGGATCACCTTCACCACTGATTTCACCAACCTACTCAACTGACCAGTGGATCACCTTCACCACCATCAACAACTGACCAGTGGATCACTTTCACCACCATCAACAACTGACCAGTGGATCACCTTCACCAACCTAATCAACTGACCAGTGGATCACTTTCACCACTGATTTCACCTTTACCACTGATTTCACCAACCTACTCAACTGACCAGTGGATCACCTTCACCACCATCAACTGACCAGTGGATCACCTTCACCAACCCAATCAACTGACCAGTGGATCACCTTCACCACTGATTTCACCTTCACCACTGATTTCACCAACCTACTCAACTGACCAGTGGATCACCTTCACCAACCTAATCAACTGACCAGTGGATCACCTTCACCACTGATTTCACCTTCACCACTGATTTCACCTTCACCACTGATTTCACCAACCTACTCAACTGACCAGTGGATCACCTTCACCACCATCAACAACTGACCAGTGGATCACTTTCACCACTGATTTCACCTTCACCACTGATTTCACCAACCTACTCAACTGACCAGTGGATCACCTTCACCACCATCAACAACTGACCAGTGGATCACCTTCACCACTGATTTCACCAACCTACTCAACTGACCAGTGGATCACCTTCACCAACCTACTCTGAACCTTTGGAGGTTCTTATATTCTATCCATTTAGCCCATTGTGTGCCAAAACTTAAAACAAGCCAACTTAACAACACCCGTGAGTGCAATTTCTGTGGACAAACGCATTTAGATAAGGTTATGTGCTTACAATGTCAAGATACCACTTATACAGTACGTGCGAAAATGAAACATGATTTCTAAAAAAAGCCAATGTTCAGGAAAATAATTTATTATAAAAACCATTCAAAATAATCGCAATGGCACTCTATAAACTTATCGTACCTCTTTTTTAATCGCTGAAAGAATTCTTGAAATTCCCCCGAAGTTCTCTCTTTGAGAAGGTTGTTTGGGTTGGGTTGTTTTACCTCTGAGCGGCACTTTTTTGCACATCATGGGCTAAATGGCCAGGTCACATGGACCCCGAAGGCTCAGAGAAGGTTGGGGGAGGGGACCCACTGCAACAGCTGTTGGGAGACAGATGATAGGCTCCCGTCAAGGCCATCCAGCGTGTTCTTTAACGTGCACAGGGTATGGCTCTCCCGCACACGGGGCCACGACTTAACGTCCCATCCGACGGACGGCGGCCTTTCCAAGCCCATCAGTGTCCCCTACTGACCGTGGGCAGGGCGGGGAATTTTACAGAGATAAATATCAACGCTGACCCAGCTGGGACTCGAACCTGGGAACTACAGATTACGAGCCTGGCGCGCTACCGACTGAGCCACCCCAGCCACCTCTTTGAGAAAGTCGGTCACATTCTTTTAAATGTGTTGGATGCTACTCGTATGAAACTAATGTTTGGTACGACCCCATCATTTTTGAGTTGAAAAGAAGTCAGCTGGAGCTATATTTGAGGAAGAAAATGTATATATATACAGTCGTATCAGAATAATATGACCACCTGCCATACATATACTATGGTAGGTGGTCATATTATTCTGGTACGACTTTATATATATATATATCAGTGTTTAGGGGGTAAGGGTTGATCTCGGTAACTGCTTTTTGTGAAAGAAATCTTCGAACAATTAACGCATCCAAAAAAAATGTGACCAACCATCTGAAATCTAAAGGAGAAACTTTGGAGGAATTTCAAAAATGCTTTGAACAATTAAAAAAGAGTCCCATGATGACTATTTTGAATGATCTCCTTAATAAATTCTTTTTCTGAACGTTTGCTTTTGTTCTAGGAATTTTTGTCTCATCACACTTCAGAGGCATTTGTGTTCTTCTATTTACACCGATATAGGAAGAATTTCCAAATGTATTAGATCTTTGAGGCGGCTTTATGAATTATTCACTCCAGCATAATGTGGCTGAAACATCACTAGCCACAGTTAACGAGCTTCTTCTATTTTAAGATAATAATGTCTTTGTGAGGTAACAGCTCCAACAAAGTGATGCAGTTGAGGAGTCAGTATCGCCTCTGAATCCTAACGCGAAACAGGTGCATTCTGGGAAGATTACCGACAGGAATCTTCCATTGCTCTGATGCATAAATGTAAGATTTTACACAACGAAGTTCGTTTATCACGGTCTCTCATTACTCATCATTTTAAACAGCTGATACAAAATGACAAAGCAGAACCTTCGTGATGCTTTTGCTACCTGAATCTCCTTAGCTGCCAGCTTTAAAGTTCGACTTGCTCAGAAAAGCATGAAGTTCAATGTGCTTAACGTGCATTGCCCGAGTCTTCCATCGCTAAACCAACACTGGATTCGCTTCAGGAGCGTGACTTGGCGAAAAGGAGCAGGCGTGTAAAAGATACTTTCATCCATTAGTAGTAAGTTCTGGAGTTAGTTTACTCATGTGAAACTTGTAAGACCCATTACAGCTGAATGAACTTCTCCGTACGTCAACGTGTTACATATTGGGAAAACGAAAAGCAGTTGCTGAGCTTTGAGCGTATATAACCAATTGTTAACTTGTGCAGAGATGCTTAATGAACAGCAAGAGGAATTTCCATTTCACAACACTAGGTTGAACAACAAATTTAACAATGTTCACTGTAAATCGTTTGAGGGTAGTTAAAATAATCACGAAACGCAATAGTTAATCACTTCTTCATGCTCATTGAAAATGTTATATTCGTTGAAAGATTTGAACAGTTGGGTTGTTTTACCTCTGAGCGGCACTTTTTTGCACACCATGGGCTAAATGGACAGGTCACATGGACCCCGAAGGCTCAGAGAAGGTTGGGGGAGGGGACTCACTGGAACAGCTGTTGGGAGACAGATGGTAGCCTCCCGTCAAGGCCATCCAGCGTGGTTTTTAACGTGCACAGGGTATGGCTCTCCCGCAAACGGCGCCACGGCTTAACGTTCCATCCAGCGGACGGCGGCCTTTCCAAGTCCATCGGTGTCCCCTCCTGACCGTGGGCAGGGAATTTTGCAGAGATAAATCTCAACGCTGACCCAGCTGGGACTCGAACCTGGGAACTACAGATTACGAGCCTGGCGCGCTACCGACTGAGCCACCCCCGCCCCGATTTGAACAGTGAAATAGCATAATTTTAATCTGTGCCAGAACAACACCTAGAAAAAAATAAAGGTGAGGAACAAGTGATTGGATCCTCTTTCTAGTGTATCTCCGCAAAATTCCCTGCCCAGCTCACGGTCAGTAGGGGACACCGATGGGCTTGGAAAGGCCGCCGTCCGTCGGATTGGACGTTACGCTGTGGCTCCGTGTGCGGAAGAGCCATACCCTGTGAACGTTAAAGAACACACTGGATGGCTTGACGGGATGCTACCATCTGTCTCCCAACAGCTGTTCCAGTGGGTCTCCTCCCCTAACCTTCTCTGAGCCTTCGGGGTCCATGTGACCTGGCCATTTAGCCCATAATGTGCAAAAGAGTGTCGTTCAGAGGTAAAACAACCCAACCTCTTTCTAGTGTAATGTTTTTTTCTCTAAAAAATAAATACTTCCTGAAGCAAAGCTGCTTGCTACATTGGATTGGATTGTTTTACCTCTGAGCGGCACTTTTTGCACACCATGGGCTAAATGGCCAGGCCACAAGGACCCCGAAGGCTCAGAGAAGGTTGGGATAGGGGACCCACTGGAACAGCTGTTGGGATACAGATGGTAGCCTCCCGTCAAGGCCATCCAGCGTGTTCTTTAACGTGCACAGGGTATGGCTCTCCCGCACACGGGGCCACGCTTAATGTCCCATCCGACGGACGGCGGCCTTTCCAAGCCCATCGGTGCTTCCTACTGACCGTGGGCAAGGCGGGAATTTTTGCGGAGATAAATCTCAACGCTGACCCAGCTGGGAGCTTGCTACAGAGGTCTGACAGGAGCCTGTCAGTTTATACGCCATAGTAGAAGGTTTGTGAGGAAGGCAGGACCTGAGGCGAAACACAACACAACCATCATGCTTTACCCAAAGCTCGAACCCAGGTCTCTTTGCTCAGTAGCCAAGCGCGCTAACCACTCGGGCCGCATAAAAGAACTTTTGAAAAATACACTGCCCTATCAAAACATTACAGAATTTCCATGCTAAATCAATGTTAATCTAAATTCACAGCTCAATAATTTCAAAAATATGCATTTAATAAAAAAAGAAGTGTGACTGAAGATAAAGATCATAATCAAATCCTTTTAAATATCGATTTTTCAACAATATTCGTTCAGTATTTAAAAAGTTATGAATGAGAGAATATTTTAAAACAGTAATACGTCATAAAAATTTCACTCAGAAATTCTTAAAAACTAAAATATTTTAATTGAAGTTTCACTTAATAATTTAAGTTTTAATTTAAATTTCAAACCCTTTGATAAAATAAATATACTTTTAAAAGAATGTTTTTTTAAAACGAGATAATTTATTTTAAAATATTCCACCTTCCATAACTCTTTAAATACTGAACGAATATTGTTGAAAATCGAGATTCAAATGAATTTTGTTACGATTTTATCTTCATTTATATTTTTCCATTAAATGCATATTTTGTAAGATATAGAACTTCGAAATTAAATTGCATTGACATGACATGGAATTTCTCGAATATTTTGGTAGGACAGTTTATGTGCAATATGCGTATTTTAAATATTTTCCGCTTCCATTTCTAGCATTCAGAAAAGTGGGTTGGGTTGTTTTACCTCTGAGCGGCACTTTTTTGCACACCATGGGCTAAATGGCCAGGTTACATGGACCCCGAAGGCTCAGAGTAGGTTGGGGGAGGGGACCCACTGGAACAGCTGTTGGGAGACAGATGGTAGCCTCCCGTCAAGGCCATCCAGCGTGTTCTTTAACGTGCACAGGGTATGGCTCTCCCGCACACGGGGCCACGGCTTAACGTCCCATCCGACGGACGGCGGCCTTTCCAAGCCCATCGGTGTCCCCTACTGACCGTGGGCAAGGCGGGGAATTTTGCGGAGATAAATCTCAAGGCTGACCCAGCTGGGACTCGAACCTGGGAACTACAGATTACGAGCCTGGCGCGCTACCGACTGAGCCACCCCCGCCCCGAGAAGTCAATATGATTTTGGGAAGCATGAACATGGTTTCAGTATTGTTTAATCTTTGAATGAGTTGTTTTATTATCAAGAAACAAAATAACTTTTCTGGCAAATATATTTTTTTAATCTAACTCAATCAACCATTCCGTCATTATGTCTCTAGTCTTCCATGTCTTATGTTGTTTTTCAAATTATAACGAATTTCTTTCGATCAATACCTTTAAGGCACCTAGGGTTAAATTGATTTATCAGTAGACAGAAATATTTCTTGAGAACCGCCATCCTGGTATACAAAAGTGTAAAGAGACGCTCCTTTGCACTTTTATCTCTAGCACATGGGTCGCTGGTGGCTCAGTCGGTAGCGCGTCAGGCTCTTAATCTGAAATTCCCGGGTTTGAGTCCCAGCTGGGCCAGCGTTGAGACCTTATCTCCACAAAACTCCCCGCCCTGCCCACGGTCAGTAGGGGGCACCGATGGGATTTGGAAATGCCGCAGTCCGTCGTATGGAACGTTAAGCCATGGCCCCATGTGCGGGAGAGCCATACCCTGTTCACGTTAAAGAACACGCTGGATGGCCTTGACGGGAGGCTACCATCTGTCTCCCAACAGCTGTTACAGTGGGTCCCCTCCCCCAACCTTCTCTGAGGCTTCGGGATCCTTGTGACCTGACCATTTAGCCCATGGTGTGCAAAAAAAGTGCCGCACAGAGGTAAAACAACCCACCCCAAACTCTAGCACATATTTCCCCTCTTATAGTCACATCTTTTTTTCCGGTTTCGCACGGAAAAACTTACCCATTTCATCTGCATTAAATATGTTTTCTGGAGAGTAATGATTCAAGTATTGATGGCAGACATTTTCCCATTCAACAACGGTTCCCAAATTTGCATCAGCAATCTTTCCAAAAACACCTTGGAAGGGAAATTGGATTGGATTGTTTTACCTCTGAGCGGCACTTTTTTGCACACCATGGGCTAAATGGCCAGGCCACAAGGACCCCAAAGGCTCAGAGAAGGTTGGGGGAGGGGACCCACTGGAACAGCTGTTGGGAGACAGATGGTAGCCTCCCGTCAAGGCCATCCAGCGTGTTCTTTAACGTGCACAGGGTATGTCTCTCCCGCACACGGGACCACGGCTTAACGGCTAACGTCCCATCCGACGGACGGCGGCCTTTCCAAGCCCATCGGTCCCCTACTGACCGTGGGCAGGGCGGGGAAATTTTGTGGAGATAAATCTCAACGCTGGCCCAGCTGGGACTCGAACCTGGGAACTACAGATTACGAGCCTGGCGCGCTACCGACTGAGCCACCCCCGCCCCAGGAAGGGAAATATTGTGACCTCTACGGACATCCAAAGACTCTAAAATCAGTTACACAGATTCCTGCAGCCACTTTCAAAGCTTTTGTTTGAATCATAAGCCACATACAGGAATTATTTAACTACATACACGGGGCAGGGGTGGCTCAGTCGGTAGCGCGCCAGGCTCGTAATCTGTAGTTCCCAGGTTCGAGTCCCAGCTGGGTCAGCGTTGAGATTTATCTCCGCAATGTTCCCCGCCCTGCCCACGGTCAGTAGGGGACACCGATGGGCTTGGAAAAGCAGCCGTCCGTCGGATGGGACGTTAAGCCGTGGTCCTGTGTGCGGGAGAGCCATACTCTGTGCACGTTAAAGAACACGCTGGATGGCCTTGACGGGTGGCTACCATCTGTCTCCCAACAGCTGTTCCAGTGGGTCCCCTCCCCCAACCTTCTCTGAGCCTTCGGGGTCCATGTGACCTGGCCATTTAGCCCATGGTGTGCAAAAAAGTGCCGCTCAGAGGTAAAACAACCCAACCCAACTACATACACTACAAAACCATTCAAATGTCAATTTATTCACTAAATAAACTTTGCCATTACAAAATGTACGGTACTATTTTCCATTCTCATTTTTCCACCTCTGTTTCCAGAAAGTCTCTTGCTTCTTAATATTAATGCTGCTGAGATTTTATTTATTTTGAAATGTTCAGCTAACTTTCGAACTCCACACTTTTCTTTCCCGACATGCTCTATCAATCTCACTTTGTCTTTTAAAGTTTACAGTTTCCGAGACATATTGAGTCGTTAACAGAGTCTGGATCTATAAAATTTCGCTAAACCATCC
Organism: Ryuthela nishihirai; assembly: GCA_038380435.1. Classification (NCBI taxonomy): domain Eukaryota; kingdom Metazoa; phylum Arthropoda; class Arachnida; order Araneae; family Heptathelidae; genus Ryuthela; species Ryuthela nishihirai. The sequence continues at coordinate 19,113,359 of JAWZYU010000006.1, read as the reverse complement.
AAGAATTCGCTACACACTTGAAATCGATGACAACAACGGCACACTCACTTACAAGGAACGCTGCTGAGCATTGTGGATGGTAGTGTCAAGTTAGATGAGAGTTTAGTCAGAAGAGTCATTATCCTTTGTACACGTTAATAACTCTCATTTTATTTGACTGGTACCGCTGGCTGATAGAGTAAGATATTGTCATTAAACTGAAAATATTGACCTGGAAGTGTCGAAGTGCCTGTTAGAGAGAGTTTAAAAATGCAAAAGGGAAAACGTTTGAAGTGTCCATTTTAGGGAAGATACTTAATATGTAATTTCTACTGCTTCTAGCAAAGACCCAACCGAATGTGTCCACAAACTGAATCTCCATTACGAGAGATTTCACTGTATATACATAATTTTCTTAAGAGATATTCTGGTCTTTTCATGCTATTTATCTGATATAAGTATGAAGTAGATTCATTAATTCAATGTCATTAGCAAAATTTGCACGGGATACAAACCTAAAACCAGATTTCAAACTATTATAGATAATAGAAACCCAAGTATATAAACAAACAGTCGACACTGGCATCTAAACAAAAACGGATTCGTCACTGAATACAAGATGCCACTTCTGTCCCCTACAGCACTATAGACGTGCATGACGATGGGATGGAGTCCGAGCAAGACAAGCCAAGGGACGGCAAGCATAGAGGCCCATGTCTCGTAGTAGATGTCGGATTGTGCTTGCAGACACGGGAACAGATAGGGGTGGGTTGGGTTGTTTTACTTCTGAGCGGCACTTTTTTGCACACCATGGGCTAAATGGCCAGGTAACATGGACCCCGAAGGCTCAGAGAAGGTTGGGGGAGGGGACCCACTCGAACAGCTGTTGGGAGACAGATGGAGCCTCCCGTCAACGACATCTAGCGTGTTCTTTAACGTTAATAGCGTATGGCTCACCCGCACACGAGGCCACGGCTTAACGTCCCATCCGACGGACGGTGGCCTTTTCAAGCCTATAGGTTTCCCCTACTGACCGTGGGCAGGGCGGGGAATTTTGCGGAGATAAATCTCAACGCTGACCCAGCTGGGACTCGAACCTGCGAACTACAGATTACGAGTCTGGCGCGCTACCGACTGAGCCACCCCCGCCCCCTGGATAGGGGTGGGGTTATGACGCTGGTAATCTGCCTTACAGTCGCAGTTCTTTTTGTATAGCTTATCTTTTGATCCGACGGTTAACCCTCTCTGATATTCTCTTACTGGTTCCTGACCTGTCCGCCAACTGCCCAGCTACTGACTGTGTTTCTGCGCCTGTCGGCGTCATAGGGAAATCAGTGACACAAGTGTACGTTATCGTCGCACAAATTTTCGGTTTTTTCTGGCTACTCTTTCTTGGTGAGGGCGGGGGTGGCTCAGTCGGTTGCGCGCCAGGCTCGTAATCTGTAGTTCCCAGTTTCGAGTCCCAGCTGGGTCAGCGTTGCGATTTATCTCCGCAAAACTCCCCGCCCTGCCCACGGTCAGTAGAGGACACCGTTGGGCTTGGAAAGGCCGCCGTCCGTCGGATGGGACGTTAAGCCGTGTCCCCGTGTGCGGGAGAGCCATACTCTGTGCACGTTAAAGAACATGCTTAATGGTCTTGACGGGAGGCTACCATCTGTCTCCCAATAGCTGTTCCAGTGGGTCCTCTCTTCCAACCTTCGCTGAGCCTTCGGAGTCCTTGTCACTTCGCCATTTAGTCCATTGCGAGCAAAAAAGTGCCGCTAAGAGGTAAAATAACCCAACAACTTTTTTTAGTGGAGCAATTTCGGTGAATATGGGATGCTCATTTTCAAAGAGGAGGAAGTTTTCCCTTTTACGCCTTTTTTTTTACCTCTAACAGTGGAAATTCAAATATACTGATGATTGAGAGCTGTATATAGTAATATTTTATTAGTATCTATAAAACGCCAAAAAACTTTTCATTTATCTCTTTAAACAAAGGGGGCGGGGGTGGCTCAGTCGGTAGCGCGCCAGGCTCGTAATCTGTAGTTCCCAGGTTCGAGTCCCAGCTGGGTCAGCTTTGACATTTATCTCCGCAAAATTACCCGCCCTGCCCACGGTCAGTAGGGGACACCGATGTGCTTGGAAAGGCCGCCGTCCGTCGGATGGGACGTTAAGCCGTGTTACTGTATGCGAGAGAGCTATACCCTGTACACGTTAAAGAACACACTGGATGGCCTTGACGGGAGGCTACCATCTGTCTCTCAACAGCTGTTCCAGTGGGTCCCCTCCCCCAACCTTCTCTGAGCCTTCGGGGTCCATGTGACCTGGCCATTTAGCCCATGGTGTGCAAAAAAGTGCCGCTCAGAGGTAAAACAACCCAACCCAAATCGTTAAACAAAAAAGTTTCGTTATCCTACGTTCTCTGATGATAAGGGAATAATCGTTGTTGTCAATGCAAACCTCTGGACCATCACATTCCACCAAAATTTCAAACTTCTACCATAAGTAGATCGTGAGCAATACTTATTTCAAATTTTTTCATTTTCCACTAAGATAGTTAGAGAGCTTTACTAAATCTATTCGAAGAATCTGAAAATGCATAATATTTCGTACTACCTATCGAACACAAAAAGAACTTTTAAATTATATCTGAAAACGAAACAATTGACTATCTACACAGGAACAGACAGACGACTAAGTGAAAGCATTTATTCGTTATTTTATATAGATCTAAAGCTAAAAAACAGTGCTGTAATTACGCCATAATAAAACCTCCACATCCTTTAGAACTACTATTAGAGGGGCGGGGTGGCTCAGTCGGTAGCGCGCCAGGCTCGTAACTGCAGTTCCGAAGTTCGAGTCCCAGTTGGGTCAACTTTGAGACTATCTCCGCAAAACTCCCCGCCTTGCCCACGTTCAGTAAGGGACACCGATGGGTTTGGAAAAGCCGCCGTCCATCGGATGGGACGTTAAGTCGTGTTCCCGTGTACATGAGAACCATACCTTATGCACGTTAAAGAACACACTGGATGGCCTTGACGGGAGACTACCACCTGTCTCCCAACTGTTGTTCCAGTGGGTCCCCTCCCCCAACCTTCTCTGAGCCTTCGGGGTCCTTGTGATCTGGCCATTTAGCCTATGGTGTGCAAAAAAGTGCCGCTCAGAGGTTTGGTTGGGTTGGTCTACTGGGGTACAGACTGCTTCTGGGGGGCAGCGGGTGCGTGGCACTGATGGAGAGGACGAAGTTGAAGGCTTGCGACTGGAAAAGATCTTCGGTTGACGGGCTTATCGATGGAAAAGCCAAACGAAGAGTCTCCACCCCGGGAGCCGAGTCAACTTGGTTCTATATACCATTTTTGTGGCTAACCGGGGAACAGATTATATTTAGGCTTTGACCGATGGATGAACCCTGCCTTCTATAGGATTGTTCGCCATAGGTAGCCGTGGATGAGCTGTGCCCTTGTGGCACTGTCTTGCCCCGGCGTAGTTAGTGGAGATTATGGCATTCTCCCCATAGTTGGTGTGCAACCATATGTTGCGATACCTAATGTATAATGACCATATATATAACCCCCCCCCCCTATAGAGGACCACCTTGACGTGCTGGTGGTGGGGGGGGGGGGGGGGGGGCTTGGGGTCCAGTGCGGACGAAGGCTCTGCTGACCGGTTTGGGCCCCGGTTGGACAGAGCTAAGACCATTTTGAGGTCGAAAGATCTGCTGACCGGTTTGGAGCCCGGTTGGCAATCTAAGACCTCCATCCCAGAGACTCAGAGGAGTCGTTAGGGACCCTGCTGAACGACTTGGTCCGTCTAGTAGGCCAGGGCCGACATATTCAAAAACCTGGTCCAACTAAGAGTTCCCACCCCGGGAGCCGAGTCAACTTCGATCTACATATCCTTGTTTGTGGCTAACCGGGGCGCAGATTAAATTATGGTTTTGACCGATGGATGAGCTTTCCTTCTATAGGACTCCTCGCCATTAGGTAGTCGGGGATGAGCTGTATCTATATAGTACTGTCTTGCCCCCTACCGTAGTTAGTGACGAAAATGGCATTTCCCTATACTGGTTGTGCCTTTTGGCGGAACTAGTGGGTCTTGTCTTATGTATATATATTTCCTGACCATATGTAAGAATTCTAACCACTTGCAACGTTTGCACTGACAACAAAGGAATTCTTTTGACTCCACATACAATTTCTCTGATAATTCTCAATAATTCCGCTCTTCACACATTTCTTCTGATCGCAATAATTTCTCTGATAATTCTCAATAATTCCGCTCTTCACACATTTCTTCTGATCGCAATAATTTCTCTTACCATTCGCAACAATTCACGTTACCAGATCGCAACAATTCCTCTGACGACAAACAATAATTTCTCTGACCACTCGAAACAATTTGGCTGATTACATGAATTACTCTGACCACAAACAATAATTTCTCTGACTACCCACAACAGTTCCTCTGACCACTCGTAGCAATTCCTCTGACCACACACAAGAATTCTGACCAATCACAATGACTCCACTAACGGCATATAAGAATTTTTCAAATAATCGTTGATCATACACAAGAATTCTCTGATCATTCGCAGCAATTCCGCTGACCACGTACAAGATTTACTCTCAGAAAAATTTACTCGAAACAATTTTTCTGACCATTCGCAATAATTCCGCTGACCATATAAAAGAATTCTTCTGATTACTAACAATACTTCATGTGATACTTACATCAATTCCTGGAACGGGGTGGCTCAGTCAGTAGCGTTCCAGGCTTGTAATCTGCAGTTCGACCAGGTTCGAGTCCCAGCTGGGTCAGCGTTGAGACTTATCTCCGCAAAACTCCCAGCCCTTCCCACGGTCAATAGGGGACACCGATGGGTTTGGAAAGACGACCGTCCGTTGGAAGAGACTTAAGCCGTGGCCGCATGTGAAAGAGAGCCATACATTGTTCACGTTAAAGAACACGCCTTGACGAGAAGCTACCATCTGTCTCCTAACATCTGTTCCAGTGGGTCCCCTCCCTCAACTTCTCTGAGCCTTCGGGGTCTCTATGACCTGGCCATTTAGCCCATTGTGTGCAAAAAAAGTGCCACTTAGAGGTAAAACAATCCAACACAACAATTCCTCTGTCACTCGTAACAGTTCCACGGACCACATATAAGAATTCTTTTCACCACTAGCAACAATCCCGTTGACCACATTAACCCTTTCAGGACCATAAGGTTTCTAAGAGTAAATATTAGTATGTAACTGTTTATTTTAGTTTGTTTAGGCGTAAAATAAATAAAAATTATAAGAAAAATACATAACAATGCGTAGTTTTTTTGGAATTTTATGGGAAATATTTTTCCCAATGGACTATAAAGGTAACACAAATAATAGTTAGGCTTATTATGCAATGTCTTTTATTTATTGGTTTATTAGAACAAAATGTTAACTAAAATAATACAAAATTATGAAACAAAATTACTATACAAAATGATGTGCTAATTATGATATTCTGCGAAGCAATTTCTTTTGGTAGTGAGGCAAAGATGGACATTGCACATAGTACATATTATTATGGGTCCTGACAGTTCTGTTTTTTTTTTCTAAACGTTCCCGTTTACGTAATTGCGTTCGGCATACGTTCTATTTTGACATTCTGTATAAAAAATGCAGATAAGGTTATAATTAAATACGACAATCACAAATTTTTAAATGGGAAAAATGTTTCCCTTAGTCGTGAAAGGGTTAATAGTTCCTCTGATAAAACCATGTAAGAATTCCTCTGAACAAACACAAGAATTTCTGTAACCTCTGAAAACAATTCCGCTAACCTGTCAGAACATTCCACTGATATCTTGAAACAATTCTACTGACCACTCGAAACCATTATGCTAACCACTTGAAACAGTTCCTCTGACCACATATAAGAATTTCTCTGATCACTCACACCATTCTCCCGACCACACACAAGAATTTCTTTTACCATTCCCAACAATTCAGCTGGCTATATATAAAAATTTTCTGACAACTCTCAACAGTTCCGCTGACCACAAATATAAATAAAAAAAAATAATAATAAATACCCCTTACCCTGATCACATATAAAAATTGCTCTGATCATTCACACCATTCTCCCGACCACACACAAGAATTCCTTTGATCATTCACAACAATTCAGCTGGCTATATATAAAAATTTCTCTGACAACTCTCAACAGTTCCGCTGACCACAAATAATTCCTGCGATATTCATATCAGTTACCCTGATCACATATAAAAAATTTTCTAATCACTTACACCATTCTCCCGACCATACACAACAATTCCTTTGACCATTCACAACAATTCAGCTGGCTATATATAAAAATTTCTCTGACAACTCTCAACAGTTCTTCTGACCACAAATAATTCCTCCGATATTCATATCACTTACCCTGATCACATATAAAAAATTTTCTAATCACTCACACCATTCTCCCGACCATACACAACAATTCCTTTGACCATTCCCAACAATTCAGCTGGCTCTATATAAAAATTTCTCTGACAACTCTCAACAGTTCCGCTGACCACAAATATATCCTCCGATATTCATATCAGTTACCCTGATCGCATATAAAAATTACTCTGATCACTCACACCATTCTCCCGACCACACACAAGAATTTCTTTTACCATTCCCAACAATTCAGCTGGCTATATATAAAAATTTTCTGACAACTCTCAACAGTTCCGCTGACCACAAATATAAATAAAAAAAAATAATAATAAATACCCCTTACCCTCATCACATATAAAAATTACTCTGATCATTCACACCATTCTCCCGACCACACACAAGAATTCCTTTGATCATTCACAACAATTCAGCTGGCTATATATAAAAATTTCTCTGACAACTCTCAACAGTTCCGCTGACCACAAATAATTCCTGCGATATTCATATCAGTTACCCTGATCACATATAAAAATTTTTCTAATCACTCACACCATTCTCCCGACCATACACAACAATTCCTTTGACCATTCCCAACAATTCAGCTGGCTATATATAAAAATTTCTCTGACATCTCTCAACCGTTCCGCTGACCACAAGTAATTCCTCCGATATTCATATCAATTACCCTGATCAAATATAAAAATTTCTCTGATCACTCACACCATTCTCTTGACCACGCACAAGAATTCCTTTGACCAATCCCAACAATTCAGCTGGCTATATATAAGAATTTCTCTGACACTCTCAACAGTTCCCCTGACCACAAATATATCTTCCGATATTCATATCAGTTACCCTGATCACATATAAAAATTTCTCTGATCACTCACACCATTCTCCCGACCACACACAATAATTCCTTTGACCATTCACAACAATTCAGCTGGCTATATATAAAAATTTCTCTGACATCTCTCAACAGTTCCGCTGACCACAAATATATCCTCCGATATTCATATCAGTTACCCTGATCACATATAAAAATTTCTCTCGTCACACACACCATTCTCCCGACCACACACAAGAATTCCTTTGACCATTCACAACAATTCAGCTGGCTATATATAAAAATTCCTCTGACAACTCTCAACAGTTCCGCTGACCACAAATAATTCCTCCGATATTCATATCACTTACCCTGATCACATATAAAAATTTCTCTGATCAGTCACACCATTCTCCCGACCACACACAAGAATTCCTTTGACCATTCCCAACAATTCAGCTGGCTATATATAAAAATTTCTCTGACAACTCTCAACAGTTCCGCTGACCACAAATATATCCTCCGATATTCATATCAGTTACCTTGATCACATATAAAAATTTCTCTGATCACTCACACCATTCTCCCGACCACACACACCATTCTCCCGACCACACACAATAATTCCTTTGACCATTCCCAACTATTCCGCTGGTTATATATAAAAATTTCTCTGACATCTCTCAACCGTTCCGCTGACCACAAATAATTCCTCCGATATTCATATCAGTTACCCTGATCAAATATAAAAATTTCTCTGATCACTCACACCATTTTCTTGACCACGCACAAGAATTCCTTTGACCAATCCCAACAATTCAGCTGGCTATATATAAAAATTTCTCTGACATCTCTCAACTGTTCCGCTGACCACAAATTATTCCTCCGATTTTCCTATCAGTTACCCTGATCACATATAAAATTTCTCAGATCACTCACACCATTCTCCCCACCACACACAAGAATTCCTTTGACCATTCCCAACAATTCAGCTGGCTATATATAAAAATTTCTCTGACAACTCTCAACAGTTCCGCTGACCACAAATAATTCCTCCGATATTCATATCAGTTACCCTAATCAAATATAAGAGTTTCTGTGACAACTCTCAAGAATTTCTGTGGCAACGCTCAACAATTTCTTTGACCACATAGAATAATTCCTCTGATCACAAACAGTAATTTCTCCGACCAACCACAGTAATTCCTCCGACATTCACATCAGTTCCCCTGACCACATATAGGAATTTCTTTGACCTCAAACATGAATTTCGCTGACTGCACGCAAGAACTTCTCTGACCACTCGTAACAATTCAAAGCTGCAATCGTACTGATTCTGTTGACCACAAGTTGATAATAATTGATAATATTTAAATTTGAAGTATTAGTCAGTTCTCCCCTCCTCCCACTCATACATTAATACAAGAAAACTCTAAACTACTAAAATGTATTTAAGATGCCCTCGCTTTTAGTATAAATTTTTGTATGATTTCATTTATAAATATTATTTCTTGTTATCCCTGTGTAAATGATAAGAATGTGACTTCTAGTATTAAATCACAATACCTTTGGGTTGTTTTACCTCTGAGCGGCACTTTTTTGCACACCATGGGCTAAATGGCCATTTCACATGGACCCCGAAGGCTCAGAGAAGGTTGGAAGAGGGGCCCACTGGAACAGCTGTTGGGAGACAGATGGTAGCCTCCCGTCAAGGCCATCCAGCGTGTTCTTTAACGTGCACAGGGTATGGCTCTCCCGCACACGGGGCCACGGCTTAACGTCCCATCCGACGGACGGCGGTCTTTCCAAGCCCATCGGTGTCCCCTACTAACCGTGGGCAGGGCGGGGAATTTTGCGGAGATAAATCTCAACGCTGAGCCAGCTGGGACTCGAACCTGGGAACTACAGATTACGAGCCTGGGGCGCTACCGACTGAGCCACCCCCACCCCAATCACAATACCATTTCAGAGTTTTGAATTTTGTATGAAATCCATCCAACCTATGCTTCTACCCATCGTTGTAATACATTCTATGCTTATATCAAATACCTCTTAAGTATCGTTACCTAATAACTCTATTAAGCTTACGAAATATCTGAATAATATTAAGGAGCTTATTAATATTATTCACCTAAATCGCTTCGAAATATAAAAAAATTTCCTTCATGCGCTTTAAAGACATTTCACCCAAAACACTTTTTTTTAATGCAGTGTTGTAATCTCATCTGTTTAGTTAATGTAACGCTTTTTTCAACTTCTTTACATCATTTCGTAACTTTTTTTTTCAAACATCCATTATCCTGCTAGTTTCAGTTTTCAATTCTAGTTTAATATGTCATAAGGATTTGAGAGCTGCTTCTAACTGAAAATAGCCGAGAGTTTTCATCAGTTACCCATTTTTTGGTACACAAGGTTTTATGCCTTTAATACGCGTCGGTTCCTTAATTAAATTGAAGTTTACGATTAGTGCTGAATAATCTGCAAGGGAGCATATGAAATTTTAATGCTCTCACTATTAAAATTGTTTTACTTTTTCTCTAGCCATCTATTAAAGAACTTCGTTTATTCTTCCATTAAAACAGAAAATGTATACTTTCATTAAATAGAAGCAATTTAATGAAAGATTACTGAGAAAGAGAACGAAGATTACAAAGTTTTCGAAAAATAAACAAATATATATATGCATGTATAAAAAAAATTGCGAAAATATAAAGACAAATCGACATCGTTCCAACCTGTTTCACTGCGAATTTCGAATAAAGACATTACACTTAATGACATTGTAAAGGTACAGATGTGATTAACTTTACCAGGATATCGTTGGGTTTTTTTTTGTGTGTGTTTTCGTTTCGAAGCAGTCATTAAGCTATTCTCTCCTAAATAAATATTAAACATTAATTCATTAAAAGTAAATAAACATTTCGCAGATTTCCACCATTGTTTCTTCTAGTAAGACTTCCGGCTGATTAAATGTGAATGCAAAATAATATTGCGGGAAAAAAACGTCGAATACAACAACGTTTCTGGCAGTTAATTAATTGAAAAGAACGTTGGAACCCGTGCGTACTCGAAATGTTGTAAATTTCCAAATGTGAAGAGGAAACGTTACGAAAGTAATCGAATGTGGATACAGAATCACATTTTGGTACAATGCTTTTAAGCGCCTTGCAATTAAGAGTGGAATTGTACAACATAGTAGTTGGGTTGTTTTACCTCTGAGCGGCACTTTTTTTGCACACCATGGGCTAAATGGCCAAGTCACATGGACCCCAAAGGCTTAGAGAAGGTTGCGGGAGGGACCTACTGGAACAGCTGTTGGGAGACAGATGGTAGCCTCCCGTCAAGGCCATCCAGCGTGTTCTTTAACGTGCACAGAGTATGGCTCTCCCGCACACGGCGCCACGGCTTAACGTCCCATCCGAAGGACGGCGGCCTTTCCAAGCCCATCGGCGTCCCCTACTGACCGTGGGCAGGGCGGGGAATTTTTGCGGAGATAAATCTCAACGCTGACCCAGCTGGGACTCGAACCTGGGAACTACAGATTACGAGCCTGGCGCGCTACCGACTGAGCCACCCCCGCCCCTACAACATAGTAGAGAGAGCTGGTTTTATTTTCATCAGTTGAAGACTACCATCAAAATTCCGAACTTAGCCTTAGAGGGTGTTTCCAAACATTTCGTCATTACGCCTCCAGTTTGATTTTAGAGAAACCCTCACTCCTTTCCAAATGTCATTTATCGATTTCTCAGAATTTCAATTCATAATTAAAAATTTAAAATAAATAAAAGATTTCACATCCTTGCGTCCCTCTTTGAATATCTTCATTCGAGTCCCAGCTGTTCTTGAATCAGCGTTGAAATTTATCTCTCCGCGTTGCGTTGAAATTTATCTCTTGAAGTTCTTGAATCAGCGTTGAAATTTATCTCTCCAAAATTCCCCGCCCTGCCTATGGTCAGTAGGGGACACCGATGTGCTTGGAAAGGCCGCCGTCCGTCGGATGGGACATTAAGCTGTGGCTCCGTGTGCAGGAGAGCCATACTCTGTGCATGTTAAACAACACGCTGGATGGCCTTGACGGGAGGCTACCATCTGTCTCCCAACAGCTGTCCCAGGCGGTCCCCTCCCCTAACTTTCTCTGAGCCTTCGGGGTCCTTAAGACCTGGCCATTTAGCCTATTGTATGCAAAAAAGTGTCGCTAAGAGGTAAAACAACCCAACCCAACCCTAGGGAGGCGCGCATTCTAGTATAAGAATTTTGATTAGAGCTTTTCATTCCTGAAAAAAAAATTTTTTCTTTATGGGTTGTGTTGCTTTCCTTCTGAGCGGCACTTTTTTGTATACAATGGCTAAATGGCCAGATTACAAGGACCCAAGAGTTTAGAGAAAATTGAGGAAGGAGAGCCATAGGACAGCTGTTAGGAGACAGGTGGTAGTAGCATCCTGTCACGGCCATTAATCGTTTTCTTTAACATGCACAGGGCATAGCTCTCCCACACACATGGCCACGGCCTAACGTCCCATCCCATGGGCGGCGACCTTTATAGGTGTCCCCCTACTGACCTACTGAGGGCGGGGATTTTGCGGAGATAAATTTCAACGCTGGCTCAGGTGGTACACGAACCTGGGAACGCAGATTACGATCCTGGCGCGCTACCGACTGAGCCACCCCCGCCCCTTTTGATCTATGTATTGAAGATTTTTTCTGTATGAGAGGTGCACAATGTTTTCAAACTGCACCACACTGTTTCTAGGGCGACAGGTTGAAACTTGACACAACAGTATATGTTGTGTCAAGTATCCTGTTTCAAGTTTCCTTTAAGAAAGGAATTTCAGAACGATTGTGTTTCTTCAATTCACAAACGTGGAGTTTTTTGTCAATAAATATCAGCTTTCTAAACGAAACTAGTTTCTGATCTTTAAGCCGTAGTTCAGTCTCAGCTCTCTAAATTATACTGTAAAATCAGCTACATAAGTTCGATCTAACATCAAACATGCAAATGATATTGTAACATCTGTTCCTTAATTCATAATCTACAACGAGGGTGCGGTAATTAGCTCAATCGGTAATGCGCTAGGCTAGACATTCTGCACTTCCCAGGTTTGAGTCCCAACTCTTCCAGCTTTGAGATATGTCTCCGCTAACTCCCATCTTTCCCTTTATTAGAAAGGATGGTTTTGGAGAGGCCGCTTCCGTCATATTGGACGCTAAACAGTGGTTCCATGTGCAGAGGGGCGGGAGTGGCTCAGTCGTTAGCGCGCCAGGCTCGTAATCTGCAGTTCCCAGGTTTGAGTTCCAGTTGGATCAGCATTGAGATTTATCTCCGCAAAATTCTCCGCCCTGCCCACGGTTATAGGGGACACTGATGGGCTTGAAAAGACCGCCGTCCGTCGGATGGTACGTTAAGCCGTGTCCCCGTGTGAGTGAGAGAGCCATATCCTCTGCGCGTCAAAAAACACGCTGAATGGCCTTGACGGGATGCTACCATCTGTCTCCCAACAGCTGTCCCAGTGGGTCTCCTCCCCCAACCTTCTCTGAGCTTTCTGGGTCCATGTGACCTGGCCATTTAGCCCGTGGTTTAGCCCAAGTGACGCTCAGGGGTAAAACAACCCAACCTAATCCATGTGCAGAAGAGCCACGTTAAAGAACACGCTGAATGGCCTTAATAGGGGCTATCATCTGTCTCCTAGCTCAGTAGGTCCCTTACCCCCAACCTTCCCTGAGCACTTGGAGTCCTCATGACCTAGCCATATAGGCCATTGTGTGAAAAATTGGGCCACTCAGAGGTTAAACAATTCAACCAGGGCCGGACTTACGCATAAGCCAACTAAGCTACAGCTTAGGGCCTCACGATTAAGAGGCGCTTCAAAAAAGTGAGGTTGAAGTTTACTATGTCACGAACTTTTTAAAAAATTAATCTATTGTCCAAATACTGGTCATCATTTACCAGTTCTAGTATAATATTTTCACCACATTAAATTCGTGTTCATTTTTTAAATGTTCCTTTTAATCGGTATATTACGAAAGTTTTGAACCTCACACTTGTCATAGCTTCGTGCCTCAAATTTGTCATAGCTTAGGGCCTCAGGAGGTCAAAGTCCATCCATGAACTCAACCCATATCAAGTTCCAAATAATTAGCACGATTTCTCTGCCTTGTACTTTAGCTTCAGATCTCTAAACTGCCATTTGTCATCTGTAAATCGTATTCCATTTTCTGATCTATAAAATGGAATCTAACATCAGCATTCTGGTTTCAAAGCCAGAGCTGTTAAATGTTCCAGCTTCAATAACTCCCTAAATGTTACACAAATATTGTTAAAAACTGACATTTAGGGATATATAAATCAGATCTTCAATTTATGTGTAGTGACATTTTTTCGCAAAAAGCTTATTTTCAAACTTTGAAAGTGGCTTGTCATTCGTCTCACATGTAAGTGTCCGGGTACTTTTTCTATTTTAATGCATATCTTTAATTATTAGAGTATTTAACGGCATATTTATAATTTTTAAGGGAATTCAATCATGGAATTTTAATTTTGTAAGGACACGGAGGAAACAAAAAACTCTTTTATCTATCTTTCTAAACGAATTTGCTCTTCTTATTCCTAAAGATTTATTGCGAATAGAACATTCAATATAAAACTAAGATCTCCAACTATTCTGATAAACTTTACCACCTTTATTTCCGTGTAGTTGCCATTTCGTACTAAGATTTGCTCTCTGACATTTCTAAACCATTTCCACTACTTCTTTACTGTCGTTTCAATTTTGATAAAGTAAATATTTTTAACTTTTTTTTATTCGCTCCTCCCCCCCCTCCCCCCCCCTACCTTGACTTCTCCGCGATGGAATGAAATCAATCGTTCTCCTCTGTCTGTTTTTATTTTTTTTTTTCTTTTAAACCCTACAGAATGCAGCTGCCTGAAACATGCACTTTATTTTCGACAAAATGGAGCTGAAACAGGTCTTGCCCGGTGCATGTGTGTCGATGTGCATCTGCTAGTGGAAAAGGGGGGTGTTTTTACGACGTGGTTGCAAACGTTACACGCGCCGTGAGAGAGGGATACCCAGCATCTAGCAATAACAAATGTCACAGCTGTGCCTGCCATAGAGAAACGCCTCGAAATTGTCGTCTTGCCTGTGTGCAGCAGAGTTCCATAACGGTGTAGCCACGCACGGCGTGGTATGTAAACGATAACGAACTCAGAGTCGCTTACACGCACACGCAAACAAACAGACGGAGAGCAGAGAGAAAAAACAACGCGAGAGGAAAATATTTGCTTTCTCGTTGAAATGGCGAATGTTGTTTGCAGTTTTCATTTATGTTTTTCGTTTTTGCGCTGCTCCCATCTCTGTTTTTATCCTGTCAAAAGTCTCTGAAGTTTATGAAGTTTAATTTGAGACTATGGCTCCAATTACCGAGCTTGACAGGAAGAAATAACTTTCTTGGACTAGAACGGATAAAAAAAAAAGCCATTTCTAGAGTTTCATTTGGCAATTGAAATTTGAATCAGGATGATAAGGAGAAAGATGTGTTTGGAATTCGAGTTAATGCCTCAAGATAATTATTTTCACATCTGTTAGTTTGGTGATGTATTTGACTGAATAAAGCAGATGTCTCTGACTCTATCGGACCTTTCCGCATTTCCCGTTTGCTTGTTTATTTGCTTTGAAATATCTCTCCAATGGTACAGCTGGATCAGCTGGATTTTATGTCTACAAATCATTTATATTAAAGTGCATCTAATGTTTTACGATGAGCTAGATGTGACAGTTAGAATGAAAATGGCAGGCACGAATGATTGAGTGGCATAAAATAACCGTAATAAAAGTTTTGTTTCCTTCTAAACTGGGGCGGGGGTGGTTCAGTCGGAATCGCGCCAGGTTCGTAATCTGCAGTTCCCAGTTTCGAGTCCCAGCTGGGTCAGCGTTGAGATTTATCTCCGCAAAATTCCCCGCCCTGCCCACGGTCAGTAGGGGACACCGATGGGCTTAAAAAGGCCACCGTCCGTCGCTGCTGCCTGACCCCCCCCCCCCCCCCGCTCCTAAAGAGAAGACGAGAGCAAGGCGAGAGAGTCTTCAGCAGAAACTTTTCAATAGTTCGAAGTTTTCATTTTCAACGAGACGTTCATTTCTATATTTCTATTAGAAATGAGTTCAAGCTACGACTTCGGGTTCTGACCCAAAATAATTTAAATTTCAAATACTGTCTTGTAATTGTAAAAGGAAATTAAAAATATATATATATAACGTATTTTTTATTATAATTTATACCTTTCAATCAGTTTTTTAAGTAATTAAAAAATAATCACCATGCAGCTTTTGATTATTTTTTACGTATTCTCTGTCGTTAATGAAAGCACGGCTCTTTGCATTTATACTGATGCTACCCACGAAATTTCAGTTTCTACAAGTATTTCTAATATTTTTCGTCCCGAATAGAATTAACACTTTAATTTTGTCGTAATATGATTATAATTAATAATACAAGAATAATATAAATGCATACAGTATGCAGTTTTGTTAATATGTCTAACTCTAAATCCGTAGGTACTTTTCGAAACTTTTCGTATCTAGACCGTCCCGCCAACACCTATTTGACTTTTAATACGACACGGTATCTGATAATTCCTTTTGTTTCTTACTTATACTGCTTGAAATAGCCCTATTCACCAATTTTTAGTTCTCTAGCACTGGAAGATCTAAATTTGACCTTTGACCTCGAAGGACCCTCCAAATTTTAAATTTCGTAACATTTTTGAGATCTACAACCTGAAACAACCAGGCACTAAGTTTCACGTTTCCAGCATTGTAGTTCAATGTTTAACCTCTGTGTGACCTTTATTTGACCATAAAGGATAAGTCGAAAGTCAAATTTCGGATTGTTTCTGAGATATACGACCCGATTACCTCCAGATGCAAATTTTCAGAGCGCTACCATTTCTGCATCATAGTGATCCCACTCAGTCAGACAGTCAATCACTTACAGTCATCTGTAGCTGATACGTCATAGAACGTTTTTCAATGAATTATGTTAAAATTGTTGAAATGGTTAGGCCACCGGCTCAGATATTGTTCAAATTGTTAGACCACCAGCTCAAAAATTGTTGAAATTGTTAGAACACCAATTTAGAAATTGTTGAAATGGTTAGGGCACCGGTTTAGGGCACCGACTCAAAAATTGTTGAAATGGTTAGGGCACCAGTTAATAATTGCTGAAATGGTTCGGACACTGGCTCAAAAAAATGTCCGAATGTTTCGGGCACCAACTCAAAAATTGTGAAATGGTTAGGGCACCGGTTAAAAATTGTTGAAATGGTTCGGACACCAGCTCAAAAAAAGTTGTTCGAATGATTCGGGCACCATCTCAAAAATTGTGAAATGGTTAGAGCACCGGTTAAAAATTGTTGAAATGGTTCAGGCACAGGCTCAAAAAAAATGTTCGAATATTTCGGGAACCAACTCAAAAATTATTGAAATGGTTAGGGCACTGGTTAAAAACTGTTCAAATGGTTCGGGCACAGGCTCAAAAAATTGTTCGAATGTTTCGGGCACCGACTCAAAAATTATTGAAATGGTTAGGGCACCGTTAAAAATTGTTCAAATGGTTCGGACACTGGCTCAAATAAACTGTTCCAATGTTTCGGGCACCGACTCAAAAATTATTGAAATGGTTAGGGCACCGGTTAAAAATTGTTCAAATGGTTCGGACACCAGCTCAAAAAAATTGTTCGAATGTTGCAGGCACCAACTCAAAAATTGTGAAATTGTTAGGGCACCGGTTAAAAATTGTTGAAATGGTTCGGACACAGGCTCAAAAAAATTGTTCGAATGTTCCGAGCACTGACTCAAAAATTGTGAAATGGTTAGGGCACCGGTTAAAAATTGTTGAAATGGTTCGGGCACCGACTCAAAAATTGTGAAATGGTTAGGGCACTGGTTAAAAATTGTTGAAATTGTTTGGACACCGGCTCAAAAAAATTGTTCGAATGTTTCGAGCACGACTCAAAAATTGTTGAAATGGTTAGGGCACTGGTTAAAAATTGTTGAAATGGTTCGGACACCAGCTCAAAAAAAGTTGTTCGAATGTTTCGGGCATGACTCAAAAATTGTTGAAATGGTTATGGCACCAGTTAAAAATTGTTGAAATGGTTCGGACACCGGCTCAAAAAAAATTGTTCGAATGTTTCATGGACGACTCAAAAATTGTTGATATCCTTAGGGCGCCAGTTAAAAATTGCTGAAATGGTTCCGTCACCGGTCAAGAAATTGTTGAAATTGTTCGGGCATGGGCTCAAATATTGCTGAAATGGTTAGGACATGAGCTCAAAAATTGTTAGAATGGTTCGGGCACGGGCTCAAAAATCGTTAGAATGGTTCGTGCACCGCTCAAAAATTGTTAAAATGGTTCGGATAGTGGCTCAAAAGAACTGAGCTCTAACTCATCTATAATATTTGTAGAATTGTCTTGTAGAGTGGTCAGGTATTGCGTTCAGGCATCGTATTTTGATGAAGAATACTACCAAGAGCAGCAAATTAGAGTTTATATGACCATTTTGGGTCTGATACATAGCAATCTCCAGTTTACGGAATGCTGTAATAGAAAAATCAATGCAAATGTGAGAGAAAGTAAACACCGGATAGCAATAAAAGCACCCAAAGGGTCAGATAATAAAACGAGCTTCTATTGATTCACAAGCTACTACGCTCGCGTTGTTCCGAGTCTCAAATGATATCCTTAGAATGTTGTACAATACTCTAAATCTCAGTTTTAAGCTAGAAATTTGCTTAACAACAGTTTTAAGGATCGAATGCCAAAGAGATTCCTATCACTATTTCTTCCCTGCGGCAATGTTGCTCAATTTTGTCCGCTACAAAAGGCTCAGCCCTCTGGTAAACGATTAATCTTTCCGAATCTCTGTCATTGTGCTTGCTGAGTAGTTTACTCCGGAAGAAGTTAGTCTTCTAAAATTGTAGCAAACTTCCTTCTTTAGCGCGAGGATTTTTATCGGAAACTGGAGCGTGCTCCTCCTACACTGCTCTCTAAAAGCAATAGAGTTGGGTTGGGTTGTTTTACCTCTGAGCGGCACTTTTTTGCACACCATGGGCTAAATGGCCAGGTCACATGGATCCCGAAGGCTCAGAGAAGGTTGGGGAGGGGACCCACTGGAACAGCTGTTGGGAGACAGATGGTAGCCTCCCGTCAAAGGCATCCAGCGTGTTCTTTAACATACACAGGATAAGGCTCTCCCGCACACGGTGTCACGGCTTAACGTCCCATCCGACGGACGGCGGCCTTTTCAAGCCCATCGGTGTCCCCTACTGACCGTGGGCAGGGCGGGGAAATTTTGCGGAGATAAATCTCAACGCTGACCCAGCTGGGACTCGAACCTGGGAACTACAGATTACGGGCCTGGGGCGCTACCGACTGAGCCACCCCCGCCCCGTGGGGGAGGGGACCCACTGGAACAGCTGTTAGGAGACAGATGGTAGCCTTCCGTCAAGGTCACCCAGCGTGTTCTTTAACGTGCACAGGGTATTGGCTCTCCCGCACACGGGGCCACGGCTTAACGTCCCATCCGACGGACGGCGGCCTTTCCAAGCCCATCGGTGTCCCCTACTGACCGTGGGCAGGGCGGGGAATTGAGTAATAGAGAATTTCCATGTTAAATCATTGAGAATCTGACTTCGAAGCCCTATAACTTCTAAAAGATGCATTTAATGGAAAAATGTGACTAGAATGTCATAATCAAATCAATTTAAAACTCGATTATCAACAATATTCGTATTTAAAGGGGGCGGGGGGGGGCTCAGTCGGTAGCGCGCCAGACTCGTAATCTGCAGTTCCTAGGTTCGAGTCCCAGCTGGGTCAACGTTGAGATTTATCTCCGCAAAATTCCCCACCCTGTGCAGAGTCATCGATGGGTTTGGAAAGGCCGCCGCCCGTCAGATGGGACGTTAAGCCGTGTTCCCATGTGCGGGAGAGCCATACCCTGTGCACGTTAAAGAACACGCTGGATGGCCTTGACGAGATGCTACCATCTGTCTCCCAACAGCTGTTACAGTTTACCAATTCCATTCATTGGAAATGAATGGAATTGGTAAACTGTAACAGCTGTTGGGAGACAGCTTCTCTGAGCGAAACAGCTTAACAGCTTCTCTGAGCGAATTTCATTCGCTCAGAGAAGGTTGGGGGAGTGGATCCCCTCCCCCAACCTTCTCTGAGCCTTCGGGGTCCTTGTGACCTGGCCATTTAGCCCATGTGTGCAAAAAAGTGCCACTCAGAGGTAAAACAGCGCAGTATTTAAAGAGCTATGGAAGCTAAAATATTTTTCAACGTAATGCATCATAAGACTTTACCACAGAAATTAATTAAAACTTAATATGTATTGTTTCGAAACATTTAACTAAATAAATACACATGTTGAAAGTTTGCGTAATGATTATTTCAATTTTAAACAATTGTGAATGGTTTTTATAAAACGAATTTTATTGCAAAATATTTCATCTTTCATAATTATTTAAATAAATACCCCCTCAAGCAGCTGCTTGCCACAGAGGTCTGACAGGAGCCTGTCAGTTTAATACGCTATAGTAGAAGGTCTGTGAGGAATGCGGGACCTCAGCAGAAAAACAGCACACACATCCATGCCTTACCCAGGGCTCGAACCCAGGTCCCGTAGATCAGTAGCCAAGCGTGCTAACCACTCGGCCACGGGACGGCTGGCTCGAACCCAGGTCCCGTAGATCAGTAGCCAAGCGTGCTAACCACTTTGACACGGGACGGCTGGCTCGAACCCAGGTCCTGTAGATCAGTAGCCAAGCGTACTAACCACTCGGTAACGGGACGGCTCTTTAAATACTGAAGAAATATTGTTGAAAACCGAAATTTAAATAGGTTTCTTTCCCTATGGTTTTTAATATATCTTCAGTCACATTTTTTCGTTAACTGAACATATTAAAAGTTACACAGGTTTAAAAATTAGAATCTTAGAAAATAACATTCTATATTTCGTTAGGGCAGTATATTTTGTACAACAGTTGTTCTAAGTGTCCGACTTTATTCATTGGTAAATTAGAGAAAGATATGGAGAAGTATTTATTGAAGTTAATAGCCATTAATAGAATAAAAATTATTTCTATATTTAATATTATATTCTTAGAATGTCTAGTTAAATTTCTTACATTGCCATTTTTATGTAATCAGCTTATTCAATAGGCATCTAAATAAACCGTTTTTGTGGTCTTCCTGCTTTTTATCTGTTTTCAAAGAAAACGAGAAATAGTTTCACTTTGTCGTCTGTCTGTCCGTCTGTAGACATCGAACTTTTTTGTTTACAGAGATGAATTAAAAATTATTTTTGTGTTGGATAGGTATTGATGAAATATCTAATCTTTCTGAAGCTATAATTACTCCCTCTATCAGCGGAAAAAGTTGAAAATTCCAAAATTTCAAACGAATATTGTAAACGATGTATTTATGCTAGAAATTTGAAATTTTGGTGGTGGAATGTGAAGGTCACGAAGTTTTTATTGCCAACAATGAATTGATCCCTTAGACCCAGAGGGAGTGGGAAAACACATTTTTTAATTTAAACAGATAACTGTTTGTTTTTAGAGATAAATAAAAAATTCTTTTTGGGTTAGATAGGAATCGATAAAAATATTATGATTCATGCTTTTTAAATCTTCCGAAAACTATAATTGTGCCCTCTAACGGTAGAAAAATTTTCAAATTCCAAAATTTCAAACAAATATTACAAACGAAGTATTAAACATATAAATTTTAAATTTCGGTGGTGGAACATGAACGCCATGATATTTCCACTGGCAACAATGAATTGACTTCTTAGACCCAGGGTGGGTGTGAAAACACAATTTTTTGATTTAGCAGATAATTGTTTGTTTTTAAAGATAAACGGAAAAATCTTTTTAGGGTTAGATAGGAATTAATAAAATATTATGATTCACACTTTCGGAATCTTTCGAACACTATAATTGCGTCCTCTAACGGCGGAAAAGTTCGAAAATTCCAAAATTTCAAACGAATATTGCAACAATACATTAATAATAGAAATTTTGGTGGTGGAATATGAACGTCATGAAGTTTCCATTGGAATCAATGGATATGATAATTAGAAAACTCTTTTTAATTTGATTCGTACGAATGAAATATTGTAATTCGCATTTTTCAAATAGTTAGTAGTTTTAATTTATACCTTTACAGACCACTAAAATGATGAAACGTCAGAGCTGTCTGAAGACCGTAGATCGTATAATCATATTCAATGTACCGGGTAATAATTTTACCCCTAACCATCTCCATCATAAAGATATGCCTATTTGGCATGAGTAAGAACAAAATATATAAGTAAACCACCCTTAAGTGGGCCCCTAAGGGCAAACATAAGAAAAGCTAAAAATAGCAGTAAAATTGTATAAGAAATCTAAAACGGGTAGGTCTCCTCAGAGAACGCTACCGTTTTAGGCCTCTTGTACTTGTTCAAAACAGTATGATCGTAAAGAATCAGAGAAGAAATAATCTCATTGGGATTATTGCTTACAGCCTCAAAAAATCTTTTGAGGTGCGTTTTATATGTGTATATTTATATATGGTCGATGCCCAGGTCTTTATGGAGTTGTCTGTTAGTGACAAACCAGGGCCATCGACCGCAGTTCTCAAAATCTTGTTCTGTAAGACCTGAATCTTACGAATATTGGTGGGTGTAGTATTCGCCCATATGGGTGAAGCATAGAGAATCACTGGTCTGATGATCATATCATAGAGTAAAAGCTTATGATCAATCATTAAAATGGAATTTCTCCTAAGGAGTGGGCCTAGCTGGCCCCTCAATGAATTGACTTTGGAGATGATATTATTTATGTGATATCCTACTTTAACCTCTTATGTATAACAACCCCAAAATATTTGACTGAATTACTCCAGTCAATGGGAATATTTTGTAAATGGAGGCAAATGGGATTCATAATACGCTTCCCAGTAAAAAAGGTGGCAGAACTCTTATCAGAGTTAATCTTTATCTTCCATTTTTCGTACCATGTGCCCAGCTCGGTCAAGCAATGCTGCAGCCTCTTCACAGCGAAGAGAGCTGTCTGACGTTTTAACAAATAATATGTATCGAATTGTAATTTGAAAAACTACTGGTAGTTTTTAAGAGATATTCCACTGAAATCAATAATCTACCCTCTTTTCTGAGAGAGATGTTCGAAATACAACTTTTTAGTTTTAAGAATAAAAGACGAATAATTTTATGTTGTATGATTACTAATGAAATACTATTTGCCTTTTTCCCATCGTCCACTAGTTCAAATTAAAACTTTTAAGGAATGAAACAGTAGGTAAAGGAAAACCTTCATTCTGTTTGAAAACGAGATTCTCATATGCGCCAGAGGCAATATGCGTCCTTTTAGTTTAATATCTTAAATTATATAAACGGGAAAGATCGCCTAAAGCAGCATACATTTTCTAAGCCATGAACCATTTTCTTAAATATACACTACCTTTAATTTAAAGGATACAATTGGCTGGCAGCTGATAATGTTTCTCTCAAATCCATTCCTTCGCAAAACAGAAAATATTGTTCTCTCGACGCCATTTTCTTGCCTAATACCATTGTTATTTATTTCTTACGAGCAACGGATAAAGAAATCGTAATTTGCTCCCCACATTTCCCAGAATAAATCCATTGTATCCTTCCTGAGCAAATTATAATGAGTTTTAACCTCCATCACACCTTCTTCAACAAAATTTATTGTACATTTGATTTCCCAACACCTTCGTGAAGAAATGCTGTACAATTTTATACGGTATAAATTTGCTTTTCCTAAGACTTTCTTCAACAAAATCCGTTGTGCATTTGTTTTACCTAACACCTTCCTGAACAAAACTCTATTGTACTTTTGCTTCCTCCACACTTTCCTGAAATAAGATATAGCAAATGCGTATGATAGTTGCGGTGGGAAATTTCTGCCTACTTCCTTTTCATCTACATATATATCCCGACAACTTCCTGAACACAGCGTTGAGATTTACCTCCGCAAAATTCCCCGCCCTGCCCACGGTCAGTAGGGGAGACCGATGGGCTTGGAAAGGCCGCCGTCCGTCGGATGGGACGTTAAGCCGTGGCCCCATGTGCGGGAGAGCCATACCCTGTGCACGTTAAAGAACACGCTGGATGGCCTTGACGGGAGGCTACCATCTGTCTCCCAACAGCTGTTCCAGTGGGTCCCCTCCCCCAACCTTCTCTGAGCCTTTGGGGTCCATGTGACCTGGCCATTTAGCCCATGTTGTGCAAAAAAGTGCCGCTCACAGGTAAAACAACCCAACCCAACTTCCTGAACAAAAGCCATTGTACATTGCAAAAATCTTCACCATAATTTCTTGAAAAATAATCGAGAAATCACCAATCTCGGAGTAGGTTGGAGGAAAGGGACCCACTGGACAACTGTTAAGAGACAGATGGAAGCCTGTAAAGACCATACAGCATGTCTTTAGCGTGCATAGGGTATAGCTCTCCTGAATGTGACTTAACGTCTCATCCGACGGACGGCAGCTTTCCCAAGCCCTTTGATGTCCCTTTCTCATTGAAGGTCGAAAGGGGATTAATAAAAATAAACCTCAAAACTGGCCCATTTGTAGCTGGAACCTGTGAACTGCAGATTATGAGCCTGACATGCTGCCGAGTGAGCCAACCTACGCCCCTGAAAGAAGTGCTCTTTACACATTGCGGGTTAGCCGCAAATTAGGACTTGTCATGCACATTATCGGTCGAACTAGCTGCGAATTAAGACATGCACAATGCGAATCGGGAACTGACCACAAATTAAGACTTGAAATGCACGTTGCAGGTTCGAAACTGCCACAAATTAAGACCTGTCATGCACTTTGCGTGTTTGAAACTAGTCACAATTTAGGGCTTACTAAGCGCATTGCGATTCTAAACTAGTTATAAATTAGAGCTTACCAAACATATTACGAGTTCGAAACCAGCTGCAAATAAGGGTTTACCAAGCACATTACAGGTTGGAAACTATCCACAAATTAAGACTTACCAAGCACATTTACAGTTTCAAAACAATCCACAAATTAGGGTTTACTAAGCACATTACGCGTTTCGAAACTATCCACCACGAATCTTACCAAACACATTACAATTTCCAAACTACCACGAATTACGGCTTGCCAAGCACATTACGGGTTTCGAAGTTATCCACAAATTAGGGATTGCCAAGCACATTACGGGTTCAAAACTAGCTACAAATTATGTTTGCCAATAGCGTTGGGTTGGGTTGTTTTACCTCTGAGCGGCACTTTTTTGCACACCATGGTCTAAATGGCCAGGTCACATGAACCCCGAAGGCTCAGAGAAGGTTGGGGGAGGGGACCCACTGGAACAGCTGTTGGGAGACAGATGGTAACCTCCCGTCAAGGCCATCCAGCGTGTTCTTTAACGTGCACAGAGTATGGCTCTCCCGCACACGGGGCCACGGCTTAACGTCCCATCCGACGGACGGCGGCCTTTCCAAGCCCATCGGTGTCCCCTACTGACCGTGGGCAGGGCGAGGAATTTTGCGGAGATAAATCTCAACGCTGACCCAGCTGGGACTCGAACCTGGGAACTGCAGATTACGATCCTGGCGCGCTACCGACTGAGCCATCCCCGCCCTTTGCCAATAGCACTACGTCGTATGTTCTACGTCTTGTGTTCGAAACTAGTCACAAATTAAAGCTTACCATGCGCATTACAGTTTCGAAACAAGCCACAAATAAGGGTTTGCCAAGCATATTACGGATTCGAAACTGATCACAAATTAGGGCTTATCATGCACTTTGTGGATCCGAAAATAGCTAAGAATCCTAATTTGATAAATGCTGCAGTAGCAAATCAACATAAATACTAAAAAAAATAGCATATCTATTTGAATATTACTTTTGGCTGGAAACAGAGATTTTTTTAAAGTATTTCTTCGTAATAATTTAATAAATAAATAAGGATCTAAAAAATGGCGTCAAAAAGTTAGTACTTCTCCTAACAAAAGAGATCGAAGTGAAGAAAAAGAGATGAAAATATTTTAAAGAAAAATTGAAAACAATACCTCGATAAACACGTAGACTCCGAACAATAACAAAAGGAAACGACATCCACAAATTGTGTATCCGAATGACAAGCCATAGAAAAACTGAAGATTGTGAAACCCCATGTGGCCAAAATCTGGTCAGAAGTTGCCCTCGGGGATGGCCCTGTCGAGTACAGGGGCGTTGAGAGTGGAAAGTTGGGCACATCTTCACAGCCAGTCCAGAGCAAGTCCTTTGGGAGTATACCACGCCTCGATGAAACAGATCTAAAGGAAAGGAATTGAGGTTTAAAACTTGTTTTTTCACCAGCCTGATGAAATGAGGGAGTTAGAAATTTTGAAAGAAAGGATCTGTTGAAAAGGCGGCTTTGACAGCGAAAAGATGGGAGTTCATCTGAGGAAAAAAATATGCTTTGAAATATCTGTTCAAACTTGTGTTGTTGTTTTTTGTTTCAAGGCGTGTTCATATAAGTCTTAAGAGTTTGGAAAAATAAAGTATCAAGATTTTCCAGGATTTTATTTTCGCACAGTTTTTATTTACTTGGAAGTTTCGTAAATGTAATTTGTGATAGGAAACTCGATGTCGATGATTCACATATTCGGGACTTTTAGGTATCTTCAAGATGATCACAAATTTTAAATGCACTTGGAGATTACGTTAAAAATTACTGTATTCGAAGTTCTTATTAAAGATATTCCTACAGAATGTAGAGTTCTTATTAGAAATTCCTGCAGAATGTAGAGTTCTTATTAAAGAGATTCCTTCCGAATGTAGAGTTCTTATAGAAGAGATCCTACAGAATGTAGAGTTCTTATTAATGAGATTTCTACAGAATGTATAATTCTTATTAGAGATCCTACAGAATGTAGAGTTCTTATTAAAAAGATTCTTACACAATATAGAGTTCTTATTAAAGAGATTCCTACACAATGTAGAGTTCATATTAAAGAGATTCCTACGGGTTGGGTTGTTTTACCTCTGAGCTGCATTATTTTGCACACCATGGGCTAAATGACCAGGTCACATGAACCCCGAAGGTTCAGAGAAGATTGGGGGAGGGGACCCACTGGAACAGCTGTTGCGAGACAGATGGTAGCCTCCCGTCAAAGCCATCCTGCGTGTTCTTTAACGTGCACAGGGTATGGCTCTCCCGAACACGGGGCCACAGCTTAACGCCCCATCCGACGGACGACGGCCTTTCCAAGCCCATCGGTGTCCCCTACTGACCGTGGGCAAGGCGGGGAATTTTGCGGAGATAAATCTCAACGCTGACCCAGCTGGGACTCGAACCTGGGAACTACAGATTACGAGCCTGGCGCGCTACCGATTGAGCCACCCCCGCCCCAGATTCCTACGGAATATGGTAAAAAATGTTCTTTTCACATTGCGGGTTAGCCACAAATTAGGGCTTGCCATGCACACTGTTGGTCGAACTAGCCGCGAGCTAAGACATGCATATTTCGAATCGGGAACTGACCACAAATTAAGGCTTGCAATGCACGTTGCGGGTTCGAACCTTCCACAAAAGCAGAGTTCTTATTAACAAGATTCCTTCCTAATATAGAGTTTTTATTTAAAAAATTCATACCGAACGTAGTTCTTATTAAAGATATGGGGCGGGTGTGGCTCAGTCGGTAGCGCGCCAGGCTCGTAATCTGTAGTTCCCAGGTTCGAGTCCCAGCTGGGTCAGCTTTGAGATTTATCTCCGCAAAATTCCTTGCCCACGGTCAGTAGAGGACACCGATGGGCTTGGAAAGGCCGCCGTCCGTCGGATGGGACGTTAAGCCGTGGCCCCGTGTGCGGGAGAGCCATACCCTGTGCACGTTAAAGAACACGCTGGATGGCCTTGACGGGAAGCTACCATCTGTCTCCCAACAGCTGTTCCAGTGGGTCTTCTCTCCCAACTTTCTCTGAGCCTTCGGGGTCCATGTGACCTGGCCATTTAGCCCATGGTGTGCAAAAAAGTGCCGCTCAGAGGTAAAACAACTCAACCAATTTATTATGAGGAATATTTTTTCAGTAGCGACTAACTGACTTTATACATTTGAGCTACAGAGTACCTCAATAAAATATCACATATCGTCTCCAATACCAAAAAGACAAAATTCTCGTTATCAAGTTTCAGATAACATTTTATCATATTTCCTACACCATCTCTGACAAAAGCCCAACTTACAAAGAATCCAGTGCAATATTCGTTCATTTCATGCTTTTCTTCATATCCTTATGGGAGTGAACTACACGTATGGGCGGAGATTTATATATATAGTCATTTATATAGTATATGTCTCGGCGGGTTGGGAGGCTGATAGAAAAGTTATGAAAGACCGACGGACAGCATACAGTTCTCCGTGTGCTGCTGTGACGAGTCCTCTACGGCTAGCTGTCGATATTTCCTGCTGCTCCCATTTCTCAGGCCTATAAAATAACGATAAGCCTATGTTGGCTGAAGGCAGTCGCTCCCAGCTGTTGCGTTGTCTGTCCACTGTGCCTCTGTTGCTCTCTCAGTCGTCCTCTTACTTCTTCGTGGCTTACATTTTTCATGAAGGAAACCTGTGTCAGCTATAATGTAAGCTAGCATTAGTGTCCTTCGATGTCTCTGCCTCTTCTGCTTCTTCTACCAGCGACGTTGCGTCAATGTCTTTAGATTCAAGCGTAGAAATGCTACGAAGCGTCTACAACGCCTATTTTTTCTCTTTACAATCCTTTTCTCCCTTGTGAATTGATGCTAAGAACAAAGGCTTTTGTTGGCTTAAAAGCAAGCGACCGCTTCCTAACCACCAGGGATGCCGTGTTGATACGGAAAAAGGATGTTACCGTCTGCTGGAAACTATCATAATTTCCTTTTTCATGACGCACACCACTTTAGACGCAAAGTGCAAACTCAAGCATCCTCAGCTTCATTCTTTGAAAAGCCTTTTAAGGATAAGAGAGACTTTGGATGACCAGTTACTCTTAAACCGTGAGAAAAGAGGAGAAATATGCTCTTACACACTGGAAGCTGTAAACAAAAGAGTGTACAGTGATGGTAATTAAAATTGCAGGGGAAACACTTGTTAGAATAACCGGGAAATATCGGCCGTTGTTCAAAAGAACACAAGTTTGGATTGTGCAAATTATTTTTAAAAGAAATTTTTATAGAGATCTGACGGAAGATTTATTCTCTGTGTAACTCAATGAACTTTACTAGCATTCTCTTAAAAATCTTAATGTAGTAGAGAATTGTTTAAAAAACTGAATTGTATTGCCATTGCTTACGAGAAACTGAAATGCCGTTACTAGCACCTTTAGGAATCTATGGAGATTGTGGAAAAATAGGCTTGTACACCTAAATAAAAACCCCCTCAAGCAGCTGCTTGCCACAGAAGTCTGACAGGAGCCTGTCAGTTTATATGCCATAGTAGAAGGTCTGTGAGGATGGAAGGACCTCAGCAGAAAAATGACACAAACAGCCATGCCTTACCCGGGGCTTGAACCCAGGTCCCTTAGATCAGTAGCCAAGCGCGCTAACCACTCGGCCATGGGACGGCGTTGTACACCTAAAGACTAAAATTAAGCTGTATAATAGTTTGGTTCTTTATAAGGTGAGTTATGGTAGCGAAACATGAACCCTTTATAAGCAGGATAACAAGAAACTTTATGCCTTTGATTCCAGATGCTAACGCAATATCTTTGATATTAGGTGGTTGGATTTTGTAAGTAATGATGAGGTTAGAAGAAGGAGTCATCAATCTCCTTTGAGCAGCATATTGTGCAGAGAGAGACTGCGTTGGTTTGGCCATGTTGCCCGTATGGGTTGGGTTGTTTTACCTCTGAGCGGCACTTTTTTGCACACCATGGGATAAATGGCCAGGTCACATGGACCCCGAAGGCTCAGAGAAGGTTGGGGGAGGGGACCCATTGGAACAGCTGTTGGGAGACAGATGGTAGCCTCCGGTCAATGCCATAAAGCGTGTTCTTTAACGTGCACAGGGTATGGCTCTCCCGCACACGGGGCCACGGCTTAACGTCCCATCCGACGGATGGCGGCCTTTCTAAGCCCATCGGTGTCCCCTACTGACCGTGGGAATTTTGCGGAGATAAATCTCAAAGCTGACCCAGCTGGGACTCGAACCTGGGAACTACAGATTACGAGCCTGGCGCGCTACCGACTGAGCCCCCCCCCCCCCCCCAAAAAAAAAAAAAAAAAAAAAATTAGTGCCTTTGGTTTAGAATAACCGAAACATAGCGGCACCAGGACCGGATCGTTAAATTACTTTTTCGTACACGCTGGATGGCTTTGACGGAAGGTTGCCATCTGTATCCTCTTTTCCCTCTTGGGCGGGGGTGGCTCAGTCGGTATCGCGTCAGGCTCATAATCTGCAGTTCCCAGGTTCGAGTCCCAGCTGGGTCAGCGTTGAGATTTATCTCTGCAAAATTCCCCGCCCTGCCCACGGTCAGTAGGGGACACGATGGGCTTAAAAAGGCCACCGTCCGTCGGATGAGACGTTAAGTAGTGGCCCCGTGTACGGGAGAGCCATACCCTGTGCACGTTAAAGAACACGCTGGATGGCCTTGACGGGAGGCTACCATCTGTCTCCCGACAGCTGTTCTAGTGGGCTCCCTCCCCCAACCTTCTCTGAGCATTCAGGGTCCTTTTGACCTGGCCATTTAGCCCATGGTGTGCAAAAAAGTGCCGCTCAGAGGTAAAACAACCCAACCCTCTTTTCCCAATCTTCATTGAACCCTTGAGGTTCCTATGACTGGGCCATTTAGCCCATTTTGGGCAAAATAATCCGCTCAGAGGTAAAACAATCTAAGATTTATATTTATTTCGTAGAAATAATATGACACAGCCGTCCCATGGCCGAGTGGTTAGCGCGCTTGGCTGCTGCTCTAAGGGACCTGGGTTCGAGCCCCGGGTAAGGCATGGATGTATGTGTCGTTTTTCTGCTGAGGTCCTGCCAACCTCACAGACCTTCTACTATGGCATATAAACTGACAGGATCCTGTCAGACCTCTGTGGCAAGCAGCTGCTTGAGGAGGTATTTTTATTTAATATGACACATACAGGATTCAGATCTTTTCTGTTCTTTTTTTTGCTTGTACTCTTAACTCGTTTACGCTTATATGCTCCCGACGCAAAGGAGAGAAAATGCAATCTCCTTACTCACAATTCGACGAATAATCTCCGGCTTCGTTTCAAGCGTTAATAACATCTTTCCTTTCTTCACAGGAACCTCTTGAGCACAAGAAGCACTTAGAGGGCGTTTAGGGGTTGTCATGATACAAATTGTTCCTAATCACAACATTTTTTCGCCGCCGTGGCAGAGAGAGAACACTTGTCGGAGGGGCACCACGTGGGTATCGTTCTGAGAGTTTCTGACAGAAGTTAGTGGAGCGTCCACATACTTACTCCCAAGTTTTACACTAGGATACCCACAATTCCACACTTGTCAATCACGTGCGAAAGCTGGGAAGCCCACTGGATAAGCCATGTCTCGCTATTGCACATCAGACTTTGATTTGGTAGCGCGCAGGTTTAAATTTTGTTTTGTTTACTATACCATACCTCAGGCATAACTGGGTTGGGTTGTTTCACCTCTGAGCGGCACTTTTTTGCACACCATGGGCTAAATGGCCAGGTCACATGGAACCCGAAAGCTCAGAGAAGGTTGGGGGAGGGGACCCACTGGAACAGCTGTTGGGAGACAGATGGTAGCCTCCCGTCAAGGCCATCCAGCGTGTTCTTTAACGTGCACAGGGTATGGCTCTCCCGAACACGGGGCCACGGCTTAACGTCCCATCCGATGGACGGCGGCCTTTTCAAGCCCATCGGTGTCCCCTACTGACCGTGGGCAAGGCTGGGAAATTTTGCGGAGATAAATCTCAACGCTGACCCAGCTGGGACTCGAACCTGGGAACTACAGATTACGAGCCTGGCGCGCTACCGACTGAGCCACCCCCGCCCCAAATTTTGTTTTGTTTACTATACCAAACCTCAAGCATAACTGAAACAAAACAATTGCTTCTTTGTATTTAATATTAAGAAACTATAAAATATTCCCGTGAACGCCATCCAGCTTCTTCTCTAACGTACAGTCGCTCAAAAAAGTATCCGAACACTACGGTTGATTACAGAATTCAGAAAAAATATCTGGCAACGATTTTTTTTAGAAATTAGTGATCTGGCAACCTTCGTGTCACGTGACACGAAGGTTGGGGGCGGGGATGGCTCAGTCGGTAGCGCGCCAGGCTCGTAATCTGCAGTTCCCAGCTTGGAGTCCCAACTGGGTCAGCGTTGAGATTTATCTCCGCAAAACTCCTCCGCCCTGTCCACGGTCAGTAGGAGACACCGATGGGCTTGGAAAGGCCGCCGTCCATCGGATGGGACGTTAAGCCGTGGCTCCGTGTGCGGGAGAGCCATACCCTCTACAGTTTAAAGAACACGCTGGATGGCTTTGATGGGAGGCTACCATCTGTCTCCCAACAGCTGTTCCAGTGGGTCTCCTCCCCCAACCTTCTCTGAGCCTTCGGGGTTCTTGTGACCTGGCCATTTAGCCCATTGTGTGCAAAAAAGTGCCGCTCAAAGGTAAAACAACCCAACCCAACTTGATCGTGCCGATTTCTATGTCACAATTCCCCAGAGTAAAGGTTTACAAGCAAAACTAATTTCATTCTTCGACATTATTTGTTAATGCATTCTTATTGCTCCACATAATGATCGAAAATGCAAACCATTTTGTCACAAACTTACTAATAATAAAACATTATTCATACATTTCGGTTCATTTTGGGAATGTCAGTCACCTAATTGCTATATTCTCTATGTACAAATAAACAGCTTATTATTCATTTCGGAATTATGACGAATTATTAATTTATTGCAAAAGCTTGTTTGAATTTCTATTAGGTAAATGGAAAAGATGTTCGTGTAAGACATTAAATTTTCAACATAGAGTCCAAATTAATAAATAAATATTTAATTTCGCAGTCATCAGTAGTTCATTCCATATCTATCTAACGTCTTTTATGGTTGTTATTATTAACTGTAATTGCTGCTAATTTTAAAAAAAAAATTAGGATTCTATCACAATTGATTTAGGTTTAACTTTCTCGAGAAATGACTTGTTTTTTTAGTTTCACAATTAAATGACCAGAAGTTCATTTACCTGAAGATAGATTGAAATTTGATATTTGAAAGCGTTTGGATAAGACCAGTGGCGTAATGAGCTTTCTAAGGGCTTGGGTGCAATTTAATACGAGAGGGCCTCTCACGCACGAGCCGCTCATTAAATCTATTATACGGGATCTCCAAGAATAACATGTGGTTTTGATAACCCATATACAGGAAAAAAAATATTTATTTTCCTGTATTTTTGTATTTATTTTCCTGTGTCAGTTTATATACCGTAGTAGAAGGTCTGAGAGGATGGTAGGACCTCAGCAGAAAACAACACGAACATCCATGCCTTACCCGGTGCTCGAACCCAGGTCCCGTAGATCAGTAGCCAAGAACGCTAACCACTCGGCCACACTACATCATATCTCTTGTTACTTTCAGAAATTCCCGCCCTACCTTCGGCCAATAAGGGACACCGATGGATTGGGAAAGCCGCCGTCCGTTGGATGTGACATAAAAACAGAGCACCGGCACAAAGACCCTGAGCACCCCAAGAAGGTAGAAGGAGAAGGACACACTGGACAGCTGTTAGGAGACAAATGGTACCCTCCAGTCAAGGTCATCCAGTGCGTTCTTTAAGATGCACAGAGTATGACTCTCCCGCAATCATCCAGTGTGTTCTTATGTAGTAATTCTTATGTAGTCCGTGTAAGCATGTCTCTCCCGCACACGGAGCCACGGCTTAACGTCCCATCCAAAAGACGGCGGCCTTTCCAAGCCCATTTCTCTCTTTTTAGTTCTAACCTTCATTTTTTCTCCCTTTTCACCCCCGCTATCTTCGCTCCTTTCTGTCCCATCTTCTTTTTTTCCGCTTTCTTCGCTCTTTTCTGTCCCACCTTCTTTTCTCCCTTCCCCCCTTTTTTTCGCTTTCTTATGCCCCTTCGATCTCAACTTCATTTTCTCGTTTTCTTCTGCCCTTTGAATCTCACCTTCTTTTTTATTCCTTCCTTTCATTGATTTTTTTTTTCATTTCCTTTCACTGATTCTTCTTTTTCTTATTTCCTTCCTTCCTTTGCTTTTATTTTTTTTCCTTCGTTCCATACCACTTTCTTTCGTTTTTCTTTTGCCCCTTCTCTCATCCTTCGCTCTTTTTCCTACCTACCTCCCTTGTTTTCTTTCTTTCCCCTTCCATTCATCGCTCTTTTTCCTTCCCCCATCCCTTGCTTTCTTTCTTCCCCCTTCTCTCATTCGTCACTCTTTTTCCTTCCCCCTCCCTTGCTTTCTTTCTTCCCCCTTCTCTCATCCATCGCTCTTTTTCCTTCCCCTCCCTTGCTTTCTTTCTTCCCCCTTCTCTCATTCATCACTCTTTTTCCTTCCCCCTCCCTTGCTTTCTTTCTTCCCCTTCTCTCATTCATCGCTCTTTTTCCTTCCCCCATCCCTTGCTTTCTTTCTTCCCCCTTCTCTCATTCGTCACTCTTTTTCCTTCCCCCTCCCTTGCTTTCTTTCTTCCCCCTTCTCTCATCCATCGCTCTTTTTCCTTCCCCCTCCCTTGCTTTCTTTCTTCCCCTTCTCTCATTCATCGCTCTTTTTCCTTCCCCCATCCCTTGCTTTCTTTCTTCCCCCTTCTCTCATTCGTCA
The DNA here is from genome assembly GCA_038380435.1 of Ryuthela nishihirai. Lineage (NCBI taxonomy): Eukaryota > Metazoa > Arthropoda > Arachnida > Araneae > Heptathelidae > Ryuthela > Ryuthela nishihirai. The sequence goes on along the minus strand of JAWZYU010000006.1, from coordinate 19,079,308 downwards.
CTCTTTTTCCTTCCCCCTCCCTTGCTTTCTTTCTTCCCCCTTCTCTCATTCGTCACTCTTTTTCCTTCCCCCTCCCTTGCTTTCTTTCTTCCCCCTTCTCTCATCCATCGCTCTTTTTACTTCCTCCCTCCCTTGCTTTCTTTCTTCCACCTTCTCTCATCCATCGCTCTTTTTCCTTCCCCCTCCCTTGATTTCTTTCTTCCCCCTTCTCTCATCCATCGCTCTTTTTCCTTCCCCCTCCCTTGATTTCTTTCTTCCTCCTTCTCTCATTCATCGCTCTTTTTCCTTCCTCCTCCTTTGATTTCTTTCTTCCCCCTTCTCTCATTCATCGTTCTTTTTCCTTCCCCCATCCCTTGCTTTCTTTCTTCCCCCCTGTTCCTATTTTTCATACCTTCTCTTTTTCTCTTTCTCTTCTCCTCTCTTCTTTCAGCAAAATCATCCTAGCTGCATTCTTTTCTTCCTTTTTTTCATTCCACTTTCCTTTCTGCATATCTCTCTTCGTCCTAGTTTTGAAATGTTCCGAAATATCCAGCTATTTCTTGAACTTCACATAACTTCCTTCAATCTTCATTTAATCATCATATTAATCTTACTTCTTACTCATCAGAGAAGTGTTAAACCACACATCCTCAGTACTTTGATTAATGTCCGTACAACTGTAAATTTTAGTCGATAAACAAAATAAATTTTGTCGTGAAAGAAAAATAACACATTCACAGTTCTAGCAATAACAGACATCAGATTTTTCCGTCAAAACTGAAAATATTCAATATTAATGCATTAGTTCTTGTTTCCTTCATTTAAACCCGTTTTATATATTTAATTTATATTCAAACTTATAACTATTGATTCCCTAAGGTATCACAGAATTCCTTACTTTTTCGAATATTAAATGGGATACTATTCAAAACCATCCTGGAGCGACAATGCATTTTCACTGAAATATCATACGAAAGCCTTTATTAACCATTATTTTTTTCAACTCACTTTTTCTGAAATTGATGAAAGATTTAACTATTCATTAATGACCATCTAATCCCTATTTTTCTCGTCAGCTCCTCCACTGCTGCTTCCTTTACCAAAGGGGAAAAAATCTATATTTAATACGCATCATACCATAGCTATATTTCCTTGTAATGGAAAGTTAAACTTGAAAAAGCATTTTTCAGCAAAGTCTGTGGACAAAAAATGGCCCATATCTGTCAAGTGGCTTTTGAAGTATAGCTCATATTTATGAAAATTTAATCGGAGATGGTTCATCTGTTTTTAGTCAATAAACCTTCTTGTGCTTCTGTACCCTACATTTTTATAAACTCTAGAGGTCGACTTAATAGATTCATTCCTCCAGGCCATGGTTCGTAGCATTAATCTAAAATTTATGAGGCTGTTATAGGAATTTTCCATTTTTTACTGCCAGTATAGCCCATTAACTGCGAGTAATACAATTACCAACTCCCATTCGTGTTTTATAAGCGTATAACCATTTTTTTTTCGTTACTTTCTACTTACACGAAGCTGGTGTTGATGAAACGAAAAGTTGAAATTAATGCAAAATGATAATTGCGCTGAGAACTGTGAGTACATTTAGAAACTACACTTGTTAAATATTCATAACAGAATGTGCCTGGAAATTATTTGAGGGCATACGCGTGTTAATACATTGGTCTGAATTTCAACGCAGGCAATGAAATGTGCAGAAATGGTTATGTAAATGATAACATAAAGTAAATTACATCGCCAGTAACTCTATTTCTGTTTTTCAGTTTCTTCGGTAGAAATGTTCTTAGCTAGAGAGAGGTTGAAGATAAATATAGAAGATTTATCGATGCATTTCAGAAAGAAGAAAATTGCGTTTTTTTAATCAAATCATCTTTTACTTCCTCTTAGAAAAATGGAGAAATTATTGTGATCGTGAAAAGAAAGATATATCATTTTTTTTTTCATTAGAAGACTTTTTATGGTGATCTGTAGCCTAAAAATAATATTCGCAATACCGTCTGTCTATAGAAATGATTTCTCAATTATTGTGCTATGGAAGGGGAGTGACTCAGTCGGTAGCGCGCCAGGGTCGTATTCTGCAGTTTCCAAGTTCGAGTCCCACCTATGCCAGCGCTGAGATTTATCTCTTCAAAACTTCCACGCTCTCTTCGGTCAGTATGGGACACCGATGAGCTCAGAAATGCCGCCGTCCGTCGGATAGGACGTTAAGTCGTGGCTCAGTGTTCAGGACAGCCATACCCTGTGCATGTTAAAGAACACGCTGGACAGACTCGACAGGCGACTATCATCCGTCTCCTAACAGCTATCCAGTTGGTCTCCTCCCCCAACTTTTTCTGAGCCCTCAGAGTCTTTGTGATCCGGCCATTTAGCCCATTAGTAGCCCCGAAGGCTCAGAGAAGGTTGGGGGAGGGGATCCACTGGACAACTGTTGGGATACGGATGATAGCCTCCAGTCAAGGCCATCCAGCATATCCATTAAAGCACCCAGGTAAGCCTCTTAAGCACACGGAACCACGGCTTAATGTCCCATCCGACGGACGGTGGTATTCCCAAGCCCATCTATGCCCCCTACTAACCGAGGGCGGGGAGTTTTGCGGAGATAAATCTCAACGCTGACCTAGGCGAGACGAACCTGGGAACTTCAGTTTACGAGACTGGCTCTTTACCGACTGAGCACACATGCCTCCATCAATGCAGACACAGGTGGAACTGGAACCCGGGAACTACACTCTACAGCCTGTCGCTCTACCAACTGAGTCAACCCCACTCCATTTTTAACAAAATACGCACAGGAGTAATATGCTGCATTTGTGGTTCTTTATGAAAAAATGGGGGCTGGGGTGGCTCAGTCGGTAGCGCGCCAGGCTCGTAATCTGTAGTTCCCAGGTTCGAGTCCCAGCTGGGTCAGCGTTGAGATTTATCTCCGCAAAATTTCCCCGCCCTGCCCACGGTCAGTAGGCGACACCGATGGGCTTAAAAAGGCCGCCGTCCGTCGGATGGGACGTTAAGCCGTGGCCCCGTGTGCGGGAGAGACATACCCTGTGCACGTTAAAGAACACGCTGGATGGCCTTGACGGGAGGCTACCATCTGTCTCCCAACAACTGTTCCAGTGGGTCCCCTCCCCCAACCTTCTCTGAGCCTTCGGGGTCCATGTGACCTGGCCATTTAGCTCATGGTGTGCAAAAAAGTGCCGCTCAGAGGTAAAACAACACAACAACAATCCAACCCTTGTGGCCTAGCCATTTAGCCCATTGTGTGCAAAAAAGTGCCGCTCAGAGGTAAAACAATCCAATTCTGCCAAGGATAAAATGCCAAGGATATCCAATTGCAGAAACTTCATTAGCTGATAATCAATGCCATCAGTGATGAATAGTGATGGCTATTGATGGAGTCAAAGGACAAACATACGTGCCTGCAAGCACTCAAATAAATTCTAGAACAGCCCGGTTGACTAAGCAAGACACGCCCAAAGCATTATATCAACCCGTCCCATTTGTGTACTACCTTTTAATCAATTATCATAATAGCAGTTTATGTGCTGCGTAAAACTGTGGATCCAGGAATCTCTTCTGAATTGCTTAAAGAGTATCGGATGTCAAATGTTCGGAACCCTCTGAGAAATGGTCAATTAAAAGTCAAATCAATGAAGTAGAGTAATCAGCACAGTAATCAGCTCTTAAAGACATTGTGACTCTTTACAACTTTCAGGGGGGAGCCAAGGAGTATTAGTTTTAGTTGAATTTATTATTGCACTGCAGAAACTCACAGTAAATTAAAATGTGGTGTTAAATGCAGGTTGTAGCGAAGAATTTATTGTGCGTATCTTTTTTAAAACGAACAACAACAACAACAATCGACTACACAAATACAGTACAGTCGCTCAAAAAAGTATCCGAACACTATGGTTGATTACAGAATTCAGAAAAAATATCTGGCAACCTTCGTGTAAGTACGCGAAGGTTGCCAGATCACTAATTTCTAAACAAATCGCTGCCAGATATTTTTTCTGAATTCTGTAATCAACCATAATGTTCGGATATTTTTTGAGAGACTGTACATACACATTCTCAGAGATATATCCCTATTGGCAGCTACAATGAGACATCAGTCTCTTTGCATCCTGCAGCAATCCATTCATCTAAAGTCCATTTTTATATGAAAAACAAAAACTTTAAACATCAAGAAAAACTCACAAAAAATCACGTACAAAGAAACATTTTTTTGTGATTAATAATATTTTTTAACATTTTTTAACATCCCTTCCCACTGCCTTTGCTTATCATTTAATTATTTTTAGTAGTATTCTATATCCTCTTTTTCCTAAATGTAAGTCTTTAGATTTTCTAAACTAATTTTTATACTCTTTTTTTTACATTCTTATATTTATGGGCAATGAATTTATAGATTCTCGGTCCATAAAACATAAAATGTCTATGTGAAATTTTCTTTTTAGCCTGTGGAATAAATAATTTACATTCTCCATTTCGCATATTACAACATGTGTCCTTTTTCTTTAAAGTATAAGGTTTTCTAAATGCGTTGGGTTGTTTTACCTCTGAGCGGCACTTTTTTGCACACCATGGGCTAAATGGGCAGGTCACATGGACCCCGAAGGATCAGAGAAGGTTGGGGGAGGAGACCCACTGGAACAGCTGTTGGGAGACAGATGGTAGCCTCCCGTCAAAGCCATCCAGCGTGTTCTTTAACGTGCACAGGGTATGGCTCTCCCACACACGGGGCCACGACTTAACGTCCCATCCGACCGACGGCGGCCTTTCCAAGCCCATCGGTGTCCCCTACTGACCGTGGGCAGGGCGGGGAATTTTGCGGAGATGAATCTCAACGCTGACCCAGCTGGGACTCGAACCTGGGAACTACAGATTACGAGTCTGGCGCGCTACCGACTGAGCCACCCCCGCCCGTTTTCTAAATGCTAGATACATTATTCGATAGGTATACAACTTTATTAATATCACTAACTGATGTTAGGGGCGGGGGTGGCTCAGTCGGTAGCGCACCAGGCTCGTAATCTGTAGTTCCCAGGTTCGAGTCCCAACTGGGTCAGCGTTGAGATTTATCTCCGCAAAATTCCCCGCCCTGCCCACGGTCAGTAGGGGACACCGATGGGCTTGGAAAGGCCGCCGTCCGTCGGATGGGACGTTAAACCGTGGCCCCGTGTGCGGGAGAGCCATACCCTGTTCACGTTAAAGAACACGCTGGATGGCCTTGACGGGAGGCTACCATCTGTCTCCCAACAGCTGTTCCAGTGGGTCCCCTCCCCCAACCTTCTCTGAGGCTTCGGGGTCCATGTGACCTGGCCATTTAGCCCATGGTGTGCAAAAAAGTGCCGCTCAGAGGTAAAACAAACCAAACCAAACCATGTGACCTGGTCATTTAGCCCATGGTGTGCAAAAAAGTGCCGCTCAGAGGTAAAACAACCCAACCCAACTAACTGATGTTAAATAGGTTCCTCCCCAAACAATTAAACCATATTGTATAGCAGACTGAACCTATGCGTAGTATAACTTCAGCATAAATGCATTTGACACTATCTTTCTTATATAATATATTTTATATAAATAGTATCTTAATTTTTTGGTCAGCACATGGATTATGTGTCTTCCACTTTAAATTTGAATCTATATGCACACCAAGGTAATTTTAATCATTGCAATTTGCTCAATGGCTTTACGTGAACATGATCTGTCTTTATTACACATATTACCATGTACAGTCACTCAAAAAAATATCCGAACACTATGGTTGATTACAGAATTCAGAAAAAATATCTGACAAAGATATTTGTTTAGAAATTAGTGATGTGGCAACCTTCGTGTATTGTACACATTTCGAAGCACATCGGTGTCTTCTACTGACTGAGGGAATGATGGGGAGGTTTGCGGAGAAAAATCTCAATGCTGACCTAGGTGGGACTCGAACCTGGGAACTGCAGATTACAAGTCTGGTGCGCTGCCGATTGAACGAGCCCCGCCCCCAAATGATGGGGTAAATATCTCGAAAAAATTCTGTAACACTTAGAAAAATATCACAAAATCTGGTTTCGGATCCCAATCACACCAAACTATTTTTCTATTTAAATCTTAGTTCTGTATTGTATGTTGGGTTGTTTTACCTCTGAGCGGCACTTTTTTGCACACCATGGGATAAATGGCCAGGTCACATGGACCCCGAAGGCTCAGAGAAGGTTGGGGACCCACTCGAACAGCTGTTGGGAGACAGATGGTAGCCTCCCGTCAAGGCCATCCAGCGTGTTCTTTAACGTGCACAGGGTATGGCTCTCCCGCACACGGGGCCACGGCCCATCCGACGGACGGCGGCCTTTCCAAGCCCATCGGTGTCCCCTACTGACCGTGGGCAGGGCGGGAGAATTTTTGCCGAAATAAATCTCAACGCTGACCCAGCTGGGACTCGAACCTGGGAACTACAGATTACGAGCCTGGAGCGCTACCGAGTGAGCCACCCCCGCTCCTGTATTGTGTGATTTAGATGCTCATTATTATGTTCTTTTGAATTTGAGGCTTTTGTTATTTTGATTCGTCCTATTTAAGTCCTCTACATTTGTGTTTCGATGTTTAGACAGCTTGAGTTGTATTCGCTAATAAAAACAAACAATTACTGCACCAAAAACGAAAACACGAACACCATTCTCAATCTGCGGTATGAGCTGATTCACTAACAGCATAAACCAAAGAAGAATGGACCAAAGAGATGAAAAAAAAAGACACAAAAACGCATCTCAGCAGTGCTTCAAGTCAACAGAAACTCAGTCCTCAAGGGATTCAGCTTACAATTCCAGCTGACAGTTTCCTATCTTCTCACACTCACATAATACACTCTTTCTTCGCTGGTTCGCCTGAGTGTAGATGTATGCCACTCCTCGGTTCCTAAAACCCTTTCCTAGAGTCACGTTACTGCTTATTACAGCTCCAGAGATCTCCCGACCTAGTCTTAGCGGGCTCGGGTTACAAGACAGGGAACTGCTTCAGAGCAGCATGAAACAAAACTTCTAGAAAAGGTCTGAAAAAACAGAAGCAATAAGTAAACCCCTCTTGTGGAAAAACAGCAGCTTCCGCTTCCTTTATTCTTGTCTTTTTCTGGCATTCACTGACAGTTTACTTAATTTAAATCGTTAGTTTTTTTTCTATCCTACAGTCTTTTCTTCTTCGGCGTTGGTTTCGTGTAGCATCATTAGACGCCATGATAGCAAGTAGCGCTCAGTTTGAAGATTTTTTTTTGTAAATGAATATAAAGGATTTTAAGAAAAGGTGAACTTTGTTTTTCACTTGGATAATTGCTGCGTCAAGCACAACAGGAAGGAAGATCAGACATGCTTGGAAGGGAGAGGTAATTAGCGAAATGATGGGGAAAAAGACGTCTAACTTCAAAGACAACAGGAAAATATATGTGCTTCCTAATGTGGAATTGAAAGCCTTTGTGTTTATCTTTCACTGTCCGTGTTGGGTTGGGTTGTTTTACCTCTGAGCGGCACTTTTTTGCACACCATGGGCTAAATGGCCAGGTCACATGGACCCCAAAGGCTCAGAGAAGGTTGTGGCAGGGGACCCACTGGAACAGCTGTTGGGAGACAGATGGTAGCCTCCCGTCAAGGCCATCCAGCGTGTTCTTTAACGTGCACAGGGTATGGCTCTCCCGCACACGGAGCCACGGCTTAACGTCCCATCCGACGGACGGCGGCCTTTCCAAGCCCATCGGTGTCCCCTAGTGACTGTGGGCAGGGCGGGGAATTTTGCGGAGATAAATCTCAACGCTGACCCAGCTGGGACTCGAACCTGGGAACTACAGATTACGAGCCTGGCGCGCTACCGACTGAGCCACCCCCGCCCCAATCCGTGTTGGCATTAGCATTAATAAAGTGACCTTTTGAATGAAAGGAATCTCTCGAGGGCAGGAAAACACAATCTTATTTGTTGCAGTACCACCTCACGCACGATTAAATCACAATAGAATATAACTCTACACAAATATGGTGGTTCACACTGTTGCTGTTGCAGTAGGGGATACCGATGGGCTTGGAAAGGCCGCCGTCCGTCGGATGGGACATTAAGCCATTGCTCAGTGTGTGGGAGGGCTATACCGTGTGCACTTAAAAAACACAATGGATGGCCTTGACGGGAGACTACCATCTGTCTTCCAACAACTGTCCAGTGGGTCCCCTTACCCCAATCTTCTCTGAGCCCTCGAGGGTCACGTGACACGAAAGTTACCAGATCACTAATTTCTAAAAAAATCGTTGCCAGATATTTTTTCTGAATTCTGTAATCAACCATAGTGTTCGGATATTTTTTGAGCGACCGTACCAACTTTAGCATTGAAGTCACCTAGCAAGAGAAATATATCCTTTCTTCACAGAATTCCAAATATCCTGAAGCTGGCTGTAAAACGTTCTCATCAGATTCCTCTGTGGGGGCATAACAACAGATGACATTCAAGTCTTTAATTTTTGTTTTAAATTTTGCTCTAAGAAATCTTTCATTAATGCAGTCATATCCTAGAAGAGCATCACTGGCGTGTATGCTGAGAATCAAACCTACACCTTGGAGATGCTTTCCATCCTCCCTCGCTGAAAAAAGAAATTTAAACTTATTTTTAAGTATCTCACCTTTACCTGTCCATCTGGTCTTTTGCAAGCCTAGAATATCTAGGTTATAGCGCTGGAATTCCTACGTGAGGACATCAAGAGATTAATCTCTATGTAATGTCCTCACGTTCCACGTTCCTGCAGAGAGAAAGTAATTAGTAGGATTTTTAAAGAAACTAGATTTATTGAGATAGCCCCCTGATTGCAGGCATGGGGCAAAGGCCTGTTCCTCCTCCTCTAAAGGCTGAAGTCACCGATGCTGGTAGGAACTTCAGGCACCACCTTTTCAAATGGACTTTTTCAAGAGCCATATGGCCTGCCTGAGACACATTACTCCAGTTTAGGCTTGACGATGCCCAACTAGCTAAGAAAGGTTCAGGTACCTGCGATGGCCTCTGATTAGGATTATCCACCAGCTGATATAAGGTATCCCATGCCTCTGTTCACTTAGAGCTGGCAACCCAGAAGCAAACAGAAGACACAGCAGCAGACTCTCCCTCAACAGAGACCCACCAGTGCATCAAGTCCAGGATCCATAATCAAGCTCAAATCCATAAACAAGTCCAGTCTAGTAGGTATAAATGGTCAGCACCAGGACCCTGTGAAGTTGACCACTCCTCAGCAGAGTTGAAAGAAAAAGTAAAAAAGGGGCCATAGCTGACCAGATCAGTAGGCCATACTGAACTGGCAGCCCTCCCCTTCCGTTCCCTTCCAAAAGAGAATATTTGTTTTAAAGGTACTAATGGCCTGTACCACGAGAAGGCGGGGTCGGACATTAGGTGTTAGACCTGGCCGGTTCTGTACATCATCACTGGGGATTGGTACACAGCTCTCCTTCCTTATTTATAAATATACATTATTTAAAAAATAATTATTCATATGTATTAGTATTATGATAATGCTTATGTATATATACGAATAGTTTTTTTGCTGAATAATTTATAATTGTATGCATAAATTAGTATAAAGATTAATGTTAAAACTTACCTGTAGAAATAACAGAAATAAATATATATAAGATATTTGAATATGTTTCGGTCCACTAATATTGATGTCATAACTCAATGGAATGGCCTTCTGTTCTAGGCGTGTTAACCGTTGTCACCAGTGTACTTGATCTTATTTTATTTTTATCACCAGCGTATTTAATCTTATTCCGTTATAGAGTATTTTATCTTACTTTATAGTTACTACAGAGTTCTTCATATTAATTTATGCTATTGTCACCAGCGTATGAAATAGGAATTTACCATTGTCGTCAGCGTACGAAATAGAAATTTACTATTGTCACCAGCGTATGAAATAGAAATTTACTATTGTCACCAGGGTATGATATAGAAATTTACTATTGTCGCCAGCGTATGAAATAGAAATTTACCATTGTCGACAGCGTACGAAATAGAAATTTACTATTGTCACCAGCGTATGAAATAGAAATTTACTATTGTCGCCAGCGTATGAAATAGAAATTTACCATTGTCGTTAGCGTACGAAATAGAAATTTACTATTGTCACCAGTGTATGAAATAGAAATTTACGAAAAATGAAATTTACTATTGTCACCAGCGTATGAAATGGAAATTTACTATTGTCACCAGCGTACGAAATAGAAATTTACTATTGCCACCAGCTTACGAATTGAAAATTTATTATAATCGCCATCGTAGGAAATCGAAATTTCTTGTTATCGCCAGCTTACGAAATCAAAATTTCTTGTTATCGCCAGCTTACGAAATCAAAATTTGCTGCTCTCGTCAGCGCATGAAATCAAAATTAACTGTTCTCGACATATTAAGAAATCAAAATTTTCTCTTGTTGTCGCCAGTGTAGGAAATCGAAATTTATTTTTGTCCCCAGAGCACTTGATCGTATTTTAAAAACAAGAACAGTAAATTTTGATCAATGGTGACAAGAGTACACTGAAATCATACCCATTTATGAACCCTAAAATACAATCCCAATACGCTACTACTAATTACACGAACCGAGCAGTCCAAATCGCTTCAATCATCACGCATGCAATTCAAAAGAAATAAAAGCTCTCTTTTATTGCTTCCGTCCGTCATCCTCTTCGTCAAGAAGAAGAAAGTTCGTAAATGTCGTTAAAGAAATTCCAGACCCCGGATAGAGCGAGAATCCTATTCAGTAGGCGCTGAAGATTCTAAATTGATTCAGCCTCTGGTAGCTTCTGAGTCGGGAGGAAAAAGCTGATCTTTTTCCCACTCCCGCCCCTCTCCATCTCTATCAAAGAGCACCGAGAGTCGAGGTCGATATCGAAAAATTGAATCGCGTCAGCAACGAAAGGGTGATGCAGACGACCGAGTTTGACGGATTCAAAGAGCAAACTTGTGCCACCTGCTGGAGAGGGCAAATCGAGTTTTCCTTCTTCAAATGGTGGCAGTGATTTACTATCAAAATGAATTCATAATAATCAGTTTGTCCCTTTTTTTGTGTGTGTCACGCGAGGAACGAAGTTTACGCATGTAACTATCACACAATTGGTATTCCGGGATACTGATTCACGTGTTTACAATTCGGCAGTCGAGCTTTTGGGATAAAACTTTGAAAATCTCTTTCGAATGAAATGTGTTGATTGAATTTAGATAAAACATCCAATATTGATATCGTGTGTCTGATGGGAAAAGGATTTTGTTTCAGAAACTCTTCTCCTCGATATATTTTCGTGTTGTTTTAAAAAGGTTAAAATAAAGTTCTGAAGTAAATTCAAACGTTCATTTCTTACCATAACTCTAAGAAATTTTTACACTTATGAAATTATTTCTGTTTCTAACATTATTGCTATCGAGGAAGAGGACGGATTGATTCGGAATTGGGTTGGGTTGTTTTACCTGTGAGCGGCACTTTTTTGCACACCATGGGCTAAATGGCCAGGTCACAGGGACCCCGAAGGCTCAGAGAAGATTGGGGGAGGGGACCCACTGGAACAGCTGTTGGGAGACAGATGGTAGCCCCCCGTCAAGGCCATCCAGCGTGTTCTTTAACGTGCACAGGGTATGTCTCTCCCGTACACGGGGCCACGGCTTAACGTCCCATCCGACGGACGGCGGCCTTTCCAAGCCCATCGGTGTCCCCTACTGACCGTGGGCAGGGCGGGGGATTTTGCGGAGAAAAATCTCAACGCTGACCCAGCTGGGTCTCGAACCTGGGAACTACAGATTACGAGCCTGGCGCGCTACCGACTGAAGATTGATTTGGAAGGCAACTTAGTTAATTCAATTACAGTAACAATTACAGTAAAGTCAGAAGGATACCTGCATATACGAGTGCTGATTATTCAATTCGAGGACTCACAATCTCTTATTCGTGGACAAGAACACCGATGGGCTCGGAAAGGCCGCCGTCCGTCGGGTGGGACGTTAAGCCGTTGCCCCGTGTGCGGGACAGCCATATCCCCGTGCATGTTAAAGAACACGCTGGATGGTCTTGACGGGAGACTACCATCTGTCTCCCAACAGCTGTTCCAGTGGGTCCCCTCCATCAACCTTTTCTGAGCATTCAGTTTCCTTGTGACCTGGCCATTTAACCCATGTTGTGCAAAAAAGTGCCGCTCAGAGGTAAAACAACCCAACCCAAGCTCTTACAACGCTTCCCATGTAAGAAGACAAAAAAAATCCCGTTCAAAATAATTTATTCCAAACTGCTTAAGACAATTTTCTGCAAATTTTGTTTAAGCTTGTTTGAAACGAACGAAAACAAATGTTTATAAAACAATGAAAATTGTACCAATAATTCACTCGAACTTCTCATTGTTTTAAAAAAAATAGAAATAATTGTCATATTTGAAATAATTAGCTGAAAAAAATTGCTTGCCCTGAGTGCAATTCGAGCCCATGTCTAAAAAGAAGCATGCCGTTTTGGGAGATGTGAGTTCAATTTCCACTTAACCCTTTCAGGACCGTAAGGTTTCTAAGAGTAAATATTAGTATTGGTTGTTTAGACGTAAAATAAATAAAAATCATAAGAAAAATACATAACAATGTGTAGTTTTTTTTGGAATTTTATGGGAAATATTTTTCCCAATGGACTATAAAGGTAACACAAATTATAGTTAGGCTTATTATGCAATGTCTTTTATTTATTGGTTTATTAGAACAAAAGGTTAACTAAAATAATACAAAATTATGAAATAAAATTACTATACAAAATGATGTGCTAATTATGATATTCGGCGAAGCAATTTCTTTTGGTTGTGAAGCAAAGCTGACATTGCACATAGTACATGTATTATGCGTCCTGACGTTCTGTTTTTTTTTTTTTTCTAAACGTTCCCGTTTACGTAATTGCGTTCGGCATACGTTCTATTTTGACATTCTGTGTAAAAAATGCAGATAAGGTTATAATTAAATACGACAATTACCAATTTTAAAATGGGAAAAATGTTTCCCTTAGTCGTGAAAGGGTTAAAGCATAATTTTTTTCAGCTAATTATTTCAAGAGTTTTTGTGTCTACAGGATATTTTCCTGTTATTCTTTATTACTAACTGTCATATATTTATCATATACATTTGTAAAAAGTTATAATTATGTGTGATGCTGCATTTTAAATGGGAATGACAATTAGTTAAAGCTATATATTTGCATGAGTCAGAATTAATTAAAAAGCTTGATCAATCAACTTTTCTTAATATTTTTTAATTTTCGTCACTAGAAATTGTAATTTTTTTTCCTGTTTGTCGTCCCGTGATCGAGTGGTTAGGTTGCTTGGTTATGATCAAAGGGACCTGGGTTCGAGCCCTGTATAAGGCATGGATGTCTGTGTTGTCTATCTGCTGAGGTCTCGCCTTACTATCAGATTTTCTACTATGGCGTATAAATTGGCGAGCTCCTGTCAGACTTCTGTGCCAAGCAGTTGCTTGAAAGTTTCTTTTTATACTTTTGTATTATTTTCCAAATAAATGTATCCAAACAGGTTTAACATTTTTACAATCGAATACTTGGGCATTGCAAGATTGGTAGACCCCGTTTGCTTTACTTAGTCCTGTTGTTGACATAGAATTTGAACAGCTCAACTAAGAGAGCTTGTTGAAGGGTACATTTTTGAAATAATTGGTTGGTTCGTTGTTTTACCTCTGAGCGGCACTTTTTTTGCACACAATGGGCTAAATGGCCATGTCACAAGGACCCCGAAGGCTCAAAGAAGGTTGGGGGAGGGTACCCACTGGAACGGCTGTTGGAAGACAGATGGTAGCCTCCCGTCAAGGCCATCCAGCATGTTCTTTAACGTGCACAGGGTATGGCTCTTCCACACTTGGGGCCATGGCTTAACGTCCCATCCGACGGACGGTGGCCTTTCCAAGCCCATCGGTGTCCCTTACTGACCGTGGGGAGGGCGGGGAGTTTTGTGGAGATAAATCTCAACGCTGACCCAGCTGGGACTCGAACCTGGTAACTGCAGATTACGAGCGTGGCGCGCTACCGACTGAGCCACCCCCGCCCCTTTTTGAAATAGTAATTCTTATTTCACGGATATTATATTTTTAAAAATGCAAAAACTCTGCTCAAGTCATACCTTCATCTGCCAATTCATTCCATGCAGATGCAGCATTTTTAAATCTATTATCATGAAAAATTATTTCATAATTATTAGCGAAATATTTTATAAGCATTCGAATATTTTAAATTTTACTTCATAAACAGACTTTAGGAGTTATTTAAAATGTAGCAATTGTGTTCAAAGGAATAGGTTTATCACTCTAACATATACATAAATTCATTCATTGTCAATTCTAAAGCTCTTTACTAATTGGAAGATGGAAGTGAAACTCATGAATAAAATTAAAACTTGTGTTTTGTATTATCAACGATCGTATTTATACTTTGAATAAATTCATATATTTGTGTAGAAATGTCAGTCGTAAATGCATCAAAAGTTAGCACTGTATTTCTTTTGATCATAGACAGCAGAGGTCAGGTCTGGCGTTCTGAGTTATGCACATAGCATGCTCTTTATTACATTTCGCATTGGTATATAAACTGGACAAATTCAACTTGTAACATATTTATTATCTCTTAGTGAAAAGCAATTGATATCCGTAAAGATATAAAACAGAGTAAAGTAAATAGCAACTTCATTCATTATACTGAGTTATTTGTTACAGATAATTAACGTCATCAGTTACCCAACGAAAACGCGTATGACTTCAATTTGTAAATGCCTGAATGCAAAATATCGAATAGTTTTACCAGAAAACAAAATAAATACTATCTATTCCAGTCGCTTGCTGTACTCTCCACATTGCACTTCTGGAAGAATAACCGTAAAATAACTAGAAGTGAACTAGAGCTCGAAACGCAAACAACGTCTTATGTAAACATTTGAAACGAAGCAATCACTAGTTCTTGTCTAAACAATAGAACTGAACGGATAGGTGGAAAATCAATTACCATTTTCTAAAGCTTAGATAAATATGGCGCTTATATCGAGGCCTTAGCTGTTGAAGTATCTCTTTTGTATATCACATGAATTTGAATATTGAATCTATTGCTATCTGAGCTTTTGTTGCATCCACAGACAGTTCTCGAATGTGAATAGTATTTAATTAGCAAACAAGTAGAACTCAGTGTCTGGGTTGCTTGGGTTGTTTTACCTCTGAGCGGCACTCAGTGTCTCATAAATCGTTTTGATACAAATGGAAAACCGTTCCTTATAGAGGGCAACCATTAGTTACGAAAGACATATTATTTCCGTAAAGTGTTTTGTGGCTCTCACATAATTACCTTTTTCTGATTAATTTTTAAGAGCAAACAAAATATTAGCAATATAGACCCGCTGTAAATGTCACTGTTTAGTTATAGAAAGCTGATATTTTTCTGAACTATATCTCTAAGTTATGTACCTTTTGGCCAATTATTCTCTGTCTTTAACAAGCAATATAGTGTCTCTATTTAAGTGAGTACTTTTAGTTAACACTAATATTTATTTCTGTTTCAGCAAGGTTAGTCAATTATGTCTTTAAACCAGCCATTTTTTATAATTCTTTTTTTAAGTTCATGTGTTTTTGAGTCCACGATAAATGCAAAATATATACATAAGAGATTTAAAAATTATTAGCCTCCTTACATACTCATTAAAAATCGTTTCTTTTTAATGGCACCGCCCCAACATTGATTTCGGTTTTTTTACTTATTAGTGGGGCTTTCTTTTCCTAGAATTGGCTAAATGACCAGATCGCAAGGACCCCAAAGGCTCAGAGAAAGATAGGAGAAGTCTAATTGAATTGTCAGGATTGGGTTGTTTTATCTCTTGTCGTGTCCCTCTAATTTATTTATTTTTATTTATTATTGTATTGTATTTATTTTTGTTTTTATAGATATGACCGAATGGTTGGGGCGGGAGTGGCTCAGTCGGTAGCGCGCCAGGCTCGTAATCTGTAGTTCCCAGGTTCGAGTCCCAGCTGGGTCAGCGTTGAGATTTATCTCCGCAAAATTCCCCGCCCTGCCCACAGTCACTAGGGGACACCGATGGGCTTGGAAAGGCCGCCGTCCGTCGGATGGGATGTTAAGACGTGGCCCCGTGTGCGGGAGAGCCATACCCTGTGCACGTTAAAGAACACGCTGGATGGCCTTGACGGGAGACTACCATCTGTCTCCCAACAGTTGTTCCAGTGGGTCCCCTCCCCCAACCTTCTCTGAGCCTTTGGGGTACATGT
Source organism: Ryuthela nishihirai (assembly GCA_038380435.1). Lineage (NCBI taxonomy): Eukaryota > Metazoa > Arthropoda > Arachnida > Araneae > Heptathelidae > Ryuthela > Ryuthela nishihirai. The sequence goes on along the minus strand of JAWZYU010000006.1, from coordinate 19,063,017 downwards.
GACCTGGCTATTTAGCCCATGGTGTGCAAAAAAGTGCCGCTCAGAGGTAAAACAACCCAACCCAACCGAATGGTTAGCGTGCTTGGCTACTGATCAAAGGGACCTGGGTTCGAGTCCCGGGTAAGGAATGAACATATGTGTCGTTTTTCTGCTGTGGTCCTGCCATCCTCTCAGACCTTATACTCTGGCATGTAAACTGACAAGCTCCTGCCAGACCTTTGTGGCAAAACGAGCTGCTTGAGGGGGTAATTATTTTTTTTATTTATTAAATGTGTTCTTGGAAGCGCTATTATGGGGGTGTGACTCACATAAGTTGTTTTCGGGTCTAAGCTGGCTGCTTGCATGAGATGACGGATTCCAGAAGTCTTTTATGACCTTTTACGACTAGCCTTGGGCGAGAGGTCCGCGCAGGAGGTAGAGCGGGAGATTGAAATAACAGTTGGATGCGTGGCTGTCGAACGAAGAAGGTCGTTTCGATATGAGTCAAAAGGACGCTGCCGTACTCGAAGGAAAACCTTAAGGAGAGGGTGCGATTCCAAGTGAATCGAGATTCTTGGTGAATCTGATTACAGTCTTGTGGATTCAGAGCGAACCATATTGTAGGCAAAGGTTAATTATCCTTTCTCCGAGTTTGAGATCTGCAAAGCGAGAATCTGCAAAGTGTGCGGTTCTCCACCTCATTGCGTAAATGTTTGCAGCAGCAAAGGCTTACGGAGTTGAGTGCATCACTGGCACGTAATTGTATATAGTGTTAATAAACTGTGTCGTTCCTATACAACTGGGGTTGGAGTGGCTCAGTCGGTAGCGCGCCAGGCTCGTAATCTGTAGTTCCCAGGTTCGAGTCCCACCTGGGTCAGCGTTGAGATTTATCTCCGCAAAAATTCCCCGCCCTGCCCACAGTCAGTAGGGGACACCGATGGGCTTGGAAAGGCCGCCGTCCGTTGGATGGGACGTTAAGTCGTGGCCCCGTGTGCGGGCGAGCCATAGCCTGTGCACGTTAAAGAACAGACTGGATGGCCTTGACGGGAGGCTACCATCTGTCTCCCAACAGCTGTTCCAGTGGGTCCCATCCCCCAACCTTCTCTGAGCCTTCGGGGTCCATGTGACCTGGCCATTTAGCCCATGGTATGCAAAAAAGTGCTGCTCAGAGTAAAATAACTCAACCCAAATTCTATACAACTCTTGTACAGTTAATAGTTGGATTATCTTTAATATGCACAGGGTATGTCTCTCTCGAACATGGGGCCACATCTTTACGTCCCATCCGAAGGACGGTGGCCTTTCCAAGCTCATCGATGTTCCCTACTGACCAAAAGCAGATTGGGGGTTTAGCGGAGATAAATCTCAACACTGGTCCAGCTGGGACTCGAACTGAGAACTGCAAATTACAAGCTTAGTCCACTACTGACTGTGCCAACTCCAGTTCCCAAAGGTCAGGAGACAGATGGAAGCCTCCCGTCAAGGTCATCCAAAGTGTTTTTTAACATGCCCAGCGTATGGACTCTACTGCAGAGGGTGGCACGGTTGACTGAGTGAGTAAGTGTAAGCGGATAAGGCTAACTCTAACTATGATGCAGACGTAGCTGTTGTTGTTTTACCTTTGAGCGGCACTTTTTTGCACACCATGGGCTAAATGGCTAGGCCACAAGGACCGGATGGTTCAGAGAAGGTTGGGGGAGGGGACCCACTGAAACAGCTGTTGGGAAACAGATGGCAACCTCCCGTCAAGGCCATCCAGCGTGTTCTTTAACGTGCACAGGGTATGGCTCTCCCGCACACGGGACCACGGCTTAACGTACCATCCAACGGGCGGCGGTCTTTCCAAGCCCATCGGTGTCCCCTACTGACCATGGGCAGGTTGGGGAGTTTTGCGGAACAGATGTAGTAGAGTCCGAAAATTTGCATCTAGGGTTAATCCATGTAGTAGATCTCGCGAAAAATATCAAATTTGATATCCCATGTGTCCTTCAAGGTCAAATAAAGGTCACGTAAAGGTTAAACCTTTACTAATAAAAAATACCCCCTCAAGCAGCTGCTTGCCATAGAGATGTGAAGGAGTCTGTCAGTATAATACGCCAAAGTAGAAGGTCTATGAGGATGGCAGGATCTCAGCAGAAAGAAAACACAAACGCAGATGCCTTACCCAGGGCTCGAACCAAGGTCGCTTTCATCAGTAGCAAGCACGTTAACCACTCGGTACACTCTAGAAACGAGAATAATGGTGTCTAGGCGAATGTCGAATTGTAAATCTCGAAAACGTTTTGAAATTTTGAATCTGGAGATTCCATAGAGGTGAAAGGTCAAATTTCTTTCTTTAGGCACTAGAGAGGCTAAAAAATTAGCATCTTCGGGCATTTTGGGTCACACATGTCAGGAATGTTACGGAAATTCTGGATCGACTAGGCCTCCGAGGTCAGAAGTCAAGTTTCGTTCTACGTGTGCTACGAACCTGAAAATTGGTGACTGGAATACTTTTATTCCTACATTTTACAAAGCCACTTGAGGTCAGAGATCAAATTCTTACCAGTGCCAGAAAGGTTGAGTTGTTTTGGCTTGTTTTACCTCTGAGCGGCACTTTTTTGCACACCATGGGCTAAATGGCCAGGTCACATGGACCCCGAAGGCTCAGAGAAGGTTGGGGGAGGGGACCCACTGGAACAGTTGTTGGGAGACAGATGGTAGCCTCCCGTCAAGGCCATCCAGCGTGTTCTTTAACGTGCACAGGGTATGGCTTTCCCGCACACGGGGCCACGGCTTAACGTCCCATCCGACGGACGGCGGCCTTTCCAAGCCCATCGGTGTCCCTTACTGACCGTGGGCAGCGCGGGAATTTTGCGGAGATAAATCTCAACGCTGACCCAGCTGGGACTCGAACCTGGGAACTACAGATTACGAGCCTGGCGCGCTACCGACTGAGCCACCCCCGCCCCTGCCAGAAAGGTGAGATTTGGTTTGTAGGGATGTTTAGGATCCTAAGTCTTAGTTAAGAAATTTCAGACCTATTGTCACATTCAAGGTCAAATTGGGGTCGAAATGACGATCTTAGAAATCAATGGACTTCGAAAGCTGAGATTGATTTCTTTCTTCAGATGTAACTTTTTGCTCTCGATCAGGGAAGAACTTTCCATCCTCTTTTTTCTTTAAGAAGAAGGGCAAAGGGAAGTAGCGTAGAGTAGTGGCATTCTCAAAAATTTTTCCCGGTGGGGAAAATATTTTGAAAGAGTATTATTGCTGTTTTTTAGATAATAGACGTGTTTTTGTATGGTTTTTCTTTATTTAGAATATGTTTAATCTCAGCTGTCCCGTGGCCGAGTGGTTAGCGCGCTTAGTTATTGATCTAAGGGACCTAGTTTCGTGGTAGCTATATAGCGAGTCAGGCTCGTAACCTGATTGCGTTGTTACACCTCTGAGCGGCACTTTTTGGCACACAATGGGTTAAATGGCCAGGTCACAAGGACCCCGAGAGCTCAGAGAAGATTGGGCGAGGGAATCCAGTGGACTGGACATCTGTTACTGATGTCATTACCCCAGGAACTGGACATCTGTTACTGATGTCATTACCCCAGTGAACTGAACATCTGTTACTGATGTCACTACCCCAGTGGACTGGACATATATTACTGATGTTACTACCCCAGTGGACTGGACATCTGTTACTGATGCTACTACCCCAGTGGACTGGACATCAGTTACTGATGCTACTACCCCAGTGGACTGGACATCTGCTAAAAGACAAATGGTAGCTCCCGTCAAGGCCATTCAGCGTATTCTTTAACCTACACAGGTATCGCTCTCCCGCACACGGAGCCACGGCTTAACATCCCATCCGATGGACGTCGGCATTTCCTAACCCATCGGTCTCCCCTACTGACCGAGGGCAGAGCAGAGGTTTTTCGGAGATAAACCTCAACGCTGGCTCAGGTTGGACTGGAACCTGGGAACTGCAGATTATGAGTCTGGCACGCTATCGACTGAGCCATCCCCGCCCCTCGTAAACTGGTACTTCGGTGTTTCATGTCCCAATTATCTCTATTTTAAAGTTTATCTCCGCTATAATCTTACTCTGCAGAAATGTTCCCTCTATGGTTATTTTAAGTGGTAATGTAATTGCTCTATCTTTGTCATGTAAAGTAAGTTCATGCTCTGAAAATGCTTATATTTAATTCTATAATAAGATATGTGATAAGAAAATTGCTTTCTACAATAGAAACAACATTAATGAACATAAATATCACGTACGTAGAAAACAATACATATAAACGATAACAAATGAATAAAAATATGCAATTAATGAAAAAGATACGTAATTATAATCTGTACCGTTGAGAACCAACTTTATCAATGAAATTTTCAGCATCAACATTGACAATCTGTGTTACGTTGTTAACCATATATGTCACGTGGTAAACAACAATGTAAAGCAAAACTCTTCGGTTACTTTATAAAATATTTTCTACATGTGAATGATTTAAAACAGATAGAAACGTAAATGATTTTTAAATAAAATAGCATAGGATTATTTTCATTTCTATGCTTCTGAAGGCAAATAATTAAATGCTGATGGTGGAAGATACGAGAAATGTCTGTGTAAAACATTTTTTGTCAAAAGATCTTTATATAATATTCTGGTTTGTCCTGAGTTAAAAGTTACAATTTACCGAAGTATCCAAGTGTTTTTGCTGATATAGAAATAAAATAATTTTGTAAAAATAAATTTGTCAAATGTTACGAAATATATACGAATTATATTTTAATATGTAATTCTAAATACAATTTTGAAAATTCTTTCATGTACCTAATATAAATTATTTAAATTATGTTGATATTCTCCACCCCAGCTACAGATTTCATAATGTATATTTGAATATTCCTTTGTGAAATATAATATAATAAGAAAGGTTGTTGTTGTGGGTTGTTTTACCTCTGAGCGGCACTTTTTTGCGCACCATGGGCTAAATGGCCAGGTCACAAGGACCCCGAAGGCTCAGAGAAGGTTGGGGGAGGGGACCCACTGGAACAGCTGTTGGGAGACAGATGGTAGCCTCCCGTCAAGGCCATCCAGCGTGTTCTTTAACGTACACAGGGTATGGCTCTTCCGCACACGGGGCAACGGCTTAATGTCACATCCGACGGACGGCGGCCTTTCCAAACCCATTGGTGTCCCCTACTGACCGTGGGCAGGGCGGGGAATTTTGCGGAGATAAATCTCAACGCTGACCCAGCTGGGACTCGAACCTGGGAACTACAGATTACGAGCCTGGCGCGCTACCGACTGAGCTACCCCCGCCCCTAATATAATAAGAAAGAGTCTTGGATCCGATTTTTTTAACAAATTAAAATTGATACAAAATATGCTTTAATTTACCTGTCAGTTTGTGTGCGTAAGATTTCCATTTTAAATTAAAATTAAGCACAACAGCCATATAGTTGAAAGTAGATAGATACTCTTACAAGCACAGTCAATGCTATTTTTTCAGTTTAATTCATGATATTTAATATTGATATAGGTGTTTTTTTAACTCATAATACCTGTATTTACTTTTTTGAACACAACATTGTTTAGTTTTTTACATTAATAACATTACGAGATAATTATTTGAAATGAACTATTTATGAGTTTTATTTAAATTTCTTTACATAGCAATTTTTAAATTATTGTTTTTTATGGGAATAGGCAATAACGGCATTATTAGCATAACACAGTAAATCACCATTGAAGTCAATTGAAAAAAAAATTAATAGTGATTAAAAACAGGATTGGACTCAGTACAGTTCCTTGCGGTATGCCCCTTGTTGGATTGGATTGTTTTACCTCTGAGAGGCACTTTTTTGCACACCATGGGCTAAATGGCCAGGGCCACAAGGACCCCGAAGGCTCAGAGAAGGTTGGGGGAGGGGACCCACTGGAACAGCTGTTGGGAGACAGATGGTAGCCTCCCGTCAAGGTCATCCAGCATGTTCTTTAACGTGCACAGGGTATGGCTCTCCCGCACACGGGGCCACGGCTTAACGTCCAATCCGACGGACGGCGACCTTTTCAAGCCCATCGGTGTCCCCTACTGACTGTGGGCAAGGCGGGGAAATTTTGCGGAGATAAATCTCAACGCTGCCCCAGCTGGGACTCGAACCTGGGAACTACAGATTACGAGCCTGGCGCGCTACCGACTGAGCCACCCCCGCCCCTATATGCCCCTTGTAACCTCCATAAACTCGCTTTGTTTGTTAGAAATTTGTATTGCTTACCTTCTACTATGGAGGCAGCTTTCAAGACAGTTTTATGCATATCCTCGTATGTCATACGAATGGAGTGTTTTTAAAAGTAAAGAAATATCCACTGTGTCAAATGATTTTATGTCTAGAAAATGTGCTGTAGACTTATCGCTCTGTTATAGCTAATTGAAAATTATATTTTTTAGCATAGCAAAATGTTTTTATTTAAAAAAATTAATTCATCTCTTTTTAATTTTTTTTCTCAATAACTTTTGATAGAACTGGGAGAACAGAAATTGGTTTTATCTCTATATTGTATATATTTTATCTCTATTTGATAAATAGGAAAAATTGTAGCCCTTTTTAAGGCATCATAAAAAATTTTCCCTTATCATGAGATAGTAGTTCGACTTATATTAATTATGTTTAGCAATAATTTTGAACGTTTCTGATGTAATTTCATCATAACCAGCTTGATTTATTATTTTTTAAACCTAATATTCTTTTACTTACCTCTGCTACAATTAAGCAGTAACTTAATTGCTCTATCAAAACTGCATTAACTGAATCAATGCTTAGTTAAGACTGATATTTACCTCCATATACAATTATATATCTTCGAGTGAATTCTCCTTAACGATTGTCCCAGCTGGGTCAGCGTTGAGATTTATCTCCGCAAAATTCCTCGCCCTGCCCACGGTCAGTAGGGGACACCGATGGGCCTTGGAAAGGCCGCCGTCCGTCGGATGGTACGTTAAGCCGTGGCCCCGTGTGCGGGAGAGCCATACCCTGTGCACGTTAAAGAACACGCTGGATGGCCTTGACGGGAGGCTACCATCTGTCTCCCAACAGCTGTTCCAGTGGGTCCCCTCCCCAAACCTTCTCTGAGCCTACGGGGTCCATGTGACCCTGCCATTTAGCCCATGGTGTGCAAAAAAGTGCCACTCAGAGGTAAAACAACCCAAATCCTTAACGATTAACTTCATAAATAGCATAATTCATAATCAACTTAAAAGGTAGCGTAATTGTTTTAACATAGCTAAATGAATCCATGTTTAGTTATGAAAAACGTATTTATCTCCATATACAGTTAAATGTCGTCGTGAGAATTACTTTACATGATTACCTTGAGAGCAACATAACTCATAATTAACTTCACAAGCAGCATAATTTCTCTAACGTAATCACATTGTATCCATATTTAGTTATGAAATTCATATTTATTTCCATATATATTAAACTGCGTATAATATATAGAATTATATTAATCAACACAAAATGTACAATGCATTAATCTACATAAAATGTACACTACATTAATTAATATATAATATGAAGTTAATATACAATACTTTACAAAACGGACACCGATGGGCTTGGAAAGGCTGCCGTCCGTCGGATGGGACGTTAAACCGTGTCCCCGTGTGTGGGAGAGTCATAACCTGTTCACGTTAAAGAACACACTGTATGGCCTTGACGGAAGGCTACCATCTGTCCCCCAACAGCTGTTCCAGTGGGTCCCCTCCCCCAACCTTCTTTGAGCCTTTGGGGTCCTTGTGACCTGGCCATTTAGCCCATTGTGTGCAAAAAGTGCCGCTCAGAGGTAAAACAAATAACCAACCAACTTTACAAAACGTTTATTAATATTTATACACTATATGAATGGAAAGTCATATTTTTTTATGGATGAATGTGACTGAAGATAAATTAAAGATCTCACACAAATGTTTCTAATTCTCAATTTCAACAATATTCTTTTTACATTTGTAGAGTTATTAAGATGAAAATACTTAACAGCAAACACTCGCACCTAAACGCTTTCAAAATTAATTGAAAAGGTCATTACATAAACTTCTAAATTTGTATTTATTTTAGTAAATTGTCTGTTGTAACAACTACAATTTGTTTTTAGAGGCTTTTGAAGTAAATTGTGATCATTGGCGCTGCTTTTAAATTCTTCAGACTCCATAACTGTTTAAATATCAGACGAATATTGTTGAAAATCGAGAATTAGGAAGATCCAAGTGAGATCTTCAGTATATCTTCAATATTTTTCTCCATTAAAAGGCGGGGCGGGAGTTCTCAGTGGTAGCTGTAGTTCCCAGGTTCGAGTCCCAGCTCGGCCAGCGTTGAGATTTATCTCCATAAAACTCCCTACCCTACCCACAGTCAGTAGGGGACACCGATGGACTTGAAAGGCAGCCGTCCGTCGGATGGACGTTAAGCCGTGGCTTAACGGCCCATCTGGCGGTCATATCCTGCGGGAGAGTCATACCTTGTGCAGGTTAAAAACACGCTGGATGGCCTTGACGGGGGCTACCATCTGTCTCCCAACAGCTATTTCAGTTGGTTCCCTTCTTCCAACCTTTTCAGAGCTTTCGGGGTCCTTGTGACCTGGCCATTTAGCCCATTGTGTGCAAAAAAGTGTCGCTCAGAGGTAACCCAACCCAATCCGTAAAAAAACAACTTATTTTCAAATTTAGAGAGCTTTGAATGCGACTTTCACATTCACATAACATGGAAATGTCCGGAAACATTTTGTAATATATTTTATCTTCAGAAAAATTACTTTATATGATGAACTTGGAATATAACATAATTTATACGCAAATGCATAGTCATGGTTTTTGGACGATGGTTTTAAGAATCTTGTTAATTCTTTTATTGACGAACTAACGATTCCTTTAAAATTTCTCCAAAGATTTGACCATAGTGTCCTTGTCTATGAAGGTGGCAAGGGGTTGGCTCAGTCGGGAGCGCGCCAGGCGAGTAATCTGCAGTGTCCAGTTTCACGTCTCAATTATACCAGCATTGTGATTCAATTCCTCTAATTCTCTACCTTGCCCTTAATCAGTAGGGGACACTGATGGTCTTGGAAACGCCGCCGTACGTTGGATGGGACGTAAAGCCGTGGTTCTGTATGCAGAACCACGTTGAAGTTAAGAATTAGAAAGATTTGTGTGAGATCTTTAATTTATCTTCAGTCACATTTATCCATAAAAAAATATGACTTTCCATTCTATTCTTTTCCACATCCATTCTTTTCCAAGGTATGACTCTCCCGCAGGATATGACCGCCAGATGGGCCGTTAAGCCACGGCTTAACGTCCATCCGATGGACGGCTGCCTTTCAAGTCCATCGGTGTCCCTTACTGACTGTGGGAAGAGCAGGGATTTTTGCGGAGATAAATCTCAACGCTTGTCGAGCTGGGACTCGAACCTGGGAACTACAGCTACCACTGAGAACCCCCGAGAGACCACTGAGAACACCTTGTGCACCTTAAAAACACGCTGGATAGCATTGACGAAAAACTTCCTAATTTCTCTTAACAGCTTCCCAGTGGGTCTCCTTCTCTTAACTGTCTCTGAGCTCTTGCTGGGGTCCTTGTGATCTGGCCATTTAACCCATTGTGTACAAAATTGTGCCTCTCAGAGGTAAAACAACCCAACCCTTAGCTATGTTACGGTTAATAACTAACTTGAGAGGTAGCATAATTATTCCAACGTTAAGTGCGTTCCTATTTAGTCATGAAAAAGACATAACCTCTACAGAATTACTGTGCTTAAGTTGTGCATTTTCGGAAGAATCACTTTATCTGATTAACTGGAGAAACAACATAATTTATAATTAACTTGAGAGAAAGGATAATGGCTATAACATAGCAATGTTATAGTCCATAATAAGTCATATCATGCTGCATTATTTTATATTATTTCTGCATCAGCGAGTGCACAACACTGAAGATAATCCTTCACTAAGTGATCGGCATTCTTCTCAGCGCTACCCGCGTGTCATTGACGACAAGAAGATTACCACAACACGCTCAGAGTCGCATTTCAAAGCTACCACTTTCCAACGAGAAAAATAAAATTTTATTATCCTCTGAAGGCAAAGGCGCATAAAAGGAGAAAATGTAGAGCCGAAGGAAGACATCTCTAAAGTAACGAAACGCATTATTCGCTCGTGGAAGCGTTCAAACCGGCGGAAGAGCAGGAGGGTCAGAGATGCCATCTCCTCCTCGACAGAGATTGGATGGCACGCCGTTTCAGCTTCGCCCTGCTATCGCCTCTTGCAGTTCCGTTCAGCATCCTCTGTCGTCATTAGCTCCTTTACTGCTCGAGGTAGTGTTAAAGCCTGCTTCCTGTGACCTCGGTGAATAATAGTTGCGGATAGCAACAACTGGTTTGAAGAAAAAAGTCGATTTGGTATCCGTGATGTAGCAACCGCGAGCAGGAGAAGGATGGAAAGAACACCTTTGGAAGAAATGATTGGATGGGTGATATATGAGGGGGAAAATGGGGAAGGTTGGGTGAGTTATGCTCGATCAGCAGAGAATTGACTAGAGGATGGATGGATGAGGCAGAGGATGACTTGGAGGCTGAAGATGATCGAGATGAGGCAAAAGGGGAAAAAAGTTTGTTGGAATTTCTTGCGCGTTAAATCAGCTGAGACTGGATATGTTAAAGATAAGTTGACTGGAATGATTTGGCGACTTCGCATCAATCGTATTTTAGAAACAAGTCTCTGATTTTTTTTTTTTCCTGCAACTTTTTTTCTGAGTCAGAGCAAAGATCTGATTAAATACTTCTGTCAATATCAAGAAAATTTCAAAGAACAATGTGTTCTTCAAAATGAAGTTTTTTATGGTAAATATTTCGGGGAGAAATATTCTTGGTTATATATTGTATATACAGTAGCGTTTCATTTTCGATAGTAGCCCTAAACATTCGACAAGATCAGGATTGAATTCAGTGAATTTTGAGAATATTAATCACCTACCTATTGATATATAATGAGTTTCAAATCTGTGGGATATCAAATTAAACATAACGTGACTGCAAATTATACATTCTTTCCAAAACTCCCCGCCCTGCTGTCTGTAGAGGACATCGATGGGCTTGTAAAGGTCGCCGTCCTTCAGATGAAACGTTTAGCCGTGGGTCCGTGTGTGGAAGAGCCATACCCTACGCACCTTAAAGAATACAGTGCACGGCCTTGACTGGAGAATACCATCTGTTTCCTAACAGCTGTCCAGTGGTCTCCTTCCCCAAATGGGGGCGGGGGTGGCTCAGTCGGTAGCGCACCAGGCTCGTAATCTGTAGTTCCCAGGTTCGAGTCCCAGCTGGGTCAGCGTTGAGATTTATCTCCGCAAAATTCCCCGCCCTGCCCACGGTCAGTAGGGGACACCGATGAGCTTGGAAAGGCCGCCGTCCGTCGGATGGGACGTTAAGCCGTGGCCCCGTGTGTGGGAGAGCCATACCCTGTGCACGTTAAAGAACACGCTGGATGGCCTTGACGGGAGGCTACCATCTGTCTCCCAACAGCTGTTCCAGTGGGTCCCCTCCCCCAACCTTCTCTGAGCCTTCGGGGTCCATGTGACCTGGCCATTTAGCGCATGGTGTGCAAAAAAGTGCCGCTCAGAGGTAAAACAACCCAACCCTTCCCCAAACTTTCTCTGGGTTCTCGGGATCCTTGTGACTTGGCCATTTAGCCATTTGTGGGCAAAAAAAGTGCCTCTCAGAGGTAAAACAACACTGTTACTTGCTGAGTTGTTTCTCTTATTCTGGCTTTCAAATGATTCAGGTCTCGAATTTTGTCCATGTAAACAGAATTCTTTACAAATCCCCATAATAGAATCATATAAATAGTGAAACTGTTGTATTATATTTCCTCAGATAAAGGGATGGGGATGACTCAGTCGGAAGCGCGCAAGGCTTGTAATATATAGTTCCCAGTTTCGAGTCCCACTTGGGTCACAGTTGATATTTGTCTCCGCAAACTTTCCCGCTATGCCCTCTGTCAGAAAAGGGACATAGATTCGAAAGGTAGATATCTGTCGGATAGGACGTTAAGCCGTGGCACCGTGTGCGGGAGAGCGTACCTTTGCACGTTAAGGAAAAAGCTGGATGACCTTGACCGAGGCTACCATCTGTCTCGTAACAGCTGTCCAATGGGTCCACTTTCCCCAGCCTTTTCTGAACCTCGGGGTACTTGTGACCTGGCCATTTAGCCCATTGTGTGCAAGAAAATTGCCTCTCAGAGGTAAAACAACCCAACCTTGTAACTAGGCCATTCAGTCAAAAAGGTCCCTCAGAGGTAAAACAGCCCAACTTTCTAAATAGGCCACGCAGTCAAAAATATCCCTCAGAGGTAAACAGCCGAACTTTGTAAATAGGCCACGCAGTCAAAAAGATCCCTCAGAGGTAAACAGCCCAATTCTGTAACTAGGCCATGCAGTCAAAAAGGTTCCTCAGAGGTAAAACAACCCAACCTTGTAACTAGGCCATGCAGTCAAAAAGGTTCCTCAGAGGTAAAACAACCCAACCTTGTAACTAGGCCATGCAGTCAAAAGGATCCCTCAGAAGTAAAACAACCCAACCTTGTAACTAGGCCATGCAGTCAAAAAGGTTCCTCAGAGGTAAAACAACCCAACCTTGTAAATACGTCACGCAGTCAAAAAGATCCCTCAGAGGTAAAACAACCCAACCTTGTAACTAGGTCATTCAACCCCCCCCCCCCCCCCAAAAAAAAAAAGTCCTTCAGAGGTAAAACAACCCAAAGGTTAGAGGCCTGTACTGAAATGATGCACAGCAAAAACACATTTTCGCTTTAAGGAAAAGCTAAAAATATTCCTGGTCGAAACTTACAAAGCAGATTTATTTTGTACGATTCCAATACTTTTCCCATAATCCCTATAAGAAAATAAAAACTAATTAAACCTACTTTTACGCCGGTTCAATAAGTACTGAAAGGGATAACACGTTGCAAAAAAAAGCAAATTTTTTTCAATATTATGTTCTTTGCAACACCATCCGGTTAACCTGACTGCAATTCTTTACATTATTGTTTCCATAATTGGATCTTTTTTCGGAAAAGAAAAAGTTCAATATTAATTTGATCGGCCAAATTCAGTGACTTGTTCGACCTACTACCATTAACGTTCTTCCTGCATGAGGGCATATGAGTGAGTTGTGGGTTGTTTTACTTCTGAGCGGCACTTTTTTGCACACCATGGGCTAAATGGCCAGGTCACATGGACCCCGAAGGCTCAGAGAAGGTTGGGGAAAGGGACCCACTGGAACAGCTGTTGGGAGACAGATGTTAGCCTCCCGTCAAGGCCATCCAGCGTGTTTTTTAACGTGGGGTTGTTCTACCTCTGAGCGGCACTTTTTTGCACACCATGGGCTAAATGGCCAGGTCACATGAACCCCGAAGGCTCAGAGAAGGTTGGGGGAGGGGATCCACTGCAACAGCTGTTGGGAGACAGATGGTAGTCTCCCGTCAAGGCCATCCAGCGTGTTCTTTAACGTGCACAGGGTATGGCTCTCCCTCACACGGGGCCACGGCTTAACGTCCCATCCGACGGACGGCGGCCTTTGCAAGCCTATCGGTGTCCCCTACTGACCGTGGGCAGGGCGGGGAATTTTGCGGAAATAAATCTCAACGCTGACTCAGCTGGGACTCGAACCTGGGAACTACAGATTACGAGCCTGGCGCGCTACCGACTGAGCCACCCCGCCCCAATATGAGTCGAGAAATGAACTTTACATCTATGTGAATCGAGGAAGAATGAATAATGTTACCCAAGAAACAAGATAAACATTAAATTCCTTGAAAGGAACTCATTAAAGCAAACCAGAAATAAATTACCTTGTGAAATAGAATAGAAAACAAAAATTCACAAAAGAAAGGTCAATTCCATTCTGGGAAATGATCCCTCCAAAAAATGAGTAAAAAATAAAACGCAAATGCAGAGAAAATATTCGGAGAGACGTGTTTCCGATAAAAAGGATTGTGAACTAAATAATCGAGTTGAAAAAAAAAGAAAAGAACTCAGTAAGAGTCAAGTAATAAGAAGCCGACAAAATATTTCTGTTAAAACGTATCCGAAGTTGTGGGTAGCTAGTGAATAGCTACAATGTTGATTACCATCGTACAAACAAGAGAGGCTTATCCACACACAAGAGATAGAGACAACTGCAGCTTTTCGAAAAGACATTTTTCCTAATCATCGCAGACAACCGGTGGATGAGAGAGCACAGAGAGAGAGATTTTCTAGCGCGAAAAGCTTCACATTATTTCGATTCCTGATGGAGCTCCAACAACGGAGGAGCGAGAAGAAGAAAAAAAAGATGCGACTCTTTTCCGTCGAGACGAGATTGGATAGGAAGTTCGTCGTCATTTCATCTTTTCTTCTGATCAACTCACCATGGTTTCTCTCGCCGTCTTTTGTTCGCCGTCATTAGCTCTTTTACGACTGGGGGGGATGGCGGCATTAAAGGAAACTGCATCTGACCTTCTGGGATAATAGTTGCTGGAGATAAATGTTGGAACTGGAAGCTGGTCACCGCGTTGTTGTCGTTAAGGCTGCGACAACTGCACTTGCAAGGATTGACGAAGGGAAAGAGAAACTGGGTGGGATGCGCAAACTCTTAGCTCGCCATAATGAAGAGAAAAGGAAGAGTAGAATAGATAGAAAAGACGCACGTATGCACGTAGAGGACAGTCATATGCTAATATCGACCATCCGCAAGTTTTGTTCTTCTGCAGGACGCCCCGTTGTCTATGTCATTATACCGTGCGAGAGGCGAATTCGTTTTCTCATTAAAGAGGCAGATAAGTTGGATCTTTTCTTCCAGAGTGTGCCATTGTATCGAGTGATTAACGAGGAGCCGTAAGATGTTGCGAGATAAGTCAGAAGTGTAGGCAGAGGTATAACCAGTTATTGTCATAAAGGAGTGGTCGATAATTCGACTGCAGTAGGATAGAAGCAAAGAAAAGTTTAATGGCTTTATAAACAAGTCCTTTGACTAATGAGACCTTTCGAAAGTCCTTCACCTTACGTCTCTGTAATTAAAAGCAATACATTATTGCTTTCACTTATTAAATGTACTCAGACTCAAATTTGCAGTTTGAGATGCAAGGTTGGGTTGTTTTACCTCTGAGCGGCACTTTTTTGCACACCATGGGCTAAATGGCCAGGTCACATGGAACCCGAAGGCTCAGAGAAGCTTGGGGGAGGGGACCCACTGGAACAGCTGTTGGGAGACAGATTGTAGCCTCCCGTCAAGGCCATCCAGCGTGTTCTTTAACGTGCACAGGGTATGGCTCTCCCTCACACGGGGCCACGGCTTAACGTCCCATCCGACGAACCGTGGCCTTTCCAAGCCCATCGGTGTCCCCTACTGACCGTGGACAGGGCTGGGAATTTTGCGGAGATAAATCTCAACGCTGACCCAGCTGGAAACTCGAACCTGGGAACTACAGATTACGAGCCTGGCGCGCTACCGACTGAGCCACCCCCGCCCATTGGACAGAGGACATGGAGTTTAGTGATTATAACAAAAGTTAAAGTGAGGCTCACAGATCTGACATTGTTCTTTTAATAGACAGGTTTCAATAGTAGGTTTTTTTTAGTGACACCATTAATAGAAATGTGATTAAATAAATGCTTTAAAAAATGTTTTGCCTGTTGTACGAAAAATATTGACTATGAATCAACAAGTGGTTCTCAACCTTTTATGCTTCACGTACCCCCTGGAAATGTGTATGTAACTGGCGTACCCCTTGTATAGATAGATAAATCTATAGTTATACTATAACAATGGGAATAAAATAAAACATATATATCAGTGGTTCTCAACCTTTTATACTTCACGTACCCCCTGGAAATGTGTATGTAACTGGCGTACCCCTTGTATAGATAGATAAATCTATAGTTATACCATAACAATGGGAATAAAATAAAACATATATATCAGTGGTTCTCAACCTTTTATGCTTCACGTACCCCCTGGAAATGTGTATGTAACTGGCGTACCCCTTGTATAGATAGATAAATCTATAGTTATACTATAACAATGGGAATAAAATAAAACATATATATCAGTGGTTCTCAACCTTTTATGCTTCACGTACCCCCTGGAAATGTGTATGTAACTGGCGTACCCCTTGTATAGATAGATAAATCTAAAGTTATACCATAACAATGGGAATAAAATAAAACATATATATATACACACATTAAATTTTGTATTCATAAATTACATATATTGATAAACACAAAAAATAACATAAACAATTTAAGAAATATGATGTTCGTGTTGTTTTCTGCTGAGGTCCTGCCATCCTCTCAGCTCTTCTACTGTGACATACAAACTGACAGGCTCCTGTCAGACCTCTGTGGCAAGCAGCTGCTTGAGTGGGTATTTATTTATTATTATTTATAAAATTATAAACATTTTACTGGGTAATCAGTGAAATGGACATGTTACTAGATCTAGCGACTTTTGAGCTCTCATGGCGTAGCCCAAAAATTCCCAAAGGGGTATGCCTACCCAATGTTGAGAATCCCTACATTAGACAGTTGTTAGAAGGTGATAGAAGCTTTCTTTCAAGGCTATTCAGTGTGTTCTTTAGCGTGCACAGAGTATAGCTCTCCTGCACACCGGACCACGGTGAAGGCCAACTTGAAACACGAGGCCTGAACAGCCATTGAACAAAAGGAGGGATGAAAGAAAGGAACAATAATTGACACTCGCCGAGTTACCTGTTGACTTTTTAAACGTCTATAGATCAATAAATTTTGTAGAAAATTTTTTTGTCGACATACGGGTTTCGAACCCTCATCTGTCCAGTTGTTGGGTTGGGTTGTTTTACCTCTGAGCGGCACTTATTTGCACACCATGGGCTAAATGGCCAGGTCACATGGACCCCGGAGGCTCAGAGAAGGTTGGGGGAGGGGACCCACTGGAACAGCTGTTGGGAGACAGATTGTAGCCTCCCGTCAAGGCCATCCAGCGTGTTCTTTAACGTGCACAGGGTATGGCTCTCCCTCACACGGGGCCACGGCTTGACGTCCCATCCGACGGACGGCGGCCTTTCCATGTCCATCGGTGTCCCCCACTGACCATGGGCAGGGCGGGGAATTTTGCGGAGATAAATCTCAACGCTGACCCAGCTGGGACTTGAACCTGGGAACTACAGATTACGAGCCTGGCGCGCTACAGACTGAGCCACCCCGTATCTAAACCAAGGCATAATTAAAACTCCAATCTGGGAATATAGATTAAGAGCTTGGCCTTACTCCTAATCATCTCATTTTAGGGATTTCAAGTCGTTTTTTCACCATAGTCTTAAACCAGTATTTCCCATAGTTGGTTCCTTAAATAAAATGAGAAAATAGTTTTTCGAGTAACTAAGATACAAATGGCGAGCCGAATAATTCCGGTTGAGAACCGATATATATGTTTTATTTTATTCCCATTGTTATAGTATAACTAGAGATTTATCTATCTATACAAGGGGTACGCCAGTTACATACACATTTCCAGGGGGTACGTGAAGCATAAAAGTTTGAGAACCACTGATATATATGTTTTATTTTATTCCCAATGTTATACTATAACTATAGATTTATCTATCTATAAAAGGGGTACGCCAATTACATACACATTTCCAAGGGGTACGTGAAGCATAAAAGGTTGAGAACCACTGATATATATGTTTTATTTTAATCCCATTGTTATAGTATAACTATAGATTTATCTATCTATACAAGGGGTACGCCAGTTACATACACATTTCCAGGGGGTACGTGAAGCATAAAAGGTTGAGAACCACTGATATATATGCTTTATTTTATTCCCATTGTTATAGTATAACTATAGATTTATCTATCTATACAAGGGGTACGCCAGTTACATACACATTTCCAGGGGATACGTGAAGCATAAAAGTTTGAGAACCACTGATATATATGTTTTATTTTATTCCCATTGTTATAGTATAACTATAGATTTATCTATCTATACAAGGGGTACGCCACTTACATACACATTTCCAAGGGGTACGTGAAGCATAAAAGGTTGAGAACCACTGATATATATGTTTTATTTTAATCCCATTGTTATAGTATAACTATAGATTTATCTATCTATACAAGGGGTACGCCAGTTACATACACATTTCCAGGGGGTACGTGAAGCATAAAAGGTTGAGAACCACTGATATATATGTTTTATTTTATTCCCATTGTTATAGTATAACTATAGATTTATCTATCTATACAAGGGGTACGCCAGTTACATACACATTTCCAGGGGGTACGTGAAGCATAAAAGTTTGAGAACCACTGATATATATGTTTTATTTTATTCCCATTGTTATAGTATAACTATAGATTTATCTATCTATACAAGGGGTACGCCACTTACATACACATTTCCAAGGGGTACGTGAAGCATAAAAGGTTGAGAACCACTGATATATATGTTTTATTTTAATCCCATTGTTATAGTATAACTATAGATTTATCTATCTATACAAGGGGTACGCCAGTTACATACACATTTCCAAGGGGTACGTGAAGCATAAAAGGTTGAGAACCACTGATATATATGTTTTATTTTATTCCCATTGTTATAGTATAACTATAGATTTATCTATCTATACAAGGGGTACGCCAGTTACATACACATTTCCAGGGGGTACGTGAAGCATAAAAGTTTGAGAACCACTGATATATATGTTTTATTTTATTCCCATTGTTATAGTATAACTATAGATTTATCTATCTATACAAGGGGTACGCCACTTACATACACATTTCCAAGGGGTACGTGAAGCATAAAAGGTTGAGAACCACTGATATATATGTTTTATTTTAATCCCATTGTTATAGTATAACTATAGATTTATCTATCTATACAAGGGGTACGCCACTTACATACACATTTCCAAGGGGTACGTGAAGCATAAAAGGTTGAGAACCGCTGCTCTAGTGGATTTTGGCGCACTACTGGCTCAGTCAGTAGTGCGCCAAACTCGTAATCTGCAGTTCCCAGGTTCGAGTCTCAGCAAGGTCAGCACTGAGATTTATCTCCCCAAAATTTCCCGCCCTGCCCACGGTCAGTAGGGGACATCGATGGGCTTGGAAAGGCCGCCGTCCATCAGATGGGACGTTAAGCCGTGACCCGTGTCGGTATAGCCATACTCTGTGCACGTTAAAGAAGCCTTGACGGGAGGCTACCATCTGTCTCCCAACAGCTGTACCAGTGGGTTCCTTAGTACAACCTTCTCTGAGCCTTCGGGATCCTTGTGACTTTGCCATTTAGCCAATTGTGTGCAAAAAATAAAAAAGTACCGCTCAGAGGTAAAACAACCAACCAACGAAGTGGATCCCCTTTTCCCAACCTTCTCTGAGCCCATGGGGTTCTTCTTACCTGACCATTTAGCCCATTGTGTTTAAAAAATGTGCCATTCAGAAGTAAAATAACCTAGAAAAAACTCGCCTCAGTATCGCGGCTATGGGCTCTGCTAGTTCTCTACCAAACTTTGATCAAGAAAAATTCTGTTCTTCCTCTCTCTTTTGGGCGGGGGTGGCTCAGTCGGTAGCGCGCCAGGCTCGTAATCTGTAGTTCCCAGGTTCGAGTCCCAGTTGGGTCAGCGTTGAGATTTATCTCCGCAAAATTCCCCGCCCTGCCCACGGTCAGTAGGGGACACCGATGGGCTTGGAAGGGCCGCCGTCCGTCGGATGGGACGTTAAGCCGTGGCCCTGTGTGCGGGAGAGCCATACCCTGTGCACGTTAAAAACATGCTGAATGGCCTTGACGGGAGGCTACCATCTGTCTCCCAACAGCTGTTCCAGTGGGTCCCCTTCCCCAACCTTCTCTGAGCCTTCAGGATCCATGTGACCTGGCCATTTAGCCCATGGTGTGAAAAAAAGTGCCGCTCAGAGATAAACAACCCAACCCTCTCTCTTTGTTTATATTGTCTAACTTGCATTGTAGAATCTATCTCTTAATTCAGGTCACAGAATGCTTTCCCGGGGTTAGCCATCTCCCTGTAATACCATAAGAAACCGTAAAAAAAATCCAGCAATAATAGCGAAGATATGTACGAAAAACAAAAAAAGAATAAATCCCAACAGACATCCTTGGCAAGCGTCCGCCAGAGGTCACGTGACCAGAGTGATACTGACAAGCGTGGTGATGATTGATGGCTGACCCCGGACTCCCCGGGTGTTGCCACCGTTAAGAACTTGATAGTTCGCCTATAAAACCGCCGTCGTAAGAGGCAGAGGCGAAAAAGAAAAATCCAACGGCGAACAGCACACCATACGCATTAAGCGACGCCTATAATGCACCCGGACATCGTTGACGAGGGCAGTGAAATAATTACGGCTATAACATGTCGTCCGAGTGCAACTCAAGATGGCGTCGACTTCGTGTGACCGTAAAAGGGCATTACTGACTCGTATCATTTAAGCAGAATTCTCTCTCTCTAGCCCTTTTCTTTTATTCTTCAGGCCTCATTCGATGTTTGTCCGTTTCTCTAACTTCTAATGCGCCCATCGCTGTTGCCGTTTTATCGAGGGAAGTTTGGAGGTGATTTGGGGGAAGTGATCTCATTTCCTAATGATGCTCCTCTTCTTTTTTGCTGGAGGAAAGAGGACGAAACGGAAATAAATCAAATAGACATGGCGTCAAATGTTAGATGTTGGTTTTGTTCTATTCCGCTTTTGATTTAATAATCAAATTTTTATTATTTCATCACAATAGAGGGTTATTATAAAAGAGCTAACAGATGAAGCCCTGTGAAAGGGGGGGGGGGGCGGGGGGGGCTCAGTCGGTAGCGCGCCAGGCTCGTAATCTGTAGTTCCCAGGTTCGAGTACCAGCTGGGTCAGCGTTGAGATTTATCTTCGGAAAATTCCCCGCCCTGCCCACGGACAGTAGGGGACACCGATGAGCTTGAAAAAGCCGCCGTCCGTCGGATGGACG
Source organism: Ryuthela nishihirai (assembly GCA_038380435.1). Taxonomy (NCBI): domain Eukaryota; kingdom Metazoa; phylum Arthropoda; class Arachnida; order Araneae; family Heptathelidae; genus Ryuthela; species Ryuthela nishihirai. The sequence goes on along the minus strand of JAWZYU010000006.1, from coordinate 19,042,025 downwards.
TTAAGCCGTGGCCCGTGTGTGGGAGAGTCATACCCTGTGCACGTTAAAGAACACGCTGGATGGCCTTGACGGGAGGCTACCATCTGTCTCCCAACAGCTGTTCCAGTGGGTCCCCTTCCCCAACCTTCTCTGATTCTACGGGGTCCATGTGACCTGGCCATTTAGCCCATGGTGTGCAAAAAAGTGCCGCTCAGAGGTTAAACAACCCAACCTGTGAAAGGGGCAATGATTTCAGACCCTGTCACATTACAATGTTCATTACATTTTAGAATTTGTTTTAACACAGGATGAGGTGTCTATGGTCTTGCAAACTTTGTAAAGTTTAGAGCAATCTTTAGTATATGGGGGCGGGAGTGGCGCAGTCGGTAGCGTGTCAGGCTCCTAATCGAGTCCCAGCTGGGTCAGCGTTGAGATTTATCTCCGCAAAACTCCCCGCCCTGCCCACGGTCAGTAGGGGACACCGATAGGTTTGGAAAGACCGCCGTCCGTCGGATGGGACGTTAGGTCGTGGTTCCGTGTGCGGGAGATCCATACCCTGTGCTCGTTAAAGAACACGCTGGATGGCTTTGACGGGAAACTACCATCTGTCCCCCAACAGCTGTTCCAGTGGGTCCCCTCCCCCAACCTTCTCTGATCCTTTGGGGTCCATGTAACCTGGCCATTTAGCCCATGGTGTGCAAAAAAGTGCTGCTCAGAGGTAAAACGACCATCCAACCAACAATCTTTAGTATACAGGAATGGACTGGAATTCGGTGCCACTTTTGGATGTAATAGAAACTTCCTAAAATAGCATTGAAAATAACTGTGCCTGATACGCAACAAAAACTGTTTTGCAATATTTCATAGTAAACCACAAAAGCTACTTCGATTCATTTAGAAGTAAACCACAAAATCTATTTTGATACATTTTACAGTAAACCACAAAAATTGTTTTGCAGCATTTCACAGTAAACTACAAAATCTGTAAAAAAAAATTGGTTTTGCCATGAGTGGGATTCGAACCCACGTCTCCAGGTAACATGCCTGTTATGCTACCATTACACCACCAATGGCTAACCTTTTCTTAACTGTTATGCTACCATTACACGATCAATAGCTAACCTTTTCTCAGCTGTTATGCTACCATTACACCACCAATGGCTAACCTTTTCTCAGCTGTTATGCTACCATTACACCACCAATGGCTAACCTTTTCTCAGCTTGTGTGACGTTATAAACTTTCCAGATATTTTTTATTTGATTCGCACAGTGGCGACATCTATCCGGGAAGTTCACAACTCTGTTGCCTCATTACAGATGGAATTAATATTTGTCACTCACGCTCCTGGCGTTAAATCAACTTCCCGAATAGATGGCGCCACTGTGCGAATCAAATAAGAAAACCGGAAGTTTATAACGTCACACAAGCTGAGAAAAGATTAGCCTTCTGTGGTGTAGTGGTAGCATAAAAGGCATGTTTCCTGGAGACGTAGGTTCGAATCCCACTCATGGCAAAACCAATTTTTCTCAGCTTATTATTTCATGAGTTCCATGTCTACAGGACATATCCTGTGATTATTTACTGCAAAATCTGTTTTTGCAACATTTTACATTAAACCACATGAACTGTTTGACACATTTCCCAAGCTTTATTCAGTTGATGTGTTCATCATGACAAGGTATTTATAAATTAGATTTCCCAAGTATAAATGAAAAAATGTCTTGAGCTGAGTCGGATCCCAAATCGCTATCATCTGATGACATACCAGGTGCTCTGACCGCTTAGCTACCAATTGCTTATCAAGATCTGATCTATTGGTGGCTTTAAACTTCTTACCTAGAAGGGGCGGGGGTGGCTCAGTCGGTAGCGCGCCAGGCTCGTAACCTGTAGTTCCCAGGTTCGAGTCCCAGCTGGATCAGCGTTGAGATTTATATCCGCAAAATTCCCGCCCTGCCCACGGTCAGTAGGGGACACCGATGGGCTTGGAAAGGCCACCGTCCGTCGGATGGGACGTTAAGCCGTGGCCCCGTGTGCGGGAGAGCCGTACCCTGTGCACGTTAAAGAACACGCTGGATGGCCTTGACGGAAGGCTACCATCTGTCTCCCAACAGCTGTTCCAGTGGGTCCCCTTCCCCAACCTTCTCTGAGCCTTCGGGGTCCATGTGACCTGGCCATTTAGCCCATGGTGTGCAAAAAAGTGCCGCTCAGAGGTAAAACAACCCAACCCAACTCTTACCTAGAAATTATTTTCACTGCAAATGTAGATTCCCAGGCAATATATATACCACTGATATGGTATATATGATTTTTAAGTCAATCGCACTTTATCGAGCTTAGGGATATGATTAACAACAGGCAAAGACAGGTAAGCACTTGTAGGAATCAGAATCTTAAGCATAAAGGGAAAATTGTCTTCAGAAGATTAAAGACAATTTTAACCTCTATTACAAAACAAATTTCTGTTCTCAAGGAAATCGACGATTACATAGCTTGTCTGCGGATTATTTTTTTTTCAAATTCAAATTTATTTTTAATAAGTATTATCTATAATTATTTTACATAAAAAATCCCACTAAGCCGAAGCTTATCAGCAGGAATGTACATATATGGTTTTACAGATATGATCTAGATTACATCAGTAGTACATAAAAAAGAAGGAGATTAAAAAAGAATAAATGAAAACGTAAAACCGACAAAATGATGAAAGTTTCCAAATAAAAACATCACTTTTTCATTAACCACTGAAATAATTTTTCTTTCACATTACAATTTTTTTTTAAGTTAACTATTTCTCTGGGAAGCAAGTTAAATAGGTAGGGAATTTGATATTCTTTGGAATTTCGTCCGTAATTATTATAAAATTTTGGTTGTTTCAAAAAACCCATAGCCTTTTTTCTAGTAAACTTATTGTGGCAAATATTTTGTTTATAGGTATCAAAGAAGTTATTGATAACAGAAACAAACACATATAAACTTTCAATGGGTAAAATTTTGAACAAACTGAATATATCATCTTTCGTTGTAAGGGAATATTTAACTTCTGAATTACACAATTCTTTTAGCAGACTAAATTGTAATCTTTTAATTTTATTTAATTCTGTCTTATAGGCTGTCCCATAAACTGTTATCCCATATCTAATTATAGATTCAAAAAGTACTTTATATACTAAAATAGTTATCTGTGTATCAACAAACATGTTAAGTTTCCTAATTTTAAATGCTACATATCCTAGTCTTGAACACATCCAATCAATATGTTTATTCCATTTCATTTTCGAATTCATTTTCAAGCCTAGGTAAATTATTTCGTTTACTTCTTCTATTTTAGGACAATTGCACATACCAGGGGATAAATCATCCAGCATAGCACAACTTATTCGATGCTTAGTAATTCTTCTATTAAGTGTAGGTTGTTGAGAACCAATACACATAAATTTAGCTTTTTTCTCGTTTACACTCAGTTTGTTAAGAGCAAACCATTTAACTGTTTTATTAAAATCATTTTGTAGATTGCAAATAGCGTATTCTAAAGCAGAGTGGAAGTTGATTAGCACTGTATCATCAGCATAGATATATAATTTACTATCGAAATTAATATTAGCCAAATCATTTATGTATATTTGAAATAGCATAGGGCCGAGAACAGATCCTTATGGAACTCCAAAATTATCTGAAATTTATCGCTAAAATTATCATTTATTTTCAGAACTATTTCTTATGTAATAAGTAGCTTTTAAACCATTCAAAAATATTCCCTCTTATACCAAGTAAATATAATTTCTGTAGCAAGATATCAATGTCAACTGAATCAAATGCTTTATTTAAGTCCATAAATACCGCAACGCATTTTTTCCTATATTTAAATTGATATTTATATTATTAATGAGATCTTCCAAAAGACTTTGCGTTCCCATACCTTTACGGAACCCAAATTGCTGACTTGACAGAAAATTTATTTTATTCAAAAAATTTTGCAAGCGATCTCCAACGTATTTTTCCATTATCTTATCAAAAATTGTTAATAGAGTGATTGGTCTATAATTATTAAAATTCTTTTTTGATCAACTTTTATATACCGGACGAATAATTCCAATTTTCATAGCTATTGGGATTTGCGAATTTTCAAAAATTTTATTTATAAGAATTGTTATTACATGAACAAAATTGCATTTAGTTTCCTTTATGAATTTTGGTTTAATATTGTCAAATCCAGGAGATGTGTTATATTTTAAGTGATCTATAATATTGGCAACATCGAAATCACTAGCTAGTGGAAAATGCATAGAATTCTTATTTATGCAACATGATTCGTAAACCATATCTGATCTAGTATTCATCGTCGCAAATTCTGTTTGTATCTCACTAATAGTTGTTACAAAAAACTTAACAAAACTATTTAGAATTTCTTTTGGAGTGTTATCTCTAATCAAGTGTCTTTCAACATTTTCGTCGATTGACATCCTTCAAAATATCATTAATTAATTCCCACATTCTCGTATTATTTACCTTTATTAATTGCTAATTTATTTGAATAAAATATGCGTTTTTGGTTCCTTATAATGATGTTTACCCTATTTCTTTCCATTTTATATAAGTCATAATTTTGTTTATTATTAACATTATCTTTATATCTTCTCAATAATTTATCTCTATTTTTAATTGCTAAAATAATGTCATCTGTAATCCATTCTTTCCTTATTCTCTTAGTTTTACAATTATTAATTTGTTTACTACAACAAGAATTTTCCCGAATTTCATCAATTTTACTTAATATTTTCTGATATACTAATTCTGTACTCATGTCTTCATCAACGATATCATAATAAATATATAAATATATAAAAATTGCAAATGACACAGTGGTGTCATTTGCAATTTTTGAATAATAAGAGTATCATTATAATTTTTTTTAAAACCTAGGTTTGAATCCTCTTTCAAAAATGTAACATCATTAGAGCTAATAATCTTTTTCAAAATCTTAATTAAGATACCATAATGGTCTGCAAATTTATTTCTATGTTTTACTTTTAACATCAAAACTGCTTGTTTTAACCAAAACATGATCAATTAACGTCCTTGTAAATTTGGTTAATGTTTCGTCCTCTCTAGTAAAATCCTTAACGATTTGTTCTAAACCAAATTCAATTAAAGTATTTAAATACATATCACAACCATATTTATTAGTATTTGCCACATCAATATTAATATCACCAACAATAATTAAATTTTTTATTCCTGCCCTTTTTAATAAATATTCAGAAATTCTTTTAGGAACCAGTTAATATTTTATTGGGTATTTATGTTATTGGGTTATTTTACCACTGAGCGACACTTTTTTTGCACACAATGGTCTAAATGACCAGGTTACAAGGACGCCGGGTGCTGACAATTTTCTCTCTATGCTGAGAGAAGGTTGGGAAAATGGGACCCACTGGACAGGTGTTAGGAGACAGATGGTATCCTTCAGTCAGAGCCATCCAGCATGTTCTTTAACGTGAACAGAGTCATAACGTGAACAGCTCTCCCTCACACGGGACCACGGTTTGGATCCCATCCGATGATACAGCCAATCCAAGCCTATCGGTGTCCCCTACTGACCTTGCAAGGTGGGGGAGTTTTGCTGAGACAAATCTCAACGTGGCGCGCTACCGATTGACCCCCGCCCCCTTTTCTGCATAAATAGAATACAACAGTTTTACCCTTTATACGATTCTGTCAGTTTATAATATGGAAAATTTAATAAATAATAATAAAAATTCGTAGAACTAAAAATTTTTTTGTAAAATCTATCTCTTTACTAACTACTTGACATCAGGCTCTCTACCCAACTCTAAACTTCTGGGGTCCTAGTGACTTTGATTATTTAGCCCGTCATGTGCATTTCACAGGCAAAACAACCCAAATATGCAGAGGGAACAAAGATACTACACAACAGATATTTTTGTTTCGTTCTGTTAGTAAACCAATAATGGAAAAAATGACCCTATTTCCATTGTTTAATTCGTAACATTACCTCACAATTAAGACGACAAAATCTCAAGGGACTTGTTACTGTTCCCCACTCTCCAGATCTCCGTGAATACAATCTCCTTAGTCCTTTACGGTCGATGGGTTCCTACTCAAGATCACTTCAAGACTTCAGATAACAAGATTGCACAAACACATTCTTTAAAATCTATTTAGCTTCTAAGTAAATGCACAGTCATTATTATAATAGCTGTGGGAATTAAATGTAATTCACAAAATGTGGGACTTAGACCCGGCCAATAACAAATGATCCTGACTGTGGCACCAGGCTCCTCAGCAACAACGAAAGCAGAAAACAAAACGCTACGGAAATCCCTCTGCGTCCTTAACTTTATTTAATGACTGAACATCTTCTGTGGTTCTGCATTCTGTGCTTACCAAACTAGTCGCATCACTGCCACTTTTGGCCTATCTGGACCACGTCTCTCAAATAATTCCATCTACTCTATGGTTATGAAGTCATAAAAACCCACATTTAAGTAACTAACCCGAGAAATATGAACTAGGGATACAGGCTCTGGGCTTTTTATCTGATTTCTTGTGTTTTAATAAATTTGTAGAGCAGAAAATTTTCGTAAACGTGTTGCTTCTTTCCAGTAAAAAGTATTACGGGTGTGCTCATGATTTACGATGATGATTTAATCTTCGTGAAGGGAAAGAATTTCGCATTTATTTGGTAAATCTCTTTTATGCTTTCCACTTTTACGTACAGAGTGTGGCAAAAGTCACGAATCGCTTTATCGCGATTTGTTATTGCCTATTTTTTTTTTGCTGTTAACAAGATGTGGCTTAGAAATGTTAATAAAAGCCTGTTTTTATTTCATTTTATGATCTTTTTGGGATCAATTTGTGTAAGTACGAGATACTAGTGGTCTTTATGGCCAGAAGTATGATCTTTATGGCCAGAAGTATGATCTTTATGGCCAGAAGTGAAACAGATTCAGATTTACTCATAAAAAATAATTAGTCAGGATGCTCGGCTGGTCATGCATATGCCTGCGATGACTCTGAAAAAATATCCCCAGATGCACTCATCCAGATGCTCCAGATCACTAGAAGTTGGGTTGGGTTGTTTTACCTCTGAGCGGCACTTTTGTGCACACCATGGGCTAAATGGTCAGGTCACATGGACCCCGAAGGCTCAGAGAAGTTTGGGGAAGGGGACCCACTAAAACAGCTGCTGGGAGACAGATGGTAGCTTCCCGTCAAGGCCATCTAGTATGTTCTTTAACGTGCACAATGTATGGCTCTCCCTCAATCGGGGCCACGGCTTAACGTCCCATCCTACGGACGGCGGCCTTTCCAAGCCCATCGGTGTCCCCTACTGACTGTGGCAGGGCGGGGAGTTTTGCGGAGATAAATCTCAACGCTGACCCAGCTGGGACTCGAACCTGGGAACTACAGATTACGATCCTGACGCGCTACCGATTGAGCCACCCCCGCCCCTATCACTCGAAGAGTGATTTACCTGATAACATAAAGCTCAACATCACAAGTAGAGGAGAGATTTATCAGCTGCCATAGCTCAGCGGTCAGAGCATCTACACGTCATCAAGAGGTCATGGGTTCAGATCCCAACTGCCTCTGGGTCAGGGATGGCTCAATCGGTAGCACGCCAGGCTTGCAATCTACAGTTCTCAGGTTCGAGTCCCAGCTGGGTCACCATTGAGATTTATCTCTGCAAAACTCCCGCCCTGCCCTCGGTCAGTAGAGGACCCCGATTGGTTGGTTCAGTTGGGTCGTTTTACCTCTGAGCGGCACTTTTTTGCACACCATGCGCTAAATGGCCAGGTCACATGGACCCCGAAGGCTCAGAGAAGGTTGGGGAGGAGACCCACTGGAACAGCTGTTGGAAGACAGATGGTAGCCTCCCGTCAAGGCCATCCAGCGTATTCTTTAATGTGCATAGGGTATGGCTCTCCCGCACAAGGGACAACTGCTTAACGTCCCATGCGACGGACGGCGGTCTTCCCAAGCCCATCGGTGTCCCCTACTGACCGTGGGCAGGGAGGGGAATTTTGCGGAAATAAATCTGAATGCTGACCCAACTGGGACTCGAACATGAGAACTACAGATTACGAGTCTGGTGCGTTACCGACTGAGCCACCCCCGCTCCCGGACACCTATGGGCTTCAAATGGCCGCCGTCCGTCGGATGGGACATTAAGCCGTGGCTCCGTGTGCATGAGAGCCATACCCTGTGTACTTTAAAAAACACGCTGGATGGCCTTCACGGAAGACTACCATATCCTAACAGCTGTCCAGTGGGTCGCCTTCATCTAACCTTCTCTGAGACCTTGGGGTCCACGTGATCGGGCCATTTAGCTCATTGCCATCTGAAGTTCCCAGATTCCTGTCTTCATTGATAAGGAAACACAAACACAAACTCTCTTTCATGCTCGGATCAGGTTTCCTCAACTTAGATCACATTCTCTTTTTTCTTAGGTCATATATTCCTTCGTGATAGATCACGCTCACTTGATTTATTTTAAATCTCTTTCAGCTTAGTTCACGCTCCGTTGATCTCAGATTTCTTTCAATTTAGTTTGTATCTTATGTATTTTTATTTACACTCCTTTTCTATTAGATTCAGATTACTTTCTGCCTTATCACATTTTCTCCTTGTTAGCTCACAGTATCATGCTTAGTTCACTATCTCCTTCTGATTAGCTCGCTGTCTTCTTCTGTTTAGCTCGCTCTCTCCTTCTGATTAGCTCGCTGTCTTCTTCTGTTTAGCTCGCTGTCTCCTTTTGATTAGCTCCCTGTCTTCTGTTTAGCTCGCTGTCTCCTTCTGATTAGCTCGCTGTCTTCTTCTGTTTAGCTCGCTGTCTCCTTCTGATTAGCTCGCTGTCTTCTTCTGCTTAGCTCGCTGTCTCCTTCTGATTAGCTCGTAATCTCTATCAGCTAAACTCCAATTCCATTTCTGATCATGAAGTACTTTTTTTTCTGTTTAGTTCACACTCTTCCAGTATTTAGCTCACAGTCTCCATCCACTTTGCTCCCATCCTTCATCTACTTAGCTCACACTCTTCCTACGCTAATTAACTATCTCAATTTGTTCACCACACATTCCTTTTCATTTTGCATTACTAGCGTTCCCAGGATTTTAGAAACCGGAGGAGGAAGGACTTCTAAATTTTGTTTATTTTCATCTCATTGCAAATTGATAAACTATTTATTCACGAAAATAAAATCACACTCTCTCTATAGTTAATTCACACATTCACACTTATATTACACTTTCCCTCTGGTTAATTCGCACACTCACACTTAGATTACACTCTCCCTCTAGTTAATTCACACATTCACACTTAGATTACACTCTCCCTCTAGTTAATTCACACACTCACATTTAGATTACACACTCTCTCTCTAGTTACTTCACACACTCATATTTATATTACACTTTCCTTCTAGTTAATTCGCACACTCACACTTAGATTACACTCTCCCTCTAGTTAATTCACACGCTCACACTTAGATTACACTCTCTGTCTAGTGAATTCGCACACTCACACTTAGATTACACTTTCCCTCTAGTTAATTCGCACACTCACACTTGTATTACACTCTCTCTCTAGTTAATTCGCACACTCACACTTGTATTACACTCTCTCTCTAGTTAATTTACACATTCACACTTAGATTACACTTTCCCTCTGGTTAATTCGCACACTCACACTTAGATTATACTCTCTCTCTAGTTAATTCACACATTCGCACTTAGATTACATTTTCCCTCTAGTTAATTCATGCATTCGCACTTAGATTACATTTTCCCTCTAGTTAATTCATGCATTCGCACTTAGATTACATTTTCCCTCTAGTTAATTCGAACGCTCACACTTAGATTACACACTCTAGTTAATTCACACACTCACACTTAGATTACACTCTCTCGCTAGTTAATTCACACATTCACACTTAGATTACACTTTTCCTCTAGTTAATTCACACCCTCATACTTAGATTACACTTTCCCTCTAGTTAATTCGCACACTCACACTTAGATTACACTTTCCCTCTAGTTAATTCGCACACTCCCACTTAGATTACACTTAGTTAATTCACACATTCACACTTAGATTAAACTTTCCCTCTAGTTAATTCGCACACTCACACTTAGATTACTCTCTCTCTCTAATTAATTTACACATTCACACTTAGATTACACTTTCCCTCTGGTTAATTCGCACACTCACACTTAGATTACACACTCTCTCTCTCTAGTTAATTCGCACGCTCACACTTAGATTACATTTTCCCTCTAGTTAATTCACACATTCTCACTTATTATTAGATTGCATTTTCTCTCTAGTTAATTCGCACACTCACACTTAAATTACACTCTCTAGTTAATTCACACACTCACACTTAGATTACACACACACTCTCTCTCTCTAATTAATTCGTACTCTCACACTCTCTCTCTAGTTAATTCACACATTCACACTTAGATTACACTTTTCCTCTAATTAATTCGCACCCTCGTACTTAGATTACACTTTCCCTCTAGTTAATTCGCACACTCACACTTAGATTACACTCTCCCTCTAGTTAATTCACATATTCACACTTAGATTAAACTTTCCCTCTAGTTAATTCACACACTCACACTTAGATTACACTCTCTCTAGTTAATTCACTCACTCATACTTAGATTACACTCTCTCTAGTTAATTCACTCACTCATACTTAGATTACACTCTCTAGTTAATTCACACACTCGTACTTAGATTACAATCCCCATCTTGTTAATTCACACCGTCGTACTTAGATTATATTCCCCATCTGGTTAGTTCATACACTCATACTTAGATTACACTCTCCATTTAGTAAATCGCACACTCATACTTAGATTACCCTCTGCATCTGGAAATTCACACTCTTACTTAGATTACACTCGTGATCTTCTTAACCCTTAATCACATACCTAAATCATATACTTCTTCCTCTCAGCTTACACTCTCCATCTTCCTATCTCTCACTCTCCATCTTCTTATCTCACACTCTCCAACTTCTTATCTCACACTCTCCATCTTCTTGTCTCACACACTCCATCTTCTTATCTCACACTCTCCATCTTCTTATCTCACACTCTCCATCTTTTTCACACTCTCCATCTTCTTATCTCATACTCTCTGTTCTTTTATTTCAAATTCTCTACACTTGCAGCTTACAATCACCATCTTCATAACTCATACCTCCTACTACCTCACACGCTTCATCCTTAAAACTCACAAATTCCTTCCGCTTACTTCGCATTCACCATTCAAAATAAACTTCGTTACGACATCTCTTCTCAGCTCACCATGTATGTCGATTTCTCCTGCAGCCAAACCTTGATAAACACAAACATAAAGAAAAATGAGTCTTCCAAAAGGGGAACAAAGCGTTTGGGCGTAGACCCAGGAGGTACTAACTTCGTTTTAATGATGTGGCAACACTGCGGTGTTTCGCTAGTCGCGTGCAGTTTCGGCGTCCACGTGCTCGACGTGAAGGGCTCGTTACCGGTGGCCCACCTATCCGCCATCGGCTCACCTCCTGCGAAGACAATGGTCGGAAATGGCTCGTGAACTGGGCATGTAGAGAGCTCAGTCAGCCACCCCTTGTAAATGGATTTCCATGGCAAGGTAGGATTTGTATGCGGCATTATCTTGCTTGCATAAACACCGGCACATTTCCTTACACACGCAAGAGCCAAGTTCCTTCACGTAAACCGAGATATTCTAGATAAAGTTGTTCTCGAAGTTCGACATTTTTTTTTCTAATGTTGGCTTTCAATGTGAGAAAACGCTTGGCACAGATTTAAATAGAGAATGGCGGAAGCTAATGATTTGGACTGTTTTACCTTAGAGCGGCATTACTTTTTGCAAACAATTAGCTAAATGGGCAAGTCACAAGGTTGTTGTTGGGTTGTTTTACCTCTGAGCGGCACTTTTTTTTTGCACCCATGGGTTAAAAGGGCAGGTCACAAGGGTTGGGTTGGGTTGTTTTACCTCTGAGCGGCAATTTTTTGCACACCATGGGCTAAATGGCCAGGTTACATGGACCCCGAAGGCTCAGAGAAGGTTGGGGGAGGGGACCCACTGGAACAGCTGTTGGGAGACAGATGGTAGCCTCCCGTCAAGGCCATCCAGCGTGTTCTTTAACGTGCACAGGGTATGGCTCTCCCGCACGTGGGTCACGGCTTAACGTCCCATCCAACGGACGGCGGTCTTTCAAAGCCCATCGCTGTCCCTACTGACCGTGGGCAGGGCGGGGAGTTTTGCGGAGATAAATCTCAACGCTAACCCAACTGGGACTCGAACCTGAGAACTGCAGATTACGAGCCTAGCGCGCTGCCGACTGAGCCACACCCGCAAGCACTGAACGGCTGTTTGAAACATACCGAAACCTCCCTTAAGGGTATCCATAATATTCCTTAACGTGCATAGCGTATGGCTCTCCTCTAAATGGGACCACGGCTTAAAGGTCCCATACGACTGACGGCGACATTTCCAAGCACATCGGTGTCCGTTTTCCAACAGAGGGCGAGTGGAATTTTAGAGGAGAGAAATCTCCATGATGGAATTCGAACGATATGGGATTCGAACCCGGAAACTACAGATTACGAGCTTGACGGTCTACCGACTCAGCAAACCCATGCCCCACGAAAGTTTATGTTGTTTTCTTTAATACGCATTAAATATATATTTGTATTCCATGATTCTAGGGGAAGGGGTCTAACGTCCCATCCACAGGGGCGGGGGTGGCTCAGTCGGTAGCGCGCCAGGCTCGTAATCTGCAGTTCCCAGGTTCGAGTCCCAGTTGGGTTAGCGTTGAGATTTATCTCCGCAAAACTCCCCGCCATGCCCACGGTCAGTAGGGACAGCGATGGGCTTTGAAAGGCCGCCGTCCGTTGGATGGGACGTTAAGCCGTGACCCACGTGCGGGAGAGCCATACCCTGTGCACGTTAAAGAACACGCTGGATGGCCTTGACGGGAGGCTACCATCTGTCTCCCAACAGCTGTTCCAGTGGGTCCCCTCCCCCAACCTTCTCTGAGCCTTCGGGGACCATGTGACCTGGTCATTTAGCCCATGGTGTGCAAAAAAGTGCCGTTCAGAGGTAAAACAACCCAAACCATCCACCGTCCGTCGGATGGGATGTTAAGCCGTGCCCTCGTATGCGGAAAAAGCCATAACCTCTGCATGTTAAAAAGCACACTGGATGGCCTTGACGGTAGTCTACTATAGTAGAATTTTACATATGAAACTCCCATGCTCTTTTTAACATTATTTGCAGATTTATTCTACAGTTGGGTGCAGGTTAGCTCAATCGACAGCGCTCCAGGCTCGTAATCTGCAGTTCCCAGGTTCAAGTGTCAACTGGGACAATATTGAAATTGATGTCTGCTAACCCCCATCATATGGGGCGGGGTGGCTCAGTCGGTAGCGCGTCAGGCCCGTAATCTGCAGTTCCCAGGTTCGAGTCTCAGCTGAGTCAGCGTTGAGACTTATCTCCGCAAAACTCCCCGTCCTGCCCACGGTCAGTAGGGGACACCGAGGGGCTTGGAAAGGCCGCCGTCCGTCGGATGGGACGTTAAGCCGTGGTCCCGTGTGCGGGAGAGCCATATCCTGTGCACGTTAAAGAACACGCTGGATGGCCTTGACGGGAGGCTACTATCTGTCCCCCAACAGCTGTTCCAGTGGGTCCTCTTCCCTAACCTTCTCTGAGCCTTCGGGGTCCATGTGACCTCACCATTTAGCCCATGGTGTGCAAAAAAGTGCCGCTCAGAGGTGAAACAACCCAACCCATCTGTGCCCTTTGGGTCCTTGCGACCTGGCCATTTAGACCATCGTATATATGAAAAAAAAATACTGCTCAGAGAAAAAAAAACAATCCAATTCCAGTTTTCACTGATATACTCACTTATATTTAAACTTCCGGCACAATTACTAGGCGCATCTCTGGTCTTTGTGTTAAAACATTAAACAAAAACAAACTTTGTGGTAAATACAAAATTACTATGACCATATTTTGGTTAAAAAAATTGACTTTCAAACGAATGTCAACTATTTATTTCCCTAAAATAAAAAAATAAATAAATACCCCATCAAGCAGCTGCTTGTCACAGAGGTCTGACAGGAGCCTGTCACTTTATATGCCTGAGTAGAAGGTCTGAGAGGATGGCAGGACCTCAGCAGAAAAACAACACAAACATGCATGCCTTACCCGGGGCTCGAACCCTTAGATTAGTAGCCAAGCGTGCTAACCACTAGGCCATGGGAACAGAAAAATAAATCAATTTCTCCATTTCAGATTTCGAATCATTGAGAATAATTATGGAAATTCCCCACGAGTGAAATTCCATATGTGAACGCGACTTCGAGAAGCTTTTAGTCTTGCCTAATTGTTGCTACGACACCGGATATTACGTAACGGCCGCGACGGGCCTGCTTCTCCTCTTGAGTGACCCCCGGAGACAACATAATGGCTCGGAAACGACCAATGCATATATAAAAGACGTTTTGCAACAGCGCCTTTTCTTAACCGGTTCGTTTAAGTCATCGAAATAAGAAAACCGCGTCACGCAAACGTTGCATTGTTGCCCACTCCTTTGGCGTCATTGTTAGCGAGGAGACACTTTGTTGTTCATTACTCTGTGTTGTAAACTCATTTAGTTGCGTCATTCCGTGACTTTTTCTTTGTCGTGTATGTATTGTAGGAGCAAGTTGATTTTAAAACTCTTCCCTGAAGAGAAAAGGCTTTAAACGGACACGAAAAAGAAAGTTCCTGTCTGTTGCCGTGTGCAGCAAGCTATGAAACGAAAATTACACTTTCCACATTTGATCCAGCAAATCGAAGAGAGAGAAATTTGGAACCGTGCCAAAACTGGGTACTCGTTGGTGGCGGGAGAAGTTAGAAGGGAGGGTGGTGTAGAAGGAAGGGGGTAGGAAAGGAGGGGGGAGAACGTCGCGCTTTTGGTGATGCCTCTACGCGTCACAGTTTATCTTCCTGGTAGAAAGTTGAGACCCATGCAGCCTCTCAACAAAGAGATGGAATTGATTTTAATAAGGCCCCCGAAAGTGGAAATGCTGCCTCGGTGGTACGTGTGTCTTGTTTCAGAGCGGGAAAGTATTGACAAAGCGGTTAATAATGTCGTCATTAATTTTTGCTCCGTATGTGACCCTTGAAACATAACACGTTTTGAACTGGATGCGTTGTTTAGATTAAGAAATCTAGAGAAAAGTCGAACATGAGTCGATACAATTGATGGAGAGGATGCATGACAAACGTGAGGAAAGGAAAAATATGAAAAAAAAATGAAGAAATTGGATCTTAGGAAAGAAAGGTAGCTACGGAAAAAACGGGGTTTGGGAAAGGAGAGGATGGAAAGAAAAAAACAGCGCTCGTGCAATAATCGAACGAGATGAAAGTGGTTTTGAGCGAAGGCTGAGAGAGTAATTCGTCAATTAATACTGAGTCTGAGGAGAAATGGGCGGTTAATTGAAAGTTGCATGGAGGAATTGTTTGGAGGGAAAATATTGGAAGAGAGAGTTTGAAGTTAAGTGAAAGTAGTGGTTGGAAATATTTTCTTTACATAGAGAGGAGAAAAATGACTAATAGCCCGTTTCGTTATTTTGATATCGTATGTGACATTTCTGAGTCCATGTAATTAATTCCAGTTTTCGAACTTTCGGAATTTGGTGAAAAGAAAAAGGAAGAAATAAATCGAATGGAGTGTTCGTGTTTTATGTGAAGAGCTGGGTTCTTTTACCTCTGAGTAGGGACGGGGATGGCTCAGTCGGTAGCGCGCCAAGCTCGTAATCTGTAGTTCCCAGGTTCGAGTCCCAGCTGCGTCAGCATTGAAATTTATCTCCGCAAAATTCCTCGCCCTGCCCACAGTCACTAGGGGGCACCGATGGGCTTGGAAAGGCCACCGCCCGTCAGATGGAGCGTTAAGCCGTGGCCCCGTGTGTGGGAGAGCCATACCCTGTGCACGTTAAAGAACACGCTGGATGGCCTTGACGGGAGGCTACCATCTGTCTCCCAACAGCTGTTCCAGTGGGTCTCCTCCCACAACTTTCTCTGAGCCTTCGGGGTCCATGTGGCCTGGCCATTTAGCCCATTGTGTGCAAAAAAGTGCCGCTCAGAAGTAAAACAACCCAACCCATTTACCTCTGAGCGACACTTTTTATCTTTTTGCATACAATGGGCTAAATGACCAACTCACAAGGACCCGAGAGCAGGGGAGGAGACCTACTGACGAGCTGCCATTGAGAGCTGCTAGGAAACGGATAGTATCCTCCCGTCAAGGCCATACAGCGTGTTATTTAACGTGCACAGGGTATGGCTCTCTCGCACACGGGGCTAGGACTTTACATACCCCATCAGACGGACGGCGGGCTTTCCAAGGTCATCAGTGTCCCCTACTGACCGAGGGCAGGGTTGGGAGTTTTTCGGAGATAAATATTACCATTAGTCCATTTCGGATTCGAACCTGGTGATTACAAGCCTAGCACACTACCGACTGAGTCCTGCCCCCCAGGTCACAAGGACCCCTAGGACTCAGAGAAGGTTGGAGAAGGAGACCTACTGGACAGCTGTTGGGAGACAGATGGTAGCCTCAGGTCAAGGCCATCAAACGTGTTCCTTAACGTGCATAGTGTACGGCTCTACCGCACACGGAACCACGGCTGCATGTCTCACAGAAAAGACGGCAGCCTTTTCCAAGTTCATCGGTGTTCCCTACTGACAGAGGGTAGGGCTGGAAGTTTTGCAGAGAAAAATCTCAAAACTGGCATAGAAGGGGACTCGAACCTGAAAACTGCAGATTACGAGCCAGGCGCGCTACCGACTGAGCCAACCCCGACCCTTACGTGGTTGGTTTTTTATCTCTGAACGGCATTTTTTGCATCTGTCTTCCAAAAGATGTCCAGTTGGTCCCCTCCCCCCAACCTTCTCTGAGTATTCGGGGCCCTTGTGACCTGGCCATTTAGCCCATTGTGTGCAAAAAAATGCAGCTCAGAGGTTGGGTTGTTTTACCTCTGAGCGGCACTTTTTTGAACACCATGGGCTAAATGGTCAGGTCACATGGACCCAGAAGGCTCAGAGAAGGTTGGGGAAGGGGACCCACTGGAACAGCTGTTGGGAGACAGATGGTAGCCTCCCGTCAAGGCCATCCAGCGTGTTCTTTAACCTGCACAGGGTATGGCTCTCCCGCACACGGGACTACGGCTTAACGTCCCATCCGACGGACGGCGGCCTTTCCAAGCCCATCGGTGTCCCCCACTGACCGTGGGCAGGGCGGGGAATTTTGCGGAGATAAATCTCAACGCTGACCCAGCTGGGACTCGAACCTGGGAACTACAGATTACGAGCCTGGCGCGCTACCGACTGAGCCACCCCCGCCCCTCAGCTCAGAGGTAAAACAACTCAACCCAACCAGAATAGCGGCTGATCACCAATTGATCTTAAGCCCATAAGTTGCTGATCACTGGCTTTGACGATAACAACATTCTAAAAGATAAATATAAAGGTCTTTATGTAAATTAATCAACTTTCGCAGATCTTATTATCCCATGATCCATCCACCAGTCATATTAATATTTGTTTTACTCCACAATATTTTCAGCTTTTGAATTTTGAAAATCTCTTCACTGGTGCATCCAAGGAAATTCCTTTTATCACTGGCGCTGTTTCTCTGCTTCGCGAGGCTTCTTACCTTGCCACATTCTTTTATCGCAAGTTTTCAGCACGTGCGAGAAAGAAAAAAATTGAATCGTATCTTTCGTCCGGCAGCCAGGGACGGCCTAATGGTTACAAAAGAGGCCTTCGAAGCCAGGAGTAAGCGGTTAAGTTTCGATGTTGTAAAATATTTCCTCCACAGTTTTGGGGCGGGGGTGGCTCAGTCGGTAGCGCGCCAGGCTCGTAATCTGTAGTTCCCAGGTTCGAGTCCTAGCTGGGTCAGCGTTGAGATTTATCTCCGCAAAATTCCCCGCCCTGCCCACGGTCAGTAGGGGACACCGATGGGCTTGGAAAGGCCGCTGTCCATCGGATGGGACGTTAAGCCGTGGTCCCGTGTGCGGGAGAGCCATACCCTGTGCACGTTAAAGAACACGCTGGATGGACTTGACGGGAGGTTACCATCTGTCTCCCAACAGCTGTTCCAGTGGGTCCCCTCCCCCAACCTTCTCTGAGCCTTCGGGGTCCATGTGACCTGGCCATTTAGCCCATGGTGTGCAAAAAAGTGCCGCTTAGAGGTAAAACAACCCAAACTCCACAGTTTTCGTCATGGAGATTATTGTTCTTGTGAACTAATAGGGTCAACATAGTACTACGGGACAGCAAAGTTCAGTCACTATCACGCCACGCTAGTATTCTGGAATCCTAGGTTCGTTGGGTTGGGTTGTTTTACCTCTGAGGGACACTTTTTTTGCACACAATGGGCTAAATGGCCAGGAGACCCCAGGGCTCACAGAAGGTTGGGGGAGGGGACCCACTGGAACAGCTGTTGTGAGACAGATGGTAGCCTCCCGTCAAGGCCATCCAGCGTGTTCTTTAACATGCACAGGGTATGTCTCTCCTGTACACGGGGGCCACTGCTTAACGTCCCATCCGACGGACGGCGGTCTTTCCAAGCACATCGGTATCCCCTACTGACCATTGGCAGGGCGTGGAATTTTGCGAAGATAAATCTCAACGCTGACCCAGCTGGGACTCGAACCTGGGAACTATAGATTACGACCCTGGCGTGCTACCGACTGAGCTACCCCCGCCCCTTCTAGGTTCGAGTCCCAGCTGTACCAGAGTTGAGATTTATCTTCGTTTAATATCCCACCCTACCCTCGATGAAAAGGAGAAAACATTCGTGCAAAGGTTATGGCTCTCTCCCGCACTCGGGTCCGTTGGATGGGGCTTAACAATGGATAGCGGCCTTTCAAAACCCATTGGTATCCCCTTACTGACCATTGCAGAGTGAGGAATTTTGCGGAGATAAATCGTAACACTACCTCAACTAGGACTCGAATCTGGGAACTGAAGATTACGAGCCTGGCACGCTGTCCAGTGGGTGCCCTGGTTCACTGGACCACCCACCACAATGAGCCACCTACGCCGTTGGATACGACACAAACTTTTAGGACCCATTGGTTCCAAATTTCATAAACTGTCCCCTTTATGTGACCTCCTATTGGGCTAAAAAATCGTGTCACTAGCTACGTTCGAGTCCTTCCTGGTTCAGCGTTGAGATTTATCTCTGCAAAATTTGCTGCCCTGCATGGTCAGTGGGAGACACCAATGGACTTGGAAAAGCCATCGTCCGTTGGATGGGACGTTAAGCCGTGGTCCCCTAGTGCAGGTGAGCCGTACACTTTGCACGTTAAAGAACACGGTGGATAGCCTTGACAGGAGGCTACCCACTGTCTCCCGACAGCTGTCCAGTGGGTGTCCTCTCTCAACCTTCGCTGAGCCCTTAGGCTCCTAGTGACCTGTCCATTTAGCCCATTGTGTGCAAAAAAGTGCCACTCAGAGGTAAAAAAACCCAACAACTTAGGAATGGAAGAGAAATACGATGTCCGTCAAATATGGCTCTTGTAGCTAGTGTATTATTATTTCCCTCAAACATCAATTCCAAAATTTTTAAACTGTGGCGCCTTGCTCCCCTTTCTAGAGGAGAGAGCAAGACATTGATAATGGTAATGGCAAAAAAGTTATTCAACTTGAGCATATTTCGTGCATTTTTCAAGAAATTTTTACAGACCTCTTAAACGGAGTGGAAAACGTTACATGGCAATAAAATCGTTGCTTGAATGTTGTTTGACAGTGTGTTTTAATTCACAATCCATTTTTGACTTCTTTGTTATCTCTTTCAGCTGTGCAACAATACTATGAAGCCCAGGTATACGATGTTTTTGTTACCAAAGGCAACACCGCTGTGCTGAAATGCAACATTCCAAGTTTCGTGAAGGAATACGTATCTGTAACATCGTGGATCAGAGATGACGGCCTCATAATTCACGCAGAGCCTGCAGCAGGTAAGAGACATGTATTCGCTCTCCATTTTCTATCATTAAAATGGAATTTTGATTTCCTGCTACGTTAAAATTATTCTTCTAATAAAATTATTTCACGTTATTGATAGCTTTAATGACCCTTCTGTATTGGAACAGATTTATGAATCCCATGTTGGTTGGAAAGGCCACCGTTCGTCGGATGGGACGTTAAGCCGTGGCCCCGTGTGCGGGAGAGCCATACCCTGTGCACCATAAAGAACGCGCTGAATGGCCTTGACGGGAGGCTACCATATGTCTCCCAACAGCTGTTCCAGTGGGTCCCCTCTCCCAACCTTCTCTGAGCCTTTGGGTCAGAGAGGTTGGGAGTCCATGTGACCTGGCTAACAACACAAAAAAACACAAAAAACACAACACAAAAAATTTTTTGTGTTGTTCGGTTTAACAACACAAAAAACTGGCTAACAACACAAAGTCCATGTGACCTGGCTAATGGCCAGGTCACATTGACTTTGGGGTCCATGTTACCTGGCCATTTAGCCCATGGTGTGCAAAAAAGTGCCGCTCATAGGTAAAACAACCCAAAACAACAACCCAGGTTCTGTTCAGGGCGGCGAATATTGTGGAGATAAATCTCCACAATATTCGCCGCCCTGACCCACAGTCAGTAGGGACACCAATGGGCTTGGAAAGTCCGCCGTCTGTCGGATGGGACGTTAAGCCGATACCCCTGTGTGCGGGAAAGCCATATTTGTGCACTTTAAAGAACACGTTGGATGGTCTACCATCTGTTTCCCAACAGCTGTTCTAGTGGGTCCCCTCCCCCAACCTTCTCTTGAGTCTTTGACTGGTCTTTGTGTCCTGGCCCATCGTGTGCTGAAAAAGTGCCTCTCAAAGGTGCCTGTGTGTGAACTTGTGTGACAACCCTGGGAATCTTGGGATAACCTTGGAAAACTAATATGCGTGAAACTCATTTAACGTAAAAATGTAAGGGAATAATAGTATATATTTCTGCTAACAAATCAAAGCCTAAAAATGTACTTTTGAAATCAAACGGATATTTTAAATTAAGAGTGCTTAACGCGCTTGGCTTCTGGAGGGACTATAAACATGATATGAGTTCGACTCCCAATGAGTTATGGACAGGTTTTTTTTTCTGTTGTCTTTCTACTGAGGTGTCGTTTTCCTTACAGATCTCTATAAAATGTTGAACTAACAGCTTACTATCAGACATCTATGACAAGCAGCTGCTTGAGGGGTAAATGAAAAATAGTAAAATATAAAGTTACATTTAAATGAATATTAACGAAACTTATCATTAGACAAGATCTCGTCTTGCGTCGTGGACGTGAGAAGTTAACGTGACTAGAATTACGTTGATTTACCTCTAAGCGGCCATTTTTCTTTTTGCATAAAATGGACTAAATGGCCAGTTCACAAGGACCCTAAAGGGTGAGAGTAGGTTGGGGAAAGGGGATTCATTGAAGAGATGTTAGGGATTAGATATTAGCCTCCTGTCAAGACCATCCAAAATATTCTTTAACGTTAACCCCCGCCATGTCCGTCTGATGGAACGTTAAACCGTGCCCATGTGTATAGGAAAATCATACCCTATGCACGTTAAAGAATACTCCGGACTGCCTTGACAGGAGGGCACGGCTCTCAACTGTACACGTGTCCACGGTTTAACGTCCTATCAGACGGACGGCGATCTTTATCAACTCCATCGGTGGACTCTTTCTCATCGAAGACAAGGTGAGGTTAGCGGAAATAAGTCTCAATACAATCAGAGTTAGGACTCGAATCTGGGAACTTGCAAATTAAGAGCCTGGTGCACTACCGACTGAGCTATCCCTCCTCAATGATTATCGAGCGATTAGGTTTTACCCTGACTGACGAAAGCGACGATGTCTTAGCTACCAACTCAAGTCTTCTGATGTAAAGGAAGGCAAAAGAAGTTGTCTAGAGTCTGCTGAATAACTTTCTTTTTCTTGTCCATAAATCAAGCAGTTTCGGATATCCTGGCCATTTAGTTTCAATAAGATACACAACTGATGTCATTCTCAAAAAGCAGATATTATACTTTTCTCTCAGTATGTTTTCGTGGTTTTCGTTTTAATGCACTGTACCACGGCGACTTAAGATTATGAGGAAAATCTGATATGTTACCAGGGGTGGTCATAAGTTTCACGCTTGGAGCCTGCCATTTAGGGACGTATGGAAGATTTTGTAGTCCAAAAATAACATTCTTAACTTTACTAATGGATTATTTAGCAATGGATATCATTTTTAACAGCTTATTATTAGGTCTATGAGATAGCGAGAATGTTAGGGGTTTTTCTCCCTGGTTTTACCTCCCTCTGGCCCCCTCCTTATGACCGCCAATGTTTGTTACTACATTTACCGCCTCAAAACGACGCAAATAAAAATTTTTAGCAATGCAAAAGAAAAATTGGCAATACTTCGCAAAAAACGTACAACGAGATCTCGGTATATTTTTAAATGAAGATATTAGGATCGTAAATAGATGAAGATTCAAAGCTGTTCAATTAGCTACGAACCTATTCCAATTCTTTTATTAATCTCTGTAAAGATTGCAACATTTAGGAAGCATTGTGAATGTTCTGCCACCGAAAAGCTGTTTTTGTGTTCGGCTGTATACAGACACTTGTTTGATGAGTCCATACAAAGATTGAATGCAGCTTGGCGCCATCTGGTAACAGTCACTGACATTTTAAATGAATATAAGAAAGAAAATATTGTTACAAATTTAAAATTATGGCAAAATCAATATACGAAAAAAATATTTCTTTTCAATTCATGAAAATTATTTCTAACTGAAACTAGACAGTATTCTGTTCTGCAGCAAAGGTTTAAGTTTTATGGATCATCAGTAAATTTAACAATCATTTCTAAGATATACACAGAATGACTAATAAAATATATTTTATTACAAAATTTAAAGAACAGATTTTTGTTAAATACCAATCATTCTGATGGAAAAATTTTAAGAATTATAAACTTTAAACGAATATTACGGATACAAACGATTTATTTATGCTGAAAATTTTAAAATTTGGCGGTAGAGTTTGATGGTCAAGTGGTTTATTTTGGAAACAATCATTTGCTGTTTTCTCCAAAAGGGATTAAGAAATCTTACTTTTTTTTATTTATGTTTTATCTGATAAATGAAAAATATCTTTTTTGTTTTATAGACAGTAATAAGACACTACTATTTGCATTTTCCCAACCATCAATTAGTTCGGATTTAAACTCTTAAAATAAAAATTGAATTGTTTTTTGAAAAAGAGCCTTTCATATTCACTGGAGGTGATATTATTATTCTGGTTTAACTTTGTATTCCAGTGGTTGCCAAAGAGAATATTGCAATATTTTTGTTAGAATATAAAACATCGATAGTTTATCAGTCTTAAATATAAAACTTTTGTTACACACATGACCAAAGAAATTATTTATTTTCCATTTTCTACTTAATTTATTTTCACATTTTTTGTGCAATTATAAGCAAATTTTAAAATATAAATTTATAATTGGACTGAAAATTCCGAAACTGAATCTTCTATCTCAAGTCCGAGCCTCAACAAGCCAATTCCGGTCCGAACTAGTCTTTAACATATGAAAGTTGTTAAAAAAATAAATTTACAATGCTAATTACTGGTGAATTACTCGCAGTACAATATTTAGTTTGGTCAGTGTACCGATACAATCGGCACACTTTTCAAACCGAAATTGAATTCTTTCGATTTTCAAAATCGAAAGCCTCTAACTACGTAGTGGCTTGGTACATTCTTAGTTGAAAATGCTGTTCACTTACAGCATGGATACTACACGAAGTAAATGTTGCGAATCGATTCTTAATTGCGAAGAAAAAAATTCCATTGCAGAAATTTCTCATCAACTTGTTGAAGTTTGTGAAGAGGTTGGGTTGCTTTATCTCTGAGCGGCCGTAATCTGTAGTTCCCAGATTCGAGTCCCAGCTGGGTCAGCGTTGAGATTTATCTCCGCAAAATTCCCCGCCCTGCCCACGGTCAGTAGGGGACACTGATGGGCTTGGAAATGCCGCCGTCCGTCGGATGGGACATTAAGCCGTGGCCCCGTGTGTGAGAGAGCCATACCCTGTGCACGTTAAAGAACACGCTGGATGGCCTTGACGGGAGGCTACCATCTGTCTCCCAACAGCTGTTCCAGTGGGTCCCCTCCCCCCAACCTTCTCTGAGCCTTCGGGGTCCATGTGACCTGGCCATTTAGCCCATGGTGTGCAAAAAAGTGCCGCTCAGAGGTAAAACAACCCAACAACCTAACTCTGAGCGGCACTTTTTTGCACACAATGAGCTAAATGGCCAAGTCAGATGGACACCCTAAAGCTCAGAGAAGATTGAAGTATGAGACCCACTGGAACCGATATTGAGAGAGAGAGATGGTAGCCTCCAGCGCGTTCATTAAAGTGACAGGATATGGTTTTCCCTCACACGGTGCCACGATTTAACGTAGCATCCGACGGACGGTAGCCTTTCCAAGTCCATCGGTGTTCTACTGATCGTGGGCAAGACGGGGAGTTTTGCGGAGATAAATCTCAACGCCTTGAATGTCTTCAGAGGACAGATATACGGACGAGGCAATAACATTTAACTCGCTTTTTAGTACCAGAATTTCCAATTTTTTGTATTAAGTATATCGTTTGTAATATTATTTCAAGTTTTACATTTTCTTTATTTAGCATCCTATAACGATGCAATTTATAGCCTTTTAGAGCGTTTGAAAATTATGAATCATATTTCGTTAATTCAAATGGAGAATGATTTTTGATTAATCTTTTAAAATAGAAAAGCTACGTTTTCTCCCCCAAATGTGGAGTGAAGGGACAAATAGTTGCTACCAATGTAAATCCCTTGATCATCAGACACCATCACTAAAATATCAAATATCTAGCCCAAATACATCGTTTGCAATATTTCTTTGAAGTTTTCAAATTTATGAATTTTTTCACCGTCAGAGAGCGAAATTAAAACGTTTTTGAGAATTAAATAAATGTGAATAGTAATGTTTTTTAATACCTATTCAATCCAAAAAAGAATGATTAATCTGTAAACACAAACAATTATTTCTTAAAACGAAAAATAAATCGTCCCCCACCCTATCCCCCAACACCCTCCGCTGCAGGTAAGGCTAAAAAGATCATTGTTGCCAAAGCAAATTTCGCAATGTTCACAGTTAACCACCAAAATTTCGAATTTCTAACATAATGATATCGCTTGCAAAATTCATTTAAAATTTGGACGAATCGTAATATTTCATCAATACCCAATCCAACCCAAAAAAATTTTAATATTTATCTCTAAAAACAAAGAAACTGAATTCGTATGTTCAGACGAACAAACATACACACGAAGTGAAATATTAACTTGCTTTTTCTGAAAACGAACTAAAAATAAACACAAAAAAAATGACATTTTCGGACTACCCTTGAAATGTCTTTACGCTCAATTGGAGAACCATACCGTGTATAGAAAATACTCAAATGGAATTTTTTCCAATGATATTTTCTGAGTTTTAATTCTTCTTTCCATTTTATTTTTTTTTTTGAAGAGTATGCGAAACCGTTTCAGCCTCTCTAATAAAATTTTTGGTTTACTCCCTTTTAATAGATTAAGCAAGACACGAAGGCATGCTATGCATCTATTGAAAATATGACACTAAACTGCAAAAAAAATTGTCATTCAATTGTGAGCACACAGCGTTCAGTAGCAAACAGACGAAATGTTCTTATCGTTTTCAATGGCTACGATATTCATTGAAAATATGGTTTGCCGAAGTTTAATCTGTACAGCTCGCTTGCAAATTTTTAAACGTTAAAATTTATATATATTAATTTTTAGAAATATTTTGCACCATTTAATATTCAGTACAGAACCATTTTTGAAATATTGCTACTACCATACTACTATTATCGCCATGATTGCTTACAAAAAGAATGAGTGCAATGTTTATTTTTAAATCTTTTCCTTTTTTATATATATTATTTCTGTATTGTATTGAAAACGAAAATAAATTTGTATTAATAACTACCATACAGCTCTAAAGATAAGCAAACTATCAAGATCCTCAAATAAGTTGTTTCCTAAACCTTTTTCAGTTCGCCATAAAATGGAACTATTAATATTTACTTTTAACGTATTACTTAAACTAGTAATTCTTAAACTGCATTTTGCGGAACTCTAATAGTCCATAAAAAGCAATATTGAAATACTTGGAGGTAAGAAGAATTTATCTCTGTGAGTCAGCCTATTAAACGAATAGAAATTGGTATTCATCACAATGATTTATCTACTATAAAACAGTAGTCTGCAACCAACTAAAACTCGAGTTTCGAAAGTCGACTATATAACGAAGATTTTACTCCGACAGATGGCACCACTTACATCACTATTCATTATACTGTTTGAGAACTGAATACATGCTGTGTTCAGAGGAAGATTTTCCTTTTCTTATAGCATAGAAATAACTGCACTTATCAAATCCGTTTCATAACAGCACTCGGAAATAATCTACAGACACGTTGTGTAGAACTAGTGGAGAGCAAACAAAAAAAAAATAGTTTTAATGAAAGTGGAATCATACCAGCCATTCTTTTTGTTCTTTATGTTGCAAAATTATTATAAATAAAAATAAATAAATACCCCCTCAAGCAGCTGCTTGCCACAGAGGTCTACAGGAGCCTGTAGCTCTCTTTAACTACCCTTTCGTTTTTCTTATTTGAATTAATTTTTTGCATCCGAAAAATCAAATATATTTTTAAAAAATATTTATAAAAAAAACACTCTTGCACTCATTAACATTGTAAATACCTTTTAGTGTGATTTAATGGCAACGCAGAAATTATCAAAATGGCACTATTCATGAGTTAGAAGAGTGTCAAAGTGTCTTTTGTGTGTATCACTATGGAATCACTGAAATTCAACTTTCTTTTATAGACTGTAAAATTTCAGATTTTAGCCGTCCCGTGGCCGAGTGGTTAGCACGCTTGGCTACTGATCTAAGGGACCTGGGTTCGAGCCCCGGAATTAGGCATGGATGTGTGTGTCGTTTTTCTGCTGAGGTCCTGCCATCCTCTAAGATATCCTACTGTGGCATATAAACTGACAGGCTCCTGTCAGACCTCTGTGGCAAGCAGCTGCTTGAGGGGGTATTTATTTAAATTTCCAAACAATATATGAAATGTAAGTTTAAACGTTTTTTATCGAAAAAACAATGAACTAAAGTGTAAAGATATCTGCAGTGATTCGGTTTCAAAAGAATAAAAGTGGCCTCCAACAGAGTATTGAATACGAAGTACCAATAAAGCATCATTTTCAGAGTTCCTAAAGAATCTGAATGGATGTTACCCAACAATAAAATTCAAGAAAGAACAGGAACTTGACACTGCATAGCATTTATATATATTTTTATAACAAGAGCACCCAACTGTACATTAGAAACCAGTGTTTACAGAAAACCTACATTTGTCCCAATCTTCATCCCAGCGGATTCATATTGTCTACAAACATATAAAATGGCAGCTTTTCGATCCGCCATTTATCGAGCACTTAAATACATTTCTAAGCCAAAAACCCTAAAAGCAGAGATTAACTACATTTTTCATACAGGAAAAGAAGCAGGATACACAACAGAACTATTAATAAAATCTACTGGATCACCAGAAATAAAATAGAAAACCCAAACGTACAAGTAGAACCCAGGGGAGAGCCCAAATTCACAACAGCAGTGAAATATTAAAAAAATTTGTTCTTCCCTATAAGAAATCTTGGCAAGATCGCAGATAAACCTTCCCTCCAAATCCCAATCAAACATAAAAAATCATAAAATCAGATCGAGATCCTATACCGCATACAGAAAGAAGCGATGTTTATGGCATCCCTTTGAAACCCCTTTCAGGAAATCAAACTCAGACCTTTTATATTGGATGTACAATTCATACCCTAAAACCAAGAATCTACGAACACAAATTAGATTTATATATAATAATATAAATACCCCCTCAAGCAGCTGCTTGCCATAGAGCACAGAGGTCTGACATGAACATGTCAGTTTACATGCCATAGTAGGTCTGTGAGGATGACAGGACCTCAGCAGAAAAACAACACAAATTACGAAATCAAAACCCCAGCACAGGACTATCGAAAACGTCCAACCGCCTTTCGATCAAGCATACTTAATAACCAAAGGACAAACCTTAACCAGGGAAAGCATAGAAATTTACCACAATCGAGAAATTGTCTGTAATATAGACACACCTCCTTCCTCCAGCAGCAGCATGGCATCTGATCCTGCAGGAAGCAGAGAATCCCATGCAGCGAAATAGTCCTAAAAAATAAATACCCCCTGAAGCAGCTGCTTGCCACAGAGCACAGAGGTCTGACAGGAACTTGTCAGTTTATATGCCATAGTAGGTCTGTGAGAATGACAGGACCTCAGCAGAAAAACAACACGAATTACGAAATCAAAACCTCAGCACAGGACTATCGAAAACGTCGAACCGCCTTTCGATCAAGCATACTTAATAACCAAAGGACAAACCTTAACCAGGGAAAGCATAGAAATTTACCAGAATCGTGAAATTGTCTGTAATATAGACACACCTCCTTCCTCCAGCAGTAGCATGGCGTCTGATCCTGCAGGAAGCAGAGAATCCCATGCAGCGTAATAGTCCTAAAAATAAAAAAAAATAAATACCCCCTCAAGCAGCTGCTTGCCACAGAGGTCTGACAGGAGTCTGTCAGTTTATATGCCATAGTAGAAGGTCTGTGAGGATGGCAGGACCTCGGCAGAAAAACGACACATACATCCATGCCTTACCCGGGACAAAGAATGTGGAGGTAGAAGAAGTTCAGCTTCCATAGAGATTAATGTAAAATCGAGTATCGTGCATTTGGCGTAGGGGTGAAACGAACTTTACAGGGGACGAACACTTCTGTAATACCCTCAACTTTCATTCTCTTCGCTTTTCCTACGTAGGAATTACAAATTAATAAATTACAGAGTATATTAATATCAATTCTGTTCCCTGTTTTGTATAGTACCTAGAGAGCTTCTAATTGTAATAATTTATTCTATAAATAGACTTCAGTCTTAATTGAAATATTCTCTATCCGTTCTATTTATAACTGTTGGTTCAACAAAAAATAATTCCAATGGAGAAAATAAACCATTATTAAAATCACGATATTATTATTCTTTTTTTCAAATAAAAAGTGCAGTTGCTTTTTTTTCCTCTTTTTAAATATAAATTTTTTGATGCATAGTTCATTTGCCCCTTTAATGTTTGTTTCTCAGCTTAATCAAATGCACGACACGAATCGAAACACCGCTTGAGGTCGCCACGTACGCTTTGTCAAAGAAGAACCTCTTTATCTTATGCTTCTTTGCCCGGGACTACCCAACACATATCAACAAACAGCTCGCATGCAGCGCCAAGCCATATGTAGCGTGCATGCGTAATAAATGTTCCCAAGTCACAACAAGAGTAGAATTAGTGAATAGTGATCTCTTAGTATAAGGATTCCTATAATTTTGTGGTCGACGAAGGAAAATACAAGGAACTCAAGTAAGAACTTTTTATTTTATGAAATAAAGCGCGGCAAACTATAGCTAACAAGAAACAGATGCCCGAAGAAGGTAACAGCAGCGTTACCGCCGACTCAATGACAACGATCGGCAGCCAATTTAGACAACACCGAAAGAAACTCCATTTGTTACGCATATTGAAAAAGCTTTAAAATTAGATCCCAAATTTATTGTTACTATAGAACCAAAAAATTAGGTAACGTGTTTAATAGCCTAAGATAATGTCTCTGAAGATGTGTAGCTAGCTACATTAGAGCCTTACGAAAGCGCTCAGACCATAGGCATAAATTGCCTAATATCGAGCTGCCCAAATAAACATCGTCATTTAAAATAGAGTACTAATTTCATCTTCTTACATATACCAGTAACGAGAAAAAAAATTCATTTTTATAGATCAAAAAACCTAATAGTGAGAATTTACCAAAAGTATCGTACCAGTGAGTGATAAATAGCTTTGGTGGTAGGCAAGCGAAGAGCTAGCCTTGGTCGCTTACTGTGGCATTTTATTTAATAATGAGATTATAGTAGAACACAATTTAACAGATGATGCATCTAATCGACTTAAACAGGTAACACCTAAACTTATTCACTTATTTACTACCTTAATCACTGGAATTTTTCAGCTTGCCTGAAAAAGTATGTAATGATTACCTGTTACTTTTTCTGGCAATCATGCTAAATTTTTTTGTAGCACAATCGCTGCCTTTAGTTAAAAAAGATGTGATAAAATGTGATGGGAAGGTTATAAACCCTTCAACAATGGGCTTCCTGCTATCCCAATAGTTAAAAAAGATCTCTCACCGTGTAATAGACCCCTTACGGAATTTTTTAATCTAATTATTGGTTTATAATATCTGTTTTCGAATTTTTACTGATTATTTTACACGCATTTAATA
This sequence comes from Ryuthela nishihirai, assembly GCA_038380435.1. Lineage (NCBI taxonomy): Eukaryota > Metazoa > Arthropoda > Arachnida > Araneae > Heptathelidae > Ryuthela > Ryuthela nishihirai. The sequence continues at coordinate 19,011,485 of JAWZYU010000006.1, read as the reverse complement.
CATTTTTAGCTTTCGATATTTAGATTTATTTCTATTCTATGGGTCCTATAAATTCATTGTTGATTTTTTCAGTTTTATAATTATTGACTCTTTTTACTTTGATTTCCACACATATTGTTTGTAAACACTTTTCTCGCTTATTTTTACTTCTATTTTATGTTTTTTCTTCTTCTGTGCTCCCATCTATCAGATAAGACATTAAGCCATAACCTGTGTATGTTAAAGAACTCTGAATAGTCTTGATGGGAGGATTCCATCTTTCTCCCAAATAGTAATAGATCCCCTTCTCTGAGCCCTTGGGGTCCTTGTGACTTGGTTATTATGACAGGGTGGCTAAAGACATAGTTTTATAATAATAAATAAATACCCCCTCAAGCAGCTGCTTGCCACAGAGGTCTGACAGGAGCTTATCAGTTTATATGCCACAGTAGGAGATCTGAGAGGATGGCAAGACCTCAGCAGAAACAATCAAGACACACATCCATGCCTAATCCGGGGCTTGAACCCAGGTCCCTTAGATCAGTAGCCAATTTTACTGTTCATTTTTTGTGTTTATGTGTTTTCCAAGAATGAATAGTAAGGGCCTTTAGTACCTTTTTCTTTAATTTAAATGACTGTGGCAGAACAAAATTAAAATATTATGTAGCCTTAATTTTTGTTTTTTGTATCAAAACTAATACTTTAAATATTTTCCAAATTTTAAAGGGCTTATTTTTAAGGTCTTTAAAATTATAATATTTAAATATTATTATTTTTAAGATTAAAAAGAACTAAGATTGGGAAGATTTATGTCACATTAGTGGATAAATGAAGAAGATGTGGTTCATATCCCGTACCTCGGCAAAACTAATTTTTTTTTGCATAAGTATTTATTGATTTTTTTGTCAATATGTAATTTTATGTATTCACTACTGATTAATTATATCATTAATAACATTAGTGTGAACTAAAGGCATAACTTTATTGTGAGTGACTTTCTTATATAATATTAATTTTATTGATAAATAACAACAAGTATTTTAGTGCCTGTTCTTCTAAGCTTTATTTCTGTTTACTGGTATATCAATTATAAGTACATTCTTGCTCAGAAATTCTAAAGAAGCAGAAAATTAAAATCACTGAAATCCTTTATTTAAACTGATAAATTTTGATAACTATAAACTTTAAGAAAAATAATGAGGAAACCCTGTCAGGTTATAGATGAACACCCTACAATAGCAGAGAATACTTAACTCACTGTAGATATTAATATAGTTACAATCTCTTGTATTTTATTTATTCTATATTTTGGTATATATAGAATGAAGCCTCACATTAAGTCTTAGAAATTATGGTAATGCATTGTCTGCTAACATAATTATTTACATAGAAATCAGGTGAATGAATGATTCTGTTATTTGTACATATCCAGAGGAACTCTTTTTATCTTAAGCACAAAGGAAGAATTGTATGGAACAAGCTGATCAGTGACAAATCAATGTAATGGAATATATATGTATTAGTCATAATTTTAAATTTATGTATGGATTGCAAATGAAAGGGAACAAAATGACTTAAAGATTTAAATCCAATAGCTATGACATAAATTTGATTTGTAAATTTTGATAAAAATGTTTTTTTCCAGTATATTATATATTATTTATTTCCATCTCACTCTGTGCAATGTATTGGTAATGATTGCCATTCAAGATCATAGATGGCACCAATGGTTGACCCACAAATCATGAGGATGAGTTTAGTCTTAAAATAAACAGAAAAAAGACGAGCTGGCATTAGTTCAACTGGTAAGAACACTGTGGCATGTTTCTGTAGAGATGCGGGTTCTATTCCCGTATGTCGTCGAAAATTTTTTCCGCTAAATATTTGTTGATATTGCTCAAAAAAGGTTTGAAGCATTTCATCAACATATCCAGCAGATGAAATGTTTCAAATCTTTTTCTGAATACATTAAAAAAAAAATCAGCAGTGTGAAATAATTGGATCTTTATTTCAGAAAAAGAATTGCTTTAACAGTTGAGTGTGCAACTATATTATTTAACCACATGCCATTATAATTAACGTAATATTAAAGCACTGTTGTTATTAAAGTATTTCTATGAATATTTTATATTGAATTTCAGATTCTGGGTTAAAAATTTGTTTTCCTTTTTATGATGGTGTGTTTATTGAAAACTATTTTAGGGAATTTTAAAACCATACATATTAGAAAAGAAATTACTAACCAATAAATGATCTGAATTTTACTTTTGCATTAATTTATATTGTTTATTTTTATCATAAAAGTGTTCTATATTCTACAATTAATTTAATTACATTAATTTCCAACTTGCTGTTACTCAAGTGGTGTAATAATTGCTTTGTAGGTGGCCGTTACAGTGTATTTCCCACTGGAGAATTGTACGTTAGGCATGTTGACCCTGTGGCAGATGGTTCTCGTCGCTATTATTGTCAAACCAAGCATCGAATTAGTGGTGCAGTGAAGCAGAGTAGCACATCTGGGCATCTTATTATAACAGGTATGGATACAATGAATCTATGTTCTTTAAATAAAATTAACCTTGGGAAAATATTTTAATTTAGGCTGTTATTTTTACCTGAATGGACTCCTGCACATTAGGTATGCATATTGGGAATGGACAGCTGTTTGGAACACATTAGAGCCACCAATTAAACCATCCAGCTTGCTCTTTAAATTGCAGAGTGCATGAATGCCCTACACAGAGGACTCCTTTTTCACTAAAGGTGTAACTGGGGTTAGCAGAGAAAATCTGGACACAAGTAGGTCTGGAATTTTGGAACATCAAATTATAAGCTTGGTCCGCCACTGAATAAGCCAACTCCATGCTTTTAGCTTAGGCAGTTGCTTGTTGTTGACTTTATTTTACTACTACTGAAACCATATTTGCAGTTTAGTTGTAAAATGCTTGAAATGAGCTACAATGTTTTTATTGTTGACAAGGATAAAATATTTTACATTTGCTTTGCTTAATATGAATAATGACATTATATAGAATACAATGTAAACTGTTGATTTTAATATACAGGGTGTCCATAAAGTCTCTTTACAATTTAAAAAATTTATTACAAAGGCAACTGATGAGATATCTTAACCACTTAGTACATAGAACAAATTTGATTATCAAAATTTTTAATCACATTGCATTTGTATATTTCAGGTACCATGTTGATGAAAGAGGTATTTTTTAAAGAAACTCTAAAAAATGGCTACTCCTCAAGAGAAGGCACAATGTGTATCATGGTTTATTGAAACGAAATCGGATACGCAGACTCAGCGAAACTACAGAACTAAGTATGGAAGAAATCCACCGTCATGTCCGTCAGTTCATGCATGGCACAAGAAATTTATGGAGACAGGGACAGTGTTAGATAAAGGGAGGAGTGGACGACCAAGAACATATGAGGAAAACTTCGATCGTGTAAGAAAAGCCTTTAGTCGATCTCCCACAATGTCCATCCGTACTGCTGCCAGACAGTTAGAGCTACCATGTTCAACAGTGCACAAAGTCCTACACAAGAACTTGCAATTGTATGCTTACAAAGTGCAACTCTTACAGGCACTCGAGCCAAATGATAAACCAAGACTAAAAGAGTTTACAGTTAACATGCTGGAACGAATTTCTGAGGATGAAATGTTCCTCACTCGAGTTTGTTTTAGTGATGAGGCAACCTTTCATGTCTCAGGGAAACTGAACATACATAATGTGAGAATCTGGGGATCAGAACACCCCCGTGTGACTAGTGAACTTCACCGAGATAGTTCAAAGGTTAATGTGTGGTGTGGGATCATGTGCAATTGAATCCTTGGTCCATTTTTCTTCAATGAGGCATCAATTATTGCAAATGTGTACTTTGACCTTTTGACTGAATATGTGGCATCACAACTAGATGATCTTCAACCAACCATCATTTTCCAGCAAGATGGTGCACCACCACATTGGGGACTGCAAGTCTGTGGGTTCCTAAATCAAACATTTCCAGACCGGTGGATTGGAAGAGATGGCCCAATTCCCTGGCCACCTTGTTCACCAGATATCACTCCCCTGGACTTCTTTCTATGGGGTTATGTTAAAGATATCATATCAAACAAAGATATGGGACATCACTGACCTAAAGCAAAAGATCACTGATGCCATTGCCACCATCGATGAGGTTATGCTACAGCGAACATGGCAAGAAATTGAGTACCGTTTTGATGTGCTTTGTGCAACTAATGGTGCCCATATAGAGGTGTATTAAATAATGTAAAAAACTTCAATATCTACTTCTCATTTTGTAATAATTTCCAAATATTTATCTTTTCATTTGATTTTTTAATAAATTTTTTAAATTGTAAAGAGACTTTATGGACATCCTGTATATTAAATATTTAGGCACTCTTTCCAATAGAATTTTTTAAAAATCATTTTGGAAGTTTAGCCATAGATAAATTAAATGAAGACCATCATTTACAGTTGTTTCTTCTGTCAATCATATTTGAATACTCTTTGCTGCAGAAGCTTTCAAATTGTGTTAAAGGTGAATTAGACTGAATTCATTGCACTGTATTGAAATCTAAAGTTCTAATGATATGTCATGTCAGTATAAAACATTCTCAATTGTTCACACAAAAACTTGAATATTAGATCTCGGAGTCAATGTGAAATGGAAACTAGACATCTTAAATACAATAGGATTCAGGACCAGATCTGGGGTCCCAGAATTCTCTGATTAACATAAAACCAATGTTCTATTGTGTAATGCACCTGAAAATATGTTTTTTTTTTTTGTTAAAATAACTGAAAGTTCTCTGTCATTGAGCAATAAAATTTTGAAATTTATCCTTCAAACTATTTGCATATTAAAAAGTTTTCAGAAACAAATTCCGAAACTTTTCAGAGCAAGGACAATGCTCTATCATCAGTGAAGTAACACTTTATGGTGATATTTGGGTTGATAAGAATTTCTTTCCATGTGTCATGAAATTAAATAAAATAAATAAATTCATGAAATATTTCATTAATTCCAGTGTCTCAGTTGCAGGTGGGGACAGATGAGGTTATTATTTTAATAGCCTAATTGATTATGGTTCCATAGAAAGTGGATGCAAATGTGGCAGTGTGGCCTGTTCCCAGTCTTTACAGCTGCTGTGTTGCCAAGTTGTAGTCATTAGTTTGTTTTGGCTGACATCTCTCTCTGATGCTCTATGAACCTTTTCTATAGAGAACATATAGTTTTTCTGATATAATAAATAACAGAATTATCTGCAAATGTAGGGGAAAGCTGTATATGCCCAATTTTTGAAGGAAGCCAAATTTGCCTCTGTCCCTTTTTATAATTTTCTTCAAATTTGGATCTCAGCTGAAAATATTTTTTTTGAACTAGTAATTTGAGGACAAATTCACACAGGACAGGAATGTAAGATATGAATCTGGTGAAGTTTGCATGCTTGGAGTTGATGATTCAGAGGAGATAGCAATAGTTTGAAGGATAAACTTCAAAATTTTATTGCTGAATGACAAAGAACTTTCAGTTTTTTAAGTTATTTTCAGAGCAAGGTCTTTTTGATTGTGTAGTTACTGTTTTTAATGTTCCACAATAAGAATAGTAATTAGTTTCTGCTGTTATCAAAATCAATTTTGTTCACACCCATTTCATTTAATTTAAATTTTAGTATGCTATATGTTATTTAGAATATAATGCTAATATATTTGTATTTCATTTTAGATCCACACAGTACATTTCCTCCAAGAATCCTTGACAGAAGAACCAGTTTGATTGCCCGACAAGGAGATACAGTAGAATTGCCATGTGCAGCTGAAGGTTATCCTGTTCCTCATATAAACTGGCTAAAAATAGAAAATGGCCAAATACACCATATTTCAAAAAACCAACGTTTTATTCAAGTTGGTGGGACACTAATCATAAGAAGAGCAGAATCTGAAGACAGTGGCAAATATATTTGCTTTGTTAACAACAGTGTAAGTGATGAGAAAGTTGAAACAGAACTTCTTGTTACAGGTTAGTTAGATAATTATATTATTGCTGTTTTGTATGACTAGTGAAAAAATAATCTTTGCTTCATCACTATACTGTTATTCTTCCACTGATTCATTAATATATATATATTGTACTAAAGGGACAATTTTCCATTTAATAGGGGCAGTTAATTTAGGAAAATTTTCATTGTATTCATGCAGCAGCAGCAAGTTTTTCAACAGCTGGCAATCTTTTTAGTACTCATTTCAATATTCAAACCTTTATCTGTAATTTCACATTCTGGATTCATCTGACAATGTTACGAGTGTGTAATATTCTTGGTTCCTAACTTCACATATCACATAGCCTTTAGACTTTAGCAGTTTAGTTTTTGTTTTTAATAGGATAGTGTAAAATCCCACAGCATGCTAAGGAGTATTATCATTAGTAAAACCTTAATTGTTTTCTCAATAAAATATAGTAGATACAGTTTGCAGAATTCGAAAAAGTTGCTATAACACATTGAATAAATTGGGTATTTAAAAGTATGCATTTTTATATACATGCATTGTCAATTTGCTAAGCATTTGCTGGCAAAGAAAGTTTTTTACTTATATATGATTTAAAATACAGTGTAAATTGTGAATTAAATTTTTAATCAAAATTGCAGTAGTATGTAATTAATTAGTATTTATATATGAATTTTAAAGCTTAAAGTTAAATATTTTGAAGAAACCAATAACTGAAGTTGAAAACCTTCGCTCCTGATATTAAGTGTTTGATGTAATCTTTTAAGTTAAATACATACTATTTCATCACTGTGTCAAGTATGCATAAGACTTAAATTCGGGCTTTCCATCTTAAGAGTTATATTTATTATGTATATGCTTTCCCTAGATGTAACTCATTTGTATATAATAAATTAAAAAAAGGAAATGCAAAGTGAAAATGAAATTAATTTTTTTTCCCATTTTTAAAAGGGAAACCTTTTTTTCAATGTAAGTGCATTTACTTAATTTTGATAATGTTTTTAATCTTTTTCAGCCTCATTATCTGTAACAGTTAATCCAAGGCAATTTACTGCTGAAGAAGGTGATTCAATAATTATAAATTGCTCCATAGTTGGTTACCCAGTTCATGCAGTAACATGGGTAAAAAATCTGAACCCTGTGATACCCAACAACAGAATCCGTTTTTTATCTAGGGATCTGCTGCAAATATCTCCTGTTATAAGAGAAGATAAGGGTATTTTCCAGTGTTTTGTCAGCAATGATTTTGAGACAGCACAAGGAGCAACAGAGCTTAATCTTGGAGGTTTGTCTGTTTATCAGTTACTAACCCACTAATATTCTATTAAAAAAAGCTTCATGTAAAAATTTATTTAATATATTAATTAATATCTTCCCCATCTTTATTCTATGATTTTTTTTAAAGTATAATGTATACTTAATGGTTTAACTTCTAATGAAAAGTGTAAAACAATTTCAGTATCTTGATATATATATCATTGCTATGTAATTTCATATTTAATTGGCTGAATTTTAATTTGATTTATTTTATTACAGTTGATATGCATTTTCTCTTCTTTCTAATTATCTATAATTTAGAAATAAATATCTCTTTTTGTCATGCCAGTGCACGTTGTTGGTCTATTAGTTATGCAGAGTTCAGTACTCTAAAAATTTTCTCTTAATCATTCTTTAACTTTTTTGATTTTTCATAATTTTAAACTTTATTTTTAAAGGAATGCATAAATTCAATATTTTTTATATTTTAGCAAAAGTATAAAGATTGTTTGAAAAATTAAAACTGCTTCATATTTTTCATTTCATTTTATATACATTTGCAAATACTTAATATAGCTTCTGCATATGTAATTTATCAGAACTACTTTGAATATTCATCTGCAAAAATATACAAAATGAAGTAGAAAAAGTGAATTAAAATATGCTGTAGAAATGACTGATGTTTGGTTATTAAGTATTCTACTTTCAATCAAGTTTTTGTATGTCTTAACATTAAAAGCAATAGAATTTTAAACTCATCAGCAGTAATATAGTACATAGATTATGTAGTTTACCAATTTTTTTTCCCAGTTTCTTTTTGCATCAGTGTTAGCTGCTTCCTCTACTTGGTGTTTCCCAACCTTATAGAGCCCAGCATTTTACTCTTTTTAATTCCTCCACTTCATGGAATTAAATTATTTTTTCCATATAAAAGTAGTTGAAATAATATTTACCATGTATACAAATTTACGAATATTTTGATATTGTATACATGAATTTCTAAAGCTTTTTTTTTTGTAAATATAAGAACTAGTCAATATTTATTTCAACTGAAAAATTTTATTTCAACTGAAAAATTCAAGAAAATATTCTACCAAATTTCAAAAACAACTATCCTTTGTGGGAGGGTGTCCCAATTGTGAACTACTTCTCTAACTGAACAATATCTCTTACACTCTTACATGTGATATTTCTGTCTTCAAAGTCAAAGTTGTGGATCCCACTTTCTATTTTCAATCAACATAATCTCCACTCACTTTCTATTTTTTGATAGATGTAGAAAAGCCATTTCACTGTATCTGCTACATTGGCAATAGGAGGATGAGAATATCCTTCATTACATTGTACCAGAGCTTTTCTACAGAGGTTCTGTATTTATTTTTAGTTTAAGAGAACATGTGAATTAAATGATTTTGCATTGCACTGAAATGATATCTACTTTGAAGAGTCTCTGTTCAGTAAAACTGAAGTGCAAAAATAATATCAAGGAACTGAGAACTACTTGTGCAGGCCACTCCTCTTCTTCAAGCAGCTAATTTCTTCAATGATAACAGTAAAACACAAGTTAATATCCTGTAGCTAATAACTATTGAAGAATTAGCCAAAAAAAATTAAGTTTCAGCTGGAGTGGAAACACAACCCAAAATGAATAACCAGTAAATGTCAGTTGCTGTTCATGCTGAGCTATCCAAACCTAGTTGAATTCCAGTTAATGGGCAGCTAAAAATTTGGATTCTTTGACTGACAGGTGCCCATGTTGCCATCTCTTGAGTAGGAATAGGCCAACCTAGCCATCCACATAAAGATGTTATTATCTTGATTCCCACTCCAGCCAAACTCATTTTTTCTTTAATGCTCCACTGACAACATTGTTTCTGTGTGTTTGACTATAAAAATAATATATTTCTGTGGATTCTGTGCAAGATTGATGACTAAAATTTTATAGTTGGATTTGAACTAGGTGTATAGCTTAGTAGGAAAAGCAACTGATATGTTTTCAGGAGACAGTTGCATTTCTATTCCAGCTGAAACTTAATTTTTTTCAATTAATTCTTCAATAGCTAATTCCCCTCTTCTTATTCACAATAATAAGCCCCAGTTAATGCAATAGTTGCACTTCCCCAATTTCATGATGTATCTTTTTTAATAATTTTTTGAGAATTTAGTATGGAAGAGGCCTTGATTAAGGACACATTTCCACAGGCACAAGAATCAGGGTTGTAATGTGTTGAATGTGCTTTGTGTATTGTAGAGAGGAGGGGGGGATTCCTCAAGATATTGGAACTGGTTGCAGGGGTTCCCCAACCAAAAATGATTGAAAAACAGTTCTCTCTACAGAGTTCTTTGACATGAATATCTTCATCAAATATTGTATTCACAACTCCAATCATAGCTGATCAATTAATCTCATATGCTTTTATCATTTTGCACTTCATTTAACATCTGTCTTTTTCAGTGGAATTAACATTATGAATCGAAGATCAGAAACTGTTTAACTCTTCCAGCATAAATTTTAGAAATACCTATGACTATACTTGCGCAAAGTACAAGCTGTATTATTCAGATCTGCACAGCTATGACATACATGTCCACAAATCACCCCAAGTGTTACTGCACATGAGTTGAAACAAAAATGTTGTATTACGTATGAAATGAAATATTATTTCATTCTGAGTAAAATAACAAATTCAAAGAAAAATGCTCATTATACTTTAATTAAAAAAATTTTGCAGTTGGTTATGCCACAAATGTTTTGTTGTATCTGCCATTATGAAAAGCTTATGAAATTGTGCTGCATTTTTATAGAGTGAAGTTTATTATTTATGTAGTTTGTTACTAGGATGTATGAAGTAAATTTTCTCATCACACTCTGGAAACATGATTTGAATTCTTGTTCCAAATTAATGAATTGTTTTCAAACTTATATATGTGTTGCATTTTCAACAGTTTGAAACATTGCAACTAATTATTTTTTACTTTCTAGATGATCCTCCTGTGCTTGCTTTTACCTTTTCTGAACAGACATTGGAACCAGGGCCTTTCATTTCCCTAAAATGTGCTGCTACTGGAACTCCTCTACCTCAGATAACATGGACATTAGATGATTCTCCAGTGACTGAGAGTTTGCGGATTCGTGTTGGTGACTTTGTAACTAGTGATGGATTTGTCAACAGTTTTGTCAATATAACATCTCTTCAGCCTGAAGATGGGGGGAGATATGAGTGCCTTGCTAGTAATGACATTGCAACTGTGACCCATTCTGGTAGATTAAATGTGTTTGGATCTCCTTTCATTAGACACATGAGAAATATTTCTGTATTAGCAGGAAATACTCTTATAATAAAATGCCCTGTTGCAGGGTATCCAATTGAAAGAATAATATGGGAAAAAGGTAAATTTGATTTATCAAACTAACTGAATTACATTTTTTATTACTTTTGTATTGAGAGGAAATATATATAATATGTGTTTATAGTTTCCTATATAGCGGAGTAAAATCTGTGGAAATCTAGTGTCTGAAGATTCTGCCTGCTATGGAAAAATGCTATTAAGAGTAATCAAGAGTGAAATGAATTAGGAAAGAGGATAAAATTAGGAAGCTGTTTACTTACTTTATTAACTATAAGATGAGATATATATTTCTGATTGAATAAGAGTATTATTAGGCTGCATAGATGGTACTTTTTAGCTGCACTTTCTCTTAAGCCCTATTGTGAGGAAACTGATATAATAGTTGTTTGCTTTATCAATTGCAGTATATTTTATAAGGTTTGTTTACATAGAAAAATAGAGGAAAAAATTTGTTTCTACTACAGGAAAATTTCTTCTAATATAAAATATATATTTTTTAAATATATTGTTATTTAGAACTGTTTATTTTTACCACCTTTTTGTTCACTGAAACTCAAATAATTACACTAAAAATTAAGATGTCAAGAATCTTAAGTCATAGGAAGGCTTATACTCCTCTTATTGAAGAGCTTTCTTAGCCCATCGAAACGTTTCCGTATTTCTTTCTGGTTTATACCAATGACAATTTTTGTGATATTGTTTTCAGGTTCACACTCTATAGCTTGTTAGAATCTTTATTATATACTATTGACTCTTGGTTAATTAATTAACTGACATTAGTCAGGGGGGAGGGGGGGTCATGGATAATCCAAAATATGGTTAAAAATTGGTTAAAATGTGCAAAATGGATTTAATGTAAACTTATTTAGTTAAAATAACATCTATATTTAGGAACACATTTTCATTCTACAGACATGCAAAAGTTAAAAAATAATACAAGTGCAATAGTTTAGAAACAAAAATGTTCAGTGTTTGCTAGAAAAGAGTGTAATAATATTCAGCAGAAAAACAAACCTTTAACACTATTAAACCCTAATCAAATTTTGTTTCTGTTAGGGGAAAACAAACTTCCACAAAACAGAAGACAAATGGTGTTTCCTAATGGAACTTTAATTATTAATAATGTTGAAAGGACAAGCGATGAAGGAACCTACAGGTGCATAGCAGAAAACAAAGGAGGAGATAGTGCATTTAGAGATGTTGGAGTTAAAATCCTTGGTAAGTAATACTTATGTATATATTATTTATTCTAATATTGTTTTTATTACAGATGTTGATTCTCCTGAATGAGTATATCAGGCATGTTCCTTTATATTGTATAAATTAATTATACAGTCCATTGGTAGGAGAATAAAATAAAAAATTAAATTTATAGTGAAATATTTTTGATTTTTACTTTTTAAGTGATAAAGTGTGTTTCATATTGCTTTTGAAGAGAATTTCATTTAGTTTTAAAGAGTGAGTATGTTCAAATAGTACTTATATAGGCTCCTGTCAGACCTTTTGGCAAGAAGCTGCTTGTGGCAATGTTTATTTATTTACCTAAAGGCTTTTGCAGCAGTATCAGATAACTGATGCAGGTCTTAATATCGAACATTTTTAAGCCATTTCAACATTCTTGATCACCTCCTGTCATACTATAATTTATTTTATCTTCTTTATTGTTCTTGTATATACAGTCGTATCAGAATAATATGACCACCTACCATACATATAGTGTTGTAGGTGGTCATATTATACTGATATGAATGTGTATATATCTATGTTAACAAGTGTATTTTCAGATGTGTCTTAAATGGGAATGTTGCTCATTAGTCATCAGTCATGCCAAGCTGGACAATTTTCCATATGCTCATGGAGCTAGTGCACTAAACAGTTTTCTGGCATCTCTGTCACTCTGCTCCACTTGTAGCCAGAGGGTTAGGGTTGAAGTAACTAAGAGGTACAACAGAGAAATGCAGTAAATAATGTTGTTGCTTATCAGAATGAGTGTTGCTTATGAACAGAGAACTCAGGTTTTTTTTTTTAGTACATCAAGGTGATGTAGCTCTTTTTCAGAAAACTCTAAAAGAATGGGGTTCAGTTCTGTGTGAACCAGAATTCGATTCTGTATAAATCAGGTTATGTAGATAGGGATTAGAATATCCTCTTGCCAATTTTTTGAGGTCTAAATTGATTTCTGTACAGAAAAGTGCATATTTCCATCTCAAATAAATGCCTGCAAAAGCAAATCAGTTTAATAGTGTTTACATTTGTTCAGATAAGGTTATGTGCTGTAGCCTTTATATCAGGGTACTTCTTTTTATAGTATACTGGTATAGGAATATATTTATAATTGAGGCAAGTTATATGATATTTTTGAGATTTATTCAGAGTTGATTATAGCCCAACTAACCTTTCGATTCGGCTATTAAACCTAAGGTAATAATGACTTAATATAATGAAATAATTAACAGCAAAGTATGTTGTTAATAGAGTCGAGACATGCAAACTCATTATAAGATGTCAAGTACCTTTCCACTTGCGAATATTGTAAAATTTGAAAGGCAAGTATTTTCCTGTTTAACCTGATGGTTTTGCCATTAAAATTTTGTTTTCTGGATCTGTGTAGATGGCTTATGTTAGCAGCTTTCACCAGTAGTGACTGTGAGTTAGATTGTGTCACAATATTTAACAGTAACAAATGCCTAAAGATTGTAAGATTTGATACTTCGTTAGAAATATTATATTCATTAGATTTTCTAATTATTTAATTATATTAATAAATTGGAATTATATTTCAGGCTTGGTTAAATTTCTTTCAATATCCACACTTTTGCAATTTATAGTCTCATCTTTTTCATTTCTTTATTTTCATTTGTTTTATCGTTTCTTGGTTATATTCATACTTTTCTTCAGTATCTCCTTTATTTAATACAATGGAAACAAACAGCCAGGATTTATATTAATATATTCCATTAATGCAGCAGGGATATATGAAGACACATTTAGCAGTGGATCAAAGCTGTGCAAAAATAATGTCCTATAAATTCATTGTGAATATACAGGGTGAATCTGAAAAAGTGGGCAAAACTTTATGGGGTGGTAGAACGCAGCTATATGAGCAATATTTGTCATAGAATATATGGTCGGAACACAAGCGGTGAGAAGTTAAAAGGTAGTTTTCCACTGTCACATTTAAAGAATGAACACAAGAAGGAGAGGAGATACTTCAGAAAACATTTTATTAACAGGAATGTAATTGTGGTACATGCTCAAAGAAATTGCTCAAAAGAGCTGCCGCCAGCTGTAATGCAGGCTTCACACCTGTGGGATAGGGACCGACACACATTTGCGAAGACACCAGGCATTTCCCGAATATCGCCGGCAACAATGGCGATCCTGGCGACTATATCCATATCGGTTTCAATGGGGCACTCGTAGATTAGGCTTTTCATATGGCCCCACAGGAAAAAGTCCAAACACGAGAGATCTGGCGATCTTGGTGGCCAAGCTATGGGACCACCTCGACCAATCCATCGCCCTGGGAACGTTGCATGTAAAGTGTTCCGCACATCTAAGCTGAAGTGTTCAGGCGCACTGTCATGCTGGAACCACATTCTCGACCTGCTGGGAGTTGGAATCGGACGCAGCAGCTCCAGCAACACCTCTCATAGGAATGTGTTATACGATTTGCCGTCCAGACGGTGTGGCAGGAGGTATGGGCCAACCAAATGGTCATGGAGGATCCCTGCCCAAACATTTACAGAGAACTGCTGCTGGAACGAATGAGGATGTGTGGCATGCGGGTTCGTAGATGCCCATGTGTGTGAATTGTGGGTATTCAAAATGCCCTCACGGGTGAAAGTGCACTCGTCTGTAAACAGAACATGTGCACCAAAATCCGGCTGCGCTGCATTCTGCTGGAGGTACCAACGTGCGAAATCGACACGTGGCTGATTGTCCGCTGGTGACAACGCTTGTACCTTCTGCGTACGATAGGGGTGCATTCCTTCCTCCTGTAGCACACAGCAAACCGACATTTGGGACACGTGTACTGCACGGGAAACCGCTTGCGTGCTACATCCTGATCGCTCTTCCACCCTACGCAGAATGTCCTCTGCAAGTTGCGGCGTCCTGACACTCCTTTCACGCCCTGCGTCTTGCTTGGCCGCGGCGAAGGATCCTGTTTCACACAGCCGCCGATGCAAATGCTCGAAGATTTTCCGATCTGGAGTGCATCTCATCGGAAACCGGTCGCGGTAACGTCTCTATGCCTCACTTGCATTCCCGTCCGCCACACCATACACAAAACGCATATCCGCCATTTCGTGGTTAGTATAACCAGCCATCCTCTCGGCAATCCATGGTAGAAATGCCATGGGTGCGAGGACCGACCCTTTTATACCATTTCCAATGCTACCTAGCGGCTCACCGTTTGCGTTCCACCCATACTTTCTATGACGAATATTGCTCACATAGCTGCATTCTACCACCCTGTAAAGTTTTGCCCACTTTTTCAGATTCACCCTGTATATCACATATGTATTTTGTCTATATCACATATTTTGTATATGTTAAACAACTGCATGCATAGATTGTAAGACATTCCACAGCATAACTATTCAGAAGACAATTATGTTCTACTTCCCACACTGGAACTTGGGGATTGCTAAAATGGGATGATAAATATGGTGAATTTGGTTACATAACTTAACAAATATATTTAAATGACGGAAGTCATAAAAATAATTTGGCACCTGCTTTTTAACCATAATTTTTAAACAATGTTTCATTTGACCTTTAATACAAAGAGCTTTCAGCTAAAAATATTATGTTTTCCCAGTATGTACAAAGGCTGTTTAAAATCTAAATCTGTAATATTTAATAGGATGTTATGATAACTGGTTCCTAGTAACAGAACGTTTCTGCTTTCAGTAGAAGAGTAGTAGAACTGTGAAAGAAGCTTCAATTTTTTATTGTCTGGAGCAGCAGTTTCCAATATAGTGCCATGACATTCACCGAAATTCATTCAGATGCCTATGCATGTGTTATATATATCATAAATTTAACTGCATAATAGGAAAGTGAAGTGATTTAATTTTCTGGCTCCAAAACTTAACCACACATATGGAGAGGAGTTAGGTGCTATCTCTGGCTTACCTAGTAGTTTATTTATACCACTGTCAAGCTGAGTCCACAGTTTAAAGAAAAGTTTAATATTCTTTGCTTGTATCATTTGCTTTTCTTCAGTTGCAAATTATTCTTTAAGTTGCAACAGTTTTTTTTCTTATAATCTTTGAATTGTAGTTTTTGTACAGTGGTTAGCCTGCTTGGCTGCTGAAAAAGGGATTGGAGTTCAAGCCCCAGATAAGAAATGGCTGTTTTATTTCTTGTGTTGTCTTTCTGCTGAGGTGTAGCCTTCCATGAGGATTTCTCTGGCATCTAATACTGACAACCTCATGTCAGATCTCTGTGGCAAGCACCTACTTGAGTAAATTATTTCTTATTAACTTTCAAGCATTTCTGCATATTCATTGAAAGAATAAATCATTTTCAAAGGCAAATAAGGTGTTTTTAATTTTAAAAATGATAATTGTAACAAAATTAAAGTAAGAAATATGACTGTTTATAATATATTTATTTTTAGTGTGTAAAGTCATTGCTGTAAATTTTTTAGCAATGCAAAAATATATATATGTAAATTGGGTAGCAAATATTGTTTTTGTGAAATTTATAAATTCACTTCACATTGTAACTAACCCTAATTCAGACAACAGTTCAAAGTGAAGCCCACAACTATTCATTTCCCATTAATTAGCCCATGGTCTTCTTACAAATACTAGAAACCCCTATTCTAAAGAGTTATTTCTTTTGATTTATATGTTTTTATACATGTATTTTAAATGTTACTGATTGTAATTATGAATACAGTATTTTTGAAGTTAAATGCATATATGATATATCAAAAGTAATAGAAAAAAAATTTCTTTTCTCTCTAGTTGCTCCTTCCATCAACCCTTTTCATTTTCCACCAAACTTGAAAGATGGAATGAGAATAATAATTACCTGTTCTGTTTTGGAAGGAGATCCCCCAATTAGTTTAAGATGGTTCAAAGATAATCAACCATTGATGGATAATATGAATGTGAAGGTAGATTCCAGTAATGAATTTTCATCCACTTTGTTTTTGAAAAGAGTGACATATGAAAATAATGGAAATTATACTTGTATTGCCTCAAATAGAGCTGCTGCAGCAAATTACACAGCAACAATGGTCGTTAATGGTAGGTTGTATTTTGTTTTAGATCTAAATCTTTTGCCCTTCAAATTTGCTAAAAAAAAAAGCAAATAAATTATATTCCTTTATATCCTATATACTTAATTATTCTAAAAACCCCAGCATTATCAAAAATTTCCAGCACAAAATAATCAAGGAAATCACAAATGAGATGTCAAGTATGATTAAAACTTCTCATGAATGGCAACAACTGCTATGCTCTTGAAAAGAAAAGCATGGCAAGAAGTCGATGTTCACAAAAATTTCACTTAAGCTTTTACAGTAGGTTTAATGTGCTTGTACAAATCACATTTGTTTGCATTTCTTTTTAATGCATCATCCATTCTGCCATGCTGATTTATGTGAAAGTTTTTTGAATACATGTCTTATCTAAGGATATTTAAATCTACCAATTACAGCAACTGAGATAGAAGGGTTGTGTGCCACAATAAACTTTTAAAAATGTCTCCAATAGTGCCTAACAACAAGATTCATATACTTATCAGGTAGTAGCATTTTTGTACATACAAACAAAACAAAACAGCAACTTAATAAATGAATGGCAAATCATGTAAACTTTCGAAGTAATTGTGCAAGAATACAGTAAAATTCATTTGCATGCATCCTTGATAATGGATGTAGCCTACTAACTATTTGATGTCTAATATTTACAAGCTTTGTGTTTAAGCTTCTGCAAGGATACAACTTTCTGCATGCATGCGTCTTTGATAATGGGTGGGGCCTTTAATTTTATTAAATGTGTAATTACTTAAAAGAGGAAGAATAATTACTTGTGATGTTTTATAATTTATTGCTATATTTACTGATTAAAATTTGAATGATATGAAATAAAATTATTGCATGTTTTCTAAATTTCTGGTCATTGATCTAACTTAAAAAAACATATCATCATCCCCACTACTAATGAATAATTGTTGTTTACTGTATCTTTTCCTGGTTAACTATACTACCCATAGGTGTACAGATATATGACTTTGTTATTAGAATTTTAACTCTTTATATCTTAACATTTTATACTTTTTGAAATTTGTATGTTAATTTTAGAGCTAAAAGGTTTTAGGACAGCTTTATGGAGTTTTTTTTACTTGGAAAGATGATTGATCTATGTATGCTAAAATATTAATAGTTACTATAATATATAGAGTATGTTAAATCAACATTTTCACTGTATAAAATTATTATTTTAAAGAGAAGTTGTTGATGACATATATAATATACTTAGCATTGTGTTTTAACTTTTTAAACTAAGCTATTGATATGGTGGATAATTGGTATTAAAATTCTAATTATTTTTAAGCTTTTTTTTTATCTAGCTTTTACAGAAACTAATGAGAGTCAGCCTCAACTCAGAATTTGTTTCTTAAGATATACCAACTTAAACATTTCGAGAAATTTTAAGTGATAAAAATTATAACAAGTAAATGTTGATATAAAATTTTATTATGGTGGAGGTATGGATCTAGTGAAATAGATTTTTTCCCCTATAAAGCCTTATTCCAGTAAGAAACAGTTAATTTTATTGAAAAGTAAGTTACTCTTAGAAACAAATATATAACACAGTTCTACACAATTTGGAAATATGTGCACATGTGCCACTATTACACTGTAAAATCCTTCTTTTAGCAATTGTTGCTGTCCGGGCTATTGAAAGTTCTACCATTCAATTTCCACTGCAGTAATCAATAGCAAAAGAATAACTAATATTCATAAAATTATTATGCAGTGTGATACTTATGTTTTGGGTAATCTGCTTGTTCCATCCATACTTCCAATAGTTGTTTTTTACTGGCGTTTTCATTGTGCTGGGCAAGGAATAAAAGTTTTTTTTTCTTACCTAGTGTTGCAGACTATTCATTAATGGAATTTTAGAAATAATCTTTTTAATATGTAGCTTTTCTTTTATATATATTAAACTTTGCAGTTCCACCCCAATGGAAGATCCCACCAACTGATAAGGCAGTCATTGTAGGACAAAATGTTGTTATTGATTGTCAGGCTGATGGATTTCCTCAACCACGAATATGGTGGGAGCGATCAGAAGGTAAGGTAAAAAAGCAGTTACTAGAAACGAATGTTAAGTAAGTTTAAATAGATATATTGAATTGCTTTATGCATGTTATTAAACCAAAAGTTGACATATTTAGAAAATAAAATTTTCTATGCAAGTTACATTGTCCAATACAGTGCATTGTCATGTAAGCTTCTGATTCAAAATGCATAGTAGCTGTGCTTCTGCACATTTTAAACTTTTAGCTTAAAATCTTGAATGAAAATCATTTGTTTAATGTTTTAAACCAAACTCTCGCAAACTTTTTTACTCTGCGGCACACTGAATCTAATTTTTTTTCCGCGGCACACTGAATCTATTTTTTTTCCGCGGCACACCTAAAAAAGAATAAAAGCAAACTCTATATAATCGTCATTATATTTGCGCTTTGTTGAAGTCATCAGCCTGGTTTTACTTGAAGATTTGCTCTCGTTCTTTAATTCATAACTCGGTGTTTGTTTTAAATATTTGTCCATTGGCTTGAAATAATCAAAAATTAATACCAAAATTTGGAAAAAGCTTGATAAATACTTCCAAGATTCCAGTTGATAAAATCTGAAAGATTTTTATTAAAGCACGTCGATATTAAAGCACGTTGATAACACAAGTCAAGTCAAAATGAAATCTTTGGAATATCTAGTGTCAATTTGAAAATCTCTCGTGGCACACTTGGAATCTCTCGTGGCACACTACTGTGCCGCGGCACACAGTTTGCGAGACACTGCTTTAAACATTGAATAAGTTATTTGCATTTATGAGCCATCCAGTTGCCATTATTGTTTGAAGTTCAGTAATAATGCCAGCTTGGATGGACCTCTTGCTATGCTTGCCTATATGACATCCACAATTCTAAAATGATATTTGAAACAGTTTGTCTGGAAGATGTATCTGGCTATATATGATAATCAAGGTCAATTAGGACTTGTTATGTGAGTGACTAGCTTGGGACTGTTGTTATATGAGGGACTAGTTTGGGACTTGTTTTTTGAGGGGACTAGCATCATTATAATTTTTTTACTGGAAATAAGAATAGATTAACAGACTAAATATTAAATATACCGTTATCAGCTATCAGTTTATTCAGTTGTTAGGCTTTGCACTATAATATACCACTGATTTACATATTCATGATAGGATATCACCTAAGTATCCATTTTTTTTTAAATTCCATATTGGTTTTTAAAATTTTAATGTAAAGTGATGTGTTATTTGAGTGTACTTATGACATTAAGCATTATTTATTATCTATTATTAATGTTATATTTATTTCAGTTTCATCATGTGATGTATCATAAAAAAGATAAATTCTGTGTAATTGTAGAAAATTTGCAATATAAATTTATGAAATTGATTCCTATCTGTGTTTTGTAGCTGCTATATTAATATAAAAACATATGGGATGTGTATATTTGATAAAATATATATGATTAATGAATTCTTGATTATGTACACATTTTTTTCACTGACATCATATGATGTCAGGGGTTTATGCTCATTTTAAATCGTAAATGTATATGTATTTAAAAGTAGTAATTCTAAAATAGTAATTCTTTGGATACTAGAATAATTTAAATGGTTTTTAAAAGTAATATACTGGTTTTCGATTGTTTTAAAAAAAATATTCTGGCCTGCCTAATATCAATCTATTTTAGGTTCTTCTCCAAGAGATTACAAGACAATCATTAGCAACTCTCATATACATGCATTAGAAAATGGATCATTAATGATCAGAGAAGCTGAGCAAAATGATGCTGGATTTTATCTATGCCAGGCTACGAATGGTATTGGCTCAGGTTTGAGTAAAGTAGTACTACTTACAGTACATGGTGAGTTTTAATTGTATTTCTTTTAAAACCTATAATTATTTGCACTCTTTGCATATGCATGTTTATCTCTTTTTTTTTTACTATGCCTTTTTAAATTTCTTATAATCTTTGTTGAAATTTTGTTAAAAGTAAATTATTTTAATTTTTAAAGCAAGAAACTTTTTATTTAATTTACAAAACTATTATATGACATTTTTGCAAAACGATTTTTAGATTGTTCTGGGCCTGATATCAAACAAATGATTGTTCCATGTAGAATTACTAAATATTATTATCGTATTAATGTAAAATGCAGCTATTACCTATCTGGTTTGCAATTTAATTTTTTGCAGACTTAGGAAAAAAACATTTCTTTCATGGAGAGATTTTAATTTAAAATAGTCAGTGCTATTCTTGCAACTTTACTTTAAAACAAGATTTTTTAAAAATTGATTTTTAATGTAGATTTGTATGCGTGGTGTCTAATCACTTTTTTAGAATTCTGCAACATAATTTGAAAAAAAAACCTTTAGAGATGAACTAATTCAAAGAATTTTATACAGTAGCTTGAATATTAAGTGGTTTGATTACATAAATATTTAGGTTAGACAAAGGAGTAATTGACTGTCTTTAAGTTGCATTTTGTATAGGGAGAGTTGCATTGTTGCATATAGAATCAAATTGGTGAATAGGATTATGAACAGTATTCTTAAGGCTTTAAAAAAGAAATAAGCTGAGAATTAAGAGGGTAGAAAGTGTCAAACAAATATCTGAATTAGCTTGCAGTGGCCAACGCATAAATTATGATCAAAATATATATGCATATACATTTGATGAACCAAACTGCAGTTGTTTGACTTTTGTAGCATTTAGTTACTTGAGAATTTTGTAGTTATCAATAAATGCTTTTGTGGAAAAAAATAAATTTTGCTGACATACTGCAGGTAGCACTGAGATTATCAATTATTGTTTTGTAGTTATGTGCATGATAGTGTGATAGTGTTAGTTTTCAGTATAACAACAGTACATATAAATATGTGATTTTTTTTTTTTATTTCTTT
Source organism: Ryuthela nishihirai (assembly GCA_038380435.1). Taxonomy (NCBI): domain Eukaryota; kingdom Metazoa; phylum Arthropoda; class Arachnida; order Araneae; family Heptathelidae; genus Ryuthela; species Ryuthela nishihirai. The sequence goes on along the minus strand of JAWZYU010000006.1, from coordinate 18,989,679 downwards.
TGTTGTGGAATAATATTTAATCATTAAAGTGTCCAAAAAACAGTTTACTATTTTTTAAATTAGGCTTAAATAATTTTCATTTTAATTGGTATTTATGTTGCTTTGTTTAGAAAATGCTCTTTTATTTGACATGTAACTTGACCAATATATATATCTATTAGTTACTGCAGGATAAAGTTGTAAAGTTTAGTTATTTTCTTTCTGCTGAAAAAATATCAAAATTTTTTTGAAAACAATTGCATGCATTGTGAGAAACCTAAGGGTTTTGTAATATTAATATAAAGACTAGCTATTTCTCATACTACTAAACAAATTGATGCAAACAATTTTGGAGAAAACAACTCATTTTTAAATATTATAATTTACTAAGTTAGACTTATATAAACATTTTTTTTAAATTACAAATTAAATATTAGATAGACAGTTTTGACAGATATTCAAATTATCACTTCCATTTTGAAATGTACAGAAAAATTTGTTGATTGTAAATAGTATATCATTACAGCAATATTGTTCCCATTTAACAAGCTTTCCTGTATGTCAGAAAATGGCAGGTCTGTGAACATTTGCCAAAATTAACTGTCTAATAATTATTTTGTAATTTAGCAGAAATTTAATATTCATATATTACATTCTTATATTTAGTAAATTACAATGTTTAGTTGGTGAATTGTGTTTTCTGAATATTGGATATTTTTTCACATAATGCTAAATATCAGTATAGCAGTCATAATATCTTATCATAATGATATATTGGAGAGTCTGGTTACCTCCATCCTTTCTAGAAATTCTTCCATTTTTCCTGGAAAGAAAATTGTGTTATTTTGTGTCACTAATTTGCATAGTTTCAGTGAGATAGATTGTCTATGTTGCAGATCATATGGAAGCTCGTTGTGTGGGAAACTAATTCATGTATGATACACTTCTTTTGAAAGTGTATTGAATATTTATCACATTGCACAAAATGACCACGAAGTTTGAAATCTTGGTTCTTTTGCACCATTACTGGAAGTAAGGGTTTAAAGCAGTCTGAAAAATAAACAAAGGGAAGGTGTTGCAATTATTCAGAGAGTCAAATATGGTTCAAGAAGTTTGTGGCTGGCAACATAAGCTTAGAGAATAAGAAAGGCCCTTTGTGGTTGATTTGGATGCCTTACAACTATTGAAGCAAATCCAACAACCAGCACCTGCAAATTGTCAGCCAAAATGGGAGTTTCAAAATCCGCCATTTCTGACCACCTGCACAAATTGGAAAGATCTACAGACGATGGTATGGGGGGTGTACCACTATTCGGACCATGATAGCTTCACAAACTGTATGGAATCAAGCTCTTGCCAAACCCAGCATACAACTCCAACCTTAACCATTCTAATTATCACCTGTTTTGGGCAATGGTGCATTTTCTCCATTGTAGGAACTTCGCTGATTCGGATGAAGTCAAATACAGGTGTTAAGAGTTCTTCACCTCTAAGCTGAAATCATGGTACCATGTCGGGATGACAGGTGCTGTGACATGATAATACACCATGCGGAAAAATGAGTACAAACTCTTGAACACAATGGTGCATACTTTGAAATATAAGCATTGATTGCTACAAGTAAATACATTTCTATATTAAAAACATAATTTTTTACTGGACACTCCAATATATCATTATATCAGTCACATGTTTGAGTGTATAATACAATGTCTGCATGCATTTTGTTTTAATTTAATAGAATTTAGGCAACTGTAAGTACAATCTTAGATTTATACTCCTTGCATTTGTAATTTATAAATATGTTTTTTGTATTCTGATATTTAGTTGCTGCATATTTCAAGGCAAAATTTATAGCTCAAACACTAAAAAAAGGAGAAAGTGCCTATCTTAATTGTGAAGCCTTTGGTGAAATACCTATTAATATTCTTTGGAGCAAAGATCGACAGCCATTTGATCCAGCATCTGATCCTAGGTAAATCTATAACTATTTTATATATCACAAAAGTTATTATTAAGCCACTGATGTCAGATATGGTTAAAATTAAAAATAATATTTTGAAATTAAATCATTAATCTAATAATCAGTAAATAACTAAAATACTTTAATCACAAATTTACTGTTTAAATAATTTAAATGCCCTTAAATTATGCTCTTAAGTGTAGACATGAGGTGAGCTTTTTAATTTAATTGTTGTATTGTACAACATAGAGTTTATATAGCTTATCATTAATTGTATCATAATATAACTTTAGTAAAGTTTTACCTGCTGATACTTTGGATGTATTCATTAATCAAATGAGTCTTATTCATACTTATGTAACAGTTGGGTTGGGTTATCTGTGAGCAACACTTTTTGCACACAGTGGCCTAAATGGCCAGGTCACAAGGACCCCGAAGGCTTAGAGAAGGTTGAGAGAGGGGACCTACTGGAACAGCTGTTGGAGACAGATGATATCCTCCTATCAAGGCAATCCAGCATGTTCTTAATGTAATGTGCACAGAGTATGGCTCTCCTGTACACGAGCTATGGATTAACGTCCCATCCAACAGATGGGCAGTCTTACCAAGCCCTGGTGTCCCATATTGACCGTGGGTGGGGAGGGGGGGGGGGGGTTGCAGAGATAAATCTCTATGCTGACCCCAGCTGGGACTTGAACCTGGAAACTGCAGATTACGATCCTGACCCACTATGTGCTGGCATTGAGATTTATTTCCACTAAATATCCACTATATCTCCACTCTACACTTGGAAAGAAAACTCTACACTTGGTCAGAACACTGATTGGCTTATAAAAGATGCCATCTGTTGGATGAGACATAAAACTGTGTGCAGGAGAGCCACACCCTGTGCGTATTAAAGAATATTTTGGATGCCCAAAATAAGGCATTCATAATACAAAAGAAAGGAAGTTCCAACAAAGGTGCAACCTTGGATGATAATGTAACGCTCCAAAGATTTAAATATTTTAAAGTTTTGGACCCTTTGATCCAATATTTATTCAAGCTCCGGATAGCTAAAGTCGGGCACCAGGCAATAATTAACAAATTGCCAAATAAAATTCAATTAGGGTTTGAATACCAGCAGGCGTTACTTAGCGAGTAAGAATTCAAAAATTAAATGATTGTCAATTCTAATTTAACTTACAATCAAAACAACTAACGTTGCTCAAAAGAAAAAATAGCAAAGATTCAAAAAAGTTTCTATAACAAACAAGTTTATTTCCAAAAAATTATTTTTAAACACTCACCAACTTTAATGAGATGTCGACTACATCATCACTATCTCGCTGCTACTAACAACTCTCTGTGACTAACATCAGCTCTTCACAACTCTAACACTTCTGTGACTAAAGTCACAGTTTTAACAAGCGTATAGGCTCGGCAACACATCGCTGTTGCACCGGTCAAGATATTTGCATAAAATGATGAGCGCATAAGCTATGATTCAAGAGGGGGCGTGTCCTTGTACATGCGTGCTTTAGCGGGTGACAATCTAAAGTTCAAAGTTGCACATGCACAACTCTATGCTCTTGGAAACGAGTGCTGTGATGCCAAAAATGAAATTAAATCCCCAAAATGATAAATATAACTTAAATTAAGCAAAACTGGTTAAGATAAAGTAAAAGTGAATGAGGGGCCATCACAATGACCCCAATCAGTTGTCAAAATATTAGATATTTTACTCACAAGTAAGTGATTCTATTTGTCTTAAGTTCCAATGGATATTAATCTACCTATTTTAAGACAGCCATGAATATAATTATTACTGAAATTAGATCATCACAAAGACGAGAAACATGGTGGATATGCATGAAATTGGAACAAAGAAGAACCAGTATGGACAAAACGCTACATCGACTCTAGTTCCTTAAAGAATGTAAAGTAAATAGTTTTATTCCCCATCCCTTAGACTACCAAATCATTTAAAAAAGATTATTAATAATGAGAAAAAAAAAACAATAGACTTAGAAATAAAAATCCTGAAATTGACAATAAATGAAAATACAAAAAGATTAGAAAAATTAATTTAAAAGAAAAAACCATGCTTCAAAAGGATTTGGCAATAATATCGTAAGATTCCAAAATTTAACCTCAAATTATTTTTAAAAATAACATAAAACAGAAAAATAAATACTATCATAGAAACTTAGAAAAGAAAAAGGATTTTTTTTTTCAAAATAACTAAGAACAATGAAATAAATGAAAAAGTAGAATGTACTGTTAATCTTACAAAGGAGACCCTACCTAGGAATTTAATTACAGCACTAAATAAAGGTTTGAACTTTAATCTAGACAAAAAACTTCCAAACAAAAGAAACCTTTCCATTCATTTAGAAAATATTTGTCATTACCTTGAAAAAAATTGATTGTAATAAAAGTGAAGAACTCAGATTGATTGTAATAAAAATGAACAGAAAATTGATTGTAATAAAAATGAATATGTAAAATATATAAAAAAAATATATACCTACTTACAACAAAATAACCAAAAAAACTCAAAGGAAGAATACCAGCACCTACAAAAATTTAAAAACAATGATAACCTAATAGCTTTGAAAGCAGACAAAAGCAGAACAACAGCCATCATGTGTAGAAGAAAATACATAGAAATACAGGAAGAGGAACTAAAAAAACCACACTGCACAGAAATGACGATCAAACAGAAAATACACTGAAATAACTCAACAAAGATATTTTAATTCTAAAAAGATATAAAACTAAGTGAAGACTTTAAATTACATAACCAGATTAATATGAAAGCAGCACAACTGTATGAAACAATAAAACTACATAAAGAGAAAAAAAAACATTGAGACCCATAGTCAACACCAAAAACACACCACTGGTGAATATTGAGAATCTCATCCTAAAAAAATGGCAATAATGGATAGACTCACCCCCCACTCTCCTAAAAAATAAACAATAGAACTAATTGAGAGCCTAAAAACAATAGAAAAAAATTGATAACTTCATAATTGCAAGTTATGTGGTTATCCATGTACACCAATATTAACACAGATATTCTAAAGGATGTCCTCAAAGGAAAATTGGAGGAGAAAAATATTGATTTTAGAAGTAGATGGAATTTTGGAATTATTAAAATTTACACTTGATAACAATTTTTTCCAGTTTGAAGAAAAGTTCTACAAACAAAATCCACTACTAACTATGGGATCACCATTAGCTCCATATCTGACAAATTTTATCTCTATCATTGGAACAATATTTCATTTCTCAGCCAGAAATAAAATTCTACAAAAGATACATGGATGACATCCTCTGTATCTTCAGCATAACCAACAAAAACTTCCCCCAAAAGATTTCCTAAACAAAATTAACTCATTTAAAAAGACTTAAGACTTAAAATAAAAATAGAAATAGAAAATATCATAAACTTCCTGGATATCACACTAAAAATTATAGGTAAAAAAAATCTCAATTACTATCAGTTAACCAAATAAGTTTGTGCAGTTTTTCAATGTTTAGGATCACTATTAGCTCTATATCTCATGAACTTTTGCTTCTATCATTGGAAAAGTATTTCATTTCTCAGCCAGAAATAAAATTCTACAAAAGATACATGGATGACATCCTCTGTATCTTCAGCACAACCAAGGGTGGTTTTTTAAAAAACCACCATCAAAAGATTTTCTGAATAAAATTAACTCTTTGAAAAGACTTAAAACTTACAATAAAAGTAGTAAAAGAAAATATTATCAACTTCCTGGATATCACACTAAAAATTACAGGTAAAAAAAAATCTCAATTACTATCAGTTAACCAAATAAGTTCATGCAGTTTTTCAATGTTATCATTTCAGCAAAAAGTATGTAAGCACAATTGCAAGTGGTGCACATGTGTCGATACACAGGGAAAGAATGTGATACACTGAGTCAGTTGATGTGTAGCAAGCATGAAAAGCAGTTTGGTGAAATTGGGAAGGGTGACGAAAACATATCTGCATCAAATACAGTTATTTGAAACATGCTTACTTTATGAGTTTAAACTGGGAACTAAAGCAAACCAAACATCCCACAAGATATATATGGCATTTGGAGAGAACACAGTGAGCAAACAGATGGTCCAAAAGTGGTTCAGAAAATTAGTGTCAGGTGATGAGTCACCTAAAGATGCACCCCACGAGGGAAGACTAACTATCATTGATGACAATGAACTGAAGGCCAGCATCAAGTTGAATTCACGTCAAACATGCCAAGAGCATGTAGAAAGGTTCCATGTAAGTTACAAAACTATTTGTTTGCATTTACATTGCTAGGAAAAGTCTGAAAGCTGAGCAAATGGGTTCCACATGAATTTACTGCTGACAATAAACTCCATTGGCTTATGATTTGCTCATTGATGCTTCCATGCCACAAGAATGAGCCATTTTTAGACAGGTTGATGTGCAATGAAAAATGGATTGTGTATAAAAATATCAAACATTCATAACATTGGTGGTCATCCAGTGAACCTGTACCACACACACCAAAGCCCAAGATCCTCCAACAGAAAAGTTTGTGTTGTGTCTGGTGGAATACAGCTGGTATCATCCATTAAGAGTTCCTTGCCACTGGTCAAACAATCATTACTGACATCTGTTCAGCACATCTACAAAGGGTTGCGGATGCACTGCTCCAAAAACAGCCTGCACATGTTCATCGCAAAGGCATTATGGTCCTTCAGGACAATGCTCATCCTCACACAGTGCAAGTGACCTGAGACAAGCTTCAGAGCCTTGGTTGGGAAATTCTACCCCACCCTCTGTATTCCCCAGATATCATGTTATCTGACTACCATCTTTTCATGGCACTGGACAATCATATGTGCAACTGACAATTTTGAAACAGAAGCACTGGAAATGGGTTGGCTGCTTTCTTTGTTTCTAAACATCAGGTTTCCGTAATCTACCGGAGCGGAATATACAAACTTGTATCTCATTGGGAAAAGGTTATAGATGTGCTAGTGCCTACTTTCCTGAATAAAATATCTTTATTCACTATTTATGTATGGTTTAATTTTACCCTCAGAAACTGCACAAACTCTTTTGGTTACCAGATAATTATAAAAAAAACAACCAATACAGGAAAAATACTAGATTTTCACTCTAACCACCCAATGTACACTTGTTAAGAAAAACCTAATTGACTAAGCAATAAAGGAAATTCAGTTGCAAAACACAGAGAACAAACAAGCAATAACACAAATTAAAAAACTGAGAAAAAAAACCTTGTTGAAAACCATACCAGCTAACTTGATCCTAGAGATAAAAAAAACAAAAAAAAAGTAGATAAATGAAGCAAAATTAAAACCATTCTTCACTAAAAAACTGCCTTACTACATTGGTCTTTTTGAGAAACTCTAAAGAGTGACCAATAAATACAATATAAAAATAGCATCAGACCTGAACAAGAACATAAAAAAGTATATCCCAAACATCAAACAACAAGAAAAAAATTTATACAGAGAAAACGGAATAATTTATAAAGTAACATGTATAATGTAAAAAAAACCCATAGATTGGAGAAATGGGAAGAACACTAGAAACAGGAATAAAAGAACACAAAGTTACGATTAAAAACAAAATAAAACAGTACTGGACAGACACACAGAGAAAAACTAATCATAAAATAGACTGGAATTCAACAATAATTTAAAAAAAGTTTATTCATAAGAAAAGCAGAAAAAGGATTGCTGATACAGTCAACAGATGGTGCCATGAATGATGTGCAAGGAATTCTTTTACCCAAAATTTAGCATTCACTAATACAAAAGATAGAAAGTTCGAGCAAAGCTGCAACCTTCATCCTTGGGTGATGACTCCAGTCAGAGGTCGAAATATTAGGATAATTCCTCACAAGTAACTGATTCTATTTGTCTTAAGTTCCAATGGATATTAATTTTTTTAGTTTCATTTCTCACATTTTGCAATTAAGGATGCTTTAAGCTAAGAGCTAATGTATAATTCAGAACTCCCAATCAGTAATGATATGAATGCCAGATAAATAAGAGATGTTGTAAAATTTAAATTTAGTTTACACACACTCTTCCAAATCTTAAATGTTATTTGAGACTTTGAACAAGAACAAATTCTTTCCAAGTCATAAATAATTCAACCTTGGGCTACTTATGACATGGAAAGAATAATATTCATATATTTTTTATTATCATATATTGTCTATTTAAAAGGATATTTGTCATTGCTAATATTTATGTGTATTACAGGTATGAAATTACAATGGAAAGTAGAGTTGAGAGTGTGGTATCAAAGGTAACTGTGCATGCTGTTGATCGACGAGACTCTGCACTTTTCACATGTGTAGCAAGCAATGCTTATGGTCAAGATGATACTAATATTCAACTTATAATACAAGGTATGTTTATTGTCATAAAATTATAAATGGGATGGATTTTAGAGGATGTTTTATGATAATAGAATATGAATTTGAAGCTGAAAATTTTCAGTCATATCATAGAAGCTAGAAATATTTCTCTGCTATTTTTTACAGTGTAATGAAATCCTGACTGCTAACTTTTTTTATGAGAAAGATAACATTTTTTTATACAGGAAGCATATTTCATTTATACACATTTAAGTAACATATTTATTACCTATGTATAATACATTATTAGAGCCTTAACTATTAATTTTATAGAAAAAAAAGTTAACTTCCTTTGTTGATATTTTTTAAGTTAGCTAATATTTTTACAAATACAATATGCACCACTTAATATGATTATTTTATTAGAATCAGCCACTTAGAACCAATTCACAGAAAATGAAAGCAAATTCTTATAAATGTATTACAATTTTTGCTGCATATTGTAGTCAGATTTTTGATTATTGGAATCAGAGAACATTTGGTGATTTTTGTTAAAGCCTTCATATTCAATTTAATCCACAATAAAAGCTGTATTACAATAAGTCATTCAGTCAGCCCAACATGAGCATGTGGTGTGATTTACGAGCTTATATCAACAAGAGCAGATATGAGTCCGTTGGCTACTTTCCTATGCTCTGTGCCTGAGTTGACATATCTATATTTATCTCTGTTCATCCTGTACCTTTACCTAAAAGGAGTTAGAGAGTGACAAATGATTATATTTACCAGTCCTTGGTTCTCACTGGTACAGCGGCTAAGGTTGGCCTCATTTAGATGTTGAAGCAGTTGTCTGATGTTCCTAGATGTGGATCAAATTTTCTTTTCTTAGCTTACCAGTCCTATAACCTCAGCTCGATGTTAAAGTGCAGCAGAAGGTTGTAGAAGCGTTTATTACTTGTCACTTTATTGGATGAATTGTAGACAGTCTTTCATGATGTTTGGTTGTGGTCCTATCTTCAGCTGTTACCAAGGTTATCTTTCTTGGCCTTCACCAACTACTATCACTAATACTGGTTTTTTGTCGTCTTAAATTGCACATAACACATACTTACTTCAGCGATTTAAATAACATTTATTTCAATTCTTTAAAAAAAGGACAAATTAGTCCCATTCATTAAAATTAAAATAAACTAAAACTCCTCAACCCCACCTTGTATGTGTCTGGTGTTTGTACAAGGTACACTGAATAGCAATGCTTACGTCAGTGACATCGTACAGCCGGTCATCCTGCCATATTTGAGTGTAATCCCAAATGTGATATTCCAGCAAGATAATGCCTGTCCATACTCTGCCCTGGGCAACTCAACATGCTCTTCAGGCAGTGCACCAGCTCCCTTGGCTAGCACACTCTCCAGACTTGTCCCCAATCAAGCATGTCTGGGACTGGATCGGACAAAGACTCTTCTGCTGACCGTGGCAGGCAACGACCATTGCTGAATTATGTGTCCAAGTTGAAAGTTCATGGAATGGTATCCCCCAGCATGATATCCAACATTTGTATGAGGATTGATTGCATGCCAGATTGGAAGTTTGTGTTGCTGCTCAAGGAAGTTCAACACCTTATTAAAATAGGCCTTCTGTAAAATGTAATACTCATTAAAAGGAAAAATAAACGTTTAATCACTTCACATGTGATCACCGTCCTTTCTTGACAAGTTGTGTCTACTAAATAAATTTCATAGATTACGCTTCAATTGTTAATGGTGTTCTTTTTTCAATTTCTGCCAGTGTGTGTAGTTATGTAAGTAAATAGGTAGGTAGGTACATTATCAAATGTAAGAATCTACAGCTTTCCTGATTTTAGAAAGGATTTTATTTTAAAATTTAACTAAATATATTTTATTACCTGGATGATCATTTTTATTATTACATACAAAGGAGACTTTCTAGTTATATATTGATATGACATATTTGTGACACTCTTTGTAGAAATGGAATTAATGTGGTTATAAAATAATACAATATTTGTATACGGTGCTGTATAATTTATAGTTTCGTTGAAATGAAACTATAATCTTTAATTTATTGCATTAATGGTATTATATAATGTGTAGTGTCCATAAAATAAATTGTGATTTAAAAAATGTAATGTACCATAATATTTACTCTTATTAGCTGCTGTAATGATAAGCATTTTTCCTCTTCTCAATTTTTTTTTTCTGACAGAACAGCCAGATAGTCCAAGTAATATTCTTGCTACAGAAATTGGAAGTAGGACAATTACTGTTCGATGGGCACAACCATACACTGGGAACAGTCCTATTACATCTTATAAAATTCAATACAAGTTATCTTCAGGTATTATTTCATTAATGCATTTTATTTTTGCAAATGGATTTGCAAATTTACCAATATGATGTTAGTGTTAAATATGCTCAGCTTTATTAGTATAATTTAAATTATTGATCTCTGCCATAAGATGTAAACACATACTTGTTGGAAAAGATATTGGGATAGTCCATAACTATCCCAATCATTAGTCAAATTGTAATCTGTACTTTTTATTATTTTTTTTTTTAAAAGGAAGCAAGTTTTCCCTGACACTAAAACTGCAGATAACCTAGATTAGTAGGCTTATGCTGATTTCTCATACAACATAATAAACAATTATTTGTTTATATTTTGGTCATGACACTAGCTTAATAGGTTTGCTAGCTACTGTACCAGATAGCCACTTCTAAAATAAAGCTTGTTTCAAAGATGAGGCAAATTGGACTGAATACAATATTAAATATACTTTTGGACTGAATACAATATTAATAATACAATATTAAATATTTTTATGTATGACTAATATAAGTTATTACAGTCATATCTTTTGGTAGCTGTAGCAGTATCCACATGTACCTTCATCAACAGTAGATTATAAGTCCAATATTTATTGATAATGAACAGTAGGGAGAGAAGTATTTACTCCAGGAACATATGGTAGGAGGATAGTATTTATGAAATACATGCTCTATTCAAAACACATAATCCAGAGAAGTGAAAAAAAAAAGGGTTTTACAACTTATATAGGAATTTAAAATTTTTGAAAGTCTACAAAGAAAAATTTAAATAAAATGCAAAAATTCTCTCCAACGACAATTACTTTTCAATCAAGCCTAGATGTGTTAAAAATTCAGCATTTTTCTGAGGTACAAATGCACGCTTACTTGGGTACAGGCTAGTTACTTGAACCACTCTGGTTAAGGGGTGATGATCCACACCTGCTTAAATAACACTAAACAGTAGATTCTGTGTCACCACTGCCAGTTGCACTTTTTAAACCAATGCAGAACAGAGTTATAGTAATTAAATCAATTATTACAGATATCTTGTGATCTGTTTACTTTTGATTGTAATTGTCACCTTAATACTTCTCTTAGTGTGTACATGAATTAGAGAGCAGAACGTCACTTCAATCAAGATTTTCATTCAACATTAGGCAAGTGTAAAATTCTTGGTTATGTCAAATGTTTTTTAATTTTTTAAAACACTTACATTCACTTTGCAGCAAAATGGTTTCTGATAATCATTAATGCCCAATTAGTTCAGAATGTGTTATGTTCTTTTGGTGCTGATTAGAGGCTTATTTCTATTATTGCCAATGTATTCTTAGGGCTGGAATTAATACAGCAAAATTAACTCATTTTTAAACTGCTGAGCATATATAATTGTTTTATCATTTTCTTGCTGTTATTTTATAATTATACACACTGGCTGGAATTTCCACAAATGTCTAGACTCTTGTTTTACACTTAGCTTACTGCACATGTTAGTATAGGGGTACATTTCCATTTTCAATTTTTGAAAGCTGTATTATATTGTAAGCTATATAGTTAGTTTAATGCTGCTAACATCTTTACACAAATGCATTTACAGGTAATGCTCAATTTCTGTGATTAATACAGTACTGAAAACTCCAGGTAAATCCAATTCATGCAAAACAATAGTTTTTCCATGTAAACTAATTAAAATGTCCAAGTTAAAAAAAGTACATTCCTGTATACACCTACCCATTATAAATAATTAATGAAATAGGCTCGACGTATTTCAAATCAACTCATAATAAATAGGCACTTTAGCGTCGATTTAAATATTAGAGGGAAAAAAAAATTGTCTTGAGCCGGGTGAGATATGAACCCTTGACCTCCTGATAACATGTCAGGTGCTCTGGACCACTGAGCTCTCGGCCACTGATCAAGATCTCCTCTAACTAGCGCTATGAACATTCCTTTTATGTTTCATATAAGTGCTCTTCAGGCAATATTTCTAGCCACAAGCAGCATATAAATGCCGCTTGTGGTATTTATATGCTTTTATTCTAGCCACAAGGGGCACATAAATGCTGCTTGTGGCTAGAAATATTGCCTGAAGAGTGCTTATATGAAACATAAAAGGAATGTTCATAGCGCTAGTTAGAGAAGATCTTGATCAGTGGCCGGTAGCTCAGTGGTTCAGAGCACCTGACATGTTATCAGGAGGTCGTGGGTTCGTATTCTACCCATTATTGCAAAAATTTCAAATATTATAGAATACAGTAAGTGTAATACAGTAATTTAAAGTAGAAAATAAAATAACTTTAATCTGAGATAAATTAATATGTAGTAAGAACGACACATTAACTTGCTTCACAGGACAAACTTACTGGAACTGATGGAGAGGATGAGGTGAATGGAAGAGTTATTGGTGGAGGGCTTCAGCAGGTTAGATGACACTGAAGGTTTAGTGGAATGTTTAATTACTTTTTGGTCTGAGGGATTTTTTGGTTGTAACTGAAGACTAGATTTTGCTATTCTAAACAGGATAGCCTTGCACAAATCAGGATGTCTAGCCAACTTAAGTCAATACCAGTGGGAAGCAACTCATGAGATGAGATGCCTCCTGTACTTGTCATTCATAGCTGGCAAGGAGTTGTAAGCCTCTTCTACATTTTCTACAAAGTGAGTGTTTTGTCAATAGAGATGCCAGGATTCCTCAATCCACTCCTTGAGAATTTGTTTCAAACCATGTCAATGGAAATTTTTGGACTATGCAAATTGAGAATATGCCTAAGTTAATAAACCATGTAAGTACAAATTAATATAAATCAAAACCACACAAATTAAGAACTACCTGTGTATATAAAATACAGCAATAACTGATTCTACTTTTTAAAATGTGTAGTTTTCAGTTCTTCCTTTTCATTTATTTCATTGATTAAAAAAGTAAATTTGGGACTGTTTTTTTAATTGTATTTTTATCATTTATGTACCAAATTTTCATTGTTGTATTATTATTTGTAAGCTTAAATCAATAATTAATCATTATTGAATAATTATTTTGCTTAAAAAATTCTCTATTTAGTATAGACAGTTTTGTTTTCAGAAACTGAAATATAACAATTTAAAACCATATTCTCTTACTCTGACATATTTTAATGGTCAAAGAATACTCTTCTTTCATATTTTAAAATTACTCCACTATTCATGCCTAAAACATTTATTTCCCATAAAAATACATTTAAGTCCCTAATATGTTTTCTTTATATTAGATCTTCATAATTTTCTTATAGTAATAAAACGTTAGAATGCCTATAGTTCTATAATTTACCCTGGACTAGGAACAGGGAGGTTTTAACTTATCAGGTGATGATGAGCTGCATAGAAGTGGGTGTGGCACTTCAAATTCATGCATGCTCAAAAAAACATTATGCACATTTTTTTTCTCGAAAAGGTTTGTTGTCAAATCTTGATGGGGAAGGGGACTGAAGCCTTAAAACTGTCCCCATAGATATATCCCTGCTATAGTTACAATTTGTTCTAATAAATTATTGTTGCCCAAAAAAAGACTCTCGGTAGTTTGAAAATGGTTCAAATTTAGTTTATTAGTTCTCCTGATATTGGTGCCCATTTATGCAAGAGTGAAATGTCACTAATGCAGAAATCCTTAGAAGTACCTGACCACAAACATTTTTCAATAACTGACCAGAAATTTTGAATGTAGTCTTACCTTTACACATAACCAAAATGAATTTTTTTTGGTAATATACACTATTTTATCACAAAGGTTATTTTGACCATCGAGCTTAAAAATAGACCCACATTACTTACATTTCAACACACATGCCAAAGTGTTTGTGTTTCTTTTTTGTCTAAGGTCATTATGTAGTTGGAGATAGATTGTTCTGTCCCTCTTCTTGGCACAGAAAGTTGGGGTGATGGAGACAGATCTACTGCAATCTCAGGAAAAGATTCTTCAGCTGTACTTCGAGGTCTTAAGCCTGTAACCAGCTACCATGTACGTTTGATGGCTGAAAATATAATTGGATGGAGTGATCCCAGTCAAGTTGTTCACATTACAACTGGAGAAGAAGGTGAGATGATATTCAATAGCTTACTTCATACATGTTATAGTTATGCAAGTTTCCTGTCTTATTTTAAGCATCCACATTTTTTTCTGTATACAACAAATTATCTCGCTAATATATATATTCTTGAGTGGTGTTAGCATGCATTTTTGTACCTTCCTCTCAATAAAAAAAAAATCGTTTAAAAAAAAAGTAATCTATTAACCAACTAATGCAATTCAAAAGTGAAAGCAAACTGATATTTACACTCCATTTAAACCGTTTACCACCAAAAGTAACAAACCCACTTGTTCTTACGCATTTATTTTGATTAAACTATAAGTTCAACTTTTTTTTACTACATCATCATCCTCCTCCTCCTCCTCAAGCAGCCATTGGCTACAGAGGTCCAACCAGACTGTGCAATTTAGTTCTCCAAGCAAGTCTGTCCTGAGCTACATCTACTGCATCTGGCCACTGCACACCAATTCTAACAAGGTCCTGTTTGACATTGTCTGCCCACCACATCCTAGGTCTCCCCCTCCTTCTGAGGCCTCTAGGCACAGTGTTCTTAACCCTATTCGCCAATCTATAATTATCCATACGGGCAACGTGGCCAAACCAGCAGTCTCTCTCTGCACAATATGCTGCTTAAAGGAGGTTGCAGACTCCTTTGCCTAACCTCATCATTAGTTACAAAGTTAAAACACCTAATACCCAAGATATTACATAAGCATGTAGAATCAAAAGCATCTAGTTTCTTGTTATCTTGTTTACACAGCGTCCAAGTTTCACTATCATAGCTAACCCTAGAAAGAACCATACTATTATACAGTCTAATTTTAGTCTTTAGGTGTATATGCCTATTTCTCCACAATCTCCATAGATTCTTAAAAGTCCCGGCAGCAATCCCTATTCGTCTGTTAATCTTATGCCGCACATCACCAGTATCTGTTACATAGGTCCCAAGGTAATTAAACTGTAACACCTGCTCAAGACTGCAACCATTCAGATGAACTGAATCACAACCTGCCTGACCAATTTTCATCACTTTAGATTTTTCTCTGTTTATAACCAAATCTACTCTACTACCAGTTTCATCAACAGCTCAAATGAAAGAGTTCATCTCATCAACATCATTTGCCAAAAGGGCTAAATCATCAGCATAATCTAAATCAGAGATTTTCGTATCTCCAGCCCATTTAAGGCCAAAATCTTTCCCTTGAAGTGAATTTCACATAACATAATCAATAACCAAACTAAAGAGAAAAGGAGACAAAATGCACCCTTGTCGAACACCAGAAGTAATGCTAAACCAATTGCTACATGACTTATCAACTCTCACACACGACTCAGTGTTATTATAGAGAGCTTTCATTATGTTAACTAACTTGTCAGGTATACCATATGATCTCACAATCAACCACAAATTATGATGATCAACAGAGTTGAAAGCCTTTTTGAAATCAACAAAGCTAGCAACCAAAGGTTTCTGAAACTCTAAACATTCCTCAAGAATCTGCCTAAGTGAAAATATCTGATCCACACATCCCCTACCACTTCTGAATTCACATTGCTCATCATGCAATTAACTGTCAATCAGATTCTTCATTCTGTTAAGCACAATCATGGAAAGAACTTTACCTGGAACAGAGAGTAGGCTGATACCCCTATAGTTATCACAAGAACTGCGATCATCCTTTTTGAAAATAGGGATAACAATAGCTCTGGTAAAATCCTTAGGAACCATGCCTTTATCATAAAAGATATTCAGAATTTCAGTCATCCAAGTGGTAACCAAAACATTCCCAGCTCTAAGCATTTCCATAGTGATTTCATCTACCCCTGGGGATTTATGAAGTTTAAGTGTTGAAATAGCCAAAATAACTACGGATTGTGTTATAGAGCAAACATTAAAGCCCGCAATACATTTATCATCATTACAAACAATGGGAGTAGAACTAACCACATTGTTTAGAACATCACTGAAATGCTCAGCCCACCTAGCCATGACAGAATCCCCACCTTCTATAACCTTACCTTGTTTATCCTTCAATCCCTGTATACCTGTTCGTTTTCTACCACACAAAACATTAACTATCTGGTACAGCTATCTGCTGTTGTGCTGCCTAACTGCTTCCTCAGCTTTGTCAGCAAAGCCATCAAGCCAAAGATTCTTATCAGCAGCTAACTGATCTTTTACATGTTTATTAAGTTCTCTGTAATGCTTTCTATTAGGACTAGTAGGGTATTGATTAAGGACATTCCTGCAGTTCTATCTTTCTGAAATAAGCCTAAGTGCCTTATCACTCAGATAATTCTGCCTCCTCTGCTCCTTTTTTTCCTAAAAGAGTACTGTTAGTGTCCAAAAAAGCCTGTTCAAAATGATCCCATTCTTCCTCAACTTCAGTAGTAAGCATACCATGACTGTCATAATAATTAAGTAAACTATCATGGTAAGCTTTGGCTATAACTGGGTCATTCAGAGCTTCAGTATTAAAAGTAAATTTTTTAATCCTAGCATAACACTTTTTAAGTTTAAGTTGTAAGACACTTTTAACAAGGTAATGGTCAGATCCAATTTCAGCTCCCCTATATAACTTGGTATTCCTAACAGAACTAACCCATTTGCTGTTAATTAACATATAATCAATCATATTCTTATGCAGCCCATCAGGTGAAACCCATGTGTACTTAGGTATGTCGTGGTGTTTGTAATAAGTGTTAGTTATTCTGAAACCATTGAGTTTACTTACCCGTAGGAAACGTTGCCCATTGCCATTGCAGCTATCAATACCAAAATGGCCTATTACTCCTCCCCACAGGTCAGAGTCAGTACCAACTTTGGCATTGAAGTCACCTAGAACAAGGGTAATATCTCCTTTCTTGACAGAATTCAAAATATCCTGAAGTTGTCCGTAAAACCTTATCCTTCTCATTGGCATCCTCAGTGGGGGCATAACAGCAGATAACATTCAAGTCTTTAACGCTTTTCTGAAATTTTGCTGTAAGAAACCTTTCGTTAATGCACTCGTATCCTAGAAGAACATAACTAGCATGTCTGCTGAGAAGCAGACCCATGCCTTGGTGATGCTTATTGTTGTCCCTCCCTGAAAAGAAAAATTTAAGATTATTTTTAAGAATCTGACCTTTATCTGTCCATCTGGTCTCTTGCAAGCCGAGAATATCTAAATTATAATGGTGGAATTCTTTTGTGAGGACATCAAGAGAAAAAGCTCTGTGCAGAGTCCTGACATTCCAACTACCTACGGAGAAAAAATGGTTAGTGGGATGTTTAAAGAAATTATGTTTATTGAGAGAGGGAATGCCGACAATATCAAACAGCCCCCTAATCGCAGACATGGGGCAAAGACCCGTTCCCCCACCATTAAAGGCTGAAGCCATCTACACTGGAAGACTTCCTCCAATGTAGAATTTGATGATGCCAATAGAAGCAAAGAGTTCAGGTGCCTGCGATGACCTCTGCTCAGGATTATCCACCAGCTGATAAACATATCCTGTGAATCTATTCACTTGGGGCTGTCAACCCACAAACAGAAAACACAGTGGAAAATTTTCTTAGTAAATTTCTTGGTTATAATTCTGAAAATATCTACAATGTATTCGCTCAACAGGAATGGATGAGGTTTTTGAAAAATATACATGCAAGTACATCATATTTATATATTGTTACTCTAATCAAGACTGTTTAAAATTGAAAAATCAAAATTTCAGTGTTATAACTAAAAAGACAACTCATGAATAAATATGTCCATTTTGGCCATGCTAATATAAACATGTGGTTTTTTCTTCATATCCTGGTTTGCTTTCTAGCTAAACACTCTCTAAAATGTTTTACCTTAAAGTTTTTTATTTTGTACATTATATGCCTTTAACAAAAATATAAATTTAAAAATTAACACTTTTTTTATGCATGCTTTTGCATCCATAATTTACAAGAATAAACCTTGAATGTTCCTCCACAAAAATAAATGTGTTCAACACAATGAAATTCATTGTTCAAATGGTAAAATTTTCTGTATCTGTATAGCAGGAACATTCAAGGCCAGCTAAACAAGCAGACAAATGGAAATGCCAAAGAATTAATTTTTGGCAATCCAAAAATGCTTATATACAAGGGAAAAGACTAGGACATGCTTATTTCTGATTAATGGTTTTCTTTTTTCTTGCTTACATACCTGACTGTAGCTACACTCTTTATTTACTCAGAAGGAATGGTTGGATTTGTCTAATAAAGTATATTGTATGAGTATATCATAACCCTAGTTCAATATTGTTTATTCACAGTTTATTATTTATTCACTATTTGGAGCTGAAGTAAAAAATGGCCTTGAGGTAGTGATAAGTAGTGATAAGTGTTCTTGATGTTTTGCCTTTTTATAAAGGAATTTGTAATAGGCAATTTTTAACACAATGTATCATCTGATTTTTGAGTTGTAGTTAATTTTTCGCTATTGAGGGCAGTTGGTAGATATTTAGGATTTTTATTATTCTGCTGCAAGATTTAGTTGATTTTCATCAGTCAGCATAAAATAAAGCAAGATTTTCCATGTTGGTGGGTGCATTGGGGGTGTCATTGTTACATCAGAATTCTTTGTAATAAATCTATGACATTTAGTGTATACTATTTGAAATTTTTTTGTATACTCTGATAAAAACTTGGTCAAATTTTGGGGTTTATTTCAATTATGGCTCTCCATGTATCAGTCAATACTGCAGATAAGGTATGTATATCTTAGAGATAGTTTGTGCCAAATGTTTGAGCCAGAGCCCACCAGAGTCCAAAATTATTGATCCTAGGCCCCAAACCTTTTGATAATTGCTGAATCTGAACCCAATTAATGGAGGGGGGGGGGATTATCTGATACATCATAAAACATATATACAGAAGTACATACTTCTAAACCATTTTTAAATTCATCATGTTGAAGCTATTGCCAATTTTAAAATAATTATAGTTATATGGAGGCAAAAATAAAAATAAATGCCCCTTCAAGCAGCTGCTTGCCATGGAAGTCTGACAGGAGCCTGTCAGTTTATATGCCATAGTAGGTCTGTGAGGAAGGCAAACCTCAGCAGAAAAATAATACAAACATCCATGTCTTACCCAGGACTCAAACCCAGGTCCCTTTGATTAGTAGCCATAAGAAGTATCCACTTTGCCACAGTATTGCTGAGACAAAAATTAAAATTTTAATATTTTTTAAAATTAAAAATTACTAGAAATAATTTTTAGAAACTGAAAAATTCTTGAGTATCATTATTAAAAGTGCTAAGAATAATTCGTTAATAAAACAGAAAAATGTATAAAAAAAAAGACTGAATGATGTTTGTTGTTATTACTAAAGACTTATTAAAATATTTAAATTATAATCGAAAGGAATTATTTATATTTATTTTTAATTATTGCCACAATAAAAAGAAAATTGAAAATTTATATTAAAACTGATTCCAAATGAAGTTTCCTATACTATTTTGAGCTTCAGACCTCCTATGCAGGGGATGTCATAGTTGGTAGCCTCCCAGGTTTGTAATCTGTAGTTTCCAGGTTCGAGTCCCAGCTTGGCCGACATTGAAATATATCTCCACAAGACTCCCCACCCTGCCCTCATTCAGTAGGGGACACCAGTGGGTTTGGAATGGTCACTATCTTTTGAATAGGCTGTAAAACCATGGCTCCATATGTGGGAGAGCCATTCCCTGAGCATGTTAAAGAACATGCTAAATGTCCTTGACATAAGGCTACCATCTGTCTCCTAAGAGTTGTCCAATGGATCCCTTTCCCTCAACCTTCTCTTAGCCCTTGGGGGTCTTTGTGATCATTGTATGAAAAAAAAAAAGCTCATTGTGTGCAAAAAAAGTGCTGCTCAAAGGTAAAACAACCCAACACAAACTGCTCAGGGCCTGAACTCATCTCTAATACATGCATATTGAATCACTCTGAATACATAATGAATAAAATTAATTTTTAAAACAAAACTGGAATTGAGGCAAATTTTTATTACTTTACTTTCATTACTACAATTAAAATTAGAATTATAAAAACATAATTTACTTCAGAATCAGATATTTGCTTATATATAATAAATATGTCAAAAAAAAACAGGATAATTTTAACTGGAAGAATGCATGTCACCTCTGGTGCATATGGGAATCTCAGTTTCAAAGAGAATGAAGTTTTTCCTTTTCCTACTTTTTCACTCTTTAAAAGTCTTAATTTGAGATAACAGATGATGGGGAAAATGCAAATAGTATTTTATTAGTAATTATATGACATGAAAAGTATTTGTCTTTTATTTCTTAACTTTAAAAATTTTCATTTCCCTCTTAGGAAAATGGATAAGTTATTGCTGTCAGTAGAATATCATTTGAAAAGCTACCACCAAAATTTCAAATATTTACCATATACAGATCATTCTCAAAATTTGTTAACAGTTTTGCTGTTTCCACATTTAGTGATTTCTAACAATATAAATTAAAACTACCTAAGGATTTGAAAAATGCAAATGAAAATATTTCATTAATACCAATCCAACTAAAAGGTTTTCCAGTTATCACTTTGAAAAAAAGGAGTTGTGTTTACCCACCCCAACCCCTAGGGGTAAGGGGTCAATTCATTGTTGCCAATGGAAACTTCATGATGGTCACATTCCACCACCAAAAATTTCAAATTTCTAGCTTAATTACATTGTAATATTCATTTAAAATTTGGAATTTTTAAAACTTTCCACTGTAATATGGCACAATTATAGTTTTTGGAAGATTCTGAAAGTGCAAATCATAACATTTTATCGTTTCCTATTTAACCCAAAAAAGAATTTTTCATTTATCTTCTAAAACAAAAAAGTTGTGTTTTCCCACCCCCCTAAAAGTCTAAGGGGCCAATACATTATTGACAATGGAAACTTCATGACCTTCACATTCCATCTTCAAAATTTCAAATTTCTAGCATAAATGCATCATCCACATTATATGCTTTTGAAATTTAGGAATTTTCAACTTTTTCCACTGTTAGAGGGTGCAATTGTAACTTTAGGGAGATTCGGAAAATGCACACCTTAATATTTCATTAATATCTATCCAACTCAATAAGAATTTTTAATTTTCCTGTATGAACAAAAAAGTTCGATGTCTACAGATGGATAGACAGACAGACAATAAAGCAAAACTGTTACCTCATTTTCTTTTTCAAACGAAATAAAAATGAAAATAATAAAATATAAAGCAAAACCATTATTGCTACATATATATACTTTGGAACATGTGAATTTCATTTAATCAAAAATAAGTTTGTTTTTTTTCATATCAAACATTAAAAAAAATTAAACCTTGCAAATTATTAGGAATTGTGGGATAGCAACATTTCAGAGAATATTCTTGATCAGTGTCTTGTAAGATTGCGATAATGGCGACTTGTTCAGTACTTATTTTCCAGTCGGATTATTTATGCAATATAATGTTTGTTGTAAAATTACAGATAAATCAATAAGTAATTTTATTTTGAAATTTGATATAATATCCTTCAGTTGAGTGAAAAAAATATATAATGAAAGATAATTTCAATAACAAAAATAAATTCAGCAACTTCAAAGTTGGTTAGTACTTTCAAAGTGTTGAATCTTCCAGCTGTGGTGCTGAAATATATGAAGGCATTAGAGTGCCTTCTAATATGCTAAAAGTTAAAATCTTTAATTCTTATTGCTATTTTGATCTTCCATTAAAATATACACCAAAGAGCCAAAACATTATGACCAGTGCATCTTTATGCAAATTGAAGAAACTGCAGGTAAATGACTGCATGCGAAGATTATGAAACAGTATAAATAACATCTGATACTGAGCTCTGTTAATCAGTGTTATTCTTGTTCTTCAGGTGGGAAAGGCAGCAGACATAAGTGAGTTTGACAAAGGCCAAATTGTAATGGCTAGACGACTGGGTCAGAACATTTCTGAGACAGCAAGGCTTTTGGGGGGCTCACGGTCAGCTGTGATTAGTAGCTTCAAAAAGTGGTCCAAGGAGGCAAAAACCGTGAACTGCTAGTAAGGTGTGAGCAAACCATGGCTCATTGATGCTAGAGGTGAGCAAAGGTTATCTTGTATGGTACAAGCCAACAGAAGGATACTGTGGCGCAACTCGCCCATAATTTTAATGATGGTAACAGGAGTAATGTGTCACAACACACAATACATCAAACCTGCTGAAAATGGGGCTGCTCTGAGTACCCATGATAACCTCATTTCACTGTTGAAAGCTCCTACAATGGGCCTGTGAGCAACAAAACTGGACCTTGAATGATTGGAAGAAGGATATCTGGTCCAATGAATCTCATTTCCTGTTGGTATGTGTGACAGGTACATGTGCGTCATTCACCTGGGGAAGTGTTGGACCATGGGATGAAAACAAGCTGGTGGAGGAAGTATAATGCTTTGGGTAATGTTTTGCTGGGAAACCCTGGGTCCAGTGATTCATGTGCGGGAAACTATGACATCTACCACCTACCTAAACATCATTACAAACCAGATATATCTTTTCATGGCAATGGTATATCCCTCTAATAGTGCCTTCTTTCAGTAGGATAATGCGCCATGCCATACTGCCTGGATTGTTCGAGAATGATTCGTGGAACATGAGGAAGACTTCCAGGCATAGCCCTGACCTTCAAATTCCCCAGACATCAATCCAATTGAGCATCTGAGGTTTGTGTTGGAACAGCATATCCAATCTGCAGTGGCTCAACCATCTAACCTACAAGAGTTAAAGTATCTGCTGGTAATGTGTTGGTACCAGATACCACAAGACACCTTTAGAAACTTGTAGCATCCATGCTTTGCTAGGTAAGAGCAGTTTTGGCAGCATGTGGAGTGCCAACATCATATTAGGCAGGTGGTCTAATACGGTGGCTCTTTGGTGTATATATATTTGAAATATTCAGTAATTTTATGCAATGATCCTTTTAATTTTTGGGATGATTGTAACTTTTCTATATTACAGGAGTTAATATGTCAGAAGTTCCTCTTAATACAAAATTAATTGCTATTATATCTATTTACACTTTAATGTGATACCATTGTTTTACTTGTATAATGCTAGTGTTCAAATTCAAATACACAGCCAAACAAATTAAAGGAAATATAATACATTATATTTGTTTTTGATAGCCCCTGAAGGTCCACCAACTGCAGTTCATGCAGTTGCTTCCTCTTCTAATACAGTTCATGTATCATGGCAGGTGAGAGTTTATAATTAGATGCTCTGTATGGATAAAAATTTAATAGTAACAATGAAAAAGGTAGCTAAAAATATTAAGGGTTGCAGGTGTTGGACATAATCCGCAACTTTATAAAAATAGCTCATGTTTTTCCAGCTGAGCTAACACATTTACTTCAGTTATAACTAGAATGTTCAAGCTGGTAAAACGTTTACTTCCATTATTTTGAGGTGTTTATGGTGTTATCAGAAAAGAACAAATTGCTTGTAGAAATCTATAAAAGAAAGAATTTTTTTATTCACACACTAATTTAGCATTTATGAACTAATATTACTTATCA
The DNA here is from genome assembly GCA_038380435.1 of Ryuthela nishihirai. NCBI lineage: Eukaryota > Metazoa > Arthropoda > Arachnida > Araneae > Heptathelidae > Ryuthela > Ryuthela nishihirai. Next base: position 18,965,435 of record JAWZYU010000006.1, on the reverse strand, counting down.
AATATTATTGTGTTCTATTTAGTTAACTGCCTGAAGAAGTAGTACACTCTTTTTGTTTTGACTGCTAAAGCATTACATAAGCTTTTATAGTTAAGATTACTCATGGAATGATATAAATTCACTATAGCAAATGCTTCAAAAATGGTTACATATTTGTTGGATGAAGTAAATAAAAATTGTTAATATAATTGAAATTTTGTGGCTGTAAGCTACACTTTTGAGAAGTCATTGTAGATTGTTAGTGAATGTAGTTTTATTAGTGATTGGGAGATAAACAGCATTTTACACCATGGCTGACAAGAAATGTCTTATGTGGAGCAGAACACTAAAGTTTTACTTCTTTTTTTTTGTGTGGAAATGACATATGTGATCACTACTCAGAGATAAGTTGTGTTTGTTTCAGAATATGATAGACTGTACATCAATACATAAGTGTGAAAGCAGCTCTAAGAGGAAGGCTTTGTAAAAAGACATTACTATTAAAAACCTAAGATCATTTTTGCAAAGAAGGAAGTTCTCTCATTGAGCAGAAATAACCTTGGGTCTCTACATAATCTTCTGACTTGAGCTCCCATTCAAACTCTATATTGTTATTTTCTCAAAGTCCATTGTTAGTTTCCATAGAAAGAAGTTAGCTTTTGCTTTCTACCTAACAGTGAAGTGTTCTTATCAGCTATGGTGGGAAACTGTTCTTTCTCCACCTGGTAATAGCTCTTCACCCAAATGCACTTACATGAATTGCAGAAAACACATTTTACTGCTAAAAATTTCAAGTATATTATCAGATAATTTATTTGTGCTTCACAAAATAATGCATAATCATTTTGTGTGCTACTCTTTATATATATTACATTAAAAATATTCTTGCTACTTTGGTGAATGTTTTCAAATGTAGTTATAATTAGGATGCAGATATTCCCAGCTCTTTTATATAGTATTCTTGAAAAGTGCATCAATAAGCAATGTGAAAAAATGCAAGAGACAAATTTTAATAGAAACCCATGTTACAAATTTCAATGCATTCCTACAAGTACCAGCCATCAAAGAGTATTTTTCAAATGTAATTATCAGTAAAAAATATTTCACTCTCATAGACCAGGTAGTCTACCAACTATGGGTGGTGTCCATAGTCTGCTATACATAAATTTTGGGAAGCAGTTCGAAGCTTATAAAAAATTAAGAACCACTGCCATAGATTATGTGTTATAAATTAAGATTGCACCAAATGGAAAACTCTTGAGTATGAGCAACTTTGTTCCATTACTGTGCTCAGGTTTACTAAAAAACATTAAAGTGCAAGCAATTTCATTCTGTAGTCTATTTAATTTAATTGAGAGTGAATTCCAAGTGAAAAACTTCAATATGTGAATGGCCATCTCCCATAGAAATATATGTTGTAATGCAAGTTGCTTAATTTCCTTAATTTGCAATGTTTCCACCTGCATTTATCTCAAATTTGTATAATCTCTTATGTAGATCTCTAATGAAATATTAAAGAATTTTCTTGTTATGTCAATGTACAATGTACATATGTTTTGGAGCATTACAGGGAGGCTATCATTGTCTCCCAATAGCTGTCCAGTGGGTCCCCTCTCCCCACCTTCTCTCAGCCTTCGGGGCCTTATGACCTGGTCATTTAGCCCATTGTGTGCAAAAAAGTGCTGCTCAGAGGTAAAACAACCCACCCAAAGATATCCCTCCCCAAATCATGACACTACCACCACCAAAGATGCCCCATTCACAGATATTTATGGTATGATAGCATGTTCCTCATTCCTTCCATTATCAACTGACACCCCAAATCGCTGTTGAGGACAAATCTTGATTCATCTGTGAAGAGCACAGACTGTTATTACTCCTGTGTCTAGGTGACATGATGATCCCTCCTGTGTCATTTTGTCAGGAACACATACATCACTGGCTACCTAGCATATAGGTACACATCTTGAAGACTTTGGTGGTAGCCAATATCACCTTTCCACTAACAGTTGATGTGGTGTTGACATCCTGCTCCTCTGGGTGCATATCAGATCATCCCTTGGGATTGTTGCCCATCATTCAGTAGAGGGCAACATCCCTTGGGATTGTTCCCCTTACTGAATCATCTAGATACATTCTCTCCTTGTGGGAATCTCTGTCAAAGTCTATTCACCACTGAACGACTCATATTATGCCATCTGACAACATCTACTTTGGCCTGCCTCAAGATGACCTATAAATCACCACCACACTTATTCCAATAAATGAGGTCTTGTAGACATACAATAATCTACTGTCTCAAAAACTCTATGTTGTATTTCATAGGCGAACAGTTTCTAAAGCCCACTTTTAACACGACTCATTTGCATATACCACCACTGACGCCATTCATTTCCATCTTCAATCCTGCATTATATTTTGCCTACTACATGTGACTTTCACATATTTCTCTCATCAGAATTATAGAATGTCATGTTTTTTTTTTTCCATTTGTTCCTTAATAACCAGTGTATATATAAAATAAATGCAAATTCATTCAAGAAATTTGTGAGAAAAAAAACACATCCATTGTTTGAAAAAATGTGACACTAAAATTTAATATTTCATCTTCAATTTAATGTTGATTGAATTTAATAGCTGAAAATATAAAACATTAGCACAATAAAGATTTAAACACTTTACTTTGCAACCATGCTAACTACACAGTCACTAGTATGGCATAAAAAGGCAAAACTGAAAAGTACAGGGACCCTCAAATTGGGATCATGAACAGAAATGAGTTAAGGTGGAAAGAAACTAGAATGACTGACTTCAACATGCCAACATTAAAATAATATAATGCACGATTATGCTGTTTTAAAAGGACGTGAGCTCAAAAGCTGCTATCTTACAAAACACTGAGACTATAGCATATAGTCTAGGTATAAGTTGTTAACATATGGCAAGACTTAACGTAAGGTAGTTTTAACATCAGTGAAAGTTCCCAAGTAAGGTTGTAAAATATTACCATTTGTAGAAGAGTCCTGCTGGTTTCAGCTGGTTGTGCATATTTATAACATTTTTCTGTGATTTTTCTTCAAGTTGCCATTTGAAGAGTTGTTGCTGTTTCACAGATGATTTGAGCAATGATGTAGTTGCTAAGCACTCCAGATACCAGTCCTGGATCATTTTGTTGTAGTCACTATTTCCATAGTGTTGTAGCAATAATGGTAATGTTGCACATGACTTCTTTCAACAACTTATTTATGTGAAAAACAGTGTGCTCACAAAGCTATTCCATGTATAACATCCAAATGCATTACACTTCTAACATATTCAAAGTTGTTTAAAAAATGGCTTTGAAACAACATATTCAGTGCATGTTTCTAACAAAAAATTACTAAAATCTTAACATTAAAACGTTAAAATGAGGAAATTCCCTTCACTCAAAGCTATCACAGAGACTAGTTTCATCTCAATGCGTGCGGGGCTTCATCAAGCAATGTGAACCGTGATGTTGAATGTTTAAATAAGTGTCCCTCTATCGGCGATTTACCAAATTTGAATGCTGCTCGCGCAACAGGAGGTTCCACACTGCAGGTAGTGGTGGAATCTCTGTGTTGCACAAGCAATCTTTATTGAGGTTAATTAAGATATTCTCTGTGTAGTGTAATTGAAATTTATTAGGTGGTGCCATAACATAATGGTGCCCATATTCAGGAAGTTTTTTTCAGTAATCTAAAATGCAAAGCAATAAAATTTGGCATAAAAAAAAAATAATTAAATAATTTTTTTTCTGCACTCAAGATTTGATATATAGTAGTTCCAATCAAAAAAGTTCAGTTTAGATATTCACCTCATTGGACAGATGTAGAGAAAGAACAGAACAATCATGTACTATGGAATATACAATTTAATATAGAGCTAAATTGCAACTCACTTATCAGATTGGTGAAAATGTAATTACTGATACTTATACTTATTCAGCAATCAATGATGACATGAAGTTAGTTGCAATTCAAATCTTCCAGAAAAATATAAACTACTCAAATAACCCTTCAGTTTTTTAAAAAGAAAGCTGGAGCTCTAAAAAAAATGAACTGAAATAACAGAAGCTTGAACTAGTGCTAGTTTCTTCTCAAATATTTAACAAAAACATGTCTATCAGAACAGAAGTTATATTTACTAACCATTATACTAATTAGAGCTTGTGGAAAGGTGTGTTATGCATTGCCAAAGTTATCAAAGAACTTGCAGATTTATTGATTTCATTAATTGATTCCATCACAGCAGCATAATCTTAATGTATTTTATTTTAAAAGTTGTTAAAAATTAAAAAAATCTTGAATTATTCTGTTTTATAATATTTTTGCAATAATAGGAATTATATGTTTACTAGCCACCAAAGAAGGAGGTTAGAAATGGAATAATCAGAGGCTATTATGTTGGATATAAGCCATATGGGGCATCTGAAACATACATATATCAAACAGTTGAAGTTCAAGGTGATTTTAAAGAAGAAATAATTTTAACAAATCTCAAAAGGGCAACAAAGTACAGTATCATTGTTCAAGCATTTAATGGTAAAGGCTCTGGACCTCCTTCAGATGAGCTTATTGTTGATACTCTACAAAGTGGTAAGTTGCTTCAAGACATAAAGCTTGTGTTTTATTACTGATTTATATAAAGTATTATAAATAACTACTAATAACTAACTTATTACTAGTACAGTTGGCCCTCCACATTTGCGGGGGTTAGGGGTGCAGGACCGCCGCAATTGTGGAAAAACCATGAATATCTCTGAGCCCTCCCCAAACCTTAACTCCTAATACTGTTGACAATATTTAACATACAAAACAAAGTAAAACAGTACACTGTTTTGCAACAGTATGTTTTATAAATTTAAAATTACAGTATCAATAATGTAGGCTAACACTGTGTACAGATGATGATGAAACACAAACACTTCTGACACACAGTTCTTGCTGTACAGTTATCAGACTTACAATACACACAAAGACACACACATTCATCATCATCATCATCCTCAAGCAGCCATGGGCTACGGGGGTTCAACCAGACTGGGCAATTTAATTCTCCAAGCATATTTGTCCTGAGCTACATCTGCTGCATTTGGCCACTGCACACCAATTCTAACAAGGTCCTGTTTGACATTGTCTGCCCCTCTGAGGCATTTAGGGACACTGTTCATAACCCTATTCGCCAATCTATAATTATCCATATGGGTAACATGGCCAAACCAACGGAGTCTCTCTCTGCACAATATGCTGCTTAAAGGAGGATGCTGACTCCTTTGCATAACCCTCATCATTAGTTACAAAGTTGAACCACTTAATGCCCAAGATACTGCGTAAGCATCTGGAATCAAAAGCATCTAGTTTCCTGTTATCTTGTTTACAAAGTGTCCAAGTTTCACTACCATAACTAACCCTAGAAAGAACCAAACTATTATACAGTCTAATTTTAGTCTTTAGGTGTATATGCCTATTTCTCCACACTCTCCATAGATTCTTAAAAGTCCCGGCAGCAGTCCCTATTTGTCTGTTAATCTCATGCCGCACATCACCAGTATCTGTTACATAGCTCCCAAGATAATTAAACTGTGACACCTGCTCAAGACTGCAACCATTCAGATTTAATGAATCACATCTTGCCTGACCAATTTTCATCACTTTAGTTTTCTCTCCGTTTATAACCAAACCTACTCTAGTCTCATCAACAGCTCGAACTCAAGTCTCATCAACAGCTTGAATGAAAGAGTTCATCTCATCAACATATTTGCCAAAAGGGCTAAATCATCAGCATAATCTAAATCAGAAATTTTCGTATCTCCAGTCCATTTAAGGCCAAAATCTTTCCCTTGAAGTGAATTTCGCATAACATAAACAAAAACCAAACTAAATAGAAAAGGAGACAAAATGCACCCTTATCAAACACCAGAAGCAATACTAAACCAATTACTACAAGCCTTACCAACTCTCAAACATGACTCCATGTTATGATAGAGAGCTTTCATTATGTTAACTAACTTGTCTGGTATTCCATACGATCTATAACAATCAACCACAATTATGATGATCAACAGAGTCGAAAATCTTTTTGAAATTAATAAAGCTAGCAACCAAAGGCTTCTGAAACTCTAAACATTTCTCAAGAATCTGTCTAAGTGAAAATATCTGATCTACACATCCTCTACCACTTCTGAATTCACATTGCGCATCACGCAGTTGCCTGTCAACCAGATAATATCATGGTAAGCTTTAGTCATGGTAAGCTTTTCATGGTAAGCTTTTCATGGTAAGTTTATCATGGTAAGCTTTTCAACCAGTAACCTATCATGGTAAGCTTTAGCTAAACTGGATCTTTCAGAGCTTCAGTATTAGAGGTAAATTTTTTAACCCTAGCACAACATTTTTTAAGTTAAAGTTGCAAGACACTTTTAACAAGGTAATGGTCAGATCCAATTTCAGCTCCCCTATATGACCTGGTATTCCTAACAGAACTAGCCCATTTGCTGTTAATTAACATAAAATCAATCATATTCTTGTGCAGCCCATCAGGTGAAATCCATGTGTACTTATGTATGTCGTGGTGTTTGTAATAAGTGTTAGTTATTCTGAAACTATTGAATTTGCTTACCTGTAGGAGACATTGCCCATTGCCATTGCTGCTACCAATAGCCAAAGGGCCTATCACCCTTCCCCAAAAGTTAGAGTCAGTACCAACTTTGGCATTGAAGTCACCTAGTCACCTTTCTTGATAGAATTCAAAATATCCTGAAATTGTCTGTAAAACCTATCCTTCTCATCCTCATCACCATCCTCGGTGGGGACATAACAGCTGATAACATTCAAGTCCTTAATGCTTGTCTGAAATTTTGCTGTAAGAAACCTTTCATTAATTCACTCATATCCTAGAAGAGCATCACTCGTGTCTGCTGAGAAGCAGATATATGCCTTGGTGATGCTTATTATCTTCCTTCCCTGAAAACAGAAATTTAAGATTTTTTTTAAGAATCTGACCTTTATCTGTCTATCTGGTCTCTTGGAAGCCAAGAATATCTAAATTATAACAGTGGAATTCTTGTGTGAGGACATAAGAGAATAAGTTCTATGCAGAGTCCTCACATTCCAACTACCTATGGAGAGAAAATGGTTAGTAGGATGTGATATAGGTATTTTCACTATAGGTATTGTCAATCTTTCATCTCAGATTCTGTCAACTTGTATACAATATATGGGCACTGGAAGGGTTAGTATTGAATGGTGTACTTGATCTGCAACAATTTCAAGTATCCCATACCTTTCATACATTGTCATACCTGTATCAGAGGACCCAGCCATTCCATAGAATATGTCCCAGGCCATGACACCAATGCCACCAGCTTGCACTATAATGCACTGCACTTAGGATCCCTGCTGCTTATGGCCTCATGCTGCTTTTGCCATTCTTGTAGCTTCCCATTTGCATGGTGAAAAGGAAATGTGATTCATTAGATAAACGTATCTTTTTTCAGTTGTCTACAGTCCATGCTTATTGTTCCTGGTACCATGCAATTCACAGTATTTTTTGGGTTTGGAATGGATATCATTATAGTCATCAACTCTGATATTCCAAATGATGTTTTGTCTCCCAAATAACACAGTTTTCTACAGTAAATCTGTTATGACTGTCCAGTGTTGTATTTTCAGTTGAGTGTTTCAAATGTTGCATGCCTGTTGGTCTACAGGAGTTAGTGAGTCCATCTCTCACCTTGTTTTCCCTCCATAATTCTTGTACTTACTGGTTGTTTTTCCCTCAGTGCTCTAGTCCCATACACTTTTACAATAACTGCTCTAGAACAACCAAAAGCGATGCTATTTCTGACTTAGAGACACTAATAATCATTCATCTTTTAAATTAAGATAAATTCTACCGTTTTCCAATCATTTGTGTCACTTTTTAATTCACACATCTCACAATTTCACCAGAAACAATTCTGCCATTGTTGACATACACAAGATTTTATTCCATTCATAAAGTTAATTATTCAACGTATGGTTGTCATAATTAAATGACCACTGAGTGTATATACTGTGAAAATATGTTGTGCAAGATTTTCCATTTGTTATAAAACTTATGTTTTAATTTTAGATCCTCCACTGTCTCCTAGCCTTTCTGTTTTATCTACAACAGCATCTACTATTCAGTTGAAATGGACTTCAACAGATAAAGACAACAGCCCTGTTACAGGTAAAAAGCATTAAAATATTTGTAAAACAAATCAGTTTTTAATAATTTATGCAATCCTAAAGACCAAGTTAAAAAAAAAGAATGAGAGCGAGAGAGGCAAAAATTTGATTTTCCTAAAGCAAAATTGATTTTTTTTTTATTTTTATAAGTTATGTGTTGCTTGATAGATTTACTGGTCCAGGACACTAGAATCAATCTACCTCAAGGAAGTTTAACTACTATCATTTCTAACTCTGCATTTCCTGCCCTGAAATAAAGCATCATCAATTATGTACTTTATCCCCTTTTGAATACCAACATAATGAAAACTTACCAGAAACTGTTTGCAAGCATGTAATTTTGTCTTTACCATATCAAGTTAAATAACATCAATTACAGTGAATGCAATCACCACAGAGTATGATGCAATTTTGTTTTAAAATGGGATCACTGCGCTCCCAGAATTATTTGGGCAATAAATTTATGTTAGAAAGAATTTAAGGTATTATTTAACTGTGTATAGTACCTAAACACCAACTAGCATATGCTGCAACAGAAAGTATATACTATAATTTTAAACTGCAAGAGCACAGCTGAATTAATAACATTTTGAAATATTTAATGAATCTCAGTAGCCATAATAGTTCAAGTAGTCCATACCTTTTGCAGTTTTCAGAATCTGTACATTCTGCTGTATTACAAACGTTTTAATAAATGTGAAACTTATATCATTCTTTTTGCATAAATTACTTGAATATCTCTTTTTTTTTTCTTTGTGTCCAAAATAGTAGAGATAAGTTTTTGTTTAGATCTCATGATCAAATTTGAAATATGAATGCTATATATATAATAGTTTGGAAAATTGAAAATTTCAGATTTGGTACTAACAGAAGAATTAAATATTTTAGATTTATGTAACATAACCAATTATTGGTGTGTTAGAATATAAAATTACAGTGAAACTCTGTACCTGCCATTTCCATATCTACAAGGGCTATTTTGGGTTCTGAATGGCATTTTTGTACACACTATTGGCTAAACAGCCAAATCATAAGGACCTAAAGTCTCAGAGCTACGTAACTGACATAATTCTAAAGAGCAAAACAATTTGAACTAGATATCAGTGAAAGTGGAAATTGCTATGATAAATTGTCTATTCTACAGTTTATACCAATTATGTAAAAACTTCTGTTATTCCCTATTTCAGTCCCTAAAAATTTTGTTTATCATTAGAAAATTTTATTTAACATGGCTTCATTCCACTAAATGACCCCTAGCCTATTCGCATTGTGAAATGTATGTAAAAGCAGGTAAAAAAATATAGGTATTTCACATCTCCATTTTATCTTTATGAGGATCATGGATGCTTTTTAGTTTGTTTTTTATTTTCATATTTGTTTAGTAATTAAACCACTATTAAAATATAATTTTGTACATCTATTGTAATCTTTTCCTTTGTGTGTGTTTCCCAGAGGCCTAGAATTAGTACTCTGAATTGTAAAGTACTATATATATTGGCTTGTAAATGGTAGCTAGGCATAAACTGGAAGGAGAGCTGTGTACCAATCCCCAGTGATGATGCACAGAACCGGCCAGGTCTAGCACCTAATGTCCGACCCCGCCTTCTCGTGGTGCAGGCCGTTAGTACCTTTCAAAAGAGATATTCTCTTTTGGAAGGGAACGGAAGGGGAGGGCTGCCAGTTCAGTATGGCCTACTGATCTGGTCATCTATGGCCACTTTTTTCCTTTTTTTTCAACCCTGCTGAGGAGTGGTCAACTTCACAGGGTCCTGGTGCTGACCATTTATACCTACTAGACTGGACTTGTTTATGGATTTGAGCTTGATTATTGATCCTGGACTTGCTGCACTGGTGGGCCTCTGTTGAGGGAGAGTCTGCCGCTGTGTTTTCTGTTTGCTTCTGGGTTGCCAGCTCTAAGTGAACAGAGGCATGGGATACCTTATATCAGCTGGTGGATAATCCTAATCAGAGGCCATCGCAGGTACCTGAACCTTACTTAGCTAGTTGGGCATCGTCAAGCCTAAACTGGAGTAATGTGTCTCAGGCAGGCCATATGGTTCTTGAAAAAGTCCACTTGAAAAGGTGGTGCCTGAAGTTCCTACCAGCATTGGTGACTTCAGCCTTTAGCGGAGGAGGAACAGGTCTTTGCCCCATGCCTGCGATCAGGGGGCTGTTTGATATTGTTGGCCCTACCAATCTCAATAAACCTAATTTCTTTAAAAATCCTACTAATCATTTTCTCTCTGCAGGAACGTGGAACGTGAGGACATTACATAGAGATTATTCTCTTGATGTCCTCATGCAGGAATTCCAGCGCTATAACCTAGATATTCTAGGCTTGCAAGAGACCAGATGGACAGGTAAAGGTGAGATACTTAAAAATAACTTTAAATTTCTCTTTACAGGGAGGGAGGATGGAAAGCATCACCAAGGCGTGGGTCTGCTGCTCAGCAGACATGCTAGTGATGCTCTTCTAGGATATGAGTGCATTAATGAAAGGTTTCTTACAGCAAAATTTCAGACAAGCATTAAAGACTTGAATGTTATCTGCTGTTATGCCCCCACTGAGGATTCTGATGAGGATGAGAAGGATAGGTTTTACAGACAACTTCAGGATATTTTGAATTCTGTCAAGAAAGGAGATATTACCCTTGTTCTTGGTGACTTCAATGCCAAAGTTGGTACCGACTCTGACCTTTGGGGAGGAGTAATAGGCCCTTTTGGTATTGGTAGCTGCAATGGCAATGGGCAACGTCTCCTACAGGTAAGTAAACTAAATGGTTTCAGAATAACTAACACATATTACAAACACCGCGACATACATAAATACACATGGGTTTCACCTGATGGGCTGCATAAGAATATGATCGATTATATATTAATTAACAGCAAATGGGCTAGTTCTGTTAGAAATACCAGGGCATATAGGGGAGCTGAAATTGGATCTGACCATTACCTTGTTAAAAGTGTCTTGCAACTTAAACTTAAAAAGTGTTGTGCTAGGGTTAAAAAATTTACCTTTAATACTGAAGCTCTGAAAGACCCAGTTATAGCTAAAGCTTACCATGATAGGTTACTTAGTCATTATGACAGTCATGGTTTGCTTAATACTGACGTTGAGGAAGAATGGGGCCATTTTAAACAGGCTTTTTTGGAAACTAACAGTACTCTTTTAGGGAAAAAGGAGCAGAGGAGGCAGAATTATTTAAGCGATAAGGCACTTGAGCTTATTTCAGAAAGAAGGAACTGCAGGAATGTCCTTAATCAGTACCCTACTAGTCCTAATAGAAAGCATTACAAAGAACTTAATAAACGTGTAAAGGATCAGTTAGCTACTGATAAGAATCTTTGGCTTGATGGCCTTGCTGACAAAGCTGAGGAAGCAGTTAGACAGCACAACAGCAGAGAGCTGTACCAGATAGTTAATGTTTTGTGTGGTAGAAAACGAACAGGTATACAGGGATTGAAGGATAAACAAGGCAAGGTTATAGAAGGTGAGGATTCTGTCATGGCTAGGTGGGCTGAGCATTTCAGTGATGTTCTAAACAATGTGGTTAGTTCTACTCCCATTGTTGGCAGTGATGATAGATGCATTGTTGGCTTTAATGTTGGCCCTATAACACAATCTGAAGTTAGTTTGGCTATTTCTAAACTTAAACTTCATAAATCCCCAGGGGTGGATGAAATTACTACGGAAATGCTTAGAGCTGGGAATGTTTCAGTTACCATTTGGATGACTGAAATTTTGAATAACTTTTATGATAAAGGCATGGTTCCTAAAGATTTTACCAGAGCTATTATTATCCCTATTTTCAAAAAAGGTGATCGCAGTTCTTGTGATAACTATAGGGGTATCAGCCTACTCTCCGTTCCAGGTAAAGTTCTTTCCATGATTGTGCTTAATAGAATTAAGAATCTGGTTGACAGGCAATTGCGTGATGAGCAATGTGGATTCAGAAGTGGTAGGGGATGTGTAGATCAGATATTTTCACTTAGGCAGATTCTTGAGAAATGTTTAGAGTTTCAGAAACCTTTGGTTGCTAGCTTTGTTGATTTCAAAAAGGCTTTCGACTCTGTTGATCGTCATAATTTGTGGTTGATTGTGAAATCATATGGTATACCAGACAAGTTAGTTAACATAATGAAAGCTCTCTATAATAACACTGAGTCATGTGTGAGAGTTGGTAAGTCTTGTAGCAATTGGTTTAGCATTACTTCTGGTGTTCGACAAGGGTGCATTTTGTCTCCTTTTCTCTTTAGTTTGGTTGTTGATTATGTTATGCGAAATTCACTTCAAGGGAAAGATTTTGGCCTTAAATGGGCTGGAGATGCGAAAATTTCTGATTTAGATTATGCTGATGATTTAGCCCTTTTGGCAAATGATGTTGATGAGATGAACTCTTTCATTCGAACTGTTGATGAGACTGGTAGTACAGTAGGTTTGGTTATAAACAGAGAGAAAACTAAAGTGATGAAAATTGGTCAGGCAGGTTGTGATTCAGTTAATCTGAATGGTTGCAGTCTTGAGCAGGTGTCACAGTTTAATTACCTTGGGAGCTGCGTAACTGATACTGGTGATGTGCGGCATGAGATTAACAGACGAATAGGTATTGCTGCCGGGACTTTTAAGAATCTATGGAGATTGTGGAGAAATAGGCGTATACACCTAAAGACTAAAATTAGACTGTATAATAGTTTGGTTCTTTCTAGGGTTAGTTATGGTAGTGAAACTTGGACGCTGTGTAAGCAAGATAACAGGAAACTAGATGCTTTTGATTCTAGATGCTTACGCAGTATCTTGGGTATTAGGTGGTTTAACTTTGTAACTAATGATGAGGTTAGGCAAAGGAGTCTGCAACCTCCTTTAAGCAGCATATTGTGCAGAGAGAGACTCCGCTGGTTTGGCCATGTTGCGCGTATGGATAATTATAGATTGGTGAATAGGGTTATGAACAGTGTGCCTAGAGGCCTCAGAAGGAGGGGGAGACCTAGGATGCGGTGGGCAGACAATGTCAAACAGGACCTTGTTAGAATTGGTGTACAGTGGCCGGATGCAGCAGATGTAGCTCAGGACAGATATGCTTGGAGAATTAAACTGCGCGGTCTGGTTGGACCTCCGTAGCCCATGGCTGCTTGAGGATGATGATGATGATGATGATATATATTAAGTGCATATTATTAAATTTAATTTTAATCATAGCAGAAAAAATTATCTTAATTAAATAAAATAAAATAATAAATAAATACCCCCTCAAGCAGCTGCTTGCCACAGATGTCTGACAGGAGCCTGTCAGTTTATTTGCCATAGTGGAAGGTCTGAGAGGTTGGCAGGACCTCAGCAGAAAAACAACACAAACGTCCATACCTTATCCGGGGTTCGAACCCAGGTCCCTTAAATCAGTAGCCAAGCATGCTAACCCCTCGGCCACGGGACGGAAATGCTTAAATAACACCACTTTTTTTTTTACAAACATGATAAATTTATTTTAATTGTGGCTAAGTGCAGAGGTCACATATTGCTCAAATTTAAGAGTGCATTTTTTTTGGATTCATTAACTACATTTTTATTGCATATGTCATAAAATGTTAACAATTACTTCAATTTGATAATGATTTCACCTAGTTTTCAGGAAGAAAAATTAGTACTCATTTGGTAAAGAAAAATCTGCTACTTCAGATTATAAGTAAAAAGTTTATATATAGGTCTCTGGAAAACACATACAAAGGCAAAAGATTACAACAGATATGCAAAAATATATTTTAATAGTGGTTTAATTACTAACAATATGAAAATAAAAAAATAACTAAAAAGCATCCATGGTTCTCATAAAGATAAAATGAAGATGTGAAATGCCTTTATTTTTTACTTGCTTTCGCAAGCATTTCAAAATGTGAATAGGCTAGGGGTATAAAGAATAAGCCATTTAATTAAATAGTTTTTTCTGCTATGATTAAAATTAAATTTAATAATTGCACTTAATATATAGTACTTTACAATTCAGAGTTAAATTGTTTAAAATTATTCAGAGTTAAATTACAATTCAGAGTTAAATTGTTTAAAAGATATATGTCAAAAGAGAACTTTGAATGCAAACATTCAAATATATTCTATTCTTATGCAAATAGTCTTAGTGTAGGTAAAGATGCATAGTAGTATGAGAAATAATATATGAATTGGTACTCACTGAAGATCTAATGTTTACTTTCCAACAAAAAATGGTTTGATAAAAGTAAATCAAAAACTTACCAATTAAAATTATAAACATCCAAGAGCACTTGAAAACTATTGACTTCCAATGCCAAAGCCAATGTTCCACAGTGGCAATATTTGAGTGACTTTAATTACTCACTGTTGTGTAATCAGTGATTATTTCTTGCTGCAGTTTGTTTTATAATACCTTATTCAAAAGTACTTGACTGGGTGATATTTAATTTTTTGATATATTGAGCTGTTTCTATTAGATATATATTATATTTTGTGCTTTTATCCACATGAGTGAAAATCAAGATGTCCTGTATAGCAAGATTTCTATTAGGTTTTTTTTTTGCAATCTCTTCAATCTTGTTTTTTTTTTAAATCCTGCTAAAAACAAATGTTAGGGTTATTAACCCTTCTATTTTGTTTTCCTATTCATGCAACTTTGTTATATATGCTTGCTTCTTGGGGGCGGGGAGGGCTCAGTCGGTAGCGTGCCAGGCTCGTAATCTGTAGTTCCCAGGTTCGAGTCCCAGCTGGGTCAGCGTTGAGATTTATCTCCACAAAATTCCCGTCCTGCCCACGGTCAGTAGGGGACACCGATGGGCTTGGAAAGGCCGCTGTCCATCAGATGGGATGTTAAGCCGTGGCCTCGTGTGCGGGAGAGCCATACCCTGTGCACGTTAAAGAACACGCTGGATGGCCTTGACGGGAGGCTACCATCTGTCTCCCAACAGCTGTTCCAGTGGGTTCCCTCCCCCAACCTTCTCTGAGCCTTCAGGGTCCATGTGACCTGGCCATTTAGCCCATGGTGTGCAAAAAAGTGCCGCTCATAGGTAAAACAACCCAACCCTATGCTTGCTTCTCTGGATTTAGTTTGTTTACATATTTTTGCCCAATGGCATTTTCTGTTGGTTTTTATCTAATTTTAGGTGTAATATGATTTTTCTAGTTGGTTAACAATAGCTATGATTCACCTAGTTAATTTTTTTGTTGTTTCCTTGCCTCTAAATCATGCCTTGAGAAGTAATCTTTCATTCCTCCATTCCCTTTTCCCTAACCTTTTTTTTTTGTGAATTGTTTAGATTTTCTTTGCTTTGGCCCTATATTTTGCCTTATAGATATGTATTTATGAGGTATTTGAAGAGCATACCCCAAATTTTAATACTTTTTCGGTCTCTTTTTGGATGTAAGATGTTTTTTAGTATTAAGTTTGTTGATGTTAGTTTTCAATATTCTTTTTGGAAATGTTCATGCTGGTTATTATATTTTTGGCAACTTAGCAGCAGATGTTCTTCTGTTTCCAATGTATTGCATGTCATGCAGCTAGGACTTTCCTTCTCTTTGGTTTTGAAGAGATAGGTGTTTGATATGATGTACCACCTCTCCCATATTGTAATGTTAGAATGGATGCCACAGTGCAAATGATAACATATTCTTAGAAGAAGGAATTCTAAGAAGAAGGTGTCAGGAGTCTCATGTTCAATGACAGGGCAGCTATGAAGGTTTGTGCAAAGACCATTCAGTATATGATGGCATAATTGGGCTATGGCAGCTGATGCCCATATCGAGTACCCTTGTTAACAGCAGATCACTAGGCTGTGAGCTGCAGTGAGGGAACAAACATCACCAGTGGACCATAAAATACTAGAAATGGTAGCTTGGTCTGACAAATTGAGGTTCCAGTTACAACACACTAATGAGAAGTTGTGTATGGCATAGACTGTATGAGGTCATGGACTTCAGCTGTCAAGTTGGAATGCTACAGACCGATGGAGGCAGTGTAATTTTCTGGGGCATGTTTATGTAGGCACTTTGAAACTCCTTATACCTATTGAGACCACCATCACCACACAAAGTTATGTTGATGTACTCACCAATCATTTACACCCATTCAATGCTATCCATTTTGCACATCAGGATGCCTTCTTTCAACAAGACAATGCCCAGTATTATCACTTCCATTTGGTGACGGACTGGTTGGAGGAACATTCCAGTGTGTTCACAACCCTCAAATGGCCCTCTCACTCTCCTGATATGGACCCTATTGAGCATCGGTGGGATGAATTGGAGCAATGCATTCAAGCCTGAAACCCACCACCAGCAACTGTTGATGCTTTACAGATGGCTGCCCTGGAATCATAGCAATACCACCCAAAAGTTTCCAACACTTGATAGAATCTATACCTCGATGTGCTGCAGCTATTGTGAGAGTCAAAGGTGGACCCACATATTATTAGATGGGTGTGTATAATTGTCCTTTCAGATATTTTTCTATAGTACCATAGTTCTTCTTTTCAGAGAATTCTGCTTTCTGTTCATTCATAATTTCATGTGATTCACATCTGAATAGGAAAACTGGCCATATGGAACTTTTAATACAGCTTCTTTGTAATGATTCCCCACATTTTCACAATGCAAATTTTTCATATTGTATGTTTTTAATATTTCACTTTAAAAAAAATGCTAAATTCATATTTGGGTTCATGTAAAGAATATGAAGCTCAGAGGTGGCAAAGTTTTCTGAATGTTGGTGAACTCAAAGTGGATTGTGATATAAAAATGATTTAAGAACCACTGATGTATAGTGAACACATCCAAGTAAATATTTTTGTACCTTACTATTTAATTATATAATGCTTAAAATATTTTAAGATATTGTTTATATAATGTTGAAATTATTTTAGGATATTTTTTATATAATATTTAAATTATTTTAGGATATCTTTTGTATTATAAAAAGCAATATGAAGGATGGGAAGAAAGGCAAGTTCCATCACATCAAACAAGCTACACTTTTCAAGATTTCTATTGTGGTTCTCATTATCAGTTTTATATGGTCGCATTCAATAGTGTAGGAAAAGGCAAACCCAGTGATGTCATTGCAGCAAAAACTCTTGGCTCATGTAAGTTTGGGATATTTTGCATTCTTTACCAATTTATGCATTCACTATAAATTTAATCGTATTTCTTTTATTAAACCATATCAGCAGTATAACTTCAAAAGTATTAAATACTGTAATTGTAAAAATTATAAAAATTGAACTTCAGAAGCATAATGGAATAACATAATATTTATGTAAAATAATGTATTATAGTAGAATTTCTAATTTTGCTTCAGAATTTCAGTTAAGTATATTTTATTCTTAAAATTTGATGTGTTTAGCTTCCTCTTGATTTAGTTTTCTAAACACATAAAAACGCCTATTTCACCAAACTCTATTGGAGCAGATATTTTTTACATACCTGCAGCAACACTGCTTCTTAGATCCTTTTTTTCTTCTGAATCTTTTCTTACTAACAACAAATATGAAATCTGTGTCATCATTCTAATAAATATGCAGTAATTTTTTACAAGTAACTTTAAATTGTAAGCAAGATAGCAGGAAACTTGTTTCCTTTGGTTCTAGATGCTTACACAATATGTTGGGCATTAGATGGTTTGACATTGTAAGTAATGATGAAGTTAGAAGAAGGTGTCAGGAGCCTCATTTGAGCCATATACTGTGCAAAGGGAAATTGGGTTGGTTTGGCCATGTTGCCCATATGCATAGCTGCAGATTTGTAAATAGGATTATGAATAGTGCACCTAAAGCCTCAGGAAAAGGGGGAGACCTAGGATGTAGTGAACAGACAATGTCCAACAGGACCTTGTTAGAACTGGCCTCAGTGATCAAATGTAGCAGCTGTAGCTCAGGACAGATGTGTTTTGGAGAACAAAATTTCACAATCTGGTTGACCTCCTTAGCCACATGAGGAATTTGTATGCAAGCAATGTTTAATACATCAATCAGCATAGGTAGAGTTGATTTAAGAGTGCATATTACTGTAAAATATTTTTTATTAGCAAACAGCAAAAAAAGTCATAATATCCTTTAGAACAGGTGTATGACAAAAATTTGTTCACTGATGTATGATTTTGTTGGAGTAATGTGCAGACATTTGAATCAACTCTACTTAAGCTAACATCATTGATGAAAGTGACTATATATTTATTTATTACTAAACTTTAGACTAATAGTTGTGATACTAGCTGATAGCTGTGACAAATCATTGTTTTTAAATTTGCATCTAATTTAAAATACTATCTACTATATATTTTAGAGATTTTGTCTGTCTGCCTCTTTTTTCTGTCTGTCTCCTATATAGTTTAGAGTTTAGCTCTCTGTTTGTTTGTTCAAAAACTCCTAATTGAAAAGAGTTTGAACACCACAATATTCCCCCCTCCCCCTAAAAACAGGAATTAATATATAATGATCAGCAAAAGCATAATGAGTTGTTAATAATAGCTGTTATTTCCAACCAGATACAAAGATTCATGTTGGCATAACAATTAGGCCATGTTTACGTGAGACACCTATTAGTGATTTATCAGTTTGTTGACTATATGATTGATTGATGTCATTTTACATTTTGTAATCATTGCTTCCATTATTTTTCAAATGCATCTTGGTACTAAATTTGGCATGAAGTTAAATTACATGGATTTAATATAATTATACAATTATACATAAATTACAGAGTTAGTATACATAATTATTTAGCATAACTAAAATTATGTCCCTTATTTTCTACCCTCACAAAAGAGGGGAAGGAAAATCTGATGGAGTTGATATTATTGAGTTTTAAATAAAACAGAAGCTTGCTACATTGAGTATGCCATTTACTTTATGTTAAGACTAGAACAATGCAGGACAATTCCTCCAGTGTTAATATAAGAGTATGAAAGCTTTTTAAAGGTAAGAATCTGCCTAATCTCTAAACTATAAATGAGTTTTCATGTATTAAAATATATTTCCACTCCATTGTTTAAGAATAGTTCACTTTGGAAGCTGTCATAACATTCTGTTTAAAAGTAAACTCTTATATAACTGACACTGTTTTAAAGATTACATCATTATTTAACTGGGACTCTACTCATAATTTTCTGTTATTTCAAAAATTCATTAGTTCCAATAGAGAGAGTCAATAATTTAAAGCCAATGAAAAAAAAGTAAGAAAATTTCTAATATAATCATGATTAATGTAACTAACTGAGGAGCCTTTGATGACATTAGCTAAACTTCACTGCATCAAATCAAGTAAAAAAATGAGAAACGTGAGAAAGAAGACATTTGATAATGCCAAGAAACAGAATGGATAAAACACTGTTTCACAAAGCTTCTGTGCAAATATTGATGCATGTGACTATTCTGTGCTCTTATATGTTAATTGCTCAAGTCAGAAGACATCTCCAAATTGATAAGTAAATAACAACGCTGCCCTTAAAGTAATTCATTGTATTTCCTAAAAATTGCCCACAATAAATTGATACTGGCTGTGTAAATTGATACATTAAGATAACACTGTAGCATCAGACCTCAGCTGTCAATCATGAACCATCATATATTGAGCATAAGGTTTTTTTAGAAAGCTATAAGAAGACTGGCTAAACTGAAAGCTTTAAGTTTTAAAACAGCCAATTTATTTGAGTGTGTTAACCTTTCAAAGATCAGTTTAAAGTAGAAGTATTTAAAAATATATCAAAGTTATTGAAAGTTTCTGCAAATTTGTTCATCAACCAATTTATGCTCTAGAATCTTCCAGTCATTCTGTAGTTAACTATGCTTTTAAAAATATACACTAATATTTTAAAATATATATATATTTTAAAATTATAGTGTTTTGATTATTGCAGGGAGATTATAAGAGAATCAAAGGGTGTGGACTCTTTGTCTCATAAATATTGTTTATCCCCTCCCCACCTTCTCCGTTTTGGTAATTGAAATCCTTGATAAAAGAATTCAAATAATGATAGTCAAAATATATTATAGTATATTTATATTCACATATTTTGCAATAATCTTTTTAAAAAACCATTAGAATGAAGGGACATTTTTTAAAGAACCATGAGTTTCACAAGCAGTACTTAGTTGACTTTCAGCAACTAATTTTTTAAAGTGACACAGTTTGCTAATCTTTGAAAACTGTCATTTCTTTTCCTTCTGAATTCTTATTTAAAAAATACAGATAAAGTAAATATGGCCATTTAATAGTGACATAATTTCTATAAAACAAAATCCAACCATTTTGTCATAAAAAGAGTATTAATTTACTTTTCCAGATAAATGATAACTAGTTACAAGTTCTGTTTTTATAAATATCTTAATTGTAGACTAGAAAGGCAGAATAACCAACAAATGCATTTGTGATAAGGTTGAGAAAATTATATATAGTGTAATCTTATTAACCAACCCTATGAGAGAAGGGGTATTTCGACATGCTGAAAAGTTGGATATTCAAGAGGAAAAGTGCATGGTAATATACAGTTAATAAAAGATGAGAAAAAGGATTGTAAACAATCTTGTTATAAATGATAAAGAAAAGAAAACATTAATAATGTTTAATTAAATAAATAATAATAAATACCCCCTCAAGCAGCTGCTTGCCACAGAGGTCTGACAGGAGCCTGTCAGTTTATATGCCATAGTAGAAGGTCTGAAATTATAAGAATTTTATTAAATTACTTACTTAATTAGTCAGAGTCACTTTATGTGATTTGTAGAGTTCTAGTGAAACAGCTTATATCAGAGTAACTGCTAAAACTTCACCCCTGAAATCTTCTTGTTCTGGTAAAGTTTTAACTTTGATGTTGATGTTAGAGATATGCAATCATGAGGGTTATGAGCCTGATCTAGATGTAGGAGCATTCAAAAGAAGCTATGAATTTTTTATTGAATTATTTTGGGATCACACATTTTACAGTGAAATAATTTAGAAAAATCAAAATCCTGCTGAAAAATAATTCTAAAGCAGAGAAAATTGTGTGACTTGGCTACTGATCAAAGGGATCTGGATAAGGCATGGATTTTTGTGTTGTTTTTCTGCTGAGGTCCTGCCATTCTCACAGTCTTCTACTATGGTGTATAAACTGACTGGCTCCTGTCAGACCTCTGTGGCAAGCAGCTGCTTGAGGGGGTATATATTTTTTTTATTTCTAGCAGCTGGATACACAACTCAGTGTAGTTGACATTTTTGTTTGTGGTATTATTTACTTGCTTTATAATAAATTTTAGAGCTGTGTAAAGAAAAATGGTGGTAACTAAAATAATACTAATAATTAAATTGAATTTTACTATATTTCATTAATATATTACCTTGGTGTTGCAACTGTTGAATGTTTAAAAATGATTGCAAACTTTCCAACTTCATACAATAATCACTGTATATCTTGTTTTTTACTTTTATAGCTCCTTCTCCACCAAAGAAAAATGCTTTTTTGAGTATAAATTCATCAGCAGTTGCTTTACATTTGAACACTTGGCTTGGTGGTGGTTGTCCTGTGAATTTTTTTGTGGTCCAGTATAAATCCAATATTCAACATGAATGGATTTTGGTTTCAAACAACATTATTCCAGAGCAGAAAGTTTTGGTAATTTCTGATCTAATTCCTGGGACATGGTATACAATACTTATTACAGCACATAGTGAAGCTGGTCCTACAGAAGCTGAATATGTGTTTGCCACTTTAACATCAGCAGGAGGTAAGTTTTTAAGAATGCTTAGAAACACACCATATAATAGAAATTATGTAATTTTTTTTTATCACTAGATGCATGTACAAGTATAGACAGAAACATGAACACATCCCCATGCTATATTAGTGGAGAGGCCAGTTAGAAACTGCAATTTCTTAAATAAGCTTTTTATTAAAAAAAAAAAGATAAATCAAATTTTAGACATCAGTGCCTCAAAATTCGATTTACACTTAGAAAATGAAAAATGCTATTCCATTTTCACCCCTCCTACAAAAGTTGACCAGCCACTATCAGTGAGTTCTGCATGTGGTCAGAAATTAACTTTTCCCCTCTCTCCAAACTCAAGTGGGTTGGGTTGTTTTACCTCTGAGCGGCACTTTTTTGCATACCATGGTCTAAATGGCCAGATCACATGGACCCCGAAGGCTCAGAGAAGGTTGGGGGAGGGGACCCACTGGAACAGCTGTTGGGAGACAGATGGTAGCCTCCCGTCAAGGCCATCCAGCATGTTCTTTAACGTGCACAGGGTATGACTCTCCCACACATGGGGCCACGGCTTAACGTCCCATCCGACGGACGGCGGCATTTCCAAACCCAGCGGTGTCCCCTGCTGACCATGAGTAGAGCGGGGAGTTTTGCGAAGATAAATCTCAATGCTGACCCAGCTGGGACTCGAACCTGGGAACTAAAGATTACGAGCCTGGCTCGCTACCGACTGAGCCATCCCCGCCCCCCAAACTGAAGTGAGGGGACTGATGTTGCTCTAATCTGATTATAACAAAATGGTGGGGGAGGGTGGATCTCTGAGGAGTCAGGATTTGTTGTGCTAATTGGCTGATCTCTCAGCTTCCTGCTGTGCAATGAAGGCAATTGCAGCCACTAATGGGGAGAGGAAAATTGTGGTACACATTCTGTACCAGTGCCATTCTTTTCCTGAGTCAAGAATGTGGTACAGATGCTGTACCAGCTTTAATGAAAAGATTAAACATATCAAAAATATATATCTGATTTTTCTGCAATATTTTTTCAGTATTTAAATATTTATGAATATTTTAATATCAACAGTAATGCCCTTTGAAAGAATTTACCCCCAAAGTTAATTAAAATTTTAATAATGAATATTATATCATACAATTTAATAAAAGTTTATTTTAAAAGTTTGTGTAAATAATTCTTTCAGTGTTCATTTATTTTGTATATTTCATACAATACTATTGTTAAATATTTCAGCTTCCACAATGCTTTAAATCCTGAATGAATATTGGTTCGAGATTTAGATAGATTTCAAAGAGATCTGTAATTTATCTTCCATCACATTTTCTCATAAGAAGCATATTTAAGAAGTTAAAGAGCTTAAAATTTTATTCTCCATTGACAATAACATGGGGATGCTGAAATTTTTCTGCCCAGTACTTGTACACTTAATTCTACTTTATTTTATCATATTTAAATTTATTTTATTATTGACTATGGATTTGAGAAATAAAGTAAAAAGGTACAAGAGTCTGAATACTCTTAATTAAAATTTATATTTGTCTGAAGAATTTATTCCAAAAAAAAAAGCTATACAATAAGATTCTCTTTAAATGGATGTGATAGGTTTTACTGTATTCCATGGTAAGTTAATAAAATGTTCTATTGTAACTTTGATGGACTTACAACCAAATCCAAAATTTGGCTAGATATTTGTTCTTGTCTCATGTTATAAAAATCATCATCATCATCATCATCCTCAAGCAGCCATGGGTTACGGAGGTCCAACCAGACCGTGCAATTTAGTTCTCCAAGCAAGTCTATCCTGAGCTACATCTACTGCATCTGGCCACTGCACACCAATTCTAACAAGGTCCTGTTTGACATTGTCTGCCCACCGCATCCTAGGTCTCCCCTTCTTTCTGAGGCCTTTAGGCACACTGTTCATAACCCTATTCGCCAATCTATAATTATTCATACGGGCAACATGGCCAAACCAACGGAGTCTCTCTCTACACAATATGCTGCTTAAAGGAGGTTGCAAACTCCTTTGCCTAATCTCATCATTAGTTACAAAGTTGAACCACCTAATGCCCAAGATACTGCATAAGCATCTGGAATCAAAAGCATCAAGTTTCCTGCTATCTTGTTTACAAAGTGTCCAAGTTTCACTACCATAACTAACCCTAGAAAGAACCAAACTATTATACAGTCTAATTTTAGTCTTTAGGTGTATACGCCTATTTCTCCACACCTCCATAGGTTCTTAAAAGTCCCGGCAGCAATCCCTATTCGTCTGTTAATCTCATGCTGCACATCACCATTATCTGTTACATAGCTCCCAAGATAATTAAACTGTGACACCTGCTCAAGATTGCAACCATTCAGATTAACTGAATCACAGCCTGCCTGACCAATTTTCATCACTTTAGTTTTCTCTCTGTTTATAACCAAACCTACTCTACTACTAGTCTCATCAACAGCTTGAATAAAAGAGTTCATCTCATCAACTTCATTTGCCAAAAGGGCTAAATCATCAGCATAATCTAAATCAGAAATTTTCGTATCTCCAGCCCATTTAAGGCCAAAATCTTTCCCTTGAAGTGAATTTCGCATAATATAATCATTAATGAAACTAAAGAGAAAAGGAGGCAAAATGCACCATTGTCAAACACCAGAAGCAATGCTAAATCAATTGCTACAAGCATTACCAACTCTCACACAAAACTCAGTCTTATTATAGAGAGCCTTCATTATGTTAACTAACTTGTCAGGTATACCATATGATTTCACAATCAACCACAAATTATGACGATCAACAGAGTCGAAAGCCTTTTTGAAATCAACAAAGCTAGCAACCAAAGGTTTCTGAAACTCTAAACATTTCTCAAGAATCTGCCTAAGTGAAAATATCTGATCCACACATCCCCTACCACTTCTGAATCCACATTGCTCATCACGCAATTGACTGTCAACCAGATTCTTAATTCTATTAAGCACAATCATGGAAAGAACTTTACCTGGAACAGAGAGTAGGCTGATACCCCTATAGTTATCACAAGAACTGCGATCACCTTTTTTGAAAATAGGGATAACAATAGCTCTGGTAAAATCCTTAGGAACCATGCCTTTATCATAAAAGATATTCAGAATTTCAGTCATCCAAGTGGTAACCGAAACATTCCCAGCTCTAAGCATTTTCGTAGTAATTTCATCTACCCCTGGGGATTTATGAAGTTTAAGTTTAGAAACAGCCAAAATAACTTCAGATTGTGTTATAGGGCCAACATTAAAGCCACCAATGCATCTATCATCATTGCAAACAATGGGAGTAGAACTAACTACATTGTTTAGAACATCACTGAAATGCTCAGCCCACCTAGCCATGACAAAATCCTCCCCTTCTATAACCTTACCTTGTTTATCCTTCAATCCTTGTATGCCTGTCCGTTTTCTACCACACAAAACATTAACTATCTGGTAGCCGTCCCATGGCCGAGTGGTTAGCGCGCTTGGCTACTGATCTAAGGGACCTGGGTTCGAGCCCCGGATAAGGCATGGTTGTATGTGTTGTTTTTCTGCTGAGGTCCTGCCATCCTCTCAGACCTTCTACTATGGCATATAAACTGACAGGCTCCTGTCAGACCTCTGTGGCAAGCAGCTGCTTGAGGGGGTATTTTTTTTTTTACAGCTCTCTGCTGTTGTGCTGTCTAACTGCTTCCTCGGCTTTGTCAGCCAAACCATCAAGCCAAAGATTCTTATCAGCAGCTAACTGATCCTTTACAAGTTTATTAAGGTCTCTGTAATGCTTTCTATTAGGACTAGTAGGGTATTGATTAAGGGCATTCCTGCAGTTCTTTCTTTCCGAAATAAGCTCAAGTGCCTTATCACTCAGATAATTTTGCCTCTTCTGCTCCTTTTTTCCTAAAAGAGTACTGTTAGTGTCCTCAACTTCAGTAGTAAGCAAACCATGACTGTCATAATGACTAAGTAACCTATCATGGTAAGCTTTGGGTAGAACTGGATCTTTCAGAGCTTCAGTATTAAAAGTAAATTTTTTAACCCTAGCACAACACTTTTTAAGTTTAAGTTGCAACACACTTTTAACAAGGTAATGGTCTGGTCCGATCCAATTTCAGCTCCCCTATATGCCCTGGTATTCCTAACAGAACTAGCCCATTTGCTGTTAATTAATATGTAATCAATCATATTCTTATGCAGCCCATCGGGTGAAACCCATGTGTACTTATGTATGTCGCGGTGTTTGTAATAAGTGTTAGTTATTCTGAATCCATTGAGTTTACTTACCTGTAGGAGACGTTGCCCATTGCCATTGCAGCTACCAATACCAAATGGGCCTATTACTCCTCCCCAAAGGTCAGAGTCAGTACCAACTTTGGCATTGAAGTCACCAAGAACAAGGGTAATATCTCCTTTCTTGACAGAATTCAAAATATCCTGAAGTTGTTCATAAAAGCTATCCTTCTCATCCTCATCAGCATCCTCAGTGGGGGCATAACAGCAGATAACATTCAGGTCTTTAACGCTTGTCTGAAATTTTGCTGTAAGAAACCTTTCATTAATGCACTCATATCCTAGAAGAGCATCGCTAGCGTGTCTGCTGAGAAGCAGACCCACGCCTTGGTGATGCTTATTGTCGTCCCTCCCTGAAAAGAGAAATTTAAGATTATTTTTAAGAATCTGACCTTTATCTGTCCATCTGGTTTCTTGCAAGCTGAGAATATTTAAATTATAACGGTGGAATTCTTGTGTGAGGACATCAAGAGAAAAAGCTCTGTGCAGAGTCCTCACATTCCAACTACCTATGGAGAGAAAATGGTTAGTGGGATGTTTAAAGAACTATGTTTATTGAGGGAGGGAATGCCGACAATATCAAACAGCCCCCTAATAATATATATATATAAATATATAAAAATGGCAACTGAAAATTTTTTTTACACTTACTGCATTTTGGGCAACTTGGTTAAGACTCTTTAGTCTGTTTCTTAATGTATTTTTAGTGCTATTGTATATTTCTAGTAGTAACTAGAAAGAAAAATATTTAGTACTCTCTTTTTCCCTAAATGTATTTCATGAATTTGGTACAAACTATGTGAAGTAACGTTATAAATTTCCATTTACAATGTTACTTTTCCATCTTATTTTCTTTCCTAGTTTTCATTGCTTTGATATTCTTAGTTTTTAATTTACATCTTAACAGTACTAATTTTAAAATCTAAACTATAAGAAGAGAAATATGCATTTGAAATTTTAATATTAGTATTGTTTTTTCCTAGGTGTGCTAAATTTCTAATTCTGCAAAACTCGCGCCCTACCCACGGTCAGTAGGGGACACCGAAGTGCTCAGAAAGGCTGCCATCCATTGGATGGGACGTTAAGCCATGGCCCGTGTGTGGGGGAGCCATAATCTGTGCGCATTAAAGAACACACTGGTTTGCCTTGACGGGAGGCTACCATCTGTCTCCCAACAGCCGTTCCAGTGGGTCCCCTCCCCCAACCTTCTCTGAGCCTTCGGGGTCCATGTGACCTGGCCATTTAGCCCATGGTGTGCAAAAAAGTGCTGCTCAGAGGTAAAACAACCCAACCCAACCCAAACTGCCATGGAGTTGTGTCTGGAACCATCAATAACAATGGTGCAGAAGATGATGGCCCAACCAACAGCAACATATGTGACAGAAACCAGGAAGAAGACCCCTAACTGTAGTGGCAACAATGGAGCAGGTTTTCAACACAATTGGAGGAGTACCTTCTTCCCTTTAAAAAAATAATAAAAACAAAAAATTGTTTTCAATAACATTAAAATGAAAAGTGAGCAGCTGCCCATCCTAAAAACTGGGCTGAGAGTATATTTAGCACACCCACAAATTTTGGATTTGATTTTAACCATGCAAACAATACCTACAGAAAAGCAATTTCTGGTATGATCATGGTATTCATCTTGGGTTAGTTGTAACATTACAATCATATTGTGTATATACACATTCCTGGAGATTTGTTGTTCACATATGCCACTGAAAGTGAGCAC
This sequence comes from Ryuthela nishihirai, assembly GCA_038380435.1. NCBI lineage: Eukaryota > Metazoa > Arthropoda > Arachnida > Araneae > Heptathelidae > Ryuthela > Ryuthela nishihirai. Next base: position 18,937,493 of record JAWZYU010000006.1, on the reverse strand, counting down.
TTTTGAAATATTTTAGCAGTTTGTAATTCAGTTCGTTTGTATCAATTGCTCTACACTAGAATCATATAAGTTCAACTAATTTGATTCACATATTTATTAATTGAGTACTAATTCAATAAAGGGAATAGGACTTTTATTTTGTAATGCGCACTTTTCATGTGTAATGTTGTAAATAAGATTTCAAGTAATAAATTCAATAAGATCACCATACTCACCACCTGCAGATTCACATATTTCTCATTCTTTCTACCACATTCATAACTATTACAGAGGTAGACTTCTGTAATTGTTATCAATGCAAAATATAATTGCCAAAATTAAAGTATTACATTTTCCAATATATTTAACATAATTTAAATTTTACTCTATGAAAATACTAACTTCAAATATGCAAGCAAATCTCAAGTCTAAAATTTTAAGCAGTGAACAGGTACGAATTGCATAGAAAGCTTTAATTCACTTCTTGTTAAACTTGTTTTGAATCTAGTCTCAATTACTTCTCTTCCCTGCTAGCAATAGACTTTTCAAAAACGTTGAAATATCATTGACATTAGAGAATTTGAAGAACTTTTTATAAAAGCTTCAGCTCTGTTGCCTGATCTGTAGCAGTTATTTTATTAATATGTCAGGAGAGAAATAAAAACATAGAAGTGAAAATGAAATTTCAGTGAATTCTATTAATGAAAATAAAGTTTATCTAAATTATTGTAGCTAAGGTTTCTTTGGAGAATCTTAGTTTCACAGTCTCTGCTGATGTTACACCACTCATTGGTATTCAGAATTATTGTTGATAGTCTAGTCAGAATAGGGTTCACTGTTTTATAGATTGTTTGTTAATTTTTAGGAACTTAGTCAATTTATATCCGAGTTTGATGAATATGTTATAAATTTTGTTAAGAAATAATCTTTCCTCTCATGGGAAGAGTGGAAAGTTTTAAATAATAGTTTTTAACATTTGTGAACTTTAACAAAACACATTTTTCCCTATTAAAAAGATTCTATTGCTATAACATTGAATCTAGGCATGCTAATTATCATTGTATTATTGGAACAACTATTAGATAAACAACTGTCTGCATCATCCCTATGACTTCGTAAATATTTTGAATAATAAGCAGAACTGTTAGTTGTTGTGGCAAATAATCTTTAAGAGATTTTTTAAGTTTAAATGAGTTTATTGAAAGATGCTAATAAAGTAAATAAATTCTGTGTAATGTTGCATAATAGTTTTGGTAGCAATCATCATTTATTTGTATTGCAGCTACAATTCCTCCTCTGCTCAGCATTGATGAAAGAAGACCAGCATTTTACAAGAGTCTTAGTATTATGGTTCCTAGTGCTTGTGCAGTGGTGGTTCTGATTGTGATATTGATTGTTGCTTGTGTTGTTGTAAAAAAAAGAAGACAGTTGGATAATGCACCAAGAAGAGGTAAATGTATATGAGTAATTTATTGACAACTACAGGTATTTAAATGCATCAGAAATGCTTTACTTTGTATAACTTCTAAAAAAATAGATTTTTTCGTATTTTAAATTTAATATATGATTTAGAAAACAACCTACATTTGAACATTTGGGCATTTGATAGCAATATATCAGAGATGATTATTAACTATTTAAACTTGCAGATTTGTATTTTGATTGAAATATATTTCATATTTGTAGTGAAACTATAATCTTTTAGCAATTCTATCACATGAGTGGGTAGTAGAATAAGTTCTTAATTATCACATGAGTGGGTAATTAAGAACTTATTCTATATAATGTCAGGGTGAACGTTTTTTGTAGTCCCTTCAATCTTGTACTACTAAACTATTATTGTATTGATCCTTACTGAACTGTGTGTGGATATCAATTCTAGTTGTGTGCAGCTGTCCTGGTGGCTGATTAGTTAGCTCACTTCGCTACTTATCAAAGGGATCTGGTTTTGAGCCCCAGATAAGATATGGCTGTTTGTGTTGTCTTTCTGCCTGAGGTCTTGCCTTCCCCACAGATCTGTGTAGCATATTAAACTGACAGACTCCTGCCAGACCTCTTTGGCAAGCAGATACTTTGGGGGGGGGGGGGGGGGGGGGTTAATTAATTAAAATTAGTTGTGTGCAGGGCAGGGATGGCTCAGTAGCTTGAGTATGAATGAATGATACTATCTGATCCACTATACAGGACAGTACTACATCTGATGGATGGCACCACAAGTCACCTTCATGTGCTGAATGAGGTCTAAAATTGAACTGACATTAAAGCTGCAAAGTAGAGTACAAGGTACCTGTCAAAATGATCTACATTACTCTAATGTTATCTAATTCTGTCAGTTCATTCATATCTGGAATATGGGAACTTTTGAATTTTGAACTATGCCAAGAATTTATTGCCAATATGGTTAGGTATCATTATGGTCCAAATTTATACTGTATCTCTGTAAATGAATTGTGCTGAAAGTCTTCCATTATTTAAAGGGTAAAGTCAAACTTTTTTTTTATAAAAAAGAATGATTTTCACTACCCAAATATTGTATATAATAAATATTGAGATAAACTCAGGTAAACTCGACACCTAGCTCAGACAATTTTTCCTCTAAAATTGAAATTGACATCAAAAAGTGCCTATTTATTACTGAATATTGTATAGTTGGGACAAATGTACAAGTTCGCATGCCAGACTCATAATCTGCAGTTCTCAGGGTCAAGTCTCAACTGGGCCAACAACGAAATTTATTTCTGCAAATCACTCTACCCTGCCCTCAGTCAGCAAGGGGCACTGATGGGCTTGGAAAGGCTGCCATCCATTGGATGGGACATAAAGCTGTCACGCTATGTGCAGGAGAGCTATACCTCTTGCCCCTTTAAAGAACATGCTGGATGACCTTGATGGGAGGCTACTAGCTATCTCCTAACATGTCCAATGGGTTCCCTTCCACCAACTCTCATGACTGAACTTGCTTAGGTACCATATTTACCATCCTAACAGTTGCAGGTAGGTATCTGACCTACTTATAGCCCTCAAGGGGATTTGGCTGGCTGCATTATTGTGGCTGAGTAGGGCAGATGTGGATGGGTTTGGTGTGCATAATAAATTGTGCTTTCATTTGTGTGTTACACTAAAGCCTAATTTGCTAGTGTGCCATGAAAAACTAAGATTAAGCATGTATTAATTGCTTGTATTGGTTGATCCTGAAAATCATGATGATGCTTACATTAATCAACTGGCATAGTGACTAGAGAGCTAGCAACTATTCCAGTAGGGCAAACTTTGTGTGTTTGTGTACACTCTATCTAGAGCAGTGGTCAGCAGTGACTTCATGTCCTTGTAAAAGAAGGCCTGTGAGAACTAGTAGTAGTTTTTAGGACCTTTCTATGTACTATATGCTGCAAAAACTATATACATTGTGGAAAATTTTGCTTTAGGAATATCTCCCCCAATTGGCTTCAACTGTCAGATTTGGATCCAGAGTGAGAGTGGTCCTATGGGAATTATTCTCTCATTCAACATATCTCAAAATGGTTGATGCCATTTTGCGATATGTTGAATTAACAGCTTTAATTCTATGGAAAAGATGAATTGAACTAGTTACCTGATATTTTTAATATTATATTGTTTATCATTAAATTTACCCATTATGTTAAAATTGACAGACAACTTACATATCTGCACATATTACTTAACCTTTCTCTACCATACTGGCCCAAAATGGCTCACACTGCAGGCAGAAAGTAGTGAAGAGGAAGGAATAGTATTGATTGGACGAGTCCATTTAAAATTTTGGCTGTTTTGGGCCAGTATGGTACTGAAAGGGTTAAAACAGTTAAAAATAAATATACAACTTTAGTTTGCCACAAATTCACTTATATATTGAATTTAATTCCCACTAGTTCAAATCATTCATAAAATTATGAAACTTTATCTTTGAATTGCATTTTTTTTTGTATTTACCATTATTATTGCACTCAAAATTTATTAAATCATGAAATAAATTTTGAATATACTAAGAGGATGGAGGAAGGTATCAGAAAAATCAAATTGGTAAACTTCATGGTTCAAATATAAATTAAATAATTATTTCCAACTGATTCCCTCTCTTAATACCCTTATTGACTCTATATAATACTTCTGCCTCTTATACCTAAATTTGCCCAAACAATTCAGAGCATTTCAAGACCTTATGGCTTAATAATACCCATAACTATTACAAGTTATGTAATAAATCTAATTGTAAATGACATAGCCATTTTAATACCCATCAGGAGATATATATATATATATAATAAAAAATGAATGATCCAAATAATATCTTACACTTTATAGACAATTATATGGGAAGAACTTACATCACTTTAAATCTAACACGCAAAGAACGTAGACAGAATCTGTAAAATAACATCCTTTGCACTATATTAGCCTAAACTAAATTGCTGAATAAATAACCTCCAACTCCTTCAGTAGCTGAAATAGCTGCACCTCCAACTCCTTCAGTAGCTGAAATAGCTGCACCTCCAACATACTTTCCCACTTCTTCCCATATGGAATCTTTTATTACGTAATTATACATTTAACATCCAAGAGCACTGCTAGAGGGCAGCATATTGTTTAATATAAATCATCACTACAGATTAATAATCATCTGGAAATGCTGTAATTTCCAGATGATGAAGTGTAAGATGTTATTTTGTTCATTTTGCTGTAAAATGAACGTGAAATGTGTTTGTAATGATGTAAATATCTTTTTAATTGATTTAAAAAGTTACATTTTTATCTGAAACTTAAGTGTTGGTGAAAGTGTCACCTTTTTCTTCTAAGTTGTACTCTGCTGTTTAAAATTGAAAGAAGTTATGAATATCACAATTGCAACATATAAATACCTGTAATGGTATTACATAACATAAATACCTTAATAGCTTACACTAAACTGCAGGGTAGGACTGGCATCCACAAATCTACATAACATTGTTCCTACAATTGAATTAACATCTAACCAACATGATACTTCATTGTATAACATATTCAGGTGGACTATTAGTGTATGAGCCATTCACATTTGCTATAATTCTTTAACCCTTCCAATGTCCAGCCTGAAAAACTGTTTACATCCAGAGGCCAAGCTATTTTCTCCCTATGCTCAGCCAAAAAAATTAAATTTAGTACTTTTTTTTATCAAATAACTAATGAAAGGAATTATGGCTTGTTATATACCAAATTAATAAGCATTTAATTCTTGATTTTCTGAAAATAAAATGTTTAACAAAAAAGACGACTAGTTTTATTTTAATAGGATTTTTTAGAGTCATATAGTAAAAAATGCATCTGGCAACAAATGAAATTTTCTTTAAAAATTAATAGACAGAAATAATTATAATTTACATGAATAGAAAGGTTTTATATCTGAATAACAAAAAAAAATGTTTCATGTAATTATTTCTCCCACTTTGTAATTTTTTTATCCATACCATACTTTGAGAAAAATCCAGGCTTCTTGCAGAGTCCCATAAACTTTAGAATATTTTTAATAAATAACTAATCAACAGAAATAGGTCATGTTATATACCAAATTAAAGAGAATTTAATTCTGAATTTTATCGAAGTGAAAAATTCGAACACTGTAGAAACATTAATTTTAATAAGGTGTTTTACAGTTGTATACCAAAAAAATAGGGACATGCTTCATAATTACTTCCAAAATCTTCCATTTTTAAAAGTAGCAGTTTTTGGTTAATTATAGGAGATTTTTGAAACTTTAAGGAAAAATCACTTGATAATAGTTCAAATCAAACTTGGGAATTTAAATTAGGGGATTGCTTCAGCACAGAGTAACATTAACAAATTGGCAATACCTTATATTGCTTCTAAGAAATGGCATTCAGATGGCTTTAACAAATTATTTATATCATAGTTTAATAAAATATGTATGAAATAAAAAAAAGAAAATAATTTTATTTCAAGCCTAAATTATATATTTTTTATAAGATATATGTATTAAAATGGCAATTTTTTTTTAAATCGATTTTTTTTTGTTGTTGTTGTACTAAAAATGGATATATACATCCTTGGCCTCTCATTTGCATATTCTGTCATGTATACATATGCCCTGGACACTAGAAGAGTTAATAACTTCTGTAATCATGACATTGTTTCCCATAGAATGCTGCTAGGATTTTGAATCATGGAAGTTTACTGTAATAACCTTTAGGCTTGTTCAATTTCATTGACTTGTTAAATGGCTGATAGCCCTCTCTTACTAGCTGAAATGTATGTTTTTTTCAAAAGCATTACGATGAGTTGAAAACTTTTAAAGATAGCTTGCATATTTCTTTGCCTTGCATATCATAGTGAAATTATTGAATTAAATAATATTTACCGTTGTAAATCACTTTGTCATTGATTCACTTAGATTAGAATATCTATTAGCATTAAAATAATATATTTTGTATTTATCTTACTTTCATAAATTTTTCAGATTCTCGTTTGCGGGAAGATAAAACTGGAGAAGGAATGAGCATGGCAGTCATGGAACGAAAACATACTGGTAGTACTGGTAGTGGAAGCCCCATAAAAGACCAACTATATTATCCTTCACCATATGCTATGAGTCATATTCCAATGTTTCAGAAACAAGGATCACCAGAATCAGAATGTAGCCAAAGCTTGAGGAGAGAATTTGGAAGACATGAACATATATATGATGTCCCATATCCCCCAAAATGGGTAAATATTATTATAAAAAATTTCTGGGTTTAGAAAAGAAAAATCAGTGTAAATAATTATGTATTTTTAAAAGTTCAAATTTTTATTAACTTTATGCTGTTTAATCTTCTTTTTAATTATTTTTCCACATGGAATATTTATTTGTATTGTCTTTCTTGTTACTTTTGTACATCTTGAATCTTTTAAGTCAACAATACACTAATTTGAAATTCATGATGAAAATCACTTTTTTGTTTAGATCATAAGTTAAAAACATCCTTAAACAAAAATAGATTATATATAAAACTGAAGAGTTTTTGGTGTCCACTCCTACCCATGGACATCAACAGAATTTTTTTCAGGGCAGCAAAAAATTGTCAATGTTGAATAGAAATATTAATATCATCAATATTTTCATACCTTTACAAATTTGGAATATTATTGCTAATCTTAACTAATTGAATAGTGGAACAGTACATAATTGCTGTTAGCATATTTGAATAGTTTTATGTAGATATGCATATGAAATGTTTTAGAATGAAGAAAGCAGACAATAGAAAATAATAATCAAACCTGGGGAAAAGAAGTCAATTAACTGTCCACTGTTAGTGTACTCATTTGGTTCATAATATGTGTATTTTTAAATGGTGCTTTTGGATGTTCACTGATGATTAGATATTTTTAGCAAGTATAATAATCTATTATGCATATAATATATATATAATAAACCTATTATGCATATTAACAGCTTATCAACATGGTATTTTACTTGCTCAATTTAAAACACTTCATTTTCCTATTAGATAGACCTGTACATCTGGGAATGGAGATACTCTCATTCAGGAATTGTGAACATACTGTTGTACAGACTAGAAATCACTTGAGTCTACAGATTACATGTATCATTAAATAGTCTCTCTTTGTCAGGCATGATGCAGACTTTTTCCAATTATCTCATTAAATGACTTTTTGTTGCATCTTAATATACCTCTGTGTTTTGGGAACTCAGTGATGCCTAGTCTCTCAGTTCAATAGTAAAACCATTGTCCAGTTTCTCGCTGTATTGGTGAGGACTTGTTGGGCTTTTCAGCACCCACACAAGACTCTTTTTCTCCTCCAGTGAAACTACAAATTTCTGTTTTACAGATTTTCTCATTCCAATTTTTTTTGTAATTTAATAGTTTCAGTAAACCTAGATCATCATCTTGACCCATCTGTCTGTCTTTTCTTTCTTTATTTCTCTCACCATCTAGCCTACTTCTAAGATATTTTCAGCAGTTTTATTAAGCTTGAAGGACAATCACAATTCCAGAGTGTCATTCTCAGCGTTAATGTTAAGAATATTGAATTCTAAAAATACAGTAGGTTTTCTTCAAAACCATGCCCTACAGGACAGTTTTGTATAAATAGCTTTGTTTTTATATTAATAAAATTTTCTTTCTCTCATTAATTCTTATTATATGATCACTTTCCACTCAGGAACAAAGGAACAACTTTTACCCAGAAACAAGCAAATAACATTTTACCCAGAAACAAACAAATATGCATACATAGCTAGATAATGCCACTGCATAATGGCATTATACTAGACCTTCAAGTGCAGGGTCATTACAGTGTCAAATAGAATTTTTTGTTTGTTTCTCAATTTCCATCTAATGATAGTGTTGTAACTGTGTAAATGAGTAAGGAAAAAGATTTGAAGAGTGAGCAAGAATATTTAGATGAGGCTATCTCTTTTTTTATGTATGACTCTTGCATTTGTCGCTTATATGAACTTGTTCTACATTTCACTCAAATATTAACTAAGCATGATTTTCTTACAAAGCATCATTTCTCATATCATTATGTTCTTTACATCTTGCAAAATATTTTGATTTAATTTAGTACTGTGATACAAGCTAATTAGTAGCTATTGTTGCATATGTTACACTCATGTTAATTTGTTTAATAATTCTTAGTTATACTCCCTCTGTTACAAAACTTTTTCTGTTCAGCATGATGATGAAGATACCTATTCTCACATAATGGAAACTTCATCTGTTCCACTCCATCCATCAGCAAATCTCTATCAAGCTCCACGTAAGTAGCAGAAAACCTTATTATTTATTTGTCTGTACTGTGACTTTATTACTTTTCACTTAGGAAGCAACAAATATGCATACACAGGTAGATAATGCCACTGCAGAATGGCATCATACTAGAACTTGATATAAATAATCAAACAGTCATCAATAGCAATATTGGACATTGGTGATACAAAAAAAAAATCCAAATGGAATTGGCAAAATCTTTAAATAATGTTATTTATTGCAGGTGCTTTTCTCCAAAGTGAAAAAGGTAGGAAAGCGTTGTACATGACATTGTGGGTTATGGAGAATTTTACATGGCACTACTCTCAGTTACAATGATTGCATTAGTAATAGTACTATACAGTTTATGTATATTTGCTACTATATACAGATTCAGGGAGAATAGATCTACACATATACTGCAATCTTACATCCTAAGCAATGTTGAAAGGTTTTCATATGTCTGTCAGTTTCTGTGACAGCATATATTATACCAGAGTACATATTCTACTGTATATGCTGCATATTCCTCTTGCAATAATGCACTTTCCAGGTTTTTTAATAAATAAGGGCTGATCATCCTCAACTCTTGTTAGCAGTTTGTGTAAATCAGCAGATCTTGTCTTCAAACAGCCCTAAAGCCAGATGGTTTTCTGGCTTTAGGGTTGTTTGAAGCAAACCTTTAGGCAAATTAGTTTGCATGAAGACTGTAGAGTCAGTGTTATACTTTGACTGTGGTGTAAGGTTCATTTTTGGTAAAATAATTTAAATTAAAAAAAACAAAATTAATTTCCCTGTTAATGGCTTTACTGGATTTGTCATGTACACTTAATATATATAAAATTCAGTGCCATTGCTCAGTGAGTTCAATACCATGAAGAAATTGCTGTTCCATTTTCATGCGATGTATATTACATGTAAAATTTTTTGCTGAGAAATTTCTGTCTTAGGCAAAACAAATTGAATCAGAAATGATGAATCTAACCACTATCCCATACTGAACAACCATTGTTCAGTATGGTTCAGTTTAGATGATTACCCAAGAAAAATTCCTTGTATAGTAAAATTAGAGAGATAATAAAGTTTTAACATTTCTTTCAAGTTTTGCTATAAGTGGATATGACTGTATATATATTATATATGTCGAGAATACCTGATATGCTAGCAGGAGATTATGAGTTTATATTACCCACCTGTAGATAATATTTATAAATGAAAAAATAAATACCCCCTCAAGTAGCTGCTTGCCACAGAGGTCTAATCAGTCAGCCTGCCAATTTATTCACCACAGTAGAAAGTCTGTGAGGATGGTGGGATTGCATAAGAAAAACAACACAATATCCATGCCTTACTGGGCTTTTGGGTTGGGTTGTTTTACCTCTGAGCGGCACTTTTTTGCACACCATGGGCTAAATGTCCAGGTCACATGGACCCCGAAGGCTCAGAGAAGGTTGGGGGAGGGGACCCACTGGAACAGCTATTGGGAGACAGATGGTAGCCTCCCATCAAGGCCACCCAGCATGTTCTTTAACGTGCACAGGGTATGTCTCTCCCGCACACGGGGCCTCGGCTTAACGTCCCATCCAACGGACGGTGGTCTTTCCAAGCCCATCGGTGTCCCCTACTGACCGTGGGCAGGGTGGGGAATTTTGTGGAGATAAATCTCAACGCTGACCCACCTGGGAACTACAGATTACGAGCCTGGCACGCTACCGACTGAGCCACCCCCGCCCACCTTACTGGGCTCAAACCAAGTCTCTTTGATCAGTAGCCAAGCATGCTAACCACTCAGCCAATAGACTGCTAGCTTAAAATTTTTTTTTTCGATATGTAGGTTATTGGTGTTAACTCTCATTTTATTTCATTCTCCTTCACCCACTTATGATTTTTCATGGCTGATGTAATTTAATATTTTATTTTACTTCACTGATTTTTAATGATTGTAATGGAAAATGCTATAATTTTTAGGTGTGATTCCTGTACACACTGTACGTACAGGTAGTCCATCTCATAGAGAGAGAAGGTCTAGTAGAAGTAAAGGCTCTCAAAGACTTAGCTATAAAGTGTCAAGTTTAGCATCTGATGGGTAAGATAATAATATTTTTTACTAATGTATTATATCAGTAGCTAAGAAGTAATGTGTTTGGTAATAATAATGTGGCATGCTTCAGTAAAAATAATAATTTTTTTGAAATTTTTAGAAATTAAATGTGTCAGCAGGCTTCAGTTCCTGATATTATGAAAATTTAATTGTTCTTTCTACTGAAGCTTTTCCTTAAACTTGTGTTTCTATTTCCATAGATTTATTTACTATAATTAATCTTTTAAAGTTATGGCTACATTTTCACTGGTTTCTTTTCTGATAAAGAATCTTGCAAATTAATTCAGAGTTTTTTAAAAAAACTAGATTTATGTTATTTCCTTTTTTTTATTTCTTGGTTTTCAATAAAAAAAAAAATTTTTGCACTTAGAGAGAATAAATGAAGCCTTGGATATGGAAACAAAGAGGATTTCTGTGTTTCAAAAATCAGTACCTCTGTATTTGGGATGGAGGAATGATGACACAGTTTTGAAGGAGGTTTACGCCTCTCTCCTCACCTCTCTACTATGCTGAGGGGAGGAGCATAACCATCCTCTTGTCAAAAATTTATTCTAAAGAAATTACTAGTTCATCAATTTATATTGAATGGTTAAGGTTTATATTATAAATTCAGTTCGAAAGTGTTCCCCCCTTTCTTAAAGGTCTTGATAATGTCACTCTGAAAATATTTTTAGTTTTAGTGCCCTTAACTTGTAGGTAAACAATCAAAGAATAAATATGTGGGAGTGTATTGCAGAAAATCACCAACCAAAGCGTTTCAATAAGATTATGTTGCTCTACTTCCATAACCATGACAGAAAGTTCACATGAGTATGAACAGTGCAAAGTCACCTTGTGCAGTTCTGATGAATATGAAAAGACTTTATTATTTGGATTGAATAGGTTCTAAAATGGGCTTCCCTCAGTTGAATGATTGTTCAAAACCATATAAAAAAGGAACAGAGCCCCAAAGTATATGGCAAGAACTTTATTATGTGACTGAACTATACAGGGTGATTCAAAACTTATCGTTCAAATTTCGTGGGGAGGTAGGGAATACGTCAGGAAACCGATTTCACATAGGAAAGTATGTTCGCAAACATCATCTACATGAACAAAATGGACAAGTAAAGTGAACACAAGGAAACAGTACAGTTAAGTGGTAACGAATGTGACTTTTATTCCAACCAGGTAAAGTACAGGTTCACAGTAGGTGCTCAAAATTGCGACCATTTACATGGACACAGGATTCACAGCGCCGTTGCATTGACCGCCGAACATTTTCGAAAACGCTTGGCATATCACGGACAATGCCTGCGGTGGCCACTATTCATGCAACAAGGTCCATTTCACTGTTGACGGGGGTCTTGTACACATGGTATTTCATGGCCCCCCAAAACGATTCATCTTATCACTAGTAAGTCAGCTCGTACACTGATGACAGCGGGAGTGGTCGGGCGAGCTGTACACTGGTTGGGTACACACAGCGCCCTCTACATACGCATGCGTACATTTGTGGACATACTTTTCTATGTGAAATCGGTTTCCTGACGTATTCCCTACCTCCCCACGAAATTTGAACGATAATTTTTGAATCACCCTGTATACATATGACATATATTGCCATCTATTTCAAGAGGCTATTTGTAAACAGCAATGACACTACTTGAAGAGACACACATAATTGTGTACTGCAGGTAAGAAATTTCATATAATTAAATAGAGGAGATCTTGATCAATGGCTAGTAGCTTAGCAGTCAGAGCACCTGACATTATTAAGAGATCATGAGCTTGTATCCCACCCAGATCAAGAAACATTTTCTCTAAATTTCATATAAACATTATACTATGAGTAATAACTTTCTTTTCAGATAAGATTTGTAAGACAGTTTACTTATTTCTGCCAAAATTTTGTATTAATGTTTTATGTATAATTTGACTTTTTATTTCAGACATTCTGGTGATGAGAGTGAAAGTGAAACCACAACATATATGTTTAATAGAGAAATTCCAGCATCATATTTGGACAGCCATGAAATGTCAGAAGCAGAATGTGACAGAGATCTACATGAACTATGTGAAAAAAGTATGTTTTATTATTATTAAATATGTAAAATGTGAAAAACAATTTGGTACAATGGAATTGAGTTGAATGAGTTGATTCATTCCATGTCTTAACATTTGTGCCTTTTTAAGTTTTACTTGGTTTTTTTTTTTAAAACAGAATTCCAGATTATTGCACTATCTTTTTTTTAGTTTATTACTCTTGCACTGGTTTTTCCACTCTGTTGCTTTTATTACTTTAACAATTGCATTCATGACTGTTTTTGATATAAGTAATATCAGTTTCTAGCAGTTACAAAAGACAAAAAATTAATATCTTGAAATTCTCCCAAGTACTTTTTGACAGATATTGCTACAGACTATTGAGAAGTGTATTCACTGGACAATGACTATTTGTGAAGATTTACAAATAGGAATGTCAAACAATTATTTTTTTTTTAGAAAAGACAGCAGGACATATATTTGGGCATTGATTTTTTTTAATAGTGTAATAGTGAATATTAGTGCCCAAAAGTAAGTGAAATATTTTAATTTCTATGTCTACTTGTACCACTGTAGGTGTAGCCAACAATATTCTTTAGCCTATGGCCTAAAACTTTAACTGTTTCATCAATGGGATTTTTTGATTTTTTTTTTAATATTAAAATATTATGTGTGGTGTATTGGATTGATACAGTTGAAATGTCTGCTATCAGTGGGTGGACATGTTCAACCCCTCCAGTGGATTGGTATCATCGAACAATGTCACAAGGTCAGTATGTATCTGGTGTACGTGTTATGTGCACCAGATACATACTGACCTTGTGAGCTATATTTTTATATGGCTTGTGAGCCTGTGGTAGCTGACCAGATACATACTGACCCGTTTTGTGATGAAGTTCAACCACATGTACACAGGCTTCAGTCAAAGTGGACCATGGAAATAGACCAATTGCATGTAATTTTTCTGTATGAGTTCAAACTTGGACATTCTGTGGATATAGCAGCCCGAAACATTAATGCAGCATTTGGGCAAGGTACTGCAAATGAATGCCAATGGTTTGCAAACTGCCAAGCAGGAGACAGGTCCTTTAAAAATGATCCTTGTGGTCGTCCACCAGTAGCTGTAACAGATAAGAAGGTGAAGAATATCCGGGAAGCTGACCCATGGCAAAGTGTCCATGTGCATCATTCGATGGTTGTCCGGTGCTTGGAGGCCTTGGGGAAGGTGAAAAAACTGGATATCTGAATGCTACACGAATTGGCAGCAGCCAACAGAACACGCCATCTAGAGGTGTTCATTTCTCTCATTGCCCAGAACAAACAAGACAGAATCCTGCATTGAATCGTAATCTGCAATGAAAAGTGGATCCTCTATGACAATCATCATTGATCATTACAGTGGTTGGATACCACAGAGCCACCAAAATATTGCCCAAAACCACCCCTACACCCGCAGAAAGTGCTGGTTCTTGTATGGTAGTCTATTGCCGGCATGACCTTTTCTCTGATCAGGTGAGACCATGAATTCAATCACTATTGTGCTGAAATGTTGCAGATGCATGGAAACTCCATACCAAAAAGTCAGTTTTGGTCAACAGGCATGTGGTCCTTCTTTTGCATGACAGTGCCCACCTGCATGTTTCACAAAGGACCTTCCAACCAATCCACCAGTTGGACTACAAAACACTGCCACACCCTGCATATTCCCCTGATCTTGTTCCGATGAATTATCACCTCTTCCAGCATCTAGACCATTTCCTGGAGGAAAAGCCTTCTTAAACAACTGAGTTGTGTGTCAAGATGTTACCACCTTCTTTGCATCACAGACTCCATAGTTTTATCACCATGGGATCCATAGTCTCGTAACCCATTGGCAGAAATGTGTTGATGCCGAGGGGAACTACTTTGACTAAGCAGTTAACTGCTTCCTATTTTTGTGAGGGTTTGCAGGTGGCACTCTCATTTCGGACATTTCATGTGCACCAACCCAATAGCGAGAGGGAAAGAATCATCATTCTTGCCTGCATAATCAATATATATTAATAAAAAAATTAATTTTAAAATCATTAAATAACTCTGAAGCTTTAACTTTTCTGAAAGAAAACACTTTCTGGTGATTCTGCTTCAGCAGTTTTAATGAATATGTTGGGATTTTGCTACATGATGTTTAATTTGTGTTTAATTTGCTGTTATTGCTGTATATACAGGGTGTCCCTGAATTCATGGCCCAAACGTGAGGGGATGGTGGTACACACCGAATCCACCAATATTCGTCATAGAATATGCAGTTGCAAATGCAGTGAGGAGTCAGAAATGAAGGACAGACATAGAGGTTTCCAGAGTGACATTTATTGGAGATCATACAACAAATGCTTAAACATCCACCCACCAACATTGATTGGTGTACCTGCTCATAAACACTGGACTTGTCACGCACATCGGTGGCTGTGACAGAAGCCAAGCTACCAGATCCTCCGCAGACTGCATGGGTATCTCAAACACGACACTCTTCAAATGTCCCCACAGAACGAAATCGATACAAGAAAGATCGGGCGATATGGGGGCCACGGGATGCGACCACCGCACCCAATCCATCGGTTCCCAAATGTGGTATGAAGATGCTGACGCAGTCCATGCTGAAATGGGTGGGTACCCCATCATGCTGGAACCACATACGTGTACAGATTGTAGCTGTATTGTAGATTGCGGTTTTCTGGCAAAACCTGTTGCAGAAAAATATGGTATATTTACCCATTGAGGCAGTCCGGCAGTAGGTGGGGTCCAATTAGGTAGTCATGCACGATCCCTGCCCAGACATTGATGGCGAACCGTTGCTGATTCGAATTTGGATGTGTACCATGAGGGTTCTGGGCCACCCACAAATGCGCATTATGGACATTCACTGTGCCTTCACATGAGAATGTTGATTCATCTGTAAAGAGCACATGTGTGGGGAAATCGGGATGTGTGGCACTTTGCAGCAGGAACCACTGGGCAAAAGCCATGCGCAGGGGATAATCAACAGCTGTCAATGCCTGCACTCACTGCAAGTGATAGGGGTGTAGCCCTTCTTCATGCAGTACTCACCAGACACTGTTTCGATACACACCCAGGCTCCGGGCAGTGGATCACGTGCTTGTACCTGGGTTATCTGTCACCATATGCAAGATGCCCTCACTCATAGCTGGCGTTCTGACTGTCCGTGCTTGTCCAGCATCATGTTGACTGACGTGGAAGGTGCCTGCCTCAGATAGTTGGCAGTGCAGTCGCACAAACATTTTATGATCGGCACACGGCGCATAGGTTATTACTCATGGTAGAGTCTTTGTACCTCTACCATTGCTCTCGGCTACCCCGTACATCAGGTGCATATCTACTTTCTCTGCAGTCATAAACTGCTCCATCTCGTGTCCAGTTGATGCTGAGAATGCTGGGGTTTGGCCGATCCAGTGCTTTTAAGCTGTGCCACCTTGTCTGTGCCCCCTACCGGCACCGGGCTGCATTTGTGGCCACATATTCTATGACAAATATTTTTGAGTTCGGTGTATACTACCATCTCCTCACGTTTGGGCCATGAATTCAGGGACACCCTGTATAGTATGGCCAAGTCTGGAATTTATGCCTCATATATCCCTAGGCACATGAAACAATAGTCCTCCATTAGTTAGTGTTTTTTTTAAAACAAAAAGTAAATTTAGTTATACTTTTGTAGCCATGAAGAAAGGAAATGGAGGCAGGCATTTTAATAATAAATAAGTTTTGCTACCAAATACTGTAAAAAGTTAATGTGATGAAATGGATTAATGTTTTATATATCATATAATTTATAACATTAAATATTCAGTAGTATTTAAAACTCAAATTATTCATTTTCAGATTAAAAATATATTCCTCATCTTTTTTTTTTCTGCTCTGGGAATGAGCAAATTTTACAAACTTAACAAAGTATTTGGACAGTTCTATTTTATATAAATGAAAAGCTGTGTTCAGAGCTTCCAGACTATAAAATTTTCTTTAATTTTGTAACAAAAATGTCAGGAAATAAATGAAAATGTTAAAGTATTTCCCCAGATATCTTTTTTTAGAAATATTTGTTTTCTTTTAAAGGTGTGGAAATTGATTCTTTGAGAGCAGTGTTGCTTGTTCTTATGATATATATCTCAAAAGGTATCACAAATCATTTATTGAAATAAATGTAATTTTTTAAATATATATAATAGCTCAGATGCTAAAATCTTTCAGAATAAGATCTATATATCTTTCACTGAGATGTGGCAGACCTTATGCCATCTATACTTTAGGAGAGGCAACTTTTCCAATTGTTGCTAATGAGGAGGTCAATCATGCTCAAGTGTTTATTATTAAGATGATTGAACACAGATTGTGGGATTAAACACCAATTTCAATGATTTTCTAAAATTATTTTGTTTATGTTATAATATATATCTTATAGATATATAGTCTTTTATCTTCTATACATGTAGCAATAAATATGTAGAATAGAATGTAATATGTATTAATACACATTCAATGAGTTTCTAATATAATATATAGTTTTTTATTTTTCAGGCAAGAAGATCCATATATTTGAACAATATGATGGACAGCGAATATGCATTACTTGAGAGCTTTAGGTTGTTATGTACATAACATGAACTGAAGGCTTGTTATTGATGTACATATGTCATATATTCCAAAATGCATAAAACAAATCACATCATCATATATATCTATAAGAATATCAGCCTGCCTGTCCATCAGACATCATTGTTTTTTGATGAAGCTGGTATCCAATGGGTCAATCACTTAACTCTCCTTAGATCTCAGAAGTGCAGTTTGCACATAAAAATGTCTACCAGTATGGATGTTGTTACCAAGTGCATGTGATAACATTTTATTAATAGCCAAGAACAGGCCCAACTTGTATAAAGGTAATGGAGTACCACTTAATATGATTAAGATGATAATTGATTTTTTTAAATGAGTAAGAAAGCGTTGATCTTGTTAAATATTCTCATTATTTGTATTGAGAAATAAAACAGTTTGACACTTTTAAAAAATGGTTTGTTTTTCTCATTTAATACCTTTAACTCATTCCATCTCTTTTAGTTAACAAACATTAATTTGGGTTGGGTTGTTTTACCTCTGAGCGGCACTTTTTTGCACACCATGGGCTAAATGGCCAGGTCACATGGACCCCCGAAGGCTCAGAGAAGGTTAGGGGAGGGGACCGACTGGAACAGCTGTTGGGAGACAGATGGTAGCCTCCCGTCAAGGCCATCCAGCGTGTTCTTTAACGTGCACAGGGTACGGCTCTCCCGCACATGTGGCCACAGCTTAACGTCTCATCCGACGGACGGTGGCCTTTTAAGCCCATCGCTGTCCCCTACTGACCGCGAGCAGGGCGGGGAATTTTGCAGAGAAAAATCTCAACGCTGACCCAGCTGGGACTCGAACCTGGGAACTACAGATTACGAGCCTGGCGCGCTACTGACTGAGCCACCCCAGCCCCCTCATTAATTTGGGGGATATTAAATAGTTCATTAACATTAGTTCTTAGGAACTTATCATTTTTAAAGAATGATGTATAATCATAGCAATTGACTCTTGAATGAATAAAGACAATAAATTTTCTAAATTGGAGTTACATTAGTTGTAATTTTTTTTCCTTCATACCTCTGAATTTGTCCATTTGCTATGCTCCCACACACACACACAAAAAAAAAAAAACAGGCTATAGTTAATTTGGTTTAAAAAAAAGGTTCTAGTTTTCACACCATGGTATTAATCTGGTTGTGGCTAAAAATTCCAATTTTTGCTGTTTAATTTTTTTCTTGTAAGATTTCTTGAGAAGCAATTCCATTCTAGGTTCATTCTATTTTTCTGTATCATCGTGATTCAATCCCTCAACATTTGCTGAGCTACTCAATTTAATTTCCATTTTTGATAGAATTAAAAACATCCCGAAGTTGTTTGTGAAACTCATCTTCCTCAGCAGAGTTCTCAGTGGGGATATGGCAGCAAATAACATTGAAGTCTTTTAATCTTTGCTGTAAATTTAGTTGTAGGAAATTTTTCAAATCACAAAAGAGCATCACTCTCTTTCCTACACACCAAAGTCCATTAGTGTCTCATCTCTCTCTTGGGGCAGCACACGGTGGTTTAACAGAGATCAATCTCAAGTCTCTTCCCCTAGATCTGGCACTGACGAATTTATGCTGACTGCAATGATTTGCTTCTTAATAACCCCAGAGTGGTGGGAAAATGGACTTTATCTTTTTAAGAGATAAATGAAAAATAAATATTAATACAAAAGTAACTCAGATTGACTTTGCCTGTCCATCTGACCTCTTGCAAGTCAAGAATGTTCAGTTTATATTGCTGTAATTCTTGGGTGAGGATGTTCGGATAATAATCTTTATTCCAAGAATCCTCACATTCCAAGTTGCTGTGGAAAGAAATTGGTTAGTAGATTTATTTTTAAGAAATTTGATGTATTAAAAGAGGTATGGCCAATATCAAAGCCCCCTACCCTAATTGCAGGTGCAAAGCAAAGACCTGTTCCATTGTAACTAAGAGCTAAAACCTCGATGTTGATAGGAACTCAATGAAGTTCTTTACCATCAGAATCCATGATGCTCTTGCAAGTACCAGAATGCCAGCAACTTGAACACATTCTATTCAGCAATACAAGAATTAGTTTTAGAGGTGTAGTTACTATGAAGTTTCATGTGTTCAGTTACCTGTAAATTCTCATCAGAATCACTAGACTCACCCCCCCTTGCTGCACGCCCCAGCGATATTTGATCATAGGTAAAATTATCAAACTGATATTGTTATTATTATACTAGCTTACATTAAACTTTAATTTTAGTTAATAATTATTAATGAAGTATTAATAAGTAGTTCTGATAAATTTTTAATATATAACTGGATAGATCCCAAGGTGCTATTTAAGAGTTAAAAGCCTCGCACTGGACATATATTTTTAATTCATTACACATTTCGGTGGCGAAAAACGTAAACGAACCCTTTTTTTCCCTCGGTAACTTCTTTCCCTCAGTTTGTAAATAAACAAGAACCCACTCTTCAGCCCCTCCCACCAAGTACCGGCAATTACGATTTCGAAACTAATAAGTTGGTGCAAAGATTGCTTTAGCTGAATATTTTCCAAATGGCTAATATTCATATTCCACAGCCCTTGTTTCCTACCTACCACCCTTGGGATATGTATTTTTCCTGAAAGAACCCGATAGTTGCTAATACAGGGTGTTTCAAAAAGGACGAAATCATAAATATAAGAGAGTAGAACTTCGCGCATGTACATTTTATGCCATAATAATTAGTCTGTTGGCATTGCTGTACTCAAGGTTAACAGCCTTTAGCAGTTGAAATGACCTTGTCACGCGCTAGTCTCACTCAAGCATTCATTCCTTTGTGTTGTGTCAGCTATGTCGTTTTTCAAAAACGAACGTGTATTTATTGTTGAGACATTTGCGTACAAAACTTACAAACGTGTGAGAGGAGTTTGAGTTGAAGTTTCCTCAGTCTGCAGTTCCCAACAAGTCGACAATATCTCGTTTGATTGATAAATTTCGTGACACTGGTCTGTACAGGATCGAAAGAGCCCAGGCCAGCCATCACTGTTAACTGCCGAAGTTCTTGATGATGTGTCTCAGCGTTTAACTCGCTCACCCAGAAAATCTCTTGGAAAGTTATTTTCACAGGTTGGACTGTCACCAGCTACTATTTTCAGGGCTACAAAGAAGTTAAAGTTTCATGCTTACTGCATTGGTGTCGTTTATCAACTGAAAGAACCAGACCATGAAAAACGTTTACGGTACTCTCGTTGATTTTGTTCTTTTGTTGATGAGAATGGAATTGAGGTGTGGACCGTGTTTATTTCAGTGACGAGGCTTGGTTTCACTTGGATGGGTATGTGAACAGTCGAATATGAAGTGAAAATCTTCACACTTTTTACAAACTACCATTACACGCACGGAAAATTGGTGTGTGCAATTTCCTGTTAGTCGTGTGATAGGGCCTTTATTTTTTGACTCAACTGTAACTAGTAAAGTTTATCATGACCTCATCCAACAGTTTATATTGCACTATTGGATGAGAATGAACGAGAGTGTTGGTTTCGACAAGAAGGTGCGATCACCCATACTGCAAATGACACAATGGTCATGTTGCAGGAATTTTTTGGTGATCATTTGATTTCAAAACGTTTGTGGTCCCCAAGATCTCCAGATCTTACTCCAGATTTTTTCCTTTGAGGATATCTGAAATGTGTAGTGTTTCAAAACAATCCTCATACACTTGAAGGCTAACTTTGAAAGAGAGATTTTAAACATAAAAAAAATAAACATTACGAAAGGTGACTGCAAATATCATGAAATGGGTACGAACCTGCATCCACGTTGCAGGAAATCGCTTTCAACATCTGTTGTAAAGGCAAATAAATGTCTAATTTGGATCTTTTGAAACTTGTGTCTTGTCAAGTTTAAATAGAAAAATACAATAGAGGGTTGCGTCCTTATTGAAACACCCTGTATATACAATGGGATTGTTTACATCTGTGATGTCTAAGTATTAAACTTATAAATTAACAATCTGAGAAATATATATCCTATCGAGCCGACGTGCCAGATGTCCATGTGGTGTTGACCCGGCGAGGATATTTAGAACGCCAGACATCTGAAAGCTCAAAGGTATCCAACAGCACTGACAGCCGCGCTAATCTACTGTCATGCCCCTGGGATGCCACGTCCCCAGTGTCTAGTGTTCTGTCAAAAGCACGATTAAAGAAAGTCCTCTGCTAAACTGATACAGTTCTCTGAATCTCGCATGAAATGGAGGTGGATCCCTGATGATGTGGATGCCATATCATGGCATTCTTTAGTGTCGTTAGTTATTCTGCAGGGTCGTGTCACAGCCTCAACGTACGAATTCATTCTCGGTGACCACCTGCAGCCAATATTGCGGGCATTGTTCCCTAATGATCGTCCCTGGTTTCAAGTGGATAACGCACCCGTGCATTGTACGAAACGTGTCAAGTTGTGGTTGAGGATGAGGTGCATACATCAGCTACCCTGGCAACCTTAATCTCCATAACTCAATATTATTCAACATTTGTGGGAATATCTAGAGGGCGCCCGAGATCAGATCACACTTTCCACCTCCAGCATCACTGGCACAGTTGGGCCATATTTTACAAGAAGAATGGTCCCACATTCCATTACCGCATGAGCATGGCTTGTATAAGTCTATTTCTCGTCTAATTGTGTCTGTTCTGAATTCCCGAGATGGGTCTACAGCTTATTAATAAAATGTTCTCCAAAAACAGTAGGTGTTTACATTATTTTCATAAAACCCTGTAGGTGGTGGATTTTGATTCGTTGAAATGGTATTGTGGGAAATTTGGCACGTAATCGTGTTGTTTTGTAGTTTTGAGCTGGGTAGTTGCTGCTGTGTGCTAACGGAGAATACAATTGAGCTTGAATATTTTGTTGTAGATGTTAATATTCGTAGTTTGGTGTAGTGCATTAGTGGATTATGAATATTGGGGCTGCTGTGTGTTAATGCAAAATACAGGGGGGTTTGAATATTTTTTGTTGATGTTAATATTTGGAGGTGTACGCACATATACGTTTTATTTTTGAAGCTATATACTCATTGTATTATTTAATACCTGGGGCTTTTTTTGGAGTGCGGATCGGCGGTACATTGTTTACAATTTTGGGCGTTTTTACGATTAACCGCATTGGTTATTTCAAACCTGGGGCATTTTTTCAAGTGAGGATCTGCGGTGCTTTTTATGACTTGGTTCACGATTTAGTGCGCTTTTTCGATTGTTTTAGCACATTGGTTCATTTAATACTTGAGAAATTTTTAGAGTGTGGTTCGATGGTGCGTTACGATTTTTGTGATTTTTTTTAATCTTTTTCCTTAAATCCTAAATCCTTTTTAAAATGTGCCTAAAGACCTTAGAAAGAGGGGGTGACCTAGAAAGCGGGGGGCAGACAATGTCAAACAGGACCTTGTTAGAATTGGTGTATAGTGGCCAGATGCAGCAGATTAACTTAGGACAGATATGCCTGGAGAACGAAATCCAGCTGGGTCAGTGTTTAGATTTATCTTCGCAAAATTCTCCGCCCTGCCCATGGTCAGTAGGAGACACCAATGGGCTTGGAAAGGCCGACGATTGTTGGAAGGGACGTTGAGCGTGGCCCCGTGTACGGGAGAGACATACCATGTGCACGTTAAAGAACACGCAGGATGGTCTTGACAGGAGGCTACCATCACTCCCAACAGCTGTTCCAGTGGGTCCCCTCCCCCAACCTTCTCTGAGCTTTCGGGGGCCTTGTAGCCTGGCCATTTATCCCATGGTGTGGAAAAAAAATGCCGTTCAGAGGTAAAACAACTTAAATTGCACAGTCTGGTTGGATCTCCGTATCCCATGGCTGCTTGAGGATGATGATATTTTCTTTTCAGAAAGTTTTATGGATTTTCTGAACTAGATTGCACCATCTAGTTGAAATTCCTTAGCCCATGGCTGCTTGAGGAGGAGTAGGATATTACATTACGCTCACTGGTTACTTTAAAAAAAAATGGTGGTGTCAGTACTCCTTTCTAAACAATATTATCACATTTTTAAGCGACATAAAAGTAACCACAGACATTCTTAAGCAACTTGTTTATATTTAAAATTTCTGTACATGAAGGGTAATTTTTTTCCAACAACGAAACCACTGTGTTTTACAGATGTACAGTTTATGACGTGATCAACAGATGGCGCCACGAAACACTATTCCTTTTCGGCGGATACCATATCTCACTAAGTCACAATCTTGGGAAGCTTTTCGCAAAAATTCGATGTACAGGAGATTCAAGTCAGTACTCCAGCAAATATTGCATTCGTTCCTCGCTGGTTTGAAGCATTGTGTATGAGTACAAACCGCTGATGTTTGGAGTAAATGTTCTTGTAAGCTCTCTGCATCTACGATAAAAAAAGAAACGTTTATACAACTATTTCTACGAAATATTTTCCAAAGTTACATGCGTCAATTAGTAATGTAAACATGAAATATTTTAGGAATGCATTAATGAAATATTTTTTGGTATTTAAAAACTTTTTAAATTAAAATTTTCAAAATACACTGAAAAATTCAAATGAAAATAAGAAATTAAACAACAATAAAATATTAATACACAAAGAAATATATCGTTTCGAAATATTATAAATTTTAATTTATATAAACAGGTAGTCAGATGTTGGTGCCTTTTTTCTGCAGCACCATCATATTTGAAAAGAAAAAAGCTTTCATAAGACATCGGTTTATTTAAACTACAAAATAAAGGCATTTACCTCTATTCAATAGGTGATGGTTGGCTTAGCTGATAGTGCACCAGGCTCATAAGCTGATGATTCTCAGATTCCAGTCCTAACGTGTTTTGAGATTTATCTACGCTAAAGGCATCATTAACTAAATATAAAAGGCGACATTGATGAAGTTGAAAAGATTGCTGTCTGTAGGAAGGACTTTAAGCCTTGGTCCTTGTCCAAGACAGTCAGTCGGCAGAACACTAGGCTCGTCATTGGCGGTTCCCAGGTTCGAGTCCCACTTTAGCCAGCTTTGAGGTTTATTTATCTACGCAAACCCCCACCCTGCCCTCGGTCAGAAAGAGGACACCGATGGACATGGAAAGGCCACCGCCATTGGATGTAAAGCCGTTCCCCTGTGTTCAGGATCTGGGTTGGGTTGTTTTACCTCTGAGCGGCACTTTTTGCACACCATGGGCTAAATGGCCAGGTCACATGGACCCCGAAGGCTCAGAGAAGGTTGGGGGGCGGGGACCTACTGAAACAACTGTTGGGAGACAGATGGTAGCCTCCCGTCAAGGTCATCCAGCGTGTTCTTTAACGTGCACAGGGTATGGATCTTCCGCACACGGTCCAGGGCTTAACATCCCATCCGATGGATGGCGGCTTTTCCAAGCCCATCGGTGTCCCCTACTGGCCGTGGGCAGGGCGGAGAATTTTGCGGAGATAAATCTCAACGCTGACCCAGCTGGGACTGGAACCTGGGAACTGCAGATTACGAGCCTGGCGCACTACTGACTGAGCCATTCCCGCCCCCATGTTCAGGATAGCCATACCCCGTGCATGTTAAAGAACACCCTAGATGGCCTTGACGGGAGGCTACCATCTATCTCTCAACAGCTGTCCAGTGAGTTCCATCCCCTTAACTTTCTCTGAGCCCTCGGGGTCTTTGCGACCTGCCCATTGCTTGCAAAAAAAAGTTCCGTCAGAGATAAAACAGCTCAACCCATATACTCTGCTTTAAAGAACATAGCGAATTGTCTCGACTGGAGGCTTCCATCTGTTTCCAAACAGCTTTCTAGTGGGCCCCTTTCTCTCAGACTTTTGGGTCCTTGTGACTTGGATATTTAGATCATTGTGAGCACAAATACGCCGCTAAAAGCTAAAACAATCCTGCATTTAAGGAATATATTTTACAAAGAAATAAACTTTCCTATCTCATGATGATAACTAATAAGAACATATGATGAGCCTCAGCAAGATAAAATACAAGAAACACAATTGAAAATTACCTTGAATGTTATACATACAGGGTGATTCAAAACTCTTGAGCCAAACTTTAAGGGGTGATAGAACACACCTAAACAAGCACATTTCGTCATACAATGCATGGTCGGAACTCAAGCAGTGAAGCTCTAGACAGTGCTTTCCAGTGAACACTTATAAGCGCTGGTTTTCGCACTCGTCGTCATTTCTACCGTGGATTGCAGAACGGATGGATTGTTTCATGAATCAGGAGAAGGCGGACATGCATTTCACATATGGAGCTGCGAGGGAAGCTCAAAACTGTGCAATCCACGGTAGAAATGACGACGAGTGCGAAAACCAGCGCTTATAAGTGTTCACTGGAAAGCGCCGTCTAGCCTTTCACCGCTTGAGTTCCGACCATGCATTGTATGACGAAAAGTGCTTGTTTAGGTGTGTTCTATCACCCGTTATAGTTTGGAACCAAGAGTTTTGAATCACCCTATATACGTAAATACTGTTGTCAAAAATCAAAACTGCAACATTCTTTTTTTATATCATTTACTAATAGATATAAGCAAACAAAGTATTTTGTTTTTGAATTGATGACCTCCATATTAGTTTTTCCTATTGATACGTTTTTTATTAAACCGAAACTGGGACATAATTGCCAGAAAGCTTAAAAATCGCTTGGTCTCGTACGAGTCGTAAGGAGGGAGGGCTTCTTTCTCCCCTCCCCTCCTGTTAAAATTTTTTTTAGAAATATTTGTTAAATAATATCAGGTGTACCTTTTTCCCGGATTGTAATCATATCTATTTTTTTTTACCTTTTAGTTTTCGAAAGCATATGATTTATTTATTATTATTATTATTATAAAAAATTCATTTTTAGATGTATTTGCAATAATAAATTTCCCTTTTATTCGGTAGAGTCCCACCTGGGCCAGCGTTGAGATTTATCTCGTCAAGGTCATCTAGTGTATTCTTTAACGTGTAAAGGATATGGCTTTACGGACAAGGTTGGGTTGTTGGGTTGTTTTACCTCTGAGCGGCACTTTTTTGCACACCATGGGCTAAATGGCCAGGTCACATGGACCCCGAAGGCTCAGAGAAGGTTGGGAGGGGGACCCACTGGAATAGCTGTTGAGAGACAGATGGTAGCCTCCCATCAAGGCCATCCAGCGTGTTCTTTAACGTGCACAGGGTATGGCTCTCCCTCACACGGGGCCACAGCTTAACGTCCCATCCGACGGACGGCAGCCTTTCCAAGCCCATCGGTGTCCCCTACTGACCGTGGGCAGGGCGGGGAATTTTGCGGAGATAAATCTCAACGCTGACCCAGCTGGGACTCGAACCTGGTAACTACAGATTACGAGCCTGGCGCGCTACCGACTGAGTCACCCCCGCCCCATACGGACAAGGGATCACGGCTTAACGTTCCATCTGAAGGCGGCTATTCCACTTCAAAGCCCATCAGTGATCCGTTTCTGGGGCAGAGGGTAGAATGGGGGTTTTGCGGAGATAAATCTCAAGAGTGCCGCAGTTGGGACTCGAATCTGGGAGCTGCAGATGAAAAGCTTTACGCTCTACAATCTGGGCCATTCCAGACCCATATCTCAAACCAATATGTGGTTACTTTTTATAATATCATGATGGGCCAATATTTAACCAAAATCAATTTTTATTTACCTTTTCAAATGCACTAATTAAAAATCAAATTGCAATCACCATCTGTGACAAGCAGTGGCTTGAGGGAAATTTTTTATTAACATCTTAATGAGAAAAAAATTGAAACTCATTCAGCAATATATATATAAACTTTATGAATGTATTTAATGTATATAATATAAGACAACAGGATTTCCTGGGGCGGGGGGGGGGGGGGGTCCCAGCCCTCGAAAATCCCCCTCCACACTTCTGGGTACTTCCCTGGATTTGATTATGATATTTAAATTATTTTAAATAATTTTTTTTTTATTAAACTGCATGTTTTAGAAATTACAGAGTTTGGAATTTAGATTCTCAATCATATAACATGAAAATTCTGCACTGTTTTGGTAAGGCAGTGTATTAATTTCTGTGGTACAAGTTTGATTCTGAACAACTTACTTTCTTTATCACTCATGATCATTGAGGTCTACGAGAGGACAGCGTGGTCTCCTGCCCACCTTTTATTGCCTTCATACTGGCTTCCTTCGAAAGTTTTCCCTGTAAGAAGAAAAAAAAAATAATGTAGAACATGCTGGAGTGCTAAGCTATATTTCAAAATTTAACAGGATACTTTCATGCTATGTGGAGGGAAAGCCACATTTAACAGGATACTTTCATGCTGTGTGGAGGTAAAGTCACATTTAACAGGATACTTTCATGCTATGTGAAGGGAAAGTCACATTTAACAGGATATTTTCATGCTATGTGGAGGGAAAGCCACATGTAACAGGATACTTTCATGCTATGTGGAGGGAAAGCCACATTTAACAGGATACTTTCATGCTGTGTGGAGGGAAAGCCACATTTAACAGGATACTTTCATGCTATGTGGAGGGAAAGCCACATTTAACAGGATACTTTCATGCTGTGTGGAGGGAAAGCCACATTTAACAGGATACTTTCATGCTATGTGGAGGGAAAACCACATTTAACAGGATACTTTCATGCTGTGTGGAGGTAAAGTCACATTTAACAGGATACTTCCATGCTATGTGGAGGGAAAGCCACATTTAACAGGATACTTCCATGCTATGTGGAGGGAAAGCCACATTTAACAGGATACTTGCATGCTGTGTGGAGGGAAAGCCACATTTAACAGGATACTTTCATGCTATGTTAAGGGAAAGCCACATTTAACAGGATACTTTCATGCTGTGTGGAGGTAAAGTCACATTTAACAGGATACTTCCATGCTATGTGGAGGGAAAGCCACATTTAACAGGATACTTCCATGCTATGTGGAGGGAAAGCCACATTTAACAGGATACTTGCATGCTGTGTGGAGGTAATGTCACATTTAACAGGATACTTTCATGCTATGTGGAGGGAAAGTCACATTCAAAAACCTCCCTAACCTTGAAAATTAGCCTTTTACGGAAAATGTCGTTAAACAATAAAGTGAAAATCGCACTCAAATTTCCCTAAATCTCAATTTTCACCAATATTCGCTTAAAATTAAAGCGTTATTGAGCGGAAGCGTTTAACAGCAAACTATGTTTTCACACGTACTAAAAATTTTCTCCCCAAATTGATGAAAACTGAAAAAAAAAATCATTACAAAAACTTCAAATATTTTGCTATTGCATGATTTCGTATAATAACTGTGTTTGAGGCGGGGGTGGCTCAGTCGGCAGCACGTCAGGCTCGTAACCTGCAGTCCCAGCTGGGCCCGCGTTGAGATTTATGTCCGCAAAACTCCCCGCCCTCCCCTCGGTCAATAGAAGACACCGATGGGCATGGTAGGGCCACCGTCCGTCCGATGGAAGGTTAAGCCGTGTTTCCGTGTACCGGAGAGCCATACCTTGTGCAGACTAAAGAATACTCTGGATATGAACTTGAGAGGTTACCATCTGTCTACCAACAGTTGTCCAGTGGATCCTCTCCCTCAAATTTTTCTGAACCCTCAGAGTCCTTGTGACCAGGCCATTTAGCCCATTGTGAGAAAAAAAAAACTGCTGCTCAAACGTAAAACAACTTAAGAGCTGAGTTTTATATTTTAAATTTTCACGAGCAGCAAAAATTACAGTTAAATGTTTAAGCTGACATAATTTGTTAAATGCTAGTAAAGAAATATTCCTGAAAACAGATATATAGAGATTTTAGTGAGAACTTCAGTTAATTTCTACTAACATTTTTCCATAAAAAAAACTCATTTTCCAGTTAGGGAGGGCGGGGGTGGCTCAGTCGGTAGCGCACCAAGCTCATAATCTGCAGTTCCCAGGTTTGAGTCCCAACTGGCTTAGCATTGAGATTTCTCTACGCAAAACTTAAAACTTCCAGCCCTGTCCTCAGTCAGTAGGGGACACCGATGGGCTTGGAAAGACCGCCGTCCGTCAGATGGGACGTTAAGCCGTGGCCCCTGTGCGGGAGAGCCATACCCTGTGGACGTTAAGGAACACGCTGGATGGTCTTGACGGGAGGCTACCATCTGTCTCCCAACAGCTGTTCCAGTGGGTCCCCTCCCCCCAACCTTCTCTGAGCCTTCGGCTCCATGTGACCTGGCCATTTAACCCATGGTGTGCAAAAAAGTGCCTCTCAGAGGTATAACAACCCAACCCAGTTAGAGAGCTTTTAATGTTGCATCCCACTCACCAAACATGGAAGGCCCATTACTTTTTGTAACATAGTGTATATCTCATTCTTTTCAAACAAGAAAAGTGAGTTTTATACATTTTTTTTCTTCCTGACATCAAAAAGACACTACAGCAAGAACCACCTTTGTCGGACTAATAAAATCGCGTGGTTCCAATTTAATCTCGTCTACCCCACGTCCTCTAAAATATTCATCAGTCAAGATCGAATCTCTCACACTCCTAGTTATGAACTGAAGAGTGGTAAGAAAGATGCAACTGGTTCATTATTAATATTATTACAAACTTCCATCAGTGACGTAATGCGGGATTTTGAAATCTTATTCTCAATATGAAAAGGAACTTCACATATTTATAAGAAAAAGAAATTCTTCCAAAGTAGCTTTCTCTCTTTTGAGGAAATTAATACTACTCTGGAAAATAATATTAAATTTCATTTCCTTCCACTGATGTTCACAGTTTAGGGTTGGGTTGTTTTACCTCTGAGCGGCACTTTTTTGCACACCATGGCCAAGTAGGCTCAGAGAAGGTTGGGGGAGGGGACCCACTGGAACAGCTGTTGGGAGACAGATGGTAGCCTCCTGTCAAGGCCATCCAGCGTGTTCTTTAACGTGCACAGGGTATGGCTCTCCCGCACACGGGGCCACGGCTTAACGTCCCATCCGACGGACGGCGGTGTCCCCTACTGACCGTGGGCAGGGCGGGGAATTTTGGAGGAGATAAATCTCAACGCTGACCCAGCTGGGACTCGAACCTGGGAACTAGAGATTACGAGCCTGGCGCGCTACCGACTGAGCAACCCCCGCCCCACCACAGTTTAGAATACGGTTGGTAAGTTGATGTATACACTTTTATGCACACCATGGGCTAAATGGCCAGGTCACATTGACCCCGAAGGCTCAGAGAAGGTTGGGGGGAGGGGACCCACTGGAACAGCTGTTGGGAGACAGATGGTAGCCTTCCGTCAAGGCCATCCAGCGTGTTCTTTAACGTGCACAGGGTATGGCTCTCCCGCACACGGGGCCACGGCTTAACGTCCCATCCTACGGACGGCGGCCTTTCCAAGCCCATCGGTGTCCCCTACTCACTGTGGGCAGGGCGGGGAATTTTTCGGAGATCCTCACTCTTGCTCGTTCCAGTTCTGTCTGAGGAGACACCACTGAAGACGTGCTTGCATGTGAGCAGATGCAGTGCCGGACGATAGGCTCGCAATGAAAACTGTAAAAGCCTGTTGTTTACCATCTGCCTGGTAGGTATTCGATGTGTTATCCGTTGCCAGTCCCTTTGCAATTGCGTTGTAGTCGCGAATCTGTCATGCAATGCCATGCGTTACAAATGGTGGTCCTTTGGCCCCGTAGTCATACTTCGTCTTCCTGATCCTTGTCGGCATGCTGGATCCTTCTTGAACCCACTGGCGCCATATGTGTACGATGATGCTGAGATTGTGGCCAACCTTGTTGGCTACATCTCTGTATGACAGATCAGCTTCTCTAAGGCCGATGATTCTTCCATGCTCAAAGTCTGTTAACTGTTGGAACGGCTGTCGACGTTTGCCTAAGGGCATCTTTAGCGGTTTAGAACAATTTCCACAACGATTTTTCAACCAGGGAGCTTTGGTTTTCTTCATCTGTGTTTGACTGCCCCTCACCTGTGACGTCAGCTCGCGCCTCTCCAATCGTTTCGATCGTCCTGCAAACCTAATCATCTCCATGCATTTCCATATACTACCGCCTCCCTCAATTTCGTCACATTTGCATAACTTCTTGCAAGTATTGTATTTTCCTTCCTGTAGTGTATTTGCCTTATGCTAACCTAAATTATGACCTGAATCTCTGTCCTGATATATACAAGATTAACTGCTGAATCTACGAATATTCTCATTTGTTATTCTTATAATTGGTTTAGATTACTTGATCTCTTAGAGCCAGTGTTGTGACATAATTACAGGTATTTAGGAATTCTGATTCATTTGTGGCTTGCTTGTTTTATTGTTCCCCCAGTAGTTCCCAGGTTCGAGTCCCAGCTGGGTCAGCGTTGAGATTTTTCTCCGCAAAATTCCCCGCCCTGCCCACGGTCAGTAGAAGACACGGATGGGCTTGGAAAGGCCGCCGTCCGTCGGATGGGACGTTAAGCCGTGGCCTCGTGTGCGGGAGAGCCATACCCTGTGCACGCTAAAGTAACACGCTGGATGGCCTTGACGGGAGGCTACCATCTGTCTCCCAACAGCTGTTCCAGTGGGTCCCCTCCCCCAACCTTCTCTGAGCCTTCGGGGTCCATGTGACCTGGCCATTTAGCCCATGGTGTGCAAAAAAGTGCCGCTCAGAGGTAAAACAACCCAACCCTAAATCTACACAGCTCTGAAACGTTTTAGCCCATTTTGTACATAAACCTGCTGTTCAAAGTTGAAAAAAAATAATCTTAATCGATGCTTACAATTTATGGCACATTCTGTAATCGATATTACCGATTTTTCCTCTGAACCTTATTAAAGTCCACCTCCCATCATCTTTCATTTGAAATCATTCTCTCTCCTGTCAAAAATCATTACCTCCTCTTATCGAAACTTTGAGCACGTTCTTCCAATTGATTGTAGGCTTAAGAAACAATAGAACGAAACCAATAAATACGTGAAACGATATTTCTTTTTTTAAATGTTAGAGCGAATAGACATTTCCAATTTTTCTTCTTCTTCATCTTTGGCCTCTCTTGTTCGGACAAGAAACGAACTTCAAACTTTTTTCCTTCTCATTTTTATTCTTTCTTCTTCATCCGACACAGAAATCACCTTCTCTCCAGGAAGCCACCATCTGGGAAAGAAAGCATTTGACTTCTTAAGACAGCATCGATTCCAAAGCCTGCTCCACGTGGAAGATTCCCAAGATGTACCACCGAGTTTATCGCTTCTTTCTGATATTGATCGTTACTTACTCTGATGTGCGATATATTTTCTCCCTTCTTCATGTCTTGTGGCACATTTCTACGAAAAATATACTTTCTTCTTCTTGCTCTTCATGTTCTCCTTCAAATATTTTCCTTTTTTCTTCGTCTGTCTTCTCTTATTCAAGTCATCAGTAAATTCCCATCTACTTTCACCTCGCATACTCTATTCGCATCATTTCAGAGACTATTCTTTTTGAATACTTAAATGCCGATCGTCTTTCCTGATATCTTTTTTTTTCTCGATCTCTGTTTTCGTTCGGGATCCGGAATATCAACGTGCAATCCATATTTCAGTGGGATTTATGAAATTGGGATATCGAAGTTTGAATCATTCATGTTTGCGTTGCATTGAGCGCTTTTCACGTTTCCACAAAAGCATTTATAAGTCTCAATGCTCTCGTCAGTTTTTTTTTCTTTTGCGGAAATGCGGGTTGCTGGGAATACACGAGAAAAAAAAATGTGTTCTATTAAAGCATATATTGTATTAAAATTGATTCGTAGGTTTTCTTTTTCGTTTGTCGATGCTTCCTGAAATTAATAATTTGTCTGGAAATAAATTCTGTACAAAAAACTGACTTTGATCCAGAAATAATGGGGATGGGGTGGTTCGTAATTTACAGTTCCCAGGTTAGTCTCATCTAGGCAAGGGTTTATTTATTACCTCAAAACAACCCGGCCTGCCCTCGGTCAATAGGAGTCACCGATGGGCTTGGAGAGACCGCCGTGCATCGAATGGGACGTAAAGTCGTGGTCCTGCGTACTGGAAAGCCATACCTTGTGCACGTTAACGAACATGCTGGATGGCCTTGATGGAAGGCTACCGTCTGTCTCATAACAGCAGTCAAGTGTGGTCTTTCCCCCCAACCTTCTCTGAGCAATTGGAATCCTTGTGACCTTGTCATTTAGGGGCGGGGTGGCTCAGTCGGTAGCGCGTCAGGCTCGTAATCTGTAGTTCCCAGGTTCGAGTCCCAGCTGGGTCAGCGTTGAAATTTATCTCCGCAAAATTCCCCGCCCTGCCCACGGTCAGTAGGGGACACCGATGGGCTTGGCTCAGAGCGAAGGCTCAGAGAAGGTTGGGGAAGGGGACCCACTGGAACAGCTGTTGGAAGACAGATGGTAGCCTCCCTTCAAGGCTATCCAGTGTGTTCTTTAACGTGCACAGGGTATGGCTCTCCCGCACACGGAGCCACATCCCATCCGACGGACGGCGGCCTTTTCAAGCCCATCGGTGTCCCCTACTGACCGTGGGCAGGGCGGGGAATTTGGCGGAGATAAATCTCAACGCTGACCCAGCTGGGACTCGAATCTAGGAACTACAGATTACGAGCCTGGCCCGCTACCGACTGAGCCACCCCCGCCCCAAAAGAACGAGTGATTAACTGTAAGGAGACTGATGGAAGCTTCGCGTCAAGCGCCAATCGGCATGTTCTTTAATAAAGTGCACAGAGTATGACTTACCTGCACTAGGGGCAGTGGCTTTTCCATTCCATTCGACAAACTTTCCAAGCCCATTGGTGTTACCTCTTTCACCGTTGAAAAGTTAATGTCTATCGGAGATAATCTCAAAGTTGATACATTTGGGACGAACATCTAAAATGCGGATTTCAAGCCAAGTTGCACTACGGACTGAATAAAAAAAATAAATACCCCCTCAAGCAGCTGCTTGCCACAGAGGTCTGACAGGAGCCTGCCAGTTTATATGCCACAGTAGGTCTGAGAGGATGGCAGGACCTCAGCAGAAAAACGACACATACATCCATGCCTTAACCCGGTGCTCGAACCCTGGTCCCTTAGATCAATAGACAATCGTGCTAACCACTCGGCCACACAATGAACAAATAGAAATAAAATCGTGTTATATTAAAGCATTTATTGCTTTAACAGACGAAGCAAGGGTCGTCATTACCGATGAAAGGATCGTCATTTGCGACAACAAAAGGTCGTTATTACCAATGAACCCATGGCCAGACAGTCCGCGACGCGCTCAGCTCTCGCTGTGGTCATGTGACCAATTGCGTGTGATGAACCAAGAGTCGTCATTTCGACGAAGCAAGGGTAGCTATTACTGGGTTGGGTTGTTTTACCTCTGAGCGGCACTTTTTTTGCACACCATGGGCTAAATGGCCAGGTCACATGGACCCCGAAGGCTCAGAGAAGATTGAAGGAGGGGACCCACTGGAACAGCTGTTGGGAGACAGATGGT
This sequence comes from Ryuthela nishihirai, assembly GCA_038380435.1. Classification (NCBI taxonomy): domain Eukaryota; kingdom Metazoa; phylum Arthropoda; class Arachnida; order Araneae; family Heptathelidae; genus Ryuthela; species Ryuthela nishihirai. The sequence continues at coordinate 18,902,608 of JAWZYU010000006.1, read as the reverse complement.
AGCCTCCCGTCAAGGCCATCCAGCGTGTTACTTTAGCGTGCACAGGGTATGGCTCTCCCGCACACGGCGCCACGGCTTAACGTCCCATCCGACGGACGGCGGCCTTTCCAAGCCCATCGGTGTCCCCTACTGACCGTGGGCAGGGCGGAGAATTTTGCGGAGATAAATCTCAACGCTGACCCAGCTGGGACTCGAACCTGGGAACTACAGATTACGAGCCTGGCTCGCTACCGACTGAGCCACCCCCGCCCCGTAGCTATTACTGACCAACCAAGAATAGTCATTTAAGAAACAAGAATCATATTGATTAGTAGTATTTTTTTTGTTTTTCTCTGGTTGATGTATTTGGAAACTAATAACTTGTCTGCTGCAAAATTATGCATAATAAACCATTTTATCGTAATATAACTATACAAAAATTTTATTTTCCGTAATTTCATCAGGAAAATCTCTGTCTATCTGAATTGCCTAAAACTGAGAATGGTTCAAAATATCTGTGGAACGGAACAATTCAAAATATCTATGGGGGATGGGGGGGGGTGAAAGACTCAAAACGGAAACTTGGTATTTCATGAAGAGACTGAAAATGGAACTTGAATCACGAGCATTAATAGATATTTTTTTTTTGTTCCACATATTCTTCACGCACAGTTTCTAATAGTTACTAAAGACACAAAATAAGTTTCTAAATGATATTCTCTTAAGTACTTTTAGCAGGGATGCAGGATGCTTCAGTGGGTAACTCTCAACCTTGTAATCTGTAGTTTCAGGTTCGAGTCCCACCTGTGGCAGCGTTCACATTTATCTTTGCTAACTCCCCACCTTTGCTAACTCCCCACCATTAGAATCTCGGTTGGAAAAAAGGGGACATCGATAAATGGGAATTTAAGCCGTAGCCCCGTGTGCAGGAGAGCCATACCTTCTGCATGTTAAAGAATATGCTGGGTGGCCTTGAAAGGAGAGCTACCATCTGTCTCCTAATAGTTATCATTGAATCCCCTTTCCCCAGCCTTCTCTGAGCCCTTGTGGAGCTTGTGATCTGACCATTTATCTCATTGTGTGCAGAAAAGCGCCCCTCAGAGACAAAACATTCCAATCCAACAATTCGGGCATTGTAGAACTGCAGCAGCAATTTGAAGCTGCCTGTGAGATCATTAGGACAACTCTAGGAATCTTTTAACATTTTCGACGGTAGTTATTACGACGAATCAAGGGGTTGTTATTACGAAGAAGCGAGATCACCATTAAAAAGAAACAAGGATCATTATTAAAAAGAAGCAAGGGTCGTTATTACAAAGAAACAAGGATCATTATTAGATAGAAGAAAGGATCGTTATTACAAAAAAGAAAGGATCATTATTAGAAAGAAGCAAGGATCGTTATTAGAAAGAAGCAAGTACCATCATTAGAAGAAGCAAGGATCATTATTAGAAAGAAGCAAGGATCGTTACTAGAAAGAAGCAAGGATCGTTATTAGAAAGAAGCAAGGATCATCATTAGGAAGAAGCAAGGATCGTTATTAGAAAGAAGCAAGGATCATCATTAGAAAGAAGCAAGGATCGTTATTAGCAAGAAGCAACGACCATTATTAGAAAGAAGCATGGATCGTTATTAGAAAGAAGAAAGGATTATTATTAGAAAGAAGCAAGGATCCTTATTAGAAAGAAGCAACGACCGTTATTAGATCATTATTACAAAGAATCAATGACCATTATTAGAAAGAAGCAAGGATCGTTATTAAAAAGAAGTAAGGATCATTTTTCAAACAAACAACGATCATTATTAGAAAGAAGGATGATTATTAGAAGGAAGCAAAGATTATTTTAGAAAGAAGCAAAGATCATTATTAGAAAGAAGTAAGGATCATTATTACAAACAAGCAACAATCATTATTAGAAAAAAGGAAGGATGATTATTAGAAAGAAGGAAGGATGATTATTATAAAGAAGCAACGATCATTATTGTAAAGAAGCAAGGGTCATTATTACAAAGTAGGAAGGATCATTATTACAAAGAAGCAAGTATCATTATTACAAAGAAGCAAGAATAATTATTACAAAGAAGCAAGGATCATTATTACAAACAAGCAACAATCATTATTAGAAAGAAGGAATGATGATTATTAGAAAGAAGCAACGATCATTATCGTAAAGAAGCAAGGATCATTATTACAAACAAGCAACAATCATTATTAGAAAGAAGGAATGATGATTATTAGAAAGAAGCAACGATCATTATCGTAAAGAAGCAAGGGCCATTGTTACAAAGTAGGAAGGATCATTATTACAAAGAAGCAAGGATCATTAATACAAAGAAGCAAGGATTATTATTACAAACAAGCAACAATCATTATTAGAAAGAAGGAAGGATGATTATTAGAAAGAAGGAAGGATGATTATTAGAAAGAAGGAAGGATGATTATTAGAAAGAAGGAATGATGATTATTAGAAAGAAGCAACGATCATTATTGTAAAGAAGCAAGGATCATTATTACAAAGAAGCAAGAATCATTATTACAAAGTAGGAAGGATCATTATTACAGAGAAGCAAGGATCATTATTACAAAGAAGCAAGGATCATTATTAGAAAGAAGGAAGAATGATTATTAGAAAGAACGAAGGATGATTATTAGAAAGAAGCAACGATCATTATTGTAAAGAAGCAAGGATCATTATTACAAAGAAGCAAGGATCATTATTACAAAGAAGCAAGGATCATTATTACAAAGAAGCAAGGATCATTATCACAAAGAAGGAAGGATTGTTATTACGACGAACCAAGTATCATTATTGTGACGAACCAAGTATCATTATTACAAAGAAGGGTCGACTTTTCTTTGAAATAAAGAAGAATTCTAGAACTCAAGAACCTGCAGTGCAGGAGGATTAGTGATAATTGCTCCTGCACTGACATCGCTTTAAAACGATATTGAAACTAAAAAAAAGGCAAAACACATCGCATGCATATAATAAGCATAAATTACTAGATCTAAAGCCTCACTTCACCTGTTGTTTACGAAATTCCAACAATTCCTTAATTAAGAGAGTGAGAGAGAAATCAAGATTATACCCCAAAAATTTTCAACAACAGATGCCATCGCCAATTATAACCCTTTCTTTCCACACATTCTCTTCACATCCTCTGCACACACACACACGAGGACATTCCGACAATCAAGCGCCTCCTCAAATATACCTTTCGCTGAAGTAAAGTGGAAGGGAAGGATCTTAAAAGAATAAAAGAGCTGCAAACTTAAGACCGGAGGCTAATTAGAGTTAATTAACGATACGACACACGAGAGATTGTAAAAAAATTAAAAAACAAAACCTTCTATTACAGAGAGTATCAAGTGTTATGACAATGCATGCCCGCAGTAGAGAGAAGGAGGTAGATAGAGGAAGAGATGAGCTACTCACACAGCCTGTCACATTCTGTTTCCGATTCCCTGGCATCATCTCGTATCACCCGATCATCAGGAGAATGTAGGGAGTATAGAAGCTCCTCATTATCTGACTCTGTGCTGGAGTTCCTGTAGGAAAAGAGACGAGGAATGTAAGCCTCACAGCTGCTTATTAACTGGTGATTGCTCGTTAAGAGAGATGCTCTATGCAGAACTCTCTCAAGAATGTTCACCTCATTAGTGAGACAACGAATAATGGTCATCTACCAACTTCTTTGTTTCTATCCCCCCCATCTCCCTACCACCGTCCCCCGAAAATGTTTAATAGAAAAAAAGTCTCATCTATCTATGCTTCTACTTTATCATACATCATCTTGCACTGATTCCGTCGTGTTTTCTTCCTGTATTTTTTTAATTTATTCATAGTTCAACTTTTTTAATTTTTCTGCATTTTAGGTTTAATTTTTGTCGTAAAAGATTATTACTCTTAAGAAATTTTAAAACTTTTTGTGATAAAATTTAAGCTTTTCGTTCAAGAAACTAATTATAGTTAAATAAGAATGATTATTAAATAATTAACTATAAACTAATTAAAAACATTAATTACTGTATAATACAAAATAAAATTAATTAGCACACCATAGTTTAAGCAACCATGAAAAATAATTTTTTTTGGATGAATAGCATAAACAGTAATAAATGTATTCAGCTCGCTATATGCTTCAGTTTTGTAGAATGAGTCCATACAAGTCCCCAGCGTCCGTTCCATTGGTAGAGTGTTTTAGAGAGGATTGGGTTGTTTTATCTCTGATCGTCACTTTTTTTGCACACCATGGGCTAAAAGGCCAGGTCACATGGACCCCGAAGGTTCAGAGAAGATTTGGGGGAGGGAACCCACCGGAACATCTGTTGGAAGACAGATGGTAGCTTCCCGTCAAGGCCATACAGCGTGTTCTTTAACGTGCACGGGGTATGGCTTTCCCGTACACGGTTTCACGGCTTAACGTCCCATCCGACGGACGACGGTCTTTTCAAGCCCATCGGTGTCCCCTACTGACCGTGAGCAGGGTGGTTACTGTAGTAAGATATACATAAAATAATATGACAATATGTGTCGAAATAGAACAATTTCGGTTGTTTGAAAATGAAACTGAACACAAAACTTAAAACTAATTACTCCGAAAGAGAAATAAACATGGTGACACGAAACTGAACCAATAATTCTACAAACACAAGGAAAGGCGCGCGGGGGGGGGGGGGGGGGGGGGGGGGGTCATTCGGTAGTTCGCCATCTGCAGTTCCCAGGTTCGACTCCCAGCGGGGCCAGCATTGAGATATATCTCTATAAGACTCCACCTTGCCTTCAGTGAGTAGGAGACACCAGTAAGCTTGGAAAGGCCGCCGTCCATCGGATAGGACGTAACGCCGTAGCTCCGTGCGCGGGAGAGCCATACCCTTTGCACGTTAAAGAACACGCTGGATGGCCTTGACGGGAGGCTACCATCTGTATTTCAACAGCTGTACAGTGGGTCCTCTCTCCCAACTTTCTCTCAAACCTTCGGGGTTCTTGTGACCTGGCCATTTAGCCAATTGTGTACAAAAAAAGTGCCGCTCAGAGTTAAAACAACCCAACGCATGTGGCTAATCATTTATTTTTTCATATATTACTAATTATGGCTATTTTATGACAAAATGAAATGTTATTTGGAAAGAAAAGTATTATAAATATCAGCAGAAATTGAAAGCTGGAGGATAACATTATTATAAGCACAAAGAGCCTTTCATTTATTAAAGATAGAGAATACTTAAAAAATAATCAAAAGCCGCATGATGCTTATTTTTAATTACTAAAGACTGATTAATAGAGTGAAACCATACTTTTTTGTTTTTATTTATTTGTTTTTTCAGAGTGAAAAGAATTATTTGAAATTTAAATTATTTTGAGCCCGAACTCAGCTTTAGCACAAAACGTAAAAAAAAAGACAGAGAGTAATTATGTTTTATTTTTGCTATTAGGAACAGGTTATTTAAATAATAAAAAAATTATAATTTGGCATGAGGAGGTGGGATTCGCTGCGGAGTCGCAAGCAAAACCCTTCTTTTCGCTGTCGTCTCCTTTGGGTTATGTAAACTAAATAAACAAAAATTTGTTAGGTTACATAGTTAACAAATATTTTTGCATTTTTTTGTACAAACGTAAGAAAACAAACTGTGTTTTCTTTGCCTTTTTTAAAAATAATGAATACGTTATTTAAAAAATGGTAGAGAGGAGAATGCATTTAATGTTGAGTCTATGCAAAGTCCCTTTTATGCAGACTTCATCAGTCTTCTTTCCCAGTCCCCAGCTTCTTCGTTAAAGTATATAAACAAAATACATAAGAATTAATGGTGGCAAATTCTTCAGAGAAATGCTTGTATTTACAGTAAAAATGAAGGAAAATATAAATTGAAAAAATTTAATCACTGTGCTTTTTACCTTTCTATTACGAAAAGATTATTTTAAAAATAAAAAAAAAATATTATTGTGGAGTCTCTTTGACATCGACTGTCCTCCCAACTTCCTCCAGTTTTATTCTTTACACTACGAGTATATAAACAGAATTACAACTTATTTACTGTTGTTAATTTCTAAACTTGGTTGGGTTGTTTTACCTCTGAGCGGAACTTTTTTGCACACAATGGGCTAAACGGCCAGGTCACAAGGACCCCGAAGGCTCAGAGAAGGTTGGGGGAGGGGACCCACTGGAGCAGCTGTTGGGAGACAGATGGTAGCCTCCCGTCAAGGCCATCCAGCGTGTTCTTTAACGTGCACGGGGTATGGCTCTCCCGCACACGGGGACACGGCTTAACGTCCCATCCGACGGACGGCGGCCTTTCCAAGCCCATCGGTGTCCCCTACTGACCGTGGGCAGGGCGGGTAATTTTGCGGAGATAAATCTCAACGCTGACTCAGCTGGGACTCGAACCTGAGAACTACAGATTACGAGCCTGGCGCGCTACCGACTGAGCCACCCCCGCCCCTCTAAACTTCGTAAACTTCAAAAATATTTTGGCATTTTTTTTTGGAAACGCAAGAAAGATGAAATAGAAAAATAAAAGGATTTGCTTTATGATTTTTATTAGAAGGAGGTTACTTTAAAAATAAAAAGTATTGATTAGCGGAGAGGAGGTGGCATTTATTACAGGAGCCTTATGCAAGGCTCATGTTATACGGACTCTCTATTCCCCTTCCCGTCCTATTCGTTTATATAAACAAGTATTATTGAGCTGAACATTTCAAAGATATTTTTGAGTTTTCTGTACGAACGCAGAAGAAGAGATTTCGAAAGAAAAAAAGTTCAAATATATATTTTTTCACCTATTTTATTACGAAGAGGATATTCAAAAAATGGATAATATTAATTAGGTGATAGCGGGTTACATTTATTATGGAGCCGTATGCAAAGATCCTGTTGCATCGACTCTCCGTTATCTTACACTATATAAACCAAGTAAATAAATATTTATTGAGCTAAAGACTTCAAAGGTATTTTGCAGATTTCTGTATAAACGTAAAAAAAGATCACAGGACTTAGGAAAAGGACAGGACGTAAAAAAAAGATCACAGGACGTAAAAAAAGATCACAGGACTGAAAAAAATAATTGAGTTTTGCTTTTTTACTTTATCTGGAAGAAGTTATTTTAAAATGAAAAATATTAATTTGCGAGAGGAAATAGCATTTATTGTGGAACCCAACCCTAAGTCCTGTGATTCCAACTCCACACCTCCCAGTCCTATTGGGGGCTCAGTCGGTAGCGAGCCAGGCTCGTAATCTGTAATACTCAGGTTCTAGTCCCAGCTAGGTCAGCGTTGAGATTTATCTCCGCAAAATTCCTCACCTTGCCCACGATCAGTAGGGGACACCGCTGGGCTTGGAAAGGACGCCGTCCGTCGGATGGGACATTAAGTCGTAGCCCCGTGTGCGGGAGAGCCATACGCTGTGCACGTTAAAGAACACACTGGATGGCCTTGACGGGAGACTACCATCTGTCTCCCAACAGCTGTTCCAGCGGGTCCCCTCCCCCAACCTTCTCTGAGCCTTCGGGGTCCATGTGACCTGGCCATTTAGCCCATGGTCTGCATAAAAGTGCCACTCAGAGGTAAAACTACCCAACCCAGTCCTATTCGTTATACTACATAAACAAAACAAACAAATATTTAGCTAAATATTTGAAAAATATTTTTCCCTCTTTTGTGCAAACGCAAAAAAAGAGGAATTGAATAAAATAATTAAGTATTTTTTTTTATTAGGAAGAAGTATTTTAAAAAATGAAAAATATTAGTTAACGAGAGGAAGTGGTATTTATTGTGGACATCCTATACAAAGCTCGTGTTGCATCGACTCCCATCCCCGTCCCGTTCTCTTCGCTAAACTATATAATAAATATTCCTTCAAGTAGCTGCTTGCTATAAAAGTGTGACAGGAGCCTGTCAGCTTATACACAACAGGTTGGTTTTTTTTACCTCTGAGCGGCACTTTTTTGCACACCATGGGCTAAATGACCAGGTCACATGGACCCCGAAGGCTCAGAGATGGTTGGGGGAGGGGACCCACTGGAACAGCTGTTGGGAGACAGATGGTTGCCTCCCGTCAAGTCCATCCAGCGTGTTCTTTAACGTGCACAGGGTATGGCTCTCTCCCACACACGGGGCCACAGCTTAACGTCCCATCCGACGGACGGCGGCCTTTCCAAGCCCATCGGTGTCCCCTACTGACCGTGGGCAGGGCGAGGAATTTTGCGGAGATAAATCTCAACGCTGACCCAGCTGGGACTCGAACCTGGGAACTACAGATTACAAGCCTGGCGCGCTACCGACTAAGCCACCCCCGCCCCCGCAACAGGTAAATATATATATAGGAGACAAGACCCACTAGTTCCGCCTGAAGCACTATCAGTTTAGGGAATTGCCATTTTTACCACTAACTACGGTCACAGTAGAAGGTCTGTGAGGATGGCGGGACTTCAGCAGAAACAGCCATGCCTTACCCAGGGTTCGAACCCAGGTGCTTTTAATCAGTAGCCAAGCACACTAAACGAAATGAACACGTATTTATTGAGCTAAATACTTCAAATACATTTTTGCGTTTTCTATACAAAGGTAGGAAAAGAGAAACTGAAAAAATAATAATTGGGTTTTTTTTAATTGGAAAGAAGTTATTAGAAAAGGAAAAAAGATTAATAATAATTGTGCTTTCATTCTTTATATTTGGAACATTTTTTTTCCATTCCTTATATTTGGAACATTTTTTATTTTCATTTCATTCTTTATATTTCGAACAATTTTTTTTTCATTCTTTATATTTGGAACTTTTTTTTCATTCTTTATATTTGGAACATTTTTATTTTATTTTATTCTTTATATTTGGAACATTTTTTATTTTCATTCTTTATATTTGGAACATTTTCATTTTATTTTATTCTTTATATTTGGAACATTTTTTATTTTCATTTCATTCTTTATATTTCGAACAATTTTTTTTTTCATTTTTTTTTCATTCTTTATATTTGGAACTTTTTTTTTCATTCTTTATATTTGGAACTTTTTTTTCCATTCTTTATATCTGGAACATTTTATTCTTTTTTTGGGTGGGGGGGCTCCATGCAAATTCCTGTTGCACCTCTTCTGCCACGTTCTTGGCCTTTTCTCCACGGTCCTAAATATTTAGCAAATAAAAGTGATCTATTCAAATTGAAAATCTGATGATCCCATCTTCCAACAGTTTCAACAGCAATAGTTCTTCGCTATGTAACGAGATACTGAGCGTTACAGATGATTTATCACGAGTTGGATTTTCAACTAATTTACGGTTCCGTAAATGTAGTTAGAGTCAGATGATGTTACTAGCCAAGTCGGCGTTGAAGGATTGTGTGAGGCCAAAAATTCAACCTTTAAAGCAACTTTCCCGTTTTCTGTCACGTGTTATTTATCACTCACTGGCAGAGTGGTAAGAAGTTTGAACTGTAATGCTTCCGTCTGTGAAATATTGCACTTTCAATTCACTCGCTCCTTCGGAAAAATTGGATTCAAGCCATTTTTCTTATAAAACTTTTAATGAAAACTACCACTATTTTGCGATTAAATGTGACGGAAAAATAATAAAAAAAATACTGAAACTAGAAACAAATGAAATATTTAAAAAAATGCTAGGGGAATTAATACAAAATGTTTTTAAACCAAAATCAAGAAGTATAAAATAAAAAAGGCAAAATTGTACAGAAGCATCTATATATATACGATAAAATTGTAAATATTGGCAACTAATACTCATAGAAATATGCGGGGTGGTGCTGGGTGGGTGAGTGGGTGGTTGGCGGAGCTCAATCAGTAGCGCTCCAGGTTCGTAATCTGCAGTTTCCATGTTCGAGTCCTATCTGGGCCAGGGTTTCGATTTATTTCCCCGAAACATTCTAACCTGACCTCGGTCAGTAAGGGACACCGATGGGCTTAGAAAAGCCACCGTCTGTCGGAATGGACGTTAAGACGTGGCTCCTTATGCGGGTTGAGTTGGGTTGTTTTACCTCTGAGCGGCACTTTTTTTGCACACTACGGGCTAAATGGACAGGTCACAAGGACCCCGAAGGCTCAGAGAAGGTTGGGGGAGGGGACCCACTGGAACAGCTGTTGGGAGACAGATGGTAGCCTCCCGTCAAGGACATCCAGCGTGTTCTTTAACGTGCACAGAATGTGACTCTCCCGCACACGTGGTCACGGTTTAACGTCCCATCCGACGGACGACGGCCTTTCCAAGCCAATCGATGTCCCCTATTGACCGTGGGCAGGGCGGGGGATTTTGCGGAGATAAATCTCAACGCTGCCCAGGCGATCCTTATGCGGGAAAGCCATACCTTTCGAGCACGTTAAAGAGCATGCTGGATGGCTTTACGAAAGGCTACCATCTGTCTCTCAACAGTTGTCCACTGGGTACCCTTTCCCAACTTTCTCTAAGCCCTTGGGGTCTTTGTGACTTGGCCAATGTGCTCTTAGCACATTGTGTTGCCAAAACGTGGCACTCAGAGGTAAAACAACCCAGAGTAGAAATATGGGGCAGGGATTGGTGAGGTTGATTTGTTAGCAAGACTCGTAATCTGCACTTCTCAGTTCCGAGTTCCAACCGTAGCTTCGTCGAGATTTATCTCAGTAATTCCACCATGCTCTCGGTGAGAACGGCGACACGGATGGACTTGGAAAGGCCGACTCTGTCCGATGGGATGTAAGCCGTGGCCCCGAGTGAGCAGACCTATAGGTTCTAAGTGAGATAGAATATGATTCTTTAACAGCCTATGTTACGTGACAATGTATGATTTCCTTACAACCTACATAATTGTGATAGAGTAAGATTTGTTTACATCCTACATAACTGTAAAAGGATATGATATACTTACAACCTACAAAAGAGTGATAGATTATGATTTTTTTAAATCTTCGTAAGTGTGACAAGGTGTGATTTGTTTACAGTCTTCGTAAGTGTGACAAGGTGTGATTTGTTTACAGTCTTCGTAAGTGTGACAAGGTATGATTTGTTTACAGTCTACGTAAGTGTGACAAGGTATGATTTGTTTACAGTCTACGTAAGTGTGACAAGGTATGATTTGTTTACAGTCTTCGTAAGTGTGACAAGGTATGATTTGTTTACAGTCTTAGTAAGTGTGACAAGGTATGATTTGTTTACAGTCTTCGTAAATGTGACAAGGTATGATTTTTTAGTCTTCGTAAGTGTGACAAGGTATGATTTGTTTACAGTCTTCGTAAGTGTGACAAAGTATGATTTGTTTACAGTCTACGTAAGTGTGACAAGGTATGATTTGTTTACAGTCTACGTAAGTGTGACAAGGTATGATTTGTTTACAGTCTTCGTAAGTGTGACAAGGTATGATTTGTTTACAGTCTTAGTAAGTGTGACAAGGTATGATTTGTTTACAGTCTACGTAAGCGTGACAAGGTATGATTTATTTACAGTCTTCGTAAGTGTGACAAGGTATGATTTGTTTACAGTCTACGTAAGTGTGACAAGGTATGATTTGTTTACAGTCTTCGTAAATCTGACAAGGTATGATTTTTTAGTCTTCGTAAGTGTGACAAGGTATGATTTGTTTACAGTCTATGTAAATGTGACAAGGTATGATTTGTTTACAGTCTACGTAAGTGTGACAAGGTATGATTTGTTTACAGTCTACGTAAGTGTGACAAGGTATGATTTGTTTACAGTCTACGTAAGTGTGACAAGGTATGATTTGTTTACAGTCTACGTAAGTGTGACAAGGTATGATTTGTTTACAGTCTACGTAAATGTGACAAGGTATGATTTGTTTACAGTCTTCGTAAGTGTGACAAGGTATGATTTGTTTACAGTCTTCGTAAGTGTGACAAGGTATGATTTTTTAGTCTTCGTAAGTGTGACAAGGTATGATTTGTTTACAGTCTATGTAAATGTGACAAGGTATGATTTGTTTACAGTCTACGTAAGTGTGACAAGGTATGATTTGTTTACAGTCTACGTAAGTGTGACAAGGTATGATTTGTTTACAGTCTACGTAAGTGTGACAAGGTATGATTTGTTTACAGTCTACGTAAGTGTGACAAGGTATGATTTGTTTACAGTCTACGTAAATGTGACAAGGTATGATTTGTTTACAGTCTTCGTAAGTGTGACAAGGTATGATTTGTTTACAGTCTTCGTAAGTGTGACAAGGTATGATTTTTTAGTCTTCGTAAGTGTGACAAGGTATGATTTGTTTACAGTCTACGTAAGTGTGACAAGGTATGATTTGCTTGATGATAAATTATTGCAGATAGCAACAGAGACATATGAATTGATGAAGTGTTTGCCTTGAAGCCTCCTTACCCATCTCCTGCTTCTCTCCATGCTCTACTTTCGTGCTTCATTCTTCCTCTGTCGGGCACTTCATAGATGGCGTGGTCTCGATGTGCTCTTAGCTCGACACCTGAGGAAGAATAAAAAAGAAAACGAGGACATTTATGTTTCCTCTTCAACAGAATTCTAAAGGATATTTTTATATATCATTTAAAAACTTCTGAGTATTACAATAACTATCTAAGGATGTTTCATCATGCTCTATCATATTATATTCAGAAAGATATTTATAAAACTTTCTTGTTTGAATTCTTACCATATCGACACTTTCTTCTAAAAAAGAATTATATATATATATATAAGAATTCCGTTCAGGTTGGCATATATGGTCAGCACCAGGACCCTGTATGGTTGACCACTCCTCAGCAGGGTAGAAAAGAAAGAAAAGTAGCCATAGTTGTCGAGATCAGTAGGCCAAACTTAACTGGCAGCACCCCTCTTCCGTTCCCTTTCACAAGAGAGTATCTCTTTTAGAAGGTACTGACGGCCTGCACCAAGAGAAGGCGGGTCGGATATTAGGTGCTAGGACTGGCCGGTTCTACGCATCATCACAGGGGGATTGATGCATAGCTCTCCTTCCAGTGACTACCTAGCTACCATTTACAGATCTATACAGGGTGTCTCAAAAGTATAGGTACAAATTTTTAGGGGAGGTAGGTACACACATATATATATATGTAGTATAACTCGGGGCGGGGGTGGCTCAGTCGGTAGCGCGCCAGACTCGTAATCCGCAGTTACCAAGCTCGAGTCCCAGCTGGGCCAGCGTTGAGATTTATCTCCGCAAAACTCCCTGCCTACTGTCAGTAGGGAACACCGATGGGCTTGGAAAGGCCGTTAAGTCATTTCCCAATGTGCAGGAGTGTACACGTTAAAGACCATGCTGGATGGTCTTGACGGGAGGCTAACATTTGTCTCCCTGCAGCTGTTCCAGTGGGTCTCCGCTCCCAACCATCTCTGAGCCTTAGGGGGCTTTGTAACCTGGCCATTAAGCCCACTGTGAGGAAAAAAGTGCCGCTCAGAGATAAAACACCCTAACCCAGAGTATAACTTAGATACCAAACTCAGTAACTTCTTAGCTTTTTATGAAAAAAAATGTCACTGTAAATAATTTTAAATTTAATCAAATCTATTTAAACCTCGGTTTCCAATAATATGCGGTCATTATTTAGATAGTTATGAAAACTAAATGTTTTAACAAGTTAGCTCCTTCTGCAAAAATAATTCAAAATTATCAAAAATTAATTATTATGCAAATTGCTAAAAATACTCTTACACGTGTTAGTAAAGTTTAGTATAACGTATATTGCTTTCGTTTTATTTTTATTAACTTTTCAGAACAATTGTTTAAACTGGCATTGATTGCTGTTGTTAAATATTCGATTTTTCATAACTCTCTAAATATAGAATATTGTTGAAATCGATGTTAAAATAGATTTGATTGAGATCTTTAAATTATGTCACATTCTTTTCATAAAAAGCTTATTTAAGAAGTCTTTAAATTACTAATAACATATTGTTGCAGAATGTCATTAATAATTATTTGACAGTTGTTGGGTTGTTTTACCTCTGAGCGGCACTTTTTTGCACACCATGGGCTAAATGGCCAGGACACATGGACCCCGAAGGCTCAGAGAAGGTTGGGGGAGGGGACCCACTGGAACAGCTGTTGGGAGAAAGATGGTAGCCTCCCGTCAAGGCCATCCAGCGTGTTCTTTAACGTGCATAGGGTATAGCTCTCCCGCACACGGAGCCACGGCTTAACGTCCCATCCGACGGACGGCGGCCTTTCCAAGCCCATCGGTGTTCCCTACTGACCGTGAGCAGGGCGGGAAAATTTGCGGAGATAAATCTCAACGCTGACCCAGCTAGGATTCGAACCTGGGAACTACAGATTACGAGCCTAGAGCGCTACCGACTGAGCCACCCCCGCCCCTTATTTGACAGTACTGTGTGGTGGTTTCGAAATAATACTGAGGTTAAAGCAATTTATTTAATAGATAAAACAGGATGCTGTTTACAAGAAGTATAATAATTTGTTTATTGAATAAATGATCAAACTGCACTCGTTTAAAATCCAATTGCACTCGTATAAACTAAAAATACAAAATGCATTTTTAGCACAAGACACAGACCTATAACCGTATTATACTCTCTTTGCTTCTCCTTTTGTCTTATTACTCTCATTGGGGCGGGGGTGGCTCAGTCGGTAGCGCGCCAGGCTCGTAATCTGTAGTTCCCAGGTTCGAGTCCCAGCTGGGTCAGCGTTAAGATTTATCTCCGCAAAATTCCCCGCCCTGCCCACGGTCAGTAGGGAACACCGATGGGCTTGAAAAGGCCGCCGTCCGTCGGATGGGACGTTAAGCCGTGGCCCCGTGTGTGGGAGAGCCATACCCTGTGCACGTTAAAGAACACGCTGGATGGCCTTGACGGGGGGCTACCATCTGTCTCCCAACAGCTGTTCCAGTGGGTCCCCTCCCCCAATCTTCTCTGAGCCTTCGGGGTCCAAGTGACCTGGCCATTTAGCCCATGGTGTGCAAAAAAGTGCCGCTCAGAGGTAAAACAATCCAATCTTCTCCTTTTGTTTTATTGCTCTCATCAGCGAAACTAGGCTTCAAATAAAATCTAAACAAAGTTATAACTTAATCTCAACAGCTACGTACAACTAAAATGTCTGCCATAAACTCTTGCAGAACACAATATATCCCTACTCTCCGCGTACACACATCAAAATTCAATTACAATTCAAACGCAGCTGTTTGTTCTATGTGTTGCAGATGTGATGTGTTTTCTTAAACAACTTGGAGCACCTCGTGATAAAATACACTCATGTTACGATGAACAATTGTTGCACCTCAACATGTGGTTTCAATATCAGAGAAGTATAATAAAAAAAATTGGCAACTGAATATTTTCTTTACGTTTCAAAAATATTTCGCTGTTAGTAGCTTTTCCGCTAAATTTATTAACAGTAAACTGAACGAATACCTTTCCAACTATTATTAAGTATAACTGATCAGCTTTTAAAACTGAACAGATGTTTCTGAAATATTAACCACACAAAACCACATTTCTAATGCAGTTTCTGATCTTCTTCCATTCTAAACATTATTTGCAGCTACCGCCGCAAATCTTCCTTTCTGTAAAAGAATAAATCTGCTTTCACCATCATCAATAGATGATTTTTCTCCTTCACATGGGGCCCAGTTGGTAGCACTCCAGGTTGGGTTGGGTTGTTTTACCTCTGAGCGGCACTTTTTTGCACACCATGGGCTAAATGGCCAGGTCACATGGACCCCGAAGGCTCAGAGAAGGTTGGGGGAAGGGACCCACTGGAACAGCTGTTGGGAGACAGATGGTAGCCCCCCGTCAAGGCCAGCCAGCGTGTTCTTTAACGTGCACAGGGTATGTCTCTCCCGCACACGGGGCCACGGCTTAACGTCCCATCCGACAGACGGCGGCCTTTCCAAGCCCATCGGTGTCCCCTACTGACCGTGGGCAGGGCGGGGAATTTTTGCGGAGATAATCTCAACGCTGACCCAGCTGGGACTCGAACCTGAGAACTACAGATTACGAGCCTGGCGCGATACCGACTGAGCCACTCCCGCCCCAGGTAGCACTCCAGGCTCGTTGGGTTGTTTTACCTCTGAGCGATACTTTTTTTGCACATCATGGGCTAAACGGCCAAGTCACAAGGACCCCGAAGTCTCAGAGTAGGTTGGGGGAGGGGACCCACTGGAACAGCTGTTGGGAGACAGCTGGTAACCTCCTGTCAAGGCCATCCAGAGTGTTCTTTAACATGTATAGGGTATGGCTCTCCCGCACACGGTGCCACGGCTTAATGTCCCATCCACCAGACGGCGGCCTTTCCATGCCCATCGGTGCCCGCTATTAACCGTGGGTAGGGCGGGGAATTTTGCAGAGAAAAATCTCAATGCTGACCCAGCTGGACTCGAACCTGAGAACTGCAGATTACAAGACTGGCGCGGTACCGACTGAACCAACCCCGCCCCCTCCCCAGGATCGTAATCTGCATTTCCCAAGTTCGAGTCCCACTTGGGTAACAGCTGAATTTTTATCTTCGCAAAACTCCCAGCCCTGGCCTAGTCAGTAAGGGACATCGATGGACTCGTAAAGGCCGCTGTCCGTCAGATGAGGCGTTAAACCGTGGTCTCGTGTGAGGGACAGTCATACCCTATGCACATTAAAGAACACGCTAGATGGCATTGATGGGAGACTACCATTTGTTTCCCAACATCTTCCAGGAGGTCATCTCCACCAATCTTCTCTGAGCCCTTGAGGTCCTTGTGACTTCGCCATTTGGCTGTTGTGTACAAATAAGTGCCTTAGAAATCAAACACCTCAACCTTCCTTCTTCACAGTCAAAGCAGTCCGACTATTGATGCATTATATTAATACACCTTCACTTAATAATAGGCTAAAGGTGTTATCGTATATAAGAACAGCTCTCCCCTCCTGCCTCTTATACTAACATTCCAAGATTCGAATGTCTGCTGTACCTGCATTGAAATTTTCTAAACTTTCAATACCTATCGTATACAATGGGATAACGATGGGCTTGAAAGGACACGTCCTTTTGAAGGGACGTTAAGGCATGGTTTCTCTGTGCAGGAGAGCCATATCTTGTGTACATTATCTTATTCATCTAAAGGCAAGATTTACAGTTACCACAACCATTGTATAATTCTACTCTTATTCACCTAAAAGGCAAGATTTGCAGTTACCACAACCATTGTATAATTCTACTCCTCATCTAAAGATAAGATTTATCACAACCATTGTATAATTCTACTCTTCATCTAAAGACAAGATTTATCACAACCATTGTATAATTCTACTCTTCATTTAAAGACAAGATTTACCACAACCATTGTATAATTCTACTCTTCATTTAAAGACAAGATTTATCACAACCATTGTATAATTCTACTCTTCATCTAAAGACAAGATTTATCACAACCATTGTATAATTCTACTCTTATTCACCTGAAGTTAGTATTTTCAGTTAAAACCACCATTTTGTGATATTATTCTTTCTTCACTTTTCCACATATTGCTTATGCAAATGACATAAAAAATAATCATTATTTTCTCGAAATTACCAATTAATGCCACGTGAAAAAATAAAGCGAAAGAAAAATAATAAGTATTAGAAATGAAACTTAATAAAAAAGTTTTTCTCTTCTTAAAACAGAATAACCTTTTCTTTCTTCTGATATGTCTTTAAAATGAATTTGAGACTAGCGAAGGAATCACATCCTTCAGAGTTGTTGACTTCAAGATATTTTATTCAAAAGGGAATGAAATTTCAGTTAACGAGACTGTTTAGCTTTTCGCAAAAGAATCAAGTCTTATTCGACAGAAGAAAAAAGAATAGAAAATGTTGACACGAATATGTTTTTTCACATACTACTGGGAACCGAGAATAAAAATCAATGGTTGGCTTCTGCCACTTGTTGAGAGATTTAATTTGACACAGCGTTGAATAAAAACTCTGTCAAAAAAAAAAACTAACAATAACATTGTAAAGAAAAATGTCTGTTTTATGCGAGTAAGAGTCTGTCTTATGAATTTCGAAATGAGAGATTTATGCAGTATGCAGCAAGCCTAAGAGAACATTCCCTCGATGTTAATACTCGATAAAAATAGTTGAACCAAGAGGTATATTAATGAGCACATTTGAGAAAATAACAATCGTTCTTGTAACGTACTATATTAAAACTAAGGATTCACGAAAATAAAAACGAAAACAAAAAAGAGAAACTTATTGAAAATATATGCAAAAAAATTTTTTTTTCATTTAAATGAATAGAAATGATAAGCATTCGAAAAAAAAAAACTTAAAAATATTACATATCGTTAAGGAAAAAACGACATTAAGTTTTCATATTTTGGATCAAACTTTTCAGGGAGGTGGGGGGGGGGGGGAAGTGCCCGTCTTGCTTCTTCCTCCTTCCCCTCCATGCTGATGCCCAGGGCCATATCTACGGGGGGCGGGGGTGGCTCAGTCGGTAGCGCGCCAGGCTCGTAATCTGTAGTTCCCAGGTTCGAGTCCCAGCTGGGTCAGCGTTGAGATTTTTCTCTGCAAAATTCCCCGCCCTGCTCGCGGTCAGTAGGGGACACCGATGGGCTTCAAAAGGCCACCGTCCGTCGGATGAGACGTTAAGCTGTGGCCACGTGTGCGGGAGAGCCGTACCCTGTGCACGTTAAAGAACACGCCGGATGGCCTTGACGGGAAGTTACCATCTGTCTCCCAACAGCTGTTCTAGTGGGTTCACTCCCCCAACCTTCTCTGAGCCTTCGGGGTCCATGTGACCTGGCCATTTAGCCCATGGTGTGCAAAAAAGTGCCGCTCAGAGGTAAAACATCCCAACCCATATCTACGGGGCAAAAAGACCTTCCCCCCCTTCCGAATGCTAGAAAGGGTAAAAGAGCTAAAAATTTATGAAAATGACTTAAATTTATTGCATTTTTTAATCAATTTTTTACAGATTTGAAAAACTGATTTTGGGTTGGGTTGTTTTACTTCTGAGCGGCACTTTTTACACACAATGGGCTAAATGGCCAGGTCAAAAGAACCCCGAGGGCTCAGAGAAGGTTGGGAGGATCCACTGAAAATGGATCCACATGAATGTGATGTTAAGCCGTGATTAATATCCATTTCGTGGATTCACTGGAACAGCTGTTGGGAGATATATGATAACCTCCCGTCAACGCCATCTAGCGTGGGGGTGGTTCTGTCGGTAGCGCGTCAGGCTCGTAATCTGTAGCTCCCAGGTTCGAGTCCCAGCTGGGTCAGCGTTGAGATTTATCTCCGCAAAATTCCCCGCCTGCCTACGGTCAGTAGGGCCGAGTCAAAGGCCGCCGTCCGTCGGATGGGACGTTAAGCCGTGACACCGTGTGCGGGAGAGCCATACCCTGTGCACGTTAAAGAACACGTTGGATGGCCTTGACGGGAGGCTACCATCTGTCTCCCAACAGCTGTTGCAGTGGGTCCCCTCCCCCAATCTTCTCTGAACCTTCGGGGTCCATGTGACCTGGTCATTTAGCCCATTGTGTGCAAAAATGTGCCTCTCAGAGGTAAAACAACCTATCTAGCGTGTTTTTAATGAGCACTGGGTATGGCTATCCCGCACAGGAGCCAACGGCTTAACGTCCCATCCGATGGACGGCGGCATTTCCACATAATGTCTATATTGTATGAGAAATCATGATGTTTCAGAATATAAGTTATTTTTGCCCTTTTAAAAATCAAGAAAACGTATTTTTTTTGACGAGGAATCGCCCTATATGGAAATTCTGAGTATTTTCATGTATGGTCTAAATACTGTAATATTTTTTCACGAATACCAAAAAAAAGACACAAAACGTTCAGAAATAAAGGAGGTAAAAAAACTATTTCCCAGAAGAAAAAACGTCGAATTTTACCCATCGTAAATTACATTTTTATCTGTCCCTTGAGACGGAAGTTTTTAGTCCCGTTTTTTTTTTCTCACATTTCGTAGTGAAGCTGTTGATGTGCTAGAAGATCCGCTGCTCGTTTCCGGGAGATTGCAGACGATAGGAGATTGCAGAAGATGATTTTTATCGCTGTAGTTAAATGTAGGATTGTGTACGTCTATCATGCACCATTAATTAAGCTTAAGAATGCAGATCTTAGGAAAATTTTAAAGTTTTCTCTTTACAGAGTGCCTTTTTTTCCTTTTACAAGTGTCAGATTTGTTAAAATCTAGTAATAAAGTGACTTCAGTGCACATTAGCTAAAATGAGCTCAGTTGACGCAATAAATCAAAGCTAACTTTAACGATTATCTCGCTAATCTTTTTTTTTCGATGATGTTTTTTTTTAGTTGTTTCTTTTCCAGGTGCAATTAATCAGGCTTAAAGAGTAGAATCTAATTTCAGTTTAATAGGAAATTCGGACTTTGCTAAGGTTGAGAGACTACGTAAAGGTCGTGTAATCAAATTTTCTTTCATTCGCAGGTTTTTTTTTTTACATCTGAGCGTCATTTTTTTGCAAACAATGGGCTAAATTGTCAGGTCACAGGGACCCCGAGAACTCAGAGAAGGTTGGGTGAAGGGGATACACCGGGTAGCTGTTAGGAGACAGATGGTAGCTATCCAGCGTGTTATTTAACGGTATTATTCAGCGCGTTATTTAGGGAATGGATCTCCAGAACACAGAGCCTCGACTAAACATCACATCAGACGGACGTCGGTCTTTCCAAGCACATCCCTACTGCCATTCCCTACTGACCTAGGACAGGATGGGGAGTTTTGCAGAGGTTAATCTCAACGCTGGATCAGGCTGGATTTGAACCTGGGAACTTCAGATTACCACAGCACCACGGCTTAACATCACATCAGACGGACGTCGGTATTTCCAAGCATTTCAATATCCCCTACTGGCCTAGGACAAGGTGGGGGAGTTTTGTGTAGGTTAATCTCAACGTTTGTCCAGGCTGGACTTGAACCTGGGGACTTCAGATTACCACAGAACCACGGCTTAGCATCACATCAGATGGACGTCGGCATTTCCAAGCATATCAGTATCCCCTACTGGCCTAGGACAAGGTGTTGGAGTTTTGTGTAGGTTAATCTCAACGTTAGTCCAGGCTGGACTTGAACCTGGGAACTTCAGATTACCACTCAACGATTACATCTCAACGCTGGTCCAGGCTGGGCTTGAAACTGGGGACTTCATATTAACACAGGACCACGGCTTAACATCAGATCAGATGGACGTCGGTCTTTCCAAGCACATCAGTATCCCCTACTGGCCTAGGACAAGGTGGGGGAGTTTTGTGTAGGTTAATCTCAACGTTAGTCCAGGCTGGACTTGAACCTGGGGACTTCAGATTACCACAGAACCACGGCTTAGCATCACATCAGATGGACGTCGGTATTTTCAAGCATATCAGTATCCCATACTGGCCTAGGACAAGGTGTTGGAGTTTTGTGTAGGTTAATCTCAACGTTAGTCCAGGCTGGACTTGAACCTGGGAACTTCAGATTACCACAGAACCACTGCTTAACATCACATCAGACGGACGTCGGTCTTTCCAAGCACATCAGTATCCCCTACTGGCCTAGGACAAGGTGGGGGAGTTTTGTGTAGGTTAATCTCAACGTTGGTCCAGGCTGGACTTGAACCTGGGGACTTCAGATTACCACAGAACCACGGCTTAACATCACATCAGATGGACGTCGGTCTTTCCAAGCACATCAGTATCCCCTACTGGCCTAGGACAAGGTGGGGGAGTTTTGTGTAGGTTAATCTCAACGTTGGTCCAGGCTGGACTTGAACCTGGGAACTTCAGATTACCACAGAACCACGGCTTAACATCACATCAGATGGACGTCGGCCTTTCCAAGCACATCAGTATCCCCTACCTGCCTAGGACAAGGTGGGGGAGTTTTGTGTAGGTTAAACGCTGGTCCAGGCTGGACTTGAACCTGGGAACTTCAGATTACCACAGAACCACGGCTTAACATCACATCAGATGGACGTCGGTCTTTCCAAGCACATCAGTATACCCTACTGGCCTAGGACAAGGTGGGGGAGTTTTGTGTAGGTTAAACGCTGGTCCAGGCTGGACTTGAACCTGGGAACTTCAGATTACCACAGAACCACGGCTTAACATCACATCAGATGGACGTCGGTCTTTCCAAGCACATCAGTATACCCTACTGGCCTAGGAGAAGGTGGGGGAGTTTTGTGTATGTTAAACGGTGGTCCAGGCTGGACTTGAACCTGGGAATTTCAGATTACCACAGAACCACGGCTTAACATCACATCAGACGGACGTCGGTCTTTCCAAGCACATCAGTATCCCCTACTAGCCTAGGACAAGGTGGGGGAGTTTTGTGTATGTTAAACGGTGGTCCAGGCTGGACTTGAACCTGGGAATTTCAGATTACCACAGAACCACGGCTTAACATCACATCAGATGGACGTCGGTCTTTCCAAGCACATCAGTATCCCCTACTGGCCTAGGACAAGGTGGGGGAGTTTTGTGTAGGTTAATCTCAACGCTGGTCCAGGCTGGACTTGAACCTGGGAACTTCAGATTACCACAGAACCACGGCTTAACATCACATCAGATGGACGTCGGTCTTTTCAAGCACATCAGTATCCCCTACTGGCCTAGGACAAGGTGGGGGAGTTTTGTGTAGGTTAATCTCAACGCTGGTCCAGGCTGGGCTTGAACCTGGGAACTTCATATTAACACAGAACCACGGCTTAACATCACATCAGACGGACGTCGGTCTTTCCAAGCACATCAGTATCCCCTACTGGCCTAGGACAAGGTGGGGGAGTTTTGTGTAGGTTAATCTCAACGTTAGTCCAGGCTGGACTTGAACCTGGGGACTTCAGATTACCACAGAACCACGGTTTAACATCACATCAGATGGACGTCGGTCTTTCCAAGCACATCAGTATCCCCTACTGGCCTAGGACAAGGTGGGGGAGTTTTGTGTAGGTTAATCTCAACGCTGGTCCAGGCTGGACTTGAACCTGGGAACTTCAGATTACCACAGAACCACGGCTTAACATCACATCAGATGGCCGTCGGCCTTTCCAAGCACATCAGTATCCCCTACTGGCCTAGGACAAGGTGGGGGAGTTTTGTGTAGGTTAAACGCTGGCCCAGGCTGGACTTGAACCTGGGAACTTCAGATTACCACAGAACAACGGCTTAACATCACATCAGATGGACGTCGGCCTTTCCAAGCACATCAGTATCCCCTACGGGCCTAGGACAAGGTGGGGGAGTTTTGTGTAGGTTAAACGCTGGCCCAGGCTGGACTTGAACCTGGGAACATCAGATTACCACAGAACGACGGCTTAACATCACATCAGATGGACGTCGGCCTTTCCAAGCACATCAGTATCCCCTACTGGCCTAGGACAAGGTGGGGGAGTTTTGTGTAGGTTAAACGCTGGTCCAGGCTGGACTTGAACCTGGGAACTTCAGATTACCACAGAACCACGGCTTAACATCACATCAGATGGATGTCGGTCTTTCCAAGCACATCAGTATCCCCTACTGGCCTAGGACAAGGTGGGGGAGTTTTGTGTAGGTTAATCTCAACGTTGGTCCAGGCTGGACTTGAACCTGGGGACTTCAGATTACCACAGAACCACGGCTTAACATCACATCAGATGGACGTCGGTCTTTCCAAGCACATCAGTATCTCCTACTGGCCTAGGACAAGATGGGGGAGTTTTGTGTAGGTTAAACGCTGGTCTAGGTTGGACTTGAACCTGAGAACTTCAGATTACGAGCCTGGTGCTCTACCCACTTAGACTCTCACGCCCAATTCTCTCTTCTCTGTTTCATTTGTGAAGACAATATTGCGATGTAAGAAATATTAAAATAAAACGGAAGAAGTGGTGTAAGTTCGATTGGATTATTTCACTTCTGAGCAGCACTTTTTTGTACACATTTAACTAAATGGCTAGGTCACAAGGATCCCAAGTGCTCGAGAATGCTGGGAAAAGTTAATGCAGACTTAGAAAAATTAGCCATTTGTTAGGACAGGATAACTTTTTTAATACGGATATTTACCATCTCTTTTGAAAGTAAAGAAAGGTTCATTATTAAATAATAGCCTTTTTTAAAGTATGAAATAACAAATATAATTATGCGAGAAAAACTTAAAGAAACCAGCAATTTCCTTGCTATGATGCGTGGGTTTGGTATCACAAGTAATGTCTTAAAGGCGAAATTTCGAAATTTTTGGATTGGCAGAGGTAAAGCCCGGAGCTAGAAAAAATACAAAGGTGGGGGGGGGGGGGCAAGAGACTGGATTTCCATTCGAATGTAACATTTTTACGTACGCTTTAGAGGATTTTTTTAAAAAAATTCTTGAAAAAATTGTTTGAAATCTTTACAAGTTTAAACATTTTGTCTTTCACCATACTTATCAACATCCTCAAAGCGCTGTGTGTGTGTGTGGAGGGTGGTATGGAAATTCCCCCTCCCCCAGATCCGGCTCTTGTATAGGTGGTTCGGTCTTGTGATCCTCGTCACTACAACTGTTGTAAGTGGTCTGTTGAATACAAAACGAAAGTTTGAGAATTTCTTGACCTTTTGTATGCACTCACCGTGATTTTATGGGGGCGACTCAGTGGGTAGCGCACCAGGCTCGTAATCTGTGTTTCTCGTATTCGAGCCCCAGCTGGGCCAGCGTTGAGATTTCTCTCCGCAAAACTCCCCGCCCTGCTCACTGTCAGTAGGGAAACCGATGGACTTGGAAAGGCTGGCATCCGTCGGATGGGACGTTAAACCGTGTCCGATGTGCCGCACGTTAAAGAACACGTGGATGGCCTTGACGAGAGGCTAACATCTATCTCTCAACAGCTGTTCCAGTAGGTCCCCTCCTGAAACCTTCTCTGAGCTTTCAGGATCCTTGTGACCCTCCAACCTTCTCTGAGCCATCAGGATCCTTGTGACCCTCCAACCTTCTCTGATCCTTCATGATCCTTGTGACCCTCCAACCTTCTCTGAGCGATCAGGATTCTTGTGACCCTCCAACCTTCTCTGAACCTTCAGGATCCTTGTGATCCTCCAACCTTCTCTGAGCCTTCAGGATCCTTGTGACCCTCCAACCTTCTCTGATCCTTCAGCATCCTTGTGACCCTCCAACCTTCTCTGATCCTTCATGATCCTTGTGACCCTCCAACCTTCTCTGAGCCATCAGGACCCTTGTGACCCTCCAACCTTCTCTGAGCCTTCAGGATCCTTGTGACCCTCCAACCTTCTCTGAGCCATCAGGATCCTTGTGACCCTCCAATCTTCTCTGATCCTTCAGCATCCTTGTGACCCTCCAACCTTCTCTGAGCCATCAGGATCCTTGTGACCCTCCAACCTTCTCTGAGCCTTCAGGATCCTTGTGACCCTCCAACCTTCTCTGATCCTTCAGCATCCTTGTGACCCTCCAACCTTCTCTGAGCCATCAGGATCCTTGTGACCTGGCCATTTAGCCCGTAGTGTGCAAAAAAGGTCTGACAAGAGGCTGTTAGTTTATACGTAACAGTAGAAGTTCTGTGAGAATGGCTGGATCTCAGAAGAAAAACACGAACATCCATGCCATACCCTGGACTTGAACTCAGGTCCCTTTCATCAGGAGCAAGGATGTTAATCACTCGGCCAAGGAACGGCTATTACCATTACTAGCATTCTCAGGAGGGGGGAAAGCATCATCCCCTCCCTGCCCTCCCCTCTAGATATGGCCCTTGTATACACACAGTAACATTAGTTACTTAATTATTTACTAAAATATAGCACTATAAAACATTAGTGCTGCTTTATAATTACCCTTTATTGTTAAATTGAATTGGGTTGGGTTGTTTTACCTCTGAGCGGCCTATTTTGCACACCATGGGCTAAATGGCCAAGTCACATGGACCCAAAAGGTTCAGAGAAGGTTGGGGTAGGAGATCCACTGGAACAGCTGTTGGGAGACAGATGGTAGTCTCCCGTCAAGGATATCCAGCGTGTTCTTTAACGTCCACAAGGTATGGCTCTCCCGCACACGGGACCACAGCTTAATGTCCCATCCGACGGACGACGGCCTTTCCAAGCCCATCGGTGTCCCCTACTGACCGTGGGCAGGGCGGGGAATTTTGCGGAGATAAATTTCAACGCTGACCCAGCTGGGACTCGAACCTATGAACTACAGATTACAAGCCTGGCACGCTACCGACTGAGCCACCCCCGCCCCCAATTAAAAATTCTGAATTTTATATATCTTTCTTTTCTTAATAAGCCGCCTTTTTCTGGTCTGATCTGACCTAAGTGGTTTTGACTTACCCCACTGCTGATAAATTTCCTCCCTAAATTAATATTATTGTTCCTTGACCTTTGCATAACCCGTAGAAAACTAACATTGAAAGATGCTGTTATAGGAAGATCATACACATTTATAAAGACAAACAAAACTCACTATAATATACATTGGGATTATTTAAAACCTATTACTAAATGACCACAAATATCTTTAAAAATTGCTTCAAAGCAAATACTTTTAAATATGCGCCACAGCAAACCGAACTTATGAAATAACAATACTGCCGTTAAATTCTAAAATGCACATATTAAGTTATTTTTAGCAAACTTTCATCATTGCTATTTGCATGTGTCAAGTTCCTTTCTCTGTTTAATTAATTTCGTTTGTGACAAGGAAAGTATGTGCACGATGAGAAATGATTAGTTTCCAAGAAAAATATGAAGTCATTTTTGAGACTAAGCACTAAATATTTATCCTGAGAGTTAAAGTGCTCTCTAGTTTTCATCAGTTAACAACGCTCTCTAGAAGATACATTAAAATGTAGCCCGGAGCTTTCCATCTAACTGCTTTTAAGACCCAAAAGACCATTAAAACAATCCAAATAACCCGAGGTAATGTGCTTTCGAAGCGGAAAGGTAAATTAGAAAGCAGGTTTTTACTTTTTTCGGAGAATTATGGGAACTAATTCAGATTTTTTTGTGTTATTGCGATGTGTGAAGGTTATGACTAGGTGAAGCTCTAACTCAAGCCACAACAATGAAAGAAGTGACGGAAATAGATTAGAAAAAGGGGGTAGGGGGAGATGGTATTTCGATATAGTGTAATATTTTCTCCTTCGTTTTAGAGGGTGCAGTGGTAGCTCAGTTGGTAGCGAGCCAGGTTCGTAATCTGCAGTTCCCAGGGGTCGAGTCTGCCTGGGCTGGTGTCGAGATTTATCTCCGCAAAACTGCGGGTGGGGGTGGCTTAATCGGTAGTGCGCCAGGCTCGCAATCTGTAGTTCTCAGGTTCGAGTCCCAGTTGGGCCAGCGTTGAGATTTATCTCCACACAATTCCCAGCTCTGCTCACGGTCAGTAGGGGACATCGATGGGCTTGGAAAGGCCGCCGTCCGTCGGATGGGACGTTAAGCCGTGGCCCCGTGTGTGGTTGGCCGTACCCTGAACACGTTAAAGAACACTCTGGATGGCCTTGACGCGAGGCTTCCATCTGCCTCCCAACAGCAGTTCAAGTGGGTTCCCTCCCCCAACCTTCTCTCTGAGCCTTTGGTGTCCACGTGATTTAGCCCATGGTGTGCAAAAAAAGTGCCCTCAGAGGTAAACAACCCATCTGTCGCAAAACTCACTGTAACGCTCTCGGTCAGTAGGAGACACCAGTGGGTTGGAAAGGCTGCCATCCGTTAGAGTTGTTGGGTTGGGTTGTTTTACCTCTGAGCGGCACTTTTTTGCACACCATGGGCTAAATGGCCAGGTCACATGGACCCCGAAGGCTCAGAGAAGGTTGGGGGAGGGGACCCACTGGAACAGCTGTTGGGAGACAGATGGTAGGCTCCCGTCAAGGCCATCCAGCGTGTTCTTTAACGTGCACAGGGTATGGCTCTCCCGCACACGGGGCCACGGCTTAACGTCCCATCCGACGGACGGCGGCCTTTCCAAGCCCATCGGTGTCCCCTACTGACCGTGGGCAGGGGCGGGGAAATTTTGCGGAAATAAATCTCAACGACCCAGCTGGACTCGAACCTGGGAACTACGAGCCTGGCGCGCCTGGTAGTCGTCTTTAATGCCCGGTAGTCGTCCTGGTAGTCGTTCTTTAACTCAGATTATGAGCCTGGCGCGCTACCGACTGAGCAACCCCCGCCCCCATCCGTTAGAGAGGACGTTAAGCCATGTCTCGTGTGTGGAAGAGCCATACCTTGTGCACGTTGAAAAATATACTAGATGGCCTTGACGTGACACTTTCATCTTCTTCCTAACAGCTGTAGGTTCTCTCCCCACAACCTTCTCTGACCCCTCGAGATTCTTGTGACCTGGGCATTTAGCACTATTGTGGAAAACAGTGCAACTGAGAAGTAAAACAATGCACCCAATCCACTGAATAGCTGTTAGGAGACTGAAACTTTCCATCATTACCATCTGGAGTGTTCTTAAAAGTGTATATGGCTCTACTCCTGCACATGGAAGGGACGGGGATGGCTCAGTCGGAAGCGTGTCAGGTACGCAATCTGCAGTTCCACGGTTCGATTCCCAGCTGGGTCATCATTGAGATTTATTTCCGCATAACTCCCCGCCATGCCCATGATCAATAGGGCACCCTGATGGGTTGGGAAAGCCGCCGTCCATCGGATGGGACTTCAAGCCGTGGGTCCGTATGCGGCTGTGCACGTTAAAGATCACGCTGGATGACCTTGACGGGAGTTTACCAAGAATCTCCCAATATATGCTCCAGTGGGTCTCCTTCTCTGAGCCTTCGATGTCTTTATGGCCAGGCCCGTAGTGTGATAAAAAAGTGCCGTGCAGAGGTAAAGTATCCCAATCTGCACATTGAACAACTGTTTAACGTCTTGTTTGTTGCCCTTTTTTTTAAGTCTCATCGATGTTCCTTTTCACATCGAGGGCAAGTGAGGTTTAGCAGAAGAAAAATCTCAATGTCCTAAAAATTGGGACTCATAACTGTGAAGTAACGTGGCTCATCGTAAACCGACACTTTGTTTGAGGTTGGATTTGTTTCCACAAAAACCTTCGAACGATTGTTCTAAGATATTGGTGACGGTTGTTCGCTCTGACGGTTATCTGACAGGCTCATAAATTCCAATTCTTGGTTTCAAGTCACACCTAAGCAGCGTTGAGATTTATCTCCGATAAACTCTCTTCCAGGCCTCGGCGAGAAAAAGGTTGGGTTGTTTTACCTCTGAGCGGCATTTTTTGCACACCATGAGCTAAATGGCCAGGTCACAAGGGCCCCGAGTTCTCAGAGAATGTTGGGGGGGGGGGGGAGAACCCTAGTGGAGAGCTGTTGGGAGACAGATGGTAGCCTCACAGGCCTAGTGCACAGGATATGGCTCTCCTCGCACGCGGAGCCACGGCTTAAAGTTCCATCAGACGGGCGACGACTTTTTCAAGCCCATCGGTGTTTCCTACTGACCAAGGGTAGGCTGGGAAGTTTTGCTGAGATAAAGCTCAACTCTGGCCCAGGTGGGACTCGAACCTGGCAATTGTAGATTATGATCCAAGCTCACTGCCGACTGAGCAACCCCCGTCAGACCGAACGTTAAGCCGTAGCTCCATGTGCGGATGAGCCATACTCTGTGTACGTTAAAGAACACACTGGATAGCCTTGAAGGGAGGTTACCATCTTCTCCTAACAGTTGCACAGTGGTTCCCCTCCTCCCAACCTTTTCTGAATTCTCGGGGTCCTTGTGACCTGATCCATTAGCCCATTGTTTTGAAAAAAAGTGCCGCTCAAAGGTAAAACAACTCAGTTTTTAAGCAAACTGAAATAAGATGGTTGTTTTTCCTCTAAGTGGCCCTTGTTTTACCAGCAATGGATTAAACGGCCAAGTCATAAGGACCCCCAAGGGTTCAGTAAAGATTAGGAGAAGGGGACCCACCTTGCAGATGTTAGGAGACAAATGGTAGTCTTCCATCAAGGTCTTTAAAGTGTTCTTTAACGTGCACGAGGTATGGCTTTCATGCACACGGGGCCACGGCTTAAACCTCCCATACGACTGACGGCGGCCATTTAAAGTCTAACAGTCTTATCTAAGGATCGAGGCAGGACGGGGTTTACTTAAACAAGCCTCAATGCCAACCAAGTTGGGTTGTTTTACCATGTTGTTTTACCATTGGGGTTGTTAGGTTGTTTTACCTATAAGCGGCACTTTTTTGCACACAATGGACTAAATGGCCATATCACAAGGACCCCGAAGGCTCAGAGAAGGTTGGGTGAGGAGACCCACTGGAACAGCTGTTGGGAGACAGAGGGTAGACTCCCGTCAAGGCCATCCAGCGTGTTCTTTAACGTACACAGGGTATGGCTCCCCGCACATGGAGGGCGGGGTGGCTCAGTCGGTAGCGCGCCAGGCTCGTAATCTGTAGTTCCCAGGTTCGAGTCCCAGCTGGGTCAGCGTTGAGATTTATCTCCGCAAAATTCCCCGCCCTGCCCACGGTCAGTAGGGGACACCGATGGGCTTGGAAAGGCCGCCGTCCGTCGGATGGGACGTTAAGCCGTGGCCCGTGTGTTGGAGAGACATACCCTGTGCACGTTAAAGAACACGCTGGATGGCCTTGACGGGAGGCTACCATTTGTCTCCCAACAGCTGTTCCAGTGGGTCCCTTCCCCCAACCTTCTCTGAGCCTTCGGGTCCATGTGACCTGGCCATTTAGCCCATGGTGTGCAAAAAAGTACCGCTCAGAAGTAAAACAACCCAACAACCCCGCACACGGGGCCACGGCTTAACGTCCCATCCGACGGACGCGAACCTTTCCAAGTCCATCGGTGTCCTCTACTGACCGTGAGCAGGGCGGGGAGTTTTGCGAAGAAAAGTCTCAATGCTGACTCAGCTACCAAGTTGGAACTCGAACTTGAGAACTGCAGATTATGAGCCTGATGGCGTATCAAAAGACCCAAATTCCCTCCCTCAATCTTACATTAGTCAAAGAAAATAAAGTAGATACCGTTCTGCTTGTAAAAGAAAACAGACAACAGGAACGCGTATACTTTACAAAAAATCTTCACTTCAATATTTTGTAGCCGAACTCAATAGTATTCAGCACATAAACAAAGCGTTATTGACTTACTACATATGTGTATACCGATATTAAACGCATTTTGTCTGTGCATTCTACCGCCCGGTACGTTAAAGTTTAGAAGAGCGTGCTTGGAAGGCATCAGAAGAATGGTTTGAAATATCAAGGTAGTTGGAATGTGAGCAATGCGTGCTGAAATAGCGTTAGGGAATGTTTCCAGAGGAAAGAAAGATTCTTATCTTGGAATGTAAGGAAAGTTATTTGGGGATGATTACACTCCACGGAAAGAGAAAACTACTTCATGAGGTGTGGAAAGATACTGAAAGTTTAAAAAAAAAAACGGAAATGTTTGAGCGTGTTTTAAATAAAACATGTTTACAAAACGCGTGAAGAAATAGGAGAACATGACTCTGTAAGCGAAATATGAGAATGACGAAATGTTTTTTTAGGTTAAAAAATGAGTCTTGTTGGCTAGATGAAGAGTTCGAATTCAATGTCATATAGAGCAGATTTCGTCGAGGATTTGTGATAGAGTGTTTGGATTTTTAATCACTTGGGGAGCATTTCGTTCACGCCGATGTTTCAAATCTGAGCACCGGTGTTAGGAATAGAGTTTCTGCTGTTTTCGTTTTGTTGTTCAGGTGAGAGGAAACGTGAGGTGCAAAATGTTGTTTTGCAGTGAAAGCAACAGTTCGGGTTTGTTGTTTTAGGTGAGCGAATAAGAATGCTCTAATAGCATTCAAGTTCGCTGATGTAAGCAGATGATGAATGCATTACAATTATCATGGTATGGAAAAAGAAATTATTTATGTTAAATTCATATTGAGTTGTTGCAAGATCGGCTCCACGGGGGTGGGGTGGGGGGGAGGCGTGGACGTACACAGGAGGGAAAGCAGGGACGTACTCGGGAAAGGGTTGGGTTGTTTTACCTCTGAGCGGCACTTTTTTGACACCATGGGTTTAAATGGTCAGGTCACAAGGACCCCGACGGTTCAGAGAAGGCTGGGGAAGGGAATCCACTGGAACGGCTGTTGGGAGACAGATGGTAGCCTCCCGTCAAGGCCATTCAGCGTGTTCTTTAACGTGCACAGAGTTTGGCTCTCCCGCCCACGGAACACGGCTTAACGTCCCATCCGACGGACGACGGCCTTTCCAAGCCCATTGGTGTCCTCTACTAACCGTGAGCAGGGTGGGGAATTTTGTGGAAATAAATCTCAACGCTGACCCAGCTGGGACTCGAATCTGGGAACTTCAAAAGGGAAAGGAGAAAGGCTGGACATACCCGTCAAGGCCACATATGCGGGAGAGCCATATCCTGTGCACGTTAAAGAACACGATGGATGGCCTTGACGGGAGGCTAACATCTGTTTCCCAACAGCTGTCTAGGTTTGTCTCCTCCTACTAACCTTCTCTGACCTTTCGGGGTCCTTGTTGTTAAATTAGGGGATATCATATTTTTTATAGATCGATCATGAGGAGAGAGGGTAGGTCCGTATGGGTACATTCGTCGCTTTCTTCTATCAGAAAGATTATGGAAGAGGTTAGATCTAAAACTCTATGAGTTTTTTCATTATTAGGAATTGGATGAAGTTTTCTTTTAATTATTTATATCAAATAGCTTAAGAAGAGCCATTTAGCCAATTGTGTACAAAAAAAAAGTGCCGCTTACTGGTAAAACAACCTAACATCGTAGAAGCACATTTGCTTAACATTTAGGCTGGTTGTTTTACCTCTGAGTGGCACTTTTTTTGCACACCATGGGCTGAATGGCTAGGTCACATGGACCCCGAAGGCTCAGAGAAGGTTGGGTGAGGGGGCCCACTGGAACACCTGTTGGGATACAAATGGTAGCCTCCTGTCAAGGCCATCGAGCGTGTTCTTTAACGTGCACACGGTATGGCTCTCCCGCAGACGGAGAAACGTCTTAACGTCCCATCCAACGGCGGCGGCCTTTCCAAGTCCATCGGTGTCCCTTACTAACCGTGAGCAGGGCGGAGAATTTTGTGGAGATAAATCTCAACGCTGACCCAGCTGGGACTCGAACCTGAGAACTACAGATTACGAGCCTGATGCGCTACCGACTGAGCCCCCCCCGCCCCCCATTTGCTTAACAGTCTTCAGATTATCTGACTTTATTCTAATGTAAACGTTAAGAAAACATTTCGTAGTAGTGTACGCCAACACCAGAATAGAGGTAAAGTATGAAGCACCGCTACATCCACTCCTGAGGCTGATATTAAGAGAAACCACGACTTGATGAAACATAGCCAACTCAACTGGGGACAGAAACAATTACTCAAGGTACATTTACATACTTTAATATATCAGCAATGTGGTCCTTTACATGTGACTGCTTACATAATCTACGAATACTGAACAACGAGGTGGCTTGCTTTCCATGCAAATGCTTGTTACAAAGGATGTTTACATAGCATGCTCTCCAAACAATGATGCAGTGGGCGGGTATACTGCTTTTGTTGCAGATCAACACAAGCATCATGGGGACAATGTTTGAAATCAGACAAGTTCTCCCCATTTCTGTTGGCAGTGCTGGTCGTGTAGGGATGATAGGAGGGGAAGTGGCAAAAGGATTGGTTGCCAAGGGAGACTTGGTAGTTGGTTTCTCTTATGATCCAGAACTTTAACTTCGGATTTAAAATATTATATATACCCATTCTTTAACCGCTTGGAATTAAATTGCTCACATATGCGTTTCTGTAGTCAAAAACTCAACAAGGAAGATAGATGTAAATATAGGGTTAGGTTGTTTTACCTCTGAGCGGCACTTTTTTGCACACCATGGGCTAAATGGCCAGGTCATATGGACTCCGAAGGCTCAGAAAAGGTTTGGGGAGGAGACCCATTGGAACAGTTGTTGGGAGACAGATGATAGCCTCTCGTCAAGGCCATCCAGCGTGTTCTTTAACGTGCACAGGGTTTGGCTCTCCTGCACACGGTGCCACGGCTTAACGTCCCATCCGACGGGCGACTGCCTTTCCAAGCCCATCGGTGTCCCCTACTCACCGTGTACAGGTCAGGTAATTTTGCGGAGATAAATCTCAACGCTGACTCAGCTGGGACTCGAACCTGGGAACTACAGGTTACGAGCCTGGCGCGCTACCAACTGAGCTACCCCGCCCCCTGGATGTTTATGTTGTCTTTTTGCTCAGGTATTTATATCTGTTTTAATATTTCCCGTCCAGAGGCCCAATGGTTAGCACGATTGGCTACTGATCAAAGAGACCTGTACCAGATGTACCTGTTCGAGTCCCAGATAAGGTCTTTTTTCTGAGGTCTTGCTTTCCTCACAGACCTTCTAGTATGGTGTATAAACTGATTTTTCATGTCAGACCTCTCCGCAAAACAGCTGCGTGAGTGATAGTTATTATTGTTGTTTGCTATTTCAATAAAAGGAACAAATGAATTTGAAAATGCAGAGTTTGATATGGTTGGGTTGTTGTTGGGTTGTTTTACCTCTGAGCGACACTTTTTTGCACAGCATGGGCTAAATGGCCAGGTCACATGGACCCCGAAGGCTCAGAGAATGTTAGGGGAGGGGACCCACTGGAACAGCTGTTGGGAGACAGAGGGAAGACTCCCGTCAAGGCCATCCAGCGTGTTCTTTAACGTGCACAGGGTATGGCTCTCCCGCACAAGGGGCCACGGATTAACGTCCCATCCGACGGACGGCAGCCTTTCCAAGCCAATCGGCGTCCCCTACTGACCGTAGGCAGGGCGGGGAATTTTGTGGAGATAAATCTCAACGCTGAGCCAGCTGGGACTCGAACCTGGGAACTACAGATTACGAGCCTGGCGCGCTACCGACTGAGCCACCCCGCCCCAAGAGTTTGATAGGTAGATTAAGTTACTGGGTTCTGTATTTGAGTTACTATTCAGATAGCATAAAACTATACCTGATTAAAAAGGGTCTGTGATTACCCAGTCGTTAGCGCACCAGACTCGCAATATGTAGTTCCCAGGTTCGAGTCTCACCTAGGCCAGCGTTGAGATTCCGCAAAACTCAGTAGGGGACATGCAACGGTCAGTAGGGGACATCCGATGGGCTTGGAAAGGCCACCGTCCGTCAGATAAGACATAAAGCCGTTGCACCGTGTGCGGGAGAACCATACCCTGTGCATGTTAAAGAACACGTTGGATGTCCTTGACGAGAGGCTACCATCTGTCTCCTTACAGCTGTTCCAGTGGGTTCTCAACCTTCTCTGAGCTTTTGGGGTCCTTATAGACTGGACATTTAGTCCATTGTGTGCAAAAAAAAGAGCAGCTCCGAGATAAAATAATACTATATGTTACGATTTTATTCAATTAATTATTTATAAGTAATTAATTTTTATGCACCTGATAACATGTCAGCGTACCGGACATGTTATCAGGAGGTCGTGGGTTCGTATCCCGCCCTGCTCAACGCAATTTTTCCTCTAAATTTTATATTTATATTAAGAGGGGCTTTATAACCTTAAAACAGAAGAAACATCGAGAAATTTATTAAGTAATAATATATTTTAAGTGGGTGAATTCCCAGAACATCACTCATATTAGGGAACACAAATGTCTCAGTTTGTAGCACTACAGGCTCGCAATCAGCAGTTCCCAGGTTCGAGTTCCTCCTGGGTCAGCTTGAGATTTACTTCCGCACAACCTCCACCTTGATCGAGCCCCCCTGGGCCAGCATATAGATTTATCTCCTCGAAACCCCCAACCTTACATCGGTTGTTTATAACTGTCCCAGTCTCCACAGACTAAGTCAGAGCAGAATAAATTAACAATTTATAATTTTTTATTCAACATTATATGTATTGTTACAAATTAAATGGATGATTACTGAGCGAGAATTCAAGTAAATATTTTACAATGTTAATTAGAAAACAATGCAATTTTTACGAAATTTATGCAAAATCAACCGGCACGAAACTCTATATCAATACAAAGATAAACTTTTAGAAGAATCCATTATCTTATTTCTATTCCCACCCAAATCACAAAGCAAATTTAATATCATTCAATGAACAATGAAATTATGTTGGTAAATAAATATTCGATCTAACGAGAATATCCTTACCAATTCCTAAACAAATTATATAACTATACACTAAATGACTAATTTCCCGTCCTGCCCACGGTCAGCAGGGAACACCGATAAGCTTGGAAAAGCCGCCGTCCGTCGGATGGGACGTTAAGCCGTGGCCCGTGTGCGGGAGAGCCATACCCTGTGCACGTTGAAGAACACGCTGGATGGCCTTGACAGGAGGCTACCGTTTGTCTCCCAACAGCTGCTCCAGTGGGTCCCCTCCCCCAATCTTCTCTGAGCCATCGGGGTCTATGTGACCTTGTTACTTTGCCCATGGTGTGCAAAAAAGTGTCGCTCAGAGGTAAAACAACCCAACCCACTAAATGAATTCCTTCTAAGGTTTTAGTCATCAAGTGCTCCAAAATTGCGGTTAAATGAACTGGTTTCTCAGAACCAATTCTTTTCAGACGTTGATCACCACGCAGAAGACGATAAATTCTTCTTTTCCTTCACTAGTGTACTAACAAGATCCACACTAATAAATTATCAACCTTCCGCGCACTCACCACATAAAAAACTTCTTTTTTCAACCACTTTAACGTGTATAAACTTACATTAATTATGTCTTCTTTCACAACCAACTCCAACATAACAATTCTTTCTTTCTTTAGGGCGGGGGTGGCTCAGTCGGTAGCGCGCCAGGCTCATAATCTGTAGTTCCCAGGTTCGAGTCCCAGCTGGGTCAGCGTTGAGATTTATCTCCGCAAAATTCCCCGCCCTGCCCACGGTCAGTAGGGGACACCGATGGGCTTGGAAAGGCCGCCGTCCGTCGGATGGGACGTTAAGCCGTGGCCCCGTGTGCGGGAGAGCCATACTCTGTGCACGTTAAAGAACACGCTGGATGGCCTTGACGGGAGACTACCATCTGTCTCCCAACAGCTGTTCCAGTGGGTCCCCTCCCCCAACCTTCTCTGAGCCTTCGGGGTCCATGTGACCTGGCCATTTAGCCCATGGTGTGCAAAAAAGTGCCGCTCAGAGGTAAAACAACAACTTACTTTCTTAATTTTCAGATAGGTTTGTGTTCCAATTCGTTGGTTAGGAATTCTCACGCAGAAGCATACGCGAACGTTCATGACACGTTTATCATAAATTCACTGTAGCACGTTCATCTATCGCAAAAATGTTATAACTGACTGCATCTCTCAGTGACTGGCATGCTGATGGGAGACGTGGGTTCGAATCCTACTCACGGCAAAATTAATTTTTTTCAAATATTTCCCGAGTCCCATGTCTACCGGATATTTCGTGTGATACTTTGCTATTGAAACCTTTGTATGATTTTTATATTTACATAAAAAATTATATTTTTATTATATTCATTAAGAAAAAAATTATTTAAAAACTCTTTTTTGTTTTATAAATACAACAATTTAAGTTAAAACGACTACTTTTGCATTGCGTTTAAAATGATGCTTTAGAAACGATAAAGTATCGATCACTTCATCTGTAAAATTTGTTCTTTATTTCAGAATAAAAATTCCCGAATTTGAGAAATTTCTTTCGTTTTGGACTAATGTTTTGAGTTGTTTTACCTCTGAGCGGCACTTTTTTTGCACACCATGGGTTAAATGGCCATGGTCACAAGGACCCCGAAGGTTCAGAGAAGTTTGGGGGAGGAGACCCACTGGAACACCTGTGGGGATACAAATGGTAGCCTCCCGTCAAGCCCATCCAGCGTGTTCTTTAACGTGCACAGGGTATGGCTCTTTCGCACGGACTGAACGTCCCATCCGACGGGCGGTGGCCTGTTCCAAGCCCATTGGTGTCCTCTACTGACCCTGGGACAGGGAATTTTGCGGAGATAAATCTTAACACTGACCCAGCTGGGTCTCGAACCTGGGAACTACAGTTTACGAGCCTGGCGCGCTACCGACTGAGCCACCCCGCCTGACTGATGTTTTGAACTTCTACTTAAGAGAGAGCATACCAAAGCAGTCATTGTCTGATGTTAGTTTGTACGACATTCCATAGAATCTGTCACCTATCAAGTAAGGTCATATATAAATATTGACACATGATGTTTCAAAATAACTTTTTTTACAGTAAAATAATCAACTAGCAAACTCGTCGAGAAAAAAAAAAGTAATTTCCCAAGAAGCGACCATTTTGGAAAATGTATATTTCTCGAGAAAAAACTAGTATTAGCTTTAAGACATCTAAGTACTAGACAGAAAAACTGAATAAAAAATTACATTCAGAGTTCAATAACTTCTTCAATATGACTTTGAATGAAAAACATGTCGAAAGATAAAAGATCTTAAACAAATCTATATAAATCTCGATTTTTAACTATATTTATTCAGCATTCAAAGAGTTATGAACTCTAGTATATTCAACAGGTTGTAAAAAATTGACCCAAAGATTTAATTAAACATTAAAACAGGTTAGGGTTGGGTTGTTTTACCTCTGAGCGGCACTTTTTTGCGCACCATGGGCTAAATGGCCAGGTCACACGGACCCCGAAGGCTCAGAGAAGGTTGGGGGAGGGGACCCACTGGAACAGCTGTTGGGAGACAGATGGTAGCCTTCCGTCAAAGCCATCCAGCGTGTTCTTTAACGTGCACAGGGTATGGCTCTCCCGCACACGGGACAAGGTCCCATCCGACGGACGGCGGACTTTCTAAGCCCATCGGTGTAACCTACTGACCGTGGGCAGGACGGGAGAATTTTGCGGAGATAAATCTCAACGCTGGCCCAGCTGGGACTCGAACCTGGGAAGTATAGATTACGAGCCTGGGGCGGTGGTTTTAGGGGCGGAGGTGGCTCAGTCGCTACCGACTGAGCCACCTCCGCCCCTAAAACAGGTTAGGAGATCAGATATAATAGTTGATTAGTAGAGAACCGGGTTATTATTAGTAGAATATAGTATTAGAATTAGTAGTTATAATTAGTAGAAACTTCTCCGGTTTCAAAGCTTTAGTTAAAATTTGAGGTTAGTTTTTTTTGTAATCTGTTAAATATTCCAGAGTTTATAACTCTTTGCATACTGAACAAATATTGTTGAAAATCGGGATTTAAATATATTTGACTGAGATATTTAATTTATCTTTGGACATATTTTTCATTAAAAAATATATTGAAGAATTTATTGAACTCTAAATGTGATTTTCTATTGAGTTAACATGGAAATTTTTCAGTTTTTCTGTCCAGTACCTGTAGTTATCCTCTATGTAACACAAAATGCATAAAGAATTCAAACGAAATCCCAAGACACCTACCTGTGTGATGATAGGATGGGAAATATATAGCTGGAGGTTCATAATTGCTTTCTTCTTTCTCTGTCTGAAAAAAGAAAGACAAAGATGAAATTATTTACAAATTGAGAGATCCAAGTATGGCTTTGTAGAAGTGTATTAAGTCACCAAGTGTTAATTATATAAAAGGAGTAAAAAGAAACAAATAAAGTAAGCAAAGTTGTGTTTTAAATCTGAGCGGAATTTTTTTTTTGAACTCCCCGCTCTCCCCACGGGCAGTAGGGGACAACGATGGTTTTGGAAAGGCCGTGCTCGTCGGGTGGGATGTTAAGCCGTGGTCCATGTGCAGGAGAGCCATACCCTTTATACGTTAAAGATTACTCTGGACGGCCTTGACGGGAGGCTGTCATTTGTATCCTAACAATTGTCAGTGGGTCCCCTTCACCAAGGGGCGGCCCAGTCGGTAGCGCGCCAGGCTCGTAATCTGTAGTTCCCAGGTTCGAGTCCCAGCTGGGTGAGCGTTGAGATTTATCTCCGCAAAATTCCCCGCCCTGCCCACGGTCAGTAGGGGACACCGATGGGCTTGGAAAGGCCGCCGTCCGTCGGATGGGACGTTAAGCCGTGGACCCGTGTGTGGGAGAG
Source organism: Ryuthela nishihirai (assembly GCA_038380435.1). Classification (NCBI taxonomy): domain Eukaryota; kingdom Metazoa; phylum Arthropoda; class Arachnida; order Araneae; family Heptathelidae; genus Ryuthela; species Ryuthela nishihirai. The sequence goes on along the minus strand of JAWZYU010000006.1, from coordinate 18,862,814 downwards.
AGCCATACCCTGTGCACGTTAAAGAACACGCTGGATGACCTTGACTGGAGGCTACCATCTGTCTCCCAACAGCTGTTCCAGTGGGTCCCCTCCCTCCGACCTTCTCTGAGCCTTCGGGGTCCTTGTGACCTGGCCATTTAGCCCATGGTGTGCAAAAAAGTGCGGTTCAGATGTAACACAACCCAACGCAACCCCTTCCCCAACCTTCTCTGAGTCCTCGCGGGGTCTTTGTGACCTGGCCGTTTAGCCCATTGTTCCTATTCCTTTCCCCCTATTCCTTTTTCCGCTCCATTGTTTCGTTCGTCCCTCTCTCCCCCTTTTATGTAGATAAATTTTAAGGCTGTCACAGGGGATTCGAACCCGAGAACTACAGATTACGAGCCAGTTGTGTATCGTACTTCTGGTAGAGTAATTCATATCACATATCACTAATAGAGGAAATCTTGATCGACGGACTATAATTAAGAGCACCTGACATGTTATTAGTAAGCAAAGTATAAAAAAAAATCTATTTAAATTCATTTCCAACAATCTAAATTCATTTCCAAGTTATTTTATGTTGAAAAAAAACAAACATAAAGGAAATATTTTGTTTTGGAAAATGTTAAGCCAATGCAAAATATTTCCTTTGCAAAGGAAAATTTCGAAAGCAAAATATTTCCTTTATGTTTGTTTTTTTTTAGGTTGCCGAAGATAAAATGTGGACGCTACCATTTAGGAAACCGCTGGCGTTTCTAGGAAAGTTTTATAATAATATTAAACCGATTGTAAATCTCAAAATAATTTAATTCCGTGTATTGCTTTTACAAAACACAAAGAGATCCCTAAGTTCATTTAAGAGCTTTCTTCTATTATTGCATCTCTTGGCGATTTGAAGTTGAAACTCACAAACAGCATCTGTTGATACTTGGCAATATTGTCACGTACATTTTCAGTTGTTCTGTTTGCCTGCCGCGTCTCAAAAAATGACATCTCCTGCCATTGTACGTATTGGGTGGAGGGTGGCAATAAAATGTTTTCTAAGTTGAAGGGGGGCGGGGTGGCTCAGTCGGTAGCGCGCCAGGCTCGTAATCTGTAGTTCCCAGGTTCGAGTCCCAGCTGGGTCAGCGTTGAGATTTATCTCCGCAAAATTCCCCGCCCTGCCCACGGTCAGTAGGGGACCCCGATGGGCTTGGAAAGACCGCCGTCCGTCGGATGGTACGTTAAGCCGTGCCCCCGTGTGCGGAAGAGACATACCCTGTGAACGTTAAAGAACACGCTGGATGGCCTTGACGGGGGGCTACCATCTGCCTCCCAACAGTTGTTCCAGTGGGTCCCCTCCCCCAACCTTCTCTGAGCCTTCGGGGTCCATGTGACCTGGCCATTTAGCCCATGGTGTGCAAAAAAGTGCCGCTCAGAGGTAAAACAACCCAACAACTAAGTTGAAGGATTGCAATTATAGAAAGTTTAGAAACCGCTGGCTTAACTGATATGGCTTATAAGATCAGAGTCAATATGTCTTATCTGCAAAATTCTGTTTTAACAAAATGATCATCATGCTCAGATATTTAAAAACTAAAAATATGTCAAATATGTTAGAAAAGAGAATGCAGATTAATGACGTATGACGTGGATCATGATCACGTCTTCCATTTCTGTTTTTAAGAGATTAATTAAAATCGTATTTTAACTTCAGTTGGGCTGTTTTACCCTGAGAGGCACTTTTCTGCACACAAAGGGCTAAATGACCAGGTCACAAGGACCCCAAGATCTCAACGCTGACTTGGGTAGGTGTAATCCATTGAATAATTGTAAGCATACAGATGGAAGTCGGAAATTTTGTGAGCAGAATTGGCTAAATGCCAGGTTACGAGGACCCCAAGGATTTGGAGCTGGTTAGGGAAAATACTGAACAGCTGTAAGGATAGCGTGGAAATAGGAATTTTTGTCTCATAATGGACAAAATGTTCAGGTCATTATGATTCCAAGGTGTCAGAAATGGATAGGTTAAGGGAAATCAATGAACAACTGTAAGGATAGAGATTAGTCGGAAATTTTGCGTGTATAGTTGGTTAGATGGCTAGGTCACATTGACCCCAAGAATTGGTTAGAGTAAGAGAAATCATTGGACAATTGTTAAGTTACAAATAAAAATTGGAAAATTTGCGGGTACAATGGACTAAATGGCCAAGTCATGATGGTTGAGTTGTTTTACCTCTGAGCAGCACTATTTTGCAGACAATGGGCTAAATGGCCAGGTCACAAGGACTCCGAGGCCTCAGAGAAGTTTGGGAGGAGGGGATTTAGTGGACAGCTATTGGGAGACAGATGATAGCCTCCCGTCAAGGCCATCCAGGTTATTCTTTAACATGCATAGGGTATGGATCTCCAGCAGCCGGAATCAAGGCTTAACATTCCATCCGACTGACGGCTGGTACTCTGGTAGTCTTTTCTCTTACTGACCGAGGACAGGACTGGAAGTTTTGACGGAAGGCAATCATATTTTCCCCAACATCTGTCCAGTGAGTCCCTCTTTCCCAACCTTCTCTGAGCCCTCGGGGTCCTTGTGACCAGGCCGCTTAGCCCATTGTGCGCAAAAAAGTGCAGCTTGAGGTAAAACATCCCGACAACCAACTTTGAAGTTGATAAGCATTTTATCTGAATAATTTGTTTATTAAAAATGCTAATTATCCAAGCAGCTGTTCGTGATATATTTTGAAAAAAATAAAAACTTAGCAAAATATGAAAACTTTCGTTAGGATTAGAGACTAGCGTTCAGCTCTTTTGCATAATGAATATTAAAGATTGTTATGATGATGATGATGCTTTCAACGATTTTTACGTTTTAGTATAGTGAAATAGCACATTTTTTGCAGCTTAAAGGTTAATGAATTTAAAAATGAATTAATGACTAAATACACCAAAACTTAATTAAAATAAAAAGTAGAGAAATAATTAATTAAGATCAAACACTAATAAATATTGCACATTTTTCTAATTATTAATTTTTTTGAAATTTCATTCATTGCAGTTTTATTAATTATAATTCTTATCTCAATATATTCAGTTTGGTTTTCAGGAAACAATCGCGGAATTCCATTTGTATCACTGATAACTTAAATGTTAATGATGCTTTAAGTCAAACAACTAAGCCCTAATAATATTCACAGAGAGAAAAAAATAATTCTGCTACATGTGATAATGAAAGAATTAAATTAGACTTCAAGTAGCTAATTTCCATAGCCTGTCAGAAGACTGTACTCGTATAATCTTGTACATAAAGAAGAGATTTTGTGTTTTTGTCTTTCTTATGCACTCAATACCTTCGAGCAGTGATTCAAAATTTAATTGAGCCACGAAAATCTTTCGCTCTAAAAAAGTTCCTTAATCAAATTCTTATGTATGAAGCTAAAAGATTAGACCACAAATATGTTCAGAATTGGAGGGGCGGGGGTGGCTCAGTCGGTAGCGCGCCAGGCTCGTAATCTGTAGTTCCCAGGTTCCAGTCCCAGCTGGGTCAGCTTTGAGATTTATCTTCGCAAAATTCCCCGCCTTGCCCACGGTCAGTAGGGGACACCGATGGGCTTGGAAAGGCCGCCGTCCGTCGGATGGGACGTTAAGCCGTGGCCCCGTGTGCGGGAGAGCCATACCCTGTGCACGTTAAAGAACACGCTGGATGCCCTTGACGGGAGGCTACCATCTGTCTCCCAACAGCTGTTCCAGTGGGTCCCCTCCCCCAACCTTCTCTGAGCCTTCGGGGTCCATGTGACCTGGCCATTTAGCCCATGTTGTGCAAAAAAGTGCCGCTCAGAGGTAATCCAATCCAATGTTCAGAATTGGCTAAATGGCCAGGTTTGACTTCCATTTCTGTTTTTAAGAGATTAATTTAGTTCGTATTAGAACTTCAGTTGGGCTGCTTTCCACTGAGGGGCACGTTTCTGCAAACAAAGGGCTAAATGACCAGGTCACAAGTATCCCAAGATCTCAACGCTGACTAGGGTAGGTGTAACCCATTGAATAATTGTAAGCATACAGATGGAAGTCGGAAATTTTGTGAGCAGAATTGGCTAAATGACAGGTTACGAGGACCCCAAGGATTTGGAGCTGGTTAGGGAAAATACTAAACAGCTGTAAGGATAGGCGTAGAAATAGGAATTTTTGTGCTCATAATGGACTAAATGTCCAGGTCATTATGACTCTAAGGCGTCAGAAAATATTTTTACTAATTTTAAATTTAAAATAATGTTAAATAAATATTAAACAAAGATATGAGATTAACATTTTTAAGTGCACACATTTAAAAACAAAAATCACATTTCATTTATGTGAAAAATTAAAAAAATTTAAATAAATGTTTTTTTTCATGTTGTAATGGAATGTTTTTTTGCGGAATCCTTATTTTTACCTCACCGAACTGCAGTGTTCGCTGAATACTATTTGGGGAACATTGGGTAGAAGCCCCAAATTTTGCGTGAATTTTTTCTCTCAGTTAAGAGAAGATTATAGGTTATGGGCGAATCTGCTGGGATTAACAAAAAAACCAGCGTGGACCGGATTAAATTCCTTAATAGACGATATTGAAAAATAATTGCTGCTGCTATTAATTTTAAAGTAAGAAATAGTTCAATTACTCTCATTTTGCTTTCGCGTGAAAAAGCAAAAACAAACTTTGTTTCAGAAAGAGCTTTTTATCTCCGCAAAATTCCCCGTCCTGCCCACGGTCAGTAGGGGACACCGATGGGCTTGGAAAGGCCGCAGTCCGTCGGATGGGACGTTAAGCCGTGGCCCCGTGTGCGGGAGAGCCATACCCTGTGCACGTTAAAGAACACACTGGATTGCCTTGACAGGAGGCTATCATCTGTCTCCCAACAGCTGTTCCAGTGGGTCCCCTCCCCAAACCTTCTCTGAGCCTTCGGGGTCTATGTGACCTGGCCATTTAGCCCATGGTGTGCAAAAAAGGCCGCTCAGACGTAACACAACCCAACGTTAAAGAACACGCTGGATGACCTTGACGGGAGGCTACCATCTGTCTCCCAACAGCTGTTCCAGTGGGTCCCCTCCCCCAACTTTCTCTGAGCCTTCCGGGTCCATGTGACCTGGCCATTTAGCCCATGTTGTGCAAATAAGTGCCGCTCAGAGGTAAAATAACGCAACCCATTTCCTTTCGTCTTGTATACACTAGTTTCACTCACTGCCAGGAGATTTTCTGGCAAATTGCGATCAAACATTGATTCTTCATTACTGCTCCTCAGGGCCAGATTAACTTGGGGGAAGCTATCGGTGCCATGGCTTAGGGACCAATCTCGTTGAGGTCCTCACCAAGAAGTGTGATAACTTTACTTCTTTGTCCCGAGAAACTACGCTAGTTTAGATTCCAGGGTAATTACACCAAACCTTCTCGATTGTCATTTCTGTCAACAGCTCCAATGGAAAAGTTCATCTCATCATTATTATTATTTAATTGATTGATCCCCTCTCGATAACTCTTGCAATCCAGCTCCCTCATCATATCATGTCCATAATCCGATTAATCGAAATTGCTATACATCTCCAGAACTTCCCCGAAACATGACTGAAAATAACTGAAATCGCAAACTTGGTTCAGAAGCTTTGGTGGCAAATTCCATCAAGTTTGGGGGTGGGGGTGGCTCAGTCGGTAGCGCGCCAGTCTCGTAATCTGTAGTTCCCAGGTTCGAGTCCCAGCTGGGTCAGCGTTGAGATTTATCTCCGCAGAATTCCCCGCCCTGCCCACGGTCAGTAGGGGACACCGATGAGCTTGGAAAGGCCGCCGTCCATCGGATGGGACGTTAAGCCGTGGCCCCGTGTGCGGGATTGGATTGGATTGTTTTACCTCTGAGCGGCACTTTTTTGCACACCATGGGCTAAATGGCCAGGTCACATGGACCCCGAAGGCTCAGAGAAGGTTGGGGGAGGGGACCCACTGGAACAGCTGTTGGGAGACAGATGGTAGCCTCCCGTCAAGGCCATCCAGCGTGTTCTTTAACGTGCACAGGGTATGGCTCTCCCGCACACGGGGCCACGGCTTAACGTCCCATCCGACGGACGACGGCCTTTTCAAGCCCATCGGTGTCCCCTACTGACCGTGGGCAGGGCGGGAAATTTTGCGGAGATAAATCTCAACGCTGACCCAGCTGGGACTCGAACCTGGGAACTACAGATTACGAGCCTGGCGCGCTACCGACTGAGCCACCCCCGCCCCCCGTGTGCGGGAGAGCCACACCCTGTGCACGTTAAAGAAATCGCTGGATGGCCTTAACGGGAGGCTACCATCTGTCTCCCAACAGCTGGTCCAGTGGATCCCCTTCCCCAACCTTCTCTGAGCCTTCGGGGTCCATGTGACCTGGCCATTTAGCCCATGGTGTGCAAAAAAGTGCCGTTCAGAGGTAAAACAACCCAACTCATCAAGTTTGTTCTGATGGCATTTAAATACCTTGTTCTCACCTACTTCAAAATCTCTGCGAATCTCCACATCAAGCACACAAGCATCTAATTCTATCTCCATATTCTAAAGCAAGTCCATAAAGATTTCATCTCCGTACATTTCGCCATTTTCTTATTACTGCAGTTAATACTTCGGCGACAGGGTCACTCGTGATAAGTAGCATTCCCATTTCAGATGTAAATGCGTTTTATTTCTGATAGCCTTTGATAGCAAATTCCTGCAGGTGACATTTGTGAAGAAACATCTCATTAGATTTGCAGATTAAACTCGTTACAGGCGTTTAGCACATATTCCCATTTCTTGTGCGATTGGCTTCATCTAAGTGAGCCGCAGACACTTTGGGGCTCATTAACATATTTAACTCATGGCAATGAAGTTTTGGCGAAATAGCCCATACGATAATAATTTCGCTTTCGCTTGAAATGCCGTAGATACGTGCGAAATTCGAGAACGATGTGGCCATAACGTCGTTCCATTCTCCAGTATACGGCCTCATTTGCAGCCACTTATCAGATGGCCATTTACTGATAGCATCTTTGGGGAGAAAATTAGTTTTGCCAATTGTATGCTCAGTGGAGATCCGGTCCTTTGCCTTCTTAATGAACATTGGGATGATATCTCTTATTCATAACTAGTATCTACGTCAATAAAAATGAATATTTCAGTTCTTAATTATAGATTTGCGTTGCAATATCGAAGATATTTCTCAGCACAAATTGTGTTATTAACAAGATTCGCCTCTGAATTCTAAACGCCACATTTTTTTCCAGAAAAATATCGAGATATTGTGAAATGTTGAATGCTGAATTTTTCAAATTGTCGTGCTCATGATAAAATTTACATTGTTTGGATTGTTTTACCTCTGAGCGGCACTTTTTTGCACACCATGGGCTAAATGGCCAGGCCACATGGACCCCGAAGGCTCAGAGAAGGTTGGGGGAGGGGACCCACTGGAACAGCTGTTGGGAGACAGATGGTAGCCTCCCGTCAAGGCCATCCAGCGTGTTCTTTAACGTGCCCAGGGTATGGCTCTCTCGCACACGGGACCACGGATTAACGTCCCATCCGACGGACGGCGGCCTTTTCAAGCCCATCGGTGTCCCCTACTGACCGTGGGCAGGGTGGGGAAATTTTTGTGGAGATAAATCTCAACGCTGACCCAGCTGGGACTCGAACCTGGGAACTGCAGATTACGAGCCTGGCGCGCTACCGACTGAGCGACCCCCGCCCCCTGATAAAATTTACAAAAAGTTTCTTAAAAATGCATGGGATACCTTTATAGTCTATTGATCTGGACTTCTGTGACCACATCTTTTTTTTCCCGACCCTGCTGAGGAGAGGTCAACCATACAGGCTCTTAGTGCTGACCAGTTATACTAACCAGACTGGACAGGCGCGTATTCAGCAGGGAGCGAGAGTGCTTAGTGTACTAATGCACTCTTCGCGTCTTTCAATCTTAGAAAGATCTAAATTCGAAAATGATCAAACTACTGAAAGGCTCGATTAAAAAATATATTTGTTAAGCATTGAAAGAGTTGTGAATGCTGGGATATTTAACAGGCTGCAAATAATTGACTCCAGAATTAAAAACATTAAAACAGGTTAAGAGATCAGAGATCATAGTTGACTCAACTAGTCAACTATGATCTCTTAACCAGTTTTAATGTTTTAAATTAATTAACTTATGAGGTCATTTTTTGTAGTTTGTTAAATATTCCAGAGTTCAAAACTCTTTGAATACTGAACAATATTGTTTAAAATTAGAGGTCATAGTGACCAGAGATCATAGTGACACTAATGGCTCACAGATCACAGTGACTCTAGTAGATCATAGTGACTCTAGTGGCTCATAGATCACAGTGACTGAAGTAGATCAGTGATCATAGTGACTCTAGTAGAGTGAACTATAATCTCTTAACCTGTTTTAATGTTTTATTAAATTATGGGGTCTGTTTTTTGTAGCTTGTAGCTTGTTAAATATTCTAGCGTCCATAACTTTTGAATAGTGAGCAAATATTGTTTAAAATTAGAGATCATAGTGACTCTAGTAGATCGGTGATCATAGGGACTCTAGTAGTTCGGTGATCATAGTGACTCCAGTAGATCGGTGATCATAGTGACTCCAGTAGATCGGTGATCATAGGGACTCTAGTAGATCGGTGATCATAGGGACTCTAGTAGATCGGTGATCATAGTGACTCTAGTAGATCGGAGATCACAGGTGACTCTAATAGAGTCAACTATAATCTCTTAACCTGCTTTAACCTGTAATGAATCTCTTAACCTTTTTTAATGTTTAATTAAACAGTATATATATCATAGCCGTCCCATGGCCGAGTGGTTAGCACGCTTGGCTACTGATCTAAGGGATCTGGGTTCGAGCCCCGGGTAAGGGGATGTGTGTGTTGTTTTTCTGCTGAGGTCCTGCCATCCTCACAGACCTTCTACTATGGCATATAAACTGACAGGCTCCTGTCAGACCTCTGTGGCAAGCAGCTGCTTGAGGGGGTATTTATTTATTTATTATTTATTTATATATATCATATATACTGTTTATGGATATCAGTTTTATAACAGGATCAGTTATACATCATCAGTTATACAGGATATCAGTATATAAAGGATCAGTTTTTGTATATATATAATAAGGGATCAGTTTTTTGTAGCTTGTTAAATATTCCAGCGTTCATAACCTTTGAATAGTGAGCAAACATTGTTTAAAATTAGAGATCATATCGACTCTAGTAGATCGGAGATCACAGTGGCTCTAGTAGATCGGTGATCATAGTGACTCTAGTGGCACACACATCAGAGTGACTGAAGTAGATCATAGATAATAGTGACCCTAGTAGAGTCAACTATAATCTCTTAACCTGTTTTAACTTGTAATGAATCTCTTAAACTGTTTTAATGTTTTAATTAAATTATAGGTTCAGTTTTTTTGTAGCTTATTAAATATTCCAGCGTTCATAACTTTTGAATAGTGAGCAAATATCGTTTAAAATTAGAGATCATAGTCACTCTACTAGACCCAGAGATCATAGTGATTCTAGTAGATCAGAGATAATAGTGACTCTAGTAGATCGGAGATCATAGTGACTCTAGTAGATCGGAGATCACAGTGACCGAAGTAGATCAGAGATCATAGTAGATATTGAGATAACAGGGAACAGTTTCCATTTTTTTGTTCAGTACCTGTATATAGTTCTTCTGCAGGAAATAGAAAACCAAAAGTTTCGATGCTAATTTTAATTTATTAGGTCCTAAAAGAATACTAAAACAAAGTAAAAATAAACTAAATCTCAATATAAGGAGAGAAAAATTGAAACTTTTTATTATGTTTACAAACATGTGTAACACTGATATTATTTATGAGTAATTAAAAAATTATTTAACTTAAGTATTCAATATTCATCAAATCTTATGCAAATATCGTACGCATAAGTGTTGTAATAATTCCGATTATTCAAGAAGCGCGCTTATGAAAATAAAAAAAAAGTTCTTTTCACAGCAGATGATGGTCACAGCTGCTTCCAGGCAAAGAAATAAAACCGAAATTTCGAACTTTAAGCATTTATTAATTATTTTATCTTCGCATTAATCGATCGATTGGAAAGAGAGAAAAAGACAACAAGGCTAGGAATAACATAATGGGAAAAGACAAGAATTTTAAGCTGAAATCGATATTTTATAGGAAACGGTGTGAGTGCAACGCTGAAATGATCCAGAAGTCATTCAACTTTCCCAATGGAATAATTTAATTTTAAAATGTCATTAAAGAAGGTTTCTCAGCAAGAAGGCCATTTATCGCCCTCCCACTATTTTGGTGGGGCGGGGGTGGCTCAGTCGGTAGCGCGCCAGGCTCGTAATCTGTAGTTCCCAGGTTCGAGTCCCAGCTGGGTCAGAGTTGAGATTTATCTCCGCAAAATTCCCCGCCTTGCCCACGGTCAGTAGGGGACACCGATGGGCTTGGAAAGGCCGCCGTCCGTCGGATGGGACGTTAAGCCGTGGTCCCGTGTGCGGGAGAGCCCATACCCTGTGCACGTTAAAGAACACACTGGATGGCCTTGACGGGAGGCTACCATCTGTCTCCCAACAGCTGTTCCAGTGGGTCCCCTTCCCCAACCTTCTCTGAGCTTTCGGGTCCATGTGACCTGGCCATTTAGCCCATGGTGTGCAAAAAAGTGCCGCTCAGAGGTAAAACAACCCAACCCATTCAACTTTCGCAATGAAATAATTTAATTTTAAAATGTCATTAAAGAAGGTTTCTCAGCAAGAAAGCCATTTATCGCCCTCCCACTATTTTGCTTCCAGAGATCTTAAGGTCAGGTTTAGAAACACGAGAATCATGTTGACGAATAAATGGAAAATTTAAATAATTTGTATAAAATAAATCGTCGGAAAAATGCGTTACAGTTTTTAGTTTAATGTTTAAATGTTTTACATAACGAACAATCCAGATCACTGGAATAAATTCGATTAGACTTAAAATTATAAATTATGAAAATTCTTTCAGATGGAATCTAAATTATTCAAAAAGATCTAATATACCAAAACGAATTCTGTATTATTCACAGGAATTCTAAATCATGCAAATGAAATTCAAATCATTCAAAATAAATTCAAATTATCCAAATGAAATCCAAATTAATTTAATTTACCATTACTCCCCGTGTTATATATTATAATTTGTTCCAGAGGTAAAAAAATTTCTTCCCAAACGAACAAAGTTCACCTTGATATAAAACAGAATGGTACCTAAGTATGAAAAAAATTACACTAAAATTACACCTAAGTATCTAAAAAATGGCACTTACTAAATTACACTTAATAGCACACGAAATTTATGCTATTAACCGTATGCATGAGCTCCATATCCTGTGCATGCTAAAAAACAGGCTGTATGGGGGTGACGAGAGACTACCTAAATGTCTCCTAACGGTTGTGGTTGTGCAGTGTGTAACTTTCTTCAGATATTTTCTGCTCCCTTGAGGCCCTTGTGATCTGAGCTTTGTTGGGTTGGGTTGTTTTACCTCTGAGCGGCACTTTTTTGCACACCATGGGCTAAATGGCCAGGTCATATGGATCCTGAAGGCTCAGAGAAGGTTGGGGGAGGGGACCCGCTGGAACAGCTGTTGGGAGACAGATGGTAGCCTCCCGTCAAGGCCATCCAGCGTGTTCTTTAACGTGCACAGGGTATGGCTCTCCCGCACACGGGGCCACGGCTTAACGTCCCATCCGACGGACGACGGCCTTTCCAAGCCCATCGGTGTCCCCTACTGACCGTGGGCAGGGCGGGGAATTTTGCGGAAATAAATCTCAACGCTGACCCAGCTATGACTCGAACCTGGGAACTACAGATTACGAGCCTGGCGCGCTACCGACTGAGCCACCCCCGCCCCATCTGGGCTTTGTAGCCCGTTATGTATAAAAATGTGCTGCTAAACTCCAACAGCTATTAATAGCTTCTTAAACTTAGCAATAAATTGTGTACGGTTCTATATTTCAAAACTGTATAATATAATACCTTACACCTCGTTTCTGTGGCGCGTGGAGGACTCGGTAGCGTGCCAGGCTCATAATCTGCAGTTCCCAGGTTCGAATCCCAATTGGGTCAGCGATGAGATTTATCTCTGCAAAACTCCCCGCTGCGTCCTCGGTCGGGATACTGATGGGCTTGAAAAGAATGCCATCCGTCGGATGGGATGTTAGCCGTGGCTCAGTGTGGAGAAGAGCTGTAGTTTATTCAATTTAAGAACAAGCTGTATGACCTTTACCGGAAGCTACAATCTGTCTCCTAACAGCTGTCCGGCGGGGCTCTTTTCCCTAAGGAGCGAGTGGCTCAGTCGGTAGCACGCCAGGCTCGTAATCTGCCCCCAATAGGGGACCACCTTGTCGTGGTGGTGGTGGTGGTGGTGGGGGGGGGGGGGGGCTAGGGCCCAGCAACCCGGTCGAAGACTGTGCTGACCGGACTGGTTCCCCCGGTTGGACGTAGCCAAGGCCAACCGAGGCCGACGATGCCGCTGACCGGTCGGAAGGCCGGTTGGATGGTGACGGTGTCCGAGGCCTCAACCTCAGGTGCTCTGGGTGAGCAGTTCGATAGCTCTGCCGAACGGTTTGAGCCCGCCTAGTAGGCACGAGCCCTCAAAAAAGTCTGGGTCTTACTAAGAGTCTCCACCCCGGGTGCCGATCGAACTTGGATCTATATATCCTTGTTCATGGCTAACCGGGGAACAGATTAAAGTTAGGTTTCTTCCGGTGGTCAGCTTTCCTTCTATAGGACTGCTGCCATGTGAGGCTGGGGTTGAGGTGCGCCTATAGGGCGTATTCCTTGCCAACGGCTCTAGATAGCACGGCTTTTCATAACTGGTAGTGTCGTATAGGCGGAATCGGGAATTGTCGTGGTTGCTTAAGATCGCAACGCAAGAGAGGTGAGCCAATGTTGAGATTTATCTCTAAAAAAACTCTCCGCCCTGCCCACGGTCAGTAGACTTTCCCCTAATCTTCTCTGAGGCTTCGTAGTCCTTGTGACCTGGCCTTTTAGCCCACTTTGTACTAAAAAAGTGCCTCTCGGAGGTAAAACAACCCAACTCTTGTTTCTGGAACGATAATTCATAAGGTTACTCCCCACAATATGACCTAAAGACTCTTATTATTTAAACTAAAGAATTCAGATGTAAAGAGAGAACAGAAACGTTTACACTTACTCGTCTTGGAGGATAAGGTATGTCGTACGTGTATCCACTTCGTGTACTGCCAAAGGTCCCCATGTTTTGCGGGTTGCCTGTCCCTGGCGGCAGACAATGTTCTCTGTTGTAAGCTGGAACCCGGCTCGTAGCATAAGGGGCGGGGAAATAGGCTGGTTCTTGGCTGCTGTCGTAAGTGACCGAGAGAGGCATGTGCTCCGGTTTGATGGGCTCGCTGCCATCGGCACCTGGAAAATGGTCGGAAGGGGTGAGAGAGAGCGGAGAGAGAAAGTGCTGTCATCCATCTCATCTGCATTCAATCAGTGAATACGATTTGCTTGAATAAGTGAAGAGTGAATATATAATGCTCATTGAGTTGGATGCTCTCTGAAAGCAATTTGCGTGGTAATAAGCTGATGTTTGAGTTTGTTTCTTCGATATTTATCGGTTGATGGTAATCGTTGGAGATTTCCATGACGGATGATCTTTAATTAAATCGTGTTAGGTTGTTTTGGTCGTTTGATTCTGTTAATAGAGTGGAATCTGTCAGAAACATCGAGAAATTTCTGATAATCTTGTTCTGAAGCGCTGAGAAAGTTTTCTGCTTATCTCGCTCCAAAGCATCGAGAAAGTTTTGTGCTAATATCGGTCCAAAATACAGAGAAAGTTTTATGCTTATCGGGTTGAAAGTACCGAGATGATTTTATGCTTATCAGAGGTATTATATAAGTTGTTCCTTCATATAAGACAAATTGATTTAATTGGGATATTATTTGTGTAATATTTCATTACTTGTTACTGTAATAGCTCCATATTGTGTAAATAATCTTCTAAATACCTCAATTTGCTTTCCTCCTCTAAACATTAAAGGGATATTTAAGGGAGTTGTGTTGGGTTTTTTTACCTCTGAGCGGCACTTTTTTGCACACCATGGGCTAAATGGCCACGTCACATGGACCCCGAAGGCTCAGAGAAGGTTGTGGGAGGGGACCCGTTAGAACAGCTGTTGGGAGACATATGGTAGTCTCCCGTCAAGGCCATCCAGCGTGTTCTTTAACGTGCACAGGGTATGGCTCTCCCGCACACGGGGCCACGGCTTAACGTCTCATCCGACGGACGGCGGCTTTTCCAAGCACATCGGTGTCCCCTACTGACCGTGGGTAGTGCAGGGAATTTTGCGAAGATAAATCTCAACGGTGACCCAGCTGGGACTCGAACCTGGGAACTACAGATTACGAGCCTGGCGCGCTACCGACTGAGCCACCCCTGCCCCGGGCGTTCAGAACAGACGCAATTCGAGGTGGTATAGACTTATACAAGTGATGCACATACGTTAATGGAATGTGGGACCATTTATCCTGTAAAATATGGCCCACCGTGCCAGGGATGCTGGAGGTGGAAATTGTGATCTGAACTTGCACTCCAGATATTTCCACAAATGTTCAATAATATTGAGGTCTGGAGATTGAGGTGACCAGGGTAGCTACTGTACTTCATTCTCATACTCTGCAAATCACAATTTGACACGTTTCGTACAATGCACGGGTGCATTATTCGCTTGAAACCAGGGATGGCCAATAGAGAACAATGCCCACAACATTGAGTGCAGGTGGTCCCCAGAATGGATTCGTAAGTTGCGGATATGACATGACCCTGCAGAATAACTAATGGCTCTAAGGATGCCATGATATGACGCCAGGCTCGTAATCTGTAGTTCCCAGGTTCGAGTCCCAGCTGGGTCAGCGTTGAGATTTATCTCCGCAAAATTCCTCGCCTTGCCCACGGTTAGTAGGGGACACCGATGGGCTTGGTAACGATCGCCGTCCGTCGGATGAGACGTTAAGCCGTGGCTCCGTGTGAGGGAAAGCCATACCCTGTGCACGTTAAAGAACACGCTCGATGGCCTTGACGGGAGGCTACCATCTGTCTCTCAACAGCTGTTCCAGTGGGTCCCCTCCCCCAACCTTCTCTGAGCCTTCGGGGCCCATGTGACCTGGCCATTTAGCCCATGGTGTGCAAAAAAGTGTCCGCTCAGAGGTAAAACAACCCAACCCAAAGCCATGATATGACACCCCACAGCATTAGGGACCCACCTCCATGCTTCACAGTCGGAACTAAAGAGTTGGGGGTGGTACGTTTCTGCAGTTTTTCGCCAAAAGTAAACTTTACCAGTGGTGGGAAACAATATGTAGCATGATTCATCAGACCAGATGGCATGTTGCCAGTCTTTAGCATCCCAGATTTCATGTGCTTTTCAACCTTACACGTTTTGTTGCATTGATGTTGGTAATCAGAAGTTTGTAGATTGCATCACGGCCATAAATGCCAGCACGATGAAGTTCCCGACGAACTGTTATAACGGAAACGGGATCATTCCGATTGGTATTCAACTCTGCTGCTATTTGCAGTGCCAGTGTCTTGTGCTTCCGTTGTAAAATCCGTGCCAACGTTCGTCTCTCCGTATCTCACAACTTCGTATGGCGTCCACAATTTGCACATTTGGAGGCAACGTTGTCCTTTTTGATAGGTAGTCATAATCTTCGATACCTTTCCTCGTGTTACACCTAATATTTCCGCCCGCCCCCCGATACGGGACCACCTTTCGAGGGGTGGGGGACTTGAGGACCTATATGAAATCAAAGGCTATGCTGACCGGATTGGGCAACGTCGGACAGGCTAAGATGGAAGAAGTTGAGGGCCCTGCTCACTAGACTCTCGCCAAGTTGGACAGGGCCCCGATGGAAGGGCCGGACTAAGAGTTCCAGTCACGGGAACCGAGGCAACTCGAATTCTATATCCTTGTTTGTGGTGGTGCGGGACATAGATTAAATTTAGGTTTTGACCAATGGATGAGCTTTATTCCTATAGTACGGTTCGCCATTAGGTAGTCGGGGATGAGCTGTATCTATATGGTACTGTTTTGCCCCTGACCGTTGGGTTGGGTTGTTTTACCTCAGATCGGCAATTTTTTGCACACAATGGGCTAAATGGCGAAGGCTCAGAGAAGGTTGGGGGACGGGACCCACTGGAATAGCTGTTGGGAGACAGATGGTAGCCTCCCGTCAAGACCATCCAGCGTGTTCTTTAACGTGCACAGGGTATGGCTCTCCCGTACACGGGGCCACGGCTTAACGTCCCATCAGACGGACGGCGGCCTTTCCAAGCCCATCGGTGTCCCCTACTGACCGTGGGCTGGACGGGGAATTTTGCGGAGAAAAATCTCAACGCTGACCCAGCTGGGACTCGAACGTGGGAACTACAGATTACGAACCTGGCGCGCTACCGACTGAGCCACCCCCGCCCCGCCCCTGACCGTAGTTAGTGGTGAATATGGCATTTCCCTATACTGGTAGTGCTTTGGGCGGAACTAGTGGGTCTTGTCATCATATATATTTACTGTTTCCGCCGCTCTGGTTACTGAAGCTCCTTTAAGACGCGCACCAATGATCATGTCTTTTTAGAAGTCACTGAGATTTGACATTGTCGACAATTACAGCAGAACAGCAGTTTCACCTGTGCCTCTGGCACTGCTACGTGATAGCCAACATCGTACTTTTCCCTTTATATACCTTACATCGTGGGCGAGGTCGTCCCTGTGATATACATATGGCAGATTGCGTCTACTACAGTCACCGTCAGTGTTTCCATTATTTTGATAAACCCCTGTTTGTTGAAAATATATCACATGTCATCCAAGACGGGGGTGGCTCAGTCGGTAGCGCGCCAGGCTCGTAATCTGTAGTTCCCAGGTTCGAGTCCCAGCTTGGTCAGCGTTGAGATTTATCTCCGCAAAATTCCCCGCCCTGCCCACGGTCAGTAGGGGACACCGATGGGCTTGGAAAGGTCGGATGGGACGTTAAGCCGTGGCCCCGTGTGCGGGAGAGCCATACCCTGTGCACGTTAAAGAACACGCTGGATGGCCTTGACGGGAGGCTACCATCTGTCTCCCAACAGCTGTTCCAGTGGGTCCCCTCCCCCAACCTTCTCTGAGCCTTCGGGGTCCATGTGACTGGCCATTTAGCCCATGGTGTGCAAAAAAGTGCCGCTCAGAGGTAAAACAACCCAACCCATATAAGACGAATCGAATTTATAAGAGACAAAATATTGGGAGGAATGCAGCTAAAAAAAACTGCTGTGCCATAAATGGTTTGTATTGCTCTTGGGTTGTTTTTCCCCTTTGTGGTAGTCTTTTGCACCCAATGGGTAGGTGACAAGGATCCCAAAAGGTTCAGAGAAGGTTGAGGAAAAGGGGTTCCACTGAACAGTTGTTACGAGACAGATGGTGGCCTCTCAACAAAAGTCATCCAGCGTGTTCTTTAACGTGCACAGGATAGAGCTCTTTGATCCCACGTTCGAGTTCCATATGGGACAGCTTTGAAAAATATCTCCACTACATTCCCAGTCCTCGGCCAGAAAATGGAAACCGATGGGCTTGGAAATGCCACCATCCGTCTGATGAGATCTAAAGCCGGGGTCTGTGGGCAGAAGTCACACCCAGGAAACGCACTGGATGTCCTTGACGAGAGTTTTCCATCTGTCTTCTAATAGTAATCCAATGGGTTCTCTTCCCCCCAACCTTCTCTGAACCCTTGATGCCCTTGTGACCTGGCCATTAAGCCTATTGTGCTAAATCCCCTCAGAGGTAAAACAGCCCAAAAGAAACGTGCACACTGTGTCATAGCGTAATGTTCCATCCGACTGACGGCGGCTTTTTAAACCACAGAAATGTCCAATTTTTCACCGATATAAACCTTAGGGACCACTTTAAATGATGATGACGAGGGCGGGGGATTAGCGAAGATAAATCTCAACGCTGGTACAGCTGGACTGAGCTTCCCCATTGGCATGAATGAAATTGGTTATTCACCCACTTAAGTTATATAATGATAGCCAAGAGATTTTAAGCTTTAGTCCGCTTAAATCTAGGCCGCCGTCCGTCGGATGGGACGTTAAGCCGTGGCCCCGTGTGCGGGAGAGCCATTCCCTGTGCACGTTATAGAACACGCTGGATGGCCATGACGGGAGGCTACCATCTGTCTCCCAACAGCTGTTCCAGTGAGTCCCCTCCCCCAACCTTCTCTGAGCCTTCGGGGTTCATGTGACCTGGCCATTTAGTCCATGGTGTGCAAAAAAGTGCCGCTCAGAGGTAAAACAACCAAACCCAACCCAACCGTTTAAATCTTGTTCATTGCTTTCTCAATAACAAGGATTTTGAATCCATTTTCATTAAATGTTAAGCAAAACTGCAATCATAAGTTAACTAATTTGGTACAGTTTAATGCAAAATCATGCAACAAAAGATGCTTACCATCTGGAGTATGTGGTCGACAAGCTGAAGTTCTCCGTCTTGTGATGAGACAAACTACACAAAGGACAACGATGAGGACCATTGCTGAGCTCACCACCGGCACTGTGATAGTCAAGTGACGGTAGAACGCACCGCTGACATCGGTGACCTCCGATGGGCGAGGTGGGTGTTCTGGGTGATTAAAAAAAAAATTCTTGGCATCACAATATTAACAGAAAACAAATAATGGCTAATAATGATTACGTCTATTTGTTAAATATATATTTATATATGAAAACTCTTGCCTTTTGGGAGGGCTCAGTCGGTAGCGCACCAAGTTTTAATCTGAAGTTCTTAGGTTCAGATCTATCTCCCCGAATCCCCACCCTGCCCTCGGTGAGAAAGGAGAACCGTTGTATAGGACGTCGTCCGTAAGAAAGGATGTTAAGCTGTGGTCCTTGTGCAGGAGAGTCATACCTTGTGAAAGCTGGATAGCCTTGTCGGGACGCTTCCACTTGTCTGTTAAGAGATGGCTAGTGGATCCCTTTCCGAAACATTCTCTGAGCCCCTAGGCCTGGCGGCCTTCAGAGCATTTTGTGTGCTCAATAAAGGGCCGTTCAGAGGTAAAACAACAACCAGAAAACATCCCTTGTCTCTATCAGACAAGCTTGAAAAGAAATCCTCTAATCGGATTCCAAAACGAAATCTCCTAGTTATGTACAAATTGGTCAACCAGCTGAACTAAATCTTTGGCTTGGTTAACCTTTGAACAGCACTTTTATTCACACAAAGGACTAAATGGCTAGGCGTAAGAACACAGAGGATATTGGGGAAAGAGATCCACAGGATAACTGTTAGAAGACAGATGGAAAACTCCTTTTAAGGCCATCCAGTGTGTTAACGTGCACAGGGGGCCACGGATTTATGCTCCATCCGAAAGACGTCGACCATTCCAAGTTAATCGGTGTACATTTTCTCAGACGTTGAATGGGAGTTAGAGGAGGAGGAGGATTTGTCAACGCAGGAGCAGTTAAAACTCGAATCTGGGAACTGCAGATTACGAGCCTGACGCGCTATAGACCAGTAGCGGTCATAAAGAGGGGCCAGGTACGGGGGGCATGGCACCCTCCAAAAGGTCTGCGACGTAATGTATATTTTGATCCCCTTTTCCTTTCTAGGAAGGAAAACCCTTAAACACCTTCACTATCTCATAGACCAAATGACAAACTGTTAAAAAACGATATCCATTGCTAAATAATCCATTAGTAAAGTTACTAGTTACGAATATTATTCATAAGTCCATAAATGGCTCTCTCCAGGCTTGAGAGGGGCGGGGGTGGCTCAGTCGGTAGCGCTCCAGGCTCGTAATCTACAGTTCCCAGGTTCGAGTCCCAGCTGGGTCAGCGTTGAGACTTGTCTCCGCAAACTCCCCGTCTTGCTCACGGTCAGTAGGGGACACCGATCGGCTTGGAAAGGCCGCCGTCCGTCGGATGGGACGTTAAGCCGTGGCTCCGTGTGTGGGAGAGAGCCATACCCTGTGCACGTTAAAGAACACGCTGGATGGCCTTGACGGGAGACTACAATCTGTCTCCCAACAGCTGTTCCAGTAGGTCCCCAACCTTCTCTGAGCCTTCGGGGTCCATGTGACCTGGCCATTTAGCCCATGGTGTGCAAAAAAGTGCCGATCAGAGGTAAAACAACCACAACCGGTTGTGGACTTAGCCGACCCCGCCTTCGTAATAGAGAAATACTGACATTATTTTTCTGTGAATCTCTTTCTACAAAAGTTAATAGGAGAAGAAAATTTTTTACCTTATGAAACGCAACTGGAAAATATTCTCCAAGAAATTTATTCCCGTTTTGAAAAGTTCTCAAAACATTAAAAAAATAGACTTTAATTACACGCATATTTACAACGCAGAAATAACAATAGAGGTGTAGCATCAAGAAACCACAAAAATCAGTCTTTTTTACTCTTTCTCGTTTTCGTCTTTTCTTTTATTGCCGTAAAGCTATTTGTCAGCAAGTGCGTGTGGTCAGATCATCGACGCAGCCAGCCGAGCTATCGAAGCTGTGGGCTGAGCACAATTACGCGGTAGCTGGTCGGCTGATTATCGATAATAAAGGAAAACCGAGATCACAGGGAAAAGGAGGGAAAAGGAAGGGCTACTTGTGCCGCCATATGGCGCGCAAACTGTAGTCTCCTAGTAACAGCAGTGGGCTACGTGAGGGTCTCAATGTGCGAAGCTCCAGCGATTGGAGGACTGTGTGCCTTTCCTTCCTACAGGGAAGAAAAGGATCAGGCAGCCAAGATAATCAATCAGCTGAAGCACAGATGGGCATTCCACGTGGGAAGTGCAACCTATTAGCTGCAATCTATACGCACATCGTTATTTGTCATTCGGTTAGCTTCTATTTGGTTAGACGTAAACAGTTTTCTCCTTTCTCGTATTCTTATTGGCTTCTGTTGAAAGGTTGGGAGAAATTACAGTGTAGTGTGCTTTATGGTAATGGATATGATCAGTGTTGTGTCGAATCTTGTTATCTGATACTAAACTGGATTGATCAGTTACAGTCAAGCATTGACACAGTCAATTTATTTTCACGGTGGAATGTGTATCTTGTGCAAATATTTTGAGTGATTCTCATTTAGCTGAGTTGGGTTGGTTATTTTACCTCTGAGCGGCACTTTTTTGCACACCATGGGCTAAATGGCCAGGTTACAAGGACCCCGAAGGCTCAGAGAAGGTTGGGGGAGGGGACCCACTGGAACAGCTGTTGGGAGACAGATGGTAGCCTCCCGTCAAGGCCGTCCAGCGTGTTCTTTAATGTGCACAGGGTATGGCTCTCCCGCACACGGAGAAACAGCTTAACGTCCCATCCGACGGACGGCGGCCTTTCCAAGCCCATCGGTGTCCCCTACTGACCGTGGGCAGGGCGGGGAATTTTGCAGAGATAAATCTCAACGCTGACCCAGTTGGGACTCGAACCTGGGAACAACAGATTACGAGCCTGGCGCGCTACGACTGAGCCACCCCCGCCCCATCATGTAGCTGATATTTCGTGAAATAAATAAACACTCAGCTTTAAAAATTTATCAGCCATGTTGAAATTAAAGAGTTCTACAAGAAAAATTCTGTTAAAATGTAAATTTTTTAGAATTTATGTTATCCTTTTGTGTCATGTAAGAAACATTTCTCAGTTTTTATAAGATTTTTCTTGAATTTTCATTGTGGAGAAAATCAAAACCAAGAAATGTGGAGAAAAAGAATGATGATCTGAAAATGCTCCCAGTGTTTTTCAGCATTCGAATTGAAGAATTCAAAGCTATCGACAGTGTTATATAATATATGAATTAATGAACTCAGAAGTATCTAGTATTATTTAACACTTCAATTAAAGAGCTCAAAAGTAAACATTGTTATCTAAAACTTAAATTAAAGAACTCAAAAATATTAACAGTGTTATCCAACATCTGAATTTAAAAAAAATCAACAAAATCCACAGTGTTATCCTACACTTGAATTTACAGCACAGAAATAGCTATAATGTTATCTGAAATTCGAATTACAGAATTCAAAAGCACCCTTAGTGTTATTCAGCATTTGAAACCAGATGGCTAAATGGCCAGGTCACATGGACCCCCGAAGGCTCAGAGAAGGTTGGGGACCCACTGGAACAGCTGTTGGGAGACAGATGGTAGCCTCCCGTCAAGACCATCCAGTGTGTTCTTTAACGTGCACAGGGTATGGCTCTCCCGCACACAGGACCACGGTTTAACGTCGAATCCGACGGACGGTGGACTTTCCAAGCCCATCGGTGTCCCCTACTGACCGTGGGCAGGGCGGGGAATTTTGCGGAGACAAGCCTCAACGCTGACCCAGCTGGGACTCGACGTTAGAGTTTTATAAATTCTATGCCTATAAACAATTTATATTCTAAATTAATCGATAATTGTTTTCGAATATGGAATATCTTTCAAGACATGAAATCTAAACAAGAAAAACATTTGTCCATCCTGCATAAGTGTAATTTTGCATTTCCTTCGGTTGTTTAATGGTCAAATATTTAGTTTTGTGTCTTTCTCATGTCCGCCAAATTTCCATTCTGCTCTCGGTCAGTTGGCCGTTACTGAGTTTGAATCGCTAGAGATGGAGCCTGATAACTCAGATCAACGTTCTATCCTGAGATGACTATGACTTCAATCTGTACAGACTGAGCATGATAAAGCAGTTTAAGCTTCAGTCTCTACAGAGTTGGGTTGGGTTGTTTTACCTCTGAGCGGCACTTTTTTGCACACAATGGGCTAAATAGCCAGGTCACAAGGACCCCGAAGGCTCAGAGAAGGTTGGGGGAGGGGACTCACTGGAACAGCTGTTGGGAGACAGATGGTAGTCTCCCGTCAAGGCCATCCAGCGTGTTCTTTAACGTGCACAGGATATGACTCTCTCCCGCACACGGGGCCACGGCTTAACGTCCCATCCGACGGACGGCGGCCTTTCCAAGCCCATCGGTGTCCCCTACTGACCGTGGGCAAGGCGGGGAATTTTGCGGAGATAAATCTCAACGCTGACCAAGCTGGGACTCGAACCTGGGAACTACAGATTACGAGCCTGGCGCGCTATCGACTGAGCCACCCCCACCCCCAGTCTCTACAGATTGAGCATGATCAGACATACTGAGTTTCAATCGCTACAGACCGATCATGGTTCAGTACAAATCGAGCTAGAATTGCTACAGAATGAGCGGTCCATTCTGAAGCGAATACAGTCGCTACAGAATGAGCCTGGGTAACTACAGATTGGGCCTGGATAATTTAAGATTAATCTTGAATCGCTACAGAGTCAGAATAATTACAGATTGAGCTCCAATCGCTAAAGACCGAGTCTCGATAACTATAGGCTGAGCTTGAATTGCTCTAAACTGAATATGAGCAACTACGGTTGGGTTGTTTTACCACTGAGCGGCACTTTTTTGCACACCATGGTTGTAAATGGCCAGGTCACATGGACCCCGAAGGTTCAGAGAAGGTTGGGGGAGGGGACCCACTGGAACAGCTGTTGGGAGACAGATGGTAGCCTCCCGTCAAGGCCATCCAGCGTGTTCTTTAACGTGCACAGGGTATGGCTCTCCCGCACACGGGGATACGGCTTAACGTCCCATCCGACGGACGGCGGCCTTACCAAGCCCATCGGTGTCCCCTACTGACCGTGGGCAGGGCGGGGAATTTTGCGGAGATAAATCTCAACGCTGACCCCCGCCCCAGGCAACTAAGGTTGGGTTGGGTTGTTTTACCTCTGAGCGGCACTTTTTTGCACACCATGGGCTAAATGGCCAGGTCACATGGACCCCGAAGGTTCAGAGAAGGTTGGGGGAGGGGACCCACTTGAACAGCTGTTGGGAGACAGATGGTAGCCTCCCGTCAAGGCCATCCAGCGTGTTCTTTAAACGTGCACAGGGTATGGCTCTCCCGCACACGGGGCCACGGCTTAACGTCTCATCCGACAGACGGCGGCCTTACCAAGCCCATCGGTGTCCCCTACTGACCGTGGGCAGGGCGGGGAATTTTGCGGAGATAAATCTCAACGCTGACCCCCGCCCCAGGAACTAAGGTTGGGTTGTTTTACCTCTGAGCGGCACTTTTTTGCACACCATGGGCTAAATGGCCAGGTCACAAGGACCCCGAAGGCTCAGAGAAGGTTGGGGGAGGGGACCTCCTGGAACAGCTGTTGGGAGACAGATGGTAGCCTCCCGTCAAGGCCATCCAGCGTGTTCTTTAACGTGCACAGGGTATGGCTCTCCCTCACACGGGGCTACGGCTTAACGTCCCATCCGACGGACGGCTGCCTTTCCAAGTCCATCGGTGTCCCCTACTGACCGTGGGCAGGGCGGGGAATTTTGCGGAGATAAATCTCAACGCTGACCCCCGCCCCAGGCAACTAAGTACTGAGCTTTAATCTCTACAGACTGAGTCTGGATAACTAAAGATTGAACTTCAATCGCCACAGACTTAGCGTAGATAACTACATACCGAGCTTTCATCGCTTACAATCTACGTCTAAATTACCCCAGCAGCGAAAGAAACGAAAAGCTGGTGAAAGGGATCAGAGCCAACGTAATTCAATACGCATTTGCCAATTTAAGGGCGTCTCGCTTACCTGCGAGATCTATATGCATTAAGTGTGATTAGCTGCTTCCATTAATTACCAACTGCAAACCCCTGACAGTTGCGTCAAAGGGTATCAGATTCTCGGTGAAATCATTTTGATGGAGATGATGCAGATATAAGCACTTTCTGATTAATATCCAAGTTTATTAATATCTGATACGGAATATATGCGCTATACTCGTCTTGCCTTTCATATGGTTGGTGAAAGAGTACTTTGCAATTCTTAGATCTTAATATTTCAGAAGTATCGATTCCTTGATGCTAAGTCTACATTTATATTTGATACGGATTTAATAGGTTGACTTTAGCACTTTATTTCAGTATCTATCTCAATAAGTGGAATGATGGAAACTTTTAGTGTTCGAGGAAGTTTACTCCAGCTTTGAAGGTGCACTCTTGTCAATAAGCACGGAGAATACTGGTCGAATTAATCGAAATTGTGATATACACTGACCTACCAAAAATATTAGAGAATTTTCATATTAAGTCAATGAGAATTTATTTCGAAGATGTGCAATTTCCAAATTATACATCTATTGAAAAAACGTGACTGAAGATAGATTTGGTTATGATATTTAATTTATTTAATTTAAATAAAGTTTAAAATAAAGTATTAAAATAAGTTTAAGTGATGTCTTCATCACTTAAACCATAAAAAGAATGATTTATTTCGCTTAACTAATATTCTAATGTTTACACTATAATGATCTCAATATTTACTCCTAGTACAAAATAGAACCTTTTAATTGATAACATTTAAAGAACAACGCAAATATCTGCTGAAATTCTTTGTGATACCATGGTTACCTTAACAATTCTTTACACCTTATTAATGCGAGGCATCAGGCGAAAATCTCTCCTTAAAGAGGACCTAAAACAAACTTTTCCTGTATGCCTCTTTTCACTAGTGGAGTTGGGCTTCATCTTAAACCAAATATAAACAACCTTTTCACTCAGAAACACATAGGGGTGGGGGTAGCTCAGTCGGTAGCGCGCCAGGCTCGTAATCTGTAGTTCCCAGGTTCGAGTCCCAGCTGGGTCAGCGTTGAGATTTATCTCCACAAAATTCCCCGCCTTGCCCACGGTCAGTAGGGGACACCGATGGGCTTGGAAAGGCCGCCGTCCGTCGGATGGGACGTTAAGCCGTGGCCCCGTGTGCGGGAGAGAGCCATACCCTGTGCACGTTAAAGAACACGCTGGATGGCCTTGACGGGAGGCTACCATCTGTCTCCCAACAGCTGTTCCAGTGGGTCCCCTCCCCCAACCTTCTCTGAGCCTTCGGGGTCCACGTGACCTGGCCATTTAGCCCATGGTGTGCAAAAAAGTGCCGCTCAGAGGTAAAACAACCCAACCCAACCCAGAAACACATAACACTAAAATAACAACATGAACACAAATACGTCCTTCTTACTACTAAACAAAATCTTCTCCGTTCTTCGCCCCCAATTCCTATTATTCAAAGTCTCTCTCTGTTCCAATCACTTGATGGCGTAATTGTCACTCTGAAGCATAAGCGAGGGTCATTGACACATTAATCATATGTTCATTGTAGTATATTCATCTGTCGTAACAATATACTATCTAGGGATATCTAGGCTTTAATATTCTATCACGAGATGCCTAAACTTCTAACATTCTATCTTGAGATGGCTGTGCTTTAAATTTCTATTTTGAAACACATGTGCTTTAATAATCCATCCCGAGATACCTGTGTTTCAGAATTTTATCATGAGATGACTATGTCCAAAGACGTATCCTGAAATGACTTATGTCCAAAGACGTATCCTGAAATGACTATGTCCAACGTTATATCCTGAGATGACTATGCTCTAACATTCTATCGTGAGATGACTGTGCCAAACGTTGTATCCTGAAATGACTATATCCAACGTTCTATCCTGAGATGACTATGTCCAACGTTCTATCCTTAGATGACTACGCTCTAACATTCTATCCTGAGATGATTATGTTCTAACATTCTATCGTGAGATGACTGTGCTCAACGTTGTATCCTGAAATGACTATATCCAACGTTCTATCCTGAGATGACTATGTCCAACGTTCTATCCTTAGATGACTACGCTCTAACATTCTATCCTGAGATGACTATGCTC
The DNA here is from genome assembly GCA_038380435.1 of Ryuthela nishihirai. NCBI lineage: Eukaryota > Metazoa > Arthropoda > Arachnida > Araneae > Heptathelidae > Ryuthela > Ryuthela nishihirai. The sequence continues at coordinate 18,836,116 of JAWZYU010000006.1, read as the reverse complement.
TAACATTCTATCCTGAGATGACTATGCTCTAACATTCTATCCTGAGATGACTATGCTCTAACGTTCTATTCTGAGATGACTATGCTCAACGTTGTATCCTGAAATGACTATGTCCAACGTTCTATCCTGAGATGACTATGTCCAATGTTCTATTCTGAGATGACTACGCTCTAACATTCTATCCTGAGATGACTACGCTCTAACATTCTATCCTGAGATGACTATGCTCAACGTTGTATCCTGAAATGACTATGTCCAACGTTCTATCCTGAGATGACTATGCTCTAACATTCTATCGTGAGATGACTGTGCTCAACGTTGTATCCTGAAATGACTATATCCAACGTTCTATCCTGAGATGACTATGTCCAACGTTCTATCCTGAGATGACTACGCTCTAACATTCTATCCTGAGATGACTATGCTCTAACATTCTATCCTGAGATGACTATGCTCAACGTTGTATCCTGAAATGACTATGTCCAACGTTCTATCCTGAGATGACTATGTCTAATGTTCTATCCTGAGATCACTGTGTCCAACGTTCTATCCTGAGATGACTATGCTCTAACAATCTATCCTGAGATGACTATGCTCTAACAATCTATCCTGAGATGACTATGTTCTAAAATTCTATCCAGAGATGACTATGCTCTAAAAATTCTATCCTGAGATGACTATGTTCTAACACACTATCCTGAGATGACTATGCTCTAAAATTCTATCCTGAGATCACTATGTTCTAACACACTATACTGAGATGACTATGTTCTAACACACTATCCTGAGATGACTATGCTCTGTCCTGAGATCAATATGCTCTAAAATTCTATCCTGAGATGACTATGCTCTGTCCTGAGATCAATATGCTCTAAAATTCTATCCTGAGATGACTATAACACACTATCCTGAGATGACTATGCCCTAAAATTCTATCTTGATATGACTATGCTCTAACATTCTATTCTGAGAACTATGTTCTAACACACTTTCCTGAGATGACTGTGCTCTAAAATTCTATCCCGAGATGACTAAGCTCAAAAATTCTATCCTGAGATGACTATGCTCTAACATTCTATCCTGAGAGGACTATAATCTAAAATTCTATCTTGAGATGACTCTGCTCTAACTTTCTATCCTGAGATGACTATGCTCTAAAATTCTATCCTGAGATGACTATGTTCTAACACACTATCCTGAGATGACTATGCTCTAACATTCTTTCCTGAGATGACTATGTTCTAACACACTGTCCTGAGATGACTATGCTCTCTCCTGAGATCACTATGCTCTCTCCTGATCATCACTGCTCTAAAATTCTATCCTGAGATGACTATGCTCTAACATTCTATCCTGAGATGACTATGCTCTAACATTCTATCCTGAGATGACTATGCTCTAACATTCTATCCTGAGATGACTATGCTCTAACATTCTATCCTGAGATGACTATGCTCTAACATTCTATCCTGAGATTACTATGTTCTAGCACACTGTAATGAGATGACTATGTTTTCTCCTGAGATCACTATGCTCTAACATTCTATCCTGAGATGACTATGTTCTAACACACTGTCCTGAGATGACTATGCTCTCTCCTGAGATGACTATGTTTTCTCCTGAGATCACTATGCTCTAACATTCTATCCTGAGATGACTATGTTCTAACACTCTATCCTGAGATGACTATGCTCTAACGTTCTATCCTGAGATGACTATGCTCTAACATTCTATCCTGAGATGACTATGCTCTAACATTCTATCCTGAGATGACTATGTTCTAGCACACTGTCCTGAGATGACTATGTTTTCTCCTGAGATCACTATGCTCTAACATTCTATCCTGAGATGACTATGTTCTAACACTCTATCCTGAGATGACTATGCTCTAACGTTCTATCCTGATATGACTATGCTCTAACATTGTATCCTGAGATGACTATGTTCTAACACACTATCCTGAGATGACTAAAATCCTATTCTGAGATGACTAAGCTCAAAAATTCTATCCTGAGATGACTATGTTCTAACATTCTATCCTGAGATGACTATGCTCTGAAATTCTATCCTGGGATGACTATGCTCTAACATTCTATCCTGAGATGACTATGTTCTAACACACTATCCTGAGATGACTATGGTCTAAAATTCTATCCTGAGATGACTATGCTCTAAAATTCTATCCTCAGATGATTATGCTCTAACATTCTATCCTGAGATGACTATGTTCTAACATTCTATCCTGAGATGATTATGCTCTAACATTCTATCCTGAGATGACTATGTTCTAACACTATCCTGAGATGACTATGCTCTAAAATTCTATCCTGAGATGACTAAGCTCAAAAATTCTATCCTGAGATGACTATGCTCTAACGTTCTATCCTGAAATGACTATGTTCTAACACACTATCCTGAGATGACTATGCTCTAACATTCTTTCCTGAGATGACTATGTTCTAACACACTGTCCTGAGATGACTATGTTCTAACACACTGTCCTGAGATGACTATGCTCTCTCCTGAGATCACTATGCTCTAAAATTCTATCCTGAGATGACTATGCTCTAACATTCTATATTGAGATGACTATGTTCTTACACTCTATCCTGAGATGACTATGCTCTAACGTTCTATCCTGAGATGACTATGCTCTAACATTCTATCCTGAGATGACTATGTTCTAACACACTATCCTGAGATGACTATGCTATAACATTCTATCCTGAGATGTTATCCGATGATTCTGTTTCAACTGCTGTTTTTGCCTTTTATACACTTTACTGGATGTTTTAACAGTCTCTGACTTTTATCTTTCAGCGTTGTTTTATTACATGGGTACTATACATCCATCGTTAATTTTACATATTTTTTATTGCTGCTTTTTGTCTTTAATATAGATGTTTTCTGTCGTTTGTTGTTTTAGTGTTTACATTTATTGTCTTTCATATTGTCTTTTGCTTTTAACATTGGTTGTGGGTTTACTTGACTTTTAGATAATTTTTTTTATCCTTTACACCTCGTTCGGAGCACCATGGCATCATCGCCATAAAACCCCAAACAACCAAACCAAACTTCTTTCCCTAGATACCTTTTCTTTAACGTTCTATCCCGAGATGCCTGTGCTTTAAATTTGCATTCTGAGATATCTGTTGCTTAACATTCTACCATGAGATACTTGTGCTTTACATTCTGTTCTGAGAGACCCATGTTTTAATGTTCTGAAGATACGTATGCTTAATGTTACGTAAAAATATACCTGTGCCTTAATATTCCATAATTAAATATGTGGTTTAACTTTCTATCGTGGGATACCCAGAGTTAAAACATTTTGTCCTAAAACACCTTTTATTATTTATTATAACCTTGTAACACTCTATTCTAAGAAGGCTGTTCTTCCAACACTTGAAGCGCGGATGGCTCAGTTGGTAGCGCGCCTGGCTCGTAATCTGCAGTTCCCAGGTTCGAGTCCTAGCTGGGTCGCGCTGAGACTTATCTCCGCAAAACTCCCCGCCCTGCCCACGGTCAGTAGGGGATACCGATGGGCTTGGAAAAGCCGCCGTCCTTCGGATGGGACGTTAAGCCGTGGCCCCGTGTGCGGGAGAGCCATACCCTGTGCACGTTAAAGAACACGCTGAATGGCCTTGACGGGAGGCTACCATCTGTCTCCCAACAGCTGTTCCAGTGCGTCCCTCCCCCAACCTTCTCTGAGCCTTCGGGGCCTTGTGACCTGGCCATTTAGCCCATGGTGTGCAAAAAAGTGCCGCTCAGAGGTAAAACAACCCAACCCTTCCATCACTATACCCTGTCCATTGTGGAGCAAAGAAATGCATCTCAAACATAAACAAAAAAAATCGTGAACAGCAATCGGGCGTATGGCAATTGTGAAATTCTTTTATGAACTTTATTCTGTAATGTGAAGTTACTTAAAAGAGTTTTTAAAATCACTTTGATTAAATAACTAGGAACGAAATGTCACTTAACTCTTCGTTTTATGCAAAAGAGTGAAAAAAAAATAAATGGGCGTTATAGGAGAGTTTGAATATCTTTAAAGACTCTAGACTACAGAAAGTTAACAAGGTATGAAATGTTGGCGATAGACCAAAACAAACTTCTAGTTGGTCGAAGACTAATTAATTTTGAATGCCTTGTACTTCGTGCTGATGCTCTGCGGACCCATTAATTCTAGAAAGAGTTAAGAGGTACTTCTCAAGAGATCAGGACGATGAGCAAGTAATAACAATAATAAAAAAAGTAATAATGGTAAAAATTATTATTAATGGTTCAGAAGCGAATGACAGCGAAAAATTGCGTTTCAGTTGATTACTGTTTTTAGCGCAAATTTCTTTGCACGCAGATGCTGCTGATATCTCGTGCTTGGCAACGAGGCTCGAGAAAGTGGCTATTTGTGGAGGAAATACAGTCAACGAGGCAAACACGAGGAAGAGAAGGTTTATCAGAAAAGTATTAAAAGTACATTTCTGCATTTGTAGTTGTGATTATTCTTTTGAGAAAATTAGGAATGCAATCATAGCCAGGATAACGTTTGTCGTGTGTCACGAAATTAATTTAGATTTATGAACTTTTTTTTTGGGGGGGGGGGGGTTCTCGCTCTGTTTGTTTTCGAGTGCGAATTTTTAATTATCAGCTGCACACCTTTCCCGTCATTTCGTGCTTTGTTATTTCGTGAAAGCGTTTATGTGAAAAAGAAAGAAGCGTTAAAAACTGATATTTCCACTGGTTCAAAATGTTTTAGCGTTTCAAGATTTTCTGTAAGTGCGAACATTCAATGTACAGAAAGTAAATATAAAATAAAGTGGGATTTGAAATGAAAATTTTGAGATTGGTTTTAAATCGCGTTTGTTATTATGTTTATTAGAGATATCTTGTGTGACTTAATGGTTAATGATTAGGGTTTCAGTGGAATTTTGAATGTTACTATGAATATGGCAGTCACAGCTACTGCTCAGTAATGGGTTGGGCTGTCATCATCATCATCATCAAAGCGTTACAAGAAAAATGGGATGTCCTTGTTCAGGCTTTCCCAATAAAATGTTGAGAAGAGTGATTGTTATCACTATAAACAAAAAATATTTTTTTTATCTCTTTTTAACTCATTTTTTTTCTTTTTTATGGTTGGGCTGTTTTACCTCTGAGCTGCATTTATATCTCTACAAAATGATCTAAATGGTCAGGTCATAAGAACCCCAAAGGGCTAAGCGAAGGTTGGGGGAATGGGATTCACTGGACAGCTGTTAGGAGACTGATGGTAGCATCCAGTTAAGACCATCCAGCATGTTTTTTAACGTGTACAAGGATGGCTCTCCTACACATGGGGCCATTCATCTCATCCGATTAATTAATCACCTTATTCATCTCATCCGATTAATTAATCATCTAATTCATCTCATCCATTAACTTCTCATCCGACGAACAATCGTCTTTCGAAGCCCATCGATGTCCCCTTTCTTAGCGAGGACAGAACGAGATTAGCGGCACTTTATGATGACCTTAGATCAGTGGGAACTAGCGAGTAAAGAAATAATGACTCTAGTACAAGTTGAGTTATTTGTGTAGAGGATTATAATCTCGAGGAATTTGGAGTACTATTATTGTTTTACTTGAAAGTATGCTGACAGTATCCGTTAAAACTGATAGCCTAGAAAAATGCTTGTTTTAGAATAGGGCAATATTGTTATATAGTAATTTAAAATGTGCCTTATTTTATCATGGAATATCAGTGATTCTTGGAAATGTGTAACTCAGGTGATGTGGTTGCAATTATTGGTCTAAGTGGATGATTAGTTAATTTTTGAACTTGAAAAGCAATTTAAGATAAAGAATTAAGTTACTGAAAGTGAGAACTATCCAAAAACAAACAAACAAAAACAAACAAACAAACAAACAACAACAACAACAAAAAAAAAAAAAACAGTTCGAGAACGTTTGTGGAACAATAAAGCATGCACTCCACAAGCAAAAGAGAAATAATCGAGGGTTCATGGGGCAGGGGTTTGCTCAGTCGGTATCGTTCCAAGCTGGTAATCTCCAGTTCTCAAGTATGAGCGACATTTGTAAAAGCTTTGAGATTTATTTCTCCTAAATATCCACCTTGCTACGGTCAGATTGAGCTACACCGATAAGCTTGGAAAGGTAGCGATACGCCGGATGGGACGTAAAGCAATGGCTCCGTGTGCAAGAGAGCCACACCTTGTGTTAATTGGCCTTGTGCTGGAAGGTCTTGATCGGAGGCTTCTATCTATCTTCGAACAGGTTCTCAGAGTCCTTCCGCAAAAATTCCCCGCCTCTGCCCATGGTCAGTAGGGGACACCGATAGGCTTGGAAAGGCCCGCCGTCCGTCGGATGGGACGTTAAGCCGTGGCCCCGTGTGCGGGAGAGTGTTCTTACCCTGTGCGTTAAAGAACACGCTGGATGGCCTTGACGGGAGGCTACCATCTGTCTCCCAACAGCTGTTCCAGTGGGTCCCCTCCTCCAACCTTCTTCTGAGCCTTCGGGGTCCATGTGACCTGGTCATTTAGCCCATGGTGTGCAAAAAAGTGCCGCTCAGAGGTAAAACAACCCAACCCAACTCTGAGTCCTTGTGACCTGGCCATTTAGTCCATTGTGCGCAAAAAATGCCGTTCAGAGGTAGAACAACCCAAACAAAATCTCGCTTAACAGCTGTCCAGTGGGTCCTCTTCCCGTAACTTTCTCTGATCCTTTGAACTAGACATACTTTTCTCACCCTCTTTCTTTCTGAAGATATGTGAATTGGACATGCTGCTCCCACCCTCTTTTTTCCTTAAAATGTGTGAGCTGGACATGTTACTCCCACCCTAATTTTATTTCTTAAAATGTGTGAGCTGGACATGCTACTCCCACCCTCTTTTTTCCTTAAAATGTGTGAGCTGGACATGTTACTCCTACCCTTTTTTTTTTCTTAAAATGTGTGAGCTGGACATGCTACTCCCACCCTCTTTTTTTGTCTTAAAATCTGTGAGCTGGACATGCTACTCCCACCGTACTTTTTTCTTAAAATGTGTGAGCTGGACATGCTACTCCCACCCTACTTTTTTCTTAAAATGTGTGAGCTGGACATGCTACTCCCACCCTACTTTTTTCTTAAAATGTGTGAGCTGGACATGCTACTCCCACCTTCTTTTTTTCTTAAAATGTGTGAGCTGGACATGCTACTTACCCACCCACCCTTTTTTTTTCTTAAAATGTGTGAGCTGTACATGCTACTCCCACCTACCTATTTTCTTAAAATGTGTGAGCTGGACATGCTACTCCCACCCTCTTTTTTTTTCTTAAAATCTGTGAGCTGGACATGCTACTCCCACCCTACTTTTTTTCTTAAAATGTGTGGGCTGGACATGCTACTCCCACCCTACTTTTTTCTTAAAATGTGTGAGCTGGACATGCTACTCCCACCCTCTTTTTTTTTTCTTAAAATGTGTGAGCTGGACATGCTACTCCCACCCTCCTTTTTTTTTAAAAATATGATGTGAACTGGACATGCTTCTTATCCCCCACACTCTCCCAGTGAGCATATATTCTTCCATTCAAAATTCTAACCCCTTGATTTTAATTCCTGTAGAAAACACTCTGCTTTTTATCCAGACGAAAAATTGCAATGGATCGTAGTAATCCGTGAAAAGCATAAATAAGCATCTAAATCCGTAATAAAGTAAAAGATGATATTGTGAGCAAATCAGTTGTTTCCTCACAATACAATACATAACAAATAATTTGGTTTTCAAATAATTTCTGTTAGTCTTGCTTGAATAACACTCTCAATTTTAGATCTAACCAAATTAACTTTTTCGCCCAGATCTTCTTTTCAAATTCAGTTTCAATATTCCAGTTTACTACTTATTTCCCTAAAGTTTTGACTACAAAAGTTCCTATTACTGAAACACGCCTTAGATTTTTATTTGTTTTCTTAAATTTCATTCTCCATAATTCGGATCTCGATATACAACAATGCTACATTACGAATATTTTAATTTGATTTAGCCAACTTCTTTCATTTCTCCATATTTCTTTTCCTTTTGATTCCGGTTTTAATTAATAGCTGTTTTAACAACCTGCAACAGCTATACTCGATTTTCGCTTCCTATGTTGCAAAGGGACGTTCATTCTACAGAAGATATAAAGAATTTACTCAGACGAAATAACTAAAACTAATTATAATTATATCTCTTTCCGAACAAAGTGGTGGTCGCTGCTAACAGAAATTTCTAACAGCATGTGCGAGAAAGAGAGAAGCTTAAAAGGTTGGATGAAAAAAAAAGACACGAAAATTGCACTCGAAAGCTTTGAAAACAAACTTAATATGATTATCACCAGATAACAAATTAATTGGAAAGTGTCTGCTCTATTCCTGTGAGGGCAAAAATCTTCGAAAAAGATCATACGAACAAAGTTTTAATGAGTTGGTAAGGAAATAAGAAGTGATATTAATCTTTAAGAGACGTATTTTAACGAAATATGGAGATCTGGCTGATTGTTGTTTTTAGTTCAAAGATTCTTTCACCTTCTTCGCATCTCTTGGCCTTATTTTCAGGAAGATGAAGCTCTCATATATTTTTCGTACCCTCCCACTCTCTAAGACGGGGAACAGATCTAGAGATTTTTCATAAACTTAATGAGGCATTGGCGTGTATAGGCACCAAGAAAAATAAGTCCCACGTCCATGCAATAGCCAAGTTTGTTACAGTTCTTCGGTTTTTGAAGTGTAGTTTCAAGAACAACAGGTAATTATTGAGCATTAATATTATTGTTAGGTTATTATCTTCGAAATGTGTTTATGAATTAACTTAATAACGCATGGATTTTTAGATTAGATGCATGGATTTTTTTTTTTTTTTGGTTTCTTTTAAGTATGATAATGCAAATTAAGAAAATATTTTTTTTTCTTAAGTATATTATAAGTATATTATAACAGACGAAAAAATGTTGTGTATTTTTTTCTCTAGCTTTCTAATGGTTAAAAATTGAATTTTTGTGTTTATGCAGATAAACAAACCAAGGTCATAAAGATCTCAAAGAATATTATCATCCAAAGGGATATCTTATCACAAGGTCATAAAGATCTCAAGAAATATTATCATTCAAAGAGACATCTTATCCCAAGGTCATAAAGATCTCAAGGAATATTATCGTCCAAAGGGATATCTTATCACAAGGTCATAAAGATCTCAATAAATATTATCATTCAAAGAGACATCTTATCCCAAGGTCATAAAGATCTCAAAGAATATTATCATCCAAAGGGATATCTTATCACAAGGTCATAAAGATCTCAAGGAATATTATCATCCAAAGGGATATCTTATTCCAAGGTCATAAAGATCTCAAGGAATATTATCATCCAAAGGGATATCTTATCATCGAAGGGAACCCACTGGACCGCTGTTGGAGGACAGATGGTAATCTCCTGTCAAGACCACCCAGTGTCTTCTGTAACGTGCACAGAGTAACTCACTCCTGCACACTGGAGGGGAGGAGGAGGGAGGGTTGGGTCTCTGTTAGTCGTGCGCCAGGCTCCTAATCTGCAGTTACCATGGTCGAATCCCACCTGGGCAAGCGTTTAGATTTATCCGCAAAACTCCCCGCCCTTCTCACGGTCACTAGGGGACACCGATGGTCCTCGAAAGACTGTCGTACGTCGAATAGGACATTATTCAATGACCACGTGTGCGAGAGAGACACCCGAGCACGTTGAAGAACACGCTGTATGACCTCCTCTCCACTCAGTCTTCTCTCAGTAACTCGGGGTTCTTGTGACCTGGTCGTTTAGCCTGTTGTATGAAACAAAATGCCGCTCAGAGGTAAAACAATTCCTCCATTGCATATTGTCAAAGTAAATCTTTCTACTCTTTTAAATTTTAACATCGCCGAATTTTTATAAAATATTTTACATATGCAATGATGTAATTAAAATAAGTTGTCGCTGATGAGCGGTATCAAATTTCACCCGTTTGGACCAGAAAAATATTTTCACTTGCCTCGAAAAATCACGGTCAAACAGATTTGACCGATATCATTTTTAATGAGTTCTAAAAAAAAACACGGTATTGTCAACCAATTGTAAGCGGACATCAACTGTATTATAACTGGAATAATGGTGTAACTTTTAAAGGCAGTATTCATTTACATCTTATGAAGGAGGGCTAACTGCTCAATCTCTTCCTTTCTGGTGGAAAACTAGGTGATGGTATTCGCAAGGAAAGCTCACATCAGAGAGTAGAGCACTACAAAATCATTCACGGAGTTGAAATGGGTTGTTTTACCTCTGAGCGGCACTTTTTTTGCACACAATGTGCTAAATGGCCAGGTCACAAGGACCTCGAAGGCTCAGAGTAGGTTGGGGGAGGAGACCCACTAGAACACTAGTTGGGAGACAGATGGTAGACTCCAGTCAAGGCCATCCAGCGTGTTCTTTATCGTGCACAGAGTATAGCTCTCCCGCACACAGGGTCACGGCTTAATGTCCCATCCGACGGACGGCGACCTTTCTAAACCCATCGGTGTCCCCTACTGACCGTGGGCAGGGGGGGGGATTTTGTGGAGATATTCACGGAGTTGTAGGTGAAAAAGGAGACTGCAGATTCCAAGCTTTCTCTGCTTGATTCCTTTCATCACGAATGACATTAGGTATAATTGTTTGGCTGTTTTCTTCTTTTTATGCATTAGCATTCAATAAGGCTGCAAGATGACTTTTTTTTTTCACATTTTTTGTTAGCTTCTTACAACTCTCTGTACTTTTTCCATCTACGAAGTTCTGGGTGAATTTTTGATCATGTTAAAGGATTCTTAAAGAATCAGCGACGGAGTTCTTTAATTAGTTTTTGTGTCTTGTTCACACCTTTGAAGAGTTCTCAGTAAGTTTCAGCTCTTTGTCAAACTGCACTGCTCACAAGCCTTGTTACTCGTCTCTTCCTTCTGTTCTTTTATCAGGTTTTCTAGATTCACCACTTGAAATTCTGTCTCCTTTGCTAAGAAGTGAAGGCATTGATTAACGACTTTTAAATGATAACCCTTTTCAGTAAAGCCTTTGAATAAGTTGGAGTCCACTGACCACTAAGAAGTGACAATGAATGTGTGGAAGATCCTTCATTTATGCAATGAAGTCTGGAATTTGAGGAATCGCATTTCGTTGGGTTGTTTTACCTCTGAGCGGCACTTTTTTGCACACCATGGGCTAAATGGCCAGGTCACATGGACCCCGAAGGCTCAGAGAAGGTTGGGGGAGGGGACCCACTGGAACAGCTGTTGGGAAACAGATGGTAGCCTCCCGTCAAGGCCATCCAGCGTGTTCTTTAACGTGCACAAGGTATGGCTTTCCCGCACACGGGGCCACGGCTTAACGTTCCATCCGACGGACGGCGGCCTTTCCAAGCCCATCGGTTTCCAAGCCCATCGTGGGCAGGGCGGGGAATTTTGCGGAGACAAATCTCAACGCTGACCCAGCTGGGACTCGAAACTGGGAACTACAGATTACTAGCCTGGCACGCTACCGACTAAGCCACCCCCGCCCCATCGCATTTCGTGATCCTTTGTTTTTAACAGGAGCACTCCAAAAATATTTTAATTTTTTTTACAAATCGCGTAGTTATGAGAGATGGAATATTTTCTTCAAGTATATTCTTATGAAGCATTATTGTTATGAAATATTCTAATTTGAATAGCTGTTTGAATACTAAATGAAATATGTAGAAAATCGATATTTAAGTGGGGCGGGGGTGGCTCAGTCGGTAGCGCGCCAGGCAGTAATCTGCATTTCCCAGATTCGAGTCCCAGCTGAGTCGGCGTTGAGATTTATCTCCGCAAAATTCCCTGCCCTGCCCACGGGTAGTAGGGGACACCGATGGGCTTGAAAAGACCGCCGTCCATCGGATTGGACTTTAAGCTGTGGCTCCGTGTGCGGGAGAGCCATACCCTGTGTATGTTAAAGAACACGCTGGATGGCCTTGACGAGAGGCTACCATCTGTTTTCCAACAACTGTTCCAGTGAGTCCTCTCCCTCAACCTTCTCTGAGACTTCGGGGTCATTGTGACCTGTCCATTTAGCCATGGTGTGCAAAAAAGCGCCGCTCAGAGGAGAGGTTAGCAGCTCCCCAAATAACACAATTCCACAATTTTCCCCGGTTATCCTAATTTTGCCAACTATCCTTAATTTCACAAAACCAATCCCAATTGTTACAACTCAACTGCATTTTACAAAGTGGCATGAAATTTTGCCAACTGCCCTATATTTGCCAATTTACCTCGTTTGGCCAATTCCAGTAGATTTTGCCAAAATGTCACGATTTCAACAACTCGCCATAATTTCACAGAAAAAAAAACCCCAATTTTTACATCTTCCATGAATTTGTCAAGTCACTTGGAATTTTGCGAATACTCCTTAATTGTGCAAAAATTCAAATTTTCACAACTTGCCTGTATTTTACCAAGTGGCTTCAAAATTTGCCAACTCACCATTATTTTAAAGAAAAAATTCCAATTTTCTCATCTCACCTGAATTTTGCCAACCATCCTTAATTTCACAAAACCAATCCCAATTTTCACATCTCGTTTATATTTTACCAAGTGGATTCGAATTTTTCCCACTGCCCTAAATTTTGCCAAGTTACCTCAATTTTACCAACTCCAGTAGATTTTGCCAACTCGCCATAATTTTAGGGAAAAAATTCCAATTTTTACATCTCCCCTGAATTTACCAAGTTACTTCGAATTTTGCCCAGTCTCTTCGATTTCACCAACTCTCCTTAATTACAGAAAAACAGTCCAATTTTCACAATTCACCTGCATTTTACCAAGTGGCTTCGAATTTTGCCAAGTTGCCACGATTTGGGAACTACCCTAGATTTTGCTAACTCCTCTTAATTTTAGGAAAAAAAAAATCCCAATTTTCAGAATTCACCTGAATTTTACAAATTCGCCTCGAATTTTGCCAACTCCGATTAATTTTGGAGGGAAAGCCCCCCCATCCCCCCCATAGCTAGGCACCAGCCCCTACCCTGCCCTCAATCAGTTGGGTTGTTGGGTTGTTTTACCTCTGAGCGGCATTTTTTTGCACATCATGGGCTAAATGGCCAGGTCACATGGACCCCGAAGGCTCAGAGAAGGTTGGGGGATTGTTTTGGGTTGTTTTACCTCTGAGCGCCACTTTTTTGATCACCATGGGCTAAATGGCCAGGTCACATGGACCCCGAAGGCTCAGAGAAGGTTGGGGGGAGGGGACCCACTGGAACAGCTGTTGGGAGACAGATGGTAGCCTCCCGTCAAGGCCATCCAGCGTGTTCTTTAACGTGCACAGGGTATGGCTCTCCCCCACACGGGGCCACGGCTTAACGTCCCATCCGACGGACGGCGGCCTTTCCAAGCCCATCGGTGTCCCCTACTGACCGTGGGCAGGGCGGGAAATTCCCTCGGTCAGAAAAGGAACACCTAAGAGCTTGGAAATGTCGCCGTCCTGTCGAATCGGATGTAATGCCATAACTTGTGCATTTTAACAAACACTGGATGGTCTTGATCGGAAACAACTATCTTTGTACTAACAGATAAAGCTGTCCAATGCGTCACCCTCTCTCCAACCTTCTCTGAGCCCTCGGGGTCTGGGTGACCTGCCTTTCTAGCCCATTGTGTGCAAAAGAAGTGCCACTCAGTGGTAAAATAACTCAACTCTCGTGGCCTGGTCACAGCTCATTTTGTGTGCAAAATGAGTACCACGCAGTGGTAAAACAACTCAATTCTCGTGACCTGTCCACTTAACCCATGGTGGGCAAAAGAAATGCCGCTCAGTGGTAAAACAATCAACTCTTGTGACCTGGCTACTTAGCCCATTGTGTGCAAAAGAAATGCCGCTAAGTGGTAAAACAATGAACTCTTGTGACCTGGCTACTTAGCCCATTGTGTGCAAAAGAAGTGCCGCTCAGTGGTAAAACAACTCAACTCACGTGGCCTGGTTACTTAGCCCATTGTGTGCAAAATGAGTACGCGCAGTGGTAAAACAACTCAATTCTCGTGACCTGTCCACTTAACCCATTGTGGGCAAAAGAAATGCCGCTCAATGGTAAAACAAACTCCTGTGACCTGGCCAAGCCTATTGTGTGCAAAAGAGGTGCTGCTCAGTGGTAAAACAACTCAACTCTCGTGACCTAGCTACTTAGCCCATTGTGTGCAAAATGAGTGCCACTCAGTGGGATAACAACCCAACTCTTGTGATCTTTCCACTTAGCCCATTGTGGGCAAAAGAAGTGCCGCTCAGTGGTAAAACAACCCAACTCTCCTGACTGTCCCCTTAACCCATTGTGTGCAAAAGACGTGCCGCTCATTGGTAATACAACCGAACTCTCGTGACCTGGCCACTTAGTCCATTGTGTGCAAAATGAGTGCCGCTCAGTGGGAAAACAGACCAAATTTTTTTACCTGTCCACTTAGCCCATTGTGTGCAAAATAAGTGCCGCTCAGTGCTAAAACAACCCAACTATCGTGACCTGTAAATTTAACCCATTTTGTGTAAAAAAAACTTGTCAGAGGTAAAACAACCCAACAAAACGTGAATAGAGAGTACATAAAAGAAGATCTGGATTTGCTTACATTTCACCTTCATTTTAATAAACTACTTATATGAATACAAATCAGACTGATGCTTTGTTTAAGAAAAGACGAAAGGATGCCATACTTTCACGGAAATGTTTCCTCCAGGTAAACCAACATCAATATCAGTTCTGATCTTTTGTTTCGTCTTGCACCCAAGCTACTGAAATCTTCTTCTTTAACTGAAAGAAGCACATCGAAATCCTTCAACTCACATCACACCGACTTCGATCACGACATCCACCGGCATCCTCTACTCCCTCTTACTTAAAATGGAATGTATAAATAACTCTTACTCCTCTTCCGGATTTTCTTCTTTAACTTCTCTCTTCTCGATTTTTTTTTTTGCCTTTAAAGCCCCAAGAAACGTTGACTTGACCCACTTTCAAGTTAGGGATAATTTTTATTTTGGTAAAAGACACTCCTATGGGAGTAAATCTCAGATAGTGCCGCCCTCGGGATTAGGGAAAGGAAAAAAAGAACTTAAATGTATCCTCTTTTGCCAGAGTTTGACTGATACGTCAACCAAAGGTGCAATGTTGAGTTAAATGTTTATCGCCATGGGGCCAAGGGAACCAAGATGAGTTTCCGTACCGTGATTTATTTTCTCTGGAACATGTTAGATAAAATGCGATGCAATTTCGTTAGAATCAAAGGGGTCACAAAGACAAGGATCTAAACTGATTCGATAACTACCGAAATTCTCTTGTGATGGGAGTTTATTTTTACATTACACATTTGCAACCTTCTCTTGAGGGGCGGGGGTGGCTCAGTCGGTAGTGCGCCAGGCTCGTAATCTGTAGTTCCCAGATTCGAGTCCCAGCTGGGTCAGCGTTGAGATTTATCTCCGCAAAATTCCCCGCCCTGCCCACGGTCAGTAGGGGATACCGATGGGCTTGTCCGTGTGTAAAGGCCGCCGTCCGTCGGATGGGACGTTAAGCCGTGGCCCCGTGTGCCGGAGAGCCAAACCCTGTGCACGTTAAAGAACACGCTGGATGGCCTTGACGGGAGGCTACCATCTGTCTCCCAACAGCTGTTCCAGTGGGTCCCCTCCCCCAACCTTCTCTGAGCCTTTGGGAATGAGCTTCCGTAAAACAACCCAACCTTCTCTGAAGAGTTAAGTTCACAGAAAAATTTCGAAGCTCTGTAACTTCTAAAATATGCATTTAATTGAAAAATGTGACTGAAGATAAATTAAAGAGTGCAAAGAAATCTACTTAAATCTCGATTTTCAATAATATTCGTTCAGTATTTAAAAAGTTATCCAAGCTAAAATATTTCAGAACAGTAAATCTTCATAAGAATTTAATAAATAAAACTCAATAAATATGTTTCAAAAGTTTAACGCAAACTTCTCAAATGTATATTTTATTAATGATTATGTTAATATTAGATAATTATGAATGATTTTATAAAACGAGATTATTTTTGCTAAATATTATATTTCCTTAACTGTTTAAATATTGAACACTTATTTTTGACAAACTGGATCTAAATAGATTTGTTTATGATCTTCAGTCAGATTTTTACAGTTGGGTTGGGTTACCTCTGAGCGCCACTTTTTTGCACACCATGGGCTAAATGGCCAGGTCACAAGGACCCTGAAGGCTCAGAGAAGGTTGGGGGAGGGGACCCACTGGAACAGCTGTTGGGAGACAGATGGTAGCCTCCCGTCAAGGCCATCCAGCGTGTTCTTTAACGTGCACAGGGTATGGCTCTCCCGCACACGGGGCCACGGCTTAACGTCCCATCCGACGAACGGCGGCCTTTCCAAGCCCATCGGTGTCCCCTACTGACCGTGGGCAGGGCGGGAAATTTTTGCGGAGATAAATCTCAACGCTGACCCAGCTGGGACTCGAACCTGGGAACTACAGATTACGAGCCTGGCGCGCTACCGACTGAGCCACCCCCGCCCTCAAGAGGAGGTTGCAAATGTCAGAGGTAAAACAACCCAACCCAACCCAGTAACCTGGATTCGAGTACTGGATAACATATTGCTTTTTCTGCTGCTGTCTCTCTTTCTATATAGGTCATCTCAATGGCGTATTACACTTACAGTTTCTTATAATATATCTGTAGCAAGCAGCTAGATGAGGGATTATTTATTTTTTAATCCGCTTATTGCACGTGAATTTTTCTGCAAGTTGAGCGGGCATTGTACAGTATGTAGACAGACGACTTTTATTTAAGCATAACATTGACGAGTATTGTTAAAATTATGTAAATTAACGGCTACAATATCAGGAGTTGGGGGAGGGCTTAGTCGGTAGTGTAAAAATAAAATAATAAATACCCCCTCAAGCAGCTGCTTGCCACAGAGGTCTGACAGGAGCCTGTCAGTTTATATTCCATAGTACAAGCAGGCGCGTAATATGCAGTTGTCAGATTCGAATCCCAGCTGGATCAGCGTTGAGATTTATCTCCGCAGAACTCCCTGCCCTGCCCAAGGTTAGTAGGGAACACGATGGTCTTGGAAAGGCCACCGTCCATCGGATGGGACGTTAATCCGTGGTTCCGTATGCAGGAGAAACATATCCTCTGCACGTTAAATACCACGCTGGATGGCCTTCACGTGAGGCTTCCATCTGTCTCCCAATTGCTGTTCAGTGTTTCCCCTCTCCCAAACTTCTCTGAGTCTTCAGAGTCCTCGTGATTTGGCCATTTAACCCGCTGTGTGCCAAAAAGTGCAGCTCAGAGGAAAAACAACACAACTTCTGAGCGGCACTTTTTTTGCACACAATGTGCTAAATGGCCAGTTTACAAGGACCCCGAAGGCTCAGAGGGAGAGGGGACCCACTAGAACTGCTGTTGAGAGGCAGATGTTAGCATCCCGTCAAGGCTATCCAGCGTGCTCTTTAACGTCCACAGGGTATGGCTCTCCAGCACACTGCGCCACAGTTTAACTCCCATCAGACGGACGGCGGTCATTCCACGTCAATACCAAGGGTACGATCGAGGGTAGGGCGGGAGTCTCCGTCTGAGCCAGTGCAGATAAATCTCAACGCTAACTCAGACAGAGATTCGAACCTGGGAACTGCAAATTACCAGTCTGGCACGCTACCGACCGAGCCAATCCCGCTCTATCGTAATCGCAATGAAAAAAAAAAAATCTAGACACTTTTGGCCATCTATTGGAACTCTTTTTGAATAATTTACTGAAAACAGACATACATTTAGATGTATTTATGGTGCAGATAAATAAAGTGTCTGTTAAGAGACAAACTTTACATACAGTAAAAAATCTTTCAGAGAAGAGGTTGGGTTGTTTTACCTCTGAGCGGCACGTTTTTGCATACAATGGGATAAATGGCCAGGTCACATGGACCCAGAAAAGGTTGGGGGAGGGACCCACTGGAATAGCTGTTAGGAAACAGATGGTAGCCTCCCGTCAAGGCTATCCAGCGTGTTCTTTAACGTGCACAGGGTATGGCACTCCCGCACACGGCTTAACGTCCCATCCGACGGACGGCGGCCTTTTCAAGCCCATTGGTGTCCCTTACTGACCGTGGGCAGGGCGGGGAAATTTTGCGGAGATAAATCTCAACGCTGATCCAGCTGGGACTCGAACCTGGGAACTACAGATTACGAGCCTGGCGCGCTACCGACTGAGCCACCCCGCCCATTTCAGAGAAGAGAGTTAACAGATAAGCACATCGCAGTTAGGAGGCAAAAATGTCTACTTTAATAATGAAAACTTTAATGAAATTACAGCTATCTTGAATGAATGGAGACAACCATGTATCAGTTTGAAACAAAAGTTCTAATGAAAAAATTCTGAAAACATTGTTGAAAATAAACGAACACTTTGGAGATTTTTAGTTCGTTTTTATCTCGTTTTCAAATAAAAAACAAAACACCAGCTAATCTTTCCACTTTGTCTTCTGTCTGTGTCATTGTACAGTTATTGGGGCGGGAGTGGCTCAGTCGGTAGCGCGCCAGGCTCGTAATCTGCAGTTCCCAGGTTCGGAGTCCCAGCTGGGTCAGCGTTGAGATTTGAATCCGCAAAAACTCCCCGCCCTGCCCACGGTCAGTAGGGAACACCGATGGACTTGGAAAGGCCGCCGTCCGTGGTCCCGTGTGCTTTAAGCCGTGGCCCCGTGTGCGGGAGAGCCATACCCTCTACAGTTTAAAGAACACGCTGGATGGCTTTGACGGGAGTCTATCATCTGTCTCCCAACAGCTGTTCCAGTAGGTCCCCTCCCCCAAACTTCTCTGAACCTTCGGGGTCCTTGTGACCTGACCATTTAGCCCATGGTGTGCAAAAAAGTGCCGCTTAGTAGTAAAACAACCCAACTTGTATAGATATCCGAATTTTTTGCTCTTAGAGATTAAAAAATGCAAAATTTCCAATGAATACGATAAACGATCTTTTTATGCTAAATGTTTAAAATTTTGATGTGTTAGGCTGAGATGTTTTACCTATGAGCGGCACTTTTTTGTACACAATGGGCTAAATTACGAGGTCACAATGACTCTGAGGGCTCAGAGAAAGTTGGGGGAGGGAACCCATGGAACAGATGGTAGCCATCTAGCATTCCTTTAACTCACAGAGTATGATTCTCTCGCACATGGAGCCACGGTTTAACGTCTCATTGGACGGACGGCGGCCTTTCTAAGCCCATCTATTGACGGAGGGCAGGAAGGTATGCGGTGATAAATCTCAACGCTAATCCAGTTGGGACTCGAATCTGGGAACTGCAGATTACGAGCCTGGCGCACTACCGACTGAGACATCCGCCCAAAATTTTGATAATAAAATGTGATGGCCAATTGGATTAAACTGGCAACACACCCTTACTCCCATGGTTGCGGTAAAATGTACAACGTGTTTGTTTTAAAACAAAATAATAAAAAAAAAAAAATCTTGTGTTTTATAGGTGCTAATAAAATATTACCTTCATTTTCCCATTCATTGGTTGGGTTGTTTTACCTCTGAGCTGCACTTTTTTGCACACCATGGGCTAAATGGCCAAGTCACATGGACCCAGAAGGCTCAGAGAAGGTTGAGGACCCACTGGAACAGCTGTTGGGAGACAGATGGTAGCCTCCCGCAAAGGCCATCCAGCTATTCTTTAACGTGCACAGGGTATGGCTCTCCCACACACGGGACTACGGCTTAACTTCCCATCTGACGGACGGCGGCCTTTCCAAGCCCATCGGTGTCCCCTACTGACCGTGGGCAGGGCGGGGAATTTTGCGGAGATAAATCTCAACGCTGACCCAGCTGGGACTCGAATCTGGGAACTACAGATTACGAGCCTTGCGCGCTACCGACTGAGCCACCCCCGCCCCAATATTTTTGTGTATTGTGGGCAGAATAAATTGTATTTATTATTTTTCTACAGAAGGGAAAAAAAATAATTCACCGCTGCGCATGAAAGAGGAATGGGAATTATTTTTTCGAAATCGCTTTCACAAATTGTTGTTTGCGAAATATTTAAAATACGCTGAGGAACAAATACCTCGCAAAGTCTTTAGTTTGACAAATTTTATCGTGCATTAAAAGCGACGTTCAAATGATGAACAATTCAATTATTAAAGACGTGAAAATGAATTTTTCTTGGAAGCTGCGTTAAATTTGAATCGGCAAGCATGTCAGTTTCAATATATAGATATAACACTAAAACTTTTATGCAATTTTGAACTTTTCTCTCAACTTTCAATATTTTATATTAACGTAATTTTTCTGGCGCGTTTACTGATAGACAGTCGGATGAATTTTTATCTTCTTTTATATTTTATTATTTTCAGACATTCATTTTTCATTTTCCAGAATTTGGAAACATTTCAGTAATATTTATTGCTTATACCTAATGAAAAATACACAGGAGTCTCAAAGTGAAACTTCTTTTGCATTTTAAATATTTCTTATGAATTTGTAGAAAATATAGTTTTGTTCGCTATTTTAATTTACGAATAGAAATAGAATATTGGAAATGTGCTTCTTTATTTTTTGTTGCATATTTGATTCAGCATGATTATTATTTTCGATTTTTGGGCTATTCCATGTAAAAACATATAAACAAAAGATTAATTTTAAACTTCACTAGTTTTGATTTTAAATGAATTTATATTAGTTTTCTGTTACAGAAAAAGTAATTTTAGAGAAAAAAAATATTTTCAACGGATTCTGAGAAAAATACAAAAATTGTAATATTCTGCAAACTGGTCCTTATTTGAAAAATAATTACTCTCAACCTAATTAGTCTGGAAAGCAGAAATTGGTTTCATTTTCAAGCTGTTTTTTGGACTTTTAAAATCACATATCAGAATTAAAAATTCTATCTTTCGAGATCATTGATTGAATCTGAATATGTGAAAAATTATAACTTCACAATCCTTGTGGAAAAAATAAACATTATGTCGATAAACGCATAATATTTTTCATCAGTTTTTAGATCAGGAAATTTTTAGTTTTGAAACAACAAATAGTTAGAACGCTTGGTTACTGATCAAAGGGGGGCGGGGGTGGCTCAGTCGGTAGCGCGCCAGTCTCGTAATCTGTAGTTCCCAGGTTCGAGTCCCAGCTGGATCAGAGTTGCGATTTATCTCCGCAAAACTCCCGCCCTGCCTATGGTCAGTAGGGGACACCAATGGGCTTGAAAAGGCCGCCGTCCGTCAGATACGACGTTGAGCCGTGGCCCCGAGTGCGGGAGAGCAATACCCCGTGCACGTTATAGAACACGCTGGATGGCCTTGACGGGAGGCTACCATCTGTCTCCCAACAGCTGTTCCAGTGAGTCTCCTCCCCCAACCCTCTCTGAGCCTTCGGGGTCCATGTGACCTGGCCATTTAGCCCATGGTGTGCAAAAAAGTGCCGCTCAGAGGTAAAACAACCCAACTAATCAAAGGGTCTGAGTTCGAGCCCTGGATAAGGCATGGATTATCTTTTTGGTGTTGTCTTTCTGTTGAGGTCTCGCCTTCCTCACACGCCACTCGGGGTCCTTGTGACCTGGCCATTTAGCCCATAGTGTGCAAAAGTGTGCCGCCTAGAGGAAAAAACTATCCAACCCTCACGGACTCTATGAAGTTTGTGGCCATATGGCGAATTATACTGACCAGCTCCTGTCAGATCTCTGTGATTAGCAAGCTGCCTTAGGGTATTTTATTTATTATAATTTTATGGTTTGCTGAATTAAAAATTCAGTTTTCTCAGTTCTGATGTATTAATAGAAATCCCCACTAATGGTAAATCTATGCGGATTTTATACAGATAAAATCAAACCTTTCCGTATTTGAATGAAATTTTGTGTACGTGTAAACCCACTGACAAACAGTTAAAAAATGTTTTTTTTTCTCAAAAAGTTTTAAAGTTAAAACCGTTAAAATGTGCCATAATATTTCCTGATTTAAGTGAGATAATAAAAAGGCAAAAAGTAAGAAGACTTCTTTGAATGCATTTTAAGCAATCTGATTTTAAAGGTTTTGTATTAATATTTAAAATGAGGTGTTATATAGAGCTGAGATTAACTGGAAATTTCAGAGCTATTGAGCTCTCTTGTCTTGAGGTTTATTTTAGATCTCCTGCTGAGTGGTACTTCTATGCTTTTATCACATGACAAAATGTTTTAATCGAGTGGGAAGAACTGTTCGATGACTTGCTACCCGAGAAAGTGCTTAAAAAATTGACATATTTCGAGAAAGTGCTTAAAAAATTGGCATATTTCGAGAAAGTGCTTAAAAAATTGGCATATTTCGAGAAAGTGCTTAAAAAAACGGCATAATTCGAGAAAGTGCTTATAAAATTGGCATATTTCGAGAAAGTGCTTAAAAAAACGGCATATTTCGAGAAAGTACTTAAACTTGCTACCCGAGAAAATGTTTAAGAGAATTAGCATTTTTTGAGAAAGTGCTTAAGAAAACTTGCTACCCAAGAAAGTACTTAAGAAAATTAGCATCTTTCGAGAAAGTTCTTAAGAAAACGCTGTTCAGGAAAGTGCTAAAGAAGGCTTGCAGTTGGAGAAAGTGCTCTGAAGACCTATTGACCGGAGAAAGTGCTATGAAGACCTATTGACCGGAGAAAGTGCTATGAAGACCTATTGACCGGAGAAAGTGCTATGAAGACCTATTGACCGGAGAAAGTGCTATGAAGACCTATTGACCGGAGAAAGTGCTATGAAGACCTATTGACCGGAGAAAGTGCTATGAAGACCTATTGACCGGAGAAAGTGCTATGAAGACCTATTGACCGGAGAAAGTGCTATGAAGACCTATTGACCGGAGAAAGTGCTATGAAGACCTACTGACAAGAGAAAGTGCTAGAGAACACTGTTTTTCTTTTAAAGTGCTAAATACGACTGCTGCCTGAGAAAGGGCTAAACAGACTTTTTTCTTAAAAGTGGTAGAGAAGACTCTCTTCTGAAGAAACTGTTAAAGTAGATTGGCTGCTCGATAAAGTGCTGAAAAAGAATTGCTGCTTGAGAAATTGCAAAGAAGTTATGAAGGACAAAGTGATTACTGCAAGTTAGTTTGATTTGTCGACAGAACATATTAACGTAATCACTTTTCTGTGAATAGAAATTCTCCACCCTGCCCACGGTCAGTAGGGGACACCGATGGGCTTGGAAAGGCCGCGGTCCGTCGGATGGGACGTTAAGCCGTGGCCCCGTGTGCGGGAGAGAGCCATACCCTGTGCACGTTAAAGAACACGCTGGATGGCCTTGACGGGACGCTACCATCTGTCTCCCAACAGCTGTTCCAGTGGGTCCCCTCCCCCAACCTTCTCTGAGCCTTCGGGGTCCATGTGACCTGGCCATTTAGCCCTTGGTGTGCAAAAAAGTGCCGCTCAGAGGTAAAACAACCCAACCCTCTCAACTTGTCACACAAAACTTAAGAGCAATGTCTATATTTTGCTGCAGTCGCTCGAAACAAATTCACTCAATAAACGTAATAATCTGAGAGCAAATACCTCCAGATAGTGTAAAGGTTGCAAACAAATATTCGGCATCTGTAGATCCAGCGTCGTTGCGGGCGGTCATCAAAAGGGAGTACCACGTTCCGGGACTGAGATCAGTAATGATGATGTCCTGCTGTTCAGGGATGATGTTGTTGGAGACGAGAGTCCATTCTTGCTGGCCTCGAGCCTTGTACTGCACCACGAAGAAGGCAATGGGGCATCCGCCATTGTGCCATGTGTTCAGATGAAGCGTCACTGAAGTGGAATTGACGGTGAGGAGCAATTCTTTTTCCGGGGCTATAGGAGCTGCAACAGTTAGGAAGCAAAAGAATTATCGATTCTGAAGAGTAACTTTTTTAAATGAAAAATATCTTTTTTCGTAGGTTTTAAGAGTTTGTGGATATTTTAAGAGGTTGGGTTGTTTTATCTCTGGGAGAAGCTTTTTTATGGAACGAAATGAGCAGGTCACAAGGACCCCGAGGGCTCAGAGAAGGTTGGGGGAGGGTTGGGTTGTTTTACCTCTGAGCGGCACTTTTTTGCACACCATGGGCTAAATGGCCAGGTCACATGACCCCGAAGGCTCAGAGAAGGTTGGGGGAGGGGACCCACTGGAACAGCTGTTGGGAGACAGATGGTAGCCTCCCGTCAAGGCCATCCAGCGTGTTCTTTAACGTGCACAGGGTATGTCTCTCCCGCAAACGGGGCCACGGCTTAACGTTCCATCCGACGGACGGCGGCCTTTCCAAGCCCATCGGTGTCCCCTACTGACCGTGGGCAGTGCGGGGAATTTTGCTGAGATAAATCTCAACGCTGACCCAGCTGGGACTCGAACCTGGAACTACAGATTACGAGCCTGGAGCGCTACCGACTGAGCCACTCCCGCCCAGCCACCCCCGCCCAGGGGGAGGGACACACTCGGACAACTGTTAGGAAACAGATGATAGCCTCCTGAAAAGGCCATCCAGGGTGTTCTTTAACGTGCATAGGGTACGGCTCTCTCGCACACGGAGTCATGGCTTAACGTCCCATTAGATGGACGGCAGCATTCCCAACACCATCGGTGTTTCCTACTGACCGAGGGTAGGGCGGAGAGTTTTGCGGAAGCAAATCTCAAAGCTGACCGAGGTGGGACTGGGACCTAGAAACTGCAGATTAGAAGGCTGGCGCGCTACCGACTGAGCTATCCCCGCCCCCATTTTAAGAGGTAAATGTTAACCTGAATTAGAATTGTGACTAATGAGTCTCGAATCACTAGATTTTGAGACATTTGATTAATTTTTAGAGATGATCTTATTTTTCTGGTTTTTGGAATCATGTCTGCGAGAATTTCTTAATTAATACCTGTTTTGCTATGGGGCGGGGGTGGCTCAGTCGGTAGCGCGCCAGGCTCGTAATATGTAGTTCCCAGGTCCGAGTTCCAGCTGGGTCAGCGTTGAGATTTATCTCCGCAAAATTTCCCGCCCTGCCCACGGTCAGTAGGGGACACCGATGGGCTTGGAAAGGCCGCCGTCCGTCGGATAGGACGTTAAGCCGTGGCCCCGTGTATGGGAGAGCCATACCCTGTGCACGTTAAAGAACACGCTGGATGGCCTTGAAGGGAGGCTACCATCTGTCTCCCAACAGCTGTTCCAGTGGGTCCCCTCCCGCATCCTTTTCTGAGCCTTCGGGGTCCATGTGACCTGGCCATTTAGCCCATGGTGTGCAAAAAAGTGCCGCTCAGAGGTAAAACAACACAACCCAACCTGTTTTGCTATCGGTGGCGATGATAAAACCGATGAGCTTGGACAGCCCAACGTCTAACCGATATAGCCATGATTCCGTGCTCAAGGGGCTGAGGGGAGACTTTGACTCAATTGGTAATGCTCCAGGCTCTTAATTTGCAGTTCCTAGGTTCGGGTCCCAATTGTCCAAGCATTGAGATTTATCTCCGCTAAATCTCCACTCAGCCTTCGGTCAGTAGGAGACCCCGACGGGCTTGTAAGGCCGCCGTCCATCTGATGAAACGTTAATCCGTGGCCACGTCTGCGGAAGTGCCATTATCTGTCACGTTAAAGAACACGCTGGATGGTCTTGACGGGAGGCTACCATCTATCCCCCAACCTTCTCTGAGCCCTCAGTGTCCTTGTGACCTGGCCATTTAGCCCATTGTGTGCAGGGGCGGGGTGGCTCAGTCGGTAGCGCGCCAGGCTCGTAATCTGTAGTTCCCAGGTTCGAGTCCCAGCTGGGTCAGCGTTGAGGTTTATCTCCGCAAAATACCCCGCCTTGCCCACGGTCAGAAGGGGACACCGATGGGCTTGGAAAGGCCGCCGTCCGTCGGATGGGACGTTAAGCTGTGGCCCCGTGTGCGGGAGAGCTATACTCTGTGCACGTTAAAGAACACGCTGGATGGCCTTGACGGGGGGGGGGGCTACCATCTGTCTCCCAACAGCTGTTCCAGTGGGTCCCCTCCCCCAACCTTCTCTGAGCCTTCGGGGTCCATGTGACCTGGCCATTTAGCCCATGGTGTGCAAAAAAAGTGCCGCTCAGAGGTAAAACAACCCAACCCATTGTGTGCAAAAAATATGCGCTCGAAGAGAGGTAAAATAACCTAACCCAACTATCACACTTATTAACTCTTTTGTTTATTGCCTCTGTAACGCTCTGTATACCAATCATTTTTAATCCTCAAATTTTGCACATAGACTCTCATTATAATCCTGAAAAAAAAAACACATATGTAAATTTTGGGTCCACTCATAGTATAAGGTCCTATTCCAGGACTATCTTTTTTTTGTCGTACACTGTTGGAATATTGAAAATTAAAAAGGATATAAAGATACTTATGAATGATCACATAATATTTTAAACGGCTATTGCGATTAGAGAGATCTTTTGCATAATGATGTTTTGATGTTAAATTTAGAAGTTTACAGATTTCAAATAAAGTGATATAAACGCACAAAAAAATTCATTTCTTTAAAAATATTAACTGCAAGTTTAGACCAAATAATTGGATCATAATTTTTTAACGGTCTTAATTTCAGAGGGTATAATTAATATATAAAATCGTTACACTCATTTTTAATCATCCGGTATTTCAACTGATTCTACTTTCCTACATACAAACAAGGCCTGTTCAACCAAAACTTATAAAAAGCCACTGGGAAAAACACTTTTAAAAAGCTATCGAGAAAACACTTTTAAAGAGCCATTGAGAAAACATTTTACTTCAAAAGAGCCACCGAGAAAATAGTTTGCTTTCAATGATCCATTGAGAAAACAGTTTACTTTTAAAGAGCCATTTGGGGGAGGGATTTTACTTTTATAGAACCATCGAAAAAACACTTACTTTTAAAGAGCCATCGAGAAAATAGTTTTCTTTCAATGATCAATTGAAAAACACTTTACTTTTAAAGAGCCATTGGGGGGGGGGCGGATTTTACTTTTATAGAGCCATCGAAAAACACTTACTTTTAAAGAGCCATCGAGAAAATAGTTTTCTTTCAATGATCCGTTGAAAAACACTTTACTTTTAAAGAGCCATTAGGGGGAACACTTTACCTTTAAAGAGCCATTAGGGGGAAACATTTTACTTTTAAAGAGCCATCGAGAAAACACTTTACTTTTAAAGAGCCATAGAGAAAACACTTTACTTTCAAAGAGTCATCGAGAAAACACTTTATTTTCAATGAGCCATTAGGGGAGAAACACTTTACTTTATAGAGCCATCGAGAAAACACTTACATTTAAAAAGTCATCGAGAAAACACTTACTTTCAAAGAGCCATCGAGAAAACACTTACTTTTAAAGAGCCATCGAGAAAACACTTACTTTTAAAGAGCCATCGAGAAAACACTTACTTTCAAAGAGCCATCGAGAAAATTGTTTTCTTTCAGTGATCCATTGAAAAACACTTTACTTTTAAAGAGCCTTTAGGGGGAACACTTTACCTTTGAAGAGCCATTAGGGGAAACATTTACTTTTAAAGTGTCATCGTGAAAACACTTTACTTTTAAAGAGCTTTAGAGAAAACACTTTACTTTCAAAGAGTCATCGAGAAAACACTTTATTTTCAATGAGCCATTAGGGGAGAAACACTTTACTTTATAGAGCCATCGAGAAAATAGTTTTCTTTCAATAATCCATTGAAAAACACTTTACTTTTAAAGAGCCATTAGGGGGAATACTTTACCTCTAAAGAGCCATTAGGGGGAAATATTTTACTTATAAAGAGCCATCGAGAAAACACTCTACTTTCAAAGAATCATCGAGAAACTTTATTTTCAATGAGCCATTAGGGGAGAAACACTTTACTTTTATAGAGCCATCGAGAAAACATTATTTTTAAAGAGCGTTTGGGACAAATATTTTGTTTTTAAAGAGACATTGGGGTTGACACTTAACTTTTAAAGAGCCACAGGAAAGTTTTCACTTAAAAGTGAAAATACATACCTAATGTGTATTAAATTGTAAAAAAAGGCATTATTTTTAAAGAATATACAAAATATCCTGGTTTAAGAACAGTAATATTCATTTTTAAACAATTCTACCAAATAATAGTACTCATTAATTATGCACCTAGAAATGTTTGGCCAAAATATCGGAAAAAATGTATATTGATATTTGTTTATTATTCAGATTCAGTATATTGAATTTTTGTTTCATTAGCCTCAAATGCTTTGCAAATGAATCGCGGGTTGAACAGAACTGTTATAAACGAAGCTTTAAAACTTCAAAAGCACTTGAAAGTAAAGCAGACCGCAACAGATTTTAATTAAACTTCGGACTCTCTTCAACTCATTGAAATCGATCGTCGTCTTCTTCCTCCAACATCCACGACACAGCACGAATATCTTTCAAATAAACTAGCCATCAATAAAGCTCGCTGGCTGACTCAGTGCAGTAACAATTCCTATAGCTAAAATCCAAACCTTGCATAATATTTTAACCAGACATTTCGGATAAACATTTAATAAGAGATTGAGAGAGTCTATTTACAGATACAAGGACAGAGAAACCTCGGGTCTTTCCTCATCGTTATCGCTCTAATTAGTTCATATTTTAATTCTGCGGCACATGGCCTGATAGAATCCACGTGATCCATAGGATAACAATTCGACTCCCGCCGGGAGCAGGCCGTGTCGACTCTTAAAGGCGTGTATAATTACGCAAATTTGGGTGCTTGGATAGTCCTTCACGAGCAGATTATATCCTCGCAATGGTAAGAGAATGAAGGATCGCCTCCCTCATATGCAAGAGTGCTAAAGCTAGCCTAAACAAGTGTTGCAGCTAGAAAACTTTCCTTTTTTTTTAGAATAGAATATAATTTTTATTCATAAGAATAAAGAATACAAATACATTTACACTTTGACCCGCAAAGCTAAATAGCTTATCTGCAGGAAAATGAATAAATTATATTAAACATAGGTCATTCAGCCACAAAAATGGTGTACATCAAATTAATCCACAAAACACAACACATAAAAATCGGCTAACTAGAAAATACCAAATAATTTTTTAATTCCATTTTAAGTCTTCTAAAAGAATCTATATTTAGTAATTCTTTTGGAATAGCATTAAATATAAGTGGTAGTGGATATTCGGAGGTATGTTTCCTGTAATTATTTCGAAAATTTGGCAATTTGTAATAACCTTGGTTTTGAAGTCTTGTATTTTTATTATGTTGAATTTTTAGTTTGTAAGTTTCGTCAAAATATTTTTAATTATTACATTATATTTAATTAAATTGCTGTAGGATAAAAGATTTAAAAATTTTAATCTATCGGTAGAAGTTTTTTAAATTTTTTGCAAATGAAACGGAATAATATTTTTAGCTATTATAGACTGCAGTTTTTCTATTTTATTTATGTTAGTTAAGTTAGTTGTTCCATGCACAATTATTCCACAATTTAAAATAGATTCGCATATTGCTTTATAAAATATTACACAGGTTTCCATATTTAATACGTATTTCAATTTTTGAATTTTTATCGCCGATATTCTCAAGCTTTCACACATGTGGGATATATGGGCATTCCACCTAAAATATTCATCAAAAATGATTCCTAAGTAATTTATTTTATTTACTTGCTCAACAAGTGGGCAACTGCATAATGATTTATAATTTGAAGCATCCTTTTTTCTGCAATTTATTTTATGAGTTTTGATAAAGAGGTTTTGATGAATATGAAATCCTGGTGAATGAATAATCATCAGTTTTGTTTTTTTCTCATTTAAATAGATTTTATTATGATTTAACCATCTAATAATATTATTGTAATCTGTTTGAACCTCTGAAATGCTATCATTTAAATATTTCTGACTGTTTATTAAAACAATGTCGTCAGCATATAGATAAATAGCACTATTTAATTTTGTATTGAACAAATCATTTATGCATACTAAGAACAGTAAAGGACCTAAAATTGAGCCTTGGGGAATTCCATATCGTGTAATTACTTTTCTGCTGTAGCAGTTTTTTATTTTAGTAATTGTGTATCTGTCTGAAAAATAATTTCTAAACCAATCTAACAATATACCGCGAATACCGTAATTTTCCAATTTATTTAGTAAAATGGCATGATCTATTGTATCGAAGGCTTTCTTTAAATCTGAGAACATAGTTACAATTTTTTCCCTATTATTCAATGATTTATTAATATTATTTGCAATTTTGGAAATTAGTTGAATTGTGTTTTTTCCTTTTTGAAAGCCAAACTGATTTTCATTAATTATGTTGTGTTTAAGTAAAAAGTTAAAAACAGTATTATAAATATATTTTTCCATTATTTTCGAAAAAATAGTCAGAATTGTTATTGGTCGATAGTTAGAAAAATCCTCCTTAATACCACCTTTAAAAATAGGTCTTAAAGTACCTGTTTTGAGTTCAGTAGGTATGTTCCCAGTAAATATAATCTGATTTATAATTTTTGATATAATATTAAGTAGTGTCTCTTTATTAAATTTTATATGTTTAATGCAAACATTATCGTAACCAGGTGATTTATTGGTGTCTAATGAAGTAATTATTTCATTAGTTTGTTTTTCAGTGATTTCATGTATATAGATAGATTTCAAAACTCTTTGCATCATGGTTGGAACATAATTTATATCGTCTTGGTGATTTGCATTTCTTATCTGTAAAATTAGTGTATTATAAATGTCATTGTAATTGTTTGCTATTTCTTCCACAGATAATTTCTTTTTGGACATATTGTCAATTATTAGGATGTCAGTTTTCTGCTCTCCAAAAAATGAGAAAGCAACAAGAATTTCTAATTGGATTTTAACCTAAAACTAGCATTGAGAACTCGGTTGTTTTACCTCTGAGTTGTGCTTTTTTCACACCATGGGCTAAATGTCCAGGTCACAAGGACCCTGAGGGCTCAGAGAAGGTTGTGGGGGGAGGGGTGAAAGGACCCACTAGATAGCTGTTGGGAGAAAGATAGTTGCCTCTGATTTAAGACCGTCCAGCGTTGTTCTTTAACTCAAGCATTGAGAATTCCGTTGTTTTACCTCTGAGTTGTGCTTTTTTCACACCATAAGCAAAATGTCCAGGCCACAAGGACCCTGAGGGCTCAGAGAAGGTTGTGGGGGGCGGGGTGAAAGGATCCCTAGATAGCTGTTGGGAGACAGATAGTTGCCTCCGATCAAGACCGTCCAACGTGTTCTTTAACTCAAGCATTGAGTATTCGGTTGTTTTGCCTCTGAGTTGCGCTTTTCCGACACCATAAGCAAAATGTCCAGGCCACAAGGACCCTGAGGACTCAGAGAAGGTTGTGGGGGGCGGGGTGAAAGGACCCCCTACATAGCTGTTGGGAGACAGATAGTTGCCTCCGGTCAAGACCGTCCAGTGTATTCTTTAACACAAGCATTGAGAATTCGGTTGTTTTACCTCTGAGTGGCGCTTTTTCCACATCATCAGTTAAATGTCCAGGTCACAAGGACCCTGATGGCTCAGAGAAGGTTGTGGGGGACTGGGTGAAAGGACCCACTATATAGCTGTTGGGATACAGATAGTTGCCTCCGGTCAAGACCGTCCAGCGTGTTCTTTAACTCAAGCATTGAGTATTCGGTTATTTTACCTCTGTGTGGCGCTTTTTCCACACCATAAGCAAAATGTCCAAGCCACAAGAACCCTGAGGGCACAGAGAAAGTTGTGGGGGGAGGGGTGAAAGGACCCCCTACATAGCTGTTGGGAGACAGATAGTTGCCTCCAGTCAAGACCGCCCAGCGTGTTCTTTAAGTCAAGCATTGAGAATTCGGTTGTTTTACCTTTGAGTGGCGCTTTTTGCACACCATAAGCAAAACGTCGAGGCCACAAGGACCCTGAGGACTGAGAGAAGGTTGTCGGGGGAGGGGTGAAAGGACCCACTAGATAGTTGTTGGGAGACAGATAGCTGCCTCCGGTCAAGACCGTCCAGCGCATTATTTAACACAAGCATTGAGAATTCGGTTGTTTTACCTCTGAGTTGTGCTTTTTTCACACCATGGGCTAAATGTCCAGGCCACAAGGACCCTGAGGGCTCAGAGAAGATTGTGGTGGGAGGGGTGAAAGGTAGGGGGAGGTGTGAGAGTTTTTTTTTTTTGCCAAAAATGAGCTGCGGTTCAACACCAGTGATTTCTTCTTTTGCCAAAAATTCGTCAAAATTCCATACAAAATATTCCGGTTTTTTTCTCTCCAAAGAAATATTGTGATCGCACATCAAGCCTTTCTGAAAATGTCGTACTCACTTCACACTCATTAATTTTTTTGCCAAATATGAGTTGCCGTTCAATACCAGTGATTTCTTCTTTCGCCAAAATTCGTCGAAGTTCCACACAAAGTATTCCAGTTTTTCTCCTCCAAAGAGATATTGTAACCCCACATCAAGTCTTTCTGTCTTCACCAAGGAAATGTACCCATTTCACACTCATTCTCGTTTTGCCATAAATGAGCTGCAGTTCAGCACCAGTGATTTCTTCTTCCACCAAAAATGTTTTGCTTTTAGACTTGGGTACGTACCCCATGAGATTATTTCGGTTACGATTTATTGTTTAAAAACCACTCGTCTCAACAACTCAGGAGGAAGGAAGAAACGCAGAGTTAAGCAAAATATTTTAAGGATAGAACTTTTTCTTTCACCAAGAATGCATTGCTCTACCTAGCATCTATTTCTTCTTTCAGTGGAGCGGGGTTGGCTCAGTCGGTAGCGCGCAAGCACGCAATCTGCAGTTGCTAGCTTTGAGTCCCAGCTGAACCAGCATTGAGATTTACCTCCGCAAAACTCCCCGTCCTGCCCTCGGTGAGTAGGAGACACCGATGGGCTTGAAAAGGCCACCGTCCATCGGAGAGGGACGTTAAGCCGTGGCTCCTTGTGTTGGAGAATCATACCCTCTGCATATTAAAGAACACGCTGGATGGCCTTGACGGGAGGCTTCTATCTGTCTCCTAACAGCTGTCTAGTGGGTCCCCTCCCCCAACTTACTCTGAGCTTTCAGGGTCTTTGTGACCTGCCCATTGTGTGCAAAAAGTGCTGGTAGGAGCTAAACAACTCAACTCTTCTACGAAATATTCATTAGGATTCTACAAGAATTTTTTTTAACATCAACAGAATATGCATTTTCGCACCAAGCCTTCTTTTTCTCCCACCAAGAACGAGCTGCGGTTCAAGTGATTTTTTCTTGCGCTAAAAATTCGCCGCAGTTCCTTAAAAATATTTCCTTCTTCGCCAAAAAGCAAACAAACAAACAAAACTATTAGGCCTTTCGGATTTCACAAATGGAAATTTTGTAGCTCATTTCAAACTTTTTTTTATCCCAAAAAAGAGCTACGATTCCGTAAGAGTAATTTTTTTTTGCCAAGAGCTGCTATTCCCTAAGAGGGGCGGGGGTGGCTCAGTCGGTAGCGCGCTGGGCTCGTAATCTGCAGTTCCCAAGTTCGAGTTCAGCTGGATCAGCATTGAGATTTATTTCCGCAAAACTCTCTGCCCTGCCCACGGTCATTAGGGGACACCGATGGGCTTGGAAAGGCCGCCGTCCGTGTGCCGGAGAGCCATACCCTGTGCACGTTAAAGAACACGCTGGATGGCCTTGACCATCTGTCTCCCAACAGCTGTTCCAGTGGGTCCCCTCCCCCAACCTTCTCTGAGCCTTCGGGGTCCTTGTGACCTGGCCATTTAGCAAAAAAGTCCAGCTCAGATTTAAACAACCCAACCCTTCTCTGAGCCTTCGGGGTCCATGTGACCTGGCCATTTAGCCCATGGTGTGCAAAAAAGTGCCGCTCAGAGGTAAAACAACCCAACCCAACCCAGTCATCCAGGAGGATGAAACCTATTTTATCTCTTGCGAAAATATTCAACCGAACATTTGATAAATGTGAAGGAATCAACAGTAATTTGTTTCTTTTCAGTGGTTTTTATTCTTTCCTTTGCTAACATTGAGCAAAGCGCAATTAAAATCAATACTAAATCTTTGGATGTCATTATGAAAACGAGTTTCGAATAAACCTTACTCCAATCGTTTTTTTTTTTTGCTTATTTCGCTTCGAACAAAATTAAAGCTCCGCCCAAGGTACGTGAAAGCGTCAGATGGCCCTCTCTCACAATTAAAATTTTCTTGCACTGATTCCTCGTGTAATGTGTTGAGCCAACCGCTCTGTAATAACAGCAAATTGCGAGTGGCAAACATCTGTTCCTCGAGGAAGCAACTTCCCATTGCCTAGAGGCATTAAAATGTTAATGGGATCAATAGCTGCAGAGAAAGAGAAGGCGGATAATCTTATGCGTATCTCTGCTTCTGGCGCTCCTTTCCTTTGATAAAGTGCTGGCACGGAAAATACACATTTGTGGAGGAAGAAGAAGAGAATGAAGTTTGTTCTGTATTGATGATGGATGTCAAGGGCAGCAAAGAAATGTGACTGTTTTCCAGACAGAGTTCTTGTCTTTGTTGACAGTACATCGCCTCTTTTTCGATCAATGACGTTGACAGACATTTCTTCGATGTTCTGTTTTACTAAAGAGTAAAACTTCTTTGAAAATAGTTAAGAAGTTTCAAATTAGAAATAAATTGTAAGTAGCTTTGAAGAAGTGAAAAATTGTATTTAGTTTACGTTTTTTTATTGCTATGTACCTGGTCTAGTGATTAGCCAACCTTATTTCAAAACCATAGGGCATGTCCATGTGTATTTGTTTGTATGTTGTATCAAAAACCAGAAGTACAATAGAGCTTCAAGGTTGGGTTGTTTTACCTCTGAACGGCACTTTTTTACACACCATGGGCTAAATGGCCAGGTCACATGGACCCCGAAGGCTCAGAGAAGGTTGGGGGAGGGGACCCACTGGAACAGCTGTTGGGAGACAGACGGTAGCCTCCCGTCAAGGCCATCCAACGTGTTCTTTAACGTGTACAGGGTATGGCTCTCCCCAGACGGGGCCACGGCTTAACGTCCCATCCGACGGACGGCGGTCTTTCCAAGCCCATCGGTGTCCCCTACTGACCGTGGGTAGGGAGTTTTGTGGAGTTAAATCTCAACGCTGACCCAGCTGGGACTCGAACTGGGAACTACAGATTACGAGCCTGGTGCGCTACCGATGAGCCACCTACGCCCCAGCTTCAAGGTTATCTCCATACCTTGTGTAGAGGGATACTTTCTTCCATTTGAAATATATTTATTAAAAGAGGCGTTATGTTCTCTAAAATTTATTTTTACGTTAGATTCTTAAAATTTATTCTGTGCATTTATAAGAAATTTCAGTTATTGCTTTTTTCTAAACGAATATTTTACAAATAACATATTCTAAATAATCAGAAACAAAAATCAGAAACATAAGTATCTATGTATCTCCTATATTTTAAGTTAATCTTTTATCAACAACAATGAGTACATCAGTGAGATCTCTGCAATGTGGGGCGGGGGTGGCTCAGTCGGTAGCGCGCCAGGCTCGTAATCTGTAGTTCCCAGGTTCGAGTCCCAGCTGGGTCAGCGTTGAGATTTATCTCCGCAAAATTCCCCGCCCTGCCCACGGTCAGTAGGGGACACCGATGGGCTTGTCCGCCGTCGTCGGATGGGACGCCAAGCCGTGGCCTCGTGTGCGGGAGAGCCATACCCTGTGAACGTTAAAGAACACACTGGATGGCCTTGACGGGAGGTTACCATCTGTCTCCCAACAGCTGTTCCAGTGGGTCCCCTCCCCCAACCTTCTCTGAACCTTCGGGGTCCATGTGACCTGGCCATTTACCCCATGGTGTGCAAAAAAGTGCCGCTCAGAGGTAAAACAACCCAACCCAACAACATGAGTACATCAGTGAGTTCTCTGCAATGAGCAATGAGCTTTCTGCATTGAACTGCAGCAACAATGAGCACACAGTGAGTTCTCATTTCGCTAAAAACTTATTGGAGGTCTACAAAAAACATTTCTTTTTTTCAAGAACTTTTCCAGCCCACCAAGATTTTGTTTTAAAACCAAGAATGATCTGAGGTTTCACACCACTGATTCTTTCTATCATTGGGCAAGAATGGCTCAGTCGGTAGCGCGACAGGGTCGCAATCTGCAGCTCCCAAGTTCGAACCCCACCTGAGCCAGCTTTGAGATTTATCTCCGCAAAATTTCCCGCCTTGCCAATGGTCAGTAGGAGACACAAATGGACTTGGAAAGGCCGCCGTCCGTCGGATGGGACGTTAAGGCGTGGCTCCCATGTGCAGAACAGCCATACCCTACCATAACCATACCAGTAAAAGAACATGCTGGATGGCCTTGACGGGAGACTACTACAGCCTCCCCCAACTTGCTCTGAGTTATAGGGGTCCTTATGACTTGACCATTCAGACTATTGTGTGCAAAAAAGTGTCCACTAAGAGGTAAAACAGCCCAACCTCTTCTAACGATTCATCATACAACTTGGAGAATTTTACAATCAGATGCGTCATTATTACCAGTTTAAATATATGTTTCTGACGAAGTCTTGTGCCATTCACATGCCTTTACCATAGCCATTAAGACTCTCAATCTAAAGACATATAATTGCTAGAAGTGACTCTGGGGAGGGATGTGGGGCTGGAAAAAAGGCGCTGGAAAGAACTCTGGATTTCATCCCTCCCAGAGTTCTTTCCAGCGCCTTTTTTAACGTGCAGAGGAGATGACCCTCCCGCACACGGGGCCACGGCTTTGCATCCCATCCGACGGACGGCTGCCTTTACTGGTGTCTCCTGCTGACCGAGGGCAGGACGGGACTTTTGTGGAGATAAATCTCAACGCTGAGCCCAGGTGTGACTCTAACCTGGGAACACAGATTACGAGCCTGGAGAGCTACCTATTGAGCTACCCTCGCCCCTAGTCTGGATTGGGTTGTTTTACCTCTGAGCGGCACTTTTTTGCACATCATGGGCTAAATGGCCAGGTCACATGGACCCCGAAGGCTCAGAGAAGGTTGGGGGATTGTTTTGGGTTGGGTTGTTTTACCTCTGAGCGCCACTTTTTTGATCACCATGGGCTAAATGGCCAGGTCACATGGACACCGAAGGCTCAGAGAAGGTTGGGGGGAAGGGACCCACTGGAACAGCTGTTGGGAGACAGATGGTAGCCTCCCGTCAGCGTGTTCTTTAACTTGCACAGGGTATGGCTCTCCCGCACACGGGGCCACGGCTTAACGTCCCATCCGACGGACGGCGGCCTTTCCAAGCCCATCGGTGTCCCCTACTGGCCGTGGACAGGGCGGGGAATTTTGCGGAGATAAATCTCAACGCTGACCCAGTTGGGACTCGAACCTGGGAACTACAGATTACGAGCCTGGCGCGCTACCGACTGAGCCACCCCAGCCCCAGGTTGGGGGAGGGGACCCATTGGAATAGCTGTTGGGAGACAGATGGTAGCCTCCCGTCAAGGTCTTCCAGTGTGTTCTTTAACGTGCACAGGGTATGCTCTCCCGCACATGGGACCACGGCTTAACGCCCCATCAGACGGGCGGCGGCATTTCCAAGCCCATCGGTGTCCCCTACTGACTGTGGGCAGGGCGGGGAATTTTGCGGAGATAAATCTCAACGCTGACCCAGCTGGGATTCGAACCTGGAAACTACAGATTACGAGCCAGGCGCGCTACCGTGTCTTCTACCGAGTTCTTCTCCCCTAGTCTGGAAAGAGGATCCACTAAATAGCTGTTAGGTGACAGATGCTAGTCCCCCGTCAAGGCCATCGAGCGTGTTCTTTAACGTGCACAGATTTTCTTTTGTTTTCATTTGTTTTAGATTGCAGAGTCTCTCTTGCATACGGGGCCACGGTTTAATTTTCGAACTGATGGACTGTCGACCGATTTTCGATGAACTGATTTTCGAACCGATGCTGTCTTTCCAAGCCCATCAGCCTTCCTCTTCTCGCCGAGAGCAGGATTGGGTGGGCGGGGGGGGGATGGGGGGGGGGTTAGAGGCGATAAATCTCAACGCCTGATCCAGTTGAAACTCGAAACTGAAAGCTGTTGAATAGCTGGACTCGTAATATACAGTTCCCAGGTTCGATCCTCAGCTGGGCCAATGTTGAGATTTATCTCCGCAGAACTTCCGTTCTGCCCTAAGCCAGTAGGAGCCATCAATAGGCTTAGAAAGGTCACCGTCCGTCGGAAGTACGGAATCAGGAACGGACGTTGGCCCGTGTGCGGGAGAGCCATACTCTGTGCATGTTAAAGAACATGCTGGATGGCCTTGACGGAAGACTACCATCTGTCTCCTAACAGCTGTCTAGTGGGTCTCCTCCCTCAACCTTTCCTGAGCCCTTAGGGTCCTTGTGACCTGGCCATTTAGCCCAATGTGTGCAAAAGTGCCGTTCAGAAGTAAAACAACCCAACTATCCCCTCAACCTTTTAAATTCAAAATGTTTTTTCTTCTATAAAACTAGTTGAAATAATATTTTCCGTGTATGCAAATTTACGAGTATTTTGATACTTGGGGGCGGAGTGGCTCAGTCGGTAGCGCGCCAGGCTCGTAATCTGTAGTTCCCAGTTTCGAGTCCCAGCTGGGTCAGCATTGAGATTTATCTCCGCAAAATTCCCCGCCCTGCCCACGGTCAGTAGGGGACACCGATGGGCTTGGAAAAGCCTCCGTCCGTCGGATGGGACGTTAAGCCGTGGTTCCCTGTGCGGGAGAGCCACCCTGTGCACGTTAAAGAACACGCTGGATGGCCTTGACGGGAGGCTACCATCTGTCTCCCAACAGCTGTTCCAGTGGGTCCCCTCCCCCAACCTTCTCTGAGACTTCGGGGTCCATGTGACCTGGCCATTTAGCCCATGGTGTGCAAAAAAGCGCCGCTCAGAGGTAAAACAACCCAACCCAAAATTTTGATACTTTATCCATGAGTTTCTCAAGCAAAATACACATAATTGGAATAATATAAGAACTATTATTTGAATCTACTTCTGCTAAAGGGGGGGGGGGGGTGGCTCAGTCGGTAACGCGCCAGGCTCGTAATCTGTAGTTCCCAGGTTCGAGTCCCAGCTGGGTCAGCGTTGAGATTTATCCTCCGCAAAATTCCCCGCCCTGCCCACGGTCAGTAGGGGACACCGATGGGCTTGGAAAGGCCGCCGTCCGTCGGATGGGACGTTAAGCCGTGGCCCCGTGTGCGGGAGAGCCATACCCTGTGCACGTTAAAGAACACGCTGAATGGCCTTGACGGGAGGCTACCATCTGTCTCCCAACAGCTGTTCCAGTGGATCCCCTCCTCCAACCTTCTCTGAGCCTTCGGGGTCCATGTGACCTGGCCATTTAGCCCATGGTGCGCAAAAAAGTGCCGCTCAGAGGCAAAACAACCCAAACAACCCAACTGCTAAAGGGGGCGGAGGTGTCTAAGTTTAGAATCCCATATGGCCAGCGTTGAGATTTACTTCCGTAAAACTCCCCGCCCTGTCCACGGAAGACACCGATGGATTTGAAAAGGACGCATCCATGGGAAGGGACATTAAGACGTGGCCCCGTGTGCGGGACAGCCATACTCTGCGCACGTTAAAGAACATGCTGGATGGCCTTGACGGAAGATTACCATCTGTCTCGCAACAGCTGTCTAGTAGGTCTCCTCCCCCCCCCAAACATTTTCTGAGCCCTTAGAGTCTTTGTGACCTGGCCATTTAACCCATTGAGTGCAAAAAAGTGCCGCTCAGAGGTAAAACAACTGAACCCAAAAGACTTCACAATTCGAGCCTGGAGCGCTGTCGACAGAAATAACACCCGACACTAATGTACTCGCCTCCGATCATATTTAAATACAAATGTAAAATAAAGAAATAAACAAATTACGTGAATTATTTTTCGACAGAAAAAAAAAATTGATAACTTGGAATCAATTTCTAAATGATTCAGCAAAATGCATCCTAATGTGTATTTTTCTATTCCAGTGTGTTTATGAAGAATATGGGAATATAAAGATAAAAAATTGGAAAATTGTTATAATTTGCTTTTTGATGGGGAAACAAAAAGTTATTTTTCCCAAGTTGTTGATTTGCCAATAATGTGGTACTGAAGATTGAAAAATGATTGGTTTGAAAGAATCCGAGTCTTCCGTATCTTCTACTCAAATCGTAATTTTTGCTTCCAAAGCTTCTTTTGCAACTTCTATTCAAATCATTATTTTTGCTCCCAATACGAGTGAGATAGAATTCTTGTTACCTCTAGGAATTGCATTTCTGAATTGACAATTCTGAAAAATGAGCTCTTTATTTTAAATACATTTTTACCATCTTTCATTTCTTGCAATTGTATCTTTATTTTTGTAGCAAGATTTTTAAGTTTCCCATAACAATGCACGATAAATAATTGCCCATATGTTTTTTTTTAGGTTCGTTTCAATTTTAAGGATAAAATGTAATAATACTAATAACTAAAAAAATAAAAGCAAGGAATAATAATTACTGGAAATTGTTGCGACGAATCATCTATAAATAAAATAAATTGCTTGTAAAAAAATGAAAACATTTTGTCATTATTTCCATACTTTTACAGTCTTGAAAAATATAAGAGTCTATTAAATATATGAATGTATTTGCCAAAAAGTGGCTTTTATTCAAATTCTTTATCTTTCTACATTCCCTAGACCAAAAAAATAGACAATTCTCTTGTTATTTCAATTGAAAGCAAAATTGCAAACTCAGTATCTCGAAAAGCGAAAAAACCTCGGAGTAAACAAGTGACTGGCATTTGTTGCCAAAGAAAACAAAGGAATAACAAAGTACACCAAAGATTTACAAAGAATAAGGGGGAAAAATCAATATTTGCCACCATAGGAATCTCTGGCGTTTGCTATCGTTTCTGGTAAAATAATGTGGAAAAGCAGTTCATTAAGAGAGAGTAGAAAGATAAGCCTTTGCTCCCAAAAGAAATTTTAGGATTCCTATATCCTTTGATGCTATGTATAACGCTTTTGACATCAGGCCTACACAAACCTCCGCAAAATTCCCTGCCCTGCCCACGGTCAGTAGGGGACACCGATGGGCTTGGAAAGGCTGCCGTCGTCGGATGGGACGTTAAGCCGTGACCCCGTGTGTGGGAGAGCCATACCCTGTGCACGTTAAAAAACACGCTGGATGGCCTTGACGGGAGGCTACCATCTGTCTCCCAACAGCTGTTCAAGTGGGTCCCCTCCCCCAACCTTCTCTGAGCCTACGGGGTCCATGTGACCTATCCATTTAGCCCATGGTGTGCAAAAAAGTGCCGTTCAGAGGTAAAACAACCCAACCCAACTCTGGTCTAGTGGTTAGTCTCTAGGCTTTCTCTGTCTTTGGAGAAAAGTACCTCCTTCCTGTTCTGTGGAGGAAAGTACCTCCTTCCTTAAAAACACCTCCTTCGTTAGAAAAGTCCTCCTTCCTGTTCTGTGGAGGAAAGTACCTCCTTCCTTAAAAACACCTCCTTCCTTAGAAAAGTCCTCCTTCCTGTTCTGTGGAGAAAAGTACCTCCTTCCTTAAAAACACCTCCTTCCTTAGAAAAGTCCTCCTTCCTGTTCTGTGGAGGAAAGTACCTCCTTCCTTAAAAACACCTCCTTCCTTAGAAAAGTCCTCCTTCCTGTTCTGTGGAGAAAAGTACCTCCTTCCTTAAAAACACCTCCTTCCTTAGAAAAGTCCTCCTTCCTGTTCTGTGGAGGAAAGTACCTCCTTCCTTAAAAACACCTCCTTCCTTAGAAAAGTCCTCCTTCCTGTTCTGTGGAGAAAAGTACCTCCTTCCTTAAAAACACCTCCTTCCTTAGAAAAGTCCCCCTTCCTGTTCTGTGGAGGAAAGTACCTCCTTCCTTAAAAACGCCTCCTTCCTTAGAAAAGTCCTCCTTCCTGTTCTGTGGAGAAAAGTACCTCCTTCCTTAAAAACACCTCCTTCCTTAGAAAAGTCCTCCTTCCTGTTCTGTGGAAGAAAGTACCTCCTTCCTTAAAAAAAAAAAAACTAGCTACAACGTTATTAGAGTGTTCAACAATTCATTTCGTCGATAGCACGCCTGGCCAGACTCGTAATCTGAAGTTCTCAGGTTCGAATCCCATATGGACAGTGTTGGGATTTATCTCCGCAAAACCCCTAATCTGATCTCTTATCATTAAGGGACACCGATGGTCTTGGAAATGCCGCTGTCCGTCGGATAGTCCGTGTGAGGGAGTGCCAAACACTATAAGTGTAGGTTAAAGAACACAAAAGAAAAAGATAACTTAGAAGCTGTATTAGGCTTGTTCTGATTTCTCGTACAACATGTTCGATGTACGAGAAATGTCCTAGTCTCTCTCGTTCGATGAGAGATTAGGACATTTTGCATCAGCATCTGTCTCCAAACAGCTGTCCAAGTCCTCCTAACCTTTCTCCAAGCCGTCCCATGGCCGAGTGGTTAGCGCGCTTGGTTACTGATCTAAGGGACCTGGGTTCGAGCCCCGGGTAAGGCATGGATGTTAGTGTTGTTTTTCTGCTGAGGTCCTGCCATCCTCTCAGACCTTCTACTATGGCATATAAACTGACAGGCTCCTGTCAGACCTCTGTGGCAAGCAGCTGCTTGAGGGGGTATTTATTTTTATTTATTATCTGTCTCCAAACAGCTGTCCAAGTCCTCCTAACCTTTCTCCAGGTCAAAAAGACGTTGGGGTCTCAGAGAAGATTGAATCCCTTCCCCCTAACCTTCTCTGAACTCTTGGGGTAATTGTGACCTGGCCATTTAACCAATTGTGTGCAAAAAAAAAATGCTGCTCAGACCTAAAACAAACTTCTACTGAAACTGCAAAAAACCACTGCCTCCCGCGTTTCTAAAACGACCTTAAGGGGGTGGCGGGGGCCCGGTTGAAAATCACTGCTCTAAAGTTACAATGAAAAATAGAATAAATACCCCTTCAAACAGCCTCTTGCTACAGAGATCTGACAGGAACCTCTCAGTATACTACATCATAAAGGTCTGTAGAAACGCAACACAAACGCAACACAACCTCAGTAGAAACGCAACACAAACGCAACACAACCTCAGTAGAAACGCAACACAACCTCAGTAGAAACGCAACACAAACGCAACACAACCTCAGTAGAAACGCAACACAAACGTAACTCAACCTCAGTAGAAACGCATCACAAACACACCACCTCAGTAGAAACGCATCACAAACGCAACACAAAATCAGTAGAAACGCATCACAAACGCAACGCAACCTCAGTAGAAACGCATCACAAACGCAACGCAACATCAGTAGAAACGCAACACAAACAGCCATGCCTTACCCGGGACTCGAACTGACCTTTGATCAACATCCAAGT
Organism: Ryuthela nishihirai; assembly: GCA_038380435.1. Taxonomy (NCBI): domain Eukaryota; kingdom Metazoa; phylum Arthropoda; class Arachnida; order Araneae; family Heptathelidae; genus Ryuthela; species Ryuthela nishihirai. The sequence continues at coordinate 18,792,911 of JAWZYU010000006.1, read as the reverse complement.
ACGTTATCCATTGGGCCACTGTGGACGGCACTAAATGCTAGATATGTTCTAAAAAGTTTAGTAACGACTTTAGAAAAGGAAATAATTCAAATACTTTTTCCAAATATTCTTTCCAAAGTTGACGAGAAAAACTACTTGAAGAACTTTGAGATAAACAAATTAATAGAATATTTAAACTTACTTTTATTTGTGCTTCTAAAGTGGAGTATTATATTTTAAACAAATTCTACTTCTTTAATTACAGCCATTAAAAAATTATTAAAAGTGCATCACCTTAAATCTCTTTAGCTCTATTGTTATTGTTATAATTAAACCTTTTCTAAAACAATGCCGGTTTTTCTTTCTTTTTTATACCTTAACTATTATTTTCGAATGGATGAGAAAGCATTTAAATGGTAAACCTTATTTTATTAAAAGAAGCATTAAATTAGATACACCACCTGTTTTTATTTATCTAACCGAACAATGAACTGTCGTTAAAATAATTGCCTCGTTCGCCGAATATCTGCCACGCTACATCTTTTGGAAATTGGAGCAATTTGCTTTGGAAGTTTAACCAAACAAAACCGTAATTTGAATTCTGGATAACGCAATTATCTATATTTAATTAGAGGAAAAATGTGTTGTACTTCTCCATCAATTACAGCTGCTTGTATTAAATTGACAGTCCTTCCGCCCAAATAATTGCACACAATTCGAGCTACTTAGACAGTAAATCAAGCCGTACTGAGATGTGTGCGAGCCTTCGCTTGGCTACATTTTCATTATTTCTCAACAATGCAGATTTTTCTTTCCTTTTAAGTGAACAACACTTAATGTCATTGTTTACTCAACTATTGAATCAAAGTCAGAGTTAGCTGAACTTTTCCCACAAGAATATTTCTATCTGTTGTTATTACTTATTGGTCCTTGAAACTTGAGGACTTGTTGAAACGTTCATATTTTCCGGAATGATACGAATCTATTATAGTTTTATGACTTAAGCTGCAGCAGTGTAATATTTGAGGGGGAATTATACAGGAGCAGCAGGTTAGTTTAGTCGGTAGCGCGCCATGCTCGTAGTTTGCATTTTCCAGGTTCAAGTGGGGCGGGGGTGGCTCAGTCGGTAGCGCGCCAGGCTCGTAATCTGTAGTTCCCAGGTTCGAGTCCCAGTTGGGTCAACGTTGAGATTTATCTCCGCAAAATTCCCCGCCCTGCCCACGGTCAATAGGGGACACCGATGGGCTTGGAAAGGCCGCCGCCCGTCGGATGGGACGTTAAGCCTTGTTCCCTTGTGCGGGAGAGCCATACCCTGTGCATGTTAAAGAACACGCTGGATGGCCTTGATGGGAGGCTACCGTCTGTCTCCCAACAGCTGTTCCAGTGGGTTCCCTCCCCCAACCTTCTCTGAGCCTTCGGGGTCCTTGTGACCTGGCCATTTAGCCCATGGTATGCAAAAAAGTGCCGCTCAGAGGTAAAACAACCCAACCCAGGTTCACGTTTCAACTGCACCAGCTTTGGTATTCATTTCGATTAATCCTCAGTTTTCTTCTGTGAGAAATGGTACAATGGACTTGCTAAGACCGCCGTCCGTCGGATGGGATGTCAAGTCGTGGAATGTCATCCCCTGTGACAGTTGGAACAGAGTGGCTCAGTCTGTAGCATGTGGGGCTTGTAATCTGCAGGTACAGTCGTTCAAAAAAGTATCCGAACACTATGGTTAATTGCAGAATTCAGAAAAAAATTATCTGGCAACGATTTTTTTAGAAATAAGTTATCTGGCAACCTTCGTGTTGCGTATAAAATGCAACACAAATGCAACACAACCTCAGTAGAAACGTGATCTGGCAATCTTCGTGATAGTTTTTCTTTTTGATTAGTGATCTGGCACGTGTTACGTAACACGAAGGTTGCCAGATCACTAATTTAAAAAAATCGTTGCCAAGTATTTTTTCTGAATTCTGTAATCAACCATAGTGTTCGGATACTTTTTTGCGCGACTGTACCAAGTTCGAGCTATACCTGGACCGGAGTATTGATTTATTTCCCCAAAATATCCCGTCCTCGGTTAGTAGGGAAACCTTTGTGGTTGCAAAGACCGCCGTCCATCGGATGGTACATTAATCCGTGGCACCGTGTGAGGGAGAGAGAGAGACATATCCTGTACACGTTAAAGAATATACTGGACGGCCTTGATGGGAGGATACCATCTAGGCCATCCAACTTCCCAAAAGCTGAACAGTGGCTCCCCTCCCCCAACCTCTTCTGAGCCCTCGGGGTCCTTGTGACCTGGCCATTTAGCCCATTGTGCAAAAAAGTGCTTTTCTGAAGTAAAACAACCCAACCATTGACGGAATTCCCCGCCCTGTCCACGGTCAATAGGGGACACCGATGGGCTTGGAAAGGACGCCGTCATCGGATGCGACGTTAAATCGTGGCTCCGTGTGCGGGAGAGCCATACCCTGTGCACATTAAAGAACACGCTGGATGGCCTTGACGGGAGGCTACCATCTGTCTCCCAACAGCTGTTCCAGTGGGTTCCCTCCCCAACCTTCACTGAGCCTTCGGGGTCCATGTGATCTGGCCATTTAGCCCATGGTGTGGAAAAAACTGCCGCTCTGAGGTAAAACAACCCAACCCAACCCATCAGAGGTAAAACAACCCAACCCAACCCAAGGAAATGTACCATCTTCCTCCTAACAGCTGTCCAGTGGGAACGCCTTCCCCAACCTTCTGTGAACCCTTGGGATCCATTTAACCTGATTATTTAGCCCATTGTATGTAAAAAAGCTGATCTCAGGCAGTAAAACAACATCGTATATGAACCAGGATAATGCAGATTTAATAGATAAGTTATTTCTTTGCATTTAATCTAATGACACCGTTGCTTTTCTTGAAGAATTTTGTAGCACATTGAAAACTTCAGACTTATTTAATGAAGTTTGATAACAGTTTGCTTTATACTTAATTTGATTGTAATTACCCTGGAATCTAAACTAGCGTAGTTTCTCGGGACAAAGAAGTAAAGTTATCACACTTCTTGGTGAGGACCTGAACGAGATTGGTCCCTAAGCCATGGCACCGATAGCTTCCCCCAAGTTAATCTGGCCCTGAGGAGCAGTAATGAAGAATCAATGTTGATCGCAATTTGCCAGAAAATCTCCTGGCAGTGAGTGAAACTAGTGTATACAAGAGAAAGGAAATGAGAAGAAATGGAAAGGTAAAAAAAGAAACTCGGAAGAAGATGGAGGGAAAGAGAAAACGACAAGAGCAAATGGTGAGAAAATAAGAAAATGAAAGGAAGAGAAGAGAAAGGAATAATATCCCAGAAAACATGAAAGGGAAAAAAACTAAATAGACTAGAAGTAGAGAAAGTGGAAACGAGGATTTAGGTTGAATTGTTTTATCGCTAAGCGGCACTTTTTGCACACTATGGGTTGAATGGCCAGATCACAAGGACCCCAAGAGTTCAGAGAAGTTTGGGGGAAAGGTTGGGTTGAGTTGTTTTACTTCTGAGCGGCAATTCTGAGCGGCAATTTTTTTAGCACACCATGGGCTAAATGGCCAGGTCACATGGACCCCGAAGGCTCAGAGAAAGTTGGGGGAGGGGACCCACTGGAACAGCTGTTGGGAGACGGATGGTAGTCTCCTGTCAAGGCCATCCAGTATGTTCTTTAACGTGCACGGGGTATGGCTCTCCCGCACACTGGTCAACAGCTTAACGTTCCATCCGACGGACGGCGGCCTTTCCAAGCCCATCGGTGTCCCCTGGGGGAAGGGGACCTAATGGTCAGCTGTTAGGAGACAGATGATAAAATGCCGTCAAGGCCATCCAATGTGCTCTTCAAGGTGCATAGGGTATGTCTCTCCAGCACACGGAAAACGACGTAATATCTTATGCGACGGACGGCGGCATTTCCAAGCCCATCGGTGTCCCCTACTTAATCTTAATTTGATCCTAACTTGATCTCCTAATTTCCGAATTAAAAAAAAAAATTCAAGTTTTTTAATAATTATTTTGCTGGTTCCATTAAATTATTAGGGTGACAATTGGTTCAGTCCGTTGACACGCCAGGCTCGTAATCTGCATTTCCCGGACTTGAATTCAAATTGTGTCAGCTTTGAAATTTATCTCTCATAATTCTTTGCTTGCCATTGCTTAGAAAGAGGACATCGATGAACTTAGATAGACGCCGTTCGTTGCAGGGGACGTTAAACGGTGTCCCACATGTAACAGAGCCATACACTTTGCACCCTAAAGAGCTTGCTGCATAGCCTTGACGGGAGTTTCCCTCTGCCTGCTAACAGGTGTCCAATGGATTCCTTTTCTCAGTCTTCTCTGAGACCTTGGGGTCTTTGTGACAAGGCCATTTGTGGCAGGGATGGTTCAGCCGGTAGCGCCACGAACGTAATCTATAGTGCTCAGGTTCGAGTTTCACCTGGGTTCAACGTTGAGGTTTATCTCCGCAAAATTCCCCCAGTCAGTAGGAGACACCGATGGGCTTAGAAATTTCTCCATCCGTAGGATGAGATGTAAATCCGAGTCCCCGTGTGCGGAAGAGTCATATCCTGTGTCCCCGTGTGCGGAAGAGTCATATCCTGTGTCCCCGTGTGCGGAAGAGTCATATCCTGTGTCCCCGTGTGCGGAAGAGTCATATCCTGTGTCCCCGTGTGCGGAAGAGTCATATCCTGTGTCCCCGTGTGCGGAAGAGTCATATCCTGTGTCCCCGTGTGCGGAAGAGTCATATCCTGTGTCCCCGTGTGCGGAAGAGTCATATCCTGTGTCCCCGTGTGCGGAAGAGTCATATCCTGTGTCTCCGTGTGCGGGAGAGACATATCCTGTGCACGTTAAAGAACGCGGTGGATAGCCTTGACGGGAGTCTACCATCTGCCTCCTAAAGCTTTCCAATGGGTACCCTCCCCCAACCTTTTCTGAACCGTCGGGGTACCTGTGACTTGACCATTTAGCCCATTGTGTTCAAAAAGTGTCCCTCAGAGGTAAAATAAACCACCTCGATAAACGTTTTTCGAAAGCCGTGATATTTGCATAGTTAATGACCGGAAAATGAACTTCGATATTAGAGACGAGCGAAAGCGTCAACTGTGCAGTTTTATAGTCTGTTTTCTGGTAATAATATTTGCAAAATAGTGGAAACAATGTAACAGTCTTCAAGAAATCCGATTTTTTTGTGTATCACACACTACAACAGTGTTTACCAAACTGTATGTAATGTAGCCTCCCTTAGAAAGGATTTTATAGCCCCTCCCCCACCAAAATATAAAAAAAAAATGGATGTGCTGTTAAAAGGAGGGCGGGGGTGGTTCAGTCGGTAGCGCGCCAGGCTCGTAATCTGTAGTTCCCAGATTCGAGTCCCAGCTGGGTCAGCGTTGAGATTTATCTCCGCAAAATTCCCCGCCCTGCCCACGGTCAGTAGGGGACACCGATGGGCTTGGAAAGGCCGCCGTCCGTCGGATGGGACGTTAAGCCGTGGCCCCGTATGAGGGAGAGATATACCCTGTACACGTTAAAGAACACGCTGGATGGCCTTGACTGGAGGCTACCACCTGTCTCCCAACAGCTCTTCCAGTGGGTCCCCTCCCCCAACCTTCTCTGAGCCTTCGGGGTCCATGTGACCTGGCCATTTAGCCCATGGTGTGCAAAAAAGTGCCGCTCAGAGGTAAAACAACCCAACCCAACGCTGTTAAAAGTAATGTCATTTGTGAGGCATGGCGAACAGACAAATCAACTCAAAATATACTTGACGATGTTACCAAGAACTACTATTTGTGATGATGAACTTCAAATCGTGCATCAGATTCAGTGACTGAAGTAAGCCTTTAATTGAATGGAAGGATCTCTTTGTATTTCTAAACGCAATGCACGACACTAAGCAATCATTCTCTGATATTTTGAGAATTGTAATTAATTTTTACCATTGAATGTTTTGAGAAAATCTCGCCACATTATTTGGAACAAAACTGCACTGACTTCGTTTTGAACCGCGGCCACATTTTCTAAATCGCAACATTAACTAGGTTGGGTTGTTTTACCTCTGAGCGGCACTTTTTTGCACACCATGGGCTAAATGGCCAGGTCACATGGACCCCGAAGGCTCAGAGAAGGTTGGGGGAGGGGACCCACTGGAACAGCTGTTGGGAGACAGATGGTAGCCTCCCGTCAAGGCCATCCAGCGTGTTCTTTAACGTGCACAGAGTATGGCTCTCCCGCACACGGGGCCACGGTTTAACGTCCCATCCGACGGACGGCGGCCTTTCCAAGCCCATCGGTGTCCCCTACTGACCGTGGGCAGGGCGGGAATTTTGCGGAGATAAATCTCAACGCTGACCCAGCTGGGACTCGAACCTGGGAACTACAGATTACGAGCCTGGCGCGCTACCGACTGAGCCACCCCCGCCCCCAACATTAACTGAAAAAGACTCTGATATAATAAAAGAAATAGCTGAAATTCCTTAGATAATTTCTCTACTTATCTCGTTCCTTGAAATTTTACACTAATTAATTATATATTATAGTGCAAAAAAATAACCGGGCAATTCCATGCTATATAAATGAGAAGCCATATTTAAAGCTCCCGAAGTTTGAAATTAATTTTTAATGGAAAAATACTGCTTGAGATAAATTGGCGATCTCAGTCAAATCTTTCTAAGTATCTATTTTCCGCAATGTTCGTCAGTCAGTCAAAAAAATCTCTAGACTACCGGAAACCCGGGGCTTTTCGTCCCTCTCTTCCAGATCGTCTCTTTCAGAAGAATGGAGCAATTGCCTAAAAGCAAGACTTCACATTAGTTCAAAGTTCCTTTAAATTCTTTCAAAAAGATCACAATTACGTAGAAATTTCAAAAGTTTCTTGAAAACAAAATCTTCTTAAAGAAGGTTCTTCTTGGCCTAATAGACTTTTAAGTCTCAATTCAGTTTTATTGTAATATTTGAAAAATTATAGAAACTGAAATATTTAGCTGTAGCTTTTGCTACTCCAGAAAATTTATATTTGATATTCATGAAAATGTTGATATACTTAGGGAGACCTGGAAACATAGTTACTCTATATATCGGTAATAAAACTAAGATGTAGTTACCTTATTCGGATAAAAAAATTACTAATTATCTAAACTGTTTGCGCAAAAATAGATGTAAATAACTATCCTAACAAAATATTGCAGTTGGGTTGTTTTACCTCTGAGCGGCAATTTTTGCACACCATGGGCTAAATGGCCAGTTCACATGGACCCCGAAGGCTCAGAGAAGGTTGGGGGGAGGGGACCCACTGGAACAGCTGTTGGGAGACAGATGGTAGCTTCCCGTCAAGGCCATCCAGCGTGTTCTTTAACGTGCACAGGGTATGGCTCTCCCGCACAAGGCTTAACGTCCCATCCGACGGACGGCGACCTTTCCAAGCCCATCGGTGTCCCCTACTGACCGCGGGCAGGGCGGGGAATTTTGCGGAGATAAACCTCAACGCTGACCCAGCTGGGACTCGAACCTGGGAACTACAGATTACGAGCCTGGTGCGCTACCGACTGAACCATCCCTGACCCTACAAAATATTGCAGAATTACAATGATACTCCAATGAAAATCTAACTTCCAAACTAAAATATCCCCTAAAATATGCATTTCATGGAAATATGTGACAGGAAGTAAATAAAATATCATAATCAAATCTTTGTAAATCACGATTTTTAAATATTATTCGTTCAGTATTTAAAGAGTTATGAATGCTGGAATATTCAACAATAAATTATAATGTTTCATGAAAGCATTCAAAATTGTCTAATATTGTAGTAATCATTATGCAAACTTGTAAAATGCGTGTTTTATCAAATAGTTTCAAACGATAATCATTAAGTTTTAATATCTGAGGTAAATTCTCATGATACACTACTGTTGTGAAATATTACATCATCCATAACTCTTTACCGAATGAATTGTTTTTTAAAATCGTGATTTAAATTATCTTTCAGCAACTTTTTTCATTAAATGCATATTTTAGGAGTTACAGAACTTTTAACATAGATTATCATTGACGTAATAGAAATTATCTAATAGAGCAGTGTATATTGTTTGTTTTCCTATGTTTATAAAAAAATAAGAGACGAAATCTGTGAGGAATTCAAGACAACATCAGAAAAACAAACGTCGTATGTGAGGTTCGAATCCGAGTCCCTTGATCAATAAGCAAGCAAGCTAATCTCTCAGCTGCAGGGACTCCTGGATGGCCTTGGCGGAAAGTTTCCGTCTCCTAACAACTGCTAATCATCCCTCAACCTTCTCTGAGTCTTTGGGGTCCTTGTGACCCTGCCATTTAACCCATTGTGTTCAAAAAAGCCCGCTCACACGTAAAACAACTCAACAGGATGGGTTGTTTTACCTCCGAGCGGCACTTTTTTGCGCACCATGGGCTAAATGGTCAGTTCACATGGACCCCGAAGGCTCAGAGAAGGTTGAGGGAGGGGACCCACTGGAATAGCTGTTGGGAGACAGATAGTAGCCTCCCATCAAGGCAATTAAGCGTGTTCTTTATCGTGCACAAGGTATGGTTCTCCAGCACACGGGAACCATGGCTTAACGTCCCATCCGACGGACGGTGGTCTTTACAAGCCCATTGGTGTCCCCTACTGAGCGTGGGCAGGGCGGGGAATTTTGCGGAGATAAATCTCAACGCTGACCCAGCTGGTACTCGAACCTGGGAATTGCAGATTACGAGCCTGACGCACTACCGACTGAGCCACCCCCTCCCACCTAACTGGAACCGTCAAGGAAACGTTAATAATGAATCATAAGCATACTTACAATTTCCATCTGTTTTAGCTGACATTATTTCGCTGCTCTCCCCACGACCAGCGCTGTTGAAAGCAACAAGGTAGAAGTAGTAAGTGGTTCCACATTGAAGCTCGTGTAAGGTGAATACAGTCCTGTCTCCCGTTAGGTGAGTCTCGAGCCACCGACTGCCTTCCATGCGGTGGTGCAAGACGTAGCCTAGAGGAATAAACAAAAGGGAATTAAATTACGGCTGAGAGCAAATCAGTGTTCTCTAGTTGATGAGTTTCAGGTAGAAACGTAACATCAAGGTGGTAGCAATGATCGGTTTCTTGGGACAGTGAGGGGGAAGGCGCAATCAGTTGTTTCCCTTATTTAATTGGAATACTTAAACGTCCAGTTGGGTTGTTTTACCTCTGAGCTGCACTTTTTTGCACACCATGGGCTAAATGGCCAGGTCACATGGACCCCGAAGGCTCAGAGAAGGTTGGGGGAGGGGACCCACTGAAACAGCTGTTGGGAGACAGATGGTAGCCTCTCGTCAAGGCCACCCAGCGTGTTCTTTAACGTGCACAGGGTATGGCTCTCCCGCACACGGGGCTACGGTTTAACGTCCCATCCTACGCACGGCGGTCTTTCCAAGCCCATCGGTGTCCCCTACTGACCGTGGGCAGGGCGGGGAATTTTGCGGAGATAAATCTTAACGCTGACCCAGCTGGGACTCGAACCTAGGAACTACAGATTACGAGCCTGGCGCGCTACCGACTGAGCCACCCCCGCCCCGCAATCAGTTGTTTCCCTTATTTAATTCGAATACTTAAACGTCCAGAATAACTCAGATGTGAGTAATTAATTTGTGGTTACAAGAGACTTTTCTTTCTATACGCATCAACATTAGGAAGTGTCAAAGGGGGAATGATTTTTGTGATGCGCCCTGGTCATTATTGGGTTCTTATCGATCTAGTAAAGGCTTCTGAATTTACCGTAAATTTTGTTGATTCGTGTTCTTTTTGTCTTGTTTTCTTCTTTTCGCAATATTTGTCCAACAGTTGCGTGACATTTTTATTTCTAAATAATTTTGTAAATTCGTGTTCAAGATTTAAGTTTAGGGTTCTAGATTTAAGCTCACGGTTAAATTTTAATTTCTCCACTAACAAGAAGCCGTATCACTGATCAAGGTCTTAACTAACAAAAACTAATTCTGATCTCCACTAACAAGAACTATATCAATGATCAAGGTTTCACTAACAAGGGCATCATTATCTTGACTAAAAAGAGCGATATCGCTGATCAAGCTTCTAAATAACTGGAGCCTTGATGAAGATCTCCACTAACAAGGGCTATATATCACTGATAACGGTCTCAATTAAAAAGCCTATATCAACGGTCAAAATTTCCAAAGAAGGGCTATATACTTGATCAAGATCACCACTAACAAGAATTGTATCGTTGACTAAAATCTCTACTAAGGGCTGCATAATTGATCAAGGTCTGCACAAACTAGGGTTATATCACTGATCAAGGTTTCCCCAAAGAAGGGCTACATCATGATCAGGGTTTCCAAAAGAAGCGCTATATAGTTCTTCAAGGTACCCACTAAAAAGAACTGCGCTGGTTTCCATAAATAAAAGAAAGACCTTATGTTATGTCAATGGGAAGCAAACATCGAATCTCTGACTTGTAAAATGAATTTTTTTGTTTTGAAAAATGATATTGCTGACAAAGATCTCAATTAGATATATCAATATCTCAATTTTCAACAATATTCGTTCAGTATTGAATGAGGTATGATAGCTTGAATATTTAACAACAGCAATGTCGTAAGAAACCTCTACAAAACTGATGAATAGCGAAAGAATTCTTTACACAAACTTCTAAAAAAATTACACACTTATTAAACACTTTGATACCATTCTTATTATTAAGCTTAAATTAACTTTTGAAGTCATTTTTTGTGACTGCATTTTTATTGTTAAATATTCAAACTTCTAGAACTCATTAGATACTGAACGAATATTGTTGAAAATCAAAATATCGATATATTTGATTGAGACCTTTATCTGCAATCACATTAAAAAACGTAGAAGTTATAGAGCTCCAATTTTAGTTTCCAATTAACATAAGGTTGTTCCTTAATTTATGGATTGGATTGTTTTACCTCTGAGAGGCACTTTTTTGCACACCATGGGCTAAATGGCCAGGTCACAAGGACCTCAAAGATTAAGAGAAAGTTGGGGAAGGAGACCACTGGAACGACTGTTGCGAGACAGATGGTAGCCTCCCGTCTAGGTCATCCAGCGTGTTCTTTAACGTGCACAGGGTATGGCTCTCCCACATACGAAGGTATGATTGAGATCAGGGGTATGACTGAGATCTTTATCTGCAATCACATTTAAAAAAACGCACAAGTTATAGAGCTCCAACGTTAGCTTCCAATTAACATAGGGTTGTTCCTTAATTTATGGATTGGATTGTTTTACCTCTGAAAGGCACTTTTTTGCACATCATGGGCTAAATGGCCAGGTCACAAGGACCTCAAACATACAGAGAACGTTGGGGAAGGAGACCCACTGGAACGACTGTTGCGAGACAGATGGTAGCGTCCCGTCAAGGTCATCCAGCGTGTTCTTTAAAGTGCACAGGGTATGGCTCTCCCGCACACGGTGTCACGGCTTAACGTCTCATCCGAAGGACGGCGGCCTTTTCAAGCCCATCGGTGTCCCCTACTGACCGTGGGCAGGGCGGGGAGTTTTGCGGAGATAAATCTCAACGCTGAACCAGCTGGGACTCGAACCTGGGAACTACAGATTACGAGCCGCGCGCTACCGACTGAGCCACCCCGCCCCTACGCCAGTGGTTCTTAGCCTTTTATACTCCACTTACCCCTTGGAAATGTGTATGTAACTGGCGTACCCCTTGTATAGATAGATAGAATTATAGTTATAATATAACAATGGGAATAAAATAAAACATATATATCAGTAGTTCTCAATCTTTAATGCTTCACGTACCCCCTGGAAATGTGTATGTAACTGGCGTACCCCTTGTATAGATAGATAAAATTATAGTTATAGTATAACAATGGGAATAAAATAAAACATATATATTTGCACATTAAATTTTATATTCATAAATTATATATATCGATAAACACAAAAAAAGACAAACAATTTAACAAATCTTATAAAATTAGAAACATTTTATTGGGTAATCAGTGAAATATGTGCGCTTATTTACGCTTGCACAGTTCATCAATGGTTGGGGTTATCTTGCTAAGGTAGAATCGCAAGTCATCTTCAATATGCAGCCTGTTCCTATATTTAGTTTTTAAAGCAGTTAAAGATGAAAAACCAGTTTCACATAAACAAGTTGTTGTGGCAGGTAACAAATATTTGACTGCAATTCTTGACAAAGTCGGATATTCTTTCTCCACTCCAATCCAAAAACTAATCAATGGCTTTTTGGAATGAATGCTTTTTAAACTATTGTCACAAGATTTCTCAATCAACTCTTCTTTATTGGGCAATGGAAGATCTAGAGACTTTTGAGCTCTCATGTTGTTCCCCAAAAATTTTAACGCGTACCCCACGTTGAGAACCTCTAATTTACACAAACTAATAATAAAAGCTAGGAAAATGTGTATGAGACTTTTAGACAGATGCCAATGTTAAAACCACCACTAATGCAACTTTATATGGAATGATCTCACCGCTAATAACTCACATAGAAATCATTGAGAGGCATATCTAGGTTTTTTTTTATATAAGGGAGGGGGGATGGGTTAGTCTATGTTTTTTAAATAGCTTTGGAAAAAAAACTACGCCACACACAGTAACATATTTGAGGCATTTGTGTTGGCGCAAGGGACTTGTGTATATCCATTCGAAGTTGAGTTGGATTGTGTTACCTCTGAGCGGCACCTTTTTGCACACAATGGGCTAAATGACCAGGTCACATGAACTCCGAAGGCTCATAGAAGGTTGGGGGAGGAGACCCACTGGAACAGCTGTTGGGAGACAGATGGTAGCCTCCAGTCAAGGCCATCCAGTGCGTTCTCTAACGTGCACAGGGCATGGCTCTCCCATACACGGGGCAACGGATTAACGTCCCATCCGACGGACGGCGGCCTTTCCAAGTCCATCGGTATCCCCTACTGACCCAGGGAAGGGCGGGGAGTTTGCGGAGATAAATCTCAACCCTGACCCAGCTGGGACTCGAACCTGGAAACTACAGATTACGTCCATTCAAGTAGTTTATGTAGAAGAACCTTGTTATTTTAACCATAAAAAGTGGTTTGCCTTATTGGAAACAATGTTATCTGTTGTGCTGGTGGCTAAGAAAACCAAAATTTCACAAATTGACATGATTTTTTTCGCTTGATGATCAGAATCTTATTTTATCTTTATTATTTAGTGATTACAGATTAAAAATAATGGGTATGCCATCCTCCATTTTTCGAATTCTGAAAAGACGAAATTGTTTAGTACACTTTTATTCAAATTCAGTGAACATGGTGGTTTTCCAAAATATTTGAAAGGTGCCTGCGAATAGTTTTATAATTTTTAAATTTCGTGTTCTGAAAGATTAAGGGAAGTGCAGTGCTTTACTCATCAGGGTTGATAAGCTCCACAAGTAACATCTCTGACCGACTACGAAAAAGGAACGAAAAAGGTTGGATTATTTTACCTCTGAGCGACACTTTTTTGAACACCATGGGCTAAATGGCCATATCACATGGACCCGAAGGCTCAGAGAAGGTTGGAGGAGGGGACCCACTCGAACAGCTGTTGGGAGACAGATGGTAGCCTCCCGTCAAGGCCATCCAGCATGTTCTTTAACGTGCACAGGGTATGGCTCTACTGCTCACGGGACCACGGCTTAACGTCCCATCTGCCGGACGGGGGCCTTTCCAAGCCCATCGGTGTCCCCTACTGACCGTGGGCAGCGATTTTGCGGAGATAAATCTCAACGCTGACCCAGCTGGGCCTCGAACCTGGGAACTACAGATTACGAGCCTGGCGCCCTCCTGAACAGTTACAAATTATTTGGATGTTAAATAACGTTCGACTATGTATACACTTTCGGCCTGGAAAATTTCATTAAGCGTAACTAGTACAACACACGTGACCAACTGGGTTGGGTTGTTTTACCTCTGAGCGGCACTTTTTTTGCACACCATGGGCTAAATGGCCAGCTCACATGGACCCCGAAGGCTCAGAGAAGGTTGGGGGAGGGGACCCACTGGAACAGCTGTTGGGAGACAGATGGTAGCCTCCCGTCAAGGCCATCCAGCGTGTTCTTTAACGTGCACAGGCTATGGCTCTCCCGCACACGGGGCCACGGCTTAACGTCCCATCCGACGGACGGCGGCCTTTCCAAACCCATCGGTGTCCCCTACTGACCGTGGGCAGGGCGGGGAATTTTGCGGAGATAAATCTCAACGCTGACCCAGCTGGGACTCGAACCTGGGGACTACAGATTACGAGTCTGGCGCGCTACCGACTGAGCCACCCCCGCCCCCGTGTCCAACTGGGAGCGTGAGAACTTAACAGTGTTTCATATGCCACTGACTGTAGGGTTGTCAACATTAGAAATCCGATGGGCTTGGAAAGACCTCTGTCCATCGAATGGGACGTTAAGCCGTGGCTCCGTATGCGAGAGCCATACCCTGTGCACGTTAAAGAACACGCTGCATAGCCTTGACGGGAGGCTACCATCTGTCTCCCAACAGCTGTTCCAGAGGGTCCCCTCCCCCAACCTTCTCTAAGACTTCGGGGTCCATTTGACCAGGCCAAATAGCCCAATTTGGTGTGCAAAAAAGTGCCGCTCAGATGTAAAACAACCCAACCGTATATCAGAAACAGTATTCGATTCCGTTCAGTTGGCGCGAAATAATAAACATTACATTTCGGGTTGGGCGAATTTTGACTCACTTTGTGCTTAATGTCGTTTTCGGGTCCATTTTAGTCGTATGAAATAACTTTTTTCAGTGTCATTTCAGTCTTATTTAAGAAGTTTTTCGGTCTCGTTTTAGCCGTATTAAAATAACTTTTCTGATTCATTTAAGTCGTATTAAAGAACTTTTTTCGAAGCGTTTTGAGTTTGAAATCCATTTTTCAGTTTAACAAACACGGAAGTGACATTTAGACAACATGATTCCCAGAGAGATAATTCTCCTGTGGTTGAGAGATAACATCAGATCCCTCGTATTCTGCAGCATAATACGCGTTGTGAATCAATCGCCAAAATGTACCCATATACATTTGTGAAATGTTCACAACTCTGTTAGCGGACAGATCTGATTTGCCAACAGATGTTGCGGACACCAGTTTAAACAGATCAGTCTCTCTGCAGAGGTTAAAGGCATTCAAACCAATGGTCAGCTTGGGTACAAATTGTTAGCATAGAACTTTCTGACTACGCTATCTGTGGATGAAGCATTTCCCGTTTTCACGGACATGTCCGAAACAAATTGATGTGAAATACTACGTAACCAACAGTCATCATAGGTTGTTCTACTTCTGAGCGGCACTTTTTTTTACACACAATGGGTGAAATGGTCACAAGGACCCCAAGGTCTCAGATAAAGTTGGGGGAAAACGACCCACTGTATAGCTGTTAAGAGACAGATGGTAGCCTTCCGTCAAGGCCATCAAGCGTGTTCCTTAACGACCACAGCGTATGAACCACGGATTAATGTCCCATCCGACGGACGGCGGCCTTCACAAGCCCATCGGTGTCCCCTACTGACCATGGGCAGGGCGGGGAGTTTTGCGGAGATAAATCTCAATGCTGACTCAGATGGTACTCGAACCTGGAAACTGCAGATTACGAGCCTGCCGCGTTCCGACTGAGCCAACTCTCACATGCACTGAAATAAAGCGGTTTTGGATAGTTTTGATCACGAGTATATATATAAAAATAAATTTTATGTATTGATCTTCATACTTTTTTTTTGACACACTTTTCGACACCAATTTGATCACGTGAATTCAGTTTATTGATTCCCGTATCTGGAGGGGCGGGGGTGGCTCAGTCGGTAGCGCGCCAGGCTCGTAATCTGTAGTTCCCAGGTTCGAGTCCCAGCTGGGTCAGCGTTGAGATTTATCTCCGCAAAATTCCTCGCCTTGCCCACGGTCAGTAGGGGACACCAATGGGCTTGGAAAGGCCGCCGTCCGTCGGATGGGACGTTAAGCCGTGGCTCAGTGTGTGGGAGAGCCCTACCCTGTGCACGTTAAAGAACACGCTGGATGGCTTGACGGGAGGCTACCATCTGTCTCCCAACTGCTGTTCCAGTGGGTCCCCTCCCCCAACTTTTAGGGGCGGGGATGGCTCAGTCGGTAGCGCGCCAGGCTCGTAATCTGTAGTTCCCAGGTTCGAGTCCCAGCTGGGTCAGCGTTGAGATTTATCTCCGCAAAATTCCTCGCCTTGCCCACGGTCAGTAGGGGACACCGATGGGCTTGGAAAGGCCGCCGTCCGTTGGATGGGGCGTTAAGCCGTGGCCCCGTGTGTGAGAGAGCCATACCCTGTGCACGTTAAAGAACACGCTGGATGGCCTTGACGGGAGGCCACCATCTGTCTCCCAACAGTTGTTTCAGTGGGTCCCCTCCCCCAACCTTCTCTGAGCCCTCGGGGTCCATGTGACCTGGCCATTTAGCCCATGGTGTTCAAAAAAGTGCTGCTCAGAGGTAAAACAACCCAACCCAACCCATATCTGGCGGAGCAGTTACTGATGCTGATATCTCGTTTTATGTCGTTCAGATTTCCTTTTCTTAACCACTTTGCCATTGCAGCAAAAAATTCCACTCAAAACACAATGCATGGTAAACGAAGGTTGGGTTGTTTTACCTCTGAGCGGCACTTTTTTTGCACACCATGGGTTAAATGGCCAGGTCCCAAGGACCCCAAAGGCTCAGAGAAGGTTGGGGGAGGGGACCCACTGGAACAGCTGTTGAGAGACAGATGGTAGCCTCCCGTCAAGGCCATCCAGCGTGTTCTTTAACGTCCACAGGGTATGGTTCTCCCGCACAAGGGATCACGGCTTAACGTCCCATCCGACGGATGACAGTCTTTCAAGCCCATCGGTGTCTCCTACTGACCGTGGGCAGGGTGGGAAATATTAGGGACATAAATCTCAACTCTGACCCAGCTGGAACTCGAACCTGGGAACTACAGATTACGAGCCTGGTACGCTACCGACTGAGCCACCCCCGCCCCTGGTAACGAGGTCTTCTTACTTCCTGAACGTGCAAACGTTACAATGCTATTTCAAAAATTAGTGACGTCACTGTGTTGTATGAACTTCTAAAGCACGTGCATATTATTCAACACCAGAAGCCATTGCCAGATTCCACACCTAAGTTTTATTAAAATTCCTAAATATTTTATCATTTCTTTATTGCATATTTTATTTACTAAGGATATCATCATTGATATTTTTAACCGAACAAGTTGGGTTCAGTGATTTTTTTTTAATCTTTGTGTCCCACTTTTTTGCATATAATGGGCTAAGTGGCCACGTCACAAGGATCCCAAGGGCTAAGAGATGCTTGGGGAAAAAGAACTCACTGGATAGCCGCTTGGAGACAGATGGTAGCCTCCCGTTAAAGGTCATCCAGCGTGTTCTTTAGCTTGCACAAAGTACTGCTGCCTTGAACACAGAGCCACTGCGTAATGTCCCATCCGACGGACGGCTGCTTTTCCGATCGAGAGTACACTGCGCTGGGGATACTTCGAAAAATTGCAATATAATCATTGCGACACAAGGGGGCGGGGGTGGCTCAGTCGGTAGCGCGCTAGGCTCGTAATCTGTAGTTCCCAGGTTCGAGTCCCAGCTGAGTCAGCGTTGAGATTTATCTCGGCAAATTTCCCGGCCCTGCCCACTGTCAGTAGGAGACACCGATGGGCTTGGAAAGGCCGCCGTCCGTCGGATGGGACGTTAAGACCAGCCGTCCCGTGGCCGAGTGGTTAGCACGCTTGGCTACTGATCTAAGGGACCTGGGTTCGAGCCCCGGATTTAGGCATGGATGTGTGTGTCGTTTTTCTGCTGAGGTCCTGCCATCCTCTCAGATCTTCTACTATGGCATATAAACTGACAGGCTCCTGTCAGACCTCTGTGGCAAGCAGCTGCTTGAGGGGGTATTTATTTATTTATTTTAAATCTCAACGCTGACCCAGCTGGGACTCGAACCTGGGAACTACAGATTACGAGCCTGTCGCGCTACCATCTGAGCCACCCCCGCCCCAGATTCCAGTTAAGAGAGATTGCTTAATGATTTTCCACCATTTTCATACTCCAATCTTTTCTTATTTAACTGGATTATTTAGTGGTTTCGTATGTGGCGTTATGACAGGATTCTTTAGACAATGGACTTAAGAGGTTAATCGCTAAATAATTCAAAAGCTATGAGAAGAATAAAAGTGACTCTTTCCCGTTCCAAGCAGTCATAAATATTTTCCCGAAGTCGTTCAATAACCAAGTGAAATGATTTTATGCATAATTTTGTAGGAACGCTTGTAGCACTTTATACTCAGTTTTATGCATCTTTCAACAACATTCTAGAATTTATCTCTTGCATTATTCAGACTTGCATCTTGTCTTGAGAATTGATTACAGAAATGCATTTTGTTTCCGATAATGTCGCCCTGTCGTATAATAAAATAATGTAAAAAATATATATATATTGATTAAATTTCGGCAGTGGTAACAGCTGTTATTTTAGGAATAAAAATTAAAACATGTCGGGGGGAAAACTTCGGTTAATCTCGATATGTTTGGTTAAGATCAGGTCTGTGAGAACATCTCAAGTTACATGAGTCTTGTGAAAACCATTTTCTGTTCTCGCCAGTCAATGATTATAACATTTTAAAAACTAAGACTGTGTAATTAAATCTGGAAATAATAAACAAGAACAAACTGTGATTAAAATATTATGCAAATGATGAATATTAATGCAGGCTTGTGGTTCGTTGGTTTGGTTTACTTAGAAGGATCCGTTTTTTTATTAGTGAGATATTTAAATTAAGGCTTAAAAGTGTACTTGAAAGCTGATATAAATCCTGAGCTTAATAACTTGGCTGAGAGAGTGCAAAAATAACAAAATGTGCCAAATATTTCATGTTTCGTGCAAGATGAAAGAAAATGGCGAGTTCAGTTCAAAGGACAAAATTGCATAATGGTCAAAAGGGTTGGGTTGTTTTACCTCTGAGCGGCACTTTTTTTGCACACCATGGGCTAAATAGCCAGGTCACATGGACCCCGAAGGCTCAGAGAAGGTTGGGGGAGGGGACCCACTGGAACAGCTGTTGGGAGACAGATGGTAGCCTCCCGTCAAGGCCATACAGCGTGTTCTTTAACGTGCACAGGGTATGGCTCTCCCGCACACGGGGCCACGGCTTAACGTCCCATCCGACGGACGGCGGCCTTACCAAGCCCATCGGTGTCCCCTACTGACCGTGGGCAGGGCGGGGAATTTTGCAGAGATAAATCTCAACGCTGACCCAGCTGGGACTCGAACCTGGGAATTACAGATTACGAGCCTGGCGCGCAACCGACTGAGCCACCCCCGCCCCGAGGTCAAAAGGGAGTTAATAAATATTTGACGAATGGTCTAAATCAGTGGTTCTCAACCTTTTATGCTTCACGTACCCCCTGGAAATGTATATGTAACTGGCGTACCTCTTGTATAGATAGATAAAACTATAGTTATAGTATAACAATGGTTATTTTTACTTTGTTACTAGATCTAGCGACTTTTGAGCTCTCACGGCGTACCCCAAAAACTTTTACCGCGTAGCCCCAACGGGTACGCGGAACCCACATTGAGAACCCCTAGTCTAAATAATGGTAGTAGTTCAATTCTCATTTTACAGTGGAAATAAATGTATTGTTGTTTTTAATGTTGGAGCTTTATCACGATTTTTATTGGGTGGGGTGGCTCATTCGGTAGCACATCAGACTCGTAATCTGCAGTTCCCAGGTTCGAGTCCTATTTATGCCAGGATTTGGATTTATCTCCGTTAAAACTCCACATTGCCCGCGATCAGAAAGGGCACACCCTTGGGAGTAGAAAGGACGCCGTTTCGTCGGAAGGAACGTTAAGCCTGCACAGATTACAGGAGAGCCATATTCTGTGCACGCTAAAGAACCTGCTGGATGGCCTTGTCGGGAGACTTCCATCTGTCTCTTAACAGGTATTCAGTGCATCTCCATAAAACTGAGTATAAAGTGCTACAATTGTGTGCTTTTGAATCATTTAGATCACTGTGTGTAAGGAAATTTCAACTCAGGCAGTAAAATAGCAACTTGTATAAAATAGATATAATAGATGAGGAAGACATTACTCCTGAGTGACACTTTTTTGCCACACTATGAGTTAAATGGTCAAGTCACAAGGACTCCAAGTGTTCAGAGAAAGTTGTGGAAAGAAGGCCCACTGAACAGTTGTTAGGAGACAGATGGCAACAACTCGTCAAGCCATCCAGTGTGTTCTTTAACGTGCACAGGTATGGCTCTTAGTTTCCATGTTCGAGTCCCATCTGAGAAAGCGTTAAGATTTATCTGTGCAAAACTCACTGCCCTCGGTCTGACATGTGACATCAGTGGACATGGAAATGTCGCTGTCCATCGGATGGGATGTAAAGCCTTGGTCACGTGTTCAGAAGAGTCATACCTTGAGCACGTTAAAGAACACGCTGGAGGCCTTGACAGGAGGCTTACATCTTCTCCTAACAGCTGTCCAGTGGGTCTCCTCCTCATAACCTTCTCTGATCCTGAGGTTCTTGGGAACTGTCCATTTAGCCCATTGTGTGCAATAAAGTGCCTATCAGAGGTAAAACAACCCAAATATTCCATTGTATGCAACGGAGCGCGCGAGGATCGTAATCTGCAGTTCCAAAGTTCGAGTCCCAGCTGGGTCAGCATTGAGATTTATCTCCGCAAAATTCCCCGCCCCTCCACGGTCACTAGGGGGACACCGATGGACTTGGAAAGTCCGCCGTCTGTCGGATGGGATGTTAAGCCGTGGACCCGTGTATGGTAGAGCCATACCCTGTGCACGTTAAAGAACACACTGGATGGCTTTGACAGGAGGCTACCATCTGTCTCCCAACAGCTGTTTCAGTGGGTCCCCTCCCCCAACCTTCTCTGAGCCTTCGGGATCCTTTTGACCTGGCCACTTAGCCCATTGTGTGCAAAAAAGTGCCGCTCAGAGATAAAATAACCCCAATATTCCATTGTATGCAAACAAAATGCAGCTTAGAAGTAAATGGATCTAGCTTTGAGAGTTATTTCCGCTAACCCTACTCTGCTCTCTATCGTGTACGATAATGTCACCGATGAGCATGGAATGACTACCGTTGGATGGGTCGTTAAGCCATGGTTCTGTGTATGAGTTAGTGAAAATGTTATGCTTCTGCATGACCATGACGGTAGATGGCCTTGAAGGGAGGCTTCCATGTGTCATTTAATAATTGGACCTCTTCCCTTCAACCTTAACCGCCCCCCAACCGCCCCTACCGCCCCCCCCCAACCCTCCTAACCGCCCCCAACCCCCCCCCCCCAAACCTTCTCTGAACCTTGTGAACTGCCATTTAGCCATTTTGCGGCAAAAAAGTGCTTATGTTGTTAGCATTTAGGATGACTAATTAGGGAATTAAATAATACTTGGTAGTTCTGATATTCTTAAACATCATTTCAACTTTAAATGCAAAGAAAGCGAAGTTCAATAATTGATAACTAGATAGATATGATCCGTGGTTTTACAAAAGGGTCTCGTAACAAAAAGAAATTATTATCCAAATATTAAAATTAAAATACGAATTCTTTACAGCAAGCTGCATTTAAAATTGAAATTATCTGAAAAATCTATCTAAAATATAACCAAAGGAATGGCATTAAAAATAATGTATAAGAAGTAAATAATTTTAAAACTTCTATTCTTAAGAAATTATTACTTAAAGGAAAAAAAAATTAAAATGCGTTTTATTCATATTTCATTACTTAAGGAAGATAGTTTAAAAACAGATTCTAGGGTTGTTTGGGTTGTTTTACCTCTGAGCGGCACTTTTTTGCACACCATGCGCTAAATGGCCAGGTCACAGGACCCCGAAGGCTCAGAGAAGGTTGGGGGAGGGGACCCACTGGAACAGCTGTTGGGAGACAGATGGTAGCCTCCCGTCAAGGCCATCCAGCGTGTTCTTTAACGTGCACAGGGTATGGCTCTCCCGAACACGGGGCCAGGGCTTAACGTCCCATCAGACGGACGGCGGCCTATCCAAGCCCATCGGTGTCCCCTACTGACCGTGGGCAGGGCGGGGAATTTTGCGGAGATAAATCTCAACGCTGACCCAGCTGAGACTCGAACCTGGGAACTACAGATTACGAGCCTGGCGGGCTACCGACTGAGCCCTCCCTCCCAAAAAAAAACAAAAAAAAAAAACAGATTTTAAGTACTTTGTACTATTCATGTGTACTTTTGACTTGTTAGAATGTGATATGCATTTTAAGTGTAATGAATATCGAAATAATCTGCATCATTCATTTACCGTTCGCAAGAAATTGAAACCTCACCTTTCTCACCGATCTCCTCTACGGCCTATTAAACTGACAGGCCCCTGTCAGACCTCTATGGTAAGCAGCTGATTTATGGGGTATTTTTTTAACTTTTAAATTAAATTTTAATATATTAACTTTTATAAATGAACTACTACAGGGTAATGAATATTTTGACAACCTAAAGCCGATTCATTTGCATAAAAGTTTTATATTTTAATCTATCAATAAACAATCGATACCTAATTTTATCTCACCCTATGACTTGGGGGGGGGGGGGGGAATCAGTCGGTAACACGCCAGACTCGTATTCTGCAGTTCCCAGATTCGAGTCCCAGCTGGGGCATCGTTGAGATATATTTCCGCAAAACTCCCTGCCCTGCCCTCGGTCAGTAGGGGGATACCGATCGGCTAGGAAAAGCCGCCGTCCGTCGGATGGGACGTTAAGCCCTGGACGGTATGCGGGAGATACTCATATTGGATGGCTTGACGGGAGGCTACCATCTGTCTCACAACAGCTGTCCAGTGGGTCCCCTACCCCAACCTTCTCTGAAACCTCGGGGTCTTTGTGATCTGGCCATTTAGCCCATCGTGTGCAAAAAACGTGCCTCTCAGAGGTGAAACAACCCACCTCTGTGACACGAGAAGAAAAAAAAAGTACTGTGGATTTGTTGTACTTTTATTTCGTAAATATACTATATTTAAACATAATTTTGTATAAGCACCAATATTATATAACAACTGAGTCTAAACACATAAATGTAGGTAAATCTATTAAAATTTAAACAAAACATTCCTGAATTTATTTTTATGTAAAATAATTATGAAGAAATAATCAGATTGAAATTTAATGTAGCTATTTAACCCAATAAAAGCTTTTATTATTGTCACTTAATATTATTTTAAGATGAGTGAAATGCCAATAGATAACTATTTGACATATACTGGAAATGTAGTTAAATTAAATTGAAACCTGGACAGGTACAGTCGCTCAAAAAAGTATCCGAACACTATGGTTGATTACAGAATTCAGAAAAAATATCTGGCAACGATTTTTTCAAAAATTAGTGATCTGGCAACCTTCGTGTCACGTGACACGAAGGTTGCCAGATCACTAATTTCTAAAAAAATCGTTGCCAGGTATTTTTTCTGAATTCTGTAATCAACCATAGTGTTCGGATACTTTTTTGAGCGACTGTACTAGAATAATTTTTGACTTCCATAGTGAAAGTTACTATTTTCTTTCCAAATTGTTATGATGGCCAGTCTATGGTTGATATTTTATTTTCATTGTACTTATTTTGGTGCATTTTATTATATTATTATTATTAATCCCTTACTAAGCAATTTTTTTAAAATTTGAATTAATAGAAATGCAAACTTTTTTAATAATAAAAAAGAGTAATTCAAGTTTAATGATGTGCTTGGCATTATAGGTTAGCTCTCGTGCTGTGCATATCCCTTAGGAAAACTCTTATTCCGAGAAACATTCGAGAAGATCTGATTGTGAGCCCCACTCATAAAAGCTCTGGTTGTGAGTCACATTCGAGAAACTCTGATTCTGTGCCATATTCGAGAAACTCTGGTTGTGAGTCACATTCAAGAAACATTGACTGTGTGCCACATTCGAGAAGCTCTGGTTGTGAGTCACATTCGAAAAACATTGACTCTGTGCCACATTCGAGAAGCTCTGGTTGTGAGTCACATTCGAGAAACTCTGATTCTGTGCCACATTCGAGAAACTCTGGTTGTGAGTCACATTCAAGAAACATTGACTGTGTGCCACATTCGAGAAGCTCTGGTTGTGAGTCACATTCGAGAAACACTGACTGTGTGCCACATTCGAGAAGCTCTGGTTGTGAATCACATTCGAGAAACACTGACTGTGTGCCACATTCGAGAAGCTCTGGTTGTGAATCACATTCGAGAAACTCTGATTGTGTGCCACATTCGAGAAGTTCTGGTTGTGAGTCACATTCAAGAAACATTGACTGTGTGCCACATTCAAGAAACATTGACTGTGTGCCACATTCGAGAAGCTCTGGTTGTGAGTCACATTCGAGAAACACTGACTGTGTGCCACATTCGAGAAGCTCTGGTTGTGAGTCACATTCGAGAAACACTGACTGTGTGCCACATTCGAGAAGCTCTGGTTGTGAATCACATTCGAGAAACTCTGATTGTGTGCCACATTCGAGAAGCTCTGGTTGTGAGTCACATTCAAGAAACACTGACTGTGTGCGACATTCGAGAAGCTCTGGTTTTGGGTCACATTCGAGAAACTCTGGTTTTGAGTCACATTCGAGAAACTCTGATTGTGTGCCACATTCGAGAAGCTCTGGTTGTGAGTCACATTCAAGAAACACTGACTGTGTGCGACATTCGAGAAGCTCTGGTTGTGAGTCACATTCGAGAAACACTGATTGTGTGCCACATTCGAGAAGCTCTGGTTTTGGGTCACATTCGAGAAACTCTGGTTTTGAGGCACATTCGAGAAACTCTGATTGTGTGCCACATTCGAGAAGCTCTGGTTGTGAGTTACATTCGAGAAACTCTGATTGTGTGCCACATTCGAGAAGCTCTGGTTGTGAGTCACATTCAAGAAACACTGACTGTGTGCCACATTCGAGAAGCTCTGGTTGTGAGTCACATTCAAGAAACACTGACTGTGTGCCACATTCGAGAAGCTCTGGTTGTGAGTCACATTCAAGAAACACTGACTGTGTGCCACATTCGAGAAGCTCTGATTGTGAGTCACATTCGAAAAGCTCTGATTGTGAGTCACATTCAAGAAACACTGACTGTGTGCCACATTCGAGAAGCTCTGGTTGTGAGTCATTTCGAGAAACTCTGATTGTGTGCCACATTCGAGAAACTTTGATCGCGAATCACATTTGAGATCTTTGTGAGCTACATTCGATAACCACTTAAGTCACACGTGGTTATGAAGATATGCACTGGTGATTCCTGAACTAGAATTAATCTTTTAGACTTACCTGATACAGGTGCACTTGGAAGACTGCTAAGTTCCCAGGTTAATTTTATTGTCATGGATGTAGGAAAATAAGTTTTTATCTTTGGAATACCAGGACGATCTGAAAGGAAATAAAACATGAATATAGTTAAAGAAATAAAGCCAATAATCAATCAAATTTGTTTGGCTAATTAACAAAAATGACGATTTATAGTTATTAATGTTTGTTGCTTCTCTCAGCAATTCACGAATTGAAATAAATAGTTGTTAATAGAGATTCTTAGGAATTAAATAGTCATCGATACTAACAGTTTTTATACTCATTGCCTACTGTAGAGGGGCGGGGTGGCTCAGTCGGTAGCCCGCCGGGCTCGTAATCTGTAGTTCCCAGGTTCGAGTCCCAGCTGAGTCAGCGTTGAGATTTATCTCCGCAAAATTCCCCGCCCTGCCCACGGTCAGTAGGGGACACCGATGGGCTTGGAAAGGCCGCCGTCCGTCGGATGGGACGTTAAGCCGTGGCCCCGTGTGCGGGAAAGCCATACCCTGTGCACGTTAAAGAACACGCTGGATGGCCTTGACGGGAGGCTACCATCTGTCTCCCAACAGCTGTTCCAGTGGGTCCCCTCCCCCAACCTTCTCTGAGCCTTCGGGGTCCATGTGACCTGGCCATTTAGCCCATGGTGTGCAAAAAAGTGCCGTTCAGAGGTAAAACAACCCAACCTACTGTAGAGACTAGTACTGAACAATTATGCTCAGTAAAGACAAGTGAGATTGTAGGGACTAATATCTAAAAGTTTTTATACGCAATGGAGATTATACTTAACAGCTATATGGAGAAGCAAAGGGCAATACTACAGTGCATTAGTTTAATATCTAACAATTATTATGCTCTGTGACTACTAAGAAGACTCTGGGGAGATATTTTAATATTTAATACCTACAAGCTGTTATAAGCAGTGAGACTTGGGAGACTGTGGAAAGAGCATTCAATGACAACAGTTATACTCATTGGTGAGATTGTGGGAGACTGTTTAATACCTAAAAGGTTATGGAATAACGAGTGAACGAAGAACGCAGTGGTAAAAATAGTCTTAGTCCAAAATCTCTTTAGATATGGTATTATTCTGGACAAATTTTAAAATGAGACTTATATAGTACAAATTACACATAAGGATTTATATTATTATTATAATTTATTATTTATTGGTAACAAAATTGGAAAATGAAAGTTACTTTACAATGCCTTATCAAGAACGGCAATCACGTACAGCACCATTTCATTGTACATGTTACACAAAAAAACAGTTATTGCAGTTACTTTATAATACTAACATAGACGTCAGCAGTGTCAAGTACTTCCACGGAACCCCCACTAGTGCTTTCCCCCCCTATGACGTCACCGGCCACTCCCCAATATGGCGTCACCGGCCACGCCCCTATGACGTCACTGACCACGCCCCTTATTAATAATTCATAATTAATTAATACCCCTTATTAAAAAACCCCCTTTATTAGCTCTAATTTCCCGATTTTTGACTCCCCTTTATTAAAAATTTCTCCCCCTTATTAAAAAAAACCCTTCCTCCCCCCTTTTTTAACCCCCTGGCGCCATCTGGTGACTATGAGGAGTATTATTTTCAGAAAAACCCCTATTTTAACTCTAATTTACCAATTTTTCAGCCAACCCGTCATTAAAGACCTCTGGTTGACCCACCTATATTTTAAGCCTTTCTTCTCGAATAGTCCCGATTTTTCTTTATTTCAGACCCCCCTGGTTGATCCCCTATATTTTAAGCCCCCCCCCCCCCCCTTAATCTCCGAATAAGTTCCTTACCGACTAAACTTCGGATGATGCAAGCCTCAGAATAATTGCATAGGCGCCAACCTCACGCAGAAAAAGATGATGCAAGTCTCTAAATGATTACAAAATTTTCGATAGCAGTCACTCACAGAAAATCAAATCCCAAAGTTGTATTACCCATTTTTATTCCTTATTAATGAAACACTCATTAAAACCCCATCCCCTTTATTAAATCCCCCTTATCAAAAGTTCACTCTATTAAAACTTTATTGATCGCAAACTCCCATCCTTTTTACAAGTCCACTAAACTTAGAAAATCAACTCCCAAAGTTGTATTATTCATTTTTATTCCTTATTAATTAAACACTCATTAACCCCCCTCCCCTTTATTAAACCCCCTTATCAAAAGTTCACTCTATTAAAACTTTACCAAACTCCTTTGATGTCCATGTTCATCTGAAATTTGCCAAGTCCCGCTAAACAAGTCCCGCTAAACTTTGGGTGGCAACCCCTCGCTGGATGGTTCATGCAATCCTTGAACAAGGTCCCCGTATTTTGCAAGTTCGACCTTCACTAGAAGAAGTTGATGAAAGGCCGATTGCACCCATCGATAAGCGACCCTGTCGTATGATTTGAAGGAAGGTCAATTCGTACTGCGCGATTGTTGACACAGATGAAAGATTAGAGATTTCGAAAATTTTTTCACTGCTGAGAGTGATCTGTCAATAAAACGTGGTCCGGGGTGAGGTACCAAACGTCTGTTGCGTGTTCTAAAGCGGGTCTTATATATCACCCCTACAGACCATATTAGACCTCAATATCATTTCATAATTACGAATAATTTATTTTTAAATCATATTTTACTCCTTTTATTAATTTTTTTTACCCTATGGTATTTTCTGTGGGATAGTCTTTTAAAACAGTTACTGCGGGATAGTCCTTCTTCTAGTGAAGATCGAGCTCGCAAAATACGGGGACCTGGTTCAAGGATTGCATCAACCATCCAGCGAGGGGTTGCCACCCAAAGTTTAGCGGGAATTGGCAAATTTCAGATGAACATGGACACCAAAGGAGTTTGGTGAAGTTTTAATAGAGTGAACTTTTGATAAGGGGGTTTAATAAAGGGGAGGGGGTTTAATGAGTGTTTAATTAATAAGGAATAAAAATGAGTAATACAACTTTGGGAGTTGATTTTCTAAGTTTAGTGGACTTGTAAAAAGGATGGGAGTTTGCGATCAGTGAAGTTTTAATAGAGTGAACTTTTGATAAGGGGGTTTAATAAAGCGGAGGCGGTTTTCATGAGTGTTTCATTAATAAGGAATAAAAATGGGTAATACAACTTTGGGAGTTGATTTTCTGTGAGTGACTGCTATCGAAAGTTTTGCAATTATTTAGAGACTTGCATCATCCCTTTCATGCTTGTGGTTGCCGCCCATGCAATTATTCTGAGGCTTGCACCATCCGATCGTTGCCACCCGAAGTTTAGTTGGTAAGGGACTTATTCGGAGATTAAGGGGGGCTTAAAATAAAGGTGGGTGAACCAGGGGTCTTTAATGACGGGTTGGCTGAAAAATTGGGAAATTAGAGTTAAAATAGGGGTTTTTCCGAAAATAGTACTCCTCATAGTCACCAGATGGCGCCACGGGTTAAAAAAAAGTGGGAGGAAGGGTTTTTAATAAGGGGGAGAAATTTTTAATAAAGAGGGAGTCAAAAATCGGGAAATTAGAGCTAAAATAGGGGTTTTTCCGAAAATAGTATTCCTCACAGTCGCCAGATGGCGCCACGGGTTAAAAGGGGGAGGAGGAAGGGGGTTTTAATAAGGGGAAGAATTTTTAATAAGGGTTTTTTTTAATAAGGGGGATTAATTAATTATGAATTATTAAATATGAATATTAATAAGGGGGCGTGGTCAGTGACGTCATGGGGCGTGACCGGTATTGTCATAGGGGCGTAGTCGGTGGACGTCATAGGGAGGAAAGCACTAAGTGGACTAACACCAGCACTGGGTAGACTAACACCTTATAGCTGTTATTTGGAGCAGCTAGTGGGGAGACAATCATCATCATCATCATCATCCTCAAGCAGCCATGGGCTACGGAGGTCCGACCAGACCATGCAGTTTAATTCTCCAAGCACATCTGTCCTGAGCTACATCTGCTGCATCCGGTCACTGCACACCAATTCTAAAATGGTCCTGTTTGACATTGTCTGCCCACCGCATCCTAGGTCTCCCTCTCTTCTGAGGCCTATAGGAACACTGTTCATAACCATATCCGCCAATCTATAATTATTCATACGGGCAACATGGCCAAACTAACGGAGTCTCTCTCTGCACAATATGCTGCTTAAAGGAGGCTGCAAACTCCTTTGCCTAACCTCATCATTAGTTACAAAGTTGAACCACCTAATGCCCAAGATAGTGCGTAAGCATCTGGAATCAAAAGGATCAAGTTTCCTGTTATCTTGTTTACAAAGTGTCCAAGTTTCACTACCTAACTAACCCTAGAAAGAACCAAACTATTATACAGTCTAATTTTAGTCTTTAGGTGTATACGCCTATTTCTCCACACTCTCCATAGATTCTTAAAAGTCCCGGCAGCAATCCCTATTCGTCTGTTAATCTCATGCCGCACATCACCATTATCTGTTACATAGGTCCCAAGATAATTAAACTGTGACACCTGCTCAAGACTGCAACCATTCAGATTAACTGAATCACAGCCTGCCTGACCAATTTTCATCACTTTAATTTTCTCTCTGTTTATAACCAAACCTACTCTACTACAAGTCTCATCAACAGCTCGAATGAAAGAGTTCATCTCATCAACATCATTTGCCAAAAGGGCTAAATCTTCAGCATAATCTAAATCATAAATTTTCGTATCTCCAGCCCATTTAAGGCCAAAATCTTTCCCTTGAAGTGAATTTCACATAACATAATCAATAACCAAACTAAAGAGAAAAGGAGACAAAATGCATCCTTGTCGAACACCAGAAGTAATGCTAAACCATTTGCTACAAGACTTATCAACTCTCACACGCGACTCAGTGTTATTAGAGAGCTTTCATTATGCTAACTAACTTGTCTGGTATACCATATGATCTCACAATCAACCACAAATTATGACGATCAACAGAGTCGAAAGCCTTTTTGAAATCAACAAATCTAGCAACCAAAGGTTTCTGAAACTCTAACGTTTCTCAAGAATCTGCCTAAGTGAAAATATTTGATCTACACATCCCCTTACCACTTCTGAATCCACATTGGTCATCACGCAATTGTCTGTCAACCAGATTTTTAATTCTATTAAGCACAATCATGGAAAGAACTTTATCTGGAACAGAGAGTAGGCTGATAACCCTATAGTTATCACAAGAACTGCGATCACCTTTTTTGAAAATAGGGATAATAATAGCTCTGGTACAATATTTAGGAAACATGCCTTTATCATAAAAGTTATTTAAAATTTCAGTCATCCAAATGGTAACCGAAACATTCCCAGCTCTAAGCATTTCCGTAGTAATTTCATCTACCCCTGGGGATTTATGAAGTTTAAGTATTGAAATAGCCAAAATAATTTCGGATTGTGTTATAGAGCAAACATTAAAGCCCGCAATACATTTATCATCATTACAAACAATGGGAGTAGAACTAACCACATTGTTTAGAACATCACTGAAATGCTCAGCCCACCTAGCCATGACAGAATCCTCACATTCTTTAACCCTACCTTGTTTATCCTTCAATCCCTGTATACGTGTCCGTTTTCTACCACACAAAACATTAACTATCTGGTACAGCTCTCTGCTGTTGTGCTGTCTAACTGCTTTCTCGGCTTTGACAGCCAAGTCATCAAGCCAAAGATTCTTATCAGCAGCTAACTGATCCTTTACACGTTTATTAAGCTCTCTGTAATGCTTTCTATTAGGACTAGTAGGGTATTGATTAAGGTCATTCCTGCAGTTCTTTCTTTCTGAAATAAGCTCAAGTGCCTTATCACTCAGATAATTGTGCCTCCTCTGCTCCTGTTTTCCTAAAAGGGTACTGTTAGTGTCCAAAAAAGCCTGTTTAAAATGATCCCATTGTTCCTCAACTTCAGTAGTAAGCATACCATGATTGTCATAATGACTAAGTAACCTATCATGGTAAGCTTTAGATAAACTGGGTATTTCAGAGCTTCAGTATTAAAGGTAAATTTTTTAACCCTAGCACAACACTTTTTAAGTTTAGGTTTCAAGACACTTTTAAGAAGATAATGATCAGATCCAATTTCAGCTCCCCTATGTGACTTGGTATTCCTAACAGAACTAGCCCATTTGCTGTTAATTAATATATAATCAATCATATTCCTATGCAGCCCATCAGGTGAAACCCATTTGTATTTATGCATGTCGCGGTGTTTGAATAAGTGTTAGTTATTCTGAAACCATTGAGTTTACTTACCTGTAGGAGACGTTGCCCATTGCCATTGCAGCTACCAATACCAAAAGGGCCTATTACTCCTCCCCAAAGGTCAGAGTCGGTACCAACTTTGGCAGTGAAGTCACGTAGAACAAAGGTAATATCTCCTTTACTGACAGAATTCAAAATATCCTGAAGTTGTGCATAAAACCTATCCTTCTCATCCTCATCGGCATCTTCAGTGGGGGCATAACAGCAGATAACATTCAAGTCTTTAATGCTTGTCTGAAATTTTGCTGTAAGAAACCTTTCAGTAATGAACTCATATCCTAGAAGAGCATCACTAGCATGTCTGCTGAGCAGCAGACCCACGCTTTGGTGATGCTTTCCATCCTCCCTCCCTGTAAAGAGAAATTTAAAGTTATTTTTAAGTATCTCACCTTTGCTTGTCCATCTGGTCTCTTGAAAGCCTAGAATATTTAGATTATAGCGCTGGAATTCCTGCGTGAGAACATCAAGAGAATAATCTCTATGTAATGTCCTCACGTTCCATGTTCCAGCAGAGAAAAAATGATTAATAGGTTTTTTTAAAGAAATTAGGTTTATTGAGATTGGTAGGGCCAACAATATCAAACAGCCCCCTGATCGCAGGCATGGGGCAAAGACCTGTTCCTCCTCCGCTAAAGGCTGGTCACCGATGCTGGTAGGAACTTCAGGCACCACCTTTTCAAGTGGACTTTTTCAAGAGCCATATGGCCTTCCTGAGACACATTACTCCAGTTTAGGCTTGACAATGCCCAACTAGCTAAGTAAGGTTCAGGTACCTGCGATGGCCTCTGATTAGGATTATCCAACAGCTGATATAAGGTATCCCATGCCTCTGTTCACTTAGGGCTGGCAACCCAGAAGCAAACAGAAAACACAGCGGCAGATTCTTCCTCACTTACAATACTGAAAATAATATTTAATAGTCGTTGCATGCAGTGACTACTTGCGAGACTAATACTTAACAATTGTTACAGTGACAACTGAAGAGATGTAAAGGAAACTATTATATGACAATTGTTATTCTCAATGTCATAGTATGGATGAGCACTGCGACGAATATAAGGAGATAAGATGCGACAAATATAGGGAGACAAGATGCGAGAAATATATGGAGACAAGATGCGACGAATTATAGGGAGACAAGATGCGAGGAATATATGGAGACAAGATGCGACGAATATAGGGAGACAAGATGCGACGAATATAGGGAGACAAGATGCGAAGAATTATAGGGAGATAAGATGCGAGGAATATATGGAGACAAGATGCGAGGAATATATGGAGACAAGATGCGAGGAATATATGGAGACAAGATGCGAGGAATATATGGAGACAAGATGCGACGCATATAGGGAGACAAGATGCGAGGAATGTAGGGAGACAAGATGCGAAGAATATAGGGAGACATTTGAGTAGATGCAGTTCAAGCTTTGAGATTTCCCATAGATTAAAACTCCCTAACAACGATCTGTCAACCAATGTTATGGGGGGGGGGGGTATAATACGCCACAAATCCACCCCATTTAGCACTAACGTTACGGTTGTACATCTTTCGTCTATTTAAAGTTATTTTTTAATTTAAATCCCAGTTCAAAGAATGCATTTTTACTTTACATTGCGATTTTTTGTAATTAATCGACAGATAATTATGTTCGTAAGAAAATCAATGGTTGTAACTCGTCTTTTTTGATTGTTTTAATTGCAATTCCATCATCTCCAGGTGACTTGTTTTAAGGTAGCTCAAAAATAAATTAGTTTAATGCTCTATGTATTGTGTTCCCATAAAAAAGGATATTTAAGTTTTGAGTTAATTTGTGCGCATCATTAGTAGCTTGTCACTAACAGATACGAAATGCAAATTCGCTATAATTCGCAGAAGTGCATTTTGAGCAGGATGTGATTACAGATAAGAAGATCATCACCGTGATAGTTGGTGTCATTAAAAGATTGTTTGTAACAGATCTCGTCTGACTTTCATAGAAAACAATTTTTTATCTATTCAGAGAGCCACAGAGTTGTGATAAAAAGTTGCGATAAAAAGTTGTAAGTTGTTTTATTTTTCTTAAACAGACAACTCTTCATGAAGTCTGGAAAAAAGTTGGCATAAAAATGTAAAAAAAAAAAACAAATTAAAAAATACCTATCTTCCTACGTGCGCCTTAAAAAGTAGAAAATAAAACTAAAGCATATCGATGGTGCCATCAGTCGTTGAGTACGTATTCCCTTCAATCAAAGGAAGATAAGTCACCGGTAATATTTTTGACCATTTGTCTCCCAAAAGCTGTTCCAGTGGATTTTTTTCCATTGGAACAACCTTCTCTGAGCCTTCGGGGTCCTTGTGACCTGGGCATTTAGTCCATTGTGTCAAAAACGACACGTTTTTGCACACAATGGGCTAAATGGCCAAATCACAAGGACCCCGAAGAGGTAAAACTCAGAGGTAAAACAACCCAACTCTAACAGCTGTTCAGTGACGGAGTTATAACTTCGAAGCTCTATATATTTTATAAAATATGCATTTATGGAAAAACGGAGTTGAAAATAGATAGAAAAGATTATGATCTTTTAATTTAAAAATCGATTTTTCAACCTTATTCTTTCAGTAATTAAAGAGCTAATTATGACAAGTTATATGGGACCCGTAATATTTCAGAACGAAATGCGTCATAAGAGTTTACCGCAGAAATGCATTAAAAATTGAATAATAAGAATTTTTTAAACCATTTAATAAATTAAATATACATTTTAGAAGTCTGAGTAGTTATTATTTCAATATTAGAAAATTGTGAGCGATTTTCATAAAACAGTTTAATTTATTTTTAAATATTCCAGCTTCCATAAATTCAATAAATATTAAAAGAATGTTGTTTAAAATCGAGATTTAAATAGGTTTGATTATGATGTTTAATTAATATCGAGCCACTTTTTGTCATTAAATGCATATTTCAAAAGTTATAGAGCTTCTAAATAAATTCACGTTAACATAACATGGAAATACTCTAATATTTTAAAAAGGCAGTGTGTATACATATATATGTAACGTAAACATTGCACATAAGAAATATTAAATGCTGATACTTATAACCGAAAATAATGAAAAAAAATCATATGAATTAAAGAATGTAGTGATTAAGAGTGATATAAACAGGTTGGGTTGTTTTACCTCTGAGCGGCACTGTTTTGCACACCATGGGCTAAATGGCCAGGTCACATGGACCCCAAAGGCTCAGAGAAGGTTGGGGGAGGGGACCCACTGGAACAGCTGTTGGGAGACAGATGATAGACTCCCGTCAAGGCCATCCAGCGTGTTCTTTAACGTGCACAGGGTATGGCTCTCCCGCACACGGGGCCACGGCTTAACGTCCCATCCGACGGACGGCGGCCTTTCCAGGCCCATCGGTGTCCCCGACTGACCATGGGCAGGGCGGGGAATTATTGCGGAGATAAATCTCAACGCTGACCCAGCTGGGACTCGAACCTGGGAACTACAGATTACGAGCCTGGCGCGCTACCGACTGAGCCACCCCCGCCCCGATATAAACAGGTGTAGAATTTTATTTTACATTATATTAGCAAGCTGCCACAGACATTTATATATATATCTCACGCGGAAATAGAATTCAGAAAGAAATCTAAAGTCTTAAAGAAATTATTGTTCTTTATTTTCAATAAAAATATTTTCTTCAATGTTACAGTGAATTAGATATTTCGTGTTGTTTGAATCAAAATATAGATTCTTCAGTTATGAAATTATTAATAGTCATGTTTTTGGAGATTGTTCTTTGATCAATAATTGCATTTATTACTAGAAAGAAAATGTAATCTAATTGTTGCGTCTCATTTCGGTGGAAAACGTGGAAATCTCGGGTATCTCAAAAGAAAATAACTTCTTATTCTCTTTCCGTGATTAGTTTCTGGCAAAAAATTATATTTTTCTCACTTGTTTTGCTCTTCAGTTAGTGTGTGATAGGGTAATGTTATTTTAAGCCAAGTTTCGCAACAAATTAAGGCAAAAGTTACGCCTTAACTGGCATAGTGGTTAGGCAGCTAGCTACTGTTCCAGCAAGGCAAACTTTGTGTGTTGTGTTAGCTCTAACTAAGGCAGTGGTCAGCAGTGACTTCGGTCCTAATAGGGCATGTCCGTGTATGAGAAGGCCTGTAAAAGCTAGGAGTAGCTTCTAGGATTCTTCTCTGTCTTATATATCGCAAATATAAAAAAAATTAATATGCTTACATTTGAGACAAAACACATTGTGACAAAATTAATAATTTATCTGGAAGGATCACGGCACGAGCAGAAATTTTTCTATGGGGAGAAGATCAAATTTGTCACAAGGAGCATCAAATATTTAAAAAAAAAATTGTTTCAAGATACAAATATTTATGTCGAGCTGTTCATTAATAAGTTTTTTAATCACCTCTCATTCCAGCTGCTTCCGATTTATGTAATAGAATTAAATGTGGGACAGAGTCAAATGCTTTTTTAACATCAAGTAACTAAACAACGACTTTAAAATATTGATTAATGCTTTTATATATATGGTTGATGTAATTTTTCAAAATTGCATCTTCTGTTCCCGTGTTTTTACGGAAACCATATTGATTTTTAGAAAAAAAAATTATATTTATTCAAAAAATGTAACATTTTAGCTTTGACTATTTTTTTCTATTATTTTGGACAAGATGGATATTGGTCTATAAATTTCAATTTTCTTATTACAGCCACCTTTATACACTGGTATAACTGTGGCAGTTTTTAAACAATTAGGAAACCATCCTGAAATTAAAGATTTATTAATTAAAATACTTAAAATGCCTTTAATACGTGATCCTATCTTTTTAAGGATAAATACAGAAACGTAGTCTGTGCTAGAGGTTTTTGCAGAGTTCAACCTCTTAATTACATCTTCAACTTCATTTTCATGTATTTCCTCAACAAAAGAAAACGTATTCGACAATATTTTCAAATTATGCAAACCACTAAAAATCATTTTCAGGAATTGCTTTTGTTATATCCTTTATAACACTAGCAAAATAATCATTAAAAAAGTTTGCAAATCTACTGGATTATTCAGGGATTATCCCAGGGATTATAACTGGCGCCCTATCTTCCTTTGAAGTGAATACGAATTCAATGACTGATTGCACCATCGATATGCTTTAGTAACATTTTCTACTTTTTAAGATATATATGGGTAGATTGGTATCTTTTTTAAATTTCAATTTAATTATATTTTTTCTTAGTCACTAAAATCACCTACCTTCAGAAATTTTCGTTTGATACATAACCCATAAATATCGACCACATTTTTCCTTCCCTGGTAATCATCAGATCGGTGATTCTTTATGCTTCACCCATATGGGCGAATATTACACCCACCAATATTCGTAAGATTCAGGTTTTACAAAACAAGATTTTGAGAACTGCGGTCGATGCCCCATGGTTTGTCACTAACAGACAACTTCATAAAGACCTGGGCATCGACCATATATATATATACACACATATAAAACGCACCTCAAAAAAGATATTTTGGGGCTGTAAGCAATAATCCCAATGAGATTATTTCTTCTCTAATTCTTTACGATCATACTGTTTTGAACAAGTACAAGAGGCCTAAAACGGTAGCGTTCTCTGAGGAGACCTACCCGTTTTAGATTTCTTATACAATTTTACTGCTATTTTTAGCTTTTCTTATGTTTGCCCTTAGGGGCCCACTTAAGGGTGGTTTACTTATATATTTTATTCTTACTCATGCCAAATAGGCATATCTTTATGATGGAGATGGTTAGGGGTAAAATTATTACTCGGTACATCGAATATGATTATACGATCTACCTTCCCTGCTTTTTGGAGTCGTGTTTAAAGTGGCCCATGGCATTGGTGATATCACAGGCTTTAATTTGATAACTCTTTAAGGTCCACCCAGCAAAAATCAGCCCCCTTTTAGTGGGGGAACAGAATTCGAAAGAATCTACGACGGTCCTCATACATGAGCTATCATTTGACATCTAACTCGTAATTTCAGACCTTCGCGTTTCGAAGATAGAGTGAAATATTTTTTTTCATATTTCTCCTTTTTTAGGAGTGAAGAAAGCATGGGAAAGTCAATTTTTTATAGTCTACGACACTTCCCACGTCACAAGTTTTCATTTGACGCATAAATTAATAATAAAAAAAACGCATAAATAATTTGACGCATAATTACGATAAGTAAGAAGCAATTTGATATTGCTTCTTACTTATCTCCCTATTGCTTTATATATAAGCAAAATTAATATTCCTTAATTTACACTCTTCCGTTCGTCATGATATTATCTCATTTGTGCCTAAATATCATTTCAACTTGAATTGTCTTCACAATCGTATATCAGGTTTTTTTGTGTGATGAAAATGTACTTTTGATAATCAAAGAGCAAAAGTCTTTGCTTCATGTTTTATTATTCACGAAAGAAAACAGCCATTTCACTAATTTTTTAAACAAATTTAATTGTTTTCACAGTTCTATTTCGATTACTTAGGTCATAAAAATAAAAGCAAATGCACTCGAAATACGAAATATAAAGTTGTTTACTTCATATTTTTGCGCACTTCTTGTATTCGCCATTTCGCTATTTTTTTTTGGAACAACTTGAATTTCTTTACACGATTCTATTTCGATCTCTTCAGTTACCTAAAAAAAAGGCAAATACGTTCGATACCTGAAGAATAAAGCTGCATACTTCATTCTTTTCACACTTGATATAGTTATCATTTTGCTTACCCCAAATTCGAGCCCGAAGTTGAAACTTTTTAAACGAGACTCTACCTTTAAATAAAAAGCAGAAGAAAAAGAGATCTAAAAGGTCGAAGGAAGAGATGAATAAAAAAAGAAACGATAAAAGGTATTGAGATTGATGATCCGGATGAGCTACATTATCAGCAGACACGAACGAGAGCCCCAGGAAACAGAAAAAGAGGGCAACCATGCATGCAGGAAGAATCGATAAGAATTTCGCTATCAGGGACAAGCCTTATGCTTTCATGTTTCGGGACGGAAAGGTCAGATGAAGCTTTAATATTGGTTTGCATTTGTTGTCATTTACGATGGAGATGGATTCACCTACTTACTTGATAAATTCCTTTACTTTGATGATGCTTGCTGCTTTCCAGTAATACGCTTGCATTTTGAAAGCTTCCTTTGTACTACATATGCTATTATAATGTATAAAATAATGGATGGAACAGACACGTGAACTCTATTTTGCATTACATTTATTTTCTGAATATTACAAGGGTAGTTTAATGAAAAGTGGACAACGTCTCTTGTGTGTGATGGATTGAGTGTTTTTTGTGATCCAAGCTGCATTAAGGCTCTCATAGACACTTCTGTTTCGTAGGCCCTTTGGCAGATGTATTTTTATGGATGTAACAATTTCGATAAGAGATGGCAGATCATAATTATCTTGAACAAATTTTATTCGATAGAAACACGGTGTGTACAGACTTTACAGCTTATTATTTCAGTATTTGTTCAAAAAGATGTTTTTGTTTACAATTTTTACCATGCAAAGGAAAAAACATGGTAAAATTTTTATTCGTAGTTCCTAGTCCAATGGGTTTCTTAGCTATTGGGGGCGGGGGTGGCTCAGTCGGTAGCGCGCCAGGCTCGTAATCTGTTCGAGCTTCGCGCGCTACCTAATTCGGTAGCACGCGACTCAACCGAAGAGGTACCGAATTCGGTACCTCTCGACTCAATGGTAGCGAGCTTCGCGCACTACCTATTGAGTCGAGAGGTTCCATTCCCAGCTGGGTCAGCGTTGAGATTTATCTCAGCAAATTCCTCGCCCTGCCCACGGTCAGTAGGGGACACCGATGGGCTTGGAAAGGCCGCCGTCCGTCGGATGGGACGTTAAGCCGTGGCCCCGTGTGCGGGAGAGCCATACCCTATGCAAGTTAGAGAACACGCTGGATGGCCTTGACGGGAGGCTCCCATCTGTCTCCCAACAGCTGTTCCAGTGGGTCCCCTCCCCCAACCTTCTCTGAGCCTTCAGGGTCCATGTGACCTGGCCATTTAGCCCATGGTGTGCAAAAAAGTGCCGCTCAGAGGTAAAGCAACCCAACCCAACTCTTAGCTATTGGGATTCCAACAGGCACAATTCCACTGTACCTCTGAATAATACGACCCTACTTCAAGCAGAGAAACTGGTATACATAGAGGAAAAATATCAACAACAGAATTAGTGGATAGTATCGGATTGAGTTTGTGTGGATTGCAGACAGACACAGCATGGAAGCATCCGAAGTTGGGCGATGTGCAAGAGCAGCGTTGAGATTTATCTCCGTAAAACTCCCCGCCCTGCCCTCTGTCAGTAGGGGACACCCATGGACTTGGAAAGGCGGCCGTCCATTGGATGGGATGTTAAACCGTGCTCCCTGTGAGGGAGAGCCATACCCTGAGCAGGTTAAAGAACACGCTGGATGGCTTGACGGAAGATTATCATCCGACTCCCAACAACCATCCAGTGGTTAATCTCCCCCAACCTCCTATGAACCCTCGGGGTCTTTGTGACCTGGCCATTTAATCCATTGTGTGCAAAAAAGTGCCGCTCAGAGGTAAAACAACCAACCTCCTGCATTTACTACGATTGGCAGACGCTTTTTAAGAGCATTTCCTTTTCCATACACTTGGGATATTCTATCCCCCGATTTCCCACTGAGTTATATCTCTACCCCTATGGATGGTCCAGCCCATTGATCTCCAACGATGAGCCACCATTAGAAGTCAGTCACATCAGCCTTTTTACTCATGTCGACTTCGAGTTTTACTCAGATGACTTCGATTTTCAACATTTGCTCACCAAAGCCTTTACGGCTTTTATACGACCTCAAAATGACGTATAATATTTACGTCCGTAAGGACGTTGCATGTTTCTTGGCACTTCGCTCACGATGCAGCGTACATCTTAACTTCTTCAATTTCTAGACAAACTAGGACGTAATTACGTCAAGTGATTTTTTTTTGTGATTTGTTGAAAGTAAGGTGACTTTTAATCATAATGCAAAATACAATTGGAACTGATTATGATTACTAGTTTATTTTTTACTTCACCTATTTTACTTCACATTCAGCCGATTTGAAATATATTTTTCCTATAATGTTTTCGATTTCTTGTTCTTTAATGTTTTCGATTTGTAGAGAATTTCCATGTTACTCAATACGAATCTAACTTCGAATCTCTATAACTTCTAAAATATGATTTTATCAAATGTGAATCTGAAGATAAAGATCATATTTTAAGTTATTTAAATCTCGATTGCGAACAATAATCTTTCAGTATTTAAAGAGGGAAGCTGGAATATTTAAGAATAAATTATCTTGTTTTGTAAAAATCCTTCGTAAGTTTCTAAAATTCCAATAATCATTAATCAAACTACTATAATGGAGATTTATTTTATTAAACGATTTGAAACAATAGTTATTATTTAAATTCAAATTAATTTCTGAGGTGAATTCG
Source organism: Ryuthela nishihirai (assembly GCA_038380435.1). Lineage (NCBI taxonomy): Eukaryota > Metazoa > Arthropoda > Arachnida > Araneae > Heptathelidae > Ryuthela > Ryuthela nishihirai. Next base: position 18,751,879 of record JAWZYU010000006.1, on the reverse strand, counting down.
TATGTCTTTAATTCATCATCAGTCACATTTTTCCGTAAAGTGCATATTTTAGAATTTATAGAGATTCGAAGTTATATAATTTCTTCATTATGTCAATGGGAATTTAATATATTTTAGTAGCGCAGTGTATGTATATAAATTGCCAATGATTACAGCATTTTTTGACCTTTTTGAGACCAGTGCCTTTTTTGCAGTGTATATATATTGCCAATGATTACAGCAATTTTTAACCTTTTGAGACCAATGCCTTTTGTAGGTATATAGATTGCCAATGATTACAGCAATTTTTAACCTTTTGAGACCAATGCTTTTTGTAGGTATATAGATTGCCAATGATTACAGCAATTTTTAACCTTTTGAGACCAATGCCTTTTGTAGGTATATATAGATTGCCAATGATTACAGCCATTTTTAACCTTTTGAGACCAATGCCTTTTGTAGGTATATAGATTGCCAATGATTACAACAATTTTTAACCTTTTGAGACCAATGCCTTTTTTGCAGTGTATATAGATTGCCAATGATTACAGCAATTTTTAACCTTTTGAGACCATGCCTTTTTTGCAGTGTATATAGATTGCCAATGATTACAGCAATTTTTAACCTTTTGAGACCAATGCCTTTTTTGCAGTGTATATAGATTGCCAATGATTACAGCAATTTTTAACCTTTAGAGACCAATGCCTTTTTTTGCAGTGTATATAGATTGTCAATGATTACAGCAATTTTTAACCTTTTGAGACCAATGCCTTTTGTAGGTATATATAGATTGCCAATGATTACAGCAATTTTTAACCTTTTGAGACCAATGCCTTTTGTAGGTATATAGATTGCCAATGATTACAGCAATTTTTAACCTTTTGAGACCAATGCCTTTTTTGCAGTGTATATAGATTGTCAATGATTACAGCAATTTTTAACCTTTTGAGACCATGCCTTTTTTGCAGTGTATATAGATTGCCAATGATTACAGCAATTTTTAACCTTTTGAGACCAATGCCTTTTATTGCAGTGCATATAGATTGCCAATGATTACAGCAATTTTTAACCTTTTGATACCAATGCCTTTTTTGCAGTGCATATAGATTGCCAATGATTTCAGCAATTTTTAACCTTTCTGAGACCAATGCCTTTTGTAGGTATATAGATTGCCAATGATTACAGCAATTTTTAACCTTTTGAGACCAATGCCTTTTTTGCAGTGTATATAGATTGTCAATGATTACAGCAATTTTTAACCTTTTGAGACCATGCCTTTTTTGCAGTGTATATAGATTGCCAATGATTACAGCAATTTTTAACCTTTTGAGACCAATGCCTTTTATTGCAGTGCATATAGATTGCCAATGATTACAGCAATTTTTAACCTTTTGATACCAATGCCTTTTTTGCAGTGCATATAGATTGCCAATGATTTCAGCAATTTTTAACCTTTCTGAGACCAATGCCTTTTTTGCAGTGCATATAGATTGAGACCAATCCTTTTGTTGGTACATAGATTGCCAATGATTACAGCAATTTTTAACCTTTTGAGACCAATGCTTTTATTGCAGTGCATATAGATTGCCAATGATTACAGCAATTTTTAACCTTTTGAGACCAATGCCTTTTTTTGCAGTGCATATAGATTGAGACCAATCCTTTTGTAGGTATATAGATTGCCAATGATTACAGCAATTTTTAACCTTTTTTGAGACCAATGCCCTTTTTTTTTACCAAGTATTAATTTCTCATAGAAATAAAAAATAATTATCTCTGTAACTAACTTAAAGCAAGACATTTTCAGTGTCGTTATCTATTTGATAAAGCAAACCACTGTTCTATCGAATATCAGCTATCAAATCGAAATATCAGCTACAAAATCTCATAGTCTTTCAGCACATTCACGCATCATCACTGGTCGTAATCCTTCACCGATACTCCGATCATTCCCACAATTTTGCTCAAGATTTCCTCTACCCTACGATGTAAAATCTTCGAATCAACCTCTATTAATCCCACACTAAGCTCCAAACACTCAGCTCAAATCATCAATTTGCTGCACGGAAAAATACATTCGATTTAGGTCGTTCTCTTAAAATATTCCATCACGACAGAACAAAGAAAACTGGAAGAAAACTGCGATTAAACATTTATTAACAAATCACTGGGGGATCATCTACCAGATGTACCACAGCATCACAGTACAACCATCAATACGGTATTAACGCTTAAATTTATCGAATGGCTAAACATACTTAACGGAGACAGCCAAACACATAGGAAACATCAAAGAATTCATCCATGCATCTTAAACTCTATCTGCACGCTAAGGTACATCCACTCCCCGCACTGATTCGGTCTTGCACAAAGCAATGTGGAGAGATAACAAATCATCCTCATCTCAAAGGATAGCTGCAAGACTTTAATATCAGTTTGTTAGGAGAGACAGGCATTAAGAGTTCCTTGCCGCTCCTAATTGTAAATCATTATTCTGCAAACATTGTGAGCGTGGCTATTTACTTCGGGCAGTGATAAATCAGGGGCCTTTATGGCAACGGCAGTCTTCAGAGGTTTGCCCGAGCATGCGGCAGGGCCCCAGCTCTCATCTATACTAATAACTTCCAACAGCCATATACATTTACCAATTAGGGATGTCAGTTACAATTAAAATGGATTCTCTGTAAACAGACTAGGATTAAGGGACGCTAATTAAAATATGATAGACGATAAAAAGGTGAAAGATTGGAACGTGCTTTTAAATTTTTTTTTTATTTTCTAGTTTTTGGAATTTAGTGAGAGCACTTTTTTTTTTGAATTCCTCTTGTGATTTTGATTTATATATATTAGAACGATATAAAAACATTTGGTAGGTTAAAAAAAAAGCTTTCAGGAAGAGTAAAATTTCTAAAAAGGTGAATTAAATAAATTTGCTTTCTGTAGTGTGTTTTTTATTTTCGTCTAAAACACGAACTCTTTTTCCTTATCGAATAGTTTTATTGCCGAAAGGAAATGCGAAAGAAAAACAAATTCATTTATTTCAGGTGCATTTTTTTCCTCTCCGCGTCCGAACACTTTTTTTTTCTAGAAAACAACATTCCTATTGATTAGAAGGCAAAAAAATTACCAAAAGGGAAAACAGAGAGCTACATAATTGCATTTTTTTTTTACCTTCTCGGCATTTCTAATTTATGGAATCTTCTTTTTTCATTCTCTATAATTTGAGAATCAAATAAAACGAAGATTTCCGAGATGTTTTTTCTCTTTCAGCGAAGGTCTTTGATTCTATCGAACCTTTCGGCATTCGCAGTTTCTTTGCTTATTTGCTTGTTCGTTTCGAAAATAAATCTCGAATGGTTGTATCAATCATTTTGTTTCTTGTTACGTAGATTCAGTGGCAGTCTTAAGGGGGCAGAGAAGGAATAGACGGTCTCCCAACTCAAAGGATGAGAGGAACCAAAGAAATCGAATGCGACGTTCCAATGAGTTCTGTTTTTGAGAGTTTCTCACTCTCCACCCCAAATCCGGTTACTGGGACCACCACCGTGCATATTGTTATGCGAGTTCAGTTGTTTTTTTGTAGTGGTAATTTTTTTTACACACACTAGGCTAAATGGACAGGTCACAAGGACCCCAAGGACTCAGAGAAGATTTGGGTAAGGGGCTTATTCAACAGTTGTCAGTAGACCGATGGGTTGTTGGGTTGCTTTACCTCTGACCGGCACTTTTTTGCACACCATGGGCTAAATGACCAGGTCACAAGGACCACGAAGGCTCAGAGAAGGTTAGGGTAGGGGACCCGTTGTGACAGCTGTTCGGAGACAAATGGTAACTTCCCGTCAAGGGCATCCATCGTGCTCTTTAACGTGCACAGGGTATGTCTCTCCCGCACACGGGGGCCACGGCTTAACGTCCCATCCGACGGACGGCGGCCTTTCCAAGTCCATCGGTGTCCCCTACTGACCGTGGGCAAGGCGGGGAATTTTGCGGAGACAGACAGATGGAAGCCTCGCTTCAAGGGTATCCAGAGTATTTCTTTAACGTACACGGAATATGGCTCTCTTGGAAAACGGCCTTACCAAGCCCATCAATATTCCTTTTCTAGGCGAGAGTAGTGTAAGAGTTTATCGGAGATAAATCTCAAAGGTGGCGCAATTGGGTCTCGAACCTGAGAACTGCAGATTATGAGCCTGGCGTACAACCGACTGAGCCAAACCTCATTCCGGGATGGCTCGTAATTACGTTATTATATCTGATAAAACAATACTTTTGTTCTTATTCTTTATTTCTTATTGATGTCTTTAACGTTATGTTTTATGTATTTTTTTATGTCAGCATTGTTGCCTTTAATAAAACTTGAACCTTTCGATTAGGGGCGGGGGTGGCTCAGTCGGTAGCGCACCAGGATCGTAATCTGCAGTTCCCAGGTTCGAGTCCCAGCTGGGTCAGCGTTGAGATTTATCTCCGCAAAATTCCCCGCCCTGCCTGCGGTCAGTAGGGGACACCGATGGGCTTGGAAAGGCCGCCGTCCGTCGGATGGGATGTTAAGCCGTGGATGCGCGTGTGCGGGAGAGCCATACCCTGTACACGTTAAAGAACACGCTGGATGGCCTTGACGGGAGGCTACCATCTGTCTCCCAACAGCTGTTCCAGTGGGTCCCCTCCCCCAATCTTCTCTGAACCTTCGGGGTCTATGTGAGCTGGCCATTTAGCCCATGGTGTGCAAAAAAAGTACCGCTCAGAGGTAAAACAATCCAACCTTTCGATTATTTTGTCCTTAGTGATAACTTAGATTAAGATTCTATGTTCCTAATCAATACTTATAACTTTATTTATGAGTGCTCTAACCATTGCTGACTGTTATGACCCAACTGTAGGTTATGATGGTTTAATAATTATTGTTCTTTTAGATCAATGGTTCCTAATGATTGGGGGCGGGGGTGGCTCAGTCGGTAGCACCCCAGGCTCTTAATCTGCAGGTCCCAGCTGTATCAGCGTTGAGATTTATCTCTGCAAAAACCATGGCCCTGCACATGGTCAGTTGGAGAAACCGATGGATTTGGAAACGCCGCCGTCTGATGGACATTGATCCGTGGTCCCGTGTACGGGAGAGCCATACCCTGTGCACGTTAAAGAACACGCTGGATGGCCTTGAAAAGAGGCTACCATCTGTTTCCCAACAGCTGTTCCGGTGGGTCTCCTCACCCAACCTTCTCTGAGTCTTCAGGGTCTTTGAGACCTGGCTATTTATCCCATGGTGTGCAAACAAAGTGCCGCTCAGGGGTAAAACAACCCAAGTTCCTATTGATTTTAGAGGATGTTTTAAAATTTGTGGATCGTTGCCATAAATTCCTATACACGGGAAATATTTTTTAAACTAGATTTATAAGAGAAAAAAAAAACTTTTATGACCTATATTTTTATTTAATAATTTATATAATATTTTTTGTTTTGTAAAAAGAAAATGTGGGAGTCTGCTCAGTCGGTAGCGCATTAGGCTCAAAATCTGCAGTTCCTAGTTTGAGTCACCCCCTGAGCCAGAGTTGAGATTTATCTCCCCTAAACTCCCTCCCTGTATTTGCTCAGGTAAGGAACACCGATGAGCTTGGAAAGGTAGCCGTCTGTCAGTTGACTCGTTAAGCTGTGGTCCGTGTTTTTTATTTTTTTTAAATATAATTTTTATTCATAAGAGTAAAGAATGCAAATACATTTACAATTTGACCCGCAAAGCTAATTAGCTTCTCTGCAGGAAAATGAATAAATTATATTAAACATAAGTCATTCAGCCACAAAAATGGTGTACATCAAATAAATCCACAAAACACAACACATAATAATCACGGATATTTTTCAAAATTGAGATATTCATATATTTGATTGAGACCTTTATCTGCAATCACATTTTTCAAAAACAAAAAACCTATTTTAAAAGTTATGGAGCTTCGACGTTAACTTCCCTTTGATATATACATAGGGATATTCATTACTTTGTCCAATCTAGTGTATATAGTTATGGTAATTTCTGATTTGAGTAATAATCTACTTTTATATAGCTACCATTTTATAATTGTTACCAGAACTGAATGCATACAACTTAGTCCTAGTGATCACGACAAGTAATAATATTGTTGCGGATCACAAAAATGGATAGCCACTGAGCGTGAGTATTAAAAGCTATATTTCAAAACCAAATTCAATACAAGGTAAATTGTGACAAAGGAAATATGGATGAAGTATCTTATTAACAAATCAACTATTAACATGCACAAGTCATCAATCTTCCTGCGTAGAGCACACAATATCAGCTCTGTGTATTTTACTAAATACTACCTTTTACTTGATTTACCAGGTCACCCGAAGATCTTCACTCGTAAACCAATTCTCGTCCTGTGCTAATAACTTTTCACACACTAGCCGAACAAAAAGACAGTCCGTGTAGACATTCGAAGTTAGCCATAAAAGTTCCCACTTTTATACTTCCGCGTATACACAACACATCAAGTTACTTCTTGATACTTAACGATAAAAGATCCCACTTTTATCCTTCCGCGTATACACAACACATCAAGTTACTTCTTGACACTTACGCGCACTGTCTCAGAACAGCTCACCGTCCATTTTCGAACTCACCGACCGTTACAACAACACGACCGTTAACGCTCCACTCTTCTTCTCCAAATTCTCCCAAAGTTCTTATTCGTTGGCTGAAATTTTTTGCTTTCGGTTGCCAGATTCCTTCTGTCGTAACACTGCCCCCTTCCTAGGTCTTGTTCGTCCCGAACAATTCTGGATTCCAAAGTTTCTTCAGTTCTTCGATGAAACGGGGCCAAACGATCCACGTGAACCACCTTGCACTTTGTAGCTGGACGTCGACGAATGCGATATACCACGTCATTAATCCTGTTAACTATTGTATATGGACCTTCCCAAGGTTTCTGAAGTTTTGGAGATAGTCCTTTCTTTCTATGTGGACTGTATAGCCAGACAAGATCTCCTTGATTGAAAATAGTTCCATTTATTTTACTGTCATATCTTGTTTTGGTTCTGTCACTTGTTATGTCGATGTTATGTCTAACGGAGTGATGGATTTCTTCTAGTCGTTGTTGCAATTCTTGTACGTATTGTGGAGTGGACACAGGCATTGTTTCGGGCCGACCATATAAAAGGTCACAGGGAAGACGTAACTCTCTTCCAAAAATCATCATGGAAGGTGTCTGTCCAGTTGTCTCATGCACTGCCGTTCTATATGCCAGCAAAAGGAGTGGTACATGGCGATCCCAGTCACGTTGGTGGTCGTTCACAAATAATGCTAAATGCTGAGCAATTGTTCTATTGAACCTTTCAACCATACCATCCGACTGAGGGTGTAAGGGAGTTGTTCTGGTTTTCTGAATGCCTAATAGTTGACAGATGCCTTTAAACACATTGGATTCAAAATTCCGTCCTTGATCAGAGTGGAGTTGTAAAGGTACTCCATACCTACTAATGAAGTTATTAACTATCATCTCAGCCACTGTTGTTGCTTCCTGGTCTTGGATGGGATATACCTCAGGCCACTTTGTGAAATAATCCATTACCACTAATAAATATCGATTTCCATCATCAGTTCTAGGAAACGGACCCATTACATCAATGGCTATTCTTTCAAAAGGGGCACCAACGTTATACGTCTGCAGCTTACCCCGACTCCTAGTCTTAGGGCCTTTCTTTGCTGCACAGGCTTCACATTGCCTACACCATCTCTCAACGTCTGCCCTACTTTTCAACCAATGAAATCGTTCCCTGGCTTTGGCTAATGTCTTATTAACACCGAAGTGTCCTCCAGTGGCACTATCATGTACATCTTTCATCACAAGTTCCACTCGGGATCGAGGAAGGATTATCTGCCAACGGATCAGCCGTCCAGTGGGATTCTCCCATCTTCTGTATAATACTCCGTCTTTCATTTTTAAGGAGTCCCACTGTGCCCAGTAACTTTTAGTAGTTGGACTATACCTCGAGATTTGCTCCCAATTAGGTCTTACATCAGATTTTTCAATCAATTCTAATATTGGTTTTATGTCTTCATCATCTAGTTGAGCCTTCCTGATTTCAATTGGATTCCAGATGTTAGGGGTGTCATTGTTTGTTTGTGTCGATACTATTTGTCTTATGGGCATTATCTCTTTAGTTCCAAATTTCAGTTCTGCATTATAGTAATGTTTACAGTAGTCAATGCATGGGCGCCTGGAAAGAGCATCTGCATTCTTATGCATTTTACCACTTCGATGTTCGATGGAGAAATCGTATTCTTGTAACCGTTGTATCCACCTAGCGATTTGTCCTTCAGGGTTTTTGAAGTTTAATAACCATCTAAGTGCAGCATGATCAGTACGTATAAGGAATTTCTGGCCATAGAGATAATGATGAAAATGTTCTATTGCTTTTACTATTGCTAACAGTTCTTTGCGTGTTACACAGTAATTCCGCTCTGGTTTGGATAAAGTTTTACTAAAGTATGCAATAACTCTCTCTTGTCCGTCTTGTTCTTGTGAAAGCACAGCACCAACTCCTGTGTTACTTGCGTCAGTATCTATCACGAATTGTTTTCCAGTTTGTGGGTACGCTAGCACTGGTGCTGTGGAAAGAGTTTTCTTTAGCTGTTGAAAGGCTATATCGCATTCGGTGGTCCACATAAACCGCTGGCCCTCTTCTGTCAGACGATGTAATGGCCTTGCGATGTTGGAGAAACCTTTGACAAATCTTCTATAGTAGGTGCAAAGTCCAATAAAACTACGAAGTTGATGAACATCTTGTGGTGGAGGCCAGTCTCTTACAGCTTCTATCTTACTAGGATCAGTCTTAATCCCTGCTGTAGTGATCACATGACCAAGGTAATGAACTTCTTGCTGGAACAGTTTACACTTTGTCGGTCCCAATTTTAACTTGGCTGCCTTAAGTTTTTCAAATACTTGACGAAGATTTCTCAAATGTTCTTCAAAAGTTCTTCCAAGAACTATGATGTCGTCCAAGTAAACCAGGCAGACCTCCAAAGACAAACCTTTGAGCACTGACTCCATTAGTCGCTCAAATGTGGCAGGTGCATTACAAAGTCCAAATGGCATCACCTTAAACTGCCAAAGTCCATTCCCTGTACTGAAAGCTGTTTTCTCACGGTCTTCAGGACGTATACCAACTTGCCAATAGCCGCTCTTTAAATCTAATGTTGAGAACCATTCTGACCCAGATAAAGTGTCTAGTGTATCGTCAATCCTGGGTAAAGGAAAGGAATCTTTCTTTGTTACGTCATTTAATCTGCGATAATCTACACAAAATCGTGTAGATCCATCCTTTTTCTTGACAAGAACTACTGGTGATGTCCAGGGACTCTGTGATGGTTGTATAATGCCCTGAGCTTCCATGTCCTTTATGAGTTGTTCCGTCTCCTCTCTTTTTGCCAATGGAAGCCTTCTTGCCGGCAGATGGACTGGAGGAGAATCACCAGTGTTGATTTTATGTTCTGTCAGGTTAGTACGACCATAATCATTTGATGTGGCAGAAAAAATGTCAGAAAATTCTTTTAATAAGTTCTCGGCCTTAACAGCTTGGTTTTCAGTTAATATTTGTCTTGTTTCTCTCCATAATTCAGTAAGATGAGATGGGATGTCTGTATGATTTTGATGTGAATCGGTAACTTCTATTTTATTTATACTTGTTACACAGGTAACAGCTTCACATATTGCTAATTCCTCACCTTTTTTTAACATTCTGCTGGATTTGTTACAGTTCATCACTCTGATAGGGATCTGTTCTTTATCTATTCTGACTAAAGTCCTTGCAACCAGGATATTATGAGCCAAAGCTCCTTTACCAGAGGCATCAGTAACTGCCAATCGGAAGGCCCCAGAAGTCTCCGCCCGATGTCCACGGACTATAACTTCACTTTGTGCTGGGATCTCTGTGTCTTCCGTCACTAATATTGGAGTTACGCTTGATAAAGAATCAGACGTCCGGCTAAGCAGAGGAATCTCTTCTGTCTCATAGATGAGTAGGTTATCACTGGGTCTAATGTTGAATCCATGTTTCTTAAGAAAATCAAGGCCTAATATGCATTCGTCGTAGATGTCAGCGATGTAAACAGGATGGCGAACCAGACAGCTACCAACTCGAATATTAAGTTCTATTTTTCCATGAACTTTTGCACGATCTCCAGTGGCCGTTTGTAGGCTTATTCTAGACTGTGTAGTATTCAAGTTTGGGTGAGGTATTATTTTCTTTATTATATCCGTTCTGAGTAAAGTTACATTTGCACCAGTGTCGACTATCATACGGCAAGGCATTCCATTTATGGCTCCATCAGCTACTAATCCATTATTATCGCCATGTAATGTTGAAACGTGGGCGACTTCCCCTGGGGCCAACCAATCAACAACCAGCCTTTGCCTCGCAAGATTGACTAATTTTCTGTTTCCCTGATCTTGTTGTCTAGTTGATGGACTTGGACTCCTCATTCGTTTCCTAGTGCAGTTGGTACGAATGTGTCCGGTCTTGCCACAATTCCAACACTGGAGGTCTGTTGTAGGTTTTGAAGAACCTTTTATATCTTTCAAAACGGATAGTATGGCTTTGGTTAGTTCTTTCATTTCATTATCCTTTTCTGCAGTTTCTTCTGCACTCACAAATCTCACTGCACGTTTGTTCGCTCGGGAGGAAAGCCTGGAGCACTCGTATTTCATAGCATGTACCACAGCTGACTTTAAGGATTCACCTTCCAACATCCTCAGAGATTGCTGAGTGTCAGGGTCAGCAATAGCATCAATAAATTGTAATTGAGCTAAATTATCTTGAATTTCTGGTGGACAGTTACTATAAGCCAATCTAGCTAGACGCTCAATATCACTAGCAAGCTCTTGCAAAGTTTCACCATTTTTCTGCATGCGATGTTTAAATTGAGTCACGTAATATTGTTTTAAATAACTATCACCAGACCTTAGTTCTAATGCAGAAACTAGACTTTGATAATCAAGTCGTTTTTCTTCTGGAACAGACTGCAAAACTTCCGCAGCAGAATTTCTTAAGGAAGCTGCAAGAAAACTGGCCTTTTGGAATTCATTCCACTCATTGGCTGTAGCGATAACTTCGAATTGTGTTTTAAATACTGTCCAAGATGATTGACCATCATATGTAGAAGGTTTAGTTGTATTTTTAGCGATATATGTAATAACATTATTTCCACTAGAATTATTATCACAGGCAGAAGGTAACATTTCATTTCTCAAAATCTGAAACTGGCGTTCACAATCAGTTTTTACAATTTCAATTTCATGTTTATAATCTAACTTAACACTATCAAGATCATCTTTTACACTATTTAGTTCAATCATAATGTCCTTACACTTATCAGAAATCTTATCAATTTGAGAAGCCACTTCAGCTCTCATCTCAGTATTTTGTGCGGCTATTTCGGCTTTCAAATCATCTTTTTGAGAAACTATCTCCGTTCTCAACTCATGATTTTGTGCGGCCATTTCGGCTTTCAAGTCATCTTTTTGAGAAACTATCTCCGTTCTCAACTCATTATTTCGTGCGGCCATTTCGGTTTTCAAGTCACCTATTTTATCGCTTTGGGCGGCCATATCGGCTTTCAAATCATCTTTTTGAGAAACTATCTCAGTTCTCAACTCATTATATTGTGCGGCCATATCGGCTTTCAAATCAGTCATCAGCTTTATTAACTCATCCATACTTCTAGTGAAAGGCATTCAATTAAATTAATCCCACTCCTGACACCAAATGTTGCGGATCACAAAAATGGATAGCCACTGAGCGTGAGTATTAAAAGCTATATTTCAAAACCAAATTCAATACAAGGTAAATTGTGACAAAGGAAATATGGATGAAGTATCTTATTAACAAATCAACTATTAACATGCACAAGTCATCAATCTTCCTGCGTAGAGCACACAATATCAGCTCTGTGTATTTTACTAAATACTACCTTTTACTTGATTTACCAGGTCACCCGAAGATCTTCACTCGTAAACCAATTCTCGTCCTGTGCTAATAACTTTTCACACACTAGCCGAACAAAAAGACAGTCCGTGTAGACATTCGAAGTTAGCCATAAAAGTTCCCACTTTTATACTTCCGCGTATACACAACACATCAAGTTACTTCTTGATACTTAACGATAAAAGATCCCACTTTTATCCTTCCGCGTATACACAACACATCAAGTTACTTCTTGACACTTACGCGCACTGTCTCAGAACAGCTCACCGTCCATTTTCGAACTCACCGACCGTTACAACAACACGACCGTTAACGCTCCACTCTTCTTCTCCAAATTCTCCCAAAGTTCTTATTCGTTGGCTGAAATTTTTTGCTTTCGGTTGCCAGATTCCTTCTGTCGTAACAATATGTAGAATTAACAATAAACTCACTTCTGATTGTTCGCATGTTACACTTTATCCAAAGATTTTATTGATAAAAATAGAAAGCGTTTTTCGCAAAGTTGTTCTAACTGCGAAATATTAAATCCAATACGTTTCTCTGTAGGTTTTTGTATTGAGATCTATAATTTATGTTATTATTAATGTATTATATGGAGAAATATATGTGTTTATTAACAAGAATTTTAGCTACCACCGATGCTTTAAAATAAATGGTCTTATAGAGAATTATTATCACCAGTTTGCGTGACAAAGTTTACTTGCTGAAAGTATCGAGCACGTGTTTTTTACACGTAAATTGTAATGAAATTTTTAAAAGGGAAAATGTTAGAGCTTCAACTTTATAGGAACTCGTCAAAAACAAAAAATATTTAGTGCAAATTTTGTAAATTTCCGCTGTTACTGCTAATATGTCTGAAAATTTGCTTTCAGAATTTCAGACTACTTCTTCGATTGATCTTACTCCGAAGTCAGTTATTATATAATTCAAATCTGCAATTTATTCAGAAGCAGAGCCTATTCCTGCCGAGGGGGAGGGGGGTATTCCTTCTATTATGAAAAAATATTGAGCGATGGTGAAACATTTTTAAATGTAAATATATTATTCGAATTTTTCAAGAGATTTGTTCAAATCTTCAAAAACGAAAGGAAAAAATGATTAGAATCTGTTTAATATCTTTATATTTAATCAAGACACCTATTAGGCGATGAACATCTGCCGTTTAGATGAAAAATTGTGTTGAGAAGGATACGATATATTTTGGCACGAAACGTTTGTCCATTGATAAGACTTACTACATTCACAAATTTCCACACGTATTACTGTTGGTTGTTAATCTTTAAAACGCCGTCGACGCATATCTTACCCGGGTTGGGTTGTTGGGTTGTTTTACCTCTGAGCGGCACCTTTTTGCACACAATGGGCTAAATGGCCAGGTCACATGGACCCCGAAGGCTCAGATAAGGTTGGGGGAGGAGACCCACTGGAACAGCTGTTGGGAGACAGATGGTAACCTCCCGTCAAGGCCATCCAGCGTGTTCTTTAACGTGCACAGGGTATGGCTCTCCCTCAGCCGGGGCCACGGCTTAACGTCCCATCCGACGGACGGAGAATCGAAGAGACACACCCTATGCACACTGAAGAACATGCTGGATGTCCTTGAGAAACTTGATGGGTGGCTTCTATCTGTCTCCTAATAACTGTGTTGTGGGTCCCCTTTTCCAATCTGCTTCGAGTCCTTGAGATCTTTGGGATCTAGCCAGTTTACCAATGTTGTGCAGAAAAAAGTTTCGCTCAGAGGTAAAACAATCCAACTTTAGTACTTAAAAATAATCACCGTTCATTTTTTTTCTCATTTATTAATGAATCATTCTTAGTGTTCATAACGACGTTACTCAAGAATTTTCAGCTTCTAAGAATTATTTTTAGTACTTTTTGTACTAAATTACAATAAAAGTTAATTAAAAGTTTAATATTCAAATAATTATATAATTTTGAAGTTTAGAACAACCTACAATATCAAGAGTTAAAAAAATGGTTTTGCGACATGCATTTGTGTACATATGTTTTATAATGCAGTAAGGAAAGTTTTTTTCCCCTTACTGGGCTTTGACGGACTCAATAATCATGAAAATGGTTCCGGCTCAGTGAGAGTGGGCGTGGTTCAATATTCATCAAAATGGTACCGGCTCAGTGAGAGTGGGTGTGGTTCAATATTCATCAAAATGGTTCCGGCTCAGTGAGAGTGGGTGTTTTTCAATATTCATCAAAATGGTTCCGGCTCAGTGAGAGTGGGTGTGGTTCAATATTTATCAAAATGGTTCCGGCTCAGTGAGAGTGGGTGTGGTTCATATTCATCAAAATGGTTCTGGCTGAAGGACAGTGGAAGTTGTTCAATATTCATCAAAATAGTTCCGGTTCAGGGAGAGAGTTCAATAAATACGAAAATTTTTCCAGCTCAAGGTGACTTAATAATCATCCAAATGTTTCCGGTAAAGGAAAGATCAATAATCATCCACATAGTTTCGGTTCAGGCGAGCTCAATAATCATCCAAATGATTCGACTCAGACAGGTTTAATTATCATTCAAATGGTTCCTGTGGACCAAGTACCATTTGAACTTTCCTGTGGACCAAAAATGTCGGATTAGGGCTCAAAAATTTGAACCCGAACTCATCTGTAGTCCTTCCCATTGCCTTAGATGTAACTTTGATTTTCTTTTTGAAACTGGCACCAAAAATGGCACCAATATCATAACGTCGGCTTGCCACAGCTACCATAAAAGGGTTGGGTTGTTTTACCTCTGATCGACATTTTTTTTGCAGACAATGGGCCAAATCACAAAGGCCCCTAGGGCTCAGAGAAGATTGCGGAGAGGGGCCCACTAGATAGCTGTTAGGTGACAGATGATAACCTCCTGTTAAAGCCATCTAGCGTGTTCTTTAAGGTGTATAGGGTGTGGCTCTCCCGCACACGGAGCCATGGTTTAACTTACCATCAAACAGACAGCGGCCTTTCCAACTCCATCGGGGTCCCCTAACTAAATATACCAACTTATGGAAAAATAGGTATAGGTCCCCCAAAAAATTCTTGATATGAGTTGGGTTGTTTTACCTCTGAGCGGCACTTTTTTGCACACCATGGGCTAAATGGCCAGGTCACATGGACCCCGAAGGCTCAGAGAAGGTTGGGGGAGGGGACCCACTGGAACAGCAGTTGGGAGACAGATGGTAGCCTCCCGTCAAGGCCATCCAGCGTGTTCTTTAACGTGCACAGGGATGGCTCTCCCGCACATGGGGCCACGGCTTAACGTCCCATCCGACGGACGGCGGCATTTCCAAACCCATCGGTGTAACCTACTGACCGTGGGCAGGGCAGGGAATTTTGCGGAGATAAATCTCAACGCTGACCCAGCTGGGACTCGAACCTGGGAACTACAGATTACGAGCCTGGCGCGCTACCGACTGAGCCACCCCCGCCCCAATATGAATTAAATATACATTGAAATTTTATTTTTATATACTTATCTCAGATATATTTTTATATATTTATATCAGATCAGTAATAAAAACATTTAATATAACATTATTTTTTATTTTATTTTCATTAATTCAGGTAAGTGTAGATTAATTTCTCATACATTCCTTTTTGGTCACGAAAAATACTTATCATTACTGCAGACGTACACTATCGGGTTTGGATTGTTTTACCTCTGAGCGGCACTTATTTGCACACAATGGGCTAAATGGCCAGGTCACAAAGACCCAGAAGGCTCAGAGAAGGTTGGGGGAGGCGACCCACTGGAACAGTTGTTAGGAGACATATGATAGTCTCCTGTCAAGGCCATCCAGCTTGTTCTTTAACATGCACAAGGTATGGCTCTCCCATCCACACGGGGGGCGGGGGTGGCTCAGTCGGTAGCGCGCCAGGCTCGTAATCTGTAGTTCCAGGTTCGAGTCCCAGCTGGGTCAGCGTTGAGATTTATCTCCACAAAAATTCCCCGCCCTGCCCACGGTCAGTAGGGGACACTGACGGGCTTGGAAAGGCCGCCGTCCGTCGGATGGGACGTTAAGCCGTGGCTCCGTGTGCGGTAGAGACATACCCTGTTCACGTTAAAGAACACTCTGGATGGCCTTGACGGGAGGCTACCATCTGTCTCCCAACAGCTGTTCCAGTGGGTCTCCTCCTCCAACCTTCTCTGAGCCTTCGGGGTCCGTGTGCGTGATCCGTCAAAATAGCTCAAGACAAAACAGCCCCGACAAAACAGCCCCGACAAAATAGCCTGTTCTAAAATAGCCCAAGACTAAATAGCCCCGACAAAATAGCCCCGGAGAAATCGCTTAGCCTATTTAAATTCTAAATTTCGCATTTTAAAAATTGTATACAGACATATAAATAAAAATTCTAAATATGGTTTGGTAATTCTTTACAAGTCTTTAAGGTTTGTGTTCCTTGCCACATTCTTTACAAAAATTACATTTCAAGGTTATGTGAAATGCCACGAAGAAAGTCCATATGTTCCATAGTTGCATAATTTTCCACTAATGCTTCCAGGCGTCGATTCAGTTGCACATATTTAGTTTTGATAGCATCTAGGTTGCGAATACCTGCAGCAAGATGGGTTAAGCGGATTTCTACCATATCCTGCTCTTTTCGGAAATGGTCGATGAGTTTGTAGACGGATGGATGATGGCAATCTACAGTTTTCTGGAATGCCCTATGCTACCCTTCTACCGAATTATTTGTCCTCGGAAGACCATTGACAACGCGCTCATGAACATTCCATATATGTATTGCAAATCGTGGTTGTGCTCGGCGATTGCGTCTTATTCGTCCTATATTATGTATCTTCCCAGTAATCGATAATGGGGTCTAGTTCGTTTGGGCATTTTTCAATTAATTCTTCAAATACTCCTATAACCTCATGTACCGGTACAAAACTCAACGCAAACAACATTTTTATATAAGCACGCACATTTTCATTGTTTACATAAAGTTCCGCTAAATTCAGTTCTTGCACTTTTCGCCATAAGCACTGTCCCAAATGAAACAAACAGCCAACAACTTCTGTGTTATTAAAAACTTGTTGCACGGCGTTTTGAACCGCTTTCTCGTAATCACTTAACACACTTGTTGGATTTAAAGTTTCCTTCAACTGTAATAGTTTCTGAAATACGCGAACATATATTGCTTCACTTTTATTTCTTAACAATACATATATCAGTGGAATACAACACTTTTCTATTAGTCCATGTATTGTGAATAATTGAAAAAACAGTTCAGGTGATACTTTAAACGTGCCATCAACAAACCAATGATGATTCTGTTCCAATATTCTCAAATTTTCCTCAGTGCCGAACATTAGAATTCGATCAGGATCGTTTTCTCCAGAATCCCACAGAATAAAATTTTCGTTTCTTGTGGTACTTTGAAGATGAACTGGAATTGCAATATTGGCAACACTTGCAGGATTTGGATATGGAAGATTTGTTTTTTTTCGTATACGTTCTATTGCTCTCTGGGAGGCAATATAATTTGGAAGCTGAATCGATGCTTCCAAAGATATTCCACTTGGGCAGGCTTGATATATTTGCCTAGGCTTCTCCACAGCACTCTGTGCTCTATGTTTCATTTCAGAAACGCATTTCAATGCCTGATTTTTAGCTGGATTTGGCGCATGGTTGTGTTCCATCACGACCCGGAAGTCAGCACCCAATGTTCTTAGACGCCCTTTACAAGTCGGAACTACACACCTCCACGATGTACTTTCATCCCGGTTTTCCCTAGCCTTGCGATCTCGATGACCATCTTTCAGCAGCAGATCTTTTCCTTTTTGCGACGAGATTTTCTCCATTTTTCTTGCAAAACACAAATAATAACGGATCATCAGTTAATATCTATTAAATAGTTCTATATTATATCAATAAATAAACGCATCTGGTAAAATAGATATTAAAATAGCTTACTTATTTCCGTTAGAGATCTCTTGCAACGACTCCCGCAAGACACACGTGCGCCACGTGCGAATAAAAAACTAAAACTAGAAGCTAAACTAGAAGCATTGGTTTTAATACTAAAACTAAATCACATGGCTCCGCCTACCGGTGAGCCATGTGCCTGTCACGTGACTCATTTGTTACTATAATATTTCTAATTATAGATGCACTCAACGCAACTTGTTGCAAAGTTACCTTCATTTTACCAAAGTATAGGAAGACATATTACGCGCGTTTTCCGACGCGCAAGTTGGATTTTTACTTTGGATTTTAAATAGGCTAAGCTATTTCTTCGGAGCTATTTAGTCTTGGGCAATTTTAGAATAGGCTATTTTGTCGGGGCTATTTAGTCTTGGGCTATTTTAGAATAGGCTATTTTGTCGGGGCTATTTAGTCTTGGGATATTTTGACGGGGTACCGTCCGTGTGACCTGGCCATTTAGCCCATGGTGTGCAAAAAAGTGCCGCTCAGAGGTAAAACAACCCAACCCAACTCCCACAAACGGTTTAACGTTTCATATGACAGACGGCGGCCTTTCCAAGCCTATCGGTGTCCCATATTGATCGTGGGCAGGGTGGGGAATTTTGCGGAGATAAATCTCAACGCTAGTCCAACTGGGACTCGAACCTGGGAACTGCAGATTACGAGCCTGGCGCGCGCGCTAGTGACTGAGCTACCACCGCCCCACGTACACAATAGAAATTTGAAAAAAGGATATTTATTAACTGAATATAAATTAGAAATTAAGCATTTGCATCAACACTTAGTGATTTATTTTTTCAAAACTCGCATTTGTACATTTTATGAAGTAGTGTACTTACGAATAATTAGCTGTATTTAGCCTATATAATAGTCTGCAAAGTAAAACTTGTTGCTAAAAATGTGATAAAACACCATTTTCTGAAACACCATTTCTGAAAAATTCAGTCTAGAAAGCTCAAATCTCACTACCAATTCAAAACAGGCTACATTTCATTAAGATGTCGCAAGACAGATTGAATCACAATGGCAAGAATAAAATTTCAGCGAAAGAATATAAATTGTTAGAGATGACGATCTTATTAATATAGAAATTGACTATTATCTACTTATTCTTGAAAAGAACGATATAAATTAAAACCATTTAGCTGATTTTTACTTAGAGATGACAGTTTAATAATCTCCTTTGAAGCTAAATCACTGCTACTGCAGAATATGTATTGTATCTACATAGATAAAAAAAACAACCTTAAACCGTATAGGGTGAAACCAAGTCTATAATCGTGTAAAACATACTGGTTGCATTTTTTTGACCGTGTAAAACAAGGGATAAGTGTAATTTGGGTTGGATTGTTTTAACCTCTAAACCGCAGTTGGTTTTTGGTAGACAAAGGTCGAAATCGGAACGTCACAAAGGCTTAGATGATGTGGTTGAAAAGAATCCACTGGATAACAGTTAGGAGACAGATGGAATTCCCATTAAGGCCATCAAGCGTATTCTTTAACGTCGACAAAGTATTATTCTTTTTCATATGAGGCCACTGCGTAATGCCACATCGCCGAAAGACAGCGGTCTATTCAAGGCCTCGGTGCTACCTTTATCACCGAGGACAGGCGAGGGTTTGGGAGATAAATCTCAACACAGTTGGGATTGGGAACTGCAGATTACCAGTCTGACTCACTACCGACTAAGCCAAACTCCACCCCAATTAAACAGAACAAAGGCTAAGCAGTTTTTATTTGCTTTTTAGTTGTGAATAACTGTTGTGATGTAACTTAAGCTCAAATAATTTTCTTATGTTCATAACCAATGTTTTAGGGAGGAGGTGGCTCAGTCGGTAGCGTGCCAGGCTCGTAATCTGCAGTTCCCAAGTTCCAGTTCCATTTGGGCTAGCGCTTATATTTCCGTAAAATTCCCCACGCTGCCCTCGATTAGAGTGAATATCGATGGGCTTGGAAAGGCCGCCGTCGGATGAGACGTTAAGCCGTTACTCTGTTTGCGGGAGAGCCATACCCTGTAAATGTTAAAAAAACGCTGGATGGACTCGATGGGTTGTTGGGTTGGGTTGTTTTACCTCTGAGCGGCACGTTTTGCACACCATGGGGAGGGGACCCACTGGAACAGCTGTTGGGAGACAGATGGTAGCCTCCCGTCAAGGCCATCCAGCGTGTTCTTTAACGTGCACAGGGTATGGCTCTCCCGCACACGGGGCCACGGCTTAACGTCCCATCCGACGGACGGCGGCCTTTCCAAGCCCATCGGTGTCCCCTACTGACCGTCGGAAGGGCGGGGAATTTTGCGGAGATAAATCTCAACGGTAACCCAGCTGGGACTCGAACCTGGGAACTACAGATTACGAGCCTGGCGCGCTACCGACTAAGCCACCCCCGCCCCTGGACTCGATGGGAGCCTTCCATCTGTTTCCTACCAAATATCTAGTGCAGGGGTGGGCAATTGTTTTCGTATCTACACTGCGCATGCGTATTGACGTGACCGTCCTAGTAGAAAATACGAGACGAATCTACGGTCGCGCACGGGAAGGAAATCTCGGTTCAAGGCGGATTTTTTTGACTGTCCTGGCGGGCCACAAAAAACTCTTAGCGGGCCGAATGTGGCCCGCGGGCCGCTATTTGCCCACCCCTGATCTAGTGGATTCGCTTCCCCAGTCTTCGTTTAGCCCTCTGGGTCCTTGTTACCTGACCATTTAGTCCATTGTATGCAAAAATGCGGCTCAGAGGTAAAACAACCCAACTCATTTTTTGTTTCCACGTTCCTTCCCCCCTCAAAAAATAAACAACCATAAAGCACGTCACTAGTAAATTTCCTTAAAATGTCCATTACACATATTTGGATTTAACGATTTGAGTGAGAAGCTGCTCTATTTTAAATAAACTTGTTCTACAAACTACCTTCTCCTTTGACGTGCCTAACGCATTGCAAACTTCTGATCCCACCAAGATCTTAAACCGTGGAACTAAGTGAGCTTGAAGAGTCATGAATTTAAATGTCTTAGCACCAACGGCAAAATAACATTATCTTTTTGATGGATGAAGTTGCCATCAAGTGCAGATGCCAGTTCAGACTTTGCAGTGAAGTTTAGAGTAACGGCACTTGTCTTGCGTTTGCGGGAACAAAGATCAGAGCGTTTCGTCTCTGACAAATCCCATGTATTGAGTGTGAATTACACTTCCAGTCACAGTGGCGAAGCATCCGCGAAACCAACCCACTATGTCAACCCCTCATTATAGGTCAAGTAGCTAGTACGAAGGGATTTGAACGGGAACAGACAAACCTAGAAGTTTCATTTCATCTTAAGATGAATATCGCTGTCTTTAATACTTCTCTGAACGCTAAACCCAGTTTCACAAACTGTCTACATCTATCTAATAATATATCAGTACATATATCCGTACGTATGGGGAATATCATATATCCAGCATTGTTATATAAGGGATAATGTGAACTACTTCTCATGATGGTGGGCGTAAGATTATTTGTTATATTGCTTTCCAAGTCACATTAATCAATGAGATGATGACATAGAATGCACTAGACCTTATATTTACGGAGCATGAACGCTTTTATATCCGTGGTGAAGCTATAGATATAAAATGACAGATGTCCTAGACAATGTCCCGACTGCATGTACTTTAGCTGAGTTATTTTGTCAGGTTAGCTAGTGCAATTTTCTTTTTATCTACACGTCGAAGTGGTAAAATCATTTATAAATATTATGTTTAGTATTTTTTAGATTTCATACAGTTTTATTCGATTGGGTTGGGTTGTTTTGCCTCTGAGCGGCACTTTTTTGCACACCTTGGGCTAAATGGCCAGGTCACATGGACCCCGAAGGCTCAGAGAAGGTTGGGGGAGGGGACCCACTGGAACAGCTGTTGGGAGACAGATGGTAGCCTCCCGTCAAGGCCATCCAGCGTGTTCTTTAACGTGCACAGGGTATGGTTCTCCCGCACACGGGGCCACGGCTTAACGTCCCATCCGATGGACGGCGGCCTTTCCAAGCCCATCGGTGTACCCTACTGACCGTGGGCAGGGCGGGGAATTTTGCGGAGATAAATCTCAACGCTGACCCAGCTGGGACTCGAACCTGGGAACTACAGATTACGAGGCTGGCGCGCTACCGACTGAGCCACCCCCGCCCCAGTTTTATTCGACAGTCGCTTTATATTTATACAGAGTCCTATCAAACTGTTAGAAAATGTCTATGTTATGAAACAGGGAAGACAAATTAGAACGAAATACAATATGTTGCCAAAAGTCATTGAACCCCACTTCCAATTTGATCAGGTAGATTACATTTATTTGTTTGTCAAAGCTGGTAGAAATGTATATAGGCAAGTGTGTGATTAGTGAATGTATTGACAGTATGATTTTCGCAGGAAGCTTGAAAAATATTAGTCTTCTGTGGCAGAGAAAAAAAAATACAGCGGTAATTTTCTGAAAAGTAATGTTGGGATTTAGAGAACCATTATGTAGGGAAATAATATGGGACTCATTGGTGGCCATAGAATTAGATCTTGCCGAGCCATCTGTCAGGCGATGAGCTTGGAAAGGCCGCCGTCCGTTGGATGGTACGTTAAGTCTTTGACACGAAAGAGTCATAACCTGTGCGGGTTAAATAACACATAAGATGACTGGCCATTTAGCTCAATGTGTGCAAAAAAAGCTTTCTCAGAGGTCCTACCTTAAACCCCACCTTTTTTGGCTGACTTTCTGCGTTATTGGGTTATTTTACCTCTGAGTGGCACTTTTTTGCACACCATGGGCTAAATGGCGAGGTCACAAGGACCGCCGAAGGATCAGATAAGGTTGGGGAAGGAGACCCACTGGAACAGCTGTTGGGAGACAGATGGTAGCCTCCCGTCAAGGCCATCCAGCGTGTGCACAGGGAACCTGGGAACTACAGATTATGAGCCGGTAGCCTCCCGTCAAGGCCATCCAGCGTGTGCACAGGGAACCTGGGAACTACAGATTATGAGCCGGGCGAGCTACCGATTGAGCCACCCCCGCCCCTACCGGACTTGTTGCATATTGAAACAGAATTCAAGTAAGTAAAATTATCACACTACTTTATGTACCAAATTCCAAGGTCCGCACTGCCACCTCTTCGGACGGCGGTCCAGCGCCTCTGTTGTTGAAAGCTTGAACCACAATGCTGTATTCCGTGAACCTGTTGAGCCCAAGCACTTCACAATTTTGCTGGAGCCCGTCAGATAAATCCACAGCTTTGAATGTGTAAGGATCTGGTGAGCTTTGGACTTTATAACCCACGTAATATCCGTCCACTTTACCAATTCCATCATCGTCTGAAGGACTCTACAGTGAAAGAAACAAAACAATTATGATCAATGAGATTCATTTTCATTTGACTAACATGATTATTAAGATTTATTTTGTGAGCTGGTAATAGTTGCAGCAGATAATAAAGTATGAAGCTCACGTAGCAATAGATTAAGTAATTTATTCATGCAAATAAATCCCTTCGCTAATTACACTCAGTTGGGTTGTTTTACCTCTAGCGGCACTTTTTTGCACACCATGGGCTAAATGGCCAGGTCACATGGACCCCAAAGGCTCAGAGAAGGGTGGGGGAGGGGACCCACTGGAACAGCTGTTGGGAGACAGATGGTAGCCTCCCGTCAAGGCCATCCAGCGTGTTCTTTAACGTGCACAGGGTATGGCTCTCCCGCACACGGAGCCACGGCTTAACGTCCCATCCGACGGACGGCGGTCTTTTCAAGCCCATCGGTGTCCCCTACTGACCGTGGGCAGGGAAATTTGCGGAGATAAATCTCAACGCTGGCCCAGCTGGGACTCGAACCTAGGAACTACAGATTACGAGCCTGGCGCGCTACCGACTGAGCCACCCCCGCCCCAATTACACTCAGTAGTCTTTGAATTATGACTAATCTTCTTCCATATTATGTACTGGATCTTAACTTCTAAGATCTATAACTTCTAAAATACAAGGTTTATTAGTTAATGTTTCCTTCATCTACACTTCGAAACACCTAGTGACCCCAATTTTCAATTTCTAGCACTGGTAGATCAAGG
Source organism: Ryuthela nishihirai (assembly GCA_038380435.1). Lineage (NCBI taxonomy): Eukaryota > Metazoa > Arthropoda > Arachnida > Araneae > Heptathelidae > Ryuthela > Ryuthela nishihirai. Next base: position 18,727,921 of record JAWZYU010000006.1, on the reverse strand, counting down.
TATGACCTCTATGAACACGTCAGAGGTCAAAATCGGTTTTTCCCGAGATCTACGACAAGGATTACCATTATATATAGATAGAATTAGCGTGATTCCCTGTAAGACATTCAATCACAATCGTCTACATATTAGGTATGACTGAAGATTAATTAAATATTTCAGTTTAAAATAAGCTCAATTTTCAACAGTATTCGCTTTGCAGTTAGAGTTGGGTTGTTTTACCTCTGAGCGGCACTTTTTTTGCATACCATGGGCTAAATGGTCAGGTCACATGGACCCCGAAGGCTCAGAGAAGGTTGGGGGAGGGGAACCACTGGAACAGCTGTTGGGAGACAGATGGTAGCCTCCCGTCAAGGCCATCCAGCGTGTTCTTTAACGTGCACAAGGTACGTCTCTCCCGCACACGGGGCCACGGCTTAACGTCCCATCCGACGGACGGCGGCCTTTCCAAGCCCATCGGTGTCCCCTACAGACCGTGGGCAGGGCGGGGAATTTGGCGGAGATAAATCTCAACGCTGACCCAGCTGGGACTCGAACCTGGGAACTACAGATTACGAGCCTGGCGCGCTACCGACTGAGCCATCCCCGCCCCAGGAGATGCCAGGACTATAGGATGAATGTTCTAAGCATTCTCAACCTGATATGTTCAATGTTGATATTATTACTTGCTCAGTATGGGAGAAGACGTCTGAAACAAAATAATCGTTTACTCATAAGTTCTGGGCACTTTGAACCCAGGAAATTTTCGATCGTAAATGCACGTATTTTCGGAATATCGTTGTGAGTCCATGGTGTCACCATGGTCCAAATCAATTTGGCTTTAATCATCAAATCAAAATGCCAGTCTATCTTACGTTTTCCAACTTTGTATGCTTCCATGCGGGTTTTTTCTAGAATCCAGAAAAAGTTAATCATATTCGAGCAGAAACTTGCCGCTGATTCTTGTGGATTTCCACATTTGTTTCCTGTCACACAGTACAGAATTAGCTTTTCATATATAATATACATTGTAAAGTAGTTCCATTATAGTTTTACCTTATGAAGTCACTTCCGGTCACTACTACTTATTAATATTCATAACTCCCCTTGTCTTCTATCTTGGATGAAGAAAACAACCAATCTCGAAGTCCAGGGACGGCTTTCTTGCGAAACCCGCGCTGACGTCATCAGCATTGCATCATACGTGACGTGCTACGTACGACATGTTTTGGAAATACTTTTCATCCTATCACCAAAAGTCTCCTTATTAAAATTTCCCTCCCTCTTTATCCATTACCCACCTTTATTAAAAAAATCCTCCCTCTAACTCCCCATATTGGAGTCAGTAAACAACCCATCTCTAAGTCCGGCGACGGTCATAATCCATGACGTCAGGTATCAGAAGTGAACAAACCCCCATTGTTGTTCCCTTCTAATTCACCCAGCTGGGTCAGCGTTGAGACTTATCTCCGCAAAACTCCCCGCCCTGCCCACAGTCAGTAGGGGACACCGATGGGCTTGGAGAGGCCGCCGTCCGTCGGATGGGACGTTAAGCCGTGGCCCCGTATGCGGGAGAGTCATAACCTATGCACGTTAAAGAACATGCTGGATGGCCTTGACGGTAGGGTACCATCTGTCTCCCAACAGCTGTTCCAGTGGGTCCCCTCCCCCAACCTTCTCTGAACCTTCGGGGTCCATGTGACCTGGCCATTTAGCCCATGGTGTGCAAAAAGGTGTCGCTCAGAGGTAAAACAACACAACCCACGTCTGCTCTTATACAAAGCAAGTAACAACATTGAACAGATGCGATTAAGAATGCCCGGAACCTTTCCTATTAAATATTCACATTTCTAGATCTCATAAAACAACATGGAAATAAGAAAGTTGAAGCCGGACGATAGAGTTGTTTTACCTCTGAGCTGCACTTTTTTCCCGCAATGTGCTAAATGGCCAGGTCAGAAGGACCCCGAGGACACACTGAACAGTTGTCAGGAGACAGAAGTAACTTCCCGTCAAGGCTATCCAGAGTGTTCTTTAACGTGACCAGGGTATGCCTCTTCCACACACGGAGCTAAGGCTTAGCGTCCGATCCGACGGACACCAACCACATTGGTGTCCCCTACTGACAAAGGGCAGGGAGTTTTTCGGAGATAAATCTCAATGCTGACCCAGTGGGAGTCGAACCTGGGTGCTACAGATTGAGCAGCTCACGCCTCAAACAATATAGTTGTATTAAAATTAATTATCTTAATGAAAATTCGCTTTCCGGAAGTTGGACTTATTGTCATCAACATATTCTTTTCTCTTTTGCAGATTGAATTTATTTGTCATCAGTAGCTCGCGGGGCGCATCAAAAGAGGTTGCGGGCCCATAGTTTGTCTAGGACTACTCTAATAAAAAGGATATCCTATTGAGAATTTTATCACATAAATAAATGATGTAACTTTCCGACTTGTCCACGTTTTATCCGTTGGGTTGGGTTGTTTTACCTTTGAGCGGCATTTTTTTGCACACCATGGGCTAAATGGCCAGGTCACATGGACCCCGAAGGCTCAGAGAAGGTTGGGGAAGGGGACCCACTGGAACAAGCTGTTGGGAGACAGATGGTAGCCTCCCGTCAAGGCCATCCAGCGTGTTCTTTAACGTGCACAGGGTATGGCTCTCCCGCACACGGGGGCCACGGCTTAACGTCCTACCCGACGGATGGCGGCCTTTCCAAGCCCATCGGTGTCCCCTACTGACCGTGGGCTGGGCGGGGAATATTGCGGAGATAAATCTCAACGCTGACCCAGCTGGGACTCGAACCTGGGAATTACAGATTACGAGCCTTGCGCGCTACCGACTGAGCCACCCCCGCCCCACGTTTTATCTGAATGACCGCAATGGTTACCAGGAAAGCCTAATATACCTTCTACCTTATCTCCGTCCTTTGTGTAGGGAAGTACCTTCTTTCTTTTAAAAAAACTAAATTTCCTGAACATGTAGAAAAACTTCAAGTGAATAAATTTTATTTACCTGCCATGTGACGTTGACAGACCTTGACGATACAGGCACAACTTTCACCAGTCTCGGGGGTTTTCTTGGAGCTATTTATAGACAGAAGAAAATATGAATTTAATATTTCTGTGAGAGAAAATTTCTCTCAGTTAGTTAATATCTTGTTAACCTGGTTAAGTCCAAAAATATATATATAAGTACATTGGATCATCATTTTTTAATTTTTTCGAAACAATTTATCTTGAAACGTATATTAGATGATTGTTTTTTTTTTTCAGTTTATAAACCTTCTAAATTTAGCATGCATGCGTCACCAATGCGGTAGGCATGAAATTTTAACTTCTTTGTAGCCCTGAAAATTGCTGGTGACAGTCCAACCTGTGAAGATAACTTTCTAAGAGATTTTCTGGTGAGCGTTGGGTTGTGTTATTTTACCTCTGAGCGGCACTTTTTTGCACACCATGGGCTAAATGGCCAGGTCACATGGACCCCGAAGGCTCAGAGAAGGTTGGGGGAGGGGACCCACTGGAACAGATGTTGGGAGACAGATGGTAGCCTCCCGTCAAGTCCATCCAGCGTGTTCTTTAACGTGCACAGGGTATGTCTCTCCCGTAGACGGGGCCACGGCTTAACGTCCCATCCGACGGACGGCGGCCTTTTCAAGCCCATCGGTGTTCCCTACTGACCGTGGGCAGGGCGGGGAATTTTTGCCGAGATAAATCTCAACGCTGACCCAGCTGGGACTCGAACCTGGGTACTACAGATTACGAGCCTGGCGCGCTACCAACTGAGCCACCCCCGCCCCTCTGGTGAGCGAGTTAAACGTTGAGACACATCATCAAGATCTTCGGCAGTTAACAGTGATGGCTGGCCTGTGCTCTTTCGATCCTGTATAGACCAGTGTCACGAAATTTATCAATCAAACGAGATACTGTCGACTTGCTGGGAACTGCAGACTTGAGGAAACTTCAACTCAAACTCCTCTCTCACACGTTTGTAAGATTTGTATGCACAATAAGTCTCAACAATAAATACACGTTCGTTTTTGGTATTCGTGGCCACTTTGTTAGGTACAGTTCCATTTCATGAGAAAAGTAACTCAGATACACAATTCATTAATTTCTTATAAGAAAATATTACTGAAGATAATTTCAAGATCTCAGTCAAATCTCTTCCAAACTCGATTTCCAATATTGGAGTGCACGCATGCCACTAAATCAAGATGCTAGGCGCCACATTACATTAGATTAATGCAAGCGGTTCTCACTATAGCGAATTGATTGGTTACAGAATACCATTCGTTAAACAAAAATGAAAGTTTCATATTAACTTCAAAATTAATTTATTCGTTTCAGTCATACTGCATAACAGCAACATATCGATAAAAATCATAGTGAGAATATATTCTAAACATTATGGATATTTTAATAATATCACTCATAGATGAATATATGTTGTGAATTTAATAGATGGATTTGCAGAAGAAGCAATTGTAGTGAAAAAATATTGGCAATGCATATATTATTTTAAGTAAATAGCACAATTTTTGACCTAATATCTGAAATTTCGGATTATTATTTGACACAATTTCAAAAACAAAGGATTGCCGGATAATTACCACCCAAAATGGGCATTTTCTTAACACGAAATAGTCATATCCTAATTATAATGAATTGGTGTTCGGATGCTACTATAAACCTAAACCAAATCCAGAAGAGATCAAAAAGTTCAACTCCTATAGTTTAAGAATTTTCATTTTCGAATCTCATTATAATTTTAGCATAGAGATACACAGTAAATAGACAGAGGAAAGAAAATAATTTCGGTTTGCTTATACTGAACTACATATATTTGAAAATAATTTCGGTTTGCTTATACTGAACTACATATATTTGAAAATAATTTCGGTTTGCTTATACTGAACTACATATATTTGAAAATAATTTCGGTTTGCTTATACTGAACTATATATATTTGAAAATAATTTCGGTTTGCTTATACTGAACTATATATATTTGAAAATAATCTCGGTTTGCTTATACTGAACTACATATATTTGAAAATAATTTCTGTTTGTTTATACTGAACTATATATATTTGAAAATAATCTCGGTTTGCTTATACTGAACTATATATATTTGAAAATAATTACGGAACCTGGGACTCGAACCTGGGAACTGCAGATTTCGAGCCTGGCGCGCTGCTGACTGTCATTACCATCCCTAGAGTTACCAACAGACCGATGGAAGTCTCTCATTTCGGCCATCTAGCGTGTTCTGAAAAGTTCAGAGTGTACTCGCTCCCCAATAGAGATCCGCGGTTAAAGTGCCATCAAATGGATGACTGCTTTTCCTTACTCATTTGGGAAAGGAAAGACCCAATGGACAGCATTTATTGGCTGACTGAATCCCTTGGGTTGATTGATTGGATTGGATTGTTTTATCTCTGAGCGGCACTTTTTTGCACACCATGGGCTAAATGGCCAGGTCACATGGACCCCGAAGGCTCAGAGAAGGTTGGGGGAGGGGACCCACTGGAACAGCTGTTGGGAGACAGATGGTAGCCTCCCATCAAGGGCATCCAGCGTGTTCTTTAGCATACACAGGATAAGGCTCTCCCGCACACGGTGTCACGGCTTAACGTCCCATCCGACAGACGGCGGCCTTTTCAAGCCCATCGGTGTTCCCTACTGACCGTGGGCAGGGCGGAGAAATTTTGCGGAGATAAATCTCAACGCTGACCCAGCTGGGACTCGAACCTGGGAACTACAGATTACGAGCCTGGCGCGCTACCGACTGAGCCACCCCCGCCCCCCTTGGGTTGATGCGCCAGTCCTTTAGAATAGCTGCCTTAGTCAAACCACCATAATTATTTTGGTTAGAAAAATTATGAATTTTTCTCTGAGGTATTGTTGAGATACCTCAAGCTCTGAGAATGCTATTTTTGCACACTACAATGGGCTAAATGTCCTGCCTGTATCACGATATGATCGCACCGTCTGCATCATTAGAGGTTTGCCACTGTTATTGAATTTTGGCATTTAATAAGTAGTCGAATTTTCCATTCAGTTATTAGTTTATGCTAAATATATGCGATCATAAGTTTAATCGCATCAATATTTTTCTCAAAAACAAACATTTTGGCTCTTCTTTACTATCAGACTTTCTCATGCAATAGCCCATGGGGACGGGAGTTGCTCAGTCGGTAGCGTACTAGGTTTCATAATTTGTACTTTCCAGATTCAAGTCCTAGATGGGTCACAGTTGAGATTTATCCCCGCAAAACTCCCCTTCCTGCCTTCGGCCAGTAAGGCCATTGGTTTTGGTTTTGTAAAACCGTTGTCCGTCGGATGGGACGTTAAGTCATGGCTGCGTGTGCAGGAAACCCTGTGTACATTAAAGAACACTCTGGACAGCCTTGACACGAGGCTATCATCTATTTCCCAACAGCTATCCAGTGGAACTTCTCCCCCAGCCCTTTCGGAGTCCTTGTGACTTGGTCTTTTAGCCCATTGTATTAAAAAAAAAGTGCCACTGAGAGGTAAAAACAACCCAACGCAACAGCAAAAATTGGTCTAGGGTTGGTTTTCATCTGAGCGGCACTTTTTGTCTCCACAATGGGCTAAATGATCAGGTCACAAGGACCCTAAGGGTTCAGAGAAAGTTGGGGAAGTGGACTCACAGAACAACAGTTAAGAAACAGATCGAAGACTCCTTTCAAGGCCATCTAATATGTCCTATAACGTGCATAAGATTTGACTTTTTTCCCCACGTGCTAATCTAGACAATCTCTCATCCGACGGACAACGGCTCTCTCATTGAGGATTGAATAGGGATTAGGGAGATAAATCTCAACCCTGTCATAGTTAGGACTCCAACCTGGGAAATGAAGATTGCGTACTTTGATATATGATACCATAAAATCTGAAAGAAGCAGAAAAAAAAGCAAAATCTTATCTTCATCAGCCATGTGTTTCGTACAACACAGAAATAAATCACTCCTCTTAGTGCCATTTTCTCGGGCAGAACTCAGAGGATTACGAAGAATCCAATCACGATAAGACAAGACCCAATCCGATAACACAAGACCTTTGAAGACGTTGGCAATTTCTCAGACAGAAGAGCTAGTCACGATTAAATACTCCATCCACGTCTAAAATTCCAGTTGACTTGCTGGAAGTGTTGTCCATCAATCATTAGGAAAAGAAACGTTGATGATCAAGTAGAAGAGAGAAATAAGACATAAAAAAACAAGCAAACTTAAAGTCATTGGCTCAGCTGTAGCGCACCTAGGACAGAGGCTGGCTGAACTAGTAGTGATCTAGACTCGTAATCTGTAATCACCAAGTTCGAGTACCATCTATGCCAGGATTGAGATTTATCTCCGGTAACTCCTATCGTACCCTCGGTAAGAAAGGGGCCTTTCTTCGATTGGGTTCTCCCCTTCGTGCAGAAGAACAATATCCTGTACAGGTTAAAAAACACGATGGAATGCCTTGACGAGAGGCTACCATATATCTCCTAACATCTGTCCAGTGGGTACTCTTCGCCAACTTTCTGAGTCCTTGGGATTCCGTGATCAATTTAGCATAAATAAATAAATAAATACCCCTTCAAGCAGCTGCTTGCCACAGAGGTCTGACAGGAGCCTGTCAGTTTATATGCCATAGTAGAAGGTCTGTGAGGATAGCAGGACCTCAGCAGAAAAACAACACACACATCCATGCCTTACCCGGGGCTCGAACCCAGGTCCCTTAGATCAGTAGCCAAGCGTGCTAACCACTCGGCGATGGGACGGCTCAATTTAGCATACTGTGTGCAAAAAAAGGGTTATTCAGGGGTAAATAACCCAACGCTTGAGGGGAGGATTCCGTCTGTCTCCTAACAGCTGTCTAGTGAATCTGCGCCGTCCTGTGAACCACTGGGGTCACGTGACTGGTCGTTTAATATATTGTATGAAAAAAAAAGTGCCCTCAGGTAGAACAACCAACCCAAAGCTAAATCATTTCGGAAAATGATTCGTAAAGCGAGTGACAGAGAATTTTTGAGTTTAAGAGTGACGTCAGTGCATACTTCTAAAAACTTTCAAAAATTTATTTTCACTTCTAAAACATTTTACATAATTTTTTCTAATAATTTTTTTGGAAAAATGTGAAAACAGATAAAGATCTCAATATCTAATTTTTCAACAATATTCTTTGAGAATTTAATGCGCTATGGATGTTTGAGTATTTCACAACTGAGTCACAAAAATGGACTTCAGAAGTTAATGAACACTAAATAATAAATGTTGTGTCAAAGTGTTTAAGAAAATCAGTGTGTGTTTTAAAAGTTTGCGTAAAGAATTCTTTCACTATTCATCAGCTTTGTATAAATTTCTTAAGACTGGCATTGCTGTTGTTACATATTCAAACTTCCATAACTCATATTGTTGAAAATCGAGATATTGATATATATGATTGTGATCTTTATATGCTATCACATTTTTGGAAACAGAAAACTTATTTTAGAAGTTAGTTTCCCATTGACATAACATAGTGTTGTTCCTGCCGTCCCATGGCTGAGTGGTTAGCACGCTTGGCTACTGATCTAAGGGACCCGGGTTCGAGCCTCGGATAAGGCATGGCTGTTTGTGTTGTTCCTCTGCTGAGGTCCTGCCATCCTCACAGACCTTCTACTATGGCATATAAACTGACAGGCTCCTGTCAGACCTCTGTGGCAAGGAGCTGCTTGAGGGTGTATTTATTTTTTTTATATACACTTGAAGAAAATGTTCTTTAATAACGTTTTGTGTTAGCTCTTTTCTTCCCAAAGTTTACAATGACTAGTTTATCATAAATCTGACCGAAAAAGAAAAAATGTTAACGAAAAGTAATATTTAGTACTCAAAGTCACTTAAGTGTATTCCTTAAGTAAGTGGGCGATGGTGGCTCAGTTGGTAGCGTGCCAAGCTCGTAATCTGCAGTCTCAGGCTCGAGTTCCATCTGGGTCAACACTAACATTTATCTCCGTAAAATTCACCGCTCTGCGCATGGTCAGTAGGGGACACCGATGGACTTGGAAAGGCCGCCAGATGGTACATTAAGCTCTGACCCCGTGTGCGGAAGAGCCATATGCTGTGAATGTTAAAGAACACGCCGGATGGCCTTGATAGGAAGCTACCATCTGTCCCCTAACAGCTGTTCCAGTGGGTCCCTTCCCCCAACCTTCTCTGAGTCTTTGAGGTCTTTGTGATCTGACCATTTAACCCATTGTGTGCAAAAAAAGTGTCGCTCAGAGGTAAAACAATCCAACCCTTAAAGAAGTAAAACAGGAGATCTTTCGAACTCTTACTATTTGCGTTTTTGAATAAACTTGTGTCTTAGACACCCAGCTTGAAATTAAAGAGAGTGTTAAAATTTTATGTAAATGCGTTCATATTGCTAAAGAGGGTGTAATTTCACGTGGGAATTTACTTTCTGTTCCAGGTAAAGTTCTTTGGATGATTATGCTGAATAGAAGTAAGAATTTGGTAGATGGGCAACTGCGTTATGAACAGTGTAGATTCAGAGGTGACAAGGGATGTATTGATCAAATATTTTCACTTAGGCAGATTCTTGAGAAATGTTTAGAGTTTCAGAAACCTGTGAAACCGTAATAGGGTCGGTTTGGTGATAAATAGTGAAAAAATTATGGATCCTCAAAAAGGCGTTCAACTCTATTGATCGACATAATTTGGGGTTGATTGTTAGATCATATGGAATACCTGTAAGTTAGTTAGTGTAATGAAAGTTCTCTATAATAACACTGAGTCGTGTGTGAGAGTTGGTAACGTCTTGCAGCGGTTGGTTTAGCATTGCTAGTGGAGTTAGACAAGGTTGCATTATGTCTCCTTTTATCTTTTGTTTAGTTATTGATAATGTTATGCGAAATTCTTTGCAAAGGAAATATTTGGCATTAAATGGTTTAGAGATTTCAAAATTTCTGATTTAGATTATGCAAATGATTTGACCCTGGGTTTATTGACGGGTTAACGTGTTTCTTATAAGTCAGTGTTAAATAAGTTGGTACTGTTCCTTTATAATATTTTATGTTTTCTTAATCTAATATCTCCACAAATTGGCTCATGTGGAGTTTGTATTTTATACTTTAAAAATTGTCTATATACTTTGGAAAAGAAAACCATTTATTCCATTTGTTATTGTAAGTTTTAAATTACATGTTTGTTTGTAATGTATCAAAAGTGTGAAATAAATTTGATTTGATTTGTTGGCTAATGATGTTGATGAGATGAATTCTTTCATTACGGCTGTTGTTGAGACCGTAATAGAGTCGGTTTGGTGATAAATAGTGAAAAAATTAAAGTGTTGAAAATTTCAAGTTGCTTCAGTTGCTTTGAATGATTGTACTATTGAGCAAGTGTCTCAGTTAAATTTTCTTGGGAGCTATGTAACAGATACTGGTGATGTGCATCATGAGATAAATGGAAGAATAGGGATTGCCGCTGCGACGTTTTAGAATTTTTGGAGAGTGTGGGAAAATAAGCGTGTAAACCTAAAGACTAAAATAGGTTGTATAATAGTTTTTTCTCTCTAAGGTTAGTTATGGTAGCGAATCATGGATCTTTTGTAAGAAGGATAACAAAAACTTCATGCCTTGATTCTAAACCCTTGCCAGTATCTTGGGCATTAGGTGGTTTGACGTTGTAAGTAATGATGAGGGTAGAAGAAGGAGTCATCAACCACCTTTGAGCAATATTTTGTGCAGAGAGAGAGAGAGTGCGTTTTGGTCATGTTGCCCTTACGCACAGCTGCAGATTTACAAATAGGATTATGAACAGTGTGCCTAAAATTTTCAGGGCGGGGGTGGCTCAGTCGGTAGCGCGCCAGGCTCGTAATCTGTAGTTCCCAGGTTCGAGTCCCAGCTGGGTCAGCGTTGAGATTTATCTCCGCAAAATTCCCCGCCCTGTCCACGGTCAGTAGAGGACACCGATGGGCTTGGAAAGGCCGCCGTCCGTCGGATGGGACGTTAAGCCGTGGCCCTGTGTGTGGAAGAGCCATACCCTGTGCACATTAAAGAACACGCCTTGACGGGAGGCTACCATCTGTCTCGCAACAGCTGTTCCAGTGGGTCCCCTCCCCCAACCTTCTCTGAGCCTTCGGGGTCCTTGTGATCTGGCCATTTAGCCCATGGTGAGCAAAAAAGTGCCGCTCAGAGGTAAAACAACCCAACCCTAAAGTTTTCAGGAAAACGGGTGACCTAGGATGCGATGGGCAGACAATATCAAACAGGACCTTGCTAGAATTGGCTAACAGTGGCCAAATGCAGCAGCTGTTGCTCAGAACAAACATGTCTGTACAGGAAAATTACACAGTCCGGTTGGACCTCAGTAGTCTATGGCTGCCTGAGGAATTTAAATTGTATACAGTTTATTTTCCTAAAGAGAAAGGGGTAGGGGTGGCTCAGTCTGCAGTGCACCAGGCTTGTAATTTGTAGTTCTCAGGTTCGAGTCGCAGCTGTGCTAGAGTTAAGATTTATCTCCGCAAAACTCCCCTGCAATGACTACAGTCAGTAGGGGGACACCGATGGGTTTGGAAAGAATACCAATCATCGGATGAGATGTTAAGTTGTCGCCCATGTGCTGGAGAATCATGCCCTGTGCACATTAAGAAACACGCTGGATGGCCTTGACAGGAGGCTACTATCTGTCTTCCAATAGCAGTACATTGGGTTCCCTCCCCCAACCTTCTCTGAGCTTTCGGGGTCCTTCCAGACAATGGGTTAATTGGCCATTTAACCCATTGTGTTCAAAAAAAGTGCTGCTCAAAGGTAAAACAACCCAACCCGAAAGCGAAAACAAAAATGTAAAAATCACAGCAACTACAGGAAAATATACTAGTGTATGTAGATACACTGCTCGACATTCAAAGTGCCCCACCCAGAAGGACATGTCGTACAAACATGCAAATAGAAGGATAGGTGTGCGCAGTTCAGATATGCAAATGATGATAATCCGGAGCCAATGACGTGTGTAGCTCAAAAGATAAAAGGTGCAAGAAGGAACAGGTATGGTATTGTGTTTATGCAGGTGTAAGTCGTGCGAACGGTTGAGATTAGGTGGTTCCGCTTGGAAATTGTTCAGCGAAGTCCGAAAATGCCTGGTTTATAGACATTTGGATGCTTTTGAGAGAGGAAGAATTATAGGCCTATGTGAAGCTGGATAGACTACACGTCGTGTCGCTGCCCATGTTTATTGGGATGCACGAACTTTTGGACGTTGTTGGCAAAGAGGCGAAATGAAGGTTCAAGCGTGCGTCACAGAGGGAATGGTTCCGCTCCACAGACGTCAGCTCGGCTTGATAGGCGCATTGTTCGAAATGCTCGTTCGTCACCACATGACACTGCAGGTGATATTCGACGGCGTGTCAGCTCGTCAGGCATGTCATTATGGGGACCCATGGATGTCCCCATAATGACTCGAGTGGTAAACCGAAGGTTGCATGAGACACCTGCGCCCCAGGCAACCGTTACGTCAACTGCCATTGACTGCAAACCATCGCAGAGCTCTTCTGGCTTGATGCCGAAGTCGTGCGAACTGGGGTCACAAATGAAACACTGTTGTATTTATTGATGAATCCCGTTTCTGTCTGGGTGCTGTCGATCGATGGGCCTGTGTATGGTGACAACCTGGCAAGAGGACAGATCCAGCTTTTTTTCGTGACTGGCACACCGCCTGTCAGCCAGGCTAATGGTATAGAGTACTATTGGATATGACAACAGGTCACCTCTTGTCCGCATCATGTAAAACAGACAGCTGCAGGATACGTTAGCGCGGTTCTGCAGCCCGTTTTGTTACTGTTCCTGGGAGGCATGACAACAGCCCATTTTTCAGCATGACAACCCCCCTGTACACAGTGTTAGGGTCTCCAGACAATGTTTGCAACATGATCAAGTATTACCATGGCCAGCACGATTTCCAGATTTATCCCCAATAGAAAATCTGTGGGATCACATTGGATGACGTGTACAATTCTCTCACCGGCCGGAGCAGAATCTCGATGAATTATGGGAGCAAGTAAACACTGCTTGGTGTGCAATTCTTCAGGTCCATATCCGTCGACTGTATGATTCCATGCCACGCTGTATTGCTGCCGTATTGCCTGCACCTACTGAGGCAGTCACATTGTGCTGCATTGTCTCATCTTCTAACTGTAAAGTAGCTGCAAATTAAATCATGGTATGCCAATACGTATCGCTATGCGTGTGCTGCATTTCACGCCTATCCTCTCATATCTTCTGGGTGGGGCAATTTCAATGTCATGCAGTGTAATTTCAATATTACGTTAGTGTGCTTGAATTTAGTGCTGTACTAGTAGAACAAAAAATACTACATGTGCGATTTTATACATATAAAAAAGTTAAACATTCATTGTTATTATACAAATGTTTATACCTAATCGCCTTTTCTGCATTTTCTATGCTGATAGAAAATGCAATGTTATAGCTAATCATATTCTGCTAATGTTATAGCTAATCAATATTTTTCTCAATATCGGGATTTAGTTATTCTTAGTTAATTTCCAATTTCAGTTGACAATAATGATCTTTAATAGGTTAATTTAAATCTTTAACTTTCCTAATTTTCGCTCAGTATTTAAACAGATTTGAACGGTGCAATATTTTACATCAATACGCTTTAAGAAACATAACATTTAAGAATATTGAAAGAATTACGTACTTAAAACTTCTATAATGTACACTTATTTAATTAAACGATTTGAAATATTATTGTTATTTAAGTTTTAATTAACTTCTGAAGCAAATTCTATTGTCGTTGTGAAGTATTCAAACTTTAAAACCTTTACATTTCTATGAATACCGAGCGAATATTATTTGAATTTACATAATGTAATCGATAATTTGAAGAAAATCTTACTTTAAAATGTATATTTTATAAGTTATATTTATTGGAAGTTAGTTTAAATTTTCTAATGTATTATCATCAATTAGTAATGTCTTCTTATCGAATTTCGCAACTAACTGATGATGATGATGATGTTTGTCATTTTGTTGAGATTTTTACTTTTTAAATCCCCATCCTGCTTTCGGTCAGCAACGGGACACCGATGGGCCTGGAAATGTTGCTCGTCCATTGGATGGGACCTAAAGACGTGGACCTGTGCACGTTAAATAGTTTAGTTTAGTTTAGTTTACACTTCACAAAAATTGGGAGTTCCTTGCACAGACTTTCCCATAGAATTTATGTTTTCCTTTTTTTTTTTGAAAATTCTTGATGTTCAGTATTTTTTTTTTCCTCTTAGATTTTAAGAGATTTTTTTTTTGTTTCGTCTTCCTCCTAAACTTTAGGATTTAATTCTTTTGTTTATTTTGTTTTTGTTTATTTAATTTTGATTTATGTCTTTTTTTTTTGGTATAAATATATATATTTTTTATTATTATTTTTTTGCTATTTTGTTAATTTTTTTTTCTTTCTTTTTTTTTGTTTTTTAGAAATTTTTTTTTTTTATTTTTTTTTTATTTTTAATTTTTTTTTTTTTTATTTTTTTATTTTTTTTAAGATTTTTTTTTAATTATTTTTTTTTCTTATTTTTATTAATGAAAGAAAAATTTTTTTTTCTTTTTTTCTTTCTTTTTTTTATATTACGTTTTTTTTTGTTGTTGTTCTGTGTTACAATTTATTCCATATCTCTGTTTCTTTGATGAATTCCAATAGGAAGGCAAATATTTTTGTTTGAATTGAGATTGTAGGGTGATTTAAAATTAAGTTCAGAGTAAATTCGTTAATATTTATGTTTCTAAGTTTTTCAAAGAATTTTTCTCGTTGTGAGTCATATTTTGCACAATTTAATATAAGGTGTGAGGAATTTTCAGTAATATTGCATTTTGTACATTTGGGTGAGGTACTTAATTTGAGTAAGAATTTTGATTTATTTAAAAGAATTGTATCTGTTCTTAGCCGAAATATGATTTTGGATTCATGTCTGGAAAATGGTAATTGTAGGAAGGTATTAATTTTGTTGGAAAGTTCAAATCTGAAATTTGGTTTGAAGATAGAGTGAAATTGAACATGTTTTTCTAAAATTTTGAATTCTAATTGTTTTATTTCTTTTTTAACATGTATATAAATATTGTGTGTTGGCGAGATGTTATCATAATCATGTGCTGATTTTGCTATGTTATCTACATATTCATTTTCTTTAAATCCAGAGTGTCCTGGTATCCAACAAAGTTGAATATGGTTATTTTTTTCATTTAGGTTTTCATTATAAAGTTTTAGGAGTGTATGTGTGTAGTATGGATATGTGGTGTATGTGTTGTCTTGTATTAATGTGTGTATAGCACTTTTAGAATCAATGAATATAACTATTGATTGATTTGTTAAATTGTCTAATGTCCAGTTAAGTGCGGCAAATATTGCATAAATTTCAGCATGCAATATCTGAGTAAAATCAGGCAATTTGTATGCTAATGATATGTTGTGTGATGGAATATATACAGCAGCACTGGATGACCCAGAATCTTTTATGTAGGACCCATCTGTGTAGATTTCCAAACAATTGTTAAATTTTTCAGATTTAAAATTAATGAATAATTGATATAGAGCTTCATTAGAAATTTCATTTTTTGAATTTAAATGTGGAATCTCTGTATAAACTACTGGGAGTTTGTAACACCATACTGCTACAGATTCAGTAATGTCTCCTCGCAGTTCATCTTTAGTTAGTTTATTAAAGAATTCTTTTAATAATTCATTTTCTTCGATTTTTTTATAGAATATGAGTCTTTTAAAGTTTAGATAAAATGGGTGGTCTGGTAGTTTATAGTGGAGTCTTGTGTAATATTTTAAGATTAAAATTGAATGCCTAATTTCAAATGGAGGAATGGCTGTTTCAGCCAGAAGAGCTAATGTTGGACAAAATTTTGGTAAGCCTAAAGCAATTTTTAAACATTTGTTTTGAATAACATTTAATTTCTTTAAGTTAGTTAAATTAGGTTTGTCTATAAGGTCTAAGCCATATTCCATTTTTGATCTGATTAAATTTAAGTAGAGTGTAATTAAGGTTTTTTGATCAGTACCTTCTTTTTTGAATGCAAAGTATTTAAAAATGTTTAGGAGTTTTGAACCAGAATTGTAAGCTTTCTCCAGATGAGAGTTCCATATTAATTTTGAGTCTAAGTTAAATCCCAATAATTTACATTTGTTGACTTGATTAATAGGTTGCGAGTTAATTTTTAAGAGAAATTTTGGATTATAATTTCTACGTCTATAGAAGTAAATACAAAAAGTTTTATCTGTGTTAATTGTTAAATTCCATTTGTTACAATAATCTATTAGTTTGTCTAATTGTTGTTGTGTTTTTTCTTGTAGAGTATATTCATTTTTGTCTGATACCCAGAAGGTAAGGTCATCAGCATAGCTTGTAAAGTTAAATTTTTTATCAAAAATCTTTTTGATGTCATGTAAGTATAAATTAAAAAGAACAGGGGATAAGGTAGATCCTTGTGATAATCCTTGTGTAATGTTATAAGACTTAGAGTAGGTTGAGTTTAATTTAACCTTTAATTTTCTGTTTCTCAAAAATTTTGCTAGGAATTCTATTAATTTATAGTCTAATTTAGCTTTACACAGTTTGAGTAGTAAATGTTCTATGGAAACTGTATCAAAAGCCTGTGATAGGTCTATTGACACAGCTAGTACTGTTTTTTTCTTTTTATTGGCAGAGTAAATATCATTTAAGAGTAGTGAGATGCATTCTTTAGAAGATCTGTTTTTTCTGAAGCCAAAGAAGTTTTTTGGTAATAATTTTTTCTCTTCAATTTGCCAATTCAGTCTAATAAGAAGCATTTTTTCAAATAATTTTAAGGAGTTGGATAATAGAGAGATTGGTCTATAAGAGGTTATTTCTGTAGGGATTTTATTGGGTTTTTGGATAAAAATTATTAAAATTTCTTCCCACTCTGGTGGTATGTCTAGTGTGTTCCATATATGATTAAAGATAGATAATAATTTTTCTTTCCATGCTTCTGGAAGATTTTTGAAAAGTTTGTTAGAGATCAAGTCTGCACCAGGGGCAGATTTAAGATTAAGTCTTTTTATTGCTCTATTTAGTTCCAATAAGGAAAATGGTAAGTTAACTGTAGTGTCGATTGATTTTAATTTGTTTAACTGTGTGTTATAAAAGGATTTTTGTCTAGAATCTAAGCTAGGTGCAGTTTGAACTATTTTTAAGTTTTGGGCAAATCTTTCAGCTGTTTGACTAATGGTAATGTTATGTTGTAAGGCATATTGGGCTATTGGAAAAGTTTGTTGCTTTTCTTGGACAATACTTTTAAAAATCCTCCAGATGTTTTTTCCTGGAGTAGAGGTTGTTAATTCTGATGTAAATTCTTTCCAATTATCACGAGAGGCAGTTTTTAATTTTCTTCTTACTTCTGCTTTAATTTTTTTAAAATTGTTAATGTCTTGGAAGGTTCTGGTCCTTTTAGCTTTTTGTTCTGCTTTTTTTCTGATAGCTGTTAATCTATTCATATACCATATATTTTTTTTTAATTTTGGAATTTTGTTTATAATTGTTTTAAATACTGATTTAGTTTGTTCCTTAATTGATTCAAAGAATTCATTATATTTTAGATTGTTAGAGGGAGGAGTATTGTTAAGGATTTTTTCGAAGGAGTACCAATCGTTTAAATAAATTTTTTGTTGGTATTTTACTTGTAGTTGTGAAGTCAAAAGTATGGGGTGGTGGTCACTGCCCCTAGTATCTGGGAGCAGTGACCATTTGAATTTGTCAATTAAATCAGTTGAGATTAAAGTTAAATCAATAATTGATTGATTATAGGCTGGGTTTTCGTGAGTAGTTTCTTTACTATTTAGTAAGATCAGATTTGATTTTGTTATAAAATTACTCAATTGGACACCTGCTGGGTTGGTAGTGTAGGAGTGCCAAAGGGCATGATGGGAGTTAAAATCTCCCAGAATAATAATAGGTTCTGTTAATTGTTTAAGAATATCATTATAGAAATCTTCTCTGATAACCAAACCAGGATTGTAAACATTTAATATGGTGTATGACACATTGTTAATTAATATTTTTACAGCTAAAAGTTCTAATAAAGGGGTATTGTAATTAATTGGAATTATTTTGTGGTGTATATTTTTGTTAATAATGAAACCTATGCCATTATTACTGTTTGTAGAAAAATGATAATATGATATAAAGTTAGAAAAGTTAATATGCTTTTTAGTTTTTATCTCTTGTAATGCAAAAATATTTACCTTCATATATTTAGCCATTAGTACAATTTCTTCCTTTTTCGAAATTATCCCCCTGCAGTTCCACTGTAGGAGGTTTAACTTATTAGGACTTGAATTGTAGAAGAATGTCCATGATTAGTATGTAGGTCTCTTCCGAAGGGCAGATGAATTTCAAGAGGTGAAGCACCAAGTCTATCAGTAGGTTTATAGTGACATTTTCATCTTTTAATTGCCTGGCGATTGAGTTGGAGGACAAAGCATGTTTGATTTTTTTCGTCTGAACGCTTTTGGAGTTTAGTCCTTTTTTTGTAATATTTGCGTAGCTAGGTTTGCTAGGAATGTTACTTTGCAAAATTTGTTTTTCAATAGGAGACAGTTTTTTTGATGTGCTTGGGCTGGACAATTGTATATCACTTTCATCAGATTCTGCTAGTTTGTTTCTTTCAGTTATTTGTTTATTTTTATACGATAAGCTAAATAAGTCCATTCCATGAAGTACAGGGAATTTTTTAGTAGCTTGTCTAGATCTCTCATCATCAGGTTCATTTTCAGAGAGATCTTGTCTATGATCAACGTAACGGTTATTGAAGCCGTTCGGATTGAAATTCGAGTTTGTGCGAACCTGAGGGAGGACGTTTTTTTCTCTAGTTTGGTTTTGCTCCTGTTTTGCTAACGCAAATGCGCTTGTCCAACTGCATTGTTGGCGTCTTTGAATTTGCATAGCCTTGCAGGCAATTTTTTTTATTGGACAAGCATAATAGGTTGCCGGGTGGTCCATGCTACAGTTTGGGCATTTGAAATCGGAAATTTTGCATGTTTTGTGCGAATGGGAATCACTGCATCTTTTGCATCGAATGCGGCTCCTACAGCCTACTGCAGAGTGGCCCCAGCGCCAACAATTGCTGCAAAGAATGGGGGATCCGAAATGTTCTTTGACAAAAAAATGGCTAAAACCTATATTGACCTCACTGGGTAACTTTTTATCAGAACAGTAAATAACTACATTTTCGGTGGGAGTTTTGAGAAAGCCATCTTTGGAATTGTTAGGCTGGAATCTCATCATGCGTCGTACTTTAAAGACGCTGTAGCTTTTTAGGGATTGAAGTAAGTATTCATCCGAGTATTTGGTGTTGACATTAATCAGTAAACCCATGCAACTATTTTCATTAGGAATTCGATAGGTTACATCTACTCCCAAGATATTATTAATACTTTTTAAAGTTTCTAAATCAGCGTCACATTTAGGGAAAAGTATCACATCGCCTTTGCGAGTGAACCTACCTTTGATGTCTTTATTTAGTACGTGCTGGATGCCAGGAGACTACTATGTGTCTTCCAGCAGCTGCCCAGTGGGTCCCCTCCCTAAACCTTCTCTGAGCCTTGGGGTCCTTGTGACCTAGCCATTTAGGTTATTGTGCGCAAAAAAAGTGTCGCTCAGAAGTAAAACAACCCAACTTAAAGAGAGGCTACCATCTGTCTTGTAATAGATATACAATGGGTTATCTTCTCTGAGCTCTTGGGGTCTTTGTTACCTTCCCATTTAGTGAGCTGCGTGCAAAACAATAGAGCTCAAAAGTAAAACGACCCAGCTCAAACTTTGTACTAGGTAAAACTTTCTTTGCATCACAGAATAGACGAATATGAAGAGACAATCCCGATTTGCGATCAGATCTCCATTCCCAAAATATAATAAACTTAGAAGTACAGTAAAAGTCTCTATACCTACGTTCTTCCAGAGTGGTGACGGCCACTTCAGCGCTGAATTCGCTTTCCCCCAAAGAGTTCTCGCCTTTCACTCTAAAGAAGTATCTCATCACAGGCTGAAGACCTCGAACTGTCATGGTAGTCTCGGTGCCTACTACTGTTTGTGGTCCTCCAGCGAGCTGATCTGAAAAAGTAACGACACAATCGATAACACATCAAATATATATATGTTTACTGAAATATGATTAGTCAGAAATATGAAGTTCCCTATTTAATTTTTACGGAGGGCAGATAAGTACATATTGAATGTCTCCGTATAAATATGCTATTTTTTTCATGTTGTTGATACACTTGTAGTAATGGTTGATCAGCTTATGAAAGTCCCCCTGACACAAGGATTGGATTGGATTGTTTACTTCTGAGCGGCACTTTTTTGCACACCATGGGCTAAATGGCCAGGCCACAAGGACCCCGAAGGCTCAGAGAAGGTTGGGGGAGGGGACCCACTGGAACAGCTGTTGGGAGACAGATGGTAGCCTCCCGTCAAGGCTTTCCAGCGTGTTCTATAACGTGGACAGGGTATGGCTCTCCCGCACATGGGGCCACGACTTAACGTCCCATCCGACGGACGGCGGCCTTTTCAAGCCCATCGGTGTCCCTTACTGACCGTGGGCAGGGTGGGGAAATTTTGCGGAGATAAATCTCAACGCTGACCCAGCTGGGACTCGAACCTGGGAACTACAGATTACGAGCCTGGCGCGCTACCGACTGAGCCCCCCCCCCCCCCCCCCCCCCCGCCCCCCGTGATACTAGGATATTTCATGCAACTGAACTAAGTTTATGACATTTTCTCTGATGGAGTCGTTCGATGGAAAGTTTTGTACTCGGAGATTTTCTTCAGCTTCCAAAACAAATAAAAATTCGACGGCGCCAAGTTTGGATTACGTGATGGACATTGTCAAGTTCTTCTATTGTTCTTTTCACTTTAGAATGGGGAGTCTCAATCAGTAAGTAACAAGCCAGGCTTGTAATCTGTAGTTCCCAGGTTCGGGTCCCACTTGGACGAGTATTAAGATTTATTTCTGGGTTGGGTTGTTTTACCTCTGAGCGGCACTTTTTTGCACACCATGGGCTAAATGGCCAGGTCACATGGACCCCTAAGGCTCAGAGAAGGTTGGGGGAGGGGACCCACTGGATCAGCTGTTGGGAGACAGATGGTAGCCTCCCGTCAAGGCCATCCAGCGTGTTCTTTAACGTGCACAGGGTATGGCTCTCCCGCACACGGGACCACGGCCTAACGTCCCATCCGACGGACGGCGGCCTTTCCAAGGCCATCGGTGTCTCCTACTGACCGTGGGCAGGGCGGGGAGTTTTGCGGAGATAAATCTCAACGCTGACCCAGCTGGGACTCGAACCTGGGAACTACAGATTACGAGCCTGGCGCGCTACCGACTGAGCCACCCCCGCCCCACATATTTTAACGTATAATATATATAATCTTAAACATCTTCAATGATAGGAGAATTTGCATTAACAGGAAAATATGCATATCCTTTTTTCAAACAACAGTGGTAAATATATATATATAAATAAAAAATAAATAAATACCCCTTTAAGCAGCTGCTTGCCACAGAGGTCTGACAGGAGCCTGTCAGTTTATATGCCATAGTAGAAGATCTGAGAGGATGGCAGGACCTCAGCAGAAAAACAACACATACAACCATGCCTTATCCGGGGCTCGAACCCAGGTCCCTTAGATCAGTAGCCAAGCGCGCTAACCACTCGGCCATGGGACGGCTAAATATATATATATATAAGCGATTTAATTTTTCTACGCAGATTATTTTTATTTTTGTATTCGTATAGACAGAAAAGTCAAACTTTTAGGAGTTAACTAAAAGTACGAAAGTAAGGCTCCATATCAATTATATTTTGGACGAACTGTTTCAGTTTTTCTTTATATGTGGAATATTCCACAAATATAATTTCTGAGATCAGAAGGTAAGAAATTAAATAACTTAGGTGCAAGATATAAAAAAGTGTTTGCGAAGTATTTCTTTTTTCGTCTTGGGAACCATGTATGTCATTTCTTCATTTCCCAAGCAATATTTATAAATTTTCATTTTAAACTCAGAATTATGTTTATAAGGATAAAGCATAAGCCGGTACGTATAAATGTGTCTTAAAGGAAATATATTTAATTCACAGTATTTATCATATATGTTTAAATTATTATTTTGTGGAATGGTTATACTCTGTATTATTTTATTTTGCAATCTAAACATAGGTTTAAGTGCAATTTTATAAGTTCCACCATAGCATAAAATTCCATAACTCAGGGCAGACTGGATCCAAGGGGGCGGGGGTGGCTCAGTCAGTAGCGCACCAGGCTCGTAATCTGTAGTTTCCAGGTTCGAGTCCCAGCTGGGTCAACGTTGAGATTTATCTCCGCAAAAATTCCCCGCCCTGCCCACGGTCAGTAGGGGACACCGATGGGCTTGGAAAGGCCGCCGTCCGTCGGATGGGACGTTAAGCCATGGCCCCGTGTGTGGGAGAGCCATACCCTGTGCACGTTAAAGAACACGCTGGATGGCCTTGACGGGAGGCTACCATCTGTCTCCCAACAGCTATTCCAGTGGGTCCCCTCCCCAAACCTTCTCTGAGCTTCGGGGTCCATGTGACCTGGCCATTTAGCCCATGGTGTGCAAAAAAGTGCCGCTCAGAGGTAAAACAACCAACCAACAACTGGATCCAAGAAAGGTACAGTACCCTTAGCCTATCATTATTCAATATGTTTCTTAAACAGTACAACCTGTGAAGCATTGGTCTAATTATTTTTCTCTGTTTATTTATGTAAGGTTTCTAGCTTAAATTTCACAGAATTTTTACTCCAAGATAATCAATCTCTTTTACATTTTCTATTGGATTGCATTTACAGTCAATCATTTTAGAACAACTAAGGTCATGAATTTTAATATTAAGAGAACTATTCTCTTTGTTTTTTAAACAATGTATTGAAATATTGATAGTTAACTCATTCAATTTGAACAAATCCCCAATAACCTATAACTCATTATTAGTAATCCTAATCAGTTCGTCAAGGTTATCAGCACAGAATGTCACTGCAGTGTCATCGGCAAATGTGTTGATCTTTCCATTTATATTCAAGAAACAAAAATCATTAAGAAAAATAAGGAAAAGTGCTGGACCTAAGACTGACCCTTGAAGCACACCATATGTAATAGTCATTTCAGAACTAATAGTACCATGCATTTTTACAATTTGTGTTCTGTTATGTAAATAGCTTCTGAACCATTGTAGAACAGTGCCTCTGATTCGAATTTGTTCTAGTTTGTATATTGTAAACTTTCAAGTTAGTGCTTCTGACGTGGGGATATCATCTTCGCATCTTTCCTCCCGTAAAAGAGGGGGTGGCTCAGTCGGTAGCACGCCAGGCTCGTAATCTGTAGTTCCCAGGTTCGAGTCCCAGCTGGGTCAGCGTTGAGATTTATCTCCGCAAAAATTCCCCGCCCTGCCCACGGTCAGTAGGGGACACCGATGGGCTTGGAAAGGTCGCCGTCCTTCGGATGGGACGTTAAGCCGTGGCCCCATGGGCGGGAGAGACATGCCCTGTGCACGTTAAAGAACACGCTGGATGGCCTTGACTGAAGGCTACCATCTGTCTTCCAACAGCTGTTCCAGTGGGTCCCCTCCCCCAACCTTCTCTGAGCCTTCGGGGTCCATGTGACCTGGCCATTTAGCCCATGGTGTGCAAAAAAGTGCCGCTCAGAGGTAAAACAACCCAACCCGTAAAAGAGAGAAAGAATAATTTCACACAGGGAATATATCATAACGAATTTTCTGTCAAATAAAGCTTGAGACTTGGGGTGCCATCTACTATATACTTTATAAAGTTTCAGAATCGAGCAACGCGAATTGAGATATGGCTCAATCGGCAGCACGCCAGGCTCGTAACCTGTAGTTCCCAGGTTCGAGTCCCAGCTGGGTCAGCGTTGAGATTTATCTCCTCAAAATTCCCCCTTGCGCTCGGTTAGTAGGGGACACTGATGGGTTAGGAAAGACCACCGTCCGTCGCAGAATACGTCAGGCTGTGTCCCAGTGTGCGGGAGAGCCATACCATGTACACGTTAAAGAACAGGCTGGATGGCCTTGACGAAAGACTACCATCTGTCTCTTAAAATCTGTCAAATGGGTCCCATCCTCCCAGTATTCTCCAAGCCTTTGTGAGACCTGGTCATTTAGCCAATGTGGTCATTTTGCCAATTAGGTCAATGTGACCTGGTCATTTAGCCCAGTGTATACAAAAAAGCCTCCGCAAAATTCCCCGCCCTGCCCACGGTCAGCAGGGGACACCGATGGGCTTGGAAAGGCCGCCGTCCGTCGGATGGGACGTTAAGCCGTGGCCCCGTGTGCGGGAGAGACATGCCTTGTGCACGTTAAAGAACACGCTGGATGGCCTTGACGGGAGGCTACCATCTGTCTCCCAACAGCTGTTCCAGTGGGTCCCCTCCCACAACCTTCTCTGAGCCTTCAGGGTCCATGTGACCTGGCCATTTAGCCCATGGTGTGCAAAAAAGTGCCGCTCAGATATAAAACAACCCAACGTTAAAGAACACGCTGGATGGCCTTGACGGGAGTCTACCATCTGTCTCCCAACAGCTGTTCCTGTGGGTCCCTCCCCCAACCTTCTCTGAGCCTTCAGAGTCCATGTGACCTGGCCATTTAGCCCATGGTGTGCAAAAAAGTGCCGCTCAGAGGTAAAACAACCCAACGTTAAAGAACACGCTGGATGGCTTTGACAGGAGGCTACCATCTGTCTTCCAACAGTTGTTCCAGTGGGTCCCCTCCCCCAACCTTCTCTGAGCCTTCGGGGTCCATGTGACCTGGCCATTTAGCCCACGGTGTGCAAAAAAGTGCCGCTCAGAGGTAAAACAACTCAACCAAAATGAAAACTAAAGGTACACACAAAAAGAGATCTAATAACGTACCTTCTACTTGCCTCCATACGACTGTGTATTGCGTTATAGGGGAATTGCCATCGAAAGGTCTGTTCCAAGTGAGACGTAAGCTTCTGCTCCCTACATCATGGACTTCTAAATTTTGAGGAGCATCTGGAGTATCTGAGGAATAAAAAAATGACAATTTTGTAGTGAAACAAAATGTACAAATATTTTGTTGAAATAAATGCAAAGAAATATACATTATTCGTGCAAAAAAGAATGTCTATGCCTCGTTATCGAGAGAGTTTCCAGAAAAAAATGGAAAAAGTTTCAAAGTTTTTACTAATTCAAAATTATTTAGTGATGAAAATCTTATTTAAAAAAATGTGGCACAGTCAGATTAGCATATTTTGTTATAAGATATAGAAACGATTTTATAAATGAAATGCAAATAAAATTGTGATCAACCTGCATTTGTGAGACTCGTGAAATTCAGATGAGAGGTATATCAAACTATCACAAAGCACATAAGCAAACATGAGATGCAGTGGATTGGAAAAGGGCGAGGGTGGCTCAGTCGGTAGCGCGCCAGACTCGTAATCTGCAGTTCTAAGGTTCGAGTCCTACCTAGTCCAAGGTTGAAATTTATCTCCGCAAAGCTGTCCGCCTTGTTCTCGATCGGTAGGGGACACCTATGGACTTCGAAATGACTTCGTCTGTAGGATGGAAAGTTAAACCGTGGTCCCGTGGGAGGCAGAGTCATATCCTATGCACGTTAAAGAGCATGCTGGATGGCCTTCACTGGAGGTTTACCGACAGGTTTTCAGTGGGTCCCTTCACCCAACCTTGTCTAAGCCATCAGAGTCTTTGTGATCTGCCCACTTAGACCATTGTGTGCAAAAAAAGTGCCGCTCACAGGTTAAGAGTCAAAAAACTCCTTCACTGGTGGTAGCAGAAATATACTTTTGTAGTGATCAATAAGGAGTAAGATTGTTGCACAACGATCATACATGCTAACAAGATGACGGATGAGATCGGATGGAATTAGTCGCCATTATACCGTTTGCGTAGATCGCAGCTCTAGAAAGCTTCGGGGGAGGGGAGGGGGGCTGAAGAGCACCAGTGCGTCTCCTCAGAGCATTCCTGATATGCTCAATAGGTTAAAATACGGAGATTTAAATAGCCACTCCACACTGTGGATATCCTCACTCTTGAGGTAATGGTCGAATAGCCGAGGTCCTATGAGGACATGAATTACCATCCATCAAAATAAACTAGGGGCCAACAGCACCCCTGAAAAGTCTTACACAAGGCTCAAGAATATATTTTATGCACTTTTGACTTCGCAAAGTGTCACTCTGAACACATGGAGTGGCATTCTTGGAAAAACCGTCGTCCGTCTGACGGGATGTTAAGCCGTTGCTCTGTGGGACATTAAGCCGTTGCTCTGTGGGACGTTAAGCCGTTGCTCTGATGGGACGTTAAGCCGTTGCGCTGTGGGACATTAAGCCGTTGATCTGTGGGACGTTAAGCTGTTGCTCTGATGGGACATTAAGCCATTGCGCTGTGGGCCGTTAACACATTGCTCTGTGGGACGTTAAGCCGTTGCTCTGTGGGACGTTAAGCCGTTGCACTGTGGGACGTTAAGCCGTTGCTCTGTGGGACATTAAGCCGTTGCTCTGTGGGACGTTAAGCCGTTGCTCTGTGGGACGTTAAGTCATTGCTCTGATGGGACTTTAAGCCATTGCTCTGATGGGACGTTAAGCTGTTGCTCTGATGGGACGTTAAGCCGTTGCGCTGTGGGACATTAAGCCGTTGCTCTGTGGGACGTTAAGCCATTGCTCTGATGGGACGTTAAGCCATTGCGCTGTGGGACGTTAAGCCATTGCTCTGTGGGACGTTGAGCCGTTGCTCTGTGGGACGTTAAGCTGTTGCGCTGTGGGACATTAAGCCGTTGCTCTGTGGGACGTAAAGCCGTTGCTCTGTGGGACATTAAGCCATTGCTCTGTGGGACGTTAAGCCGTTGCTCTGTGGGACATTAAACTGTTGCTCTGTGGGACGTTAAGCCGTTGCTCTGTGGGACGTTAAGCCGTTGCTCTGTGGGACGTTAAGCCGTTGCTCTGTGGGACGTTAAGTCATTGCTCTGATGGGACGTTAAGCCGTTGCTCTGATGGGATGTTAAGCCGTTGCTCTGTGGAACGTTAAGCCTTTGCTCTGTGGGACTCTGAGCCGTTGCTCTGATGGGACGTTAAGCCATTCCTCTGTGGGACGTTAAGCCATTGCCCTGTGAGACGTTAAGCCGTTGCTCTGATGGGACGTTAAGTCGTTGCTCTGTGGGACGTTAAGCCGTTGCACTGATGGGACGTTAAGCCATTCCTCTGTGGGACATTAAGCCGTTGCCCTGTGAGACATTAAGCTGTCGCTCTGATGGAACGTTAAGCCGTTTGCTCTGATGGGAGGTTAAGCCGTTGCTCTGTGGGACGTTAAGCCATTGCTCTGTGGGACGCTAAGCCGTTGCTCTGTGGGACGTTAAGCCGTTGCGCTATGGGACATTAAGCCGTTGCTCTGTGGGACATTAAGCCGTTGCTCTGTGGGACGTTAAGCCGTTGCTCTGTGGGACGTTAAGCCGTTGCTCTGTGGGACGTTAAGCCGTTGCTCTGTGGGACGTTAAGCCGTTGCTCTGTGGGACGTTAAGCCGTTGCTCTGTGGGACGTTAAGTCATTGCTCTGATGGGACATTAAGCCGTTGCTCTGATGGGATGTTAAGCCGTTGCTCTGTGGAACGTTAAGCCTTTGCTCTGTGGGATGCTGAGCCGTTGCTCTGTGGAACGTTAAGTCGTTGCTCTGTGGGACGTTAAGCCGTTGCTCTGATGGGATGTTAAGCCGTTCCTCTGTGGGACGCTGAGCCGTTGCTCTGTGGAACGTTAAGTCGTTGCTCTGTGGGACGTTAAGCCGTTGCTCTGATGGGACGTTAAGCCGTTCCTCTGTGGGACGTTAAGCCATTGCCCTGTGAGACGTTAAGCCGTTGCTCTGATGGGACATTAAGCCGTTGCTCTGATGGGACGTTAAGCCGTTGCTCTGTGGGATGTTAAGCCGTTGCTCTGTGGGACGCTAAGCCATTGCTCTGTGGGACGTTAAGTCGTTGCTCTGTGGGACGTTAAGCCTTTGCTCTGATGGGACATTAAGCCGTTGCTCTGATGGGACGTTAAGCCGTTGCTCTGTGGGATGTTAAGCCGTTGCTCTGTGGGACACTAAGCCGTTGCTCTGTGGGACGTTAAGTCGTTGCTCTGTGGGACGTTAAGCCGTTGCACTGTGGGACGTTAAGTCGTTGCTCTGTGGGACGTTAAGCTGTTGCTCTGATGGGACGTTAAGCCGTTCCTCTGTGGGACGTTAAGCCGTTGCTCTGATGGGACATTAAGCCGTTGCTCTGATGGGACGTTAAGCCGTTGCTCTGTGGGATGTTAAGCCGTTGCTCTGATGGGACGTTAAGCCGTTGCTCTGTGGGATGTTAAGCCGTTGCTCTGTGGGACGCTAATCTATTGTCCCCAGGTTTGAGTCCCAACTGCCCCAGCGTTGAAATTTATCTCCGCTAAACCTCTCCCTGTCCTCGGTCATAAAAGGGCCAACTATCTGCTTGGAAGGCTGCTTTTGTTAGGATGGGGACTTTATGCCATGTCTCCGTATGCTCTGTGTTGTTTTACCTCTGAGCGACCCTTTTTTGCATGGAATGGGCTAAATGGCTAGGTCACAAGGACCCCGAGGGCTAAGAGAAGATTGGGGGTTGGGATTGGGTTGTTTTACTTCTGAGCGGCACTTTTTTGCACACAATGGGCTAAATGGCTAGGTTACAAGGAACTCGAGGGCTCGGAGAAGATTGGGGATTGGATAGTTTTACCTCTAAGCGACACTTTTTTGCACACAATGGGCTAAATTGCCAGACTTTTGCGCACAATGGACTAAATGGTTAATCACAAGGACTCCGAGGGATCAAAGAAGATTGGGGGAGGTTGGGTTGTTTTTTCTCTGAGCAGCACTTTTTTGCATACAATGAGCTAAATGTCAAGGTCTCACTAACCCTGAGGGCTCACAGAAGGTTGGGGGGAAGGGAACCCACTGGATAGCTGTTGGGAGACAAATGGTAGACTCTCATCAAGCCATTGAGCGTGTTAACATGCACAGGGTTGGGTTTTCCGTTCATGGGTCATGGCTTAACTTCCCATCCGACGGACGGCGGTCTTTCCAATCCCATCGGTGGCCCTACTGACCAAGGGCAGAATGAGTAATTTTGCGGAGATAAATCTCAACACCCTTGTGTCGGAAATTAATACCTTTTACACGTTAAAGAACAGGTTGGATGGCCAGATTTTAATCTGTCTCCTAACAGCTGGCCATGTGTCCTATTCGCTGAGCATTCAGGGTCCTTTTGACTAGTCCATTTACCCAATATTTTTGCCCAATATGTGCAGAAAATGTGTCTTTCAGAGACGAAGAAACCCAACTGCTTTGTTGGTGAGGTGACGAGTCAAAAAAACCCAGATTTTATTTTCTTATGCTTCTAAAAATTCCAGTCTCAGTCAATCATTGCCCTGGGGCGGGGGTGGCTCAGTCGGTAGCGCGCGAGGCTCGTAATCTGTAGTTCCCAGGTTCGAGTCCCAGCTGGGTCAGCGTTGAGATTTATCTCCGCAAAATTCCCCGCCCTGTCCACGGTCAGTAGGGGACACCGATGGGCTTGGAAAGGCCGCCGTCCGTCGGATGGGACTTAAGCCGTGGCACCGTGTGCAGGAGAGCCATACCCTGTGCACGTTAAAGAACACGCTGGATGGCCTTGACGGGAGGCTACCATCTGTCTCCCCACAGCTGTTGCAGTGGGTCCCCTCCTCCAACCTTCTCTGAGCCTTCGGGGTCCTTGTGACCTGGCCATTTAGCCCATGGTGTGCAAAAAAGTGCCGCTCAGAGGTAAAACAACCCAACCCAATCATTGCCCTATCAGTTTTGTAATGCCATGGCATCAATTTTATGAGCAAAAGTTTTAAGAGTCCAACCAGAAAGGGAAAGAACAGAAAAACTCCATCTTAAGGACGTGAAAGGTGTGTTAAATCTAGCAGTTGGAAGTATACTGAGCTACTTCTGTCAAATGCACCTAAAATACGGGCAGAGTTTATCTTAATCATCCAAGGTCTTATCACTAGTCCCACCCATTCTCCGAGGATCGTTCAACCGGCTACTGAAGAAACGTTCTAAACTGATGCGGAGCTCCAAGAGGTCTCAGATTGTATCTGCTTCGTAGCTGACGGAGCCGTAAATCTGACCTTGATTACTACAGAAAACATGGGAAGTGAAGGAACGAATTAAAGCTAGTAGTACTGGCAATCTTTAATTTGAAAGTGACTGTTGAAATTAGATGATGTTTTAATTATTACTGTGAATGATACACTGTCGTACAAAAATATTTGAGAATTTCGATGGTGTATCAATGGGAAGCAAATTTCGAAGCTCTATAACTTCTAAAATACGCATTTAATGGAGCGTTGGGTTGGGTTGTTTTACCTCTGAGCGGCACTTTTTTGCACACCATGGGCTAAATGGCCAGGTCACATGGACCCCGAAGGCTCAGAGAAGGATGGGGGTGGGGACCCACTGGAACAGCTGTTGGGAGACAGATGGTAGCCTCCCGTCAAGGCCATCCAGCGTGTTCTTTAACGTGCACAGGATATGGCTCTCCCGCATATGGGACCACGGCTTAACGTCCCATCCGACGGACGGCGGTCTTTCCAAGCCCATCGGTGTCCCCTACTGACCGTGGGCAGGGCGGGGAATTTTGCGGAGATAAATCTCAACGCTGACCCAGCTGAGACTCGAACCTGAAAACTACAGATTACGAGCCTGGCGCGCTACCGACTGAGCCACCCCCGCCCCACAGTAATGTAAAGTGTATAATAAAGAGTGCAGATGCAAAATATAATTTCACAATATTTTTAATTACATAAAAGAGAGGGAGAAGGAAGAATGAAAGAATAAATAAGGAAGTTTTTGAGGTTGAAGCAGTTCCTAAAATAGCTAGACCAATCTTAGTTGGCTTTGAATTCCTTCTCATCGGAAGATTGTTCCTCTTCGGCGAGAGGTTCGAACCATGGAGGTAGGTTTAAACAGCGCATAGAGACTAAAAACCTTTTTACAAAGTGTTGCCCTCGATAGTTTAAGGTTCATATCTTTCAGCAATACATTTAATGTCTTTTCAGTCTTCACTAAAGTCTTATCAAGCTCTTGGCTCGTCATCTTAGTAGTTGTTGGAGCATTTGATGCCACGGATGCTAGATTCGTTGCTGCCATATTTACGCTCCACGTCAGAGATCGACATATCTCCTATTAACAAGTCCATCACAGCAGGTTTTCCTCCCACTTTAGAAAAACTCTCTATTTCTTCGGTTGACCATCAGATATAGGCTTGTGTTTCGGGGTCATGTTGTATGAAAATATTTTATCTTTAAACACCAGAATCACGCTCATCGTGGTGAGATGCTCGCAGTATGAGAGGCATGCGGGCACGGAGACCAACTGCCGTTAAGAACTACTTAAATTAGTATTTTTTTTTTTGCTGAGTGGGTACAGTTGAATTCGCATAAGTGAAATGCGCATATGATGCGACTCTAATGTATTAGAATTACGACCCAGAAGTAGTGAGATCATTAGTATTAAAATTGTGACATAGAAGTTGTCAGATCATTAGTATTAGAATGTGACATAGAAGTAATCAGATCTTTGGTGTTAGAATTGTGACACAGAAGTAGTTAGATCTTTGGTGTTAGAAGTGTAACATAGAAGTAGTCAGATCGTTGGTATTAGAATTGTAACATAGAAGTTGTCAGATCATTAGTATTAGAATTGTGACAAGTAGTCAGATCATTAGTATTAGAATTGTGACATAGAAGTAATCAGATCTTTGGTGTTAGAATTGTGACACAGAAGTAGTCAGATCTTTGGTGTTAGAAGTGTAACATAGAAGTAGTGAGATCATTAGTATTAGAATTGTGACACAGAAGTAGTCAGATCTTTGGTGT
The DNA here is from genome assembly GCA_038380435.1 of Ryuthela nishihirai. NCBI lineage: Eukaryota > Metazoa > Arthropoda > Arachnida > Araneae > Heptathelidae > Ryuthela > Ryuthela nishihirai. The sequence continues at coordinate 18,695,968 of JAWZYU010000006.1, read as the reverse complement.
TAGAAGTGTAACATAGAAGTAGTCAGATCATTAGTATTAAAATTGTCACATAGAAGTTGTCAGATCATTAGTATTAGAAATGTGACATAGAAGTTTTCAGATCATTAGTATTAGAATTGTGACAAGGAAGTAGTCAGATCTTTGGTGTTAGAAGTGTAACATAGAAGAAGTCAGATCATTAGTATTAGAATTGTGACATAGAAGTAATCAGATCTTTAGTGTTAGAACTGTGACACAGAAGTAGTCAGATTTTTGGTGTTAGAATTGTGACATAGAAGTAATCAGATCTTTGGTGTTAGAATTGTGACACAGAAGTAGTCAGATCTTTGGTGTTCGAAGTAATCAGATCTTTGGTGTTAGAACTGTGACACAGAAGTAGTCAGATTTTTGGTGTTAGAAGTGTAACATAGAAGTAGTCTGATCATTAGTATTAGACTTGTGACATAGAAGTAATCAGATCTTTGGTGTTAGAACTGTGACACAGAAGTAGTCAGATTTTTGGTGTTAGAAGTGTAACATAGAAGTAGTCAGATCATTAGTATTAGAATTGTGACATAGAAGTTGTCAGATCATTAGTATTAGAATTGTGACGTAGAAGTAATCAGATCTTTGGTGTTAGAATTGTGACACAGAAGTAGTCAGATTTTTGGTGTTAGAAGTGTAAGATCATTAGTATTATAATTGTGACAAGTAGTCAGATCATTAGTATTAGAATTGTGACACAGAAGTAATCAGATCTTTGGTGTTAGAATTGTGACACAGAAGTAGTCAGATCTTTGGTGTTAGAAGTGTAACATAGAAGTAGTGAGATCATTAGTATTAGAATTGTGACATAGAAGTTGTCAGATCGTTAGTATTAGAATTGTGACATAGAAGTAATCAGATCTTTGGTGTTAGAATTGTGACATAGAAATTATCAGATCATTAGTATTAGAATTGTGACATAGAAGTAATCAGATCTTTGGTGTTAGAATTGTGACATAGAAGTTGTCAGATCATTAGTATTAGAATTGTGACCTAGAAGTAATCAGATCTTTGGTGTTAGAATTGTGACACAGAAGTAGTCAGATCTTTGGTGTTAGAAGTGTAACATAGAAGTAGTGAGATCATTAGTATTCGAATTGTGACATAGAAGTTGTCAGATCGTTAGTATTAGAATTGTGACATAGAAGTAATCAGATCTTTGGTGTTAGAATTGTGACATAGAAATTATCAGATCATTAGTATTAGAATTGTGACATAGAAGTAATCAGATCTTTGGTGTTAGAATTGTGACATAGAAATTATCAGATCATTAGTATTAGAATTGTGACATAGAAGTAATCAGATCTTTGGTGTTAGAATTGTGACATAGAAGTTGTCAGATCATTAGTATTAGAATTGTGACATAGAAGTAATCAGATCTTTGGTGTTAGAATTGTGACATAGAAATTATCAGATCATTAGTATTAGAATTGTGACATAGAAGTAATCAGATCTTTGGTGTTAGAATTGTGACATAGAAGTTGTCAGATCATTAGTATTAGAATTGTGACCTAGAAGTAATCAGATCTTTGGTGTTAGAATTGTGACACAGAAGTAGTCAGATCTTTGGTGTTAGAAGTGTAACATAGAAGTAGTGAGATCATTAGTATTAGAATTGTAACATTGAAGTAATCAGATCTTTGGTGTTAGAAGTGTAACATAGAAGTAGTCAGATTATTGGTATTAGAATTGTGACATAGAAGTTGTCAGATCATTAGTATTAGAATTGTGACATAGAAGTAATCAGATCTTTGGTGTTAGAATTGTGACACAGAAGTAGTCAGATCTTTGGTGTTAGAAGTGTAACATAGAAGTAGTCAGATCATTAGTATTAAAATTGTGACATAGAAGTTGTCAGATCATTAGTATTAGAAATGTGACATAGAAGTTTTCAGATCATTAGTATTAGAATTGTGACAAGGAAGTAGTCAGATCTTTGGTGTTAGAAGTGTAACATAGAAGAAGTCAGATCATTAGTATTAGAATTGTGACATAGAAGTAATCAGATCTTTAGTGTTAGAACTGTGACACAGAAGTAGTCAGATTTTTGGTGTTAGAATTGTGACATAGAAGTAATCAGATCTTTGGTGTTAGAATTGTGACACAGAAGTAGTCAGATCTTTGGTGTTCGAAGTATTCAGATCTTTGGTGTTAGAACTGTGACACAGAAGTAGTCAGATTTTTGGTGTTAGAAGTGTAACATAGAAGTAGTCTGATCATTAGTATTAGACTTGTGACATAGAAGTAATCAGATCTTTGGTGTTAGAACTGTGACACAGAAGTAGTCAGATTTTTGGTGTTAGAAGTGTAACATAGAAGTAGTCAGATCATTAGTATTAGAATTGTGACATAGAAGTAATCAGATCTTTGGTGTTAGAATTGTGACATAGAAGTAATCAGATCTTTGGTGTTAGAATTGTGACCTAGAAGTAATCAGATCTTTGGTGTTAGAATTGTGACCTAGAAGTAATCAGATCTTTGGTGTTAGAATGGTGACACAGAAATAGTCAGATCTTTGGTGTTAGAAATGTAACATAGAAGTAGTCAGATCATTAGTATTAAAATTGTGACATAGAAGTTGTCAGATCATTAGTATTAGAATTGTGACATAGAAGTAATCAGATCTTTGGTGTTAGAATTGTGACACAGAAGTAGTCAGATTTTTGGTGTTAGAAGTGTAAGATCATTAGTATTATAATTGTGACAAGTAGTCAGATCATTGGTGTTAGAATTGTGACACAGAAGTAGTCAGATCTTTGGTGTTAGAAGTGTAACATAGAAGTAGTGAGATCATTAGTATTAGAATTGTGACATAGAAGTTGTCAGATCATTAGTATTAGAATGTGACATAGAAGTAATCAGATCTTTGGTGTTAGAATTGTGACACAGAAGTAGTCAGATATTTGGTGTTAGAAGTGTAACATAGAAGTAGTCAGATCACTAGTATTAGAATTGTGACATAGAAGTTGTCATATAATTAGTATTAGAATTGTGACATAGAAGTTGTCAGATAATTAGTATTAGAATTGTGGCATAGAAGTAGTCAGAGTTTTACAGTTCTCCCTCCTCACAAGTTTGGGTTATTTTCCTTCTGGAAACTTTCCGAAAGAACATCAAGTTCTAAGTTGAATTTTATTATTTTTCAGTACTTGTTTTGAGCTTATTAAGCTCCCTGCTTAAGATTTATCTTTGAAAATCCTTCCCAGCATTTTAAAACTTTGCTCATTATATAACAACCTTTCGAAAACAAGCTCTTACTATTTGTGCTAAGCGAAGAGCAATTAGCTGGTCATTAATTCTCATTATCTCTGGATTCATGGTAAATTACTTTCACTTCCTTTATAAGAAAGATTACGAAAATCGTGAACGGTGCTTATTTCGTATGTTGTGTACACAACAAACTCATTTTGGAAATGCACAGAAAGCAGTCTTTGAGATTTAAACTTCGCTTAAAGTTGCTCATTAGGAAAACCCGAATAAACGATTCACTGAATGATTACAGTAAAAAGATCGGTAATTGAATTTTTTTCAAGAATGTAATTTAATGAATTATTTTGGAAGTTTCGCTTGATGCAGATTGAGTATTATTAAATTTGTTTACTGTAGTGTTACAGATATGTATACAGATATATATTTTTACAAATATGTATTACAGGTATATATTTTTTTCCTTTAATATGGTATGAATGGATACGAATGGGACATTAGCCTAGAGCTGATGGGGTGGCTCAGTCGGTAGCGTGCCAGGCTCGTAATCTGTAGTTCCCAGGTTCGAGTCCCAGCTGGGTCAGCGTTGAGATTTATCTCCGCAAAATTCCCCGCCCTGCCCACGGTCAGCAGGGGACACCAATGGGCTTGGAAAGGCCGCCGTCCGTCGGATGGGACGTTAAGCCGTGGCCCGTGTATGGGATAGCCATACCTTGTGCACGTTAAAGAACACGCTGGATGGCCTTGACGGGAGGCTACCATCTGTTTCCTAACAGCTGTTCCAGTGGGTCCCCAACCTTCTCTGAGCCTTCGGGGTCCATGTTACCTGGCCATTTAGCCCATGGTGTGCAAAAAAAGTGCCGCTCAGAGGTAAAACAACCCAACCCTAGAGATGATTTTATTTTGTCTGCTAATAAAATTCCTATGAAGACTTTGCTTGATTTTCAAACTTTCTACTATGTCGAGTAGTTTAAAGAGCTTGGGCACTTATCAAAGGGACCTGTGTTCGAACCCGGGTCATATTCTCTCTTACCTCTGTGGCAAGCAGCTGCTTAAGGGAGAGTTTATTTCTTTTTTATATAGATAAATATTATGATTAATTAAAATTAATGAACTACTATTAATTAAATAGATGAAACTACTATTAAAAGGGAATATGTATATTGGATTCACAGAATATAACCGTAGCAAAGTGTATAACCGTAGCAATGTATTAAAGGGACGATGGTGTGAAATTATTTAAACACTCTTAACCAGCTATGTAAGAAGCATTAAATTAATTAAGTTAATCTTTTTTGATTAAGTTTATTTAATTTAGTTACCCAGCAGTGTTTGCTTACGAGATAAATCGAAAGTAACCTATGAATCTAATAAAATCATTTTTTGAAAGAATTCTTCGTAATTTTCTTTACCATTTCTACATTTTTCTAAACGATAAAAGCGTTTTTTAATAAATTGGATTAGGTTGCTTTGTCTGCTAGCGCAACTTTTATGCCCCTTGAGATAAAGGGGGCGGGGGTAGCCAGTCGGTAGCGCACCAGGCTCGTAATCTGCAGTTCCCAGGTTCGAGTCCCAGCTGGGTCAGCGTTGCGATTTATCTCCACAAAATTCACCGCCCTGTCCACGGTCAGTTGGGGACCCGATGGGCTTGGATAGGCCGCCGTCCGTCGGATGGGACGTTAAGCCGTGGCCCCGTGTGTGGGAGAGCCATACCCTGCGCACGTTAAAGAACAGCTGGATGGCCTTGACGGGAGACTACCATCTGTCTCTCAACAGCTGTTCCAGTGGGTCCCCTCCCCCAACGTTCTCTGAGCCTTCGGGGTCCTTGTGATCTGGCCATTTAGCCCATGGTGTCCGAAAAAGTGCCTCTCAGAGGTAAAACAATTCAACCCAACCCTTGAGATGAAGATTTAAGTCACAAGGATTTTAAAGGCTAAGAAATGATAGGACTGATCAGCTGTTAGGAGACAGAAAGCTTCCAGTGAAGGCCACTAATTTGTTCTTTAATGCCCACAAAAGGTGTTTCGATTGTTTTGAGTTGTTTTACTTCTGAGGTACTTTTTTATGCACACAGTGGGACAAATAGCCAGGTCACAAGAACCCCAAAAGATCAGAGAAGACTAGAGATCGATAAACACTGGGCAGTTATTGGGAGAAAGATAGATACCTCCTGTCAACGCCATCCAGCGGTGGGTGGGTCAGTCGGAAGCGTGCCAGGCTCAAAATCTATTCCCAAGTTCGAGTCCCACCTGTGCCTGCGTTGAGATTTATCTCCGCAAAACTCCCTGGCCGGTCAGTAGAGGACACCTATGGGCTTGGAAGGGTCGCTGTTCGTCGGATGGGACGTTAAGCCTTAGTCCAATGTGCGGGAGTAACCTGTAGTTCCCAAGTTCGAGTCCCAGCTGGGTCAGCGTTGAGATTTATCTCCGCAAAATTCCCCGCCCTGCCCACGGTCAGTAGGGGACACCGATGGGCTTGGAAAGGCCGCCGTCCGTCAGATGGGACGTTAAGCCGTGGCCCCGTGTGTGGGAGAGCCATACCCTGTGCACGTTAAAGAACACGCTGGATGGCCTTGACGGGAGGCTATCATCTGTCTCCCAACAGCTGTTCCAGTGGGTCCCCTCCCCCAACATTCTCTGAGCCTTCGGGTCCATGTGACCTGGCCATTTAGCCCATGGTGTGCAAAAAAGTACCGCTCAGAGGTAAAATAACACAACCCAACCTGTACACGGTTTAACACGGATTATTACCCTACCGGACAGACCCCAGCATTTTCAAGCCCATTGGTGTCCCCTTTATTACCGAGGGCAGAGTTAGGGTTTAGGGGAGATAAACCTCAACCCTCGCACAGCTGGGATTCGAACCCGGGAACTGCAGCTTATAAACCTGTCGTGCTACCAAGTGAGTCACTCACGTCCCTGGTAATTAGAGAAGAAAATCTCAATCGAGGACTAATATCAGTGAACTAAACACTTTGACAAATTCCATCGTTCTTCTAGAGAAGTGGCCGAAATGTGAAACTGATATTATCTCGTGTGACGAATGTAAATTTTTAAAATTATTTCGTTCGTGGGAAATATCCTCAATCAATGCTGATAGCAGTCCCATCATGGGATATGATAGGGAATCATTAATAATTTATTGACCAAATTAACAACGAATAAGTTGAGAACCGATTTTAAGCAATCCTCTCATTTTCACCTAGCTAATGATCACATTGCTCCACTTCTAGCTGCTAATTCTTGCTTTTCTTATTGATCTTAAGAGTAACAGCAGAGATGAAACTTCTAATTGAAGTCTTGCTAATGTAAATGATCTTCGTTACTCCAGTTCCGCATTTCAAGGATAAACTGTAATGGATGTTTGTGTCTATTCCATGTTTCCCAACTTACTGCTTACGACCCAGGTGGGGTCAACTCAGTAATTTTCTAGGGCTCACGTAATAAATAATTCTGAAGCTGTTGTCTCAGTTTCTTTAGAAAAACTGAAGCATTTTAAATGTTGTTCACGGGCAAATAATCGTTGTCCTTGAGTTAGAAAATAATGCAATTTTTTCGCACATATTTATGTTTAATTTTTTTTTCAACTTCACTATTGCACTTCACTCAACAACATTATTTATCTTCATTGTAATCAATTGTTTTAATTTCATTAGTAACATTTTCGTCATTAAATAAGTATCTTTCTTCTACTTTTGGTAATAGGTATCTTTCTTCTGCTTTTGGTAATAGGTATCTTTCTTCTGCTTTTGGTAATAGGTATCTTTCTTCTGCTTCGCAAAACTAGCGCTCGAAGGTGCTCCAATCCTTTTGGATTGGAGCACCTTCGAGTGCTAGTTTTGCGCATACAGTGGGCAGGTCATAAGAACCCCAAAGGCCTCCTCGAACCCGGGAACTGAAGATTACGATCCTGTCGTGCTACCGACTGGGACATCCCTGATCTTCCTCTAAATGGCACTTTTGTGCACACAGTGTGTTAAATGCTCACGTCACAAGTACCCCAAGGGCTAAGAGAAGACTAGGATTTGGGTTAGGTTGTTTTACCTCTGAGCGGCACGTTTTTGCCTATTATATGCTAAATGGGCAGGTCACATGGAACCCGAAGGCTCAGAGAAGGTTGGGGGAAGGGACCCACTGGAACAGCTGTTCGGAGACAGATGGTAGCCTCCCGTCAAGGCCATCCAGCGTGTTCTTTAACGTGCACAGGGTATGGCTCTCCCGCTCATGGGGCCAAGGCTTAACGTTCCAACCGACGGACGGCGCCTTTCCAAACCCATCGGTGTCCCCTACTGATCGTGGGCAGGGCGGGGGAATTTTGAGGAGATAAATCTCAACGCTGACCCAGCTGGGATTCGAAACTGGTAACTACAGATTACGAGCCTGGCGCGCTACCGACTGAGCCACCCCCGCCCCAAAGATAAGACTAGGAATGGTGATTCAAAGAACAGAAGTTAGGTCACAAATGGAAGTCCCCTTCCAGTCCATTCAACACGTTCTCTAACGTACACAGGGTATAACTCTCTCTTGTACAAAGGATCACTGCTTAACGTCACATCCGACGGCATTGTGGCCTTTATATGCTCATCGGTGTCCCCTTTCTGACCCAGGAGGAGAGGGTGGCTGGGTTGGGTTGTTTACCTGCAACTTTTTCCAGCAATTTTGCTTTTTTGACCAGCAATTGACAAGCTTTTTTGACCAGCAATTTTTTCACACAATGGGCTAAATGGCCAGATGACAAGGACCCTGAAGTCTCAGAGAAGGTTGGAAGGGTGGGAAGCCGCTGGACAGCTGTTGAAATACAGACGATAGCCTCCCGTCGAGGTCATCCAGCGTATTCTTTAACTGCACTGAGTATGGTTCTCCCGCACACGGTACCACGGCTTAACGCCCCATCCAAAGACAGCCTTTCCAAGCCCATCGGCAGAGAGGGTGGTATCGCGTTGGTTTGCGGTGAAACGTGGTTCGATTCCCGGAATATCGTGGTTGTTTGCTCTCTCTTAACCTGCAGATAGGATAGTAACTTTGTGGTCTGATCACAAATTGTTAAAAAAGTGTAGGTAACGTTTAGAATGGGGTGGGAGATTTCCTATTTTTAATTTGTTGTTAAATCGGATTGCCACACTCTAAATAAAATTACATATTGTGAAACTGGAATAACTATGAGATACTTCATTTAAAGTTCCGACAGTTCTGATAGATAGTCATTTCACAATCTAACAAATAATGATTTTGAAATAATTTCAAGTATTGTAGAGCTGTTTTTAAGCATAATGTTACTATATATACATGCATGCAAAAAACTAATTCTTTATACGTTTTTCCGCAAAACTCCCCGCCATGCACACGGTCAGTAGGGGACACCGATGGGTTTAGAAAGGGCGCCGTCCGTCGGATGTGACGTTAAGCCGTGGCCCGTGTTCGGGAGAGTCATACACTGTGCACGTTAAAGAACACATTGGATGGCCTTGACGGGAGGCTACCATCTGTCTCCCAACATCGGTCTCCTCCCCCAACCTTCTCTGAGCCTTCGGGGTTCATGTGACCTGGCCATTTAGCCCATGGTGGGCAAAAAAGTGCCGCTCAGAGGAAAAACAACCCAACCCAACTTTACTCGTTTTCTCTATGCTCTCAACTTGGATATGTCCTGTATCGAACAGTTATTTATATAGTCACGTCCATTTTGAACCATTATTAAAGGTAGCAAAATATTTAAACAATAAATTTGAATGATATCGATTTATTTTAAAAATTTTTAAAGCATTGTATCCATTTTTAGGCTTTTTAGGCTCCATTTTTAAACCATTTCAAGGCTTGCTACACATTTAAACAGGTACGGCAGATATTGACATCCGTTCTAAACAGTGTCATACACAGGTAAACGTTTAGAATGTTTTCTAAACACTACATGTTTCAGAAACTAACCTTTCAGAAATTTAATTCCCTTGAAATTGAATAATTTATTTTTTTGTACATGTAACAACATTTTCAACACATTCATAGCATTAATGATTATAAAAATCCATATTTATTGTGAAAAGAACCATGTATTCAATACGTGCTTCAATTATAGTTCTAATTCTTAAAACTAGAATGGTAATTATTTTTTAAATATTTTAATAAATTCGTAATAAATATATTATTTTGTTTCATGTTATTTAGAAATAATTAATAATTAAATCTCCGTTCATTCAATGGCTATCAGGGCTCTATGTTTCGAGTGGCCCTAACCAAAGCCTGCGATATCATTTTAGGCCTGGATAGTGCAGAAAGAAATATTAATTTTAAACATAAACCTATTCCCACAATTAAAAGAAAATTAAACTGGTAGCTATTAACTTTTAAAAAACTGGTAATAATTTTAAAATATTTAAAAATACTTTATTTAAATTGAATAAATTATTTTATATGGTTTGAAAATTATTTTAGCTAATTAAGGTTCATTTAATTATTAACTTTAAATTTTAGATATATTAAAGCGCTTAATTTTATTTTTAAGTTTTAATATTTATTCGTAGTTCATTCTAATTTTGAAGATATATATATATATTGATAATCTGCCACAATAGGTATGGTAAAAATTCTTTGAACTTGTCTGTAATAAAAAATTATTGCAGTTAATACACTCAGATAATTTAACCGATCCGGAAAGTCAAAATTTCAAAAAAAAAATAGATTAAAACGCTTAAAAAATTGTTTTTGTTATTAGTAGCTTTGAGTATTGAAAACTGAGAACGTTTTGCAATATACATAATACATTATACATAAATATAGTGAAAAGCTCACCAGAGTAATCTGGTGCGAAATTCTTCAGTGCGAAAATTAATATATTTATTAATGCAGACAATATTTTGGAAATTAAATGCATGGAATGCAAATATATTTAGGTAGATAAGAATAACATGTACAGAAGAATTTAGATTAATCCTAAATAATAAACATAATAAAAATAAATAAATACCCTCTGCTTTCCACAGAGGTCTGACAGGAGCCTGTCATTTATATGCTAAAGTAGCAGGTCTGAGAGGATGGCAAGACCTCAGCAGAAAAACAACACGCAAAACCATGCCTTACCCGGGGCTCGAACCCAGGTCCCTTAGATACTAATGTAAAAATGTTTCTATGTCATCAAGGTTCAGAATATATAATTTTTTTGCAGAATAAATGCTAATTTCAAATTGTTTTGATCTCATTCGGGATGGAGAAGAGAATGTTTCGGAGCTAAATATAAATAATAACGTCTAAATATTTCTTTATGCAATTTGGTATTCTGTAATTAATATCATCATTTGATTGTAACTCATACTGATTTGTGGAAGTAAGTACTGTTTTGTTTCTAAAATAAAGTATTTGACAACTTCGAAAATGTAATCATGTCTTAGTGGTAATATTTGCATTCGTCGAAATAATGGTAATGTATGTTGCATTTATATCTCTTAGTCAATAAACGAATAAATTGTTTCTGAAGAATTAATATTTGTTTAAAGTTATTTTTTTTAATTAAAAGCATACCTCTCTATGATTTTATTCCAAAATATGGAACGTATTAATGTGAGTAGTTTATTCACAACCGACCGATTCCCCTTTGCACAGTGCTTTCCCCCTATGACGTCACTGACCGGAAATTGACCTGTGTTGGTCCACGTTGCCTTCTGAACTCTGGGGCCCTATGTTGCAATCAACAGGAAATTGAACCCGGTGTCGCAACAGTCGTGGCGCTCCTTATTAATAATTAATAATTAATAATTCATAATTAAAAATTCCTCCCCCTTTTAACCCCTGGCGCTATCTAGTGCCTATGAGGAACACTATTTTCCCAAAAAAAAAATCCTTATTTTAACTCTAATTTTAAGCCCTCCTTCTCGAACAGTCTCGATTTTTCTTTATTTCAGACCCCCCAATGGTTGACTTATATTTTAAACCCTCCACTTGCAGACCACCTGGTTGACCTATATTTTAAGCCCTACCTATATTTTAAGCCCCCTCCTTCCCTCGGATTACAAGCCTCAGAATAATTGCACAGAAAAGGATGACACAAGTCTCAATTGTAAAAACACCTCCAAAAGACCCCCTGGTTGACCTATATTTTAAGCCCTACCTATATTTTAAGCCCCCTCCTTCCCTCGGATTACAAGCCTCAGAATAATTGCACAGAAAAGGATGACACAAGTCTCAATTGTAAAAACACCTCCAAAAGACCCCCTGGTTGACCTATATTTTAAGCCCTACCTATATTTTAAGTCATGGATTTTGCAAACCCCCTGGTTGACCCACCTATATTTTAAGCCCCCCTTCTCGAATAGTCTCGATTTTTCTTTATTTCAGACTAACCTTTTATTTTAAAACCTCGATTTTGCAAACCCCCTGGTTGATCCACCTATATTTTAAGTCCTCCTTCTCGAATAGTCTCGATTTTTCTTTATTTCAGACTAACCTTTTATTTTAAAACCTCTATTTTACAAACTCCCTGGTTGACCCACCTATATTTTAAGCCATGGATTTTGCATACCTCCTGGTTGACATATATTTTAAGCCCTGGATTTTGTATACCCCCTGGTTGACCTATATTTTAAGCCCTACCTATATTTTAAGTCATGGATTTTGCAAACCACCTGGTTGACCTATATTTCAGACTAACCTTTTATTTTAAAACCACGATTTTGCAAACCCCCTGGTCGACACACCTATATTTTAAGCTCCCCTTCTCGAATAGTCTCGATTTTTCTTTATTTCAGACTCACCCATATTTTAAGCACCCCCCCCCTCCTTCTCTCGGATTACAAGTCTCAGAATAATTCCGCAGAAAAGGATGACACAAGTCTCAATTGTAAAAATCAACTCTCAAAGTTGTATTCTTATTAATTAAAACCCTTTCTATTAAAAGTTACCTCTATTAAAAATCTTTTGCTATTCATTTTGCCAGGACTGCTAAACGATTCAGTTTTATTAAATTTCAATTCTTTGGGATTCATTTTTTCCAGCCCCGTTAATCGATCCCCTAGTAAATAAAAACTCTCACTCACCTTTATTAAAAATCATCCAGCGCTCGTAATAAATCAGTTTACTCTAGATGGGTTTAATCGGAAAAAAAATCATTCCATCGCTAGCGTACCTCCACGTTAATTTCGGGAAAAAGTCTCATCGGATCCAAGGTCCACGTATTTTACTAGAAGAATGACACAGTAACTGTTCCACAGAAAAATTAATAAAATTTGGTTTAAATTATTCGTAGGACTTGTATATAAGATCTAGCTTTAGACGTTCACCAGCCTAAAAGTTTTCAAAGTCCGTTATCAGTGTATCGGAAATCGTACGTTACCTGCTGACATCCTTCAGATCGTTTATCCGTGGGTAGCAACAGCACTTTCGCCACGTCACACGATATGGTGCAATCCTTTATCAGCAGGAAGGTCAAAAGGTCAAATGTCCAGCGCTTCACTGTGTCTGCATTTGACACTGATAAGGTTTAAAAAGAGATGATTCCTAGAATCCACATTGCGCAACGGTCAAAGTCCAGTGGGGCATAGACCCCATGGTTGACCTATAATTTAAGTCCCCTTCTCGAATTTTCTTGTTTTTCCCCTGTTTAACCCATTATTTAAGCTCTTCATAGAACCCCCTGTTGATCCACCTATATTTAAACCCTCCCCTCTTTAAACTAAATCAGTTTTTGCGCATTTAATCGGTGTCATCCAACGTCCATACTATTTTTAGTACGTCTCCTGTATTTAAAAAAAAAAATTTGCTTTCGTCGTCGTATTTGAACTCGCTACCTCAATGCCGATAGCTGAAGCGTCATCGCCACGGCGCGGATTTTTGCAGAGATAAATCTCAACTCTGGCCCTGCTATCCGCTCGACAATATTTGCTACTGATAAAACGATTTCCTTCATTAAAAATAAAAACTAATTATAATGGGGTATCACTGGGAAAACACTGGGAAGAACCCAAACTGATTTCGTGCTAAAACATCTCCAGATTTCAGCTTATTTGAAAAACTATTGTTAGAAATGAACCAGTGACTTGAATCACTCAACTTCCATAAGAATACACAATTATGGTACAGTGTCGGGAAGAAATATGTTTCAACGAAATTCAATTGCATGTATTACGATCAGAAATAATAAATAATTTAGTGGACAAAGTTTAAAATAGTTATTAAATGGTACCTTACAGTGCAAGTGCGCTTCAGGCGAAAAGCCTCCCCTGCGAACACTGCACTCCGTTTTTCCGAAGCAACTGTGTCACAAGTCTTCCTACATCATCCCTAAACAGAGAATCGGATTCAGTGTGCAAGAAGATCAAGACCTCATTTGAAGGAGCACATAGTGGATACTGTACTCCATAGTGAAATGAACATTGGCCTCTTGCGGGACCTAGTTATATCCCTACTCCAAGAGAATTACTAATGAAAACGTGCTATTGTTAATGTATGTAATTCCGACGAAAAATGTTTTGTCTGTTTTAGCTACTTTGTATCCTGCAATAGGAAACACTGAACACCTTAACAACTATATACATTTAGAAGAAAACACATCAGGTCTAATTTTCCCTTTAACAATCTGGATACGAGAAAGAGATGTTCCCACTCTACATCACACCATTCAGATTTAAAGCGCACGCAAATCTCCTACTGTTATCAGACGATGAAAAGCAGCATTATTGTTCCACTAAGAATTTGTTTCTATGAAATTCAAAGGGAGAATGCTGTTTTCCCTATTATAGGGAATGCAATTAATACATTCCTTGCAGATGGATGTCCTTTAGGTTATGAAATAATCTTATTAGAACGCTTAAAATTAAGATGACACACACATTAGTTCCTCCGAGAAGTGCTAGGGGTTAGAAGAATATACCCGTGAAATGAAAATATTCATTCGACATAAAAAAAAACCTACGCCAATATAACGTACTCTGACGTGCTCCTCTTAGCTGATGTGTTTGATGGCAGATACTGATCCCTGCTATGTTTACACAGCTCCTGTCTTCATACCTGAAGATGACAAATACTAGAGTTGATAACCTACAATGTACCTTTTTGGAAGGCATACGAGGAGCAATTTCGGTGATATGCAGACAACGAGCATTTAGAATGAAAAACTGATTGCAAGTTTGCTTTACTGTCATACAAACCTGAAAAGAGATGAAATGGGTAGTACTTTACCCATGATACACCCTGTGACTAGGTCGTTAAATCAAATTACATGCATAAACGAAAATTAGAAAAACAACGAAATGGTTGGTAAATTCAATGAGAATCACTAAAATGTAAAGAGTGTTGGAATATCTGTAAATGCACACACATTTCAGTGGATAGGTGAATATTTTCACAATTCTTTGGAAGTGGAAGGCACAATAACTGTAAAACATACTGTGACGAGAGAGAAAGTATAAAAATGTAGTGGGATGGTTGTAAAAAATCGCTTCAAAACAGAAAATTACAACGCAAATACTGTAAGATAGAAAAAAACGATTATTCTACGGTTATTCCTAGCCGCTATCTCACGCTCTTTTCAGATCTCCTGGTTCTATAGTTCCCTGGTACGTAGCGCATAAGTGTGGGTGTAGTTGGCTATTTTTCGTTGCAAACACAAGTTGTTTTCACTATTAGTTATTTTTCCTGCATGAGCTTACACATTTCTATACTACATTGCGTACACACGGATGGACGAATATCACAAAATACTTTGCATATAGAAAACATCAGTAAAGAACCACAGAAGTTTGGAAATTTAAAATCTGAAAACTCGGTGTTTATAAGAAAACAACAATATTTTCAGTATTTCCATGAAAAGTTCGGTCCCAGAATCGATCCGCTAGACCTAACTTTGCATTCTCTGACTTCAACCACCGATAAAACGTAATGTAAGCTCCCTCGTCGGTTATCCCAAGCCGCTATTTCTTTTCAGAGTTTCTGGTCCCCTCGGTACGTTTGAATAAGTGCATAAGTGTGGGTGAAGATGGCTATTTTTCGCTGCAAACACAAGTTTTTCGACAAAGATAGGGTGTTTCACTACAATCTAACACGGGATTTCATGTGTGTTTAGTTATTTTTCCTGCATGAGAATATTTCTAATCCTTCTCATAGACAGCAGGTTAGTTACTTCGGATCTAACAAAGCCAAGGTTTGAGATCCATAGTAAGACATGAACGTTTGTGTTGTTTTCCTACCAAGATCCCGACATCTTCTCACCCCCTTCTACTGGGTCGTATGAAAAAAGCCTGTAACTGTTACGACAATTAGCTGCGTGAAGGCGTATTTATTTTTAAAGGAAAGACACACTAATTTCGGACTCGCTAGCTAGAGAATGATATATTAACTTGCTAAAGTTTGATTTTAACGATCAGATAGTGTATACATCACCACTATTTTAGTTCATACTAATATCTTCTAACTTTCAAAGGAAATATTGTCTCATTATAAGCGATTTCATACAAAGAGATACGCACTCTATGCTTCACATTTAAATCTATAGAGATAACGATCACTGCTCATGGAACACATCTGTGATAAAACACGCTATGATAGGGTTTGAGGAAGATTTTTAGCCCATGGGGGTGCTGCACTGCAGGAAAGCACATTATCTTTGATATCAGAACCTACATGAAAGTTATACTGTTTAGGCTTGAGAAAGATTCTTTAGTTCACGGGGCACCGCATGAATAAGTGCATAAGTGTGGGTGAAGACGGCTATTTTTCGCTGCAAACACAAGTTTTTCGACAAAGATAGGGTGTTTCACTACAATCTAACACGGGATTTCATGTTTGTTTAGTTATTTTTCCTGCATGATAATATTTCTAATCTATCTCATAGACAGCAGGTTAGTTACTTCTGATCTAACAAAGCCAAGGTCTGAGATCCATAGTAAGACATGAACGTTTGTGTTGTTTTCCTACCAAGGTCCCGACATCCTCTCATGTGAAATATTACTGTACTAGGAGATTTCATACAAAGAGATACGCACTCTATGCTTCACATTTAAATCTATAGAGATAACGATCACTACCTATGGAACACATCTGTGAAAAAACACGCTATGATAGGGTTTGAGAAAGATTTTTAGTCCATGGGGGTGCTGCACTGCAGGAAAGCACATTATCTTTGATATCAGAACCTACATGAAAGTTATACTGTTTCGGTTTGAGAAAGATTCTTTAGTTCACAGGGCACCGCATGAATAAGCGCATAAGTGTAGGTGAAGATGGCTATTTTTCGCTGCAAACACAAGTTTTTCGACAAAGATAGGGTGTTTCACTACAATCTAGCACGGGATTTCATGTTTGTTTAGTTATTTTTCCTGCATGAGAATATTTCTAATCTATCTCATAGACAGCAGGTTAGTTACTTCTGATCTAACAAAGCCAAGGTCTGAGATCCATAGTAAGACATGAACGTTTGTGTTGTTTTCCTACCAAGGTCCCGACATCCTCTCACATGAAATATTACTGTACTAGGATCTAGAAAAATCACTCTCCATTACATTAATTTTTTTATTACAGAGGAGACCTCTTTTTTGAAACAAGGATTTTTCAGTAGTATTACGTTTTATCACCCTTCGTCCCCTTGCGCGAAACAACAGGATTTCGATTGCTTCAGGTCGTGTTTCAGCTGTTAGTATCCCTCCACTTCGTTCTTAACGCATCAGGATGTCGTATTATTGTAAGTTTGAAATATTCCGGTTAAATGTCCTCTTCTGTATTAGCAGAACACACACACACACGCTTTGTTCGTTACGAGACATCTGACAGGAAACGTAACGTAAGACGTAACGTAAGACAGTCGTGTTCAAAAAATATTCGAACGTGCTGAAGAAAAATCCTTACATCTCCTAAATATGAGTATTCAAGTTAAGATCTGTGATGAAATATTTTGCATAGCCACAAGTCTCGTTTTAAATTGTTAGCTTCTTCTGTAGCAAGCAAGTGTCCGTAAGACAATAGGTTTATTCTTGCATGTGAACAAACACACACACACACACATACGATAACATATGCACATAACGATGAAACACATACAGACACTTTAACACACGCACAGAGAGAGAGAAACAAGCATGAAGACGTATAGACATACAGAGAGACAAATATGTGCACACAGACATCTTAACATATACGCACGAAAACATATACATATAAAGAAACATATTAACATACATCAACATACATCAACATACACACACTCACATACGCACACATGAAATATTTTGCATAACCACAAGTCTGGTTTTAAATTATTAGCTTGTTCTGTAGCAAGCAAGTGTCCGTAAGACAATATGTTTATTCTTGCATGTGAACACACACACACACACATACGATAACATATGCACATAAAGATGAAACACATACAGACACTTCAACACACACACACACGCACAGAGAGAGAAACAAACATGAAGACATATACACATACAGAGAAACGACAATGTGCACACAGACATCTTAAAACATACGCACGAAAACATATACATGTAAAGAAACATATTAACATGCATCAACATACACACACTCACATACGCACACATGAAATATTTTGCATAACCACTAGTCTCGTTTTAAATTGTTAGCTTCTTCAGCAGCAAGCAAGTGTCCGTAAGACAATAGGTATATTCTTGCATGTGAACACACACATACGATAACATATACACATAAAGATGAAACACATGCAGACACTTTAACACACACAGACAGAGAGAGAGAGACAAACATGAAGACGTATACACATACAGAAAATCGACTATGTGCACACAGACATCTTAACACATACGCACGAAAACATATTAACATACACACACACTCACATACGCACACTACACGATTCACTGAAACATGCACACACACACACCTAGAGAGAAACAAACATGCAGACACAGTTACATCTTGACATATATGCACACATCTACACGTACACACATTTCGTAGTAACATACATATTTACACATAGACACACACACACACACACACAGAGAGAGAGACAAATATACAGACAGACATACGTACAAGACAGGGTTGCCAGCTCTAAGTGAACAGAGGCATGGGATACCTTATATCAGCTGGTGGATAATCCTAATCAGAGGCCATCGCAGGTACCTGAACCTTACTTAGCTAGTTGGGCATCGTCAAGCCTAAACTGGAGTAATGTGTCTCAGGCAGGCCATATGGTTCTTGAAAAAGTCCACTTGAAAAGGTGGTGCCTGAAGTTCCTACCAGCATCGGTGACTTCAGCCTTTAGCGGAGGAGGAACAGGTCTTTGCCCCATGCCTGCGATCAGGGGGCTGTTTGATATTGTTGGCCCTACCAATCTCAATAAACCTAATTTCTTTAAAAATCCTACTAATCATTTTCTCTCTGCAGGAACGTGGAACGTGAGGACATTACATAGAGATTATTCTCTTGAAGTCCTCATGCAGGAATTCCAGCGCTATAACCTAGATATTCTAGGCTTGCAAGAGACCAGATGGACAGGTAAAGGTGAGATACTTAAAAATAACTTTAAATTTCTCTTTACAGGGAGGGAGGATGGAAAGCATCACCAAGGCGTGGGTCTGCTGCTCAGCAGACATGCTAGTGATGCTCTTCTAGGATATGAGTGCATTAATGAAAGGTTTCTTACAGCAAAATTTCAGACAAGCATTAAAGACTTGAATGTTATCTGCTGTTATGCCCCCACTGAGGATTCTGATGAGGATGAGAAGGAGAGGTTTTACAGACAACTTCAGGATATTTTGAATTCTGTCAAGAAAGGAGATATTACCCTTGTTCTTGGTGACTTCAATGCCAAAGTTGGTACCGACTCTGACCTTTGGGGAGGAGTAATAGGCCCTTTTGGTATTGGTAGCTGCAATGGCAATGGGCAACGTCTCCTACAGGTAAGTAAACTAAATGGTTTCAGAATAACTAACACATATTACAAACACCGCGACATACATAAATACACATGGGTTTCACCTGATGGGCTGCATAAGAATATGATTGATTATATATTAATTAACAGCAAATGGGCTATTTCTGTTAGAAATACCAGGGCATATAGGGGAGCTGAAATGGGATCTGACCATTACCTTGTTAAAAGTGTCTTGCAACTTAAACTTAAAAAGTGTTGTGCTAGGGTTAAAAAATTTACCTTTAATACTGAAGCTCTGAAAGACCCAGTTATAGCTAAAGCTTACCATGATAGGTTACTTAGTCATTATGACAGTCATGGTTTGCTTAATACTGAAGTTGAGGAAGAATGGGGCCATTTTAAACAGGCTTTTTTGGAAACTAACAGTACTCTTTTAGGGAAAAAGGAGCAGAGGAGGCAGAATTATTTAAGTGATAAGGCACTTGAGCTTATTTCAGAAAGAAGGAACTGTAGGAATGTCCTTAATCAGTACCCTACTAGTCCTAATAGAAAGCATTACAAAGAACTTAATATACGTGTAAAGGATCAGTTAGCTACTGATAAGAATCTTTGGCTTGATGGCCTTGCTGACAGAGCTGAGGAAGCAGTTAGACAGCACAACAGCAGAGAGCTGTACCAGATAGTTAATGTTTTGTGTGGTAGAAAACGAACAGGTATACAGGGATTGAAGGATAAACAAGGCAAGGTTATAGAAGGTGAGGATTCTGTCATGTCTAGGTGGGCTGAGCATTTCAGTGATGTTCTAAACAATGTGGTTAGTTATACTCCCATTGTTTGCAATGATGATAGATGCATTGTTGGCTTTAATGTTGGCCCTATAACACAATCTGAAGTTATTTTGGCTATTTCTAAACTTAAACTTCATAAATCCCCAGGGGTGGATGAAATTACTACGGAAATGCTTAGAGCTGGGAATGTTTCAGTTACCATTTGGATGACTGAAATTTTGAATAACTTTTATGATAAAGGCATGGTTCCTAAAGATTTTACCAGAGCTATTATTATCCCTATTTTCAAAAAAGGTGATCGCAGTTCTTCTGATAATTATAGGGGTATCAGCCTACTCTCCGTTCCAGGTAAAGTTCTTTCCATGATTGTGCTTAATAGAATTAAGAATCTGGTTGACAGGCAATTGTGTGATGAGCAATGTGGATTCAGAAGTGGTAGGGGATGTGTAGATCAGATATTTTCACTTAGGCAGATTCTTGAGAAATGTTTAGAGTTTCAGAAACCTTTGGTTGCTAGCTTTGTTGATTTCAAAAAGGCTTTCGACTCTGTTGATCGTCATAATTTGTGGTTGATTGTGAGATCATATGGTATACCAGACAAGTTAGTTAACATAATGAAAGCTCTCTATAATAACACTGAGTCATGTGTGAGGGTTGGTAAGTCTTGTAGCAATTGGTTTAGCATTACTTCTGGTGTTCGACAAGGGTGCATTTTGTCTCCTTTTCTCTTTAGTTTGGTTGTTGATTATGTTATGCGAAATTCACTTCAAGGGAAAGCTTTTGGCCTTAAATGGGCTGGAGATACGAAAATTTCTGATTTAGATTATGCTGATGATTTAGCCCTTTTGGCAAAGGATATTGATGAGATGAACTCTTTCATTCGAACTGTTGATGAGACTGGTAGTACAGTAGGTTTGGTTATAAACAGAGAGAAAACTAAAGTGATGAAAATTGGTCAGGCAGGTTGTGATTCAGTTAATCTGAATGGTTGCAGTCTTGAGCAGGTGTCACAGTTTAATTACCTTGGGAGCTGCGTCACTGATACTGGTGATGTGCGGCATGAGATTAACAGACGAATAGGTATTGCTGCCGGGACTTTTAAGAATCTATGGAGATTGTGGAGAAATAGGCGTATACACCTAAAGACTAAAATTAGACTGTATAATAGTTTGGTTCTTTCTAGGGTTAGTTATGGTAGTGAAACTTGGACGCTGTGTAAGCAAGATAACAGGAAACTAGATGCTTTTGATTCTAGATGCTTACGCAGTATCTTGGGTATTAGGTGGTTTAACTTTGTAACTAATGATGAGGTTAGGCAAAGGAGTCTGCAACCTCCTTTAAGCAGCATATTGTGCAGAGAGAGACTCCGCTGGTTTGGCCATGTTGCCCGTATGGATAATTATAGATTGGCGAATAGGGTTATGAACAGTGTGCCTAGAGGCCTCAGAAGGAGGGGGAGACCTAGGATGCGGTGGGCAGACAATGTCAAACAGGATCTTGTTAGAATTGGTGTACAGTGGCCGGATGCAGCAGATGTAGCTCAGGACAGATATGCTTGGAGAATTAAACTGCGCGGTCTGGTTGGACCTCCGTAGCCCATGGCTGCTTGAGGATGATGATGATGATGATGAGATAGATTAGAAATATTCTCATGCAGGAAAAATAACTAAACACACATGAAATCCCGTGTTAGATTGTAGTGAAACACCCTATCTTTGTCGAAAAACTTGTGTTTGCAGCGAAAAATAGCCGTCTTCACCCACACTTATGCACTTATTCATGCGGTGCCCCGTGAACTAAAGAATCTTTCTCAAACCCAAACAGTATAACTTTCATGTAGGTTCTGATATCAAAGATAATGTGCTTTCCTGCAGTGCAACAACTCCATGGGCTAAAAATCTTCCTCAAACCCTATCATAGCGTGTTTTATCACAGATGTGTTCCATGAGCAGTGATCGTTATCTCTATAGATTTAAATGTGAAGCATAGAGTGCGTATCTCTTTGTATGAAATCGCTTATAATGAGGCAATATTTCCTTTGAAAGTTAGAAGATATTAGTATGAACTAAAAAAGTGGTGATGTATACACTATCTGATCGTTAAAATCAAACTTTAGCAAGTTAATATATCATTCTCTAGCTAGCGAGTCCGAAATTAGTGTGTCTTTGCTTTAAAAATAAATACGCCTTCACGCAGCTAATTGTCATAACAGTTACAGGCTTTTTTCATACGACCCAGTAGAAGGGGGTGAGAGGATGTCGGGATCTTGGTAGGAAAACAACACAAACGTTCATGTCTTACTATGGATCTCAAACCTTGGCTTTGTTAGATCCGAAGTAACTAACCTGCTGTCTATGAGAAGGATTAGAAATATTCTCATGCAGGAAAATTAACTAAACACACATGAAATCCCGTGTTAGATTGTAGTGAAACACCCTATCTTTGTCGAAAAACTTGTGTTTGCAGCGAAAAATAGCCATCTTCACCCACACTTATGCACTTATTCAAACGTACCGAGGGGACCAGAAACTCTGAAAAGAAATAGCGGCTTGGGATAACCGACGAGGGAGCTTACATTACGTTTTATCGGTGGTTGAAGTCAGAGAATGCAAAGTTAGGTCTAGCGGATCGATTCTGGGACCGAACTTTTCATGGAAATACTGAAAATATTGTTGTTTTCTTATAAACACTGAGTTTTCAGATTTTAAATTTCCAAACTTCTGTGGTTCTTTACTGATGTTTTCTATATGCAAAGTATTTTGTGATATTCGTCCATCCGTGTGTACGCAATGTAGTATAGAAATGTGTAAGCTCATGCAGGAAAAATAACTAATAGTGAAAACAACTTGTGTTTGCAAGGAAAAATAGCCAACTACACCCACACTTATGCGCTACGTACCAGGGAACTATAGAACCAGGAAATCTGAAAAGAGCGTGAGATAGCGGCTTGGAATAACCGTCGAATAGTCGTTTTTTTCTATCTTACAGTATTTGCGTTGTAATTTTCTGTTTTGAAGCGTTTTTTTACAACCATCCCACTACATTTTTATACTTTCTCTCTCGTCACAGTATGTTTTACAGTTATTGTGCCTTCCACTTCCAAAGAATTGTGAAAATATTCACCTATCCACTGAAATGTGTGTGCATTTACAGATATTCCAACACTCTTTACATTTTAGTGATTCTCATTGAATTTACCAACCATTTCGTTGTTTTTCTAATTTTCGTTTATGCATGTAATTTGATTTAACGACCTAGTCACAGGGTGTATCATGAGTAAAGTACTACCCATTTCATCTCTTTTCAGGTTTGTATGACAGTAAAGCAAACTTGCAATCAGTTTTTCATTCTAAATGTTTGATGTCTGCATATCACCGAAATTCCTCCTCGTATGCCTTCCAAAAAGGTACATTGTAGGTTATCAACTCTAGTATTTGTCATCTTCAGGTATGAAGACAGGTGCTGTGTAAACATAGCAGGGGTCAGTATCTGCCACCAAACACATCAGCTAAGAGGAGCACGTCAGAGTACGTTTTATTGGCGTAGGTCTTTTTTTTTATGTCGAATGAATATTTTCATTTCACGGGTATATTCTTGTACCCCCTAGCGCTTCTCGGAGGAGCTAATGTGTGTCATCTTCATTTTAAGCGTTCTAATAAGATTATTTCATAACCTAAAGGACATCCATCTGCAAGGAATGTATTAATTGCATTCCCTATAATAGGGAAAACAGCATTCTCCCTTTGAATTTCATAGAAACAAATTCTTAATGGAACAATAATGCTGCTTTTCATCGTCTGATAACAGTAGGAGATTTGCGTGCGCTTTAAATCTGAATGGTGTGATGTAGAGTGGGAACATCTCTTTCTCGTATCCAGATTGTTAAAGGGAAAATTAGACCTGATGTGTTTTCTTCTAAATGTATATAGTTGTTAAGGTGTTCAGTGTTTCCTATTGCAGGATACAAAGTAGTTAAAACAGACAAAACATTTTTCGTCGGAATTACATACATTAACAATAGCACGTTTTCATTAGTAATTCTCTTGGAGTAGGGATATAACTAGGTCCCGCAAGAGGCCAATGTTCATTTCACTATGGAGTACAGTATCCACTATGTGCTCCTTCAAATGAGGTCTTGATCTTCTTGCACACTGAATCCGATTCTCTGTTTAGGGATGATGTAGGAAGACTTGTGACACAGTTGCTTCGGAAAAACGGAGTGCAGCGTTCGCAGGGGAGGCTTTTCGCCTGAAGCGCACTTGTACTGTAAGGTACCATTTAATAACTATTTTAAACTTTGTCCACTAAATTATTTATTATTTCTGATCGTAATACATGCAATTGAATTTCGTTGAAACATATTTCTTCCCGACACTGTACCATAATTGTGTATTCTTATGGAAGTTGAGTGATTCAAGTCACTGGTTCATTTCTAACAATAGTTTTTCAAGTAAGCTGAAATCTGGAGATGTTTTAGCACGAAATCAGTTTGGGTTCTTCCCAGTGTTTTCCCAGTGATACTCCATTATAACTAATTTTTATTTTTAATGAAGGAAATCGTTTTATCAGTAGCAAATATTGTCGAGCAGATAGCAGGGCCAGAGTTGAGATTTATCTCCCCAAAAATCCGCACCCTGGCGATGACGCTTCAGCTATCGGCATTGAGGTAGCGAGTTCAAATACGACGACGAAAGCAAAAATTTTTTTTTTAAATACAGGAGACGTACTAAAAATAGTATGGACGTTGGATGACACCGATTAAATGCACAAAAACTGATTTAGTTTAAAGAGGGGAGGGTTTAAAATATAGGTGGATCAACAGGGGGTTCTATGAAGAGGGGAGGGCTTAAAATATGGGTTAAACAGGGGAAAAACAAGAAAATTCGAGAAGGGGACTTAAAATATAGGTCAACCATGGGGTCTATGCCCCACTGGACTTTGACCGTTGCGCAATGTGGATTCTAGGAATCATCTCTTTTTAAACCTTATCAGTGTCAAATGCAGACACAGTGAAGCGCTGGACATTTGACCTTTTGACCTTCCTGCTGATAAAGGATTGCACCATATCGTGTGACGTGGCGAAAGTGCTGTTGCTACCCACGGATAAACGATCTGAAGGATGTCAGCAGGTAACGTACGATTTCCGATACACTGATAACGGACTTTGAAAACTTTTAGGCTGGTGAACGTCTAAAGCTAGATCTTATATAGAAGTCCTACGAATAATTTAAACCAAATTTTATTAATTTTTCTGTGGAACAGTTACTGTGTCATTCTTCTAGTAAAATACGTGGACCTTGGATCCGATGAGACTTTTTCCCGAAATTAACGTGGAGGTACGCTAGCGATGGAATGATTTTTTTTCCGATTAAACCCATCTAGAGTAAACTGATTTATTACGAGCGCTGGATGATTTTTAATAAAGGTGAGTGAGAGTTTTTATTTACTAGGGGATCGATTAACGGGGCTGGAAAAAATGAATCCCAAAGAATTGAAATTTAATAAAACTGAATCGTTTAGCAGTCCTGGCAAAATGAATAGCAAAAGATTTTTAATAGAGGTAACTTTTAATAGAAAGGGTTTTAATTAATAAGAATACAACTTTGAGAGTTGATTTTTACAATTGAGACTTGTGTCATCCTTTTCTGCGGAATTATTCTGAGACTTGTAATCCGAGAGAAGGAGGGGGGGGGGGGTGCTTAAAATATGGGTGAGTCTGAAATAAAGAAAAATCGAGACTATTCGAGAAGGGGAGCTTAAAATATAGGTGTGTCGACCAGGGGGTTTGCAAAATCGTGGTTTTAAAATAAAAGGTTAGTCTGAAATATAGGTCAACCAGGTGGTTTGCAAAATCCATGACTTAAAATATAGGTAGGGCTTAAAATATAGGTCAACCAGGGGGTCTACAAAATCCAGGGCTTAAAATATATGTCAACCAGGAGGTATGCAAAATCCATGGCTTAAAATATAGGTGGGTCAACCAAGGGGTTTGTAAAATAGAGGTTTTAAAATAAAAGGTTAGTCTGAAATAAAGAAAAATCGAGACTATTCGAGAAGGAGGACTTAAAATATAGGTGGGTCAACCAGTTGGTTTGCAAAATCGAGGTTTTAAAAGAAAAGGTTAGTCTGAAATAAAGAAAAATCGAGACTATTCGAGAAGGGGGGCTTAAAATATAGGTGGGTCAACCAGGGGGTTTGCAAAATCCATGACTTAAAATATAGGTAGGGCGTAAAATATAGGTCAACCAGGGGGTCTTTTGGAGGTGTTTTTACAATTGAGACTTGTGTCATCCTTTTCTGTGCAATTATTCTGAGGCTTGTAATCCGAGGGAAGGAGGGGGCTTAAAATATAGGTAGGGCTTAAAATATAGGTCAACCAGGGGGTCTTTTGGAGGTGTTTTTACAATCGAGACTTGTGTCATCCTTTTCTGTGCAATTATTCTGAGGCTTGTAATCCGAGGGAAGGAGGGGGCTTAAAATATAGGTAGGGCTTAAAATATAGGTCAACCAGGGGGTCTGCAAGTGGAGGGTTTAAAATATAAGTCAACCATTGGGGGGTCTGAAATAAAGAAAAATCGAGACTGTTCGAGAAGGAGGGCTTAAAATTAGAGTTAAAATAAGGATTTTTTGGGAAAATAGTGTTCCTCATAGGCACTAGATAGCGCCAGGGGTTAAAAGGGGGAGGAATTTTTAATTATGAATTATTAATTATTAATTATTAATAAGGAGCGCCACGACAGTTGCGACACCGGGTTCAATTTCCTGTTGATTGCAACATAGGGCCCCAGAGTTCAGAAGGCAATGTGGACCAACACAGGTCAATTTCCGGTCAATGACGTCATAGGGGGAAAGCACTGTGCAAAGGGGGACGGTCGGTTGTGAATAAACTACTAATGTGTATTATAATATATTCCTAAACTTTGGTGATACTATATTTTTTACCGAATATAACCGAGTTAAACAATAAAACATTTCTTTTTTAATCCATGCTACATGTTCTTTCCAAATTAAACAAGCATCAGATCAAATACCTAAGTACAGTCGCTCAAAAAAGTATCCGAACGCTATGGTTTATTACAGAATTCAGAAAAAAATATATGGCAACGATTATTTTAGAAATTAGTGATCTGGCAACCTTTGTGTACGTAAAAGAAGGTTGCCAGATCACTAATTTCTAAAAAAACGTTGCCATATATTTTTTCTGAATTCTGTAATAAACCATAGCGTTCGGATACTTTTTTGAGCGACTGTACCTGACAGATGATACTATGGGTATTTCAGGACAATAACATATTTCATCATTTTGACAGTATAATTCATGAAAAATTAATTATTTATTTTTTAATATACTTGATATTAAGTTATTTTTCTTTAAATAAAAGAATATAGCTTTTGCCTTATTTATATTAATATTTAATAAATTACCATTAAATCAGTTATGAATTATTTTCAAATCAGAATTTGCATCTGAAAACATACCACGATAGATCTTACTAGTATACGTTAAACAGGTGTCATCTGCAAATAATGTTAATTTGCCTTTGAATTTAATAAAATTTATATCGTTTATGTATATTATAAATAGTAAAGGCCCTAAAACCGATCATTGGGGTACACCATATTCAATTTGACTCCAATTGCTACATACCTCTCCCGCTTAATTATTTATGTATATTTAACTTGCCCCCTTCCCTTCTTTTGGTGAACGGCTGCCTAGGCTTCGCGAATCAGGCGCATCTTGTCCTAGGTAACACCTCTTTTAAGAGAAGGCCGTACAACTAGACTATGACGTCAGCAGACTCGGATCTAGAAAAAAGAAATCGAGGGCATGGGTGAACAAGAAACACAATCGAGCCAAAAAAATATAAAAGGCGGCGCAATAGACTGGATTTCCAATGCAGTACAGCATTTCTCCCTCCGTTTTACAGGTCATTAAAAATGTCTTGAAAAATGAATGAAATATAAAGAAGTTTAATAATTTTTTTGCCTCTGTTACCCTTACTAGTATTCTGAAAGGGAGCGGGGGGGAGGGGGCATGGCACCCTTACCCCCTGTCCACAGATCGGGTTGGGTTGGGTTGTTTTACCTCTGAGCGGCACTTTTTTGCACACCATGGGCTAAATGGCCAGGTCATATGGACCCCGAAGGCTCAGAGAAGGTTGGGGGAGGGGACCCACTGGAACAGCTGTTGGGAGACAGATGGTAGCCCCCCGTCAAGGCCATCCAGCGTGTTCTTTAACGTGCACAGAGTAGTCTCTCTCGCACACGGAGCCACGGCTTAACGTCCCATCCGACGGTCGGCGGCCTTTCCAAGCCCATCGGTGTCCCCTACTGACCGTGGGCAGAGCGGGGAATTTTGCGGAGATAAATCTCAACGCTGACCCAGCTGGGACTCGAACCTGGGAACTACAGATTACGAGCCTGGCGCGCTACCGACTGAGCCCCCCCCCACACAGATCGGGTCTTGGATGCCAGCTTAGGTAGCTTTAACCGCTTATACTCTTGTATATTTATTTCTATGTAGATTTATATGCAGTTTCTTTCTGTGCATGTTTTTCTTAAAGTGGTCGAGTGGTTAGCGTGCTTGGCTACCGATCGACGGGACCTGGTTTCGAGCCCCGAATAAGGTATGGATGTTTGTGTTTATTTTCCCCTCAGGTCCCGTTACCCTCACAGATCTACTATGGAGCAAAAACCAACAAGCTCCTGTTAGATCTCCGGGGTAACTACTTGGTCATTTATTTCTAATTAAAGTTATATTTTTTAAAATTCAACTGGTAGATATTTATTTTTAAAAATTTGGTAATCAATTTTAAACTATTTAGAAATATTTGATAATAACATAATAAATAAATTATTTTATAAATTAAAAAATAAACATATTCTCATTAAACCTTAAATAAATTAAATCATTTAAATTTTAAATCATATTTAATTTTCCTTCTTTATTTTTTATTTTTGTTCAACTCCTGTCCGGGCCCGACGTATCTAAGTATTCCTGCACTATAGTACTGTTCTATGAGAATTTAACTCTGTAGAAATGTCATTAGCAGTCATAGTTAGTTCTCCCTCTGGAATCTCCTTTGCTTTATGTAGAAAATTTTTAGACAAAACATAACGTCGTTACGTACATTGAATGTTGACAGACAAAACATAATTTACCTTGGACGGTCAACTGAATATTCATGGTGTCTTCCCCAAAGTCATTCTGTGCGGTGCAGGTGAAAAGAGATGAATCTCTCCTTTCGACTTTATCTATGATAAGCTTGGCCTTATCACCTTCTTGCATCTCTTCAATGGTTTGAGCATAGCTTGCAATGAGAAAGACGAAAGAGTCAGACATCACCATAGAGTAGAAAAATCGGATTGCTATCTGAAGAAAGATAAAAGGTTTTAGAGGAAAAACAAAAGTATCGACGAAATGATTCCTCCAATCTCTTTTTTTTTTCATTTTTGGATGTTAAATATTCAAGAGACAGTATACAGTCATCAGGACCAGAGAGAATAAAGGTGAAATCGATGCTCAATTTTACTATCTCTGATGCAACTTCTGAAAGAAACATGCATAAGGTTTGAATCTAATCATAATTTTATTTGCTCGTAAATAACGTATAGGTTTTTTTTTTTTGAATGAGCATGTACCGAAGTAGTTTCGACTGATTTGGCGCATTTTACAGATCACCTGGGAATGGAGTTGGTAATGTGGTTTTGAAAGCGTAAAGGAAATTGTTGCTTTGGAAATGTGATCAATAGGTAATGCATGTATGTATTTTTCAAAGTTTCGTTAGCAGTTTACTACTACATTATTTATCAAGATAAAACATTCATATTATTACTGCTTAGAGCTTCGGTAGATAGATATTTTATAAGTTTATGCATATCAGTTAATACAGAAATATTCACACACACATATATACACACATATATAATATGTACAAAGAGATTTTTTTATTCATGATAATGAAACTTAAACACGTATTTGTTTAATATGTGTATCGTTTGAAAAGTTAATAAATATTATTGAACTTTGGTGAGAAAATAACGGTTTCGTTGTAAAATATTTATTTTTTGTTAAGGCGAAGAAATGCTTCTTGAAGTGTTTGAAGTGTAATTTTTTTTGTTTTCTTAATTTTAAAATAGTTGTACAGCTAATAGAAACATGGTTAAATGATAAATGACGTTCGTGAAGCAGAAGAAAGTTAAAAAAATAGCTTGTCCATTTATTATAAAAATCAAATTGTAACTTCAGATGATTTCTGTCATTCGATAATTTAAATCTGCTTAAAACGTATTAAGATTACACATGCAAAACTCGTTTAGCGCTACCTGGATTAACACAGTTTCAATAAAGCGTTTTTTAAAGAAAAGTTTAACATTTTCAGAATAGTTGATAAGATATTCGTTAATGTTATTTAAAACACAAAAAGTGCACCACACTGCAAAAAAAGTGCCATACATACACGACACAAATAAATTTTATGAAATTTTAAATTTGAGTGAGAACGATTCAAATTTCGAAAGATCTTGTTGTGTATAGTCGCTCAAAAAAGTATCCGAACACTATGGTTGATTGCAGAATTCAGGAAAAATACCTGGCAACGATTTTTTTAGAAATTAGTGATCTGCAACCTTCGTGACACGAAGGTTGCCAGATCACTAAGATTTTTTGAGCGACTGTACAGCGTGGAGTATTAAATTCTTTATCACCTTACACTGAATTTCTAAACAAGGTACAGAAAACCGTAAAACAATAAATTTTAGATTATTTTTAAAGTCAGTAAAGACAGGCCAATAACTTGTCACATATTCTTTTGAATTTTATTTTGAATGCAAAAGTAAAAGTGAACTGATTAACAAATATGTTGCAAAATTTTTAAATAAAGAAATATATATAATTATAGCAATTTAACAGACTTTTATCTTCAGACTGTGTTTAATAATTAACAAATCATATCTGCATGGAAATATTTTCCGTCGAAATGCTATACAGTGTACATGAGGTCTTTTTAACTCTGTTTCATTTAACAGTCTGATTTCAGGAACGCATCCAGAACGCTAAACGAGGAATGTCTGTAATTATCAACAAAGTATCGATGTTCAAGTATACTGTAATAATCCACGTTATTGTAATATCAATGTGCTGTAAGCGAAAGTCATCCGATCTACGGGTATGACAATACTTCACGAACAGTGCGAAATCCAATTGATTATTTTGATTAATTGCCAAAATGTTTCGGAAATAAAAACAGACAACATTTATTATTTTAGAGGCGCTGAGCATGACTTTAAAATTGTTGATTGGCTCTAGTTATTGATGACACGGGTGGGTCCCAATATGCACGGTCTTTTTCTTTCCATTTGTGGATGTTAAATATTCAAGAGACAGTATACAATCATCAGAACCAGAGGGGTCATCAGTTTTGGCAAATGCAGTTTAGCAATGTTAGCGTTGGGTTATGTTGTTTTTATCTGTGAACGGCACATTTTTGTGCACAATGGGCTAAATAGCCAGGTCACAAGGCCCCCCAAGGGCACAGAGAAGGTTGGTGAAGGACCATCTATCTCTCGACAGCTGTTCCAGTGGGTCCCCTCCTCTAACCTTCTCTGAGCCTTGGGGGTCCTTATGACCTGTCCATTTAGCCCATTGTGCGCAAAAGGAACCCACTAGAACAGCTGTCAGAGAAGGTTAGGGGAAGTGGACCCATTGGACAACCTTTGGGAGACAGATGTATCCTCCCGTTAAGGCCATCCAGCGTGTTCTTTAAGGTGCGCAGGGTATGGCTCTTCTGCTGTTTAGCAATGTTAGCGTTGGGTTATGTTGTTTTTATCTGTGAACGGCACATTTTTGTGCAAAATGGGCTAAATAGCCAGGTCACAAGGCCCCCCAAGGGCACAGAGAAGGTTGGTGAAGGACCATCTATCTCTCGACAGCTGTTCCAGTGGGTCCCCTCCTCTAACCTTCTCTGAGCCTTGGGGGTCCTTGTGACCTGTCTATTTAGCCCATTGTGCGCAAAAGGGACCCACTAGAACAGCTGTCAGAGAAGGTTAGGGGAAGGGGACCCATTGGACAACTTTTGGGAGACAGATGGTAGCCTCCCGTTAAGGCCATCCAGCGTGTTCTTTAAGGTGCACAGGGTATGGCTCTTCTGCACCCAGAGTCATGGCTTAACGTCCCATCCAGCCGACGGCCTTTCCAAGCCCATCGGTGTCTCCTACTGACTGTGGGCAGGTCGGGGGATTTTGCAAAGATAAATCTCATTGTGTACCCCAGCTGGGACTCGAACCTGGGAACTGTAGATTATTAGCCTGCCGCGATACCGGCTGAGCCACCTCCGCCTCATGTTAGCGTTATTGCTGGACGGTAACAAGTGATGATGCTCCAGGATTTGTATATAAACAAGATACAAAGAGGCGCCACGTTTATTTGAGAGTAAGCCAGTGACTGTACCCTGTGGTCACTGGCTTACTCTTAAATTACAATTCCTGCCTGGCCAAATTATTACGAATATCATTTGAATGCATAGTTCGCGAAGTGCCACGTAACAGGCCAATGTATGCAAACATTCATACTGACGTAATCAGGGCGAAAGTAATTTTTTTTTTCTTACTAATATGACATGCTTCAAAGCATAGTTATGTGTGGAAAAATCACACAGGTCACTCCACTGAAGGCATCTTACAAGGGCAATAAAATGAAATATGGTTTGGGTTGTTTTACCTCTGAGCGGCACTTTTTTGCACACCATGGGCTAAATGGCCAGGTCACATGGACCCCGAAGGCTAAGAGAAGGTTGGGGGAGGGGACCCACTGGAATAGCTGTTGGGAGACAGATGGTAGCCTCCCGTCAACGCCATCCAGCGTGTTCTTTAACGTGCACAGGGTATGGCTCTCCGCACACGGGGCCACGGCTTAACGTCCCATCCGACTGACGGCGACCTTTCCAAGCCCATCGGTGTCCCCTACTGACCGTGGGCAGGGAGGGGAATTTTGCGGAGATAAATCTCAACGCTGACCCAGCTGGGACTCGAACCTGGGAACTACAGATTACGAGCGTGGCGCGCTACCGACTGACCCCAAAAAAATTTACCGCGTACCCCACGTTGAGAACTCCTACTCTAAGTCAACGTGGTTATAGAAGAAATTTGTCTCGAGCAGGGAAGGGATCTGAATCCACGACCTCCTAAAGACACATCCCACCCAGCTTCAAGATCCCACCCGGCTCAGGACATTTTTTTTTATGCCCACGTTTATCTACAGCATAATAGCGTTCAAAAAGTTGTTACTATGAATAGATGTGTTTTAAAATGCCACAATGTAACAGATAACGTATAC
This sequence comes from Ryuthela nishihirai, assembly GCA_038380435.1. NCBI lineage: Eukaryota > Metazoa > Arthropoda > Arachnida > Araneae > Heptathelidae > Ryuthela > Ryuthela nishihirai. Next base: position 18,662,779 of record JAWZYU010000006.1, on the reverse strand, counting down.
AAAAGTTTGGAAACTCTGTTGTGGGGGTGGCTTAGTCGGTAGCGCGCCAGGCTCGTAATCTGTAGTTCCCAGGTTCGAATCCTAGTTGGGTCAACATTGAGATTTATCTCCGCAAAACTCCCCGCCCTGCCCACGGTCAGTAGGGTACACCGATGGCCTTGGAAAGGCCGCCGTCCGTCGGATGGGACATTAAGCCGTGGCTCGTGTGCGGGAGGCTACCATCTGTCTCCCAACAGATGTTCCAGTGGGTCCCCTCCCCCAACCTTCTCTCTGAGCCTTTGATGACCATCTGACCCGGCCATTTAGCCTATGGTGTGCAAACAAGTGCCGCTCAGAGGTAAAACAACCCAACTCTGTTGTGTTTAGTGACTTGCCGGGTGGTAGTCACTGTTTCGCCGTATATATATATCGTTATGTACTGTATTGGAATTGTGAATAAATGTAAATATATGTTCAAGATATGTTGAATTTGATTGTCGCACTGAGATAGAAGGAATCTACCATTTGATAGAAGAATTTGATAGAAGAATTTGATTGTCGCACTGAGATAGAAGGAATCTACCATTTGATGGAAAACATGCCATAAATGTTAAATGCTTTCGCACAGAGGCGACTACAAGAATTTGCAATTAATACTAATCGTTACTTAAATAAACATTTCGACCTGCAGTATAAATCTGCTGCTGTTAAAATGTATTGTACTATAACACTAAACTTTGCTAAGCTGTATATATACTTTTAACTGCCACTTTAGGTTGATAATTTAATTTTTTCGAAGTAATCAGCTATGTGATTCTTTTACGTCAGCATTTAAGTGATCTCAGGTATCTACTGATTCAGATTTCTGCATTTAAGGATAACGTTTTTCATTTTAATTTATTAATTTGTCGATTTGGTTAATAAGTATGTTCATTACTAATAGTTAGCTCCCTTCTCTCAATCTTCCTGAGCATCTGGGGTCTTTGTGACTTCCCATTTAGGCCACTGTGTGAAAAAACAGTGCCTCTCAAAGATAAGACAGTACAACCTATTCACGACAAAAATTTGCGAAAAAAAAAACCTAATGAAATATGCATTATCCATAAACACAAATTTATTCTCATAAATTGAGAAAAAAATTAGAATAGTTGTGACATATTGAAAGTTCAAAGAAAAAAGTGCTTTTATATTAAAAGCAGAAAATATGTCAAAGGGGCTTTGAAGCATTCACTGTTTTGTCCACATTACAACGAAACGCTTTTATTACTTGAATTCAGTCGTTTGTTTAAGTGTTTATTTGTCCATCATTCCCTGATAAATAACGCATTTAACGAATTAGATATTTTATCAGAAGAGAAGCGAACGTCTTCCCATCAACGCTACTCGAGGTGAAACTGTCAAAAGAAAACGCGGAATTTACGCGATAACCAACCGTCATTCGCTGGATGAAAACCAGCTCGTTTATTGTGAAAAGAACCTTCTCGAAAATGCCAGACACATCTCTGCCCTAAGAGGGAAGGCAGACTACAACTGAACATCGAATGTCATTCTAAGGAACTTCTGACATATCTAAATTCTAACATTTTAAATTCCATAAAACGATCTGTCTGCATCACGAGAGGAGAGGAGATGAATTGTTCGCTTTCAATGTAATGCCAGAATTTTGTCTCCTGGATGAGAGAAAGATAATCCCTGTTTACGTCTCTAGCTGTCACTGCAATAATTCGATTCTTTTCGCTTGATGTAAGGAAACTGTTAGCATTGTTCTAGATTTTCTCTTTTATTAAGAACATAAAGATAGGAATTAGGGAAATTGAAATGGAAGGTTTTCCTTTTATATTAAATGTGAATTGCTTTATTTAGTAGTACAACGAAGTTACATTGTGAAGTCAAAACGGGTTCGGACGAGCAAAGTATTTAGAACAAAATCTATTGGCCAGTAAGCTGTTAAGGGATGATTGGGAACATCTCCCTAAGGATTTGTTTCTGTTGGACGTATGATAGATTTATTTTGTTTTAGCATTGGAAGTTTCGTCTAACAATGACTTCTCATCCGATGCTATATCATCATAATTATCCCTCACCCAACCCTTTACCCACGTGAATCGCTTGTCCAATTTCTTTCTCCACACTAATTACTCATCTGCTCCTTGATTCCCACGTGTTTCTCACCCTTTCTTATGTATGAATCCCAGAAGATCACTTCACACCCATGAATCTCTCATTCGGCTACTGGACTTTAAACGAAAATCAGTCATCCGATTTTTTCATCCTTACGAATTTCTCATCAGTCATCTTAAGTACCGTGAACCCCTAATGCTACACATTCATCCTCATTCGATATCCTTTCTTCCCAATGAATCCCTCATTCCATATCCTATCATCTAAACGACTCCCTCATTCGTCATTTATCATCTACGACTACTCCCGACATTTTCCATATTCTATGACTATATTTCGACATATCCTACTACTATTCCCGACTCATTCCATATTCTATTATCCAAACGACTCCCTAATTCGATATTTTTCATCCCGACATTCGTCATGTTTCATCTTCAACTGTGTCCAAACGAATACCTCATTTGACATTTTATCTTCAACTGTGTCCAAACGAATACCTCATTTGATATTTTCATCCCATTTAACCCATCATTCGACCCCCTTTCATCCCAATGAATACCTCATTCGAAAATTTTCATCCCAATGTATCCCTCATTCGACACCTTTTCATCCATTGTATCCCTCAATCGACATCTTTTCATCCATTGTATCCCTCAATCGACATCTTTTCATCCATTGTATCCCTCAATCGACATCTTTTCATCCATTGTATCCCTCAATCGACATCTTTTCATCCATTGTATCCCTCAATCGACATCTTTTCATCCATTGTATCCCTCAATCGACTTCTTTTCATCCATTACATCCTTCAATCGACATCTTTTCATCCCATTTTATCTCTCATTCGACTGATCCTACTGAAGCCCTCATTCGGCATTGTTTCAACTAAATGAGTCCCTCCTTCGAAATCCTTCACCCAAATGAATCTCTAATTCAATACCCTTTATTCAAATGAATCCTTCGCTCATTGTCCTTTCATCCAAACGAAACATTCATTAGATTAATTCACACTTGGAAAGACACGATATATTAAGTGATATTCGTTCGGTATTTAGAGTTATAGAAATTTGAATATCTAATAAGAAATTTTTTAAAATAAAAATCATCCATAACTTTTTGATATTTAAATAATCATTGCAGAAAGTTATAAAATGTATACTTTTTCTATAAAATGATTTGAAACAATTAATTATTTTTTAAGTTTTAATTAATTTCTAAGGTAAATTCTTATGGCTCACTATTGTTGGGAAAGTTGGGTTGTTTTACCTCTGAGCGGCACTTTTTTTTTAACACAAAATGGACTAAATGGCCAGGCCACAAGGACCCCGAAGGCTCAGAGAGGGTTGGGGGAAGGGACGCGCTGGAGCAGCTGTTGGGAGACAGATGGTAGCCTCCCGTCAAGGCCATCCAGCATGTTCTTTAACGTGCACAGGGTATAGCTCTCCCGCACACGGGGCCACGGATTAACGTCCCATCCGACAGACGGACTGCCTTTTCAAGTCCATCGGTGTGCCCTACTGACCGTGGGCAGGGTGGGGAGTTTTGCGGAGATAAATCTCAACGCTGACCCAGCTGGGACTCGAACCTAGAAACTGCAGATTACGATACTGGAGCACTACCGACTGAGTCACCCCCGCCACAATGTTGGGAAAGATTCTAACTTCCCTAACCCTTTAAATACTGAAAAAATACTGTTGAAAATCGATATATGAATAATTTTATTACAAACTTTATTTTATGCTGTCATATTTTCCCATTTAATGCATATTTTAGAAGTTATGGAGCTTTGAAGTTAGATTCCTATTGACATAACGTGGGGATTCTCTAATATTTTGATGGGGCGGGGGTGGCTCAGTCGGTAGCGAGCCAGGCTCGTAATCTGTAGTTCCCAGGTTCGAGTCCCAGCTGGGTCAGCGTTGAGATTTATCTCCGCAAAATTCCCCGCCTTGCCCACGGTCAGTAGGGGACACCGATGGGCTTGGAAATGCCGCCGTCCGTCGGATGGGACGTTAAGCCGTGGTCCCGTGTGCGGGAGAGCCATACCCTGTGCACGTTAAAGAACACGCTGGATGGCCTTGACGGGAGGCTACCATCTGTCTCCCAACAGCTATTCCAGTGGGTCCCCTCCCCCAACCTTCTCTAAGCCTTCGGGGTCCATGTGACCTGGCTATTTAGCTCATGGTGTGCAAAAAAGTGCCGCTCAGAGGTAAAACAACCCAACTCTAATATTTTGATAACTCAGTGTATAAAATTCTCGGTGCCGCTTAAATTGTATATTGTGCACTGCTGTTCAGTGAATCAAAAATGTTAGAAAATAACTAAGAAATCGATTTAGGCATACAAATTGATCTTTCTGCAACTTATCCTTAATTTGGCAAAGATTTAATCTTGTAGATGTAAGAAAGTTAATATCATTATTTGAGACAAATTAATCAAAAATGAAAGTATACAAACAAAATGTCAGTCTACAGTTAATTACTTTATCACACTTATAAATTTAAGCCTTACGAGGTTTAGGTTAATGATCAATTTTAGAAAGATGAAAACCAATCTCTGAACACTCGCTTCGTGCAGATTACTAAGAAACTAAGTGTAAATTCAACATTGAAGATAATTTTATTAAACCGAAGAAAATTACTGGGCGAAATGAAGTGAAATTAAATTAAAATTATTGCTGCCTATCTTTTCAATTACGGTATCCAAATTATAGCAAAACAATTGGTCGTTGCTTAGCAACGGCATTGTTACGTATGCCAGGAAACAGGAATGCGCCTTATTGTCTGAAAATTGGTTTTGTTGTCGTAGCCAGTTCTAAAGGTATTTTGTCATAAGTTCCGTTGCTAACGGCAACCACTAGATTCTGTTGAAACACACGTTTAAAGAATTTTTAGCGTTTAAAGAGCAAAAAAGAGTTTTAGCGATTTTTTTGTGTTTAAAACACATACCGAGGTATTTGGTCATTGGGAATCTGTAGCCGGGTAAATCTCTTTGGAATTTTAAAGTTTATATTTCTTATAAATTCAATCTTTAAAGCAATGTTCACAACATTTGAGCAGTGGAGGAAACTCTAAACGATTTTGCCCAAGTCTTACGGATCTCTAAACGATTTTGCCCAAGTCTTACGGATCTCTAAACGATTTTGCCCAAGTCTTACGGATCTCTAAACGAGGAGAGTGTCCTGCGGAACTCAGAAACGATATTGTCACGTCCAAGGGAACCACTGAACAATATTCTTAAATCCTACGGAACCATGGAACGATACTGTCGGTTGCATCCGGAACTCCCGAAAGATATTGTCAAGTCCTACAAAACCCTGAACGATTTTATCAAATCCTACGGATCCCTAAACGATAGTGTCAGGTGGAACATTGAACGACATTATCAAGTCCTACGAATGACATCATCATTCCTATGGAACCACTGAACGATATTGTCATGTCCTACAGAACTCCTGAATGATATTGTTGAGTCCTACAAAAACCCTGAACGATTTTCTCAAGTACTATTATCCCTAAATGATATTGTCCTGTAGAACCCTGAACGATGTTGTCAAGACCTACAGAACTACCGAACGATATTGTGAAGTCCTACGGAACACCCTAAACCATATGGTCACGTCCTGGGGAACCACTGAACAATATTGTTAAATCCTAAGAAACAATATTGTCAAGTCCTAAGGAACTGCTGTCTATGGAACTCCTGAAATCTATCAAGTATCACGGAACTCCTGAACGATATTTTCAAGTCCTACAGAACCTCTCAACAATATCGTCAACTCCTATGGAACTTCTGAACCATATTGTCAACCTCATGGAATTCCTGAATGATATTTTGAAGTCCTACAGAACCCCTGAACGTCACTGTCAAGTCCTATGGAACTCGTGAACGATATTGTCAGGTCCTAAGGAATCCGCGAACGTATTGTCAAATTCTATATAATCTCGAACGATATTGTCATATTCTACAGAACCCCAACAACATTGTCAAGCCCTACAAATCCTCTGTAAGTTTTTGTCAAGTCCTATGGAATCTCTGAACAATGTTTTGAAGTCCTACAGAAACTCTAAACGATACTGCAAAGTCCTACTGAACCACGGAATGATATTGTCAAGTTCTATAGAATCCTCGAATGATTTAGACAAAAGAATTCACAGTTCATAGTTGATTTTCTAAATATTTAACCACTATCAAGCTGTTTCAAATAACAAGATGAAGATGGGTGTATACGAAAAATTTTCTGAGCCGGATGGGATCTGAACCCACGACCTCCTGATGACGTGTCAGATGTTCTGACCACTGTAATACCGGCTGCTGATCAATCGCTCCTCTACTGCTGATGTATGCAATGCACCATCTGGTCAATCACTGTCTTTTGAGTACATTCGAGGACTCTATGCTTTATAACATTCGCTTTGCATGTGCAAAAGACCAGCCACACTGGACTCCTGGTTGCTATTTTTTCCCAACACATATCTTCGTCCTGTTACTAAACACAGCTTCACAGTGGGTAAATACTCAGTAAACCCTCGAATGATATTATGAAATGCTACAGTACCCCGAATGATATTTTCAAATGCTACAGAACACCGAATGATATTGTCAAATGCTACAGAACCCCGAATGATACTGTCAAATGCATCAGAACCCCGAATGATAATGTCAAATGCTACAGGACCCCGAATGATATTGTCAAATGCTACATAACCACGAATGACATTGTCAAATGCTACAGAATCCCGAATGATATTATGAAACGCTACAGTACCACGAATGATATTATGAAATGCTACAGTACCACGAATGATATTTTCAAATGCTACAGAACACCGAATGATATTGTCAAATGCTACAGAACCCCGAATGATACTGTCAAATGCAACAGAACCCCGAATGATAAAGTCAAATGCTACAGGACCCCGATTGATATTGTCAAATGCTACATAACCACAAATGATATTGTCAAATGCTACAGAACCACGAATGATATTGTCAAATGCTACAGAACCTTGAATGATATTGTCAAATGCTACAGAACCTTGAATGATATTGTCAAATGCTACAGAACCCCGAATGACATTGTCAAATGCTACAGTACCACGAATGATATTTTCGAATGCTACAGAACACCGAATGATACTGTCAAATGCAACAGAACCCCGAATGATAATGTGAAATGTTACAGGACCCCGAATGATATTTTCAAATGCCACAGAACCTCTAATGATATGGTCAAATGCCACAGAACCCCGAATGACATTGTCAAATGCCACAGAACCCCGAATGACATTGTCAAAAGCTACAGAATCCCGAATGACATTGTCAAATCATACAGAACCCCGAATGACATTGTCAAATCATACAGAACCCCGAATGACATTGTCAAATGCTACAGAACCTCGAATAATATTGTCAAATGCTACAGAACCCCGAACGATATTGTCAAAGCCTATAGATTTGGATTGTTTTACCTCTGAGCGACGTTTTTTGGCACACAATGGGCTAAATGGCCAGGTCACAATGACCCCGAAGGCTCAAAGAAGGTTGAGGGAGGGGACCCACTAGAATAGCTGTTGGGAAACAGATGAAAGTCTTCTGTCAAGGCTATCCAGCGTGTTCTTTAACGTGCACAGAGTACAGCTCTCCCACACACAGGGTCACAGTTTAACGTTCCATCAGGCGGACGGCGGTCTTTCCTAGCCCATCGGTGTCCCCTACTGACCGTGGGCAGGGAGGGAAGTTTTGCGAAGATAAATCTCAACTCTGGCCTAGCTGGGACTCAAACCTTGAAACTGCAGATTTCAAGCCTGGTGCGTTACCGACTGAGGAACATCCGCCCCAGGTACTACAGAAACATATGAAGGATATTGTTAAACGCTACAGAACCCTCTCAATGATATTTTTAAGTACTCGAGGACTGAACAATATTATCATGTCCTATAGAAGCCCTAAACGATATTGTCAAGGCTTACGAAACCCTGTTAGTTATCAAATCATGCGGAACCCCTGAACAACATTATCAAGTCCTACGGAACCCCTGAACGATATTATCAAGTGCTACAAAACTAATGAACGATATTGTCAAGTCCCACGGAACCTCTGAACGATATTGTAAAGTCCAGCAGAACTCCTGTACGATATTATCAAGTCCTATGGAATCCCAATATTTGCTTAAAAAATTCTTTTTTATTTTCAGTCACCTCTTCCTACCCCCCCCCTCCCACCTCCACCCAAAAAAGTGGGAAGAGTTTTTTCTCCCAAAACTGCTTTTAAGATTTATTACAATCAATCATTGCACCATGTAATTGTTATAGGGAAATTTTAATTATTTATCATTCAGTGTGAGATATGAGATATTGTTCATCTTGCACAGTGATGAATTATTGAGAGAATTTTGGATAAGAAACTCGAAATTCCTCTTCCACTGAACAAATGATTTATTTTTTAATTTTTACTATTTTCATAGATGAACAAGATGTTTCAAATATAAATATATAGTTAAAAGTTGAAGAAAATAATGAATAGTTTTTTTTTTAAATTGAATGATAATCTTAGCTGGGAATCGGGATTTTTCGCGGTATTCCCGAAGTCTGCTCGCGGAACGCGGTTGGGTATCACCGCTGTAACGCATCAAGACGTTAAAATGCATTACGACACGACATTTAAAATAACGAATTGAAAGCTTGTGAAGAAAATTTCGAATGTCGTGATTAATGATGCCTAAAATTTTCAATTCACATTACCTTCGAATATACTATATATATACAGGGTGTCTCAAAAATATAGGTACAGACTTCTAGGGGAGGTAGATAACACCTAAAGGAATGAGAATTGCATAGGAACCCATAACCGGAAACGTCACTGTAAGTCAATAGGTGGCGCTGTTCACCAGTGCGCTAGAGGGGAAATTTCGGATTTCCTCATTCGAGCGGTCGTCGGCTTACGAAGAGCATGCAAAGGTATTCGAACAGGGAGCTGGCAGACATGCACTTAGTGTATGGAATAGCTGAGGACAACGGACGAGCCGCTCAACGAATATATCAAGAACGCTTCCCACACAGACATGTACCGGGCCACCGTTTGTTTGCGCGTGCGCCTCAAAATTTGTGCGATTATGGGTCATTAAAAGCTGTAGCATTATGAAATGTATCATCTAGTACGCCATTTGTAATAATTATGTCCAATAAATGTTTACCCATTAATCACTGTCTTGTGTCCTTTCAGATCTTGTACCTCTGCTAGCACTTTCCCATGACGTTTTCCGTTATGGGTTCCTATGCAATTCTCATTCCTTTAGATGTTATCTACCTCCCCTAAACGTTTCTACCAATATTTTTGAGACACCCTGTATGTACATAGTTTTCCCCAGGGGGGAATTTTCTCAGTCGGTAGCGCGACAAGCTCGTATTCTGTGGTTCCCAGTTTCGAGTCCCAGCTGGGCCAGTATTGCGATTTATCCCCGAAAAACTCCCGCCCTGTTCTCGGTCAGTAGAGGATACCAAAATGGCTTAAAAAGGATGATCACCGTCCTGTGGGATGTAAAGCCGTGGTCACGTGTGTGTAGAGTCATACCCTGTGCACGCTAAAACAAGCTGGAGGGCCTTGACGGGAGTCCACCATCTGTCTTTTTACAGCTGCCCATTAGGTCCTTTTCTCCGAAATTTTTTGAGCCCTCGGGATCCTTGAGACATGGACATTTAGCCCATTTTGTGCAAAAAAAAGTGTGCTCAGAGGTAAAACAACCTAATGTTAATTTTTATATTTTTTATATATGATAATCAGAGCAGAACAACTACAGAAAATGTCTCTTGCACTAATTAATGGTTAGAATCCTTTTTCTTAGTTACTTTGTTTAACTAAAAATTTTTTGCACGTAACTATCTCTCACATCCACAAAATGACTGAAGAAACCACAAGAAGTTGTCAATCATACAACTGGGAAAATTTAACGGTTTTCCGAAATTCGATCACAGGGTTGGGTTGTTTTACGTCTGAGCGGTACCTTTTTGTACATAATGGGCTAAATGGCCAGGTCACAAGGACCCCGAAGTCTCAGAGAAGATAACAGCTGTTAGGAGACAGATGGTAGCCTTTCTTCAAGGTCATCCAGCGTCTTCTTTAACGTGCATACGGTATATGGCTCCCCTGTACACTGAACCACGGCTTAACATCCCATCGGCGTCCCCTTTCTGACTGATGGCGTGGTGGGAATTTAGAGTTTGCGATTTTAACCAAACAAGTTAAACTTTTTCCTTCCTGAAATAGTGACTGTATGACATTTGCAGCATTTTATCATACTCGATACTACGAAATAAAAAAAGGCCATCATAATCCATAACAATCTAATATAGGTAAAGAAACTGAGTCTCAATCAATCACTGTAACACGTAAGACCGTCTCGATGTTTTTTTCCCAGCAGTACACACGCGGAAGAAAATGAAGTTTTCTACATGCGAAGATATAATCTTTTCACCGCGTTGGCGTGATTGATGGTTTCTCAGATGTTGCACGGGCTTCCAGAGAATGCTTGACGACACATGAAAACTTCCTTTAAAGGAACAGATGTTTTTCACTTTAGCTCTTGCCGGAAAGCGAAGATGTCATAACAGTAAAAACTTCCTTTTTTTCCGACCAACAATTTGTGGTCAATGTATTTATGAAGTATTTTGAAATATATAAAAAAAAGCCATTTTAAACGGAAATATTTGCTTCCAGAGCCTGCTTTCACAAGATTTTTTTAAAATTGGATTTTAGTTTCTTGAAATAAAAATGTTTTAGTTTAATTACATGATTTTGTGTTTTTTGATCATGCTATAATTGTAAGTACTTCTGATTTTTTTTCAACAATCGGTGGTTAATGTATTTATGAAGTTATTTTAAATCATTACCAAAAATAAATTCAATTTTAATATCAAATATTTGTTTACATTTTGGAAGTCAAAGTAACTTTAAAAAATGATTCTAATCATGAAGTAGTGAAAGAGACATTTTCTCAAAATTTTTCGCTGATTCTCATATCTTTACCCATTAAACCTGATCTACGGGTTCCCAGGTTCGAGTCCCAGCTGGGTCAGCGTTGAGATTTATTTCATCAAAATCCCACGCCCTGCCTATGGTCAGTAGGGGACACTGATGGGCTTGGAAAGGCCGCCGTCCGTCGGATGGAACGTTAAGCTTGGCCGTGTGCGGGAGAGCCATATCCTATGCACGTTAAAACTTGACAAGAGGCTACCAGCTGTCTCCTAATAATTAAATAATAAAAAACCCCTCAAGCAGCTGCTTGCCACAGAGGTCTGATAGGAGCCTGTCAGTTTATATGCCACAGTAGAAGAGCTGAGAGGATGATGGCAGGCCCTCAGCAGAAAAACGACGCATACATCCATGCCTTACCCGGGACTCGAACCCAGGTCCCTTAGATCAGTAGCCAAGCGCGCTAACCACTCGGCCATGGGACGGCTAATAATTGTCCATTGGTTTATTTTCCACCAACCTTCTCTAGGTCTTTATGACCTGGCCATTTAGTCCATTGCGTGCAAAGAAGTGCCACTCAGAGATAAAGCAACTCATATTTAGATCAAATCAATTCTAATTGGGATGTTTGGCAAGAAATAAATTAATCAAGGCCTCAGATTAAATACCTAGCACAGATAGGCAACTTCCATGTATGCTAAATGTAACACAAAAAGCAATGCTAGTGCTCAGCGAAGAAGCGGCTTAATTAAGGTGGATAGATAGCTTAAAATGTTGTGGGAAAATTCGAAGTCCCTCCACCTTTGAACTTCAACGTATAAATCACAACGTAGGAAAAATGAAATTAAGTTTTTTTCGGAATTTTTAAAAGTTCCAACTTGGGAAGAGTAAAATTTTCTGTGATCCAATACTCGTGGATCCAAATTTGTTTTCCTTTCTGCACCAAAAGAGACTTCAAAAACTGAAATCAAAAGATCAAATAAGGTATAAAAAATAACAGAGTCACGGTATTTTCTCACCTCCACAACCAAAAATAACTGTGAGGTTATCACTGACTGAGAACTGATGTGAGGTTATCAGTGACCGAGAATTGACGTGAGGTTATCACTTGAGAAAGTTCACGTGAAACACATTTTTCTTCAAAAATCAATACTGCACATTGTAGGTTTATGTTTTTTCTTCACTTATTTTCCCCCCAAAAGCAAAAATCCATAGCAAAGAATGAATTAGAATTAAAAGAGTTCCAAATAATAATATATAACTATTTTTTTTTTAAAGTCAGCACTAATTTTATATTTTAAATTTTCTACAGTCAATAAATTTTCTATTTCTTATATTTAATACAAGGCAATCAAGAAGCAAATATATTCAGATACAGAACTTGTAAAGCAAGATGCTTTTTTAATTTGAAAGTCGTGGGTAAATGAGAGTTATGGCTAATCGTTTAGTGGATCAGATGCTCCAATATGCCTCACGATATCAGACTGTATAGAGCGATGGCATAACAAGTGCCAGTTCTAGAAATGTGTTGGCCTATATTTTTTTATATAAGACCCTGATAAACTTTAAAGGTTTTGCCGAAAAGGCCATTCAATATTAATCCATGTGAAACGTATGGTTAATGTTAGAGAATTTGAAGATAATTTAATTTTCAGCAGAATGGGAAATAAGTCCACTTTAGCAAAGATGTAGAGCTATTATTAGAAGTAATGTCAATCCTCTATGCACTGCTGTAAAAAGAACTGAACTTACAGAAGATTTGATGGCGATTGGATAAGACGTCTAATGTTATTACTTAGCAGGAACGGCAGAGATGCCCTTTTAGGAGGTAATTGCATTAATTAAAGATTTGTTACAGAGGAGACAGAATGCAAGATTGAAGTTGAGAATCTAAATATTCTTTGGTGACACCTGACAATAGGTTTTATGCATTTCATGATATTTTACGCTTCGTTACAACGAAAATACATTGATGTTTTATGATTTTAGTGCCATAGTTCTTTTTTAGCTCATTCTAAACCTTTTGGCTGAAGTTGTTGTTTGGGTTAGGTTGTTTTGCCTCTGAGGCAGATGAGCTGTACTTTTTGGAACACAATGGGCTAAATGGCCAGGTCACAAGTACCCCGAAGGCTCAAAGAAGGTTGGGGGAAGGGACCCACTGGAACAGCTGTTGGGAGACAGATGGTAGCCTCCCGTCGAGACCATCCAGTGTGTTCTTTAACGTGCACAGGGTGTGGCTCTCCCGCACACGGGGCCACGGATTAACAACCCATCCGACGGACGACGACCTTTCCAAGCCCATCGGTGTCCCCTACTGACCGTGGGCATGGTGGGGAGTTTTCGCGAAAATAAGTCTCAACGCTGACCCACCTGGGACTCGAACCTGGGAACTGTAGATTAAGAGCCGGGCGCGCTACCGACTGAACCACCCCCGCCCCAAAACATTAAATTCCATCCAGGTTCCCCTTATCCAAACTTTGCCTAAAGTCGACTGAAGTTGTAAACATATTAAACAAGTTCTTTTCACTCATTAATATTAGAAAGGTTTTAGTAATATAGTTTTGTTTGTCAGTAATATTTTCAAGCTAAAATGAGCCTGTCCAACTCAAATTCAGTTGGGTTGTTTTATATCTGAGCGGCACTTTTTCCGCACAATGGGTTAAACGCCAGGCCACAAGTATCCCGAAAGTACAAAGAAGGTTACGGAAGGGGACCACTAAACAGATGTTGGGAGACAGATAGTAGCCTCCCGTCAAGGTCATCCAGCGTGTTTTTAACGTGCACAAGGTGTGGTTCATCCGCACACGGAACCGCGGCTTAACGTGTAATCTGATGGCCGACGGTCTTTCCAAGACCATTGGTGTTACCGTACTGACCGCGGGCAGGTCGGAGAATTTTGCGGAGATAAATCTCAAATCTATCCCAGGTGGGACTCGAACCTGGGAACTGCAAATTACAAATTTGAAGCGCTACGGCTGAGCCACCCCCGCCCCACATGCCATCATTTACACGTAACTAGGAAAAACATTATATTCTTAAAGAAAGATTAAAGTCTCTCTCTTAACAGCTGTCAAGTGGGTCCTCTTCTTCCAAACTTCTCTGAATTCTTGTCCTTGTGACTTGGCATTTTTGCCCATTGTGTGCAAAAGAGTGCCGCTCAGAGGTAAAACAACCTAACGTAGACAATAGGTAATGCTGATCTGTTCACTCCCAGAAGTTGTCTAGGATTAAGTGAAAAAATGGCAAACGAGAATAGGCATTACTTTAACTTCGGTCAGAAGATTGCCGCCAAAAGAAGCGTGAGTCGCTCTTTTGACATTTAAAGCCCAGGTGCCTTCTTTTCGTCTCTGGATAATAAAAGAAAGACGCGGCATTCGCTTCCGGAGTACAGTCTCATCTACTTTGAACCTGCTTAGGAGAATATCTTCTCCTTTCCCATAATGCTTAATAACTCCTGCGGGAAAATGTTTGACACAGCTGCAACGGCACTAATCTTCTGTCGTGTTACACGGAGATTATGCAAGTTAGTTGGGATTTTGAAACTCTCACAGCTCGACTTGTTTCAAATTCAAAATCCCGTGGAACTAACATGCCATCCTCCTCAAGCTTCTTATTAATGACTTCGATCAATTTTATCTCTTATTCGAAAAATGAAAGTGTTCTGTTATTCTAAAATTCAAAGTGCTTTTCTCTCTTCTTCAAACAATCAAAATTATTTCTTCGAACAATGAAGCTGAATTCTCCCTTCTTGGAACGTTTAAAGTGCTTTTTCTCTTCCTTCGAACAATAAAAGGGATTTCTTTCTTCTTCGAAAAATGAAAGTGTTTCCTCCTTTCTTCAAACAACAAAAACACTTTCTCTCGTATTAGAAAAAAAAAGTGTTTTCTCTCTTTTTCAGACAATGAAAGTGCTTTCTATCCCTTTCTTGGGACAATGAAAGTGTTTTCTCTCTCTTTTCCTTCGAACATTAAAATGGCTTTCTCTGTTCTTCGAACAATGAAAGTGTTTTCTCTCTTTTTCAACAATGAAAGTGCTTTCTATCCCTTTCTTGGGACAATGAAAGTGTTTTCTCTCTCTTTTTCTTCGAACATTAATATAGCTTTCCCTGTTCTTCGAACAATGAAAGCGCTTTCTCTCTTTTTCGAACAATGAAAGTGTTTTCTCTCTTTTTCAAACAATGAAAATGCTTTCTCTCCCTTTCTTTGGACAATGAAAGTGTTTTCTCTCTCTTTTCCTTCGAACATTAAAATGGCTTTCTCTGTTCTTCGAACAATAAAAGTGTTTTCTCTCTTTTTCAACAATGAAAGTGCTTTCTATCCCTTTCTTGGGACAATGAAAGTGTTTTCTCTCTCTTTTTCTTCGAACATTAATATGGCTTTCTCTGTTCTTCAAACAATGAAAGTGCTTTCTCTCTTTTTCGAACAATGAAAGTGTTTTCTCTCTTTTTCAAACAATGAAAATGCTTTCTCTCCCTCTCTTTGGACAATGAAAGTGCTTTCTATCCCTCTCTTTGGACAATGAAAGTGTTTTCTCTCTCTTTTCCTTCGAACATTAAAATGGCTTTCTCTGTTCTTCGAACAATAAAAGTGTTTTCTCTCTTTTTCAACAATGAAAGTGCTTTCTATCCCTTTCTTGGGACAATGAAAGTGTTTTCTCTCTCTTTTTCTTCGAACATTAATATAGCTTTCCCTGTTCTTCGAACAATGAAAGCGCTTTCTCTCTTTTTCGAACAATGAAAGTGTTTTCTCTCTTTTTCAAACAATGAAAATGCTTTCTCTCCCTTTCTTTGGACAATGAAAGTGTTTTCTCTCTCTTTTCCTTCGAACATTAAAATGGCTTTCTCTGTTCTTCGAACAATAAAAGTGTTTTCTCTCTTTTTCAACAATGAAAGTGCTTTCTATCCCTTTCTTGGGACAATGAAAGTGTTTTCTCTCTCTTTTTCTTCGAACATTAATATGGCTTTCTCTGTTCTTCAAACAATGAAAGTGCTTTCTCTCTTTTTCGAACAATGAAAGTGTTTTCTCTCTTTTTCAAACAATGAAAATGCTTTCTCTCCCTCTCTTTGGACAATGAAAGTGCTTTCTATCCCTCTCTTTGGACAATGAAAGTGTTTTCTCTCTCTTTTCCTTCGAACATTAAAATGGCTTTCTCTGTTCTTCGAACAATAAAAGTGTTTTCTCTCTTTTTCAACAATGAAAGTGCTTTCTATCCCTTTCTTGGGACAATGAAAGTGTTTTCTCTCTCTTTTTCTTCGAACATTAATATGGCTTTCTCTGTTCTTCAAACAATGAAAGTGCTTTCTCTCTTTTTCGAACAATGAAAGTGTTTTCTCTCTTTTTCAAACAATGAAAATGCTTTCTCTCCCTCTCTTTGGACAATGAAAGTGTTTTCTCTCTCTTTTTCTTCGAACATTAAAATGGCTTTCTCTGTTCTTCGAACAATAAAAGTGTTTTCTCTCTTTTTCAAACAATGAAAGTTCTTTCTCTCCTTGTGTTTGGACAATGAAAGTGTTTTCTCTCTCTTTTTCTTCGAACATTAATATGGCTTTCTCTGTTCTTCGAACAATGAAAGTGCTTTCTCTCTTTCTCGAACAATGAAAGTGTTTCCTCTCTTTTTCAGACAATGAAAGTGCTTTCTCTCCCTCTCTTTGGACAATGAAAGTGCTTTCTATCCCTCTCTTTGGACAATGAAAGTGTTTTCTCTCTCTTTTTCTTCGAACATTAAAATGGCTTTCTCTGTGCTTCGAACAATGAAAGTGTTTTCTCTCTTTTTCAAACAATGAAAGTGCTTTCTCTCCCTCTCTTTGGACAATGAAAGTGTTTTCTCTCTTTTTCGAACAATGAAAGTGTTTTCTCTCTTTTTCAAACAATGAAAGTGCTTTCTCTCCCTCTCTTTGGACAATGAAAGTGTTTTCTCTCTCTTTTTCTTCGAACATTAAAATATCTTTCTCTGTTCTTCGAACAATGAACGTGTTTTCTCTCTTTTTCGAAGAATGAAATGGTTTTTGTTTTTCGAACAATGAAAGTGGATTGGAGCGTCTGATGGTTGTTTACGCGTACGAAGTCGACAAGGTGAGCGGCTTCTTCTATCGTGCATCTGCCAGCGACACACAGGCCACGCCGGCATCATGGTGTGGAGAGCGATTAGATATCACTCTCGTACGTGTCTGGTGTTTGTACAGGGTATACTGCATAGCAATACGTACGTCAGCGACATCGTACAGCCGGTCGTCCTGCCATATTTGAGTGAATGCGATATTCCATCAGGATAACGCCGCCCACACTCCGCCAGGGCAACTCAACTTGCTCTTCAGGCAGTGCACCAATTCTCTTGGTCAGCACGCTCTTTGGACTTGTCTTCAATCGAGCATGTCTGGGACTGGATCAGACAAAGACCCTTCCGCGGACCGCGGCAGGCAACGACCATATCTGAATTACGCGTCCTAGTTGAAAGCGCATGGAATGGTATCCCCCAGCGTGATATCCAGAATTTGTACGACCGATTGCATGCCAGATTGGAAACATATATTGCTGCTCGAGGAGGTTCAACACCTTATTAAAAGGTTCATTCTGTAAAATGTAATTTTCATCAATAGGTAAAATAAACATTGAATCACTTCACACGTGTGATCACTGTCCTTTCTCAATTAGTAATTAATTTCTACTAAATAAACCTCGTAGATTACGCTTCAATTATTCATGATGTTCATTTTTCAATTTCCGCCAGTGTACTTAAGCATTCATCAGCACCTGGTGTGTTTTGTCCTAACATACAGTAGTGAACTCAAGAAATGATGAGCTGAAAAAAAAATGTTTTTGCCAGATTGTATTTTAGTTCTCCAGAGAGTGAAGTAATGTGATTGTTAATATTACGATAACAAACTAGGACATTTTTGTTCTAGTTTGTAATCGTAATATATTTCAATACAAATTATAACATAATTTACTTTGTTGAATTTTTTTGTCTCGTGATAGCGTTTATCTCTAATTGCATATTTCATCCCATAACATATAAATTCTTTATTGTCTATTAGTTTTTTTTTTAATTTCTGATAACACCTAAGTGACGAAAACTGCATCTAATTTCATATTTATGTCTTAAAGACTGCATGTAACTATGAATTACAGTTTCTTAAGACGAAGCAATGAATCAGAATAACAATTTTTTCCCTTCACAAAACATTAACAACTGATGTTTAAGTCGAAAAAGCAATTAGGAAAGATACCCTTTTTTTCTCCTTTTGTAATTTTCTGGTATATATTAAATCTATTAATTGGATTTTTTTCCAATATTTTTTTCCAATATTTTTTTCGCTTCCTATTCCCACCGGTTTTAAATTAAGTGTATAAATAATAAAGCAGGTGATTTTGAACTGTTGAATATTTCTTTTTCTCCAAAAGCAAAAATAAACGACTGAAAGCCGAAGGAAAAAAATTAAACTTGTAAGTCTTGTTCTGATGCCGCACTTTATTGGATTACATTATATTCTGCAGTTTATAATAGAAAAATAAAAATTCGTATTTTTCATCCAAAATTTTGAAGAGAAGATTTTTGTTATCTCTCCGCAGTTGTCCCAGCTTATAGAAAAACTTTATGATTACACCCTGAATGGATAGAAAAAACAATAATGAAGCTGCTGTACCTTTCTTAATTATTTTCCGATACAAGTTGTTATTCTCGGAACAAATTTCCCTTGAGTCGGGAATAATAATAAATAATATTTCCACTCCTAGTCACAGTTTCTAGTGATTGGCATATTCTTCAAACTCGTCCCGAAATTCCTTTTAATACAAAGTCAGAAAATTACACTTGTTATTTTAATAAAAATTTACTAACACCGTTGTTAAATTTTTGCTTTCAGCAATGTAAAAGGAATTAGAAAGATTGATAAACACTAAAAATTCGCTTTAAAAATTAGAAATATTTAGAGAGCAAGTGTGCAGCCTATTTTTGCAAGGTGGATCTTTAAATTTCATCAATTTATTCAATGTCCAGGGTGATCTGAAAGTCGTTTGATAACTGATTTATTTTTATGCTGTTTTATATGCAATTTTAAAGAAGGATTGTTTTATTTCCAACTGGCACCTTTTTTGCGCACATAATGGACTAAATAGCCAGATCATAAGGTCCCTAAGGGCCCAGATAAGTTTGGGGTTGGGTTGGGTTGTTTTACCTCTGAGCGGCACTTTTTTGCACACCATGGGCTAAATGGCCAGGTCACAAGGACCCCGAAGGCTCAGAGAAGGTTGGGGGAGGGTACCCACTGGAACAGCTGTTGGGAGACAGATGGTAGCCTCCCGTCAAGGCCATCTAGCGTGTTCTTTAACGTGTACAGGGTATGGCTCTCCCGCACACGGGGCCACGGCTTAACGTCCCATCCGACGGACGGCGGCCTTTCCAAGCCCATCGGTGTCCCCTACTGACTGTGGGCAGGGCGGGGAATTTTTGCGGAGATAAATCTCAACGCTGACCCAGCTGGGACTCGAACCTGGGAACTACAGATTACAAGCCTGGCGCGCTACCGACTGAGCCACCCCCGCCCAATATGTTTGGGGAGGAGGGGACCACTAGACAGCTGTCAGGAGACGGATGGTAGACTTACTTCAAGGCCATCAAGCGTGTTCATTAACATGTACAGGGTATGGCTGTCCCCCACACGGAATCATGGCTTAACGTCCCATATGATGAGTGGCGGCCTTCCCAAGTTAATAGGTATCTCTTACTGACTGAGGGCAGGGTATTTTGTGATGATAAATCTGATGATGATAAAGCTGGATAAAGCTTCTGATGATGATATAATCTGATGATGATAAAGCTGTGATGATAAAGCTGGCCCAAGTGGGACTCGAACCTGATAACTGAAGGTTACTAGCTTAGCACACTACCGATTAAGCCCCCTCCCGCACTTGGTGAAGGGGACAAACTGGACAGCTGTTAGGAGACAGATGGTAGCCTTCAGTCAAGGCCATCGAACATTTCTTTAAAGTTCACAGGCTATGTCTCTTCTGCACATATGGCCACAACTTTACGTCCCATCCGCCGATGGGCTTGGAAAAGTCGCCGTCCGTCGGATGGGACGTTAAGCCGTGGCCCCGTGTGCGAGAGAGCCATACCCTGTGCACGTTAAAGAACACGCTGGATGGCCTTGACGGGAGGCTACCATCTGTCTCCCAACAGCTGTTCCAGTAGGTCCCCTCCCCCAACCTTCTCTGAGCCTTCGGGGTCCATGTGACCTGGCCATTTAGCCCATGGTGTGCAAAAAAGTGCCGCTCAGAGGTAAAACAACCCAACCCAACCCAACGTCCCATCCGATCCACGTTGAACTGTTCGAGCCCATAGGATACCTTTTATGACTGAGGGCAGAAGAGGGTTTTAGCGGATATAAATCTCAAAGATGGCCAAGGTGAGACTCGATCGTGAGGATTTCAGATTACGATCTTGGCTCGGTACCGACTGAGCCATATCCCGCCTCATTGAAGAAGGACTTTTGCATTTGGGAGTAAGTTTATTTCTTGGACTTTTGAGGTTTTTTGAAGGGACATTTTAATTTGGGAGATGGGCAGGGAACTACAGTCTCTTGGAGAAGGACCTATGAAAAATTATTAAAGAGGAGGACTTTAGTTTCTGTAAAAATACCATGGAATGAACCAATGCTACTTTTGGATGTCTATCCAAAATAATCTTTTGTAGCCTTTATTAAAGGGCTCAAAGCCATCAAAAGACTTCGTAGAAGTCTGTAAATATGGATCCAGGAGGAAGAAAGAAGATAAAGTGTCATCCTACCATTTCGAGAACTTGAATAACTTGGGAGGCGGGAGGCAAATAAGATGCTAGAGACAGTAAATGTTTCAATACTAGCGTAGTGTAACAGGCGCGTAACCTGTAGTTTCTAGGTTCGAGTTCATTACGATTTGTCTTCGCTACACCCAAACCTTCTCTCGGTCAGAAAGGAGACCCTATGGGTTTGGAAAGCTGGGATGAGACTTAAAGCCGGGATGAGATGTAAAGCCCTTTGCTCCGTGTGCAAGAGAGCCATATTATGTGCCCGTTAAAAATTATTCTGGATGGCCTTGACGGGAGGCTGTCTGTCTCCTAACAACTGGAAGTGAGGCCCTTTACTAGCCTTCCCGCAGTCCTTGGGGTCTTTATTACTTGACAATTTAGCCCATTTTGTGCAAAAGAGGTAGATAATCCAACTAATAAAATGATAAATTTGTAAAGTGATTACTAAATAGCAGTTTTGGATGAAAAATTCTGCATTATTTATACCGTTGTCTTCAGTTGACAGACTGTAACAAATAATGGACTTTCGGATAACTGGGATTGGGGAAGACGGATGATAAAATGGCCAATATGTGGACTTTTTTACTTTTTTTGGAGGATGGTTTATAAAATGCTTTGAAAAAAGACTTTCGTATCCTTGGTGAGAACTGAAAATGAAACTTGAAGATATAAAGAGTTTCACCGCTTTTTGGAAGGTGGGAGGACAATGGGTTAAAAAGGAAGAATGTGATACCTGTGGGGATGAAAGAGAGAGAAATGTTGAAAAGATGAAAGTCATGGCTTCTGAGAGGACAATGAACAAAATATCGAAAATGTGCACTTTTGGGGGTATGATGGAAGGTAAACGCTTTTGGGGGTATGATGGAAGGTAAAGTGATAAAGAGGAAAAATATTCTCTCTTTCTGGAGGAAGAAAGATTAAATGCTTAAAAAAGAAAGTTTTCTTACCTTTGGGGAATAGGGAGGACAAAATGCTAAAAAAAAGTGTCCTTGGTATGATGGAAGATGGAGAATACAATGGTAGAAAAGAGGTATTATCTTTTGGATGATGCAAGATGGAGAAGACAGTGCCTAAACGAGGTCTTTCGGATGATGGAAGATGGAGAACTCAATGCTACAAAAGAGATATTTGGGATGATGGAAGATGGAGAACGCAGTGCTAGAAAATAGGTCTTTGGGATGACGGAAGATGGAAAACACAATGCTACAAAAGATGTCTTTGGTATGATGGTAGATGGAGAACAGAATGCTAGAAAAAGATCTTTGGTGTGATCGGAGATGGAGAAGTCAATACTGGAAATGTGCTCTTGGGGATAATGGAAAATGGAGAACACTATGCTAAAAAGATATCTTATCTTTGGATGATGGAAGATGGAGAACACCATGCTAAAAAGAAGTCTTATCTTTGGATGATGGAAGATAGAGAACACCATGCTAAAAAGAAGTCTTATCTTTGGATGATGGAAGATATATAACACCATGCGAAAAAAAGTCTTATCTTTGGATGATGGCAGATGGGGAACAAACGCTAATGAAGAGAATTTTAGTATCTTTTAAGAACTGGAAGAGAAAAATTATGAAAAGAAGAATTGTATTGGGGGATGAGAAGAGGATTTTCTTCTTTTGGAGGAGGACAGCATACAAAATGTTAAAAAGGGGAGTTCGTATTAATTTGGAGAATGGAGGACAAAATGCTAAGGAGGAGGTCTTCCTACTCTTCTGGAGAACGGAGGAAAAAGATGAAATGGAGGAGGTTTATCAATGCTAAGCATCGGAATAATCTTTTACTATCTGAAAGTTTTCAAAACTGAAGACACAGAGACCAAGAGAAGAGACAGTTCATAGTTCACAGTTCATAGAAAGCATAATGGATGTGTTTTGGTTTAAGAGAATTAAATCCTTAACTCGTGCACAGCTCACTTCTCATCACCTGATGGAAATGAGTGAAGTGAGTGATCTCGCAAGTGAGTTATCTTTGAAATCAGGTATTTTCAGGTCATTAGTTGCTGCGACTCTTTTAAGTGGTCTGCTAGTTCATCAGTTATAACCCCACTCAGGTTTCTTTCATGTGATTTCATCACTGATTCAGTTTATTA
The DNA here is from genome assembly GCA_038380435.1 of Ryuthela nishihirai. Taxonomy (NCBI): domain Eukaryota; kingdom Metazoa; phylum Arthropoda; class Arachnida; order Araneae; family Heptathelidae; genus Ryuthela; species Ryuthela nishihirai. The sequence continues at coordinate 18,639,831 of JAWZYU010000006.1, read as the reverse complement.
CTCACCATCACTACAATAGGGTCTCAAGGATCCCCAACGGCTCAGAAAAAGTTGGGAATTGGACAGCTGTTGGGGGATAGATGCATATCTGCTTCCGAGGCTATCCAACGTGCTTTTTACCCCATCCAACGGAAGATTGTTTTTCTAAGCTTATCGGTGTTCCATTTCTGATGAAGTGGAAGGTTTAGCGGTGATATCTTTCAAGTAATTTTTGATATTCTTCATTTGGTGGGGGATGAAATTATAATTATATATATTTTTTGGGATAACTGCTACATAACCTCTGATTTCCATATTGAACATAAGTAATTTTTTCATGTATTCCGCTTAACAAATAGGACATTTGTTTCCCATATGTGAGAAATAAAATTGATATAAGTGTTATCAGTTGCAAAGCAATTTGCATTTATTCTAAGTAACTGAAACAGGGTTATCTGGTGAACTGATCTTTTCTTGTGTATTAACAAGACGGAATGGAAGAAAAGAAATGATATTTATTTCAATGCCTACCCACAAGAAAACTCAGGAAGAAGAATTTATCACAAAATTTAAATTAACTACTGTGTTATGAAGGAATCTAACAAGGGGTAAGAACGGGCTTTAGCTGGTCCAGATGTTTTAAAACCTACATGCCTACCTACCTACACACAGACACACATAAGAATTTACATATCCTGTTCATTCACTCAAATATATATACATTTATTAAACCATCAACGTATCTATAACCAATACAATAGAAGCATCCTCTTCAGTCGATACTTTTAAAGGAATTGAATGACCCTCTCTACCATATATCTAATTATAACTATCTCATCTATCTGGTATCGATCATTCACCAGTTAGTACCTCGTTCATTCATCTATTACGGAAATACTGTATATTAACCTCCAACAAATCTATCATCCTTGCATTAACCTCCAACAAATCTATCATCCTTGCATTAACCTCCAACAAATCTATCATCCTTGCATTAACCTCTCATTAATATATCACTCATACAATATCCTCTCTTCAACTACCATTCCTTTCAGTATCCTCTCAGAAATCTCTCACTTCTTCATTACCCTACCGGAAATTTATCATCCTTTCATTACCCTCTCACCAATTTATCCTCCTTTCATTACCCTCTTGACAATTTATCATCTCTTCATCACCCTCCTATCAATTTATCATCCCTTAATTACCTTCCTATCAATTTATCATCCCTTCAATACTTTCCCACTAATTTATCACCCCTTCATTACAGTTCCGCCAATCCATTATCCATTGAATACCTTTTGCACCAATTATTCATCTCTATATTATCTTCCCCATCAATATATCCCTTCTATATTACCCCTCCACCAATCTATCCATCCTTCATTACTTTCCCGAAATCTATCATACCTACATTTTTCTCCCACTAATCTATCATATTGCTCCCCCATCTATATGGGTGGGGGTGGATCAGTCGATAGCGCGCCAGGCTTATAATCTGCAGATTCCAGGTTCGAGTCTTAAGTGGACCAGCGTTGCGATTTAGCTCCGCAAAACTCCCCACTTTGTCCTCGGTCAGTAGGGGACAGTGATGGGATTGAAAAGGTCGCCATCTGTCGCATAGGCATTAAGCCGTAGCCCCGTGTTCAAGAGAGAGCCGTACCCTGTGCCCGTTCAAGAACACGCTGTATGGCCTTTACGGGAGGCTACCATCAGTCTCTTAACAGCTGTCCAGTGTGTCCCCTTCCCCCAAACATCTCTGAGCCTTTGGGATCCCTGTGACGTGGTCATTTAGCTCATAGTGTCCACAAAATGCCGCTCAGAGGTAAAACAACTCAACTCCCATTTATTAATTCATAGAGCTATCATCAATGCATTCCCATCCTACCCAGTAACTGATTTCACCTTTATCATTCATATATTCCACTCCATCCATCCATCCATTCGTCTATCCACCTACCTATCTGTCATCTAAATATGACTTTCCCATTCACCTATCCATTTATCCGTTAAAAAATACATTCCATCATCCGTTAATCTACTTCATAATCATATCCATCATCTATCTGTACTCGTCATCCAACATCACTGTCTCCACTACTCAGAGAATTCATTTGCATAATACATCACAGCAACAGACCTCTTCCTCGAATCCTTAACTGTCGAAAGGCCTTCTTAGAAACAGACATAAGAGAACGAACGATGCATATTAATTAAAAATAAATAACAAAGCATTCATAATCTGAAACAACCACAAGATATGGCAAAATATGCCAAACGAGTTGTTTGTACGGGGATCACCGAGATAGTAAGGAGAAGGTAAGAAACAGAAGGAACAAAAAAAAGAAGGAATGAAAGAGGAAAAAAGAAAACGTTAGGAAGAAGAGGAAAAGAAGAAGAAAAAAAGAGTCAGAACAGCAGAAAGTTGTGGAAAAGAAAAGAGACAGAGGAGGAGCCAATCAGACTCACCGAGGCTCCACAGCCGGATCGAGCAGCACTCCGTTTCTCCGCCAGGAGAATGCCATCGGTCGATCACCTCGGGAGGAACAGTCAATCACTGTGCGTTCACCTCTCCTTGCACTGAGTACGAGGAACTTGGACTGGAACTGCGGAGCACCTGGAGCAGAGAGGAAAGTACGAAGGAGCGTTATACATCACACGAACTGGAGTGACGTGTGTGAAAACACGTTGCATCGAAATGTCACTTTTAAGAAAACTAATAACTTAGGCATGGTGATTCATTAGAGTCGAAATAGTTTTGATGGTTTAATTAGCAAAATGACTACCAAGATGCGAAAATGACTAGGAGATGCCTTTTGGAAATAAGGGCACGCGAATTCTTATTAGTGGAGTAATTTCTCGAGAGCTGTACAGCAGTGGGTACTTTTGGATGTGTTTGGGTAATTAATGTGCTAATGAAGTGTGAAGTTTGGCAGGAAAAGTTCTTTCTGAAGTCTAAATCGATTAGACTGAATTATTTAGATGTGATATTACAACAGACAAGGTGGAGATGGTGTTTTACGGAGGGTTTTGGAAGCAGTCAAGTTTGTAATGTGATTTTTAGAGAAAGCTGAAATTGCTTTGATATCACTTTTCATCATACTAGAACAAGTTTCGTTCAATAAGTTCCCAGCGAGTAATTAATGCTGCTTCTGTTTGCTAAGTTTTTTAAAGATATTCTAAAAATCAATGAAAAGTCTGAATTAGTATTTTAAGTTTTATTTTGCATTGAGGCAGAAATATTATTTCTTGAGAGATAAGTCTGCTTCGTTTTTGTATGACTGAAATCTTTCCTGGAAGGTGAGCTTATGTTTTGTGTTATTTTACCACCGATCGGTACTTTTTTTCACACAATGGGCCAAATGTCCAGGTCACGAGGATCCCAAGGGATCGATGACGGTTGGTGGAAAGGAACCCATGGGACAGTTGTTAGAAGACAGATGGTTGGATTGTTTTATCTCTGAGCGGCACTTTATTGCACACCATGGGTTAAATGGCCTGGTCACATAGACCCCAAAGGCTCAGAGAAGGTTGGGGGAGGGACCCACTGGAAGAAATGTTGGAAGACAGATGGTAGCCTCTGTCAAGTTCATCCAGCGACTTGTTAATTCGCTGGCGTGAAAACAGAAAATTGCTTTCAAATCCTATTAGCAATCATTACTAAAACAGTCCTATTAGCAATCATTACTAAAACAAAGAAAAATCGAAATTGGCGAATATTAAGATAATTATTACGCGAACTGCTAAAAATACTCTTACATGTAAACTATATTATACGCAACTTTGCAATATTGTATTATATGCAAACTTAAACATACCAGTAAAGCGTAGCATAACGATTAAGACTTTCCTTTTGAACTTGTTTTTATTAACTGACATTATTGCTATTAAATATTCCAATTTTTGTAACTTTCTAAGTACTGTATGTTGTTTAAGGTAATATTAACATAGATTTGGTTGAAATCATTAAACTATCTTCAGTCACATTTTTTCATAAAATACTGATCAAAATGACTTGGTTCGAACCCGTGATAAGACATGTATGCTTGTGTTATATTCCTACTGAGTTCTTCCCTTCCTTACAGACCTTCTAATAGGAGTATAAATGACACTGCTGTCAGACCCCTGTGGCAAGCAGCTGCTGGAGTTAGTGTTTTTCTTTTATTATGTTGTTGAAAGTTAAGTTTGAAATTGATTTGATTGAGAACTTTAAGCGGGTGGGGCGGGGTGGCTCAGTCGGTAGCGCGCCAGGCTCGTAATCTGTAGTTCCCAGGTTCGAGTCCCAGCTGGGTCAGCGTTGAGATTTATCTCCGCAAAATTCCCCGCACTACCCACGGTCAGTAGGGGACACCGATGGGCTTGGAAAGGCCGCCGTCCGTCGGATGGGACGTTAAGCCGTGGCCTCGTGTGCGGGAGAGCCATACCCTGTGCACGTTAAAGAACACGCTGGATGGCCTTGACGGGAGGCTACCCTCTGTCTCCCAACAGCTGTTCCAGTGGGTCCCCTCCCCCAACCTTCTCTGAGCCTTCGGGTCCATGTGACCTGGCCATTTAGCCCATGGTGTGCAAAAAAGTGCCGCTCAGAGGTAAAACAACCCAGTTTCGAGTCTCAGCTGGGTCAGCGTTGAGATTTATCTCCGCAAAATTCCCCGCCTTGTCCACGGTCAGTAGGGGACACCGATGGGCTTGGAAAGGCCGCTGTCCGTCGGATGGGACGTTAAGCCGTGGCCCCGTGTGCGGGAGAACCATACCCTGTGCACTTTAAAGACCACGCTGGATGACCTTGAGGGGAGGCTACCATCTGTCTCCCAACAGCTCTTCCAGTGGGTCCCCTCCCCCAACCTTCTCTGAGCCTTTGGGTGCGAAAGCCATACCCTGTGCACGTTAAAGAACACGCTGGATGTCCTTGACGCGAGGCTACCATCTGTCTCCCAACAGCTGTTCCAGTTGGTCCCCTCCCCCAACCTTCTCTGAGACTTCAGGGTCCATGTGACCTGACCATTTAGCCCATGGTGTGCAAAAAAGTGCCGCTCAGAGGTAAAAAACAACCCAACTTCAGTCATTTTTTTTATAAAAAGTTCGTTTAATAAGTTACTAAGTTCTCTATCTGAGTTACTAGTTACTATTGACATAACATGTACCTATTAAATTGGCCGTTGAGCGTACTAGCTTTAAATTTTGTTATGAACATCACCATTTTCTCTTCATTCAATTATAAGGATTCAAACAAGCCAAACTCTAAAATATTTCCTCAACAATTGTACGAGAGGTATAATGAAGCAAAATTTAAATAATTATTTAAATAACTTTTCAGCTTTTATTATAGTAATGAACGACAATTTTATACTTTATTTAGAAGAGCTTACTGACAATTTCAAGGGGTTTTAGTAAGTTCGAAACGTAGTGAAAGCTCCATTTCAGAGAGTTTAAAAGTGGATGAAGGAGCACTTGTATAGATTATCAATAGTTATGCAATTAAGAAAATGTTTGTAACGATTCCTTATTGCGATAGAATTTCGTTAATTTGGCGCTTAATCTACGGATCTGCGTGCTGTTAGGAATTGATGTAAGCTCATGAATATGACAAGTACAATACTATGCATTTGGCACAGTTGTATGAGTTATACTGTTGCTAATAGTATTCTGATGATTTCTGTTCGATGTCTGTAAGTGCATTTATTGTTTACACAGTTTATTCCAGAAAAAAAAGTCTTAGTGACTGGATTATACAGTCTCGGAGATTGCCATAACTGGGGAAAGGCACTATCTCCTTAAGGAATTTGCATCGTTTCTGACTAGTTGTCTCTGATTTGATTATTCTAATACGATGTTGTTGCAAAACACTAAGACTAGTAGTTCCCAGGTTCGAGTCCCAGCTGGGTCAGCGTTGAGATTTATCTTCGCAAAATTCCCCGCCCTGTCCACGGTCAGTAGGGGACACCGATGGGCTTGGAAAGGCCGCCGTCCGTCGGATGGGACGTTAAGCGGTGGCCCCGTGTGCGGGAGAGCCATACCCTGTGCACGTTAAAGAACACGCTGGATGGCCTTGACGGGAGGCTACCATCTGTCTCCCAACAGCTGTTCCAGTGGGTCCCCTCCCCCAACCTTCTCTGAGCCTTCGGGGTCCACGTGACCTGGCCATTTAGCCCATAGTGTGCAAAAAAGTGCCGCTCAGAGGTAAAACAACCCAACCAAGACTAATAATTCAATCACTACGCCTAATTAACAATTTTCTGGCATACACTATAGCAATGAGAAAATGTTCTTTAAATCATTAAAGACAACCAACGTAAATTTACAGACTATCACTAGCAACATTACTAACTTAACCAACTGTATATGTACGCAATCACGTACAAATGATATTCAAGTGATTACACCAATTCAAGAGGCATCTGATTTTTTTTTACATTTCAATATTATATTTAAAACAGGTTAATTTTAAAAGCAATAAAAATACCTGCACAGGAGCCGGGTTTACTGGTCCCGTTGTACAGTAATTTCATAGCCCAATATTAATAGAAAATTTCCTAGCCTAATATTAATAGAAAATTTCCTAGTCCAGTATTAATAGAAAATTTACGGCTAAATTCAATAGGTACAGTCAATTACCCTCTGAACAAGAGTAAATATGATTTTAAACTCGAACCTAGTTTTGTTATCTTATGAGCTAAGTTGTAGTTTGGGCAGTTGTGAAGCTACCAGGTCCCCCCCACCAAAAACAAGAAATTCTCCTTAAGCAGCTGCTTACCACATAGGTTTGACAGGAGCCTGTCAGTTTATATGCCATAGCAGAAGACCTGAGATGGCGGAACCTCAGCAGAAAAACAACATAAACATCCCTTACCCGGGGCTCGAACCCAGGTCCCTTAGATCAGTAACCAGGCGCGCTAACCACTCGGGCAAGTGTGAGAATAAAAATGGTTTTAAACTGGAATCAGGTTTTGTTGCAGTAGAGACTTATGCTTTTCACTTTATTTTCTGTCCAAATGTAGGCATTCAACTCTTTTTTTTGAGATAAAATAAGAAATTCTTTTTAGAATTGATAGATATTTATGAAATATTATGATTCGCATATGCCGAATCTTATAGTAGCATGTATAAGGCCATCTAACGGTGAAAAAATGCAGAAAAAATGCCATAACTTTGAATGACTATTGAAAACCATCGATTTATGCTGCAAAATTGAAATATTGACAGTAGAGTCTGATGACCAAGAGATTTGCATTGAAAACATTGATTTTCTTCCTTACCTCCAAGAAGATTGTAAAAAAAAGCAAATGTTTTAAGAGATAAATTCTTTTGTGCTTTATAAGTACTAATAAAATATATCTATTAACATATTCGTAATCATCCATTATATCGAATTTGCGGTTTCAGAGAATGCTATAAATAGAAAATAAAAAACTTCATTCTCTTTGAAAATGATCATCTTATATTCGACAGATGCAATATGTTACGTTATCTTTTTTTCTTTTCAGTCTGTAACCTTAACGCGGTATGTCACATAATAACAAAAGTTGTCCGGTCCATGAATAATTTTTTAAACATTGTCAATGTTTTTTTGCTTGATTCATTTTCCAGGGCCCAAGGATTCGAAAGCCTTCCTTCCTATTGCAGATATGCGGCAAAGCATATGATGCGTTAACATGCGAGTGGGATGCCAGAAACTTCGCTGCTCCCTGAGAGTTGAGGGAACGCGAAGGTAGTAGGCGATAGAAAGAAAGAGGGATCTCAAAAAAATTCTCCCCCTTCCTTCCCCCATTCTCGAGGTAGTCAGTGATTCGAAGAAAGCTCGGCTCAGAGAGCAGGAAATAAATGAGACTCCTGAGCTCAGAGGACGGAAAAATGCACCGGAACGAAAACCATCAGTCCTAGCTGTGATCACAATCGAGAAGCTTAGAGACAAGAGGGGAAAAAAGAATTTCTGAATTCTTTGTTCATGCGAAGTACCTTCACAGGGAGTTGGTGCTTTTTTCTGGCTTTCGTCTCTAAAGTCGCAATTCTAATACTGTGCTGAGCACAATTTAAAGAAAAAATAACATAATTTTTTTCGGTTTTTATTGTTGTCTTAGTGATTCTTAGTTTAGTGGATAGTTGTCTTATTATTTAGCTATCTTTTTTCTTACTTTTATGCAAACCAACAAGTTTAAACTTTCAAGCTGATGGTTGTGTACATGTGCTCTCCGAAGTACAATTTTACAGTAGGCTGTACAAATGAGAATATTACAGTGAAGGGCAAAATGACGTGTAATACGGTAAAATATCGATTGTTCTAAGGGTATAGTTTTGGGATTAATGTATTTTGTTCGTGTGACTGTTGAATTTAGTGGTTACTGTGTCGTATTTTCTTTTTGTGATATTTTGGGAATGATGTATTTTGTTTCGTGATATTTTTAGTATTGATGTATTTTGTTTCGTGATATTTTTAGTATTGATGCATTTTGTTTCGTGATATTTTTAGTATTGATGTATTTTGTTTCGTGATATTTTTAGTATTGATGTATTTTGTTTCGTGATATTTTTAGTATTGATGTATTTTGTTTCGTGATATTTTTAGTATTGATGCATTTTGTTTCGTGATATTTTTAGTATTGATGTATTTTGTTTCGTGATATTTTTAGTATTGATGTATTTTGTTTCGTGATATTTTTAGTATTGATGTATTTTGTTTCGTGATATTTTTAGTATTGATGTATTTTGTTTCGTGATATTTTTAGTATTGATGTATTTTGTTTCGTGATATTTTTAGTATTGATGCATTTTGTTTCGTGATATTTTTAGTATTGATGTATTTTGTTTCGTGATATTTTTAGTATTGATGTATTTTGTTTCGTGATATTTTTAGTATTGATGTATTTTGTTTCGTGATATTTTTAGTATTGATGTATTTTGTTTCGTGATATTTTTAGTATTGATGTATTTTGTTTCGTGATATTTTTAGTATTGATGTATTTTGTTTCGTGATATTTTTAGTATTGATGCATTTTGTTTCGTGATATTTTTAGTATTGATGTATTTTGTTTCGTGATATTTTTAGTATTGATGTATTTTGTTTCGTGATATTTTTAGTATTGATGTATTTTGTTTCGTGATATTTTTAGTATTGATGTATTTTGTTTCGTGATATTTTTAGTATTGATGTATTTTGTTTCGTGATATTTTTAGTATTGATGTATTTTGTTTCGTGATATTTTTAGTATTGATGTATTTTGTTTCGTGATATTTTTAGTATTGATGTATTTTGTTTCGTGATATTTTTAGTATTGATGTATTTTGTTTCGTGATATTTTTAGTATTGATGTATTTTGTTTCGTGATATTTTTAGTATTGATGTATTTTGTTTCGTGATATTTTTAGTATTGATGTATTTTGTTTCGTGATATTTTTAGTATTGATGTATTTTGTTTCGTGATATTTTTAGTATTGATGCATTTTGTTTCGTGATATTTTTAGTATTGATGTATTTTGTTTCGTGATATTTTTAGTATTGATGTATTTTGTTTCGTGATATTTTTAGTATTGATGTATTTTGTTTCGTGATATTTTTAGTATTGATGCATTTTGTTTCGTGATATTTTTAGTATTGATGTATTTTGTTTCGTGATATTTTTAGTATTGATGTATTTTGTTTCGTGATATTTTTAGTATTGATGTATTTTGTTTCGTGATATTTTTAGTATTGATGTATTTTGTTTCGTGATATTTTTAGTATTGATGTATTTTGTTTCGTGATATTTTTAGTATTGATGTATTTTGTTTCGTGATATTTTTAGTATTGACGTATTTTGTTTCGGGATATTTTTAGTATTGATGTATTTTGTTTCGTGATATTTTTAGTATTGATGTATTTTGTTTCGTGATATTTTTAGTATTGATGTATTTTGTTTCGTGATATTTTTAGTATTGATGTATTTTGTTTCGTGATATTTTTAGTATTGATGTATTTTGTTTCGTGATATTTTTAGTATTGACGTATTTTGTTTCGGGATATTTTTAGTATTGATGTATTTTGTTTCGTGATATTTTTAGTATTGACGTATTTTGTTTCGTGATATTTTTAGTATTGATGTATTTTGTTTCGTGATATTTTTAGTATTGATGTATTTTGTTTCGTGATATTTTTAGTATTGATGCATTTTGTTTCGTGATATTTTTAGTATTGATGTATTTTGTTTCGTGATATTTTTAGTATTGATGTATTTTGTTTCGTGATATTTTTAGTATTGATGTATTTTGTTTCGTGATATTTTTAGTATTGATGTATTTTGTTTCGTGATATTTTTAGTATTGATGTATTTTGTTTCGTGATATTTTTAGTATTGATGTATTTTGTTTCGTGATATTTTTAGTATTGATGTATTTTGTTTCGTGATATTTTTAGTATTGATGTATTTTGTTTCGTGATATTTTTAGTATTGATGCATTTTGTTTCGTGATATTTTTAGTATTGATGTATTTTGTTTCGTGATATTTTTAGTATTGATGTATTTTGTTTCGTGATATTTTTAGTATTGATGTATTTTGTTTCGTGATATTTTTAGTATTGATGTATTTTGTTTCGTGATATTTTTAGTATTGATGTATTTTGTTTCGTGATATTTTTAGTATTGATGTATTTTGTTTCGTGATATTTTTAGTATTGACGTATTTTGTTTCGGGATATTTTTAGTATTGATGTATTTTGTTTCGTGATATTTTTAGTATTGATGTATTTTGTTTCGTGATATTTTTAGTATTGATGTATTTTGTTTCGTGATATTTTTAGTATTGATGTATTTTGTTTCGTGATATTTTTAGTATTGATGTATTTTGTTTCGTGATATTTTTAGTATTGACGTATTTTGTTTCGGGATATTTTTAGTATTGATGTATTTTGTTTCGTGATATTTTTAGTATTGACGTATTTTGTTTCGTGATATTTTTAGTATTGATGTATTTTGTTTCGTGATATTTTTAGTATTGATGTATTTTGTTTCGTGATATTTTTAGTATTGATGCATTTTGTTTCGTGATATTTTTAGTATTGATGTATTTTGTTTCGTGATATTTTTAGTATTGATGTATTTTGTTTCGTGATATTTTTAGTATTGATGTATTTTGTTTCGTGATATTTTTAGTATTGATGTATTTTGTTTCGTGATATTTTTAGTATTGATGTATTTTGTTTCGTGATATTTTTAGTATTGATGTATTTTGTTTCGTGATATTTTTAGTATTGATGTATTTTGTTTCGTGATATTTTTAGTATTGATGTATTTTGTTTCGTGATATTTTTAGTATTGATGTATTTTGTTTCGTGATATTTTTAGTATTGATGTATTTTGTTTCGTGATATTTTTAGTATTGATGTATTTTGTTTCGTGATATTTTTAGTATTGATGTATTTTGTTTCGTGATATTTTTAGTATTGATGTATTTTGTTTCGTGATATTTTTAGTATTGATGTATTTTGTTTCGTGATATTTTTAGTATTGATGTATTTTGTTTCGTGATATTTTTAGTATTGATGTATTTTGTTTCGTGATATTTTTAGTATTGATGTATTTTGTTTCGTGATATTTTTAGTATTGATGCATTTTGTTTCGTGATATTTTTAGTATTGATGTATTTTGTTTCGTGATATTTTTAGTATTGATGTATTTTGTTTCGTGATATTTTTAGTATTGATGTATTTTGTTTGGTGATATTTTTAGTATTGATGTATTTTGTTTCGTGATATTTTTACTATTGATGTATTTTGTTTCGTGATATTTTTAGTATTGACGTATTTTGTTTCGTGATATTTTTAGTATTGATGTATTTTGTTTCGTGATATTTTTAGTATTGATGTATTTTGTTTCGTGATATAGTATTGATGTATTTTGTTTCGTGATATTTTTAGTATTGACGTATTTTGTTTCGTGATATTTTTAGTATTTGTCAAAGGTTCACACAATTGCAAGAATTATTTAATAACGTAGTGCAGTTAAATAATTACGATTTAGAAATATTTTCGCCAAGTGTTATTAATTATCCAATCACTTCAACATTAATAGGAAAAAATTATCAAAATCAGTGTAATAAACTTTTCCCTGGAATCAAAATTATAGGAATTTTAAGGGAGAAAAAAAATTAAGGCAAAAGCATCTTTCTAATATTTTTATAAATACATAAAACAACGCTCTAAAATATAGAACTGCCCTTTAAAATGTAGAGCGAATGGGTACCGTAGTAATACATATTTGATATGTTTAGACCTTTCATTTATTTCGAGTGAAATATTACCCATAAAAGGTTTTTGAAAGCTAGTAATATCCGAAAATGACTATGACAGGGTGTCTTAATAGGTAACGCTCTTAGCTCATTGGGTTGTTTTTTTCTCATAGCGATATTTTTTGCACCCAATGGGATAAATGGATAGATCAAAAGGACCCCGAAGACTGGGACAAGGTGACTCACTGGGCAGCTGTTGGAAGACAGATGGTAGCCTCCCCTCAAGGCCACTCAGCCTGTTCTTTAACGTGCACACGGTATGTATCTCCTGCACGCGGGTTCACGTCATAATATCACATCCGACGAAGGCGGCCTTTCCAAGCCCATCGTTGTCCCCTACTGACCGTGGGCAGGTCGGGGTGTTTTGTGGAGATATATTTCAACGTTGATCCAGGCGGGACTCGAACCTGGAAATACAGATTACGAGTTTGGCGCGTTACCGACTGAGCCACCCCCGTCCCGCTCCAAGCTCCTGAAAGTCTCAGATATCGCGCCGCTAAAATTTACAAATTGCAATTCATAGTCGATATCGACGTTTGCCTTATGTTCTACAAGGCAATTTGTGAATCTTTAATTAGGTATGGAATTACAATATATGGAACAACCGGCAATCACTAACCTAAAAAAAATTGGAAAATTGTAATCATCTATATCAAAAGATATAAATCCATACAAGCTTAGAGATAATCTTTCAAACGCAAGTGAAAGATTTTCATTCCTAAATATTCTGTCAGTCCAAAATCTCTTCAGATATGGCATTATTCTGGACAACGTTTTCAATGACACATATAAAGTACAAATTACACATGATAGAAATACCAGACTTCAGACCAATAATTCTTTTCAAACCCCAAATTTTATTAATAATTACGGTAAAAATCTTAAAGAGTATAAAGTACCAGAGATCTTTAACCAGTTACCAAGAGAAATCACATATCTAACTAATTTTAGTGAGATTAAGTTAAAGGTTAAAAACTATTTAAAGAATGTCTGTTAATCTGTAATCCTGAGAAAACCTGTATCTATATGATGTTTGTGTTATTTTTTACTATGTTCACTTATGTATGAAAACTAATGCTCATCAATATTTTCGGCTATTAGCTTTGTGGGTCAAATGTATAAAATCTCTCTGCATCTGTGTTTTGTGAGATGACGATGATGATGAATAAATGTATTATTATTATTTAAAAAAAAAAGTTAAAGTCTCAACTGGCCAGCGTTGAGATTTATCTCCGCAAAACTCCCCGCCCTGCCTTAGAGCAGTAGGATCACTGGTGGATCTCTACACAGAATCCAGTGGAACATATTCTCCAACCATATCTGAGCTATCGGGATCCTTGTGACCTGGTCATTTAACCCACTGTGTGCGAAGTGTACCTTTTCCATGTTAAATAACAGAAACCAACTCAAAACATTTTCAGAAAATTGTAGACACCTGTTAATTATAAACCATGTTTGTAGCTTGTGTATCTATCGTAATATGGAACTCAGTTTATCGAAAATCTATTAAAAAACATTTTTTCTTAATGTGAAAACAAAATAATTTTCCGAGATTTAACGTGCATTAAAACTTTTTCCTTTTTTTGAAAAACTTCAAAAACAGACGATAGGGAGTTTGGAATGTGGACAACTGAACAGTTTTCATATCTTGCATGATGGCACTGACGTGGCAGCCATTTTTCACGTAAAGCTACGGCCTTCTTTTTAACACAATCTGCACAAATGACGGGATAAAAATATAAAAAGGAAAAAAAAAGTTGTAATAAAATGGCCTGCATTTTATTAAAACTTTTTTTTTTAAAGGCAGGATTATGCACTTTCGAAAATAAACCACCGTAACCTTCACTTCAAATGGTACTCAGCCGCAAATTTCCGACAATTTCCTCTCTATTCGCGTGAGAAATAATCATGTTACTAATACTGCGGACTGTAATTACTACAATAATGATAATAATCGTTCCCCACAAGCAACCACTGCACTGCGGTGTGACCAGAATACATCTGAAAAAGAATTAACGTTCACCAGAGTTGGGTGTTCAGTGTTGTGTGAACAGAATACGTGATAGTAGGCTTTGGTAATTGATGGTTTTCCATTAGAAGGCGTTGCGTTACATGAGCTTATGGGTACTGGCAAAGACATGACTAGGCAAATACTGACTCAAATGGTTTTTCTAGAGGAAATTTATTTTCCGTATCCCGTTGTTACGTTTCGTATGGAGAATAGGATGATTTACAGTGTACGAATAAATGGACGAGTTCTGAAATTATTTTTTTTTTAATTAATATCGAATAACCAAATATAGAAATTCTGATGGCTAAATGTTAACTTATTAATAACTGTGTATATTTTTTTTTCTTATGTATACACTCAGCGATCACTTATTTTTTATAGGTGCGGTTCCATGTTATGAGTCAGTAGTAAATCAGCTACAGTACGCAGCGGAACGGGAATGGCTCAGTCGGTAGCGCGCCAGATTCGTAATCTGCAGTTCCCAGGTTCGAGTCCCATCTATTCCAGAGTTGAGATTTATCTTCGAAAACTTCCCGTCCTGCTTTTGGTCAATAGGTGACATCGCTGGGCTTGGAAAGACCGCCACACTTCAGATGGGACTTTAATCCGTGGTTCCGTATTCTGGAGAGCCATACCCTGTTCACCTTAAAGAACACACTGGATGGCCTTGACGGGAACCATCTGTCTCCTAACATCTCTCCAGTGGGTTCCATTCACTCAACCTTTTCTGAGATCTCCGAATCCTTGTGAATTGTCCATTGTTTGCAAAAAAAGTGCCTTTCAGAGGTACGACAACCCAATCCGAATTTTTCGGGAGATACAAACTGTGAAATGTATTAGTGAACAAAAAATAAATATTGCGTCAGATACAGATCGTGTGGTTTTTGGTATCATCAGTCAGTTGATCTAAATGCCACTCCCAGACGAATATCACGCTAATTGTGAAATGGTAATTATACATTTAACGACTTCTTTGATTGTTCAGTTTCCACATTGAAGGAAAAGAAAGGGCCAACTTTCGATTGTGTATATTTGTTGTTAAGAATATTACTCGTTAAAAAAAATACCATTGTCTGTAACATGTGTGCACAAACTCAGGCCCATTTAACAGTTTTAGCTGGTCAGTGTGAGAAATTTTAAAATATAATATATATATATGCTTTAATTTGGCTCTACTAAACTGAATGACGTTTTAATAAGGCAAAAGATCAAAATTTGAATAGCCCCATACAGTTTAGAAATATCGTTGAAGAGAATAAATGTCGCATGTTTGTTTCTTTTTTTCTCTTGTCTCTCTCCCTCTTTTGAGGTCTCGTCTTTCTCACAGATCTTCTATATGACACATTAAACTGATAGGTTCCTGTCGGACTTCTGTGATATTAGTGTCCCGGTTAGACAGTGCTAAGACCTCAATCAGGTACTCTGTGGAGCGAGTTCAGGGCCCTGCTGAACGAGCTGGTCCCTCTAGTAGGCAAAGGCTCTTTTTCAAAATTTGGGTCCAACTAAGAGTTCCCACCCCGGGAGCCGAGCGAACTTGGATCTATATATCTTTGTTCATGGCTAACCGGGGAACAGAGTAAATTTAGGTTTTGACCGATGGATGAGCTTTCCTTCTATAGGACTGTTCACCATAGGATTGTCGGGGATGAGCTATATCTATATGGTATGGTCTTGCCCCTGACAGTAGGTAGTTAACACGGCATTTCCCTACTGGTAGTGTCAAAAGGCGGAATCAGGGTTTGTCGTGATTGCTGTGGTTGTCACAGCAATATAGAAATTAATATAATCGACTCAGGGTGATCTTAAGCCTTATGTGAGTCCCTACTCAAAAGTAAAATGTGTAATGTATGTGGTAATGAAAACAGGCCCCGAAAATTGCGAGTTCCCAACATTTGCCTATGCCAAAAGATTGCCCTTTATTCACCAGAGGTAAGTAACTTCTACTATTGTGGTGTATTTTAATTTTCGGGATTTTTGGCTAAATTGTATTAACCACGAAATGATTTCTCTTATGTAATTTAATCTTAAAAAGCTAATTGATTGATTATAATGATGAAGTAAAATGGCATTAATTCATAATAAAATTAATTTAATATCTTAAAAATCAGTCTAAGAATTCTATCGCAAAAGGAAATAAATGTTTCTGATACTGTTCCCACGGGTATTCTTAAAATAGTGTTTGAATATAAAACGCGTCCCATAAGGTATGCTATCTGAAAGCATAAGAATAGGAATGAGAACTTTTTTTTAAATAAATATACCAGATAGGTTAACATCCCAAAATAATATTAACCAGATAGGTTAACATCCCATCCAATATATGGAAAGTTTGGAAAGTCCACTATCCATCAGATGGGATGTTAAGCCGTGGTTCAATCATGTGTAGGAGAGCTATAATCAGTGAATTTTAAGGAATAAGCTTGATGACCTTGACATGTTGGGTTGAGTTGTTAATTCTGAGCACCTTTTTGTCCACAATGGGCTAATTGTCCAGGTTACAAGGACTTCAAGGACTCAGAGAGAGAGTTGGGAAGGGGATCCACTGAATAGTTATTAGTTGAGAAATGTAAGCCTCCCATCAAAGTTATTCAGCGTGTTCTCTAACGTTATATAGGAGTGTTCATAATGTTACATCTTCTGCACATGGGTTCATGGCTTAATGCTCCATCCGACGGCCATGAAGGGCATGTAATAGCCGTCCAGTAGATCTCTTTCCCAAAACTTCTTTGAGCCATTGTGTTCCTGTGACTTTTCTATTTAGCCCCACCTGGGCCAGCACTGAGATTTATCTCCGCTAGACTCCCCACCTGCCCTCGGTCAGTAGGGGACACCGATGGATTTGAAAAGGCAGCCGTCCATCGGATGGGACGTTAAATTGTGGAGCCATACATTGTTCGCGTTAAAAACACGCTGGATGACTTTGACGGGAGGCTACTATCTATCTCCCAACAGCTGTCCAGTGGGTCCCCTTTCCCAACCTTCTCTGATCTCTCGGGGTCTTTGTGAGCTGGCCTTTTAATCTATTGTATTCAAAAAGGTGCTGCTCAGAAGTAAAACGACCCAACTCTACGATGAAGTACCAAATGCAAACTATGCTTACTAGAAGAGTACTACATTGCTATCACTTTAGAGAATAAAAAAAAAGCTTTAAATTCATGAGCAAAAAACAACACATAACCTAAAAGTAAAAAAAAAAACGAAAATTTGACTTTTATAGTTTAATGGTCGACATCTTCAAAATTAATGATCTGTTTGATTACAATGGTCACTTGACAGATGGAGTTCGTTTCCCAGAAACCACTTGAGCTGTGCAATTCACAAGGAACGCCTACGGATCTGGGAGCAAAGTACTCTCCTCCTTCATGACAATGCCACCTGTCATGCTCACCATCCCTTGACCTACTTGGTCGAAGCTATTGGGGAGAAGATGCATCTTTCGTTTCCAACATTTCGTTGATCTCGGTGACTTCTACCTTGATCATTTCTCACGAAGGAATCTCTTCCCAACAACATTTTATCATCTCTATAAAGAAAGAACTGAAAGTGTCGCAGGGTTTTCTTTTCGTACGTGACAAATGAAATTATATATTTAATATTAAGCATTCTCTTTGAACTTGCAATAAGTATTTACTGACACATTTTTGCTTAGTCATATGAAGTACAAATGTAATTTCGATTTTTTGTTGCTTACTAGTAGTGTGTTTTAAGCGTCATCGAACTGAAAGAATTGTTTCTAAAGTTGTATGTCTCATTGATTGTGAGGGACACTTTTCTGAACACAATGGGCTAGATAGCCAGGTCACAAGTATCCCAAAGGCTCAGTTTTGGTTATGGGAAGGGAACAGACTTGACAGTTGTTAAAAGGCAGATGGAAGTCTGGTCTGTAATTCTGCGTGTTTTTTAACAAAATTTTGAATTTCAATTTTTGCTTCTGAAGCCTTTTGTATTCAATTTTTTTTGCCTCTGGAAACCTTATATTTATTTATATAACTCCTTTACATTTATTTATTCTTTTCCTCTGGCAATCTTTATTCATTTTGTCTCTGGAACTCTTCACATCTGTTTTTTTTTTCAAACATTATATATTTATTTTTGGCTCTGAAATCTGTAGCGGGGGTGGCTCAGTTGGTGGCGATTCAGGTTCGTAATATGCACTTCCCAGTTTCGAGTCCCACTTGGGCCAGCGTTGAGCTTTATTTCCGCAAATCCCCCACTTGTTCTAGATTAGTAGGGGACACCGTTGGGCTTAGAAAAGTCGCCGTCTGTCGGAGGGGACGTTAAGCCATGTCCCGTGTGCGGAAGAGTCATATCCTGTGCACCTAAAGAACACTCTGGATGGCCTTAACGGGAGGATTTCATATCTCTCCTAACGGCGGCCCAGTGGGTTGACTTCCACTAACCTTCTCTGAACCGTCAGAGTCCTGGTGACCTGGCCATTCTGTGCAAAAAAAAAGTGCTGCTCAGATGTAAAACCCAATGTTTGGAACCATTTATATCTATTTATTTTTTGCATTTGGAACTTTTATATTTATTTAATTTTTGCGTCTGGAACCCTTTATATATGTTTTTTTTTTGTTTTTGTTTTTTAATTTCTGGAACCCTTTATATTGATTAATGTTAAGGCTCTGGATTCCTTTATATCTAGGATTTTTTTTTGCGTTTGGAATTCTTTATATCTACTTATTTATTGCCTGTGGAACCCTTTATATTTAATGTTTACTTCTGGAACCCTTTATACATATATATTGTTTTTGTCTCTGGAACCTTTTATATTTAATTTTTGCTTTTAAAATCCTTTGTATATTTTTTCCAGAAATCTTTATCGATACCTCTTAAGAAACCATGGCTGTGGAAGTCCAACCAGACTGCAATTTAGCACATCGATTTAGACTTATATCTTGATTTGTACATAATTATTAGTCTTAAGTAATTATACGTATTCACGTTATATTATTAATATTATATTACTTTGAAATAATATTAATATATATTTATCTTTTTCCTTGAGAAATTGGATCATTTATGAGGGGTTGTTTTACCTCTGAGCGCCACTTTTTTGCACACCATGGGCTAAATGGCCAGGTCATATGGACCCCGAAGGCTCAGAGAAGGTTGGGGGAAGGGACCCACTGGAACAACTGTTGGGAGACAGATGGTAGCCTCCCGTCAAGGCCATCCAGCGTGTTCTTTAACGTGCACAGGGTATGGCTCTCCCGCACACGGCGCCACGGCTTAACGTCCCATCCGATGGACGGCGGCATTTCCAAGCCGATCGGTGTCCCCTACTGACCGTGGGCAGGGAGTTTTGCGGAGATAAATCTCAACGCTGACCCAGCTGGGACTCGAACCTGGGAACTACAGATTACGAGCCTGGCGCGCTACCGACTAAGACACCCCCGCCCCAGGATCATTTATGATTTCAAAGTTTAAGACTATTAAAATGCTTCTATGTTTATCTTAAAATAATCATTAATGTTTAAAACTTAGGGCGACTCTACTTATAACGTAAGATTTTCATTTAATGCAGTCACTTTAACTATTAAAATGTTTCTTCAATTATTCCACAGACGAGTATTAACTCGAGTGGGATACTGAATCTATTGATGACTCAAAATTTGAATACTTTTCAGTATGTAATAAAAATTCATCTTATCTGCTGCAAAAAAAATGTAAATCAACTAATAAAAAATATTTATAAATAAAATAGATTTATATTTATTGATAGCCGTCCCGTGGCCGAGTGGTTAGCATGCTTGGCTACTGATCTAAGGGACCTGGGTTCGAGGCATGGATGGATGTGTGTGTGTCGTTTTTCTGCTGAGGTCCTGCCATCCTCTCAGACCTTCTACTTTGGCATATAAACTGACAGGCTCCTGTCAGACCTCTGTGGCAAGCAGCTGCTTGAGGGGGTATTTTTTTTTTTATATATTTATTGTTTGTAATTCTAAATATTTTCTAGGGAAAAATATCTGAAAGAAATGTGTTAAATAATTACTTTTTTCATTTCTACAAAGTCTGATACAAGTTATTAGATCAAATGAGAGAAGTGTGTGACCAACCAATGTTCCCTTTGGCGGCAAAAAATTCCCTTTATTGCCGAACATATATTCACTTATAGGCATATATATATATAGTATTTTCATTCCTTAAATTCTGATTACTTCTTTAATAAAATATTATAATTAATTCATTTATGCATGGCCGAATGGTTAGCGCGCTTGGCTACTGATCTAAGGGACCTGAGTTCGAGCCCCGGATAAGGCATGGATATAGGTGTTGTTTTTCTGCTGAGGTCCTGCCATCCTCTCAGACCTTCTACTATGGCATATAAACTGACATGCTCCTGTCAAACCTCTGCGGCAAGCAGCTGCTTGAGGGGGGTATTTTTTATTTTTATTATTATATATTTGTTGTTCAATGTTATAGGTAATAATAAGTCCTGAATTTAATAATGACGATGTTTATTGGTAACGATTACCTTAATAATTTTTATTCACTTTTGTGCATATATATATAATATTTTCATTCTTTAAATTCTGATTACTTCTTTAATAAAATATTATATTAAATTCCTTTATGCTTCATATTTTCTTAGGAAAATAAATGATTTTTATGTCAAAGTTTCTCATAAGTAGTATTTAGGTATATTACTCCCCCTCCCAAAGTTTTTATTTTTGAAATTTCAAATTTTTGCTAAGTAGTATAAAAGCGAATGGAATGTTTTTATTTTTCACCAACATCGTGTGCTCTTTGAATCATATAAAGCTCTAATATTACAAAACGTATGCTTGAATAAAAATTCAATTTTGTCGCGTTTCAATCTAAAAAAAAACAACAACACAGTTTACATATTATTTCGCATAAAACATACAATATGCAAACAAATCGAATAGGCTGCATACTTTTAAGCGTGTATATATAAATAAAATGATTCAATTTTGAGATAAAGCTTGAAAATTTTATCACACTAAAATAGAATCCTGTCCCGTTTTTTCATTTACTTTTTTCAAATTCTACATAGTTTCAGAAGAGCAATAAATTAAACAGTTAAAGGAATATAAATTGTATAAAAAATTGATATACATCAAGGAAAACAAACAGGAATTACATGGCAGATAACAAGCTGGTGCATCCTAGTGAAAAGCTGTCTTCCACTGAAAAACCTGCATATTTTGAGCGAATGTATAACTTCGTAATTTAAAACCCTTGCTGCTTATATATTGCTGATTTACGTGCCTTGCATGTGTCATAATGGAACATTCATATTAAAGTGTTTTTTTTTTTATACTGGGTCTTCTAACGTTGCAGGATTGAGCAGGATGGATTCACAAGTCCCAGAATGTTTACTTTGCTACAGCAAGCTCGATAAAGTACGCCGAAATCTTGCCGTACAACACCATGGAGAAAAAACACAAGTGGCGATATTGTGGAGCTTCCCTAAACACACAAAGATTCAAGGTTTTTCTCTACGAGTTAACAATTACAAGTCTGTTTTTTTTTATCATATTTAGGAGCTGTTGGTTTATTTTATGTCTGGGTGAAATTCAGAGTGTTTTGAATTCGGTTGTTTTGTTTGGCACTTTGTTTTGCACACAATGGGCTAAATGGCCAGGTCACAAAGACCCAGAGGGATCAGAGAAGATTGAATGGGGGGGGACTCATTGGACAGCTATTAAGAGATGTATAGGAGCCTTCCGTCAAAGTCATCCAGCGTGTTATTTAATTGCATAGGGTATGATTTCCCTGCACATGGGGCCACGGCTTAACGTCCCATCCGATAGACAGCGGCCATTACCAAGCCCATAGGTGTTCCTTACTGACCGAGAGCAGGGCAGCATAAAGACTGAAATAATATATACACTGAAAGCTTTTCTAACTTTTAAATATAACTTCTCATATTACCATTTTATTACTGGGACGATAATGGGCTCATTCGGCAGTGATCTAGACTATAATCTACATTTTCCAGATTCGAATCTCCGCTCAATCCCTACCTTTCCCTTGGTCAGAATGGAGACTTCAATAGGCTTGGAAACAATTCTGTCAGTCGTGCGGCTTAATGTGTCCGAGAGTTATACACTATACGTTACACTATATAAGTCTCACCCACATTTTTGTTTCATATACGACCCTGACGCATATTTTTGTTTCATATACGATCCTGACGCACATTTTTTATTTCATATACGATCCTGACGCTCATTTTTGTTTCATATACGATTCTGACGCACATTTTTTATTTCATATACGACCCTAACGCACATTTTTGTTTCATATACGATCCTGACGCACATTTTTTATTTCATATACGATCCTGACGCATGTTTTTATTTCAAATACGATCCTGACGCACATTTTTCTTGCATATACGATCCTGACGCACTGGCATCTTTATCTGGTTACATTAAAGAATACTCTGGATGGCGTTAAAGAACTTTTCATCTAGCGTATTTTTTGAAGGGAGGCTTAGATCTGTCATCTACCTGCTGTCCACAATGTCCCCTTTTCTTGGTATGGTGGAATTAATACTTTTAATAATATTATTGTGCAATATATGTTCAACGAAAATTTATTCGAAAGGGGATTTCTCCGACGGAATTTTGTCGAAAGTTTGAGAATTGAGAAATATTGAGAGATTGCTAGACTCTTCGATAAGGTCTCTTCTGGTTTGTCATTGGGAATCATTGGAGGTGAAAGGGATCTGGAAAGAGAGGCTACAGGAGAGAAAGCTCGGTTTTAAATTAGACAGAACAAAACCCTTGTTTTACAGATACAGTTTACTTCGTTTTAGCTTTCACCATTCTCATAAACTATATTCAGATCTTTGCAGAAGACGAATTACATTGGTAAGCAAAAAAAATTTTTTCCCTCCAAAAATTTTGGGTTAGGTTGTTTTACCTCTGAGCGGCATATTTTGTGCACAATGGGTTATTTTGGGTTGGGTTGTTTTACCTCTTAGCGGCATTTTTTTGCGCACAATGGGCTATTTTGGGTTAGGTTGTTTTACCTCTTAGCGGCATTTTTTTTCGCACAAGGGGTTGGGTTGTTTTACCTCTTAGCGGCATTTTTTGTGCACAATGGGCTATTTTGGGTTGGGTTGTTTTATCCCTGAGCGGAATTTTATTGCACAGAATTGGCTAAATGGCCAGGCCACAAGAACCCCGAAGGCTCAGAGAAGGTTGGGGGAGCAGACCCACTGGAAGAACTGTTGGGAGACAGATGGTAGCCTCCCGTCAAGGCCATCCAACGTGTTTTTTAACGTGCACAGGATGTAGCACTCCCGCACAGGGAGTCACGGTTTAACTTCCCATCCGACGGATGGTGGCCATTCGAAGACCATCGGTGTCTCCTATTGACCATGGGAAGGGAGTTTTGCGGAGATAAATTCCAATGATGACCCAGCTGGGACTCGAACCTGGGAATTGCAGATTACGAGCCTGGCGCGCTACGGACTGAGCCACCCCCGCCCCTCCAAAATTTGTTTTATTTTTATGTTTTTTGAGCCTGCTGAATCCGGATCCGAATCCGACAGTCGATTTGTTCTATCACCTACAATTGTCTAGAGATATGGGTTTAATTTAAAAAAAAAAAAATCACTAATTTGCTCAGAGAAGATAAATATATTTTACTAAATATTTCTTTACATTATAAAAAGTTAAAGCTGACATTAATAAATCCTGATATATGTAAATATTTACACAAAGAATTATTTTGCTATCTTCTGTCGCTCATATTTTATATCTGGAGCCTCCCGCTGCAGGGCGCAACAGTAGTCCCCCAACATACTCTCGTTCTATTTGCTGCGATATCGTTTCTCCATTTCGGATATGTCTTGATGGAAACTTTCTCCCTGCTCATCGGAGAACGGCTCACATCATTTGTGGGAAAAAAATCAGGTGTGAATGTAAGAAATGCAGCTTTAGCGATATATTACATTTTAATACTCTCGGAGTAATGGACCGGAGTAATGTGTCACAACACACGGTGCATCGAACCCTGATGAAAATGGGGCTACGTAGCCTCAAGCCACTCCGAGTGCCCATGCTAACCTCGATTCACTGTCGAAAGCGCCTACAATGGGCACGCGAGCATCAAAACTTGACCTTGAATGATTGGAAGAAGGTCGTCTGGTCCGATGAATCTCGTTTCCTGTTGCACCATGTGGACAGCCGGGTATGTGTGCGTCATTTACCTGGAGAAGCGTTGGCACCAGGATGCACTCTGGGACGAAAACAAGTTGCTGGAAGAAGTGTAATGCTTTGGGCAATGTTCTGCTGGGAAACTCTGGGTTCAGTCATTTATGTGCAGGAAACTATGACGTCTACCACCTATCTAAGCATTATTGCAGACCAGATATATCCTTTCATGGCAACAGTATATCCTTTTAGCAGTGCCTTCTTTCAGCAGGGGGGGGCGGGGGGGTCCCAACCTTCTCTGATCTCTTGGGGTCTTTGTGAGCTGGCCTTTTAATCTATTGTATTCAAAAAAGTGCTGCTCAGAAGTAAAACGACCCAACTCTACGGTGAAGTACCAAATGCAAACTATGCTTACTAGAAGAGAGGGGGCGGGGGTGGCTCAGTCGGTAGCGCGCCAGGCTCGTAATCTGTAGTTCCCAGATTCGAGTCCCAGCTGGGTCAGCGTTGAGATTTATCTCCGCAAAATTCCCCGCCCTGCCCACGGTCAGTAGGGGACACCGATGGGCTTGGAAAGGCCGCCGTCCGTCGGATGGGACGTTAAGCCGTGGCCCCGTGTACGGGAGAGCCATACCCTGTGCACGTTAAAGAACACGCTGGATGGCCTTGATGGGAGGCTACCATCTGTCTCCCAACAGCTGTTCCAGTGGGTCCCCTCCCCCAACCTTCTCTGAGCCTTTAGGGTCCATGTGACCTGGTCATTTAGCCCAGGTGTGCAAAAAAGTGCCGCTCAGAGGTAAAACAACTCAACCCAATCTTTCAGCAGGATAATGTGCCATGCCATACTGCCCGGATTGTTCGACAATGGTTCGCGTCAAATGAGGAAGACTTCCGTTATTGACCTGGCCTCCAAATTCCTCAGGTATTGAGCATCTGTGGTTTCTATAGGAACAGCATAACCGATCTGTGGCGGCTAAACCACGTAACGTACAAGAAAATGATCTGCTGGTAACGGCTGGTACTAGATACCACAAGACCCCTTTAGAAATATTGTAGCGTCCATGCCTCAGCGGGTAAGAGCAGTTTTGGCGGCACGTGAAGGACAAACATCATAGTATATAGGTGGTCATAATGTTTTTGCTCTTCGGTATGGAACTTGGGTTGGGTTGTTTTGCCTCTGAGCGGCACTTTTTTGCACACAATGGGCTAAATGGCCAGGTCACATGGACCCCGAAGGTTCAAAGAAGGTTGGGGGAGGGGACCCACTGGAACAGCTGTTGGGAGACAGATAGTAGCCTCCCGTCAAGGCCATCCAGCGTGTTCTTTAACGTGCACAGGGTATGGCTCTCCCGCACACGGGGCCACGGCTTAACGTCCCATCCGACGGACGGCGGCCTTTCCAAGCCCATCGGTGTCCCCTACTGACCGTGGGCAGGGCGGGGAATTTTTGCGGAGATAAATCTCAACGCCGACCCAGCTGGGACTCGAACCTGGGAACTACAGATTACGAATTGGTATGGAACAATAACAGTGCTAGACATTTAAAGTCAATTAAAACTGAAAGAGGAAATATTAATTCCAACCATTTCATACATAATTATATATTTTAAAAGTGTGTGCAAATAACTTCTTCAATATTCGTTTATATTTTTTTATAAATTTCTTAAAACAGATAGCTGTATTGAAAGACTTCCATACATGTCAGCAAATATTAAAATGTTCTTTATTATTTATAAATATATTACATGTTATATCTGTTTAAACACATTAATTTGTATAGACAGATGTGTCAACGTCTTTTTGGAAAGCCATTTAGCCCATTGTGTGCAAAAAAATGCAGCTTAGAGGTAAAACAACCCAATCCAACAAATGTTCGGGTGCACCTTCATTCTTTTTTCCCCATTTCGATCCAAAAAATGATCGATACTCCCTCAAGCAGCTGCTTGCCACAGAGATCTGAGAGGAACTTGTCTGCGTAATCCACCGTAAAGAAAATCTTTTAGAAAGAAAACATAGGTGAGGAAAATTAAAATTATAAAATTAATAATAAGTATTAAAATAATCTGTCCAGTCTATTTCATCTCTGGGGCGGGGGTGGCTCAGTCGGTATCGCGCCAGGCTCGTAATCTGTAGTTCCCAGGTTCGAGTCCCAGCTGGGTCAGTGTTGAGATTTATCTCTGCAAAATTCCCCGCCCTGCCCACGGTCAGTAGGGGACACCGATGGGCTTGGAAAGGCCGCCGTCCGTCGGATGGGACGTTAAGCCGTGGCCCCGTGTGCGGGAGAGCCATACCCTGTGCACGTTAAAGAACACGCTGGATGGCCTTGACGGGAGGCTACCATCTGTCTCCCAACAGCTGTTCCAGTGGGTCCCCTCCCCCAACCTTCTCTGAGCCTTCGGGGTCCATGTGACCTGGCCATTTAGCCCATGGTGTGCAAAAAAGTGCCGCTCAGAGGTAAAACAACCCAACCCTGTTTCATCTCTATTATTCATAAAAAACCCTTAAGTAAAGATTTCAAATAAATATTTCTTCTCCATATCCATAGATAAAAATGTTTGTTCCCCAAAAGAGGAATATTTGTTATATAGGTACTTTACAATATACAAATTTGTTTTGTAACGTTACTTACTGTGAACTGTTAATCTGACGACCGTGCTTAATCCAGTTCCCACTCCGTTATTGGCTTCACACAGGTAGTACCCTGAATCTGAAGATTCGACATTTCGGAAATTGAGGGATCCGTTCACTAAGATGTGGACATGAGAACTACTTACAATGGTTTTGAACTGATCCGGTGGATGACCTAGAGACGAAAGAAAAACTAATGAATAAAACTTTATATTATAAACACCCTGTACATCAAGTTTTTTCAGAGATGTTTATTGCTTTACCTGTGATGAGAACTTCTTTTTGAACACAATGGGTTAAACGTCCAAGTCACAAGGCCCCCGAGGACTTATAGAAGACTGGGGGAAAGGTACCCACTGGACAGCCGTAACCTCCCGTCAAGGCCATCCAGCGTGTTCTTTAACGTGCACAGGATATGGCTATGTTCTACAGGAGGCCAGGGCTGTACGTCCCATCCGACCGAAGGCGGCCTTTCCAGGCCCATCGGTGTCCCTTATTGACCGAGGGTTGTTGGGTTGTTTTACTTCTGAGTGGCACTTTTTTTTGTACACCATGGGCTAAATGGCCAGGTCACAAGGATCCCGAAGGCTCAGAGAAGGTTGGGGGAGGGGACCCACTGGAACAGATATTAGGAGACAGATGGTAGCCTCCCGTCAAGGTTATCCAGCGTGTTCTTTAGCATGCACAGGGTATGGCTCTCCCGCACAAGGGAACACGGCTTAACGTCCTATCCGACGGAAGGCGGTCTTTCCAAGCCCATCGGTGTCCCCTACTGACCGTGGACGGCGAATTTTACGGAGATAAATCTCAACGCTGACCTAGCTCAGACTCGAACCTGGGAACTATAGATTACGAGCCTGGCGCGTTACTGACTGGCCACCCCCGCCCCAAGAGATGTATGGAAACAAACATCTTAATCCCCCTTTTCGTAGAGGGAAAAAGCATGGGAGAGTGAATTTTTCGTAGTCTACGACATTCTTTGTGTCAGAAGCTTTCATTCGACGTATAGCTTGTTACTTTCGGCCTTGTCTTTCTGGAGATATATCGGAAAATTAGTTTCCCATTTGACCTTTTTCAGGGGGGGGGGGGAAAGTATAGGTGATAAATTTTTTATATAGCCTATGCCACTCCCTGCGTCACATATTTTCATTTGGCAACATAAATCATTAAGTTTCTCATCGCCTGGTGGGGGTGGCTCAGTTGGTAGCGCGTCAGGCTCGTAATCTGCAGTTCCCAGGTTCGAGTCCCATCTGGGTCAGCGTTGAGATTTATCTCCGTTGAGATTTAGCCCATTGTGTGCCAAAAATCCCTGCCCACGGTCAGTAGGCAGGTGATGTCAGCAGGCATCAGTGTCAGTAGGACACCGATGGGCTTGGAAAGGCCGCCGTCTGTTGATGGAACGTTAATACGTAATAATTATAAGAAAAGCAAATTATCAGAATTGCTCTTTGTAACTTATTTATATTGCCCTACCGAAAAGAAGGGCGGGGGTGGCTCAGTCGGTAGCGCGCTAGGCTCGTAATCTGTAGTTCCCAGGTTCGAGTCCCAGCTGGGTCAGCGTTGAGATTTATCTCCGCAAAATTCCCAGCCCTGCCCACGGTCAATAGGGGACACCGATGGGCTTGGAAAGGCCGCCGTCCGTCGGATGGGACATTAAGCCGTGGCGCCGTATGCGGGAGTGCCATACCCTATGCACGTTAAAGAACACGCTGGATGGCCTTGACGGGAGGCTACCATCTGTCTCCCAACAGCTGTTCCAGTGGGTCCTCTCCCCCAACCTTCTCTGAGCCTTCGGGGTCCAAGTGACCTGGCCATTTAGCCCATGGTGTGCAAAAAATTGCCGCTCAGAGGTAAAATAACTCAACCGAACCCTACCAAAAAGACAACTATCATGTTAAGTCAATGGAAATTTACCTTTAAAGCTCTAAAATATGCATTTAATTAAAAACTGTGACTGATGATAAATTAAAGATCATATTCAAATATATTAAAATTTTAAAATGTTTTCACAATATTCCTTCAGAATTAGAAGGATTCAAAATTCAGAAAGAGTTACGCAAGGTACAAGGTTTATTTCAAAACAACATTTCGTCATAAGAATTTATCACGGAGATTAATTAAAACTTAAACAATAGTACTGTTTCAAACCATTTAATAAAATGAATATACGTTTTTGAAGTTTGCATTTTCATAAAGCAATCTTTAGTTAAATATTCCAGTTCCAATAACTCTTTCATTGATGAATGACTATAATTGGAAATCGAGATTTAAATACATTCGATTCTTATCTTTAATTTATTTTCAGTCACATTTTAAGATTAAATTACTGCTGTATTTTAGATATTATAGATCTTTAAAATTAGATTTTCATTGATATATCTTGTAAATTCTCTAATATTTTGATAGGGTAATCTGAGTAACAGTAATTCTTCTGATTAACAGACGAATAGGGATTGCTGCCGGGACTTTTAAGAATCTATGGAGAGTGTGGAGAAATAGGCGTATACACCTAAAGACTAAAATTAGACTGTATAATAGTTTGGTTCTTTCTAGGGTTAGTTATGGTAATGAAACTTGGACACTTTGTAAACAAGATGACAGGAAACTAGATGCTTTTGATTCCAGATGCTTACGCAGTATCTTGGGCATTAGGTGGTTCAACTTTGTAACTAATGATGAGATTAGGGAAAGGAGTTTGCAACCTCCTTTAAGCAGCATATTGTGCAGAGAGAGACTCCGTTGGTTTGGCCATGTTGCCCGTATGAATAATTATAGATTGGCGAATAAGGTTATGAACAGTGTGCCTAAAGGCCTGAGAAAGAAGGGGAGACCTAGGATGCGGTGGGCAGACAATGTCAAACAGGACCTTGTTAGAATTGGTGTGCAGTGGCCAGATGCAGTAGATGTAGCTCAGGATAGACTTGCTTGGAGAACTAAATTGCACGGTCTGGTTGGACCTCCGTAGCCCATGGCTGCTTGAGGATGATGATGATGAATATACATTACCCTATCAAAAATCCCTAAATATATATATATATATCAATATTATATTTAATATCAACTAGTTCAATATACTACTTCCATTTTCTCTGTGGCTAAATTATTTATAAAGTCACAGAAAATTTATTTTTTTCCTAGTTAAAAGTAAAAATTCTACATACTTAAACTAAATAAATAATTTTATTTATTTATAATGTTACAGACATCTGGGAAATTAGTTAACTAGCACCTCCTACCCACAAAACAATTTGAAACAGTGCAGAAAAATTACAAAAGAACATTAAAATAGAATATATAAGAAAGTACAAGAGGAATGAAAGTACAAGAAGAAGAATCATGTAAAACAATAGTACAACAATTTCAAGAAAATAATTATACATAGAATCAGTATCAGAGACCTTTAAAATTGTTAGGTTTGTTTTACATTTAATTAAATTATTAGAGGAGGGGTGGGAGGGGGGGAATCGTTATCGAGCCAGACAAAATGTAAGCGGGGGGGGGAGAGGGGCAAGTGATTAAATTCCCAATGCCGCATAACATCCCCTACCCATTTTACAGATCTTAAAAGAAATTCCTTGAAAAATACATTTAATGAGTTTTAAGGAAAATATCACTATTACTTCAACATAGATTTTTTAGAGGAAATATTGTCTTCAGCCGGGTGAGATACGAACCCACGAGATCTTGATAAACCGCTAAGTTACTGGCAGCAGACCAAGATCTCCTCTAATTAATGTTATGAACCTTCTACCTATAGTACAGTCGCTCAAAAAAGCATCAAAAAAGCATCAAACTAATGCTCAAAAAAGCATCAAAAAAGCATTCGTGTCACGACACGAAGGTTGCCAGATCACCGATTTCTAAAAAAAATTGTTGTCAGATATTTTTTATGAATTCTGTAATCAACCATAGTGTTCGGATGCTTTTTTGAGCGACTGTACATCTATCGTCGAGAAATTTCTTCAATTTTTTTTCAATTGTCTACTCAGAATATACTTGTCATCTTCATGACAAGTTTGTCATCCGCTTCTTGAGGCTGGGGAAATGACTTCGTGAGACACAGGAAATTTTTATTGTAGGTAGAAAGTTCATAACAGTAATTAAAGGAAATCTTTATTGGAGGCCGGTAGTTCAACAGTCAAAGCAGCTGACATATCCTCAGGAGTTCATTGTCAATACAATTTTTCCTCTAAAACTGATATCGACGTTGAACTAAGAGTTATACTTGACAGTTGAACAAAATTGTCGAAACGTTTCTTCAATTTATTTATAAGTTTAACAATATTTTGCCTTTATTATCCCTACTAAGCATTTCTCTTGGCCCTCCTAAATCCAGCCGTGTGCGTGTATTATTCAACATAAATGAATTTTTTGATCAATTTATTTTTTGGGGGGGATTATTTTTCCCCTCCACCCTGCCGACGCTCATGAAAAACAACCGCAAAACTCCCCGCCCTGCCCACAGTCAGTACGGTGCACGATGGGCTTGGAAATACCGCCGTCCATCGGATGGAACATTAAGTCGTGGTCAGTGTGCGGGAGAGCCATACACTGTGCACGTTAAAGAACACGCTGGATGGCCTTGACGGGAGGCTACAATCTATCTCCCAACAGCTTTTCCAGGGCGGGGGTGGCTCAGTCGGTAGCGCGCCAGGCTCGTAATCTGTAGTTCCCAGGTTCGAGTCCCAGCTGGGTCAGCGTTGAGATTTATCTCCGCAAAATTCCCCGCCCTGCCCACGGTCAGTAGGGGACACCGATGGGCTTGAAAAGGCCGCCGTCCGTCGGATGGGACGTTAACCCGTGGCTCCGTGTGCGGGAGAGCCATACCCTCTGCAAGTTAAAGAACACGCTGGATGGCCTTGACGGGAGGCTACCATCTGTCTTCCAACAGCTGTTCCAGTGGGTCCCCTCCCCCAACCTTCTCTGAGCCTTCGGGGTCCGTGTGACCTGGCCATTTAGCCCATGGTGTGCAAAAAAGTGCCGCTCAGAGGTAAAACAACCCAACCCAACAGCTTTTCCAGTGGATCCTCTCTCCCAACCTTCTCTGAGCCTTCTGAGTCTTTGTGACCTGGTCATTTAGCCCATTATGTGGAAAAAAGTGCTCCTCAGAGGTAAAACAACCCAACCTATAAAAATCAAGAACGAAAAGGGGCACTAATTGAAATTGTTTGGTATCTGTACATAATATATACTTGAAATGATATTGTAGTTATATCAATATATATATAATTGAAAAGGAAAAGAAATTCAACATCAAAGATGAATGCTTACTGGAAAAAAAAACAACAATCACGTACATTGAGTGCACGCTCAATGGTTTGTACACCTACCCGTAGCAACCTTCCAACGAACGTGGGGCTGCGGAACACCATCGGCTTGGCAGTCAATCTTGGCTGGCCGGCCAGCAACGGCTGAAGTATCACTTGGCTCTAACATCCATCGAGGAGGGACTGCACGGAAAAAAAAAAGAAATGGTCACAATCTGTCTCAGCTTCGAAGTGCCTTTTTCTTCGCAATGCTGACTTCGAAAGACATTGGTTAACAGAAACTATCGAATAATTAAGTTTCCATTAAAACGTTGAACACGATAACTATGAAAACTACAGATTTTCTATCAAAATATTAGATAATAGAAATTATATCAATGGGAATTTAACTTCGAAGCTCTTTAACTTATAAAAACAAGCATTTAATGAAAAAATGTGATTTTTTTCTATTAAATGTTTGAGATAAAGATCATAGTAAAATCTGTTTAAATCACGATTTTCAGCAACATCCGTTCAGCGTTAGAGTTTTGGAAGATAAAATATTTCACAAGAAAAATGAGTCATAAGATTTTACTCAAAAATTAAATATAAAGTAATAAGACTTCTTTGAAATTATTTCCTAAAATAAACATATATTTAGAATATAATGAATATTTACCCACTATCAAACTGTTTTTAAGTAACAGGATAAAAGATGGGTGTAGAGGAAAAATTGTCTTGATCCTGGTGGGATCTGAATCCACAACCTCCTACTGATAGGTCAGGTGCTCTGACAACTGAGCTACCGGCCGCTGATCAATCTCTCCACTGCTGATGTTATGCTTATACACCATCTGTCAATCACTGTCTTTTCAGGGAATTTAGGGATTTAATCAGCGACATCCCAATCATATGCACACAAGAGCCGTTAGTTGATTTTTTTTTGTGAGAAAATCAGAATCTACGTCACCTTTGGTATGATCATTAGTACAGTCGGTCAAAAAAGTATCGGAACACTACGGTTGATACAGAATTAAAAAAAAAATATCTGGCAACTTTTTTTTTTAGAAAATAGTGATCTGGCAACCTTCGTGTCACCACGAAGTTTGCCAGATCACTATTTTCTAAAAAAAAGTTGCCATACATTTTTTTTGAATTCTGTAATCAACCTTAGTGTTCGGATACTTTTTTGAGCGACTGTACTTTGTATTTAGACATTTGAATTCACAGCTCATCTTTGATTTAATGAATATTTATCCACTATAAAGTTGTTTTTAAGTAACAAGATGAAAATGTTTATTCTGTTAGCTACATTCTTTATCCTGTTACTTAAAAACAGCTTGATAATGGAAAAATATTCATTAAATCAAGCTGTATAAATACAATTATAAGTTTGTGTAATGTTTATTTCGACATTAGACAATTATGAATGATATTATAAAACAAGAAGTGGAGCGGGGGTGGCTCAGTCGGTAGCGCGCCAGACTCGTAATCTGTAGTTCCGAGATTCGAGTCCCAGCTGTGTCAGCGTTAAGATTTATCTCCGCAAAATTCCCCGCCCTGCCCACAGTCAGTAGGGGACACCGATGGGCTTGGAAAGGCCGCCGTCCGTCGGATGGATGTTAAGCCGTGCCATACCCTGTGCACGTTAAAGAACACGCTGGATGGCCTTGACGTGAGGCTACCATCTGTCTCCCAACAGCTGTTCCAGTGTGTCCCCTCCCCCAACCTTCTATGAGCCTTCGGGATCCATGTGACCTGGCCACAGATTATTATTAGCCCAGAACTCAACTTTTAGCTCAGAACTCAACTTTAGCTCAGAACTCAACTTTAGCTCAGAACTAAAACAACTCAACTCAAAAATCTCCATCTAGTTTCATTATTTCTTACGAAAAATTCGCACCCAATTAACACGATTTCACCTTAAACGATTTTTTTTAAAGAATATGCTTGAATATATCGCTTTTTCGGGGTTTGTACTATTATTTCTCAACAAGGCCTCCATAACGGTGAAAAGAATGGTAAAAAAATCTATTGCTTACATGCCAGAGCATTAACATGCTCTAGGGAATGAGGTTTGGCTCAAAAGCTAGAGCCCTGACTCGCTGATATATATCACCGCTAAACCCCCACCCTGCTCCCGGTGAGCAAGGAGACACCGATGGGCTTGGAAAGGCCGCCATCCGTCAGATGGAACGTACGTAGTTCCGTACGCGAGGGTTATACTTGTGAACGTTAAAGAACATGATAGCTGGCCTTTGACGGAAGGCTCCAATCTGTCTCCCAACAGCTCTGTTGTAGGTTCCCCAATCTTCTCTGAGTTTTGGGATCCTTGTGACCTGACATTTAGCTCATTGGGTGAAAAAAAGTGCCAATCAGAGCAGGCACCCAGGATTCAGTTCCCAACTGTTAAAATATACCAGCAGAGAGAGAAGGTTAAAATTATATTCTATATGGAATAAAATTTTATGGGTTTTTTTTTAATATACTTTTAGTGTCGGATATATACTATGGGACTATACTAAAATTATAGAAAACAACTATTTTGGATTTCAAAGCAGATACGTTACTAATCAATGAGACCTGGGTTCGAACCCCGGGGTATGGCATGGATGTTTAGGTTGTTTTTCTGCTGAGGTCCCGCCATCATCACAGACTTTCTACTGTGGCTTATAAACCGAAAGACTCCTGTTAGACCTCTGTGGCAAGCACCTGCTTCAGGCTATTTCATTTAATTTAGACAAGTTTGAGATTTTGTTAAGATGACTGGACTTTCAGGGGATTCCTGGACTTCCTAGACTTTTCAGGACTTACTGGGTACGTCACTGGGTCAGAGCTATAAAAAATTAACTGTTTTGTAGCTTTCATGTTGCTGTCATGACATTTCTGATGAGGAGTGAATTGAGCTCTTCCAAGTTTAAAGCTTTGGTTTCCCTCAATGAATTTACTGAGAAGCAAACCATTACGGAAAATGAAACATAAAAAAGAACCGCAAGTTTCGCTCTGTCTGATAGTATAGAGAGCTGTCGAATTTTATGCGAGTTTGAAATAGTGCGATATAAAAGAAATGAATAAAGTCTCACCTTATGCGCAAAATTTTTAATAATGCGAATCCCCCAAAGAAGCGGAAAAATCATCAATAATCGCATATTTTCAAAGCTGGCTGTCCGAGTGAACTGTTTAAACTATTCCCACACTCCATGGTATTTTATATCTGAAAGATTTCATTTTAATCTTTATCTTCAATCACGTTTTTCCATTAAATGTATATTTTAGAACTTTCAAATTAGATTCCCATTGACATAATATGAATATTGCCTAATAATTTGATAGGGCAGTTATATTCAGGCACGTTATACCCTGAAAACAATCAAGTAGACTTCAGTGCATCTAAGAAGTTTCATCGACTGTACCGAAAAAAAAAATGTGCCCGGTCTTAACTCTCATTTCCAACTAAACCTGTTGTTTTCTGCGGTGGAATCCATTCCCACGCTTCTGTCGTTCTGGTAACGGAACAGATGAACTTGGAGTTCTTAAGCTCCCAACTGCACACATACGTGGATGTATCTGACTTTTCTGTTGTTACAGCCTCACTTCTGATATCCTGGAGCTTAAAAGCATCTCGTGGGAATGCAAAGGAAGAATGAGTTTCAACGACAAAGAGTATTCTCGAAGGAGAGAGTTTCAAAGGAACTCTTCATCAGATTCCTTCTTCTGACTTCTCAGACTCCTTATATTTCTTCATTTATTTCCGTTTCCTTTACAGGCATTAGTTAACAATGATTCAAGACCTCATAGGCAGCAGGCTTAAGTTAATAAAGTTTCAAGGCGTGAATTTACTATACCTGAATTTATTTCTGTAGATTCCTAGCTTTCACCATAATAAGAACTAGAAAGGATAATATTTAATAAGGTGATATATAGAGTGAGCTCTGGGTGGAATAAATATCTGTTGGCCGGATTTGTCTTGTTAATGGTATGAAATCTATTCTGGTTATTTATAACGCCGCAACAGTCTCATTCTGTGTACTCTCATGCATGTCAGAGATGGAATACGGTTATGATGGAACCGTATACCATGAAATATGTCTATTAAAGAAGGAATTTTTTTCTACTTTATTCAACTTCAACTTTCAACTTTATTTTACAAATAAATATTTTTTATGTTCTGTAAAAAGTTTTCCCTTTATGGCAGAAACTTTCGAAAGATTCTTTTTAACTATTTGGAAACACATTCAATGCGGACTTTTCATTTCAGAGCGGAATCCAGTTGAAAAAGAATATGTGTTTGGAAAAATTTATATATTAGAAATTCTTCATAGCACAATCCTGGGAAAAATGTATTTGTGTTTATTATTGGTAAACGTTATCAAATTCTTAATTTTTTACCCAGTTAATGAGAAGTGGATGGAATATACATTTTTAGGAGAGGGTTGGGTTGTTTTACCTCTGAGCGGCACTTTTTTGCACACCATGGGATAAATGGCCAGGTCACATGGACCCCAAAGGCTCAGAGAAGGTTGGGGGAGGGGACCCACTGGAACAGCTGTTGGGAGACAGATGGTAGCCTCCCGTCAAG
This sequence comes from Ryuthela nishihirai, assembly GCA_038380435.1. NCBI lineage: Eukaryota > Metazoa > Arthropoda > Arachnida > Araneae > Heptathelidae > Ryuthela > Ryuthela nishihirai. Next base: position 18,603,000 of record JAWZYU010000006.1, on the reverse strand, counting down.
GCCATGCAGCGTGTTCTTTAACGTGCACAGGGTATGGCTCTCCCGCACACGAGGCCACGGCTTAACGTCCCATCCGACGGACGGCGGCCTTTCCAAGCCCATCGGTGTCCCCTACTGACCGTGGGCAGGGCGAAGAATTTTGCGGAGATAAATCTCAACGCTGACCCAGCTGGGACTCGAACCTGGGAACTACAGATTACGAGCCTGGCGCGCTACCGACTGAGCCACCCCCGCCCCCCATTTTAGGAGAGGGAATAGAATTTTTATTCTGGAGAAAGGGGAGAGAATCTGCATTTTTAAATGAGAGGATGGGCTCTAAACTTTTAAGAGAGAGAAGATAATCTGTATTGTTTAGGAGAGTGGAGAGAATCTAAAATTTTAGGAGAGTAAAGAAAATTCTACATTTGTAGGAGAAGAGGAGAGTATCTGTATCTCCAGAAAAGTGGAGGCGAATCTACATTTTAGTAGAGGGAAAATAATTTGAAATTTTAAGAGAGGGAAGACAAACTACATTTTTAGGAGAAGGGTGAGAATCAAACTTTTTTTGGAGAGGATTAGACATTCTAAAATTTTAGGAGAAGGGAGCGATTCTAGATTTTAAAGAGATGGAAGAGAGTGTACATTTTAAGAAGATCGGAGAAAATACTAATTTTTAAGAAAGGAAAGAGAATCTAAAGTTTTAGGAGTATAAAAATTCTAGATTTTAAAGAGATGGAAAAGAATCTACATTTTAAAGAGATCGGAGAGAATTAAAATGTTTAAAAGAGGAAAGAGAATCTACACTTTTAGGAGAATAGAGAGATTCTAGATTTCAAAGAGATGGAAGAGAATCTACATTTTAAGGAGATATGGGCGAATTCAAATATTTAAAAGAATTAGGAGAGAATTTACAGTTTAAGAAGAATAGAGTGATTCTAGATTTTAAAGAGATGGAAGAGAATCAACATTTTAAGAAGATAGGAGAGAATTCGTTTTTTAGAGAGGGAAGAGAATCAACATTTTAAGAAGATAGGAGAGAATTCGTTTTTTAGAGAGGGAAAAGAATCTACAGTTTTAGGAGAATAGAGACATTCTAGATTTTAAAGAGATAGAAGAGAATCCACATTTTAAGGAGATGGGAGAGAATCCAAATATTTAAAAGAGGAGAGAGAATCTACACTTTTAGAAGAATAGAGAGATTCTTACTTTAAAGAGATGGAAGAGAACATCAGAGCAGGGGCGGGTGTGGCTCAGTCGGTAGCGCGCCAGGCTCGTAATCTGCAGTTCCCAAGTTCGAATCCCAACTGGGTCAGCGTTGAGATTTATCTCCGCAAAATTCCTCGCCCTGCCTACGGTCAGTAGGGGACACCAATGGGCTTGGAAAAGCCGCCGTCCGTCGGATGGGACGTTAGGCCGTGGCCCCGTGTGTGGGAGAGTCATATCCTGTGCACGTTAAAGAACACGCTCCCAAAAAATGCCGCTCAGAGGAAAACAACACAACCTACATCAGAGCAAGAACTCGAAATGATCTCTCTGAGCAGCAATACACGTCTTTTTATCAACTGTCGAAAAGTTCGAAACTTCCCGGAATGTTCTGAATTTTTTGACAGCCATCCACGATCCATTCGCAAAGAGCTTGTCTATTAGGAATCTTGATAGCATATGCACCAACATTAATGTATCCCCATAAGAAGATATCTAGTGGATTCAAATCGCAGAGCCCGCAGGCCATGCAGTTGGTCCACCTCTATCAATCCAACGGGCAGGATACGTAATATTGAGATCACCCAAGAGTAGCGGGATTTTATCCAACATTAGCTTACATCTATTACGCCATCAGACAAGCAAATTTACCTAGCATCATATCTTCTGATAGGCTTCCATACTTATAATCTCAAAATGTACTATAACTCGGAAGAGAAGCATTTCTGTTCCATTGTTAATAGGAACATTTTTCATTACTCTTCGCAGTAGTACAGGTTCCCAAAGTTTGACTAGACCTTTTGGTAACATCCTATATAGGTCTGTGGAGGCGAGACTTCAGCAACAGAAGATAGCCATACCTTACCCAGTTCAAAAATCCAGGGCCCTTTGCTCAATAGTGAAGCAGTACTGTAAATTTTGTTATTATTATCTGTTTTCTCTGATGAAAAACAACCTATTCCAGGTTTATTTATTTTATTCTTGATTCAGTATCTTTCAATGTTATATCAGTTATGATGTTAAAAGTGAGAGAGGTGGTGATTCGGTCTCATTTCTCTCTGGTTTATGAGAGGCAATCACATTCCAGGAACATCACAGTTTACTGACACAACCAAATTACATACATTCCAGGAACATCACAGTTTACTGACACAACCAAATTACATACATTCCAGGAACATCACAGTTTACTGACACAACCAAATTACATACATTCCAGAACATCACAGTTTACTGACACAACCAAATTACATACATTCCAGGAACATCACAGTTTACTGACACAACCAAATTACATACATTCCAGGAACATCACAGTTTACCGACACAACCAAATTACATACATTCCAGGCACATCACAGTTTACTGACACAACCAAATTACATACATTCCAGAACATCACAGTTTACTGACACAACCAAATTACATACATTCCAGGCACATCACAGTTTACTAACAACAACCCAACCCTTTCGAAGAGGAAGCTGTATGCAGATTTTGGTGGCCCTATCTCTTAGGAGAAATTTTTGATTTGACGGACAAACTCTGTGAAATATAGAGTAGAGGCATTAAAGGTTTATCTGAATTTCAGACAGCGTTTTTTGAAAAACATTCACTTTTCTGTTAAAAAATAAAGCAACGCAATTTGGTTGCCCTATGTGGCCGATCGGTTAGCACTCTTTGGCTACTGATCACTGGAACTTGGGTTCGAACGCCGGGTAAGGCATGGTTGTTTGTGTTGTTTTTATGCTGAGGTCCCGCCATCCTCACAGGCCTTGTACAGTGGCTCAAAAAAGTATCCGAACACTATGGTTGATTACAAAATTCAGAAAAAATATCTGGCAACGATTTTTTTTAGAAATTAGTGATCTGGCAACTTCGTGTCACGTGACACGAAGTTGCCAGATCACTAATTTCTAAATTGAATGGATCGTGGATGTATGTAAGTTGCCAGATCACTAATTTCTAAAAAAAATCGTTGCCAGATATTTTTTCTGAATTCTGTAATCAACCATAGTGTTCGGATACTTTTTTGAGCCACTGTACTGACAAGCATATAAACTGTGACAAACAGCTGCTTGAGGAAATATTTATTTCGCTTTTTTTTTATCTCTTAGGAGAAAGTTTTGATTGTATAATAAAATTCTGTGAAATATATAATAGAAGCATTAAAAGTTTACCCGAATTTATGACAGCTTAAAAAAGAAATTAACTTTTTCTGTTAAAAAGTTTAATCAACGTAAGAAAAGTTTAGATTACATCTTATCCCCAGTTTAAGACATGATAAGTGCATTTCATTAATTTGAACTTCAGAGCTTATTTTTTATGACATGTTTTTTTTTTCCTGTGATAAAACTTACAAATATCAGGGCGGTGTTGGCTCAATCGTTAGCACTCCAGGCTCGTAATTTACAGTTCCCAGGTTCAAGTTCCAGCTTTACCAGGGATGAGATTTATCTCCGTTAATCCCTGCGCTCAGTGAGAAAGGAGACCCAATGGACTTGGAAAGATAGCCGTCTATCGGATGGGATATTAAACCATGGTCCCATATGCAAGTGAAAGCACACGCTGGATGGCTTGACTGAGGCTCTCATTTATCTTCTAACAGCTTCCCAATGGGTCCTTTTCCCGTCTCTGAGTTCTTAGGGTCCTTGTAACCTGCCCATTTAGTCCATCGTGTGTAAAAAAAGGTGTCGCTCATTAAAAGCTCAATTCACTTTTTACCAGGATATCTGCAAGCCATGTTAAAACACACAACCGTGATATTATTCTGTGATTCCAACTCAAACCCTGGCAGCTAGGTGCAAAGAAGATCACTGTCTCATAGAGGCAGTCAATGTTACAATAGGTGCAGCATTTCGAAATAAATTTTCTCTTTCACTAAGTGATGGTGGAATTGATCTTCTTCTTCCATTTAGAGAAACACATCACTCTAACTATATTAAAAAACAATGGAAAGAAAAAGATCACGAAATATATTATTAAATCTCCATATTTGATGGGTTGGGTTGTTTTACCTCTGAGCGGCACTTTTTTGCACACCATGGGCTAAATGGCCAGGTCACATGGACCCCGAAGGCTCAGAGAAGGCTTGGGGAGGGGACCCACTGGAACAGCTGTTGGGAGACAGATGGTAGCCTTCCATCAAGGCCATCCAGCGTGTTCTTTAACGTGCACAGGGTATGGCTCTCCTGCACACGGGGCCACTGCTTAACGTCCCATCCGACGGACGGCGGCCTTTCCAAGCCCATCGGTGTCCCCTACTGACCGTGGGCAGGGCGGGGAATTTTGCGGAGATAAATCTCAACGCTGACCCAGCTGGGACTCGAACCTGGGAACTACAGATTACGAGCCTGGCGCGCTACCGACTGAGCCACCTCCGCCCCATCCATATTTGATGAATCATCAGCGAAAATAAGATAAAATTAATTACGATACCAGAAGAAAACGCGATAGTAACTATAGTTTCACTTCGGTGTATAAACTTAAAGTTCTAAGAATGTACTCCGCCTCAGTTTAAAATCCCATTACCTTTGACTGTGAGCATGGCACTATATGATCCTGTGGCCACATCGTTCGTCGCTAAGCACGTATAATTACCATTGTGCCTATAAGCCAATGTCTTTATGGTCAGAGTGGAGACAAATCCTCCTTCGCCATAGAGCACGCTGGCGTCCAAGTCACCTTCGACCAAAGGTCTCCCATCTTTCAGCCAGCGAGTCGATAGTGGACCATCCCCTGCAACCACAATGCAGGTCACAGCTGTCCTCATTCCTTCGTGGAGGTTGTCTTGGAAGGCAAATGAAGATACTTTTGGGCCGGCTAATAAAGAGATAAAAAATATGTTAAAATGGGCTGTTTTTGAAGGGTTATAAAGCACATTATAAATATGAACTGTAATGCTATACACTATTTCGCATAGAGAATGGAACGACGAAATTTGAAAATCAAAAAGGGCTATTACCAATGTAAATGTGCCACACCCACATGAGCAAGGACATCTAGGAGATGTAATACTTCGCCACAGCAAATAGTTCCCCACCTTAAGCAAGAATGCTTTTTTCTAACGTAAATTATTATTATGTGTGGTTTATTATGGAAGCGAGCAATTGAAAATGCTATTTTTATTTTCGATATATTGGATAATACAGGGTGAAGCACAATTTCTTTGACACTGGTTGTAGAACACTTGTTGTAGAAGCTCCTTAACAAGGGGGAGAGGGGGGGGGCGTGGCCCAGTTGGTAATGTGCCAGGCTTGTAATTTGCAATTCCCAGGTTCGAGTCCCACTGGCTTAGCGTTGACATTTTTCTTCATAAAATTCCCCAACCTACACATGGTCAGTAGGGGACACCGATGATCTTGGAAAGGCCTCCGTCCGTTGGATTGGACCGTGCGTGGCACGTGTGCCGGTCACACACGGCCACAAACGGTCCAATGTGTGTTTCCAATGTCACACGGTCCAATGTGCACATGTGTGTGTGTGTATGTGGCCTGTGTGTGTGGTAGAGCCATGCCCTGTGCACGTTAAAGAACATGCTGGGTGGACTTCAAGGGAGACTACCATCTGTCTCCTAACAGCTGTTCCAGTGGGTCTCCTTCCCCAACCTTCTCTGAGCGTTCGGGGTACTTGTGACCTGGCCATTTAAACCATTGTGTGCAAAAAGGTGCCACTGAGAGGTAAAACAACCCAACGCATTTTAATAATTTGTTTTTTAATGATGATGTATTATGAGTTGGATAAGGCGTGGATGTATGTGTTGTTTTTCTGCTGAGGTCCTGCCATCCTCTCAGACCTTCTACTCTGGCATATAAACTGACAGGCTCCTGTCAGACCTCTGTGACAAGCAGCTGCTTGAAGAGGTATTTATTTATTTTGCCTTCCCATGGCCGAGTGGTTAGCACGCTTGGCTACTGATCTAAGAGACCTGGGTTCGAGCCCCGGGTAAGGCATGGTTGTGTGTGTTGTTTTTCTGCTGAGGTCCTGCCATCCTCACAGACCTACTACTTTGGCATATAAACTGACAGTCTCCTGTCAGACCTCTGTAGCAAGCAGATGCTTGAGGGGGTATTTATTTTTTTTTAAAGTTACTGTGTCGCTAAACGGTGAAATTGTTAGGTTAATAAGGTATTTTCGTACTATTAGAAATTCAAATGTCCCTTTTGCTATCGTTAATTATAGCTGAAGGCAGAGCGTTATTAAACAGCTTCCTGTGTCTGATACGATACACTGCAGACATCGCGATCAGCATCATTAATCTATCTCATCATTAAGCTAGATAAGCTGGGAAACAAGCGGCTGCTAACGCTTCTTTGCAAATACGAGGCTTGCTAATGATATAATCCATTCATTCGCTATAATAGGTTAGCATTAGACATTGTTAGCATAAGTGTGAATAACTTCCACTGGAATTATCCGAAGCTGTTTCCGAGAAGCGTTAAAGTCAGGACTTACTAATCGCAAAGTTAGGATAACCTAACTTTTTAGTGTGTTAATTTAGATTTGTAAAATTATCTAAGCAAACAAATGCTATATTTCCATATTCCATCTTATCGGGAAAAATATTAGACTAAAAAAAGTTCATATTATTCTTACATATATGAATATGATGCTATGAATAATGAATATAAGTTGGGGTTTTTTTTTGCAACAAGACTGATTGCAGTAGGGTGGGATTGGCTCTATCGATAGGGGACCAGCCTTGTAATCTTCAGTTCCCAGGTTCGAGTCCAAACTATGATAGCATTGAGATTAATCCCAACCTACCTTCTGTGAAAAAAGGTGACATCGATAGGCTGGGAAAGGCTCTCTTATGAATTATCCATTCGGTTCCAAACTTTTGCTGAACCCTTGGGGTCCTTATGGCTTGGATATGTAGCTCAATATGTGCACAAAAGGGTTGAGGGTCCTTGTGACTACTTGGCCATTTAGCTCACTTTGTGCACACACACACACACACACAAAAAAAGGGTTGAGGGTCCTTGTGACTATTATTTAGTTCGCTTTGTTCACAAAGGGTTGAGGATCCTTGTAACTGCTTGTTATTTAGTTCACTTTGTGCATAAAAAGGTTTAGGGTCCTTGTGACTACTTGGTTATTTAGCTCACTTTGTACACAAAAGGAGATGAAGGTCCTTGCGACTACTAGGTTATTTAGTTCACTTTGTGCACAAAAGAGGTGAAGGTCCTTGTCAATACTTGGTTATTTAGCTCGCTTTGTGCAGAAAAGGGTTGAAGATCCTTGTTACTACTTGGTTATATAGCTCACTTTGTTCATAAAAGGGTTTAGGGTCCTTGTGACTATTTGTTATTGAGTTCACTTGTGTACAAAGTGAACTAAATAACTAAGTAGTCACAAGGGCCTTCAAACCTTTTTGTGCACAAAGGGAGTGAAGGTCCTTGTGATTACTTGGTTATTTAGCTCACTTTGTGCATAAAAGGATTGATTAGCGGTAAAAAATAGCAATCCAACTGTTGTAGTAGACCTATGTAATGAAATAACATCAATCTTGCGGAACATTTTTCTCAACTTTTCCTGAGCATTGAGGTCCTTATACTCTGGCCATTTAGCCCATTGTGCGCAAAAATAATGCCGTTCAAAGGTTGGGTTGTTTTACCTCTGAGCGGCGCTTTTTTCACACCATGGGCTAAATGGCCAGGTCACATGGACCCCGAGGACTCAGAGAAGGTTGGGGGAGGGGACCCACTGAAACAGCTATTGGATGACAGATGTAGCCTCCCGTCAAGGCCATCCAGAGTATTCTTTAACGTGCACAGGGTATGGCTCTCCCGCACACGGGACCACGAGTTAAGGTCCCATTCGATGGATGGCGGTCTTTCCAAGCCCATCGGTGTCTCCTACTGACCGTGGGCAGTGCAAGGAGCTTTGAGGAGATAAATCTCAATGCTGACCCAGCTGGAACTCGAACCTGGGAACTACAGATTACGAGCCTGACGCGCTACCGATTGAGCCACCCTCGCTCCCCGTTCAAAAGGTAAAAGAACCCAACCTATCCCGGCTGGTAAAACAAGTACGTTAAGAGCGTATAATTCACTTTTCAAAATGACAGAATGATTAATGGGGATGAAATTCAGGTGAACTTCCCCGTCCTATATGTTTATAGAAATTTGACAAGAGAGCCATCTCCAAAAGGTTAACGGGAGCGGGAGTGGCTCAGTCGGTAGCGCGCCAGGCTCGTAATCTGTAGTTTCCAGGTTCGAATCCCAGCTGGGTCAGCGTTGAGATCTATCTCCGCAAAATTCCCCGCCCTGCCCACGGTCAGTAGGGGACACCGATGGGCTTGGAAAGACCACCGTCCGTCGGATGGGACGTTAAGCCGTGGCCCCGTGTGCGGGAGAGCCATACCCTGTGCACGTTAAAGAACACGCTGGATGGCCTTGACGGGAGGCTACCATCTGTCTCCCAACAGCTGTTCCAGTGGGTCTCCTCCCCCAACCTTCTCTGAGCCTTCGGGGTCCTTGTGGCCTGGCCATTTAGTCCATGGTGTGCAAAAATGTGTCGCTCAGAGGTAAAACAACCCAACCCAAATCTCCCAGAAGGTAGAGTGGGATTAGCGGATTAACTCTCAATGCTAGCACACCTAGGACTCGAAGCAGGTAACTGAAGATTGCGATTCCGGAGCTCTATCGACTGATCGAACCCTTGCTCATAACAAATTTGATCAATCACAAACATATCCAGGAGTCTCTTAAAACCGGCGCCGAAAATTTCAACGTGGTAAAAATCAAGGAAACTAATATTGAAGAAACGAATTTTGATTGTTATTTCTTTAAAATTATTTTATTATTCACTTGCGTGTAATTATAACTTTTAGAGGTAAAATATTTTACATTTTATTTCCGATTTTCTTTTTTCTTTTAAATTCTCACAGGCAATAAATCCCTCTTCAGATTGAAAACGAAAATAACACACTAAAACTAAGCTGCTTTTGCCTGGGTGAGACAACGGTTTTCTGGGTGAAGTTTAAGGTCACTTTTGCCTTTATTTCCACTTTGTGGCCGTTATTGACTCTATGGGGATTCACTTATACCGTAGATTCTCGACGTACGACGACGGCACTTAGATGCTTTCACATTACAACTCTGCTTCTGTTTTTACGACCTCCTTCCGGCACTTAAACCGAAGGCACGGTTACCGAGCTAGCGAACTTCTACTCTAGTAAATAAAACAGGGTTCCAACGAAAAATATACCGGATGAATTCCAAATTCTGGGACTGATTTTTGTCCTAAGTGAACTTTTTAAATTGGATTTTCATTATATTTGCAAATCATAGATGAAAATATATATATATATATTGTTTTTCACATATGATTTGAAAATTGTATCTGATAGTTAGTGGGACGGGAATGTCTCAGCCGATAGCGCATCAGGATGGGAATTTGCAGTTTCCAGGTTCGAGTTCCAGCTGGGCCAACTTCGAGATTTACACTATATCTACGCAAAATTTCCCATCCTGCCCTCGGTCAGTAGAGGAAACTGATGGGCTTGGAAAGGCTGGGTCCGTCAGATGGAACGTTAAGCCGTGGCCAAATGTGCGGAAGAACCATACCCTGTGCAGGTTAAAAAATACGCTGTATAGCCTTGACGGGAGACTACCATCTGTCTCTCAACAGCTACTCAGTGGGTCCCCTCCCCCGAACATTCACTGAGCCCTCGGGGTCCTTGTGACCTGACCATTTAGATCATTGTGACAACACCGTGCCTCAATATTCATTGCTATGCATAATTTTATAGCTCATGTGATAATGATACCCATTTCATAAGATTGCATCATCATCCTCATCATCCTCATCATCCTCAAGCAGCCATGGGCTACGGAGGTCCAACCAGACCATGCAATTTAGTTCTCGAAGCATATCTGTCCTGAGCTACATCTGCTGCATCTGACCACTGCACATCAATTCTAATAAGGTCCTGTTTGACATTGTTTACCCACAGCATCCTTGGTCTCCCCCTCTTTCTGAAGCCTTTAGGCACACTGTTCATAGCCCTATTTGCCAATCTATAATTATCCATACGGGCAACATGGCCAAACCAACGGAGTCTCTCTCTGCACAATATGCTGCTTAAAGGTGGTTGCCGACTCGTTTGCCTAACCTCATTATTAGTTATAAAGTTGAACCACCTAATGCCCTAAATACCGCATAAGCATCTAGAATCAAAAACATCTAGTTTCCTGTTATCTTGTTTACAAAGTGTCCAAGTTTCACTACCATAACTAACCCTAGAAAGAACCAAACTATTATACAGTCTAATTTTAGTCTTTAGGTGTATACGCCTATTTCTCCACAATCTCCATAGATTCTTAAATGTCCCGGCAGCAATCCCTATTCGTCTGTTAACCTCATGCCGCATATCACCAGTGTCTGTTACATAGCTCCCAAGATAATTAAACTGTGACACCTGCTCAAGACTGTAACCATTCAGATTAACTGAATCACAACCTGCCTGACCAATTTTCATCATTTTAGCTTTCTCTCTGTTTATAACCAAACCTACTCTACTACCAGTCTCATCAACAGCACGAATGAAAGAGTTCATCTCATCAACATCATTTACCAAAAGGGCTAAATCATCAGCATAATCTAAATCAGAAATTTTAGTATCTCCAGACCATTTAAGGACAAAATCTTTCTCTTGCAGTGAATTTCGCATAACATAATCAACAACCAAACTAAGGAGAAAAGGAGACAAAATGCATCCTTGTCGAACACCAGAAGTAATGCTAAACCAATTGCTACAAGCCTTACCGACTCTCACACACGACTCAGTGTTATTATAGAGAGCTTTCATAATGTTAACTAACTTGTCTGGTATACCATATGATCCCACAATCAACCACAAATTATGACGATCAACAGAGTCGAAAGTCTTTTTGAAATCAACAAAGCTAGCAAACAACGGTTTCTGAAACTCTAAACATTTCTCAAGAATCTGCCTAAGTGAAAATATCTGATTCACACATCCCCTATCACTTTTGAATCCACATTGCTCATCATCCAATTGACTGTCAACCAGATCTCTAATTCTATTAAGCACAATAATGGAAAGAACTTTACCTGGAACAGAGAGTAGGCTTATACCCCTATAGTTATCACAAGAACTGCGATCACCTTTTTTGAAAATAGGAATAATAATACCTCTGGTAAAATCCTTAGGAACCATTTCATATTATCATAAAAGATATTCAAAATTTCAGTCATCCAAGTGGTAACTGAAATATTCCTAGCTCTAAGCATTTCTGTAGTAATTTTATCTACCCCTGCGGATTTATGAAGTTCAAGTTTAGAAATAGCCAAAATAACTTCAGATTGTGTTATAGGGCCAACATTAAAGCCACCAATGCATCTATCATCATTACAAGCAATGGGAGTAGAACTAACTACATTGTATAGAACATCACTGAAATGCTCAGCCCACCTAGCCATGACAGAATCCTCACCTTCTACAACCTTACCTTGTTTATTATACCTTATCCCTGTATACCTGTCTGTTTTCTACCACATAAAACATTAACTATCTGGTACAGCTCTCTGCTGTTGTGCTGTCTAACTGCTTTCTCGGCTTTGACAGCCAAGTCATCAAGCCAAAGATTCTTATCAGCAGCTAACTGATCCTTTACACGTTTATTAAGCTCTCTGTAATGCTTTCTATTAGGACTATTAGGGTACTGATTAAGGACATTCCTACAGTTCTTTCTTTCTGAAATAGGCTCAAGTGCCTTATCACTCAAATAATTCTGTCTCTTCTGCTCCTTTTTTCCTAAAAGAGTACTGTTAGAGTCCAAAAAAGCCTGTTTAAAATGATCCCATTCTTCCTCAATTTCAGTAGTAAGCATACCATGACTGTCATAATGACTAAGTAACCTATCATGGTAAGCTTTGGCTATAACTGGATCTTTCAGAGCTTCAGTATTAAAAGAAATTTTTTAACCCTAGCACAACACTTTTTAAGTTTAAGTTGCCAGACACTTTTAACAAGGCAACGGTCAGATCCAATTTCAGCTCCCCTATGTGACTTGATATTCCGAACAGAACTAGCCCATTTGCTGTTAATTAATACATAATCAATCATATTCTTATGCAGCCCATCAGGTGAAACCTATGTGTATTTATGTATGTCGCGATGTTTGTAATTAGTGTTAGTTATGCTGAATCCATTGAGTTTACTTACCTGTAGGAGACGTTGCCCATTGCCATTGCAGCTACCACTACCAAAAGGGCCTATCACCCCTCCCCAAAGATCAGAGTCAGTACCAACTTTGGCATTGAAGTCACCTAGAACAAGTGTAATATCTCCTTTCTTGACAGAATTCAAAATATCCTGAAGTTGTCTGTAAAACCTATTCTTCTCATCCTCATCGGCATCCTATGTGGGGTCATAACAGCAGATAACATTCAAGTCTTTAGGGCTTGTCTGAAATTTTGCTGTAAGAAACCTTTCATTAATGCACTCATATCCTAGAAGAGCATCACTAGCATATCTGCTGAGCAGTAGATCCACGCCTTGGTGATGCTTTCCATCCTCCCTCACTGTAAAGAGAAATTTAAAGTTATTTTTAAGTATCTCACCTTTACCTGTCCATCTGGTCTCTTGCAAGCCTAGAATATCTAGGTTATAGCGCTGGAATTCCTGCGTGAGGACATAAAGAGAATAATCTCATTTGTAATGTCCTCACGTTTCACGTTCCTGCAGAGAGAAAATGATTAGTAGGATTTTTAAAGAAATTAGGTTTATTGCGATAGGTAGGGCCAACAATATCAAACAGCCCCCTGATCGCAGGCATGGGGCAAAGACCTGTTCCTCCTCCGCTAAAGGCTGAAGTCACCGATGCTGGTAGGAATTTCAGGCACCACCTTTTCAAGTGGACTTTTTAAGAGCCATATGGCCTGCCTGAGACACATTACTCCAGTTTAGGCTTGACGATGCCCATCTAGCTAAGTAAGGTTCAGGTACCTGCGATGGCCTCTGATTAGGATTATCCAGCAGCTGATATAAGGTATCCCAAGCCTCTTTTCACTTAGGGCTTGGCAACCTAGAAGCAAACAGAAAACATAGCGGCAGATTCTCCCTCAACAGAGGCCCACCAGTGCAGCAAGTCCAGGATCCATAATCAAGCTCAAATCCATAAACAAGTCCAGTCTAGTAGGTACAAATGGTCAGCACCAGGACACAGTGAAGTTGACCACTCCTCAGCAGGGTTAAAAAAAAAGAAAAAAGTGGACATAGATGACCAGATCAGTAGGCCATACTCAACTGGCAGCCCTCCCCTTCCGTTCCCTTCCAAAAGGGAATATCTCTTTTGAAAGGTACTAACGGTCTGCACCACGAGAAGGCGGGGTCGGACATTAGGTGCTAGACCGGCCGGTTCTATGCATCATCACAGGGGATTGGTGCATAGCTCTCCTTCCAGTGACTACCTAGCTACCATTTACAGACCATAATATTGGTCTTATGGGAATAAATATACTCATTTACGGTGTGACTTTCAGTAGTCCATTGTGTCAAGGACTGCAGGTGTATAATCTATTATAATTCATCGGCACCGTACTAGCCTTTAAGTGTCCTTCAATATTTCGTCCACGCGTGTGCATACAAATTCAAATTTTCAGAGAACTTCACCCTTACGATTATACTTATCTACATTATGTTTAAATACAGTAGAAATGTTAGCATCTTCAAATGAAACTATTTTTGTGAGTGGGAACATTTAACTACAATTTAAGTCATCTGAGGTTTCTGAAACTTTTACATCAGTGGGGTCCTTGATCCTTTGTTAAATCCGGAAAGAACAATTATGCAAATGTGATTGTGAGTAATGGATTGGTTGTTTTACCTCTGAGCGGCCCTTTTTTGCATACCATGGGCTAAATGGCCAGGTCACATGGACCCCGAAGGTTCAGAGAAGATTGGGGGAGGGGACCCACTGGAACAGCTGTTGGGAGACAGATGGTAGCCTCCCGTCAAGGGCATCCAGCGTGTTTTTTAACATGCACAGGATAAGGCTCTCCTGCACACGGTGTCACGGCTTAACGTCCCATACGACGGACGGCGGCCTTTCCAAGCCCATTGGTGTCCCCTACTGACCGTCGGCAGGGCGGGGAATTTGGCGGATGTGATTAATGGTTTAGGAGTGATGATTAAATGGGTTAGGATTAGAAGTGATGAACTATGGGGAGGAAAAAAATTTTGAACCTTCCGTTGAGAAACAAAGGAAACAATTGGAAATCTAAATAAGCATAATAAATATCCGTTACAGTTTTAAACGTTTCTTTGACTGGTTCATTTTATTTGAAGCCTAGGCAAGAATAAGAAAACTAATAAAAGATGGCTATTTATAAACGTCAAATATACTACTGTAAATATTTTTACTTTTAGTTCAAATCTATCGCGTAAATTCAATCTTGCTTCGAATGAGTCCATTTTCGCTTTCTGACTTTGTCTGTTTGATTCTATGACTGATTAAAACATTGCACAACTTTCAAATGCAATTTATATAACACGATACAGAGCCCTACCAATTTATTAAAGAATGTCCATGTTATGTTAATGGGGGAACTGACTTCGAAGACCTATAACTACTAAACTAAGCTTTATATGAAAAAATGTGTCTGAAGATAAATTAAAGATCGAAATGAAATCTACCCAAATCTCAATTTTTCAATAGCATTCGTTCTCTACTTGTAGAGTTATGGAAGCTGGAATTCCAGGCAAATTCTTATTAATGGCATTGCTAGTGTTAAATAGTTCACCTTCCATAACTTTAAATAGCGGAAGAACATTGGTAAAAAATCGAGATTTAGATAGATTTGATTTACATCCTTAAATCAGACATATTTTTTGTTTAAATAGTTTAGATGTAATTGGTCTTCGAAAGTTAGGTTTTCGAAATTAAGAGTTAATTCCCTGTTGAAATTCCCCGCCCTGCTCACGGTCAGTAGGGGACACCGATGGGCTTGGAAAGGCCGCCGTCCGTCGGATGGGACGTTAAGCCGTGGCCCTGTGTGCGGGAGAGCCATACCCTGTACACGTTAAAGAACACGCTGGATGGCCTTGACGGGAGACTACCATCTGTCTCCCAACAGCTGTTCCAGTGGGTCCCCTCCCCCAACCTTCTCTGAGCCTTCGGGGTCCATGTGACCTGGCCATTTAGCCCATGGTGTGCAAAAAAAGTGCCGCTCAGAGGTAAAACAACCCAACCCAACCCTGTTGAAATAGCATGGATATTCTCTAATAAATTGGTATGATTTAATATTTAAACAAATACTATGGTTAAATATAGTACTTATTTAAACAATGTAAAATCAATAAGATTCTTTTCGAAAGAAACCTTTCATGATTTGCAAATGAAAATACATATATTTTGCCTTAACACATCATGGATAATGGTCTTCCGCATAGAAACCACACTTCGTTGTTTGAGAAAGAGATAAAAACTTAATGAGATAATTGCAGTTTATGTAATACTATTACCATTAACGAATAAATGAATTGATAACTAAACACTCTTTTAACAAGCAACACACGCAAAAAGCAAAAGAAAATTACGCTTTCCTGGCATTCATTAAGCAAATATTTCAGTACTTCCAGCTGCAATCATTAGGATATAAATAATGATTGCTTCAAACTTTTCTTCAAAAAAAAACAAGAAACAGAAATGCATGACCTAAAACCTGAACAAAACACACCTTCGAGAGTTTATAAGTGAATCTCACAAAACAAAACACACATACAAAACAAATTCGATAAAACAATTGCTGCAAGGTGAGCTAAGATATATTGTAAAGAAAATAATGGTTACAGCATACTCCAATTGGTTTACGTAACGTGCTCCGTTTTACGTGCAAAGCATCCTTGTGTATCTCCTGCCGTGTTCCTGTTCCGTGTCAAGTTCCATTTCTTTTCTTCCATTTACTACTTATAATTCCCTTCGGGACATCGGCCAAGTGTTTCTTTTACCATGCTACTTCCGATAAAGCAGCTTTACGAGTGTCTGAGCCGTGTATGTATGGATGTGTACGCTAGCAACATGCGAGGACATCTCTGCAAGAGTTGATGCTGGTAAAGCAGAGCTCGTGACGTATAAACCGCGAGTCATTACAGCTATAAAGAACACGTGTGCACGCACTTCGGATGATGATGCGGAATGCTCTGGATGCGGGCATCCCTTGGCCAGAGGTGACCTCGCAGCTGTAGCGACCATCGTCCTGGCCCGGCTGCACGTCCGTGATGACCAGTGTGCCATTGGGGAACACCCGTTGCCGTTGGTTCAAGGGGAGCAAGCGGCCATCTGAAAAAAAAAAATAAACGTAGTCAGATTTATCGTTCACCTAAGTGACTTAGATATAAGAAATGTTATCTGTGGCATGTGTGCTGCTAGAACTTACGCCTTCCAGAGCTGCTTACTGATTTCAGATAAGTTTCGGGAATTTGATGGAGAAAATATAAAAATATTTCTTCGCAGTAATCTTCTCCAAATTCGGTGAGGTGAATGGGGATTGGTATTTTTAACTGGCGGATAAACGCGACTGTTTTCCTGAGGCTTGGTTTGTAGTGCGCTAATTTTGTGACCTGATGTTCCCAGAATCGAGCACCAAAATTTACTCGTTAAGATGAGACCTTTTCTGATGGATTGAATTCTACACACACCTTTTAAATGACGCCATTATCTGATCATTTTCTAAATGCCTGGTAAAAGTGAGGTCGTTATCTAACAGTTTTTTAAATGCCTAGTAAAGTGAGATCTTTATCTGGCTATTTTCTAAATGCCCAGTAAAGTGTGGTCTTTATCTGACTGTTTTCTAAACGCATAGTAAAGTGAGATCATCATCTAACAGTTTTTTAAATGCCCAGTAAAGTGAGATCTTTATCTGGCTATTTTCTAAATGCCCAGTAAAGTGTGGTCTTTATCTGACCGTTTTCTAAACGCCTAATAAAGTGAGGTCGCTATCCGACTTTTTTTCCAAATATCCAGTACTCGAGGCGTTACATGACTGTTATTTTAATACTTAGTAAAGCGAAGTCATTAAATATAAAAATAAATACTTCCTGAAGCAGCTGCTTGACACAGAGGTCTGAGAGGAATCTGTCAGTTTGTACGTCATAGCAGAAAGTGTGTGAGGAACGACACAAACATCCATGATCCGGGCTCGAACCCAGATCATATGACCGTTATTTAAATATAGTAAGTAGTAAAGCAAGGTCGTTATCTGACTTTTTTTAAAATACCTAGTAAAGTGAGGTCGTTATCTGATCGTTTTTTAAATACCTAAAAGGTATTTAAAAACCTTTTAATACCTAAAAGGTATTTTAAATACCTAAAAGGTATTTAAAGTGAAGTTATTACCTTACTTTTTCCGATACATTCATAGATTTCTAGATTTCATAGATTCATAAATTTCTCAAGTTTTAAAAAGCTGACTGACAGCTTTCTAAATACCTAGTAAAGCTAGATAATTACCTTTTCTAGATACAGTCGCTAAATAAAATCGCTTAAATACCTAGTAAAGCGAGATAATACCTTTTCAAGATACAGTCGCCTTCGTGTCACGTCAGATCACTAATTTCTAAAACAATCGTTGCCAGATATTTTTTCTGAATTCTGTAATCAACCATAATGTTCGGATACTTTTTTGAGCGACTGTACGTAATAAAGGGAGGTGGTTATCTGACCTTTTCTAAATACCATTACAGCGAAGTCGTTATCTCATCCATTTTCCAAAGTCTAGTAAAGTGAGCCATTATCTGATTGTTTTCTTAAAATATCCAATAAAGTAAGGTCGTTAGCTAACCGTTCTAAGTAACTAGTAAAGTAAGGTTGTTAACTAACCATTCTAAGTAACTAGTAAAGTAAGGTCGTTAGCTAACCGTTCTAGGTACTAGTAAAGTATGGTCGTTAGCTAACCGTCCTAGGTAACTAGTAAAGTAAGATCGTTAGCTAACCGTTGTAAGTAACTAGTAAAGTAATGTCGTTAGCTAACCGTTCTAGGTACTACTAAAGTAAGGTCGTTAGCTAACCGTTATAGGTACTAGTAAAGTAAGATCGTTAGCTAAACGTCCTAGGTAACTAGTAAAGTAAGGTTGTTAGCTAACCGTTCTAAGTAACTAGTAAAGTAAGGTCGTTAGCTAACCATTCTGAGTAACTAGTAAAGTAAGGTCGTTAGCTAACCGTTCTAGGTACTAGTAAAGTAAGGTCGTTAGCTAACCGTTCTAGGTACTAGTAAAGTAAGATCGTTAGCTAACCGTTATAGGTACTAGTAAAGTAAGATCGTTAGCTAACCGTCCTGGGTAACTAGTAAAGTAAGGTCGTTAGCTAACCGCTCTAAATAACTAGTAAAGTAAGGTCGTTAGCTAAACGTCCTAGGTAACTAGTAAAGTAAGGTTGTTAGCTAACCGTTCTAAGTAACTAGTAAAGTAAGGTCGTTAGCTAACCATTCTGAGTAACTAGTAAAGTAAGGTCGTTAGCTAACCGTTCTAGGTACTAGTAAAGTAAGGTCGTTAGCTAACCGTTAAGTAAGTAGTAAAGTAAGGTCGTTTTCTAATTTCCTCGAAAAGTGAGACAGTTGGCTGATATATAAATATTTCGTAAACTAGGATCGTTAGCAGTTGTTTGTACACCTCATCTCAGCATCCAACTCGTAAACTGAGACTATCACCTGACAGTTTGAAAATTTAAACACTTTGTGAAGTGAAACTGTTTTTGTGTGTACCACTGAAGAAAATCTCACTGAGAGTTATTATTATGATCATAATGGGCGAAAAAAATAGAAATTACCTTAGTGCCAAATTTATTATGACCATTCGCACTTTAAATTAATGAAGATGGAAATTCGAAGCTCTACGATTTTTGAAACAAACCTTTTGAGGAAAGAGATCTAGGTTTGTGTTGTCTTTTTGCTTCACAAATCTTCTCTATACACTCTTCTCTATACACTGCGCATGCGTATTGACGTGGCCGTTCTCTATACTTCGCCTTCCTCACAGATCTACTCTATGACGTATTACCATCTGTTAGTGTAATATGCCATCATCTATGGCAGGGGTGGGCAATTGTTTCCGACACTGCGCATGCGTATTGACGTGGCCGTCCTAGTGGAAAATACGAGACGAATCTTCGGTCGCGCACGGGAAGGAAATCTCGGTTCAAGGCGGATTTTTCTGACTGTCTTGGCGGGCCACAGAAAACTCTTAGCGGGCCGAATGCGGCCCGCGGGCCGCTGTTTGCCCACCCCTGATCTATGGCATATTACACTAACAGGTGTGACATCTGTGGCAAGCGGTTACTTGAGTAGATATTTATTTATTATTAATTAATTCCAGTCATAAGAAATTTATTAAATTTGTGAATAATGAAAGAATCTCTAGCAAACTTTTATAATATACACTTATTTTATTAATTGGCTTTAAAAAAATGCTTATTTTAAAAATTTTAATTCACTTCTGTTGAATGCAAAATTTTTATGACCAATACTGCTGTTGTTTAATAAACAAATTTCGATAACGCTGTAAATATTGATCTAATATTGTCATTAAGAGAGATTTAGATAAATTTGATTAAGCATATTAGCATATCTTCAGTAATATTTTTCCACAGAAACATTTTTTAGCAGTTAATGCTTTGAGTGACTTCATTAACAACATAATGCAATTGGTCCTAATGCATTAGACACTGAGTGTATATCTTCTAGCTTATTTTTATGATGGCATGAAAGAAACATCAATATTTGTATTTTAGAGACAAAAGAAAGATTGAAATGCAAATTTTTCAATAGGTATAAGCCGACTGGGATGTTGACTTCAAGAACACAAGATCATATAAGCGGCAATGCTTAATTAATGTTAATTTTCTTTTTCTCAGATACTTATAGTATCAATGAGAAGGAAAATTTAACTCTATAAAAACAAAAGTTTGTTAGCTCTAAAGACAGGAATTTTTATGAGATTGTGAACGCCGTTTATGGTTTCCGTGGGTCAAACTTTGTTCGATTCCAAGATCAAATTTCTTCCAGAGGAAAACTAATTTAGAGAGTTGAAACGATAAAGTCAGTCTAGAAGCCAGAATCATTAAATTAAAAACTATTCCTAGCATTCTTTACACAAGAGAGTAGCAAATGCCGAACTTTAAAATATGCTCTACACGGAGCTCTTGGACTTTTAAAAGTGTTTCAGATTACTTTCTTTACTTTTTTTCTTATCTTCACTATTTCTTAGACAGTCACTTCTAGGGAAAAAGTTCATTAATACGCGTCGAGCGTTGGAGCTTTGGATCTTCTTTCTGCCCGAGGAGGCATGGAAGACAGAGAATTTAAACGTTCTTTGCTTTCTGCATCCTCAAAGCATATCGAGTGGCTCTAATTTTAAATTAAAATGAAAACAAAAAAGAAGAAGGATAGGGGATAAGATAAAAAAAAAAAAACGACGCAGGTCTCCAAGTACATATCGTTTTTGTGTCTTGCATTAAATCAAATGTTTATAACAGCACCCCTCCTCATACTTTGGAATTAAGTGCATACGATATCGGTTTACACAATACCTGCCGTCGTTTTCTTTCCTTCCAAAACCCCGAAGTCAAACACGAAACCATTTTTTTTTACTTGACATTTATTCTCTCGTGCTTTCCATCTTCTTTCCTGAAAACTACGGAAACTTTCCACAGCCTATCTCTGCAACGTGGTTCCTGCAATACAGGACAATCTGCTAGAGCCTGAAGCGCTGGAACTTCCCATTTTTCTATCCTTGTTTACATAGCATGCTGTACCGCCCGTGCGAGGTCTTCTTTCTGCAGTGTCCTCCCTTTTATCAACGGTGGCGGCCCTCGGGGGGTTTCCGCTGCTATTTGACGACATTTTAACGAAGTCTCCAATAAAAGAAGCCAGTGAATGCTTACTTAGTCTCGCCATTAGTCCCTGAAGACAAGCAGCTTTCTATCTGCAAAATAATGAGCGTGAAGACTTCTAACTAATTACTAGAGCATTTTTTTTCTTCCACTTTCTTTTGGTCTTTCTCTCTCAGCTTTTCTTTACTCAGAAATGACTTTTCCCCATTCTGTCTCTCCATTTATCTGCTGTCGAAGACGCCTATCCCACCTCTTGCGCGCGCCAATTTACGAGCTCAGGGTCTGAAGAATGCAGAAGAGTTTTATAATTTGTGTGCATCACAAGCCAAGCAACGATGAGTCTGCTTTGTTGTTTCGAAGATCTTTTTCGAAAAAGATATAGAGCTCACAAGAGAAGGAATATTGTTAAACAGGCAAAGAATAATAACCCTAGTTTGTCTTTCCTCATTTCTATCTGTTATTTTTTTCGCTCTCTTTACTTTGAAGATGATATTTGCATAAAATAAGCTATTTTATCTCCTTTTTTTCCCCTTCTACCCTCTTATTTCTCAGCGACTAATGGAAAACAGATGGTTTCATGCATCTTTAGTGCATGGTATGTTTCGCATAGCAATCTAATTGAAGAGGAGCTATGAAAAACAAAATTTCATTCCTCCAGAAACTACGTTTAATTAGCTTTATTTGTTGGCAACACTGTAGGAGAATTGAACTTGAATTTGATTTTGAGGAATGTTGTTTCGAGTGAACGAGCTATATGTCATTGAATAAAAAAAAAGGTTGAAATTAGGAACAGAAATGAAAAAGTTTCTGGAATAAACAACTAAAAGGCGTCCTTTTAAGAAAAATGCAACAAAAAGTTTACTATTCGGCACAATGGTTTAGGTTCCAATCTACAGGTACTGGAAAGTAAAATGGGAACAGTTCCGTGTTTTCTGAAGAGAAAATCACATTCGGAGTTCAATACCTTTTTTCGATGAAATTTTAATGAAAATCATCCCTAAAGATAAATTAAATATCACAAACAAATTATGCAAATCTCGAGTTTGAACAATATTCGTTCAGCATTCAAAGACTTATAAGTGTTGGAATATTTTACACGCTATAAAAAATTTCAATAAAGCAGGTTAAGAGATTAGAGATCGTAGTTTACTTATTAGAGTTGTTTTGAGTTGGGCTATTAAACCTGTTGGGCCATGTAACCTGGCCATTTAGTCCATGGTGTGCAAAAAAATTACCTCTGAGAGGCACTTTTTTTGCACACCATGGACTAAATGGCCAGGTTACATGGACCCCGAAGGCCCGGAGAGGGTTCGGGGAGGGGACCAACTGGAACAACTGTTGGGAGACAGATAGCAGCCTCACGTCAAGGTCATCTAGCGTGTTCTTTAACGTGCACAGGGTATGGCTCTCCCGCACACGGGGACACGGCTTAACGCCCCATATGACGGACGGCGGCCTTTACAAGCCCATCGGCGTCTCCTACTGTGCGTGGGAAGCGCGAGGAATTTTGCGGAGATAAATCTCAACGCTGACGCAACTGCGACTCGAACCGGGGAACTACAGATTACGAGCCTGGCGCGCTACCGACTGAGCCACCTCCGTCCCTCTCTATTAGAGTACCGGGTGCATTGCATGCCATATAGATCTTTTAATTTTTTTTAATGTTTTAATTAAATTTTGGGGTCAAATGTTTGTAGACTATTAAATATTCCAGCATTCGTAACTCTTTGAATTCTGAACAAATATTTTTAAAATCTAGATTTAAATAGATTTGATTGAGATCTTTATTTTTAGACATATTTTTCATTAAAAGCCACATTGAAGTTACTGAGCTCTGAATGTGATTTTCTATTCAGAAAACATGAAACTGTTTCCATTTTTCTGTCCAGTACCTGTATACAGTGTGGAATGCAGAAATATTCCAGTAAAATAAAACATTCCCTAAGATATTTCTCCAAATTGTGAAAATTATATTTCTGTTTATATCCATTATAATAACTGTTTGAATAACATAAGTATTTGTGTAAATCTTTTTATTAGCAGTCATTGCGTTTGATGATATCCTAAATGCTTAATGTAATAATTTTCATGGATGTAAAGGACCAGTAAAAAACTTTTACTCTGTTAATGAATATATATTCTCTGTAGAATATTCTCTGCAGAATAAACTTAGCATGTGGTTCAAATGCTTAGCGTCAAACACAAAAACAAAAAAACGCAATTTTTCCATAATTCTTACTTTCTCGCACAATATGGCGTCAGGTTCGTAATCTGTAGTTCCCAGGTTCGAGTCCCAGCTGCGTCAGCGTTGAGATTTATCTCCGCAAAATTCCCCGCCCTGTCCACGGTCAGTAGGGGACACCGATGGGCTTGGAAAGGCCGCCGTCCGTCGGATGGGACGTTAAGCCGTGGCCCCGTGTGCGGGAGAGAGCCATACCCTGTGCACGTTAAAGAACACGCTGGATGGCCTTGACGGGAGGCTACCATCTGTCTCCCAACAGCTATTCCAGTATGTCCCCTCCCCCAACCTTCTCTGAGCCTTCGGGGTCCATGTGACCTGGCCATTTAGCCCATTGTGTGCAAAAAAGTGCCGCTCAGAGATAAAACAACCCAACACGCACAATATGCAGAAAACGTAATTATCGCGAAAAAAACTCTTACTCTTTTTTTATTGAGAATATTTATTAGAGTTCTCTGTGGCATCTGCATATCTGTTTACACTTATTCTTGGATCGGCCTCTAGAACCCAGATTCAAAGGGATGAGAATCCGTGGCTCTGTGGACGCTAAAACTCTTGGAGAATTTTGGTTCAAGAGTCAACTGTGCCTACTTCTTTTATTCAATGAATTTGATTAAAAAGAAGTATTGGGCAGGCTGGAAGACGATAGTTTGAAAGCACTGATGCAATTCAAACGATCTAAATAAACTCCAAACCTGAATGAGCTAGCTGATAAAACTCAAGCTTTAAAGTCACAGTGAAGAATGGGGCAGCTATTTGTTTTTTAAAACTAGTGTTTTATGCACTTAAATATACCTATTTTAAATATATATATATTGTTAATAAAATAATTTACAGCTTTTCTTTCTTCTTTGTTATTGTTGTTGTTGTTGCTGCTACGGCGCATGATCCAATAAAGGTTTTAGTTTTCGTATCTCAGTTTTTCTTTATTTTCCTGTTATGAATCTTGACATCTCCCAGAATTTTGTTGTTTTGTTATGTCTCTAGACTCAATAAAGTTTGCAATTTGAATCCCTCAGAATTTTTTTTTGCTTTGTTATGGCTCTAGACCCAATAAAGTTTGCAATTTGAATCCCTCAGAATTTTTTTTTGTTTTGTTATCGCTCTAGACCCAATAAAGTTTGGAATTTGAATCCCTCAGAATTTTTTTTGTTTTGTTATCGCTCTAGACCCAATAAAGTTTGCAATTTGAAATCCTCAGAATTTTTTTTTGTTATGGCTCTAGACCCAATAAAGTTTGCAATTTGAATCCCTCAGAATTTTTTTTTTTGTTTTGTTATAGCTCTAGACCCAATAAAGTTTGCAATTTGAATCCCTCAGAATTTTTTTTTGTTTTGTTATGCTCTAGACTCAATAAAGTTTGCAATTTGAATCCCTCAGAATTTTTTTTTGTCTTGTTATGGCTCTAGACCCAATAAAGTTTGCAATTTGAATCCCTCAGAATTTTTTTTTGTCTTGTTATGGCTCTAGACCCAATAAAGTTTGCAATTTGAATCCCTCAGATTTTTGTTGTTGTTATGGTTCTAGATGGAATAAGACTGCAGTTTGAGGCTTTTAGAATTCTATTGTTGTTATTGTTATTTCTCTAGAACAAATTAAGGTTGTAATCTGAGTACCACAAAATATTGTTGTTACAGCTCTAGACCTAATAAAGGTTGTAATTTGTGGTTCCCAGAATTTCTTTAAGACTTTAGACCTAATTAAGATTATAATTTGAGACTCTCAGAATTTTGTTGTTGCTTTGTTCATACTCCAGACCAAGTAAAAATTGCCGTTCTAAGAATTTGTTCTTTTATTGTTATGGCTCTTGGCATAAAAAAAAATTATGTCTTGCGAGACTTAGTTTTTTATTGGGCCAATAAAGGTTTTCTATTCTTCGCCTAAAAGTCTGAAGTTGTTAAATTAATATTTAAATATTTTTCTATCCAGACATATCTGAAATAATAGCCTTTCACTACATTAAGAGGGGCGGGGGTGGCTCAGTCGGTAGCGCGCCAGGCTCGTAATCTGTAGTTCCCAGGTTCGAGTCCCAGCTGGGTCAGCGTTGAGATTTATCTCCGCAAAATTCCCCGCCCTGCCCACGGTCAGTAGGGAACACCGATGGGCTTGGAAAGGCCGCCGTCCGTCGGATGGGACGTTAAGCCGTGGCCCCGTGTGCGGGAGAGAGCCATACCCTGTGCACGTTAAAGAACACGCTGGATGGCCTTGACGGGAGGCTAACATATGTCTCCCAACAGCTGTTCCAGTGGGTCTCCTCCCCCAACCTTCTCTGAGCCTTCGGGGTCCATGTGACCTGACCATTTAGCCCATGGTGTGCAAAAAAGTGCCGCTCAGAGGTAAAACAACCCAACTACATTAAGTGCGCACTTGTCAAGAGATTTCATAACTTGGTGATATGAAATAATGAATATCATATAAAATCAAACTCAATGCAGATCAGAAAGTGTACTTTTATTGTTTAAGGTTTTACGTTTTCCAAAATTATTTATAACTGGGGTTGGGGTGGCTCAACGGTAGTGCACCAGGCCCATAATATGCACTTCCCAGTTCAAGTTTCGCCTAGAGCAGCATTTAGATATGTCTCCGTAAAACGCCCGCCCTGCCCTCGGTCGACAGGAGATTCCAATAGGCATGGAAATGTCGCCGTCCGTCGTATGGGACGTTAAGAAATGGGTCTGTGTGTGGACAGCTATACCCTGTGCACGTTAAGGAACAGCTGAATGGCTTTGACGAGTGAATACTATCTCTATCCTAACATTTGTC
Source organism: Ryuthela nishihirai (assembly GCA_038380435.1). Taxonomy (NCBI): domain Eukaryota; kingdom Metazoa; phylum Arthropoda; class Arachnida; order Araneae; family Heptathelidae; genus Ryuthela; species Ryuthela nishihirai. Next base: position 18,576,960 of record JAWZYU010000006.1, on the reverse strand, counting down.
CCTTGAGTCCCCTTCCTCCAACCTTCTCTGAGCCTTCGGGGTCCTTGTGACCAGGCCATTTAACCTATTGTGTGCAAAAAAGTGCCGCTCAGAGGTAAACAACCCAACAACTTTTGATGTAAATGTACATAATTAATGGGAAGGGTCGGAAAATAGCTTTGTATAATCAATATTTTGCTGCAATTCTAGACATTCGATGCATAATTGCGTTTTTAATCTGGGAGCATAAAAAGGTATCATTTTTTTTCTATTATTATCGCATAAATTAGCTTTGCGCAAACCTTGTTATCACGTCTACTTTGTTTATACCAGACGAAATAATATTCCTGTAAAATTGGAAATTTACGAATGCACGTTCATGACCAAATAATACGAAACTCAGTTTTTTATTGTTTTTACATTTCTAAAATCAGTTTTTTGAAAGTACATATATATATAAAACATTTCTTCCATTTTTTGGCAAATTACTAGTGTCGTTATTATTAATTTTTTTGGTACTTCCTTGCTGAAATCATTTTTTTCCCTTGCAAGTAATATCAAAATCCCACTGTCTCCAGTTTTCTAAGCTACGAATTTAATTTTATGTTCCCATTTTCTTTGTCCAATTACAAATGCAAATGTTTCTTTCCTAATTAAGCCTAACAAGACCGACGGACTGATAAAAGAATTATATATGCAAGGAACAGAGCAAAAAAAAAGCAATCTAAGTTAAAGAAACGTAGAACCAGCTACCTAAACATTCCGCTCTGTCCAAAACCTTTCATTTAAAGCTCTCCTTTAGCATTCGACGTTTCCCCAAAAACTGGAGCTTGTCCTTAGTGATGCGACAGTAATTAAGGGACGAGATGGCAATTTCGAAAGACGTAACGCTGATGTAATTTATGCCCTGAACTTCTTACAAGATTCAGCATTCTCAACAATTAGGGGAGACGTGCGCAACAGACGGGAGGAGAGTTCATTTGTTGGAGTGCGTGCGTTGCATGATGGGTAAGAAGAAATGCAAAACGTCGGTTTCCGATGAACGCTTCTTCCTTTCGACACTGCAGTGAAGGTGCCTTTAAGTTGTCTACAGCAAACCGAAAGCTGTTTTTTTTTATTGTGAGGAAGAAAAACAATAAGTTATTCTATCCACTTAATTAGCCAATAATATTTAATTGAAAAAAATGTGGTGGAAAGAGAGTAAAGAAATCAACAGCTAAATAAAGAAAAGACAGGAAAACACTCTTTATATTTTTAAAACAAACGGAGAGTTAAAATATACTTCGCTTTGTGAAACGGGCACTAAAACTGAGGATAGTCTGATGACTGTTTAATTGCTCTTACATTCTGATGATAGGGGCGGGGGTGGTTCAGTCGGTAGCGCGCCAGGCTCGTAATCTGTACTTCCTAGGTTCGAGTCCCAGCTGGGTCAGCGTTGAGATTTATCTCCGCAAAATTCTCCGTCCTGCCCACGGTCAGTAGGGGACACCGATGGGCTTGGAAAGGCCGCCGTCCGTCGGATGGGACGTTAAGCCGTGGCCCCGTGTGCGGGAGAGCCATACCTTGTGCACGTTAAAGAACACGCTGGATGGCCTTGATGGGAGGCTACCATCTGTCTCCCAACAACTGTTCCAGTGGGTCCCCTCCCCCAACCTTCTCTGAGCCTTCGGGGTCCATGTGACCTGGCCATTTAGCCCATGGTGTGCAAAAAAAGTGCCGCTCAGAGGTAAACCAAAATCAAACATTCTGATGATATACATGTCATTCGGTATACGTTTACACTTCAAGTGCTTTTAAAAGCACTTGAGATTTCTCAGCCGCTTGTTCGTCAGGGAACACTTGGAATATGTCCGATATAATAATCATCAGGAAACACTTGATATATTTCGGGAAGCCTGATAATCAGTAAACACTTGAATATCTCGAACCTGATCATCAGGGAACAGCCTAAATATCTTTGACAGCCTGATCATCAGTGAACACTTGAGATATACCGTACAGTCTGATCATCAGTGAACACTTGAGATATCTTAGGTAGTCTGATCATCAGTGAACACTTGAGATATCTCGGACAGTCTGATTATCAGTGAACACAACAGTTATCTCAGACAGACTGATCATTAGTGAACATTTCTGATATTTCGGGCAGCCTGATCATCAGTGAATACTTGAGATATCTCGGGCAGTCTGATCATCAATGAACACAAGAGTTATCTCAGACAGCCTGATAATCAGTGAACATTTGAAATATCTCAGGCAGTCTGATCATCAGTGGACACAAGAGATAATTACTAAATACTTGAGATATCTTCGGCAGTCTGATCATCATTAAACACTTGAATATCTCAAGAAGCCTGATCATTAGATTCCGTTTCGGTCTTGGTGGGGCATGTCTTTGTAAAAGAAGGCCTGCACAATCTAGCAGTAGTTTCTAGATCTGTGTCCTGTATGTTGCAAATGGAAATGACTAACTTCTTTTTAGTGCAATTCCATACTCTTAAGAGTGTAGTTCCCAGGTTCGAGTCCTAGATGTTTCTGCGTTGAGAATTTTCTTCTCAAACTTCCGTTCTGCCCTCGGTAAGAAAGGGGACACAGATGGGCGTGGAAACGTCGCCGTCCTTTGAATAAAGCATTAAGCAGTGGCTCCGTGTGTAGGAAAGCCATACTTTGTGCACCTCACAGAACACTTTGGTAGGCCTTGAAGTTTAGGACGGAATTCCATCGCTGTCCCAGCAGCTGTCCAGCGGCTACAGTTTCCCTATCAACCCTAAACCCTCGTGTCTTTTTGACCTGTCTGTATAAACTGGGGTGGGGACATCTCAATCAGTATTGTGCGTCAGGCTCGTAATCTTCAGTTTCCAGATTCGAATTTCAACTGTGCCAGCGTTGTTAATTTCATCTGTTATCCTCCGTCCCGTCCGTGTTTAGACACCATTCGTGTTAGAAAAGACGCCTTCCATAGGATGGGATGCTTAACCGTGATTCTGTATACAGCATAGTCACCCCTTTTGTACGCAGAACAACACCCTGGATGGTCTTGACGGGATTATACCATCCATATGCTAACAGCAGTCCAGTTGGTCTCCTCCCCAAATCTTCTCTGAGCCCTAGGGGTCCTTGTGACGTAGCGATTTAGTCCATTGTGTGGAAAAAAGTACCGCTCAGAGGTAAAACAAATAAACCCACCCAAATATTTTGGTTAAAACTAATTTTTATTGAATTGATAACGCAATTGAATTGAAGAAGTAAAAAACAATGCTGCACTTTATTCTAAAACAGATTTGTAAAGGAATGTTTTTTAGTTCGATTCGTTTGCTTTTGTTTTACCTCTGAGCGGCACTATTTTGCACAGGATGGGTTAAAGGCCAGGTCACAAGAACCCCGAGGGCACAGAGAAAGTTGGGAGGAGGGAACCTTTTGGACAGCTGTTGGGAGACAGACTGCAGGTAGCCTGCTGTCAAGGTCTTCCAGCGTGTTCTTCGGTGAGCAGAAAGTAAGGCTCTCATACACACTGAATCATGGCTTAACGTCTTGTAGACGGACTGCGTGCTTTCCGAGCAAATCGGTTCCCTATTTCTCAGTGAAACAGAGTAGGGGTTAGCTGAGAAAAAAATTCAAACCACCCACAAGTGAGACTCAAACATGGAAATATTAAATTCCGAGCTTGACTGACTACTGACTGAGAGAGGCCCCTCCCATCTTATTGTCTCCGGTTAATAGAGGACACTGATGATGCTTGGAAAGGCCGCCTCGGTCAGATGGGACGTTAAGCCGTGTGCGGGAGAGCCATAGTCCTGGGAAAATTAAAGAACACGCTGGATGGCCTTGACCGGAGTCTACCATCTGTCACCAACAGCTGTCCAGTGAGTTCCTGCCTCCAACCTTCTCTGAGATCTCGGGTTCCTCGTGACCTGGCCATTTAGCCATTGTGAGAGAAAAAGTGCCACTCAGAGGTAAAACAACCCAACCCAAACAGAATATTAGAGAATTTGAATATTGTGTCAATGGGAATCTAACGTTGAAGCTCTATAACTGATAAAATATGCGTTTAATAGGAAAATGTAACTGAAGATATATTAAAGATCATAGTCAAATCTATCTGATCCTTGAATTTCAACATTTGTTCAGTATTTAAAGAGTTATAAGGATTTAACTCCGAAATTAACCAAATATTAAACTATGAGTAGTTTTTTAAACCATTTTGTATAATAAAAATACATTTTGGAAACTTACATAATCATTATTTAAATATTGACAAATAATGAATGCTCTTTATAAAACAGTTCACTTTGAATATTCCAGCTTCCATAACTCTTTAAATAATAAAAAATATTGTTAAAAATATCGAGATTTAAATAGATTTAATTATTATCTTTAATTTTTCTTCAGTCACATTTTCCCATTAAGTTTAGGGGCGAAGGTGGCTCAGTCGGTAGCGCGCCAGGCTCGTAATCTGTAGTTCCCAGGTTCGAGTCCCAGCTGGGTCAGCATTGAGATTTATCTCCGCAAAATTCCCCGCCCTCCCCACGGTCAGTAGGGGACACCGATGGGCTTGGAAAGGACGCCGTCCGTCGGATGGGACGTTAAGCCGTGGCCCCATGTGCGGGAGAGCCATACCATGTGCTCGTTAAAGAACACACTGGATGGCCTTGACGGGAGGCTACCATCTGTCTCCCAACAGCTGTTCCATTGGGTCCCCTCCCCCAACCTTCTCTGAGCCTTCGGGGTCCATGTGACCTGGCCATTTAGCCCATGGTGTGCAAAAAAAGTGCCGCTCAGAGGTAAAACAACCCAACCCATTAAGTTCACAGTTTAGAAATTACGGAGCTCCATAATTAAATTCGCAGTGGCAAAACATGAACGTTCTCTAATATTTTGCAATAAAATTTTCTGCATTTGTATTTAAGGTAGCTGTAAGGAAAAACATGGGGAAGATGGTATACAAATTTTGTAAGGCGGCCAAAATATTTTAAGCTAACTGACAGAGCGCTAGATGACCCTGGGATATAATTATTTAAAGTACCCTTTAGTATGCTGAAAAATGTTCCTTTACGACGAGTAGATACGTTAGAAAGGAAGTATATATATATAATGCATTCATTTTCTCTTTTTTCTAACCAACAGAGTACTTTAATATTTCATCAAGATATTTAATCCAATGCATTTAAATGTTTGAAACGAATCTCAAAAAGATCTTTTCCACTCTACGGCACAGTTAAGCTAATGCATTTAATTTAGCAGTAATGCATCTAAATTAATCATTAGAATACTTCTTTCCACTTCCATTAAGCTTTCCTCTACACAATAGTTAATTGAGAGATACATTTCAATAATTGGAACAACTCCCAGAGGAGTTGCTTGCATTTGCCATCAACACTGAGCAAACAAAGGTTAAATGGGCATCCTGGTTACCCCACAGAGTTACTCGTCACTGGATATCGTAAACTGTTGTTTTCTCCTACAAGATTTAACTTGATATTTTAATCATTATAATTGTGGAGTTACAACACACTATTGTTACTAATAAGGGTTATTTATATTATTCAGCAGAAGTGAAATTTATTAATCATAGAGGATTTGATTTAATTAGAAAGTGCGTAACGTTGTCATTAATGTCAGGTGGTTCGTATTCTCATGAAGAGACAGAACAGAGAGCTGACTTACGATTTAGAAACTTTTTAATGCGCAGTGATCTGAATCAGTAGCTGAAAAGGCAATTAAGTGTCGGGACAAAGTAGAGATGACTAGAGCGCTGTGCGGATACGGATATACAGGGTGATCTGAAAAAGTGGGCAAAACTTTAGGGGGTGGTAGAACGCAGCTACACGAGCAATATTCGTCATAGAATGTATGGTCGGAACGCAAGCGGTGAGAAGTTAAAAGGTAGTTTTCCACTGTCACATTTAAAGAATGAACACAAGAAGGAGAGGAGATACTCTGTGCCTCACTTGCATTCCCGTTCGCCGCACCGTACACAAAGTGCATATCCGCCATTTCGTGGTTAGTAAAACCAGCCATCCTCTCGGCAATCACGGTAGAAATGCCGTTGGGTGCGAGGACCGAACCTTTTATACCATTTCCAATGCCACCTAGCGGCTCGCCGTTTGCGTTCCGACCATACATTCTATGACGAATATTGCTCGTATAGCTGCGTTCTACCACCCCGTAAAGTTTTGCCCACTTTTTCAGATTCACCCTGTATATACTATATTGAAAAGAGTTCCGCGGGAAAAATATTAGTGCTAACGCGAATAGAGCATAAAACGGCGGGGAAAAAGATTGATATTAAAGTTGATAAAACCGTGGGTAAAAGGATTGATATTAAAGAGGGTAAAACCGGGGATAAAAAGATTGATTTTTAAAACAAGTAGAATCGAAGGTAAAAAGATTGACGTCAAAGCTGATAGCGGATAAACCACGGTAAAAAGACTGATGTTGAAGCGGGTAAAATCGCGGGTAAAAAGTTTGATGTTGAAGCATATAAAACCGCGGGTAAAAAGATTGATGTTAAAGCTTATGAAACCGCGGGTAAAAAGATTGTTGTTAAAAGCGGGTAAATCCGCGTGTAAATTGTTTGGCGTTAAAGCGGATAGCGGATAAAACCGCGGGTGAAAAAATTGATGTTAAAATGACATTAAGGAAGACATAAGTTATTCACAAGATTAGGGACAGGCAGATGTATTTGGCAGAAAACAAGCATAATTGCTGGGAGAATGGCAAATAGAAAGTGTTGACAGAGTGACAGGTTGGGTTGTTTTACCTCTGAGCGGCACTTTTTTGCACACCATCGGCTAAATGGCCAGGTCACATGGACCCCGAAGGCTCAGAGAACGTTGGGAGAGGGGACCCACTGGAACAGCTGTTGGGAGACAGATGGTAGCCCCCGTCAAGGCCATCCAGCGTGTTCTTTAACGTGCACAGGGTATGTCTCTCCCGCACACGGAGCCACGGCTTAACGTATCATCCGACGGACGGCGGCCTTTCCAAGCCCATCGGTGTCCCCTACTGACCGTGGGGAGGGCGGGAAATTTTTGCGGAGATAAATCTCAACGCTGACCCAGCTGGGACTCGAACCTGGGAACTACAAATTACGAGCCTGGCGCGCTACCGACTGAGCCACCCCCGCCCCAACACAGAGTGACAGACAGAAATGTTTATGAGCATACAAACAGACAGAAATATTAGAAAATAGCGAGACTGACAAAAAGAGTTCAATGGTCGTAGATGTCAATAGTTGGAAATTTTCTGCATATGGTTAGATAGAAATTGCAGACATTGAGAAATATGCTTAGAATAGCAGCGAGTAATTAAAGCATTATATAAATAACATATCAAAGGACATATGTTGTTTAAAACGGTTGATTTTGTCTTCAGAATCAGAAAACACATATTATGCGATTTCAAGAATGTCAGTTGGCAAATTAAATGTATTTTAGAAACAATACTGATGAGACATTTGAATTCTTTTAATTAGATCCTTGGACGTTGCAGCAAAAATGAACTTTCCAGATTCATCAAAATGTAATAGAGATAAAAATATGGCATTAATAATCGGGCTCTCATCTTTGCCAATCAACCACCAGAAACCTTTCATCGACCGACGTTCAATGTAAAAAATAATTTTCTCCTCATAAGACAAAGTTCCCCAAATGTCTAATTAAATCCGTACATTTAAGATTTGCGACACTTAAAATATTATTATTTTTTTTCAGCTCCTTTCCTCTGATTTTAATAAGGAATATGAAACAAGACAGAAACAAACCACCATATTTCAGCGGAGAGTTTGAAACACCTGATTAATTACAGAAAATGGAGGCCACATCTCATTAAACTTATACGCGTCCTAAATGCACGGTGATAACTCTCTCTAATATGCACCAGGCACGAAAGTTCTTAATGAGACCAACATGGGAGAGCAGAAAATCTCCCAGGTCGAAGTGGAATTCTCAACTAGGTTCTACTGAGCTAGTTTTCCGTATATTACTTGCGGAAAATTGATTTCGCTAGGTACACAGAGGAACAAGCTTTTTAATTACGAAATGGTTCGATACGGCAGAACAATGTTGAATAAGTAATATATATTGCTTTCATAATAAGAATACCATTAAGAACTCTGAAAAAGAAGTTTACATTTACTACACAGAACATTCTTGGTTTTACTCTGTTGTTCAAAATCACTGGAATTTCTTTTTCTATTTATTGTGCTTCGAATCAAACCCTAAATTGTTTAATCTGTGTTTCGTTCATTATCTATAAAACACTCTGTATTTCAGACACAACCAGATTAAGGAGGGGGGATTTGGGTTGGCTCTGTTTTAGCTCTGAGCGGCACTTTTTTGCACACCATGGGCTAAATGGCCAGGTCACATGGACCCCGAAGGCTCAGAGAAGGTTGGGGGAGGGGACCCACTGGAACAGCTGTTGGGAGACAGATGGTAGCCTTCCGTCAAGGCCACCCAGCGTGTTCTTTAACCTGCATAGGGTATGTCTCTCCCGCACACGGGGCCACGGCTTAACGTCCCATCCGACGGACGGCGGCCTTTCCAAGCCCATCGGTGTCCCCTATTGACCGTGGGCAGGGCGGGGAATTTTGCGGAGATAAATCTCAACGCTGACCCAGCTGGGACTCGCACCTAGGAACTACAGATTACGAGCCTGGCGCGCTGCCGACTGAGCCACCCCCGCCCTAGGAGGGGGGGAGAAAGAGGGACATACCCAGGAGGGGGGGACCAGGAGGTCCTGAACCTCCTCTTCTTCCCCCCGAAAATTCTCAAACTTGTCTACCTGCTTTGAAATTGTACAAAGACAACTATTTTGTCTTTGTACAATTTTATTTTATCCATCTGGTATGTATCCGACATTAAAAATAGATAATGTAAAATTTCACTTCATATAGAATATCACTTTAATCTTTCCTGTGCGTAGAAACATTTTAGAAATTGGTTAACCCCACTTAAATTTAAGTTTTATCCTCAGACTCCCCCCCCCCCCCCCCCTCCCGAAACAAAATTCTCGGACCCTACCCGCTCGAGTTTAAATTCTCGCCCCCCGAAACGAAATCCTGGGCACATGCCTGATCAATGGTTCCATGCCCTCTTGCTCACCTTTGATAATCCTAGTAAGGGTAGCTTGAGCCAAAAAATATTAACTTCTGCATATTTCGCGAATTTTTCAAGGAATTTTTAAAAATCTCTAAAAAGAAGGGGGAGATGTTACAATGCAAAGGAAATATCCAATGTGATTTATGTGATTGATTACTATTTGCGTTTTCTCAATCGTCAAATGGTTCGAAATTTCGCTATTGAAGAGTGCTGAAGATTAAAAATTAAAAAAAAAAAAACATTATCTTTTGAAGCGAACATCTATATTTGCCAGAGCCGATGGGCTTGAAAAGGCCGCCGTCCGTCGGATGGGACGTTAAGCCGTGGCGCCGTGTGCGGGAGAGCCATACCCTGTGCACGTTAAAGAACACGCTGGATGGCCTTGACGGGAGGCTACCATCTGTCTCCCAACAGCTGTTCCAGTGGGTCCCCTCCCCCAACCTTCTCTGAGCCTCCGGGGTCCTTGTGGCCTGGCCATTTAGCCCATGGTGTGCAAAAAAGTGCCGCTCAGAGGAAAAACAATCCATCGAAAGCCAGAGCCGAATATGGGCTACGCCTATTTTTATATCATCTAATTTTTTCCATGAATAACTTTTCCTACTGTTGAATAAATGTTTATTACTACTTATAATAAATCATTTTCTTTTTTGTCGTGTACCAAATATTTATTAGACATTCCACTTGTTTTCTTAAAAAAATGTCTTGGCTTCAAGAGATAATGAACTATCTGGCGAAAATACCATTCACACTGAAATCCGTTTTTTCCTAACTGCCATTTCTCAATTACGTGGATTTGTAAGCAAAGATAGCTTATGACGATGGCTCCCAAAGCATTACAGCAAAGGAAGACTTCAGAATAAAAGAAACATCCACTGATAACATTTTAAGAAAGATTGGGTGTTGAAGTCATTCTTATCTGCAACAGGCACCCATAACGCAATTTTGTTATTAACAAGATATTCCTTGTTCTTCGCTGGATAGTCTTACACAATAGCTGTAAGTCAGAGAAATATATATAAAGAAGACTTCTGATATCAGAAAACAACAGACTCCTTTTCTCAAAGACCAGATCCTTGTTATATCTGACAAATAACCTTTCAGGCAATTGCTATTTTGCTACGTGGTCGTTTTCAGCGACATCTTGTATCTGTGGTGTGGTTGTCAAGGAAACAAACGTTGATCACGGACAACAGTGAAGATGACGGTATTATGTCGGGATGAAATCTTTGAAAGGTTTCCTTGATCCTGTGATATTAAGTCTACAGGGTCAGAAGTAAGAAAGAGAGAAATGTCTTTTGTCGGAAAGCAATGTTAGAGAAAGAACACTTATCGAGTCGATTTCTGTCAATAATTGGAAGGAATTTGAAAACTTTCTCTTTAGCTTATTAAGTTTATCTTTTTTTAAGCATTCATTAGTATAGATGATTAATTAATGCTTTCTTCTGATTCTAAATAACTGATTATTTTATCTACTGACAAAATATTAAGCTTTCCATGCTATGTTTATGAGAATCTAACTTTGAAGATATATAACTTCTAAAATATTCATTTAATGGATAAATGTGACTGAAGATAAAGATTATAATCAAATGTATTTAAATTTCGATTGTCAACAACTTTTAACAATTACAGAATGATGATTTTTCCCCATTGAAAAATTCGCTTTAAAAAACTAATTTTGGCTTTCGGAATGAGAAAATAACTCCAAATTCTGTTAAAACGTGTTTTATTTTTCGATGTGCCTTGGCAGGGCAGGAATTTAGCTAGATGTGTCTTACCGATGGGATTGGAAAGATTGCCATCCATCGGATGGGACGTAAAGCCGTGGACCCTGAATGAAGGAGAGCCACACCATGTTCAAGTTATTGGTTTAAATGATAATTCGTAATAAATTATTCTTGTAATATTTTCTTTCGTTTTAGAATTTTTGTCTTTTTAGTTTTCAGATGCACTGTGCATACAACAGCTTGATACCGATATTTTGACACTGAAAATAGGTGACCTGAGAAAGAATTTCTTTTGTCTGCGGGAATCTGCTTTAGGAACTGTTCATTGAAACTGAGCTAACCATTTCTTATAAAAGGCCACGGTGTCAAAAAAACAACGTGATTGATACGAGAAACAATGTCGTTAATCACTGGAAGGAAACGTTTCTTGTCACTAAACACAGAAAAAAAATACTCTAAATGATTTTAATTGCTCTTAAAAGGAGCACCAAAAAATCGATAGATGAAATAGTATCTTGTCAGGGTTTACTGAAGTTCTCTAAGTTGATTGGTGTGTTTTGCACTAACTGGTAATTTTTGTTATAAAATCAGGACTTAGTTTTCGGGTAAGAAGAATCGAAAGTTGTGAAGTTCACTTCATAGTTTTAAAGAGATGTACAGTCGGTCAAAAAAGTATCCGAACAATATGGTTGATTACAGAATTCAGAAAAAAATATCTTGCAACGATTTTTTTTAGAAATTAGTGATTTGGCAACCTTCGTATCACGTGACACGAAGAGTGCCAGATCACTAAGTGATTGTTGCCAAATCACTAAGTGATCTGGCAACCTTCGTGTCACGTGACACGAAGGGTGCCAGATCACTAATTTCTAAAAAAATCGTTGCAAGATATTTTTTCTGAATTCTGTAATCAACCATAGTGTTCGGATACTTTTTTGAGCGACTGTATTCCATTCATCGTAAATAAGTGACCTAAAAACCATTATTCAAATTGAATTTATGGTCTTTATCAATCGAAAAACGTCGGATGAATTTAAATAAAAAAAACTAAGTGAAAAAAAAAACAAAAACAAACATGACTTTTTAAATATATTCCCAAAAAAAATTAATCGTTAACTTTTTTTTTTTAAATAGTTTAATTAGTTTTTGAGTTTCGAAGTTAGTTTTCGAAAATTTGCCTGGGTTTTCGAAATTTAGTTTTTTGGTTTTGAATATCGTGCCCTTCGCACATTAATTATATGAACCTATTAACGCTCCCGAATAAAAACTAAAGGGGCAAATGAGTATCAAACACGATGAATCAATTAGTTATCAGTAGAAAGAATACAAGCACTTGAATCTAATAAATGCTATTTACTTGTACTCCATCCGTTCTATTATTCCTTGCTCGTTGTATAAAGCGAGTTTAAAGCAATTCGTTCTACAGAAGATTCAAGCTCTAATTACACGAGAGAAGCATGCTCTCTGACGTCTTAATTACCGGCGCAACAAAGTGACTGTGCTTCGTAGCTCTCGTGCCATTACGTTTAAGTTGATATGCGAGGGATCGTGGGAATCGTGGAAGTCGGAGAGCAAGACTCGCGCCTGGGAACTGGAAAGTTTCGTAGCGTCTCAGGAGAAAGGAAAACCCGAAATGGAATGTACGGAAAAATAAGAATGTATTGCGTCTATTGCTTTTAGTTCTCGTTTTGGATTAGGAAAGAAGCAATTAATTTTAAGCAGCGAAATTATTTTTCATTACAACTCGTGTAGTTTTGTCCTTCTGCAGTTTAACACATCAGTGTTAATTCGGAATTTATTGCCTTATTCATCCAAAATCGAGAAAACGAAATCATTATTGATATCAAAGTTTTTTAATGTTTTGCCTTTACAATTTTGAAAACATGATTAAGTAATTAATGTGTTAAAAGTTTAAAGAAAATGATTTCTGCGGAAATTGCATGAAATATGTACTGCTACTACTATTACCAAAAGTTTGGTTGCGTTGCTTTACCTCTGATCTGCATTTTTTCAACACAATGGTCTAAATGGCCAAGTCACAAGGACCCCGACGGCTCACGTTACCCTAACCAAATTATATTAGGGAGAATGCTCTGACTATATTAGAGAGAATGCTCTGGACAACGTTAGGAGACAGATAGAAGACCTCCGTCAAGGGAATCCAGCGTGTTCTTTAAGGTACACAGGGTATGACTCTCCCGCACACGGTGCCACGACTTAATGTCTCATCCGACGGACGGCGGCCTTTTCAAGCTCGTCGATGTCTCCTCTTGACTGAGAGCAGGGAGGGATGTTTTGCGGAGATAAATCTCAACGCTAGCCCAGGAGGGGCTTGAACTTGAGAACTGCAGATTACGAGCCTGGCGCACTTCTGCCTGAGTCACCCTCGCCCCACTCATCGTCGTCATCGTCGTCGTCGTCGTCATCGTCGTCGTCGTCGTCATCGTCGTCGTCGTCGTCGTCGTCATCGTCGTCGTCGTCGTCATCGTCGTCGTCATCGTCATCATCATCATCAAGCAGCCATGGGCTACGGAGGTCCAACCAGACCGCGCAATTTAGTTCTCCAAGCATATCTGTCTTGAGCTACATCTTCTGCATCTGACCATTGCACACCAATTCTAACAAGGTTCTGTTTGACATTGTCTGCCCACCGCATCCTAGGTCTCCCTCTCTTTCTGAGGCCTTTAGGCACACTGTTCATAACCTTATTCGCCAATCTATAATTAGCAATACGGGCAACACGGCCAAACCAACGGAGTCTCTCTCTACACAATATGCTGCTTAAAGGAGGTTGTCGACCTCCTTTGCCTAACCTATCATTAGTTACAAAGTTGAACCACCTAATGCCCAAGATACTGCGTAAGCATCCAGTTTCCTGTTATCATGATTACAAAGTGTCCAAGTTTCACTACCATAACTAACCCTAGAAAGAACCAAACTATTATACAGTCTAATTTTAGTCTTTAGGTGTATACGCCTATTTCTCCACACTCTCCATAGATTCTTAAAAGTCCCGGCAGCAATCCCTATTCGTCTGTTAATCTCATGCCGCACATCACCATTATCTGTTACATAGCTCCCAAGATAATTAAACTGTGACACCTGCTCAAGAGTTAAGCGGTAATAAGTTTTAATACGTATATCTATTGGAGCTGGACTAAGGATGGGAGATGTGAAGTTGGGTTGTTTTACCTCTGAGCGGTACTTTTTTTGCACACCATGGGCTAAATGGCCAGGTCACATGGACCCCGAAGGCTCAGAGAAGGTTGGGGGAGGGGACCCACTGGAACAGTTGTTGGGAGACAGATGGTAGCCTCCCGTCAAGGCCATCCAGCGTGTTCTTTAACGTGCACAGGGTATGGCTCTCCCGCACACGGGGCCACGGCTTAACGTCCCATCCGACGGACGGCGGCCTTTCTAAGCCCATCGGCGTCCCCTACTGACGTGGGCAGGGCAGGGATTTTTGCGGAGATAAATCTCAACGCTCACCCAGCTGGGACTCGAACCTGGGAACAACAGGGAGGTGTCAAATAAACATTGTGAGGGCACCTACAAGTATATACAACTAGCCTTGGACAATGGTTGACTTAAACAGTTGAAATAAAACTTGCGTAAAAAGAAATTTAAATATTCGTAAATATTTTAGTTATTTAATTTATCTAAATTTTAAATACAATCTCTGCATTTTTAAATAGCATAAAACATAATAATTTATTATGATTATATCAAACTATTTCTAAATATTTTAATAATAATTATCAAATGTTTCAAATGCGTAGCTACCAGTGGAATTTTAACATCTAGAGTTGTAATTTAAATTCCCATATATATTTGAAATAATGAGTTGAAAAGAAATTGGTTGTCTTTACTGGGATTCGAACCCAGGTCTCCCAGAAGCGTGCCGAGCGTGATAACCGCACGTTTTCCTGTAGTAATTTATTACTGTATCATTTTATATATATATATTAAAAAAGTGGCCATCTCGGTAGCTCAGTGATATGGCGTTGGCTCGCGATGATACTGTGAATGCCGAGGTCCGGGTCAGGTCCCGGGTATCGCATGGTCGTTTGTTCTGTCATATATGCCGTGATTGTCCCTCTGCAAAATTTTAAAAAAATTTCACTTATTGATATTATAAAAAAAAAAGTGTTTTTCACATTGCGGTATAAAGCTAATATGGTTATAAGTCGCAGAAACCAAATGAAATATTATTAGTGATATAGGATATGAAAGTGCATAGGGTATAGTGCATAAGGTCTAGGTGCATAGGGTATGATAGTGCATAGGGTATGATAGTGCATAGGTTATAGGTGCATAGGGTATGAAAGTTGGGTTGGGTTGTTTTACCTCTGAGCGGCACTTTTTTGCACATCATAGGCTAAATGGCCAGGTCACATGGACCCCGAAGGCTCAGATAAGGTTGGGGGAGGGGACCCACTGGAACAGCTGTTGGGAGACAAATGGTAGCCTCCCGTCAAGGCCATCCAGCGTGTTCTTTAACGTGCACAGGGTATGTCTCTCCCGCACAGGGGGCCACGGCTTAACGTCCCATCCGACGGACGGAGGCCTTTCCAAGC
The DNA here is from genome assembly GCA_038380435.1 of Ryuthela nishihirai. Lineage (NCBI taxonomy): Eukaryota > Metazoa > Arthropoda > Arachnida > Araneae > Heptathelidae > Ryuthela > Ryuthela nishihirai. The sequence goes on along the minus strand of JAWZYU010000006.1, from coordinate 18,561,576 downwards.
CCATCGGTGGGGTATGAAAGTGCATAAGGTATAGGTGCATAGGGTATGAAAGTGCATAATGTATAGGTGCATAGGGTATGAAAGTGCATAGGGTATGAAAGTGCATAGGGTATGAAAGTGCATAGGGTATAGGTGCATAGGGTATGAAAGTGCACAGGGTATAGGTGCATAAGGTATGAAAGTGCATAGTGTATAGGAGCATAGGATATGAAAATGCATAGGGTATAAGTGCATAGGATATGAAAATGCATAAGGTATAGGTGCATAGGGTATGAAAGTGCATATGGTATAGGTGCATAGGGTATGAAAGTGCATAGGGTATAGGTGCATACGGTATGAAAGCGTAAGGCAGCTTTCTTACATTTTCAGCGACATCCCCGACATTCACACCTCAATTCAGCAACTTACCCGATGCAGCAACTGAAGAAACCAAAGACCAGATATCTACGTAGTGACGTCATCTTTCACTTGTGCTAGAGTTAAACTTGGAATCGTTACTCCCCTTGTCGGTGTTGGGGAATTGCTATAGAACATTTTTCGAACATTTCTCTACCTCAAGGGGATTATTTGACTGCCGTAGTGCTTGCAGGTCGATGGCAATTTTGCTTCGCTCACTTCTATAAGATAAGAGCAATCAATATCCCATTTGTCCAGCTAGGAATTTATTATTACAGTCATACTAAAGCGTCATTCCCAATCTTTGTCAATGGCATACTCTTTTACACTTTCCAACATTTACAGCATCACAATGAAGTTTTCATTCAATGGATTCCATCACATTCAGGAATTCCATTTAATGAAAAGGTTGATTCTTTTGCTAAACGCCAGGCTCGTAATCTGTAGTTCCCAGGTTCGAGTCACAGCTGGGTCAGCGTTGAGATTTATCTCCGCAAAATTCCACGCCCTGCCCACGGTCAGTAGGGGACACCGATGGGCTTGGAAAGGCCTTTTTCCTACTTTCATACCTTATGCACCTATACCCTGTGCACTTTCATACCCTATGCACCTATACCCTATGCATTTTCATATCCTATGCACCTATACCCTATGCACTTTCATACCCTATGCACTTTCAAACCCTATGCACCTATACCCTATGCACTTTCATACCCTATGCACTTTCATACCCTATGCACCTATACATGATGCACTTTCATACCCTATGCACCTATACCTTATGCACTTTCATACCCCACCGATGGGCTTGGAAAGGCCTCAGTCCGTCGGATGGGACGTTAAGCCGTGGCCCCGTGTGCAGGAGAGACATACCCTGTGCACGTTAAAGAACACGCTGGATGGCCTTGACGGGAGACTACCATCTGTCTCCCAACAGCTGTTCCAGTGGGTCCCCTCCCCCAACCTTCTCTGAGCCTTCGGGGTCCATGTGACCTGGCCATTTAGCCCATGGTGTGCAGAAAAGTGCCGCTCAGAGGTAAAACAACCCAACCTTTTGCTAAACATGCCCAATGCCTTGACAACTATATCCCTACCCCTTCATTCATAAAGATTATTAAAAAAAAATAATATAAGACTTGTTTGTTAGAAATTACTCAAAATTGGTATCAATCAAATGCAACTCACACACATAGATTTTCAATTAATCCTCAAATTCAACAATTTAATGATTTTAACTTTCCTAAAAAAAAGAACTTAATGCTATCCTGCAAATTAAAACTAATTATGCATTTACTAACTTAACTCGCTTTAGATTTAAAATTTTTACATCACCAAATTGTTCGAATTGTGGCACTCTTCATACTTTACAACATATCTTTGAATGCCCACTATACGATGAGGTAAGACAAACCTACTTTTCCAAATTAGTCAAATTTAAAATTATTAATTATACTTTTTCTTCTATTCTTCATTCCCAAAATTAAAAATTAATCCCTGTTCTTTATAATTTGGTGATTTGTTTTTTAAAAAGTTCTCATTTACTTGATTTATTATAAATGAAAAGAAAAAAAATTGAATGAAAATGAAAAAAACACGAAGTTAAAATTAATTGGTATAGTATATTTTCGATACTATACCAATCATTTAACTTTGTGTTTTTTTTTTGTTTTATAAGATTCTCTGAATGAGTTCGCTCTCCATGAGAGTGAGAATATTCAATTTGTTGATCTGTTTTGTTTGTTTGTTTGTTTATCCTTGATGCTTTGTTGAGTCCTGGGGACTCGAAAGCAATTATGCACCTCACATGCTCGTAACCAGAAAGGGAGCAGGAGTCTGAAATTGTCAGAATTTTTGAAACTTTTAACGTTTGCTACTTTACAATACAACACTTTCTTTACTATTGGGTTGCTGATGCAAATATTTGCTATGGCTCATATTTTGTCATAGAATTGTATTTCCAGTTCTTATTTTATAAAAAATATTTTGTCAGCCCCCTCCCACCCTACAAATGCCAAAGCCCTCTTTATAAATGATAAAGACCCTTCTTCTTGATGCTTTGAACTAGTTATAGCTATTATGGAACATTCAGTGCAACGTCTGTAAAATCATTTTGGTAGTACTTATGTAAAATGGGAATAAATACTGTTATTTCTAATAATTGGAAAGTAGCTTAGTAGTTGTTTCACGTGCTCTATTTCTCTTGTTGATCTTACTGATAGCCTGGCAGAGGATTGGATTGGATTGTTTTACCTCTGAGCTACTTTTTTGCACACCATGGGCTAAATGGCCAGGCCACAAGGACCCCGAAAGCTCAGAGAAGGTTGGGGTAAGGGACCCACTGGAACAGCTGTTGGGAGACAGATGGTAGCCTCCCGTCAAGGCCATCCAGTGTGTTCTGTAACGTGCACAGGGTATGGCTCTCCCGCACACGGGGCCACGGCTTAACGTCCCATCCGACGGACGGCGGCCTTTTCAAGCCCATCGGTGTCCCCTACTGACCGTGGGCAGGGTGGGGAAATTTTGCGGAGATAAATCTCAACGCTGACCCAGCTCGAACCTGGGAATTACAGATTACGAGCCTGGCGCGCTACCGACTGAGCCACCCCCGCCCCTCCTGGCAGACGAAAAAACCATACGGGGTCAAAAGGCTGATCTGACTGACTTGGAATGGGGGCTCATTGTTGTAACGCGGAAATCACGGGGTATAATATCCCAAGTTACGGAGAATGGAACGATCCGAAAAAACGTCCGTTAATCGTGACAAATGCAGAAGGATAAAAGCTCTGGCAGACTTGGACAGGAGTTTATTGTCCGAACTATACGGCAAAACAGGTTGGGTTGTTTTACCTCTGAGCGGCACTTTTTTGCATACCATGGGCTAAATGGCCAGGTCACATGGACCCCGAAGGCTCAGAGAAGGTTGGGGTAGGGGACCCACTGGAACAGCTGTTCGGAAACAGATGGTAGCCTCCCGTCAAGGCCATCCAGCGTGTTCTTTAACGTACACAGGGTATGGCTCTCCCACACACGGGGCCACGGCTTAACGTCCCATCCGACGGACGGCGGTCTTTCCAAGCCATCGGGGAATTTTGCGGAGATAAATCTCAACGCTGACCCAGCTGGGACTCGAACCTGGGAACTACAGATTACGAGCCTGGCGCGCTACCGACTGAGCCACCCCCACCCCACTTGGACAGGAGTTTATTGTCACAAACTGTACGGCAAAACAGAGCTGTTACAGTTCATCAGCTGAGACAGATTCAGCTAGCAGTACTTAAAAACTAATTTCAACGAGAACTACGAGCAGGTAATTGAAGCTGGTTGTTTTACCTCTGAACGGCACTTTTTACTCACAATGGATTAACAGGCAGGTCACAACGACCCATTGGGTTCGTAGAAAGTTGGGGGAAAGGGACCCATGAACAACTGTTAGGAGACAGATGGTAGCTTCCCGTCAAGGCCTTCCAGCGTGTTCTTTATCGTGCATAGGGTAATGTTCTCCCATATACGGTACCACGGCTTAACGTCGCATTCGACAGATGGAGGCCTTTCCAAGACTATCGGTATCTCCTACTGACCGAGGGCAGGGCGGGGAGTTTTTCGGAGATAAATCTCAACGCTGGTTCGGTTGTTTTACCTCTGAGCGACACTTTTTTTGCACACAATGGGCTAAATGGCCAGGTCACAAGGACCTTGGGGCCTCAGAGAAGGTTGGGGGAGATGGGAGACAGATGGCAACCTCTCATCAAGGCCATGCAGCGTATTCTTTAATGTGCACAGGGTATGGCTCTCCCACACACAGCACCAGGCTTAAAGTCCCATTCGACGGACGGCGGCCTTTACAAGCCCATTTGGTGTCCCCTACCGACAGAGGGTAAGACTGAGAGATTTTCAGATATAAATCTCAACTGTAGCCAAAGTGGGACTTGAACCTGGGAACTGTAGATTACAATTGTGTCTCGCTACTGACTGAAACAACCCCTCCTAAGAGAATACAAAAAGTTTGAAATTTGGGAATTGTATCATGATACGTAAGACAAAATATTAAAAATGCGTTCATAAAAATTTTGCCAGACACTGTATATTTTGTATATAACCTAAATTTTTTGCTTTGCTTTATAAATAATAAGTACATTACACGTATCTTTAAACGTATTTTCTATAATAACACTTCATTAAATTGTGTGGTCCGGCTGGAAGGGGCGGGGTGGCTCAGTCGGTAGCGCGCCAGGCTCGTAATCTGTAGTTCCCAGGTTCGAGTCCCAGCTGGGTCAGCGTTGAGATTTATCTCCGCAAAATTTCCCCGCCCTGCCCACGGTCAGTAGGGGACACCGATGGGCTTGAAAAGGCCGCCGTCCATCGGATGGGACGTTAAGCCGTGACCCCGTGTGCGGGAGAGCCATACCCTGTGCACGTTAAAGAACACGCTGGATGGCCTTGACGGAAGGCTACCATCTGTCTCCCAACAGCTGTTCCAGTGGGTCCCCTCCCCCAACTTTCTCTGAGCCTTCGGGGTCCTTGTGGCCTGGCCATTCAGCCCATGGTGTGCAAAAAAATTGCCGCTCAGAGGTAAAACAATCCAATCCAATCCGGCTGGAAAACAGCATTGCTTCGATTATGTGCTGCGATAAGTCAAAAAACCAGGAAAAACATAATGAGGCCTCAGAAAAAACTGTTTACAATTTGAAAATGAAACCCGAAACAATTGCTTGTGTAATGGAGTTCTTTCAGTTGTTGCAAATCAGTTCGGTACCTTGTCCTGAATTAAGAGGCTTACATTTGCAGCTCTCGCCTCCTGAGAGAAAGACGAGCATGTAGCTTTTAAATTGATTCTAATTAATATGAGATTTAGTAAAGAATGTAGCCGAGTTGTAACAAGAGTTTCCCATTATTATGAAAGGTACTTCAGCTTAACAGAGTTCAGTGATTGTGACATACAGATTCAGACTACAATGAAAACGTATTTGTCCTAGAATTATCGAATTTTAAGTCTATACAATCTAGAAAATTAAAAAAAGAGAGACAAATATTAAAGGAGAAGATAACAATAAGTAAGCATTGCGAAAGGATGAACATTGTTTACATTAAAATCGTAATAATTTTTCCCTAAAGTCGTTATTTTTTCGATGTGGACTTTGACAAAATGGTTTTTCCTTCTTCAGAAAATGGTACTTTTTACGGATTATTGTGTTAAATATTGAACTACAGTTTGGGTCGGGTTGTTCTAACTCTTTTGCATACAATGGGCTAAATGGCAAGGTCACATGAGGCAGGGTGGCTCAGCTGGTAGCGCACCAGGCAAGTAATATGCAGTTCCAAGTTCGAGTACTCCCTGGGTTTACAATTCTGATTTAGATTACAATTCTGGCTCGACCATTTCCTCACATTAAGATTTATCTCCGCCAAACTTCCCGCCATGCCATCGGCCAGAAGGGGACACCGATGGGCTTAGAAAGGCTGCCGTCCGTCGGATTGGATGTAAATCGTGACCCCATGTGCGGGAGAGGCATACTCTGTGCACTTTAAAGAACATGATGGATGACCTTGTTGGGAGGCTAAGATCTGTCTCCCAACAGCCGTTCCAGTGGGTCCCCTCCCCCAATCTTCTCTGAGCCTCCGGGGTTCTTGTGACCTGGCCATTTAGCCTACTCTGTGTGCAAAAAAGTGCCGCTCAGAGGTAAAACAACCCAACTTAACTTTTGACTAAATGGTAAGTATATTTCGTATTATTTATTGTAACATATCAAATGTAAGATCGTTTTAAGTTTATCTCAATTTAATACACCATGTTTAAAGCACTACTTCGATTAGACGCGCTCAAAAGTCCGGAATAACTCGAATATTTTCTTGGAGTGAGTTTTTGACGCTTGAGAAAATCTTTCGTGTAACAGTAAAAGTTTCGAATTCTTGAAAGTGTTCCAAATCGATAACGTATCACTTCTTCTTCACTGCTGCCAAAGGAGGATTATTTTAACATCCCATACTTCCCTCCATACACGGTAAGATTCGAAGATAGGCCTCCCGTACAGAGGCGTGCTAGGCTGCCGTCTGTCAGGATTAACTACTAAACAACTCAGATAAATAGGACAATCAGTTCATCATTTTTTAACGGGGGAAATAGAATATGAACAACATTGTTTTAATTAAAATGTTTTTTCACTATCGGTAACAGTGTGTAGTGAGAGTGGGAATATTTTTGAGATTAACAATGTTATAAAAGTAATAAAATTACTGTGGATTAGAGGGCTTGGGGTAACTCAGTCGTTAGCGTGCCAGTCTCGTAATCTGCAGTTGCTAGATTCGAGTCCAGCCTGGGTCAGCTTTGGGTTGTTGTTGGGTTGTTTTACCTCTGAGCGGCACTTTTTTGCACACCATGGGCTAAATGGCCAGGTCGCATGGACCCCGAAGGCTCAGAGAAGGTTGGGGGAGGGGACCCACTGGAACAGCTGTTGGGAGACAGATGGTAGCCTCCCGTCAAGGCCATCCAGCGTGATCTTTAACGTGCACAGGGTATGGCTCTCCCAAACACGGGGCCACGACTTAACGTCCCATCCGACGGACGGCGGCCTTTTCAAGCCCATCGGTGTCCCCTACTGACCGTGGGCAGGGCGGGGAATTTTGCGGAGATAAATCTCAACGTTGACCCAGCTGGGACTCGAACCTGGGAACTACAGATTACAAGCCTGGGGCGCTACCGACTGAGCCACCCCCGCCCCGGGTCAGCTTTGAGATTTATACCTATTGTACAGCTCTTAGGAGGCAGATAGATATCTCACGTCAAGCCCATTAAACCTGTTCTTTAACGTGTACAATATATGGCTCTCTGCTGTACACAGCACGACGACTTGACGTCCCATCCGACGAATCCCTTTCCAATCCCATCTGTATCTCTTTCTCACCACAAGAAGTTGGTGGTTAGCAGGAATAAATCTCAGAGCAAGCACATTTGGTTTACTAAACTTTAAAAACGCATTTTAATTTTATATTATTAACACTCTTCCTTTTAATGTTGATAAATCAAATTAGAGCAATGCACATTATGAAGGGGGTGGTTCAGTCGGTATCACGCCAGGTTCGATTCTCAGTTGGGACAGAGTTGGGATTTATCTCCGCAAAGCTCCCCACCCTGCCCGCGGTCAGTAGGGAACACAGATGGGCTTGGAAAGGCCGACGTCTGTCGGATGGAACGTTAAGCCGTGTCTCCCTGTGTGGGAGAGCCATTATACCCTGTGCAAGTAAATTGCTGCCTGGAAGTTTTCCAGTCATAGCTCTCGGAAATGTTGGCAAATTTTAAATGCGATGAATCCTTTAAAATCAAATGTCAGATTTCTATGTAGCAGTGTTAGAAAACTAAAAAGTAGTGCATTGGGATATTTCTGGTCATAGCACGTAGAAATGTGAAGAAGTTTTAAATGCGGTGACTTCTTTAAGGTCAAATAAGGTCGGATTGGGTTGGGTTGTTTTACCTCTGAGCGGCACTTTTTTACACACCATGGGCTAAATGGCCAGATAACATGGACCCCGAAAGCTCAGAGAAGGTTGGGGGAGGGGACCCACTGGAACAGCTGTTGGGAGACAGATGGTATCCTCCTGTCAAGGCCATCCAGCATGTTCTTTATCGTGCACAGGGTATGACTCTCCCGCACACGGGGCCACGGCTTAACGTCCCATCCGACAGACGGCGGCCTTTCCAAGCCCATCGGTGTCCCCTACTGACCGTGGGCAGGGCGGGAATTTTGCGGAGATAAATCTCAACGCTGACCCAGCTGGGATTCGAACCTGGGAACTACAGATTACGAGCCTGGCGCGCTCCCGACTGAGCCATCCCCGCCCCCATATAAGGTCGGAGCGACCGTTTAAAGAACAATAGATGCCCAATGATTTCTAGCTTCCACATAAAAGTCTGTGAAGGAGAAACTTTGTCAAAGAGCCATTCATAAAATATTTTCCATTCAAATCCAGATCACACCTATCTCTAGTCAAATGTGCTACAATTGTGTCTTAGATTTGTTTGCTTCAAGAGACTAGATTTATTAGATTTAAGTTACGTTAAAAAAAGTGGTTATCTGGAAGAATTTCTATTTTTGTTCGAAAGAAAATACGGTTCGTTCTGTTCGTGCGAAAATATAGGGTAATATAAAGGAAAACCAAACCTCTTTCCCCAAATCAGGAAGCAAAATGCTTTCTTAATCTTATTATTTAAAAAAAATGCAAAATATACACTTTAATTTCTCTAATTATATTTCTATCACATTTAAAAGAAGTAAAATGTTCAATTGTTTTTTCTAATATAAATTTCAGATAAGGGCTTTAGTCGAGTTTGGCAGAGTATCAAATCAGAAGACACCAATGTTTAAAAGAAATATTAAATATAACATTTTTATTTTTTCATTGGATAATAAGCCAATGGATGATAAGCTACACCAAAGAAATTTAACGTCTTGATTTAAACTTCCAACATGTCGAAAATGATACCCAAAGATGTCAGTAACAAATTACGAATCCAACGCAAAATCGCTTCAAAAAACAGAAAAACTATAGTTTTCCAAAAATTGCTGCGAGATGAATTCCATTTGTTTTCGTTACTGATATGAACAGTTCAATTTATCATCTAGAGCGGAGCATTTACTCTCATAAACGATTAATTTTTTACTTTACTTAATGACTTTTAAAAATATAACTTGCTCTATGCACTTAAAATGTTTCAATTTTAAAATGAGAAAATTTTGTTAACCAACTAGTTAAATAAAAACCATAACTGGTATAGTGTCAGAGAAACTGTTTTATGAAAATGTTTGTATGTTTATGGGTTGGGTTGGGTTGTTTTACCTCTGAGCGGCACTTTTTTGCACACAATGGGCTAAATGGCCAGGTCACATGGACCCCGAAGGCTCAGAGAAGGTTGGGGGAGGGGACCCACTGGAACAGCTGTTGGGAGACAGATGGTAGCCTCCCGTCAAGGCCATCCAGCGTGTTCTTTAACGTGCACAGGTTATGGCTCTCCTGCACACGGAACCAGGCTTAACGTTCCATCCGACGGACGGCGATCTTTCCAAGCCCATCGGTGTCCCCCTACTGACCGTGGGCAGGGCGGGTAATTTTGTATGTTTATGAGAAACCAACACAAGACAAATGCTTACAGGTTATCTCCGTCACTCTTTTAAAATTAAAATAAACATTAAACCAATTTCTTTTTATTGAAAACAATAACCGCAAAAAAATTAATATATGTTTATGATTTGTGGTAAATGAACCACTGAAACGCCAAACATGCATTTTCATTTTTAGTTCGTTTAAACTTTCACATTTCCTTTCGGCATAAAATATTACCTCGATTTCAAAATTCAATACTTTTTATCTGGAAGAATTTCAATTTTTGTTCTAACAAAATGCGGTTCGTTCTGTTCGCGAGAAAATATAGAGTGATATCAAGCTTCATCATACTTTGATATTACCGTATATTTTCTCAAGCAGTGTTCCTAAAAACTAAACTCCAAGTACGATTGGGCGGGGTGGCTTAGTCAGTAGAGCACCAGGCTTGTAATCTGTGGTTTCAGGTTCGAGTCCCAGCAGAGCCACCTTAAGGTTTATATCCACAAAATTATCCGCCCTGCTTATGGTCAATAGGGAACACCGATGGGCGTGGAAAGGCCGCCGTCCGTCGGATGGGACGTTAAGCCGAAACTCTATGTCCGGGAGAGCCATGTACGTTAAAGAACACGCTAGATGGCTTTGACGGGAGGTTACAATCTGTCTCCCAACAGCTGTCCAGTGGATACCCTCTCCCAACCTTCTCTGAGCCTTCGGGGTCCTTGTTACTTGACCATTTAGCCCATTGTGTGGAAAAAATACCACTCAGAGGTAAAACAATCCAACCTAGTACGAGTCATAAAACTCCAAGATAATTAACTTCGCGACATTTGTTTTACACGTAATTTCTAATCGTCTTACATCGAGTTAAACGATATAACTGAAAGACAACGTGCAATTCATTATATGTTGATTTTTTGTAAAAACTCTACCCTGTGTTTGTTAAACCTTTCATGTACAAGTTTATAACAATGATCTTTTTTTTTTTGTAGAAAGTAATTTTAAACTTTTTTTCAGCAGAAAATGAAATGAACTTTAAGAGATAATCTTGGAGTTACAAACAATATCATTAGGTTATATTGCATGATAAAAGAAAGCGCATTTGATTTTGAACACAAAATAGCAGAAATTTGAGGTAAATAAGAAAAGTGCAGAGACCTAGGTTGAAAAAAGGAAAGAAAGTGTCTGCTACACTGTTAAAGGATATAAAACACGCTGTGTGGAGGTTCTCATGTGCTCCTAACAGCTTCCCAGTAGGGCTACTCATTGCATCAGATCTAAGGGGGCGGGGTGGCTCAGTCGGTAGCGCGTCAGGCTCGTAATCTGTAGTTCCCAGGTTCGAGTCCCAGCTGGGTCAGCGTCGAGATTTATCTCCGCAAAATTCCCCGCCATGCCCGCGGTCAGTAGGGGACACCGATGGGCTTGGAAAGGCCGCTGTCCGTCGGATGGGACGTTAAGCCGTGGCCCCGTGTACGGGAGAGCCATACCCTGTGCACGTTAAAGAACACGCTGGATGGCCTTGACGGGAGGCTACCATCTGTCTCCCAACAGCTGTTCCAGTGGGTCCCCTCCCCCAACCTTCTCTGAGCCTTCGGGGTCCTTGTGACCTGGCCATTTAGCCCATGGTGTGCAAAAAAGTGCCGCTCAGAGGTAAAACAACCCAACGCATCAGATCTAAGATAAAAGAACCTTGTGAGTTCATTAAATAAAAAAAAATACCCCCTCAAGCAGCTGCTTGCCACAGAGGTCTGACAGGAGCCTGTCAGTTTATATGCCAGAGTAGAAGGTCTGTGAAGATGGCAGGACCTCAGCAGAAAAACAACACGAACATCCATGCCTTACGCGGGACTCGTTGATTCCGAGACGCGGGACCCTTAGATCAGTAGCCAAGTGCGCTAACCACTCGGCCATGGGACGGCTAAAGAACATTAAAGAAGTTGTGATTGGAAGAAAAAAGTTCATACACAGAGCTGTTCTCAGCAGATACTCCAAATAATTGTTATTACTACGTTTTGCAATTTTTTTTTTACAGGATGTTTCCAAAATGTCTAGTTAAACTTTGGGAACGTGTTCTACTTCGCATAGTGATGAAAAAGGTTCTTATGAATATTGCGCCAGAAACGCTTCTTTTCCGAGTTATAGCACATTTTTGGGAGAACAAGTGAGAAAGAATGTGAAGTTAATTAGCTTTTATTCCAGTTATTATAACAGTAAGTGATCGATGAGGCCAATTATGCAAGCTACATCGGAGCAAGTCTTCGAAATGGTCTCCCTGAGCAGCAATACATGACTAACAGATTCTTCTCATCGACAGTCAAATACGTTCGCAAAGCTCCGGAGTGTTCTGAATTCTTTTCCAACCATTCACGATCTATTCGCGAAGAGTTTGTGTATTAGGAACCAGAGTAGTGTAAACATAGAACATGTCACGTGACACGAAGGTTGCCAGATCACTAATTTCTAAAATATCGTTGCCAGATATTTTTTCTGAATTCTGTAATCAACCATAGTGTTCGGATACTTTTTTGAGCGACTGTACCTCTCAGCCAGCTAACAAGTAAAAAATGTTTTCTTTTTACTAGTCCTGCATTTCTATCCAATATTACGTCCATTCCATACCACTGCGTTATCTTCGCATTGGGTAGTTGATTTTGTTGTATTAGAATTTTTCTTCTAAAAACAAAACTCTGAAACACTTGTTTTAAATTTTTGTTTCCTCTGTTGATCAAAGAACTTTTATGAAGTTTATTAACAAAACTAAAGACAGAAAAAAAAACTATTATTTTTCGAAGTACCAAAAAAGTTTTTTTTTTCTAACACGTCATTTTCTGTTATGTGACATTCTTCTGCTAAGAAAAAGGCGTCGTTCCTTAAATTTTGCTTTCATTATTTTTATAAATTACAAAACTTAGCAGTTGCAAGTTACATTAAGACTCTGAAAAAACATGGAATACTTATTTTCATAATGAAAATATTGTTGCAAATTTTAAAATGGATAAGCACTGAGCGTGAGTACTAATAACTATATTTTCAAACCAATTACAATACAATGCAAATTGTTACAAAAAAAATATGGATGAAGTATTTTATAAACAAATTAACTACTATCATATATAAGTCATTAACCTTTTCCACAGAGCATACCAGCTGGGTCAGCGATGAGATTTATCTCCGCAAAATTCCCCGCCCTGCCCACGGTCAGTAGGGGACACCGATGGGCTTGGAAAGGCCGCCGTCCGTCGGATGGGACGTTAAGCCGTGACCCCGTGTGCGGGAGAGCCATACCCTGTGCACGTTAAAGAACACGCTGGATGGCCTTGACGGGAGGCTACCATCTGTCTCCCAACAGCTATTCCAGTGGGTCCCCTCCCCCAACCTTCTCTGAACCTTCGGGGTCCATGTGACCTGGCCATTTAACCCATGGTGTGCAAAAAAGTGCCGCTCAGAGGTAAAACAAACCAACCCAACCCACAGAGCATACAACACCAGCTCTGTCTGTTGTACTAAAACATTACCTCCACTTTGTTTACCATGTCACTTGAATACCGTCAGACGTAAACAAACTCTCGTCCTGTGCTAGTTCACTAAACTTCTATCACCAACAACAGAAAACAAACACCCGCGCACACACTAATAAATATACTAATTGTTTTCACTTAACGCGCACTGAATCAGATCATCTGAACGTCCTTTCAGATCTCACAACTTTAACACACTGCACTGCTATATTTTCATTCTTCCGAATCGTTCTAAGTTCCAATTCGTTGGCTAAATTGAATCTCACGTAGAAGCACACACGAGGGTTTAAGTCACGTTAAGTCATGAAGTCACTGTTGCTCGTTCATCTGTCGTAACAATATTATTGATATTAAATTAAATGAAAAAAAAAATCCGTGGCACCTAGGTGACATGCTGGTGTTAAAAATGCGTTTACAATTAATTGCGTTGCACAACGTAAGGAAGTAGCTAATTTTTGCATCAGTTAATTTCTGAAAGTTCGAGGAAAACAGATGCTTTTGATGCACTAGTGGGAATGACTTTTAAGGCCTCTGATCTTTTTATTTGTTACATATTGGTACAGAATTTCAACAATTATTATTTGATAGTATTGTGGAGGGGGTTCGAAATAACAAAACATATAATAAATGAACTTATTTAATAGATGAGGATTGTTGTTTTGGGTTGTTTTACCTCTGAGCACCACTATGTTTGCACACGATGCGCTAAATATCCAGGTTACAAGGACCCTGAGGGCTCAGAGACGGTTTGGGGGAAGGGACCCACTGGACAGATGTTGGAAGACAGATGGTAGTCTTCCGTTAAGGCCATCTAGAATGTTCTTTAATTACCACCCATAAAAAATGCAAATGAACAGGAGTTACATGGGGACAACATGAACCGAAGACAGCAGTGTGATTGGGTACTAGAAAACTTCAGGAACAACCATCTACTTGACTGACATAATCTTCAGCGTTGAAAAAAACTTTCACTTGAATGGGAAAGTCAACCGCCACAATTGTCGTTATTGGTCTGCAATACAACCACACTAGTTGAAGATTCACACGTACAGAAAGACCCTAGGGTTCCTGTTTGGTGTACAATTCATGGTGGCAACATCATAGGACCTTATGTTTATACCAACAGTCACTGACGACTCTTATTTGCAATTGTTATATGCCATTTTGGTACCTTACTTAGAGGACATACCATTAGCGCATTACCGCAGTGCCTTCTTTCAGCTGGATGGGGCACTGCCCAACTATGCCATAATTGTCTGAGTTGGGTTGTTTTACCTCTGAGCGGCACTGTTTTGCACACAGCGGTTAAATGGCAAGTAACAAGGACTCGAAGGTTCAGAGAAGGTTGGGGGAGGAGAACCATTGGAACAACTGTTGGAAGACTGATGGTGGCCTTCCATCAAGGCCATCTAGGGTGTTCTTTAATATGCACAGGGTATGGCTTACCTGCACATGTGGCCACGGCTTAACGTCCCATCCAACGGACGGTGACCTTTCCAAGACCATCAGTGTTCCCATCGGTCAATAATTGTCTGAAATTGGTTGCAAGAAACACTACCACACAAATGGATAAGCCGACCTAGGGCGGTGGAATGGCCACCTCAAAGTCTAGATTTGACTCCCTTGGATTTTATTTCTATGGGGGGCCACTAAACTCTCATGTATCCAAAGTCGTACTCGAACACCCGATGAATTAAAGAAAACCATCCGTAGTGAATGCCACAAAATAACGCCGTCCATTCTCTGTAACTTTCGTCTGCCACTCTGAAACAGGATTTCCATTTGCAAGCAACACAGGGTGGCCCGTCTGAGCATTTGATGTCTTATTATGGATTCGATACAGTTGAATGAAATTCATATAAAAGTTGAATACTTGTACAGTTGAATACTTGTACAGTTGAATATTATCATTTTGTCTACGTATAAGGACTTATTGGACACCCTGTATATACAGTGTATATATATATATATACACTATCTAATAAAATGATATCGAAATAAATTGTATTTCGGAGAAAAATTGCTATCGATATTATATATATTTATGGGTTTAATATAAATATCGCTTAACCGCGAGTTCTGACGAATAATGCTGTAAATAGTTATTTAGATTTCATTCGCATCTTTGACAGATCCTTACTAGCTATCCTTAGTTTTCTATAAGAAGTTCATTTTAGAAGTTACGGAGCTCATGTCTTAATTTCGAGCCAATGAGTATAAGTCATCCAAATAAGAGAAGCTAGTTCTAAAATTTAATATATAGCTTAATGAAAAAGAAAAAAAAAATTGGTAACCTGATATTTTCCAAAAATATTCTCTTATAATTTGAGAACAAGCATGGACTATCTTTATTAGCATATCGCCTAATTAACATAGAAATTAAGGACTCACTCAATTGAAAACTGTTGGAGTGAAACGAGAAGTTTGCTGTTTAGTCACGAATTTTGTACAAAGAGAAATTTATTCCTGAAATGTGGCAAAGTGTTTTGAGAAGATAAAACATTTAGGAATTTGAAAAGAAATGTGGAATAGTTTAAGAGGTCAAAGTTGTATGTTAAGAGAGAAAGAAAAAAGTTCAATCTTTCATTGTAGAGATCTAAGAGGGACTGGAGGGAGATGAACAAATTTACTGGATCATTTATTTCTTTGAGGCAAAGGGAAAATAACGATTTAGTGGATCATTTATTTTTTGAGGCAAAGGGAAAATAACGATTTAGTGGATCATTTATTTCTTTGAGGCAAAGGGAAAATAATGATTTAGTGGATCATTTATTTCTTTTAGGTAAAGAGAAAATAACATTTTAGTGGATCATTTATTTCTTTGAGGCAAAGGAAAAAAAATGATTTAGTGGATCATTTATTTCTTTGAGGCAAAGGGAAAATAATGATTTAGTGGATCATTTATTTCTTTGAGGCAAAGGGAAAATAATGATTTAGTGGATCATTTATTTCTTTTAGGTAAAGGGAAAATAATGATTTAGTGGATCATTTATTTCTTTTAGGTAAAGAGAAAATAACATTTTAGTGGATCATTTATTTCTTTGAGGCAAAGGAAAAAAAATGATTTAGTGGATCATTTATTTCTTTGAGGCAAAGGGAAAATAATGATTTAGTGGATCATTTATTTCTTTGAGGCAAAGGGAAAATAATGATTTAGTGGATCATTTATTTCTTTAAGGCAAAGGGAGAATAATGATTTAGTGGATCATTTATTTCTTTGAGGCAAAGGGAAAATAACGATTTAGTGGATCATTTATTTCTTTGAGGCAAAGGGAAAATAATGATTTAGTGGATCATTTATTTCTTTTAGGTAAAGAGAAAATAACATTTTAGTGGATCATTTATTTCTTTGAGGCAAAGGAAAAAAAATGATTTAGTGGATCATTTATTTCTTTGAGGCAAAGGGAAAATAATGATTTAGTGGATCATTTATTTCTTTGAGGCAAAGGGAAAATAATGATTTAGTGGATCATTTATTTCTTTAAGGCAAAGGGAGAATAATGATTTAGTGGATCATTTATTTCTTTGAGGCAAAGGGAAAATAATGATTTAGTGGATCATTTATTTCTTTAAGGCAAAGGGAAAATAATGATTTAGTGGATCATTTATTTCTTTGAGGCAAAGGGAAAATAACGATTTACTGGCCATTTATTTCTTTGAGGTAAAGAGAAAATAGCGATTTAGCTGATCATTTGTTTCTTTGAGGCAAAAGGAAAATAACGATTTACTGGACATTTATTTCTTTGAGGGAAAGGGAAAAAATAACGATATAAGTTGACCAGAGATGAGTTCGAACTCGGGCTTTGTCGGGTTGAGCCCAATGTAGTTTGATTCCGGTCGGGTTCGAGCTCAAAATAGCACAAACGACTTTGGGACTGAGGAGGGCTCAGGCTTAAAAATAATTAAAATTTTAAATATTATTGTAAATATGGTAAAAAGAAAAAAATATTCAAAAAAAATTATGATATTTTCAACATGTTAATTAATTTTTAGTAATTAAAATTATAACTATATGACTTTCAATTATTTTTTACGTATTCTGTGTTTAAAAAATGAACGGCTCTTTGTGTTTATAATGATGCTACCTACAAACGTTCAGTTTCTACTATTTCTATAATTTTTCGTTCCAAATAACATTAATATTTTAATTTTATCATAAAATAAAGAATTGATAATGTAATAATAAAATAAATGATAAACGACTATACGTATTTCCTTCGATGCGTCAGAGAAATTTTTATCCCATATCGGACTATAGAGAGATCTGGCTTAATAATTATCGAATTGGTTCGGACTCGGGCCAAGGCAACCTTGAAAAATGGAGTTCAAACTTAGAAAAAAAAGTAGATATTTCACTGCAGCTGTTTCGGACAAAAAGAGATTATGGAGTGAGAGAAAAATAAAAAAAAAGTGGACCAGCGATCTCAATGAGATAAGAAACAAAATAAGTGAGTCATTTATTAAAAATAATAGTAAACATTCCCTCAAGCAGATGCTTGCCACAGAGGTCTGACTAGGAACCTTCCAATTTATACGCCCTAGAGCAGTGGTTCTCAAACTTTTATGCTTCACGTACCCACTGGAAAGATGTATGTAACTGGCGTACCCCTTGTATAGATAGATAAAACTATTGTTACAGTATGGAAATAAAATAAAAGATGGAAGTCGCTAGATATAACATATATATAGCTCTCACGGCGTACCCCAAAATTTTTTACTGCGTACTCTCAAGGGGTAACGCGTACCCCACATTGAGAACCCCTACCCTGGAGAAAAAACTATGGGGTTTTTTCTCCAGGGTAGGGGTTCTCAATGTGGTTCTGCTGAGGCGAGACCTCAGCAGAAAGACAACATAAATATTCATGCCTTAGCCGACAGAGTCAAATGAGCAACACACAATAGCAGAAATGGTTCATAAGAAGACAGTTGCTTAAGATGCAGGAAAAGAGTTGGGTTGTTTTACCTCTGAGCGGCACTTTTTTGCACACCATGGGCTAAATGGCCAGGTCACATGGATCCCGAAGGCTCAGAGAAGGTTGGGGGAGGGGACCCACTGGAATAGCTGTTGGGAGACAGATGGTAGCCTCCCGTCAAGGCCATCCAGCGTGTTCTTTAACATGCATAGGGTATGGCTCTCCGGACTCAGGACCACGGCTTAACGTCCCATCCGACGGACGGCGGCTTTTCCAAACCCATCATTGTCCCCTGCTGACCGTGGGCAGGGCGGGGAATTTTGCGGAGATAAATCTCAACGCTGACCCAGCTGGGACTCGAACCTGGGAACTACAGATTACGAGCCTGGAGCGCTACCGACTGAGCCACCCCCGCCCCTGCAGGAAAAGAGGAAGAAATGTAGGGAAACGGAAACTTAATGATTGATTAAACAGAAAGATAAAGAACGATAATATTATTCACCACCCAGAACTGAGAAAAGTGGAATATTGACACCATTGAACTGAAAGAGAATGAACAAAAAATTGGATTATTGATTTCATTGTAGGGAGATAAAAGAACAAAGTAGTGGGAATAGAACTGAGGAAGCCAATCATTACTACTCTGAACTAGGAGATAAAAAAAAGAAGTAAACGTATACTGGACTGAGTTGAAAAACAATTGTTCTGTCTCTTAGCGGCAATTTTTTTAATACAATGGACTAAATGACCAGATCACGTTTCCCGAGGGCTCAGAGAAAGATGGGGGAAGGAGACCTATTATACAGCTCTTAGGAGGCAGATAGATATCTCACGTCAAGGCCATTAATCCGCTTCTTTAAAGTGTACAATATATGGCTCTCTCCTGTACACAGCACGACGATTCGACTTCCCATACGACGGATGGCGCCCTTTCCAAGACCATCTGTATCTCTTTCTTACCACGAGAAGTTGGTGGTTAGCGGGAATAAATCTCAGAGCAAGCACATTTGTTTTTCTAAACTTTAAAAACGCATTTTAATTTTATATTATTAATTCTCTTCCTTTTAATGTTGATAAACCAAATTAGAGTAATACACACTATGAAGGGAGTGGGGGTGGCTCAGTCGGTATCACGCCAGGATCGAATCCCACTTGGGCCAGAGTTGAGATTTATCTCACAAAACTCCCCGCCGTGCCCACGATCAGTAGGAAACACCGATGGTCTTACAAAAGCCGCCGCCGTCGGATGGGCTACCCTGTGCACTTTAAAGAACATGCTGGGATGGCCTTGACGGGAGGCTACCATCCGTTTCCCAGTAGATGTTCCAGTGGGTCTCCTCCCCTCCACCTTCTCTGGGTCCTTGGGGTCCTTGTGACCTGGCCATTTAGCCCGTTATGTGCAAAAAAAAGCCCCAAATTTGTGAAGATGCGTGCAGTACAATTTCAAGAGCTTTGCTAAGAACCTTTTCGAAGAACAGAATTTGTAAATTTGAACGAATAATTCCCTTCCCCAACATAAAAACTGACAAGCACTTGGAACTTTCATCCTAAAATTACCTGGTTTCCGTATATAAGAAACCAGGACATTTTCTTAAGAGTCAGTTTTTTCAGTTTTTAGAAACCAGGTCATTTTTTTCTCGAAGGGCATTGTCATTTCTTGCATACCATCATGTTTTTTTCTAAATTCAAACTCCTATCATAAAACAATTTTGAATAGTTAAATAATTCAATAAATTAAAATACACCGTGAAGCTGGTACTTAAAATCACTATATCGTTATAAAATACAAGTTATCATTCCATGTTATCTCACTATAAAAATCACATTTAGAGCTTAATAATTTCTTCAATACGAATTTTAATGAAAAATATGTCTAAAGATAAATTAAAGATCTCAATAAAATCTATCTAAATCTCTTAACCTGTTTTAATGTTTCAATTAAATTTTGGGGTCAATTTTTGTACCTTGTTAAATATTACATCAACTGATTTAATACTGAACAAATATTGTTCAAAATCGAGATTTAAATATATTTAAGATATTTAATATACCTTTAGACATATTTTTCGTTAAAAAATCGTATTTGAAGAAGTTATTGAGCTTTAAATGTAATCTTTTATTGAGATAAAAAGGAACTGTTTCCATTTTTTTGTCCAGTACCAGGGTTTGTTTGAGGATACATAAAACATTTTGTTATATCTCAATCAATTAGTAATGTAAATTTCCGCCTCATTAATGGAACCTTGTACATAGAGGCATACTAAACGGTACTAAGGGGGTGGTAAGGGTCCAGGCCCCCTCCCTCCCTTTGAGAATGCTAGTAACCGTAATGGATGCCAAAAATTATTAAACTTCTGCATAGTTCAGGAATGGCAAAGTCACAAGGACTCCAAGGGCACTGAGACAGGGGCGGGGGTGGCTCAGTCGGTAGCGCGCCAGGCTCGTAATCTGTAGTTCCCAGGTTCGAGTCCCAGCTGGGTCAGCGTTGAGATTTAACTCCGCAAAATTCCCTGCCCACGGTCAGTAGGGGACACCGATGGGCTTGGAAATGCCGCCGTCCGTCGGATGGGACGTTAAGCCGTGGCCCCGTGTGCGGGAGAGCCATACCCTGTGCACGTTAAAAAACACGCTGGATGGCTTTGACGGGAGGCTACCATCTGTCTCCCAACAGCTGTTCCAGTGGGTCCCCTCCCCCAACCTTCTCTGAGCCTTCGGGGTCCATGTGACCTGGCCATTTAGCCCATGGTGTGCAAAAAAGCGCCGCTCAGAGGTAAAACAACCCACTGAGATGGTTTGGATAGGGGACCCACTAAACAGCTGATAGGATACAGATGGGTTGTTGTGTTGGGTTGTTTCACCTGAGCGGCACTTTTTTGTACACAGTGAGCTAAACTTTTGAGTACACAGTCACAAGGATCCCCAAGAAGAGATCAGAGAAGGCTCGGGAAGAGGACCCACTGAGCAGCTATTAAGATACAGATGGTTGTTGGGTTGTTTTGACTCTGAGCGGCACTTTTTTGCACACGATGGGCTAAAAATCCAAGTCACAAGAACCTCGAGGGCTTAGAGAAGGTTGGGGGAGTGGATGGATAGCTGTTATGAGACAGATAGTATCATTTGGTCAAGGCCATCCAGCGTGTTCTTTAACGTGCCTAAGGTAGGGGTCTCCTGCCCACAGAGCTACAACTTTACGTCCTATACAAAGGACGGCTACCTTTCCAAGCCCATCGGTGTACCCTACTGATCTAAGACAAGGTAAGGGTTATTGCGGAGATAAATCTCAAAGTTGTCTCCGATCGGATTCGAACCTGGGAATTGCATATTATGAGATTGGCGAGATGAGACACCCGGTCACAATTGGGAGCCTTTTTGGCCTTTCTCACCAAGTTCAGGTTGGCGATTAGCAGAAGTAATCTACAATCCAGACACAATTGGGACTCGAACCATGGAAGTGTAGATTAAGCCTGGGTCACTGAGTAAACTCTCTCCATCATAGGACAGAAAACAGGATATAAAATACATTAATTAATGCATTTTCTGCCTATTTTTATATGAATTTTTATTCAAAACATTAGTGTCAACAAAGTTTTACGTTATGCTTAAATATGCACCCAATATTTACGAAATAGTAATGAAAGCCTTGTTTACTTGCGTAAATCAAATCAGTATTTATTAAATCCAAATTACAGAGCACGTGGTATATCTTACAAACAAAAGGCAAAAAAGATGTTTTTATTAGGGTAAAAATAAAGAAAGCTGAATAATGTATTAATCAAAATTATAATTTCATCACACTTACTCTACGCAAACAACTTCTCTCTTAGTTATTAAGCTTATCTCGTTCATTTTCGCCTTTTTGACTTCTGAAATCAGTTTCCATCATAATTAATTATAGTTGATTGTCTTAGGACGTTGCTGTCCCCAATACATAAAGGAACACCCAAAATCTGGCGTAGTGAAAATGGAGGTGGTCTTTCATTGGCCGAGGAGATAACTGAATACCCTGCAAACATGACACATCCCTTGAGAAATCCTCTCTCCAATAACCAGTCAACAACCGGATTTTCCTCATCAAGTCTCCAGAGGAATCACGATACCAAGCCAAAGAGGAGGAAGCAAAATAAGATAAGGCTCTCTTTCTGGATCACCAAGCACAATTAAATTAAAGGCAAAGATGGCGAAAAGGAATGGAATCAGTTAACTATCGGTAGACTGCATTAAAGTTTACGTAGTTATGCGAAATATTTTGAAGAAGAGAAATTTTTTTTATCGAGATTAATTTTATGTGAATATTTGTTTTATTGATATTGAGCGGTTTTTATATTTTTTGATTTTTACTTTTTTGAATGAGTTCCTTTGGACTGAGAGTTAAGTTTTTGTTTATCTTTTCTCCACATTAAACCTACGCGAGCTAGATGCTTAAAGAAATGATGAGATGCGCCAATGAAAAATTAGGCGAAGGACAAGCATCAATTAGAAATAGGCGAAGTACATGCACGAATTAAAAATGTAGGTGAGCTAGATTCAGCTATTAAAAAAAGTGGGCCAAATAGATGCATCTAGTCGACCTAGATACATCAGTAAAAAAAAGTAGGCGAACTAGTATGCACTTAAAAAAAAACTCAGACGAAACGGATGCACCAGTTTAAAAAATAGTACCAGACGAAATGAAAACAGCGATTAAAAAAATACTCCCCAAAGCTTATGTAGCATTAATAAAAACAAAACTAGATGACAAAAATTGAGCAGCACATAACGCCAATAAAAAAATTTGAATTATAAACCAGTCGAGATATTTGGAAAGAAAATCGGAATTTTATTAAAATGTTTTCATGCGTTGTTTTACCTCTGAGCGGCACTTTTTTGCACACAATGGGCTAAATGGCCAGGTCACATGGACCCCGAAGGCTCAGAGAAGGTTGGGGGAGGAGACCCACTGGAATAGCTGTTCGGAGACAGATGGTAGCCTCCTGTCAAGGCCATCCAGAGTGTTCTTTAACGTGCACAGGGGGCAACGGCTTAACGTCCCATCAGACGGACGGCGGTCTTTCCAAGCCCATCGGTGTCCCGTACTGACCGTGGGCAGGGCGGGGAATTTTGCGGAGATAAATCTCAACGCTGACCAACCTGGGACTCGAACCTGGGAACTACATATTGCGAGCCTGACGCGCTACCGACTGAGCCACCCCCGCCCCATGTTTTCATGCATTTAAACTATTGGTAATCATGGCAGACACGGATTATTCCGAAGTAGAATATTCTGTGTATTACCTGGATATGTCTGGGTTGTGGGATTATGTTGGATTCTCTCCGCGCTACACTTCTCTTGCACACTATGGGTTAAAAGATCAAGTCACAAAAATCCCAAAAGCTCAGAGAAGGTTGGCGTAGTAGACACACTGAACAGCTCTTATCAGACAGATGGTACATTCCGTCAAGTCCATCTAGAGCATTCTTTAACGCGATCAGTGTATGGCTCTCCTGCACGAGGGGGTGGCTCAGTCGGTAGCGCGCCAGGTTCGTAATCTACAGTTCCCAAGTTCGAGTCCCAACTAGGCCAGCGTTGAGTTTTATCCCCGTAAAACTCCCCCCGCCCTGCTCACGATCAGTAGACTTGGAAATGATACCATCCGTCGGATGAGACGTTAAGCCGTGGTCACGTGTGCGGCAGAGCTGTACCCTGTGCACGTTAAAGAACATTCTGGATGGCCATGACGCGAGGCTACCATCTATCTCCCAAAAGCTATTCAGTGAGTCCCCTCCCCCAACATTCTCTGAGCCTTCGTGGGTCTTTGTGACTCGCCATTTAGTCCGTTGTGTGCAAAAAAGTGCAGCTTAGAGGTAAAAATCGATGCTCTGCAAGTTCATCTATGTCCTCGTTCTCATCGTTGGCAGAACAAGATTTAACGGGGAATATTTTCAGCGTCAGTATTACTGGACATGGCTGTAAATGTTTTCTCTTGCGACTGGAAAATATGTATTGCTTTCATTCACCAGTTTTACGGAATCGTTTTGCTTGTTTTTACATCTGATCGGCACTTTTCTTGCACAAAATGGACTAAATGACTTGGTTACAAGAACCCCAGGGGTTCAGAGAGGTTAGGGAAAGTGAACAGCCCAATGAACAGCTGTTAGAAGACAGATGAAGACCATTTTACCCATTTTGTGTTGTTGTTTGATATTAACCCATTTTGTACAAAAAAGTGTCAATCAGAGGTAAAACAACCCAACCCGATTGACACTTTTTTGTACAAAATGGGCTAAATGGCCATGTCACAAGGACTCCGAAGGTTTAGAGATAGTTTAAGGAGGGGACCCACTGGAACAACTGTTGGGAAACAAATGGTAGCCTCCCGTCAAGGCCATCCAGCGTTTTCTTTAACTTGCAGTCTCCCTTACGCGGAGCCACGGTTTATTGTCTCATCCGATGATCGGCGCCATTTCCAAGGTTAACTGTGTCCCTTACTAACCTAAGGCAGGCGGAGAATTTCGTGGTGATAAATCTAACTATGGACCAGCTAGGATTTGAACTTAGGAACTGCAGATTACGAACCTTGGGCGCTACCGGCTGAATCATTCCTCTCCCTTGGACTGACCATTCAGCGTATTCTTTAACTTGTAGATGATATATCTCGCCTATAGACGGACAACGGTTTTACGATCCATCTGAGGGAGGGCGGATTTCCCAATCCATCGATGTCCCTTTTTCATTGAGTTCAGAGTTGGGTTTTAACGGAGACAAATATCAACGCTGACAGATGTGGAACTCGAACCTGGGAACTACAGATTAACGCCTTGCGCGATACCTACTGAGCCAATCCCCTTCTTCTTTTATGGAGTAGAGAGCCGATTATTTGATAACAGTTTTATCAGTGTTATCACTAAAACAGTAACACTCCAACTATCTCAAAATACAGAGCAGTGTGTTTGTGTGGGGGGGAGGCTGTCCAGTGGGTCCCCTCCCCCAACTTTCTCTGAGCTTTCCTTGTGACCATTATGACATTTAGCCCATGGTGTGCAAAAAAGTGCCGCTCAGAGGTAAAACAACCCAACACTTTCCTAACACATCTCTTAGCCGTTGGGGTCCTTGTGAACTGTTATTTAGCCCATAGTATGCGAAAAAGTAAAGATTTGGGTTGGGTTGTTTTACCTCTGAGCGGCACTTTTTTGCACACCATGGGCTAAATGGCCAGGTCACATGGACCCCGAAGGCTCAGAGAAGGTTGGGGGAGTTGACCCACTGGAACAGCTGTTGGGAGACAGATGGTAGCCTCCCGTCAAGGCCATCCAGCGTGTTCTTTAACGTGCACAGGGTATGGCTCTCCCACACACGGGGCCACGGCTTAACGTCCCATCCGACGGACGGCGGCCTTTCCAAGCCCATCAGTGTCCCCTACTGACCGTGGGCAGGGCGGGGAATTTGGCGGAGATAAATCTCAACGCTGACCCAGCTGGGACTCGAACCTGGGAACTGCAGATTACGAGCCTGGCGCGCTACCGACTGAGCCACCCCGCCCCTAATCATCAGAAGAGAGATGGTTATATGAAAATTCGTGGGCGACAAGAATCATTTCGTAGAAGAAACAGAAGAACTAGTGAAAATCTGTCGTCGACAGACAACATCATAAGAGAGATGGAAAGGTGATTCATGGCTGGCAAGAGCCATTTGGAAGAATATAGAAAGGAACTGGTGAAAATCCAGCATCGACAGAAAGTATCAGAACAGAGATAAGAATCCGAAAATTCGTGGCTACCAAAAACCAATTAATAGAAGAAACAGAGAAATTGTTGAAACTACTTCGTCGACAAGAAAGCTTTATCAGAAGTGAGACAGATTGGAGAGTTCATCGTTAAAAAGAAATATTTGAAAGAATAGAAATAGGGATTGGTGAAAATCCATCTTCGACAGAAAACGTTTATCAGCAAACAGATAAGAATTGATAAAATCCATCATTGCAACAAACCTCTATCAGCAAACAGATAAGAATTAATAAAATCCATCATTGCAAGAAACCTTTATCAGCAAACAGATAAGAATTGATAAAATCCATCATTGCAAGAAACCTTTATCAGAAAAAAAGATGGGAATCCTTAAAAAATGATTGCCAAAGAAAATTATTTAGGATAACAAAGATAGAAATGAATGAAAACCTATCGTTGGCAAGATACAGAGAGATAAGAATGGATGAAATCCGTTGCCGACATGAAACATTTATCTGAAGTGATAGAAAAATCGATGACAATCTTTCGCCGATAGCAAGAAATATATCGGATGGAAAAATTAATTCACAGACAATAAATTATTATTTTGCAGATAAAGAATTGCAAAAGGTGATGAACCATTGCTGACAAGTGCATGGTTCCAAAGTGGGAACCTTGGGTAACGGGATTAGAAGTTTCATCCACCGGAAAACCAAAGCGAAAGGAAATGAAAGGTTTCAAAAATTCAATAGGTGAATAGTTTGTAAATCTATTATGCAAAGTACAAAAAGTGCTACTCCGGTATTCATGGAATTATAACATATAAAGGACAAAAGTACAACCTCAGAAAAGAACCAAGTGTAGTGGGAATTTCATGCAATATATAAAAAAGGACATAATAATGGAATGGCCCTGGTAAATCCTCTGGAGCCATGTTTAATTCGATTAAAAAACGACGTGATACTGGAAGAATAATAAATAATGGGCAAGACGGATTATTCGGGAAGCACAACGCTTATTTAAATCAAGAGCATTATAGTTCATTTTCGATTGTGGGATTCCGTTTCGTGCATTAGTCCGTATCATATACGGTTTTGCATTTTCGTTCGGCATTGCTTCATTTCCCGATGGAACGAAGGAATTAAACGAGGACCACCAGATTTTGTCATCCCACTCTATTTAGACTGAGTTTCTATTGGAACGACGATTAATTATGAAACTTTTGTGATATCCAATGAAAAGACGTAATTTTAAATTAATCTCATTTAAAAAAAAAAGGAAAAATGCAATTCTGCCGATTTCATAATTTCTGTATTGTCTATAGTTGATTTATTTTAACGATGTATAATGTATAAAATACAGCAGGTGTATAAAATACATATGCAATAGGATGTATCAAATACAGCAGGTGTGGGTCAGGGCAGACATGTTTGGAAACAGGTTCACATCGTCCAAAAATTAGGTGACCGCTAAAATGTGGTAATTTGGGTTGGGTTGTTTTACCTCTGAGCGGCACTTTTTTGCACAAAATGGGCTAAATGGCCTGGTCACAAGGACCCCGAAGGCTCAGAGAAAGTTGGAGGAGGGGACCCACTGGAACAGCTGTTGGGAGACAGATGATAGCCTCCCGTCAAGGCCATCCATCGCGTTCTTTAACGTGCGCAGGGTATGGCTCTCCCGCCCACGGGGCGACGGCTTAACGTCTCATCCGACGGACGGCAGCCTTTCCAAGCCCATCGGTGTCCCCTACTCACCGTGGGCAGGGAGGTTTGCGGAGATAAATCTCAACGCTGATCCAGCTAGGACTCAACCTGGGAACTGCAGATTACGAGCCTGGCGCGCTACCGACTGAGCCACCCCCGCCCCTAAAAAACGAAAACGTGTAAGAATACACTCGCAGTGTATTTTGAATAATTAATTTTATGTCAGGCAAAAGTAATATATCTCTCTGATAAATGAATTTTCCTTTCAGATGTTTTCAAACTCTTTTAGGAATACCTTTTTTGCCATGTTTATTGTTTCAGTTATTTCATTCTTAAAATATAATGTACACACACATGCATAGGTCAAGTTATAATCAGTTTAAAGATAAATAAAGTTATTAAAACATATCATTTACAGCTATAGAGTTATTATCATCATCATCATCATCATCCTCAAGCAGCCATGGGCTACGGAGGTCCAACCAGACCGTGCAATTTAGTTCTCCAACCAAGTCTATCCTGAGTTATATCTACTGCATCTGGCCACTGCACACCAATTCTAACAACGTCCTGTTTGACATTTTCTGCTCACCGCATTCTTGGTCTCCCTTCTTTCTGAGGCCTTTAGGCACACTGTTCATAACCCTATTCGCCAATCTATAATTATTCATACGGGCAACATGGCCAAACCAACGGAGTCTCTCTCTGCAGAGTATGCTGCTTAAAGGATGTTGCAAACTCCTTTGCCTAACCTCATCATTAGTTACAAAGTTGAACCACCTAATGCCCAAGATACTGCGTAAGCATCTGGAATCAAAAGCATTTAGTTTCCTGTTATCTTGTTTACAAAGTGTCCAGGTTTCACTACCATAACTAACCCTAGAAAGAACCAAACTATTATACAGTCTAATTTTAATATTTAGGTGTATACGCCTATTTCTCCACACTCTCCATAGATTCTTAAAAGTCCCGGCAGCAATCCCTATTCGTCTGTTAATCTCATGCTGCACATCACCATTATTTGTTACATAGCTCCCAAGATAATTAAACTGTGACACCTGCTCAAGACTGCAACCATTCAGATGAACTGAATCACAACCTGCCTGACCAATTTTCATCATTTTAGATTTTTCTCTGTTTATAACCAAACCTACTCTACTACCAGTCTCATCAACAGCTCGAATGAAAGAGTTCATCTCATCAACATCATTTGCCAAAAGGGCGAAATCATCAGCATAATCTAAATCAGAAAATTTCGTATCTCCAGTCCATTTAAGGCCAAAATCTTTCCCTTGAAGTGAATTTCGCATAACATATTCAATAACCAAGCTAAAGAGAAAAGGAGACAAAATGCACCCTTGTCGAACACCAGAAGTAATGCTAAACCAATTGCTACAAGCCTTACCAACTCTCACACACGACTCAATGTTATTACAGAGAGCTTTCATTATGTTAACTAACTTGTCTGGTATACCATTTGATCTCACAATCAACCACAAATTATGACGATCAACAGAGTCGAAAGTCTTTTTGAAATCAACAAAGCTAGCAACCAAAGGTTTCTGAAACTCTAAACATTTCTCAAGAATCTGCCTAAGTGAAAATATTTGATCCACACATCCCCTACCATTTCTGAATCCACATTGTTCATCACGCAATTGACTGTCAACCAGATTCTTAATTCTATTAAGCACAATCATGGAAAGAACTTTACCTGGATCAGAGAGTAGGCTAATACCCCTATAGTTATCACAAGGACTGCGATCACCCTTTTTGAAAATAGGAATAATAATAACTCTGGTAAAATCTTAGGAACCATTTCATATTATCATAAAAGATATTCAAAATTTCAGTCATCCAAGTGGTAACCGAAACATTCTCAGCTCTAAGCATTTCCGTAGTAATTTCATCTACCCCTGGGGATTTATGTAGTTTAAGTTTAGAAACAGCCAAAATAACTTCAGATTGTGTTATAGGGCCAACATTAAAGCCACCAATGCATCTATCATCATTGCAAACAATGGGAATAGAACTAACCACATTGTTTAGAATATCACGGAAATGCTCAGCCCTCGTAGCAATGACAGAATCCTCACCTTCTATAACCTACCTTGTTTATCCTTCAATCCCTGTATACCTGTTCGTTTTCTACCACACAAAACATTAACTATCTGGTACAGATCTTTGCTGTTGGGCCGTCTAACTGCTTCCTTGGCTTTGTCAGCCAAACCATCAAGCCAAAGATTCTTATCGGCAGTTAACTGATCTTTTACACGTTTATTAAGTTCTCTGTAATGCTTTCTATTATGACTAGTAGGGTATTGATTAAGGACATTCCCGCAGTTCTTTCTTTCCGAAATAAGCTCAAGTGCCTTATCACTAAGATAATTCTGCCTCCTCTGCACCTTTTTTCCTAAAAGAGTACACTTAGTGTCCAAAAACGCCTGTTTAAAATGATCCCATTCTTCCGCAACTTCAGTAGTAAGCATGCCATGACTGTCATAATGACTAAGTAACCTATCATGGTAATCTTTGGCTATAACAGGGTCTTTCAGAGCTTCAGTATTAAAAGTAAATTTTTTAACCCTAGCACAACATTTTTTACGTTTAAGTTGCAAGACACTTTTAACAAGGTAATAGTCAGATACAATTTTAGTTCCGCTATATGACTTGGTATTCCTAACAGAACTAGCCCATTTGCTGTTAATTAATATATAATCAATCATATTCTTATGCAGCCCATCGGGTGAAACCCATGTGTACTTATGTATGTCGCGGTGTTTGTAATAAGTGTTAGTTATTTTGAAACCATTGAGTTTACTTACCTGTAGGAGACGTTGCCCATTGCCATTGCAGCTACCAATACCAAAAGGGCCTATCACCCCTCCCCAAAGGTCAACGTCAGTACCAACTTTGGCATTGAAGTCACCTAGAACAAGGGTAATATTTCCTTTCTTGATAGAATTCAAAATATCCTGAAGTTGTCTGTAAAACCTATTCTTCTCATCCTCATCGGCATCCT
The DNA here is from genome assembly GCA_038380435.1 of Ryuthela nishihirai. NCBI lineage: Eukaryota > Metazoa > Arthropoda > Arachnida > Araneae > Heptathelidae > Ryuthela > Ryuthela nishihirai. The sequence goes on along the minus strand of JAWZYU010000006.1, from coordinate 18,531,233 downwards.
CAGTGGGGGCATAACAGTAGATAACATTCAGGTGTTTAACGCTTGTCTGAAATTTTGCTGTAAGAAACCTTTCATTAATGCACTCATATCCTAGAAGAGCATCACTAGCGTGTCTGCTGAGAAGCAGACCCACGCCTTATTGATGCTTATTGTCGTCCCTCCCTTAAAAAAGAAATTTAAGATTATTTTTAAGAATCTGACCTTTATCTGTCCATCTGGTCTCTTGCAAGCCGAGAATATCTAAATTATGATGGTGGAATTCTTGTGTGAGGACATCAAGAGAAAAAGCTCTGTGCAGAGTCCTCACATTCCACTACCTATGGAGAGAAAATGGTTAGTGGGATGTTTAAAGAAACTATGTTTATTGAGAGAGGGAATGCCGACAATATCAAACAGCCCCCTAATCGCAGACGATGGGGCAGAGACCCGTTCCCCCACCACTAAAGGATGAAGCCATATACACTATATCTATATACACTGAAATATACATCTATATACACTGAAAGACTTCCTCCAATGTAGAATTTGACGATGCCAATAGAAGCAAAGAGTTCAGGTGCCTGCGATGACCTCAGCTCAGGATTATCCACTAGCTGATAAACATATCCTGTGAATCTAACTTATGTACGTTAAAGAACACGCTGGATGGCCTTTACGGGAGGCTACCATCTGTCTCTCAACAGCAGTTCCAGTGGGTCCCCTCCCCCAACCTTCTCTGAGCCTTCGGGGTCCATGTGACCTGGCCATTTAGCCCATAGTGTGCAAAAAAGTGCCGCTCAGAGGTGAAACAACCAACTGCCCAACCCCTTTCCCTGTAACACCTGCAAAATTCACTTTTCCCTGCACCCCTTACGATTAAGATATTCACTTTTGGGGGCGGGATGGTTCAGTCGGTAGCACGCCAGACCCGTAATCTACAGTTTCCGGGTTCGAGTCCCATCTCGGCCAGTGTTTAGATTTACCTCCGCAAAACCATCTTCCTTGCCCATGGTACGATGGCTTAAGTAAGGGATACCGATGGGCTTGTAAATGCCGCCGTCTATCGGATGGGATGTTAAGCCGTGGCTCCGTGTGCTGGAGAGCCATACCTTGTGCACGTTAAAGATCACGCTGGATGGCCTTGACGAGAGACTACCATCTGTCTCCCAATAGGTGCCCAGTGGGTCCCCTCCCCACAACCTTCTCTGAGCCGTTAGGGTCCTTGTGACCTGGTCATTTAGCTTATTGTGTGAAAAAAGGTTACTGCTCAGAGGTGAAACAACCCAATTAACATTCATTTTTTTCCTGCTACACTCCAATACACACATTTACTTTTTCTTGTACCACACGTGTTACACACATTCATTTTTTCTCTATTCCACTACACTAACATTAACAATCACATTTTCTCTGTATGACCTCAATACACAAAATCAATTTTCCCTATACCAGGGGCGGGGGTGGCTCAGTCGGTAGCGCGCCAAGCACGTAATCTGCAGTTCCCAGGTTCGAGTTCCAGCTGGGTCAGCGTTGAGATTTATCTCCGCAAAACTCCCCGCCCTGCCCACGGTCAGTAGGGGACACCGATGGGCTTGGAAAGACCGCCGTCCGTCGGATGCGACGCTAAGCCGTGGCCCCATGTGCGGGAGAGCCATACCCTGTGCACGTTAAAGAACACGCTGGATGGCCTTGACGGGAGGCTACCATCTGTCTCCCAACAGCTGTTCCAGTGGGTCCCCTCCCCCAACCTTCTCTGAGCCTTCGGGGCCCATGTGACCCGGCCATTTAGCCCATGGTGTGCAAAAAAGTGCCGCTCAGAAGTAAAACAACCCAAAAACAACCACCTCAATTATTTTAATCTACCATTGGTGGGATGTGTACCACTCTTTGAAAACGTCTGCTCTATCACAGAGAAGTTTTCAAAAATAAAAACTCATGCAGACCTCTGCTCAACTGTAATGCACAACCCATCCTTAATCAACAGTCTGCCTAGCACCTTAATACTTACTGTATTCCCTTTGGTAATACACTGTAGAGTGCAAGGCTCCAGATAAGGCCATTACAGTCCCTCTACTGTGTAAAGCTATAGTTCCATTTGCGGCGTAATCGTTTTAGTCCAAAGGGAAGTCGTAAACTACGTCAGCCGAACTTTCTGCTCCTGAGTGCGATGTTTGAGTTACGGTGCCTCCTGCTATTTCGTGGGAAGAATTAATTTTATATGTTGAAATCTGTTCGTCTAGCTGGTTAAGTACGCTTACTTCTGGTCAGCAATTAATATTAAAAAAAACACACACTTCAACTTTACATGTCACTGACTTACTAACTGAACTTTAGTAACAGAAATATAATAACAGAGAAATAAATAACTGTTATTTTTCACAGACGGTTTGCTTTTTCTGAACATTAACTTTCCAGTTATTTTTCATTCTAAAATGGGGGCGGGGGTGGCTCAGTCGGTAGCGGACCAGGCTCGTAATCTGTAGTTCTCAGGTTCGAGGTGACCAACTGGGCCAGCGTTGAGATTTAACCCCGCAAAACTCCGCGCCCTGCCCAGTATCAGTAGGGGAAACCGATGGGTTTGGAAAGACCGCAGTCCGTCGGATGGGACGTTAAGTCGTGGCTCTGTGTGCGGGAGAGTCATACCCTGTGCACATTAAAGAACACTCTGTATGGCATTGACAGACCATTGTACAGTAGGTCCCCTTCCTCCGACCTTCCCTGAGCCCTTGTGGTCCTTGTGACCTGGCCATTTAATTCATTGTTTGCAAAAAAAAAGTGACTCTCAGAGGTAAAACAAAATCTTTCTCGTAGGTTTAGTCAGTTATTAAAACAATGAACGCCGGAAATAAACTTGTAATTAAGCATCAATATAAAAAATATGTAAGTAGTAGTAAGGCTCGGACCCATTATAAAAAATTGGGGTCGGAGAAAAGTGACTTGATGAGACGGAAAAAAAATCCACTGTGCATATTATTTCCCATTCGGTTTTAGAGGTCTTAAAAAATCCCTGAAAAATACATAATATACACATAAGTTTAACAATTATTTCCTCAATTACGTAGACGGAATGGCTCAGCTGGTAGCGAACCAGTCTCGTAATTTGCAGTTCTCAGGTTCGAGTCCCATCTTAATCATGTTGAGATTTACCTCCGCGAAACGTCTTGCCCACGTCAGTAGAAGACACCGATAGGCTTGAAAAGGCCGCCGTCCGCCAGATGAGATATCAAGCCGTGGTTCCGTGTGCTGGAAAGCTATATGTACTTTAAAACAGGCTGGACGGCCTTGATGGGAGCCTACCATCTGTATCCCAACAGCTGTACAGTACGTCCTCTCTCCCCAACTTTCTCTGAGTCCTTAGGGTCCTTGTGACCTGGCCATTTAGCCCATTATGTGCAAAAAATGCCATTCATAGATAGAACATCCCAACCCTTTATTATCGTTACTATTGTCCTAAAAGGCAGAGTGGGATATTTCTCCTTAGCACCCCAGGGGCGGGGATGGCTCAGTCGGTAGCGCGCCAGGCTCGTAATCTGTAGTTCCCAGGTTCGAGTCCCAGTTGGGATTAGTCAGCGTTGAGATTTATCTCCGCAAAATTCCCCGCCCTGCCCACGGTCAGTAGGGGGCACCGATGGGCTTGGAAAGGCCTCTGTCCGTCGGATGGGACGTTAAGCCGTGGCCCCGTGTGCGGGAGAGACATATCCTGTGCACGTTAAAGAACACGCTGGATGGCCTTGACGGGGGCTACCATCTGTCTCCCAACAGCTGTTCCAGTCGGTCCCCTCCCCCAACCTTCTGTGAGCCTTCGGGGTCCATGTGACCTGGCCATTTAGCCCATGGTGTACAAAAAAGTGCCGCTCAGAGGTAAAACAACCCAACACTTAGCATCCCATTTCCTAAATCATGCTGTAGTAGTAGCCATTTCAACACTGCGCAAGATTTAGTGCTCGCATGGATAGATGGAGGCATTTAACTAGAAAAGAATAAAAGTGTTCCTAAGCTGAACTAGACTCGAAACGAAGAACCTATTTTTCACAGAAGTCTCATGCAATTTTCCGTCACTTTAAAAAAGCCACTGAGAAAACACATCGCTGACATATAGTATAGTCGAGAAATCAAAAAAGATTCCACGTTGTTAAAGTTACTACTAAGCTGATCACTGTAACTGTCGTATTAAAGTATCTTCCGATGTTAAACAATAGCTTTCAAAAATGAGCAGCATCTTATGATTTTATTTCTTGCATAGTATCAATTGGGTTGGGTTGTTTTACCTCTGAGCGACACTTTTTGCACATAATGGACTAAATGGCTAGGTCACAAGGACACCGAGGGCCCAAAGAAGGTTGGAAGAAGGGTTCCAATAGGACAGCTGTCGGGAGGCAGATGGTACCCTTCCGTCAAGGACCATCTAGCGTGTTCTTTAACGTGAACAGGGTATGGCTCTCCTAAACAAGGTGCCACAGCTTAACATCCTATCCGATGGACGGCAAATTCGAGTCCGCCTGGGGCCAGAGTCGAGATAAATCTCAACGCTGGCCCCAGGCGGGACTTGAACTTGGGAATTACAGAATACGGATGCTGGCGCGCTACCGACTGAGCCACTCTCGAGTGTGTTGCCAAAAGAAAAGGACGTAGAAACACTGGTCTAGATCGGATTTCTCAAACTGTGTTCCTCGGAACCCCAGGATTCCGTGAAACCCTTGAAAAAACCTACAACAATTAGTTAGAAATAGGTCGGACCTAGGTGGGGGGGGGGGGGGGCAAGGATCCCATACCCCATTTCAGAATGCTAGTAAGCATACTAGAGATAAAAATTATTAAACTTATATAGCTTTAACTGACATAGTGGTTAGGGAGCTAGCGACTATTCCAGAAAGGGAAATTTTGTGTGTTATGTTAGCTCATAACTGAGGCTGTGGTCAACAGTGATTTTGATCTTAGTAGGGAATATCTTTGTATGAGAAAGCTAGGAGTAGCTTGTACGATTCTTCTCTGTCTTAAATGTTGGAAATGAAAAAATATTTCAAGCAATTTTTAAAGAGATGTAAAATGGAGGGAGAAACATTATGTTGCTTTGGAAATCTGTCCCCACCCTCCCTTACATTTTTCCCAATCGATCCTCACCTATCGGTTTTTTATAGATCCTGGCCTGGTTAGAGTTACATTTTGTTACTAAATTAGATATTGTGTTAGACCTTGAATGTCTTATTAAACCTTTTTCTCCGCTTGTTGCAATCTTTTGTCTATCGTTTTTTAAGGAACATTTTCATAGGTGTTCCACACAATATATATTGCTTGGTTTCCATAGTCTGAAAATTTAGGGGGCGGGGGTGGCTCAGTCGGTAGTGCACCAGGCTCGTAATCTGCAGTTCCTAGGTTCGAGTCCCAGCTAAGTAAGCTTGAGATTTGTCTCCGCAAAACTCCCTACCCACGGTCAGTAGGGGACACCGATGGGCTTGGAAAGGCCGCCGTCCCTCGGATGGGACGTTAAGCCGTGGATCCGTGTGCGGGAGAACCATACCCTGTGTACGTTAAAGAACACACTGGTTGGCCTTGACGGGAGGCTACCATCTGTCTCCCAACAGCCGTTCTAGTGGGTCCCCTCCCCCAACCTTCTCTGAGCTTTAGGGATCCTTTTGGCCTGGCCATCGTGGTGTGAAAAAAATGCCGCTCAGAGGTAAAAAAAAAACAATCAGCAACTGAAAATTTAAAAAGAAAAAACACTGGTCTAATCGATGCTGCAGTGTTATATCAGAGGGAACTCTAGCTGACTGACGGCTCTTTCGGACGAAATACAAAGTAAATTGCAGAAAGCCGTTTCTTTTCCGACATCAAAGTTTTTGAGATTTCAAACAATGCCGACGATTATTACGACTGAACCAAAACGTTTCACTTTCCAGCCTCAGGCAAGAAGTCAATATCTCATTTTCCTGCACAGTCTAAAACTACTCAGAGTTCGTTCTTCAGTCTCCTCTTATCCTTTAGGACGGTTTCTGATCTCGAATGCTCTTAAATCGATGAAACTTAAAGGGAATTTGGAAAGATGGGCAATATATATAATATTTAGAACAACTCACAACGTCAAAGTGATTTTGTATATCAAAGAAAAACCAAACAGGAATAAGTAAGGAAAACACTTTTCACGTAAGGAACTTCCTAACCTGCTTAAGCATCAAGTAGTTGCTCTGTTTTAACTCCATGCTTTGAATTATGGTCAAAAGAGTAAATTTGATTCGTGATGTTTACCGATATTGTTTCAAAGTGAACATGAATAGATTGTGAAAAGGGATTCGTTCAGGATTTTTCTGTTATTGAATGTTTACTTTTCACCTGCGAAGAAATACTGTATGTACTTATTTGTTTTTATGTCCAGTATATGTATGTAGCCGTCCCGTGGCCGAGTGGTTAGCGCGCTTGGCTATTGATCTAAGGGAAGCTGCCTTACCCGGGGTTCGAGCCCCGGGTAAGGACCGGGACGTTTGTGCTGTTTTTCTGCTGAGGTCCTGCCATCCTCTCAGACCTTCTACTATGGCATATAAACTGACAGGTTCCTGTCAGACCTCTGTGGTTAACAGCTGCTTGAGGGGGTATTTATTATTATTATATGTATGTGAAAAGCGTTGACATTTATCTCCGTAAAATCATACTCACCCTCGGTCAGTAGGGGACACAGATGGGCTTCGAAAGGCCGCCGTCCGTCGGATGGGAATGCCATGACGTCGTGTGCGGGAGAGCCATACCCTGTGCACGTTAAAAAACATGATGAATGGACCTGACGGGAGGCTACCATCTGTCTCCCAACAGCTGTTCCAGTGGGTCCTGTCATGTCCCTCTAATTTATTTATTTTTATTTATTGTTGCATTTTATTGTACTTTTGTTATTGGAAATATTTTTAAGTATTAAGTGTGTTTTTTTGGAAGTGCTATTGTGGGGATGTGACTCATAGATGTTGTTTTTGGGTCTGAGCTGGCTGCCTACTCACACCGAGTCCGAAAAATCCTTTTATGACCATTTACAATTAGCCTGAAGCGCGAGTTCGGACGCTGGTGACTACTTTAGCGAGAGTAAACAACAGTCTTGAACGTTGCAGTCAAACGGGAAGAACGTTTGAGTTGGGTTGGGTTGTTTTACCTCTGAGCGGCACTTTTTTGCACACCATGGGCTAAATGGCCAGGTCACATGGACCCCGAAGGCTCAGAGAAGGTTGTGGGAGGGGACCTACTGGAACAGCTGTTGGGAGACAGATGGTAGCCTCCCGTCAAGGCCATCCAGCGTGTTCTTTAACGTGCACAGATTATGGCTCTCCCGCACACGGGGCCACGGCTTAACGTCCCATCCGACGGACGGCGGCCTTTCCAAGCGCAATTTTGCGGAGATAAATCTCAACGCTGACCCAGCTGGGACTCGAATCTGGGAACTACAGATTACGAGCATGGCGCGCTACCGGCTGAGCCACCCCCGCCCCCCGAAATAAGGGTGAAGGTAATAAAGGGACTAATTCCTCGTCCTCGGGAGCCACGACATTTGGCGCAGCTCATGACAGATCCTCTCGCCCAACCTTCTCTGAGACTCTGGGGTCCTTGTGACCTGGCCACTTAGTCCATGGTGTGGGTACTTAGCCACTTAGCCCCGCTCAGAGGTAAAACAACCCACAACTCAAGCTGTCTGAACGCAATTCAAATAGAGTATGAACTCAGTATTTTAAACAAACAATGTCTCATTCTGATGCACAATCCGGGAGATCACCAGGAGATTCCGTGTTCGTTCTAATCTTAGCGGTATGTTCGTGAGTTTTTTTCCACACTTGTCAAGCCATCGAAATAACGTTCGATTTCGAAAGGTCACCTATGGACCAACGTTGTTTCTGAAGCTACAAAGACCAAGACTCAAAGGTAGAAAAAATGTTTACAAGAATATCTGAAATGTGAGATAAAACCGTCACGAACCCTGGGATTGGTTGACTCAGTCTGTAGCTCGCCTGGTTCGTACTCTGTATTCTCCAGGATCGAGTCCCAACTGTGTTTGCATCGAGATTCATCTCCTTCCTCGTCGGAAAAGGGGCTTAGAAAAGGCGCAGTCCGTCGGATGGGATGTTAAGCCGTAACCTTCTGTATAGGAGAGCTATACCCTGTGCATCTTAAGGAACACGCTGGGTGGTCTTGAAGGGAGGATTACATCTGCCTCCTAACAACTGTGCAGTGGGTCCCCAAACTTGTCTGAATCGAGGTCTTTATGACTTTATAATGTAGCCCATTTTGTTCAAAAATTGCCGCTTAGAGGTAAAAAACCACAACCCCTCATTAATTCCTCAAGATGAAAAAACGTTAAACATTTCTACAGCATTTACAAAGTATTAACAAAGAGAATATCTCTTAGATTTTAATGAACAAACACATTCCTACATTAGATTCTCCAAACAAAAATGCACCCCCAGTTAATATTGACAATAATGCATGTAATTAATGTTAAACAACACTGACTACCGGAACGACACAAATTACAACGTGATTAAAATCCTTACGAGAAATATTATCACGTTTTTCTCGTTATTTTTTGTCCTCTTACCTTCTCTTTTCTTTCTAATACTGTCTTAATTACTCTTACCCGAACAGAAACACCCAAATGCAGTTTCCCCCCTTTTTGTCTTTGCTCGTTTATCCCTGAACAGACGGCGCCGTTCTGACTTTCGGAAATGATTCTTTTCAAGTACCGCTTACAATGTGCAAAGGAGAAACAAAAGAGGTTTTGAACAAAAGGAGCTTGTTTCCTGTCTTCGAAGAGCATGCCTCGTTTGTCACTCTCTGGATGAAATATCATTCTCCTGCCCTTGACGTTGAACAACCCTCCCAAGACTCTCCCATTTTCTTCTCCCAAGATTCCACTCTTCCCATACCGAATCCCTTCTCTATCTTTGTCTCTTTCTACTTCCCCTTGTGCTCGATAAGCGAACAAAAGCACTTCCTGTTAAATATTGCAAAGGGAGACAGAGCGGAAGAGAGACGAACCGAAGGACGAAGGTGGAATATTCTCTGACAGTCTAAAAGCCATCTTCGGCAGAACATTCGAAGAGAGGCATAAAATATATAAGTTAAAGGAACTTACGAAGGAAGTTACAGATTTCACTGAAGTACGAATTTCCGGAGGGTATCTCCTTTGTGTGGAGTGGATGTTGTGTGAAGGGCATTTTTAGCTTAATGTGGAGGAAGGGTTGAAAGTTTGGAGGGGACGATGACTTGGATGGAGACACACGGAGAATGGGGAAGTCCTGATTGGATAATGCGAAAGATTCAGTTGTCTGAAGTTTTGTCGAAGTTGAGTAACGGAAATAAAATGAAAAATATCTGCAAAACGAACTATGATGATTCAATTTAGGGATTTTGTTTAAAATCACAGGGCGAGGAAAGTGGCTTTTGTATGATGCATTGAAATGAAGATCGGAAAGTTGGATTACGATTTATAAATCTCGTAATCGGAGCTGGGTTGGGTTGTTTTATCTCTGAGATGAACTTTTAAACATACAATGAACTAAATGGTCAGATCACAAGATGTGAGACAAGATTGGGGGAGGGGGGGACCACTGAACAGTTTTTAGAAGACAGATGGAAGCCTCTCGTTAAAGCTATCCATCGTGATCTTTAACGTGCACAGTGTATGACTCTCGGGTACATGGAAGGATGAGGGTGACTCAGTTGGTAGTGCGCCAAGTTCATAATTTGCAATTCCTAGTTTGAGTCCCACCTAGGCCGGCGTCGAGATTTATCTCCGCAAATCTCCCGCAACTACTCCGCTAAACTACTGATTGATTTTCTCTTCGGTCAGTAGGGGACACCGATGGGTTTGGAAAGATCGCCCGTCATTCGTCGGATGAGACCGAGCCCCCGTGTGCGGGAGAGCCATACCCTGTGCACATTAAAGAACACGCTGCATGACCTTGACGGGAGACTACCATCTGTCTCCTAACAACTGTCCAGTGGGTCTCCTCCCTCTAGCCTTCTCTGAACTCTCTGGGTTCTTGTGACCAGACCATTTAGTCCATTGTGTGCAGAAAAGTGCCGCTCATTGGTAAAAGAACCCAACCCTTCACGTGGAACCACATCTTAACGTAAATTGACGGATGGCAACGTTTACAAACCCATCGCTGTCCTCTTTCTCACGAAAGATAAGAGGCGGGAGTCAGCAGAGATAAATCTCAAAGTTGGCACAGTTTGGACTCGAACTCTGGAACTGCAGATTACGAGCCTTGTGTGCTACAGCTTGAGTGAGCATCCACCTCATCATGAGTATCATACTGGGTGGGAATGTAATTGTGTAGTCTAGGGGTCTCAACGTGGGGTACGCAGTAAATTTTTTGGTGGTACGCCGTGAGAGCTCAAAAGTCGCTAGATCTAGTAACAAAGTTTTATTCCCATTGTTATACTATAACTATAGTTTTATCTGTCTATACAAGGGATACGCCAGTTACATACACATTTCCAGGGGGCACGTGAAGCATATAAGGTTGAGAACCACTGGTGTAGTCTATCAAATCCAAATTGATATGGAATTGACTAACACATCATTTGCTTATAAGAAGAGCCAAAGGATCAATTCCAAGGTCTTATACCCATAGTCTCTACTGTTACCACTTAGCTAGTAACCGAGTGTTTTTCGATTTTTAATTTGACTCTGTTTTTCAACAAAATCGTTCCAGTGGCTGAATGGTTAGAGCGCTTGATTATGGAGGAAGGATTTGATTCTCGGGTGATCTTTGTTGTCTTGCTTACCTTAGTATGTATTAAAGCTTTTATGGTGCATAAATTGCACTGGCCGTCTTCTATGATGCCTCTATGGCAGGGGTGGGCAATTGTTTTCGTATCTACACTGCGGATGCGTATTGACGTGGCCGTCCTAGTGGAAAATACGAGACGAATCTTCGGTCGCGCACGGGAAGGAAATCTCGGTTCAAGGCGGATTCTTCTGACTGTCTTGGCGGGCCACAAAAAACTCTTAGAGGGCCGAATGCGGCCCGCGGGCCACTATTTGCCCACCCCTGCTCTATGGCAATAGCTGCTTGAAACTTGATATTATTCAGAGAGAGCTTTTGTTCTTGGGCAAGATGTTGCTTCAGAAAGTAGCAACATCTTGTCTACAGAGAAAAATCTTCATCAACAGAAAGTAGTTTTCATTTTGTATAGCTATTCAAAGGAGGTTACAAATGCTTTATGGATATATATATATATACACTGGTTTACATAAATTAAGGAACAAACTTATTTTATGTAAATAGGAAGCTAATTTCAAAGTTGTATAACTCCTAAAATAAGCTTTTTTTGTATTGAAAAATGTTACAGCAGATGAAAATCTCAACCAATTATATCAATATCTTGATTTTCAATAGTATTCATTCAGTATTTAATGAGTTTTGGAAGTTTGAATATTAAACAACAGCAATGCCAGTCTTAAGAAACATAAAAAAACTGATGAATAGTGAAATAATTCTTTACACTAACTTCGAAAATGCACACTTACTTTACTAAATGCTTTGATACAACGCTTAATACTAAGTTTTAATCAACTTCTAAACTCAATTTTAGTGACTACTTTGTTATTGTTAAATATTCAAACATTCACAACTCATTAAATGCTGAACAAAATTGTTGAAAATCGAGATATTCAAGTATTTGATTGAAATCTTTATCTGCTATCACATTAAAAAAACATTTGAGGTTATAAAATCTTCCACGTTAGCTCCCTATTTAAATAACACAGGGCTGTTGGTGAATTATTGAAAACCGCTATATATTGCCATTTTTTTCAATTTTAAACGAAGAAATTAAATTTTTTTCATAAAAATATTTTTTAAAAATCATTCTCATCTGAGACTTACTTTCGCGCAAGTCTTCCACTAACCAGGTCCACATAATCATGGGGCGGGGGTGGCTCAGTCGGTAGCGCGCCAGGCTCGTAATCTGTAGTTCCCAGGTTCGAGTCCCAGCTGGGTCAGCGTTGAGATTTATCTCCGCAAAATTCCCCGCCCTGCCCACAGTCAGTAGGGGACACCGATGGGCTTGGAAAGGCCGCCGCCCGTCTGATGGGAGGTTAAGCCGTGGTCCCGTGTGCGGGAGAGCCATACCCTGTGCACGTTAAAGAACACACTGGAAGACCTTGACGGGAGGCTACCATCTTTCTCCCAACAGCTATTCCAATGGGTCCCCTCCCCCAACCTTCTCTGAGCCTTCGGGGTCCTTGTGACCTGGCCATTTAGCCCATGGTGTGCAAAAAAGTGCCGCTCAGAGGTAAAACAATCCAACCCACATAATCATCATGTAAGACATCGTAACAGTAAATCCCTTCGGTAATACAGAATAAAAGGGGAAAACTAAAAGACTTGTGAAAACACATGACAAACATTCATGCTTTATCCGGGATTTGAGTAAGGGGGCTTTTACATGACAGAAAAGAACATCCATTCATTTTGAAGATATTAATTTCAATTATCTTGGTACGAAGTTTGAAATAAGTTCTTTCTTTTATTGATATTTCAGAGTTATACAACAAGCCCGTAAATGTCTTGGCAAAATCTAATGAGATTTATTGCGAAGATCTTGTTAAACGGTCTACACGTATATTGCATAAAACAATACACAAAAGAATTGTGATTCATTAATTTACTTTAAGAAAATGAAGTAGTCATTAACATTTCACTTATCCCAATACCTTGAGATTATTTCTGAATCTTTTATACTGTTTTCTCCTATGTGTAGGCGTATACTTTAATATATGAAAATTTTTAAAACTTAATTATTTTCAAAAAGGTACTCAATATTCTTTGAACTTCAAAAATTAGTATAAAGAACACTTTCTTCTTCAAGAAGAAAGATGAACGGGTGATTACTTCGGCTAAATCTCACCCTGACCTTGGTCAGAAAGTCGACACCGATGGACATGAAAACCGTCCTTCAGATGGAAAGTTAAGCCCTGATTCCTTTACAGAGAGTAGCATACTCGTTAAAGAACATGCTGGTAGACATTAATGGGAGGTTTCCATCTATATCCTAACAGCTATCCAGTGAGTCTTTACTCCCCCCCCCCCCCGCTGTAGGAATCGGGAGGAAAAAACTTTATTTATACTTTGTTAATGTAGCTATATATATATGATAAAAATGAGCCGTAACACATCGGAACGGCGTTCCAGTCCATTTCGAACTCTGATGCATAAAGTTGAATTGGGTTTTTTACCTTTGAGCCGCAGTTTTTTGCACACAACGTGCTAAATGCTAAATGGCTTGGTCACAAGGACCCCAAAGAGTTCAGAGAAGCTTGAGGTAAGAAGACCCCTGGAGAGATGTTAGGAGAACGATGGAATCTTCTTGTTAAGGCCATCCAGGATGTTCTTCATCGTGCACAGTACCAATGGCTTTACCTCTCATTTGAGGGACGGTGGCCTTTCCAAGACCATCAGTTTCCCCTTTCTGACTGAGGATAGGACTGGTGTTTAACGGTGATAAGGATCAAGGCACTCGTTTGGAGAGGGGCGGGGGTGGCTCAGTCGGTAGCGCGCCAGGCTCGTAATCTGTAGTTCCCAGGTTCGAGTCCCAGCTGGGTCAGCGTTGAGATTTATCTCCGCAAAATTCCCTGCCCTGCCCACGGTCAGTAGGGGACACCGATGGGCTTGGAAAGACCGCCGTCCGTCGGATGGGACGTTAAGCCGTGGTACCGTGTGCGGGAGAGCCATACCCTGTGCACGTTAAAGAACACGCTGGATGGCCTTGACGGGAGGCTACCATCTGTCTCCAAACAGCTGTTCCAGTGGGTCCCCTCCTCCAACCTTCTCTGAGCCTTCGGGGTCCATGTGACCTGGCCATTTAGCCCATGGTGCGCAAAAAAGTGCAGCTCAGAGGTAACCCAACCCAATTCGTTTGGAGACTACTCGGCCCGCATTTACTGTGTAAATTGTTCTGGACTGGAGAATGGAAAAGTGTAAACTATAAGCACTCAAGGACCATTTTATTAAGTACAGTTCCGTGCCATGTCATTAATAACTCAGATACAGAACTCAGTTACTTCTTAAATAGGGTTTTTTTTATGAAAAAACTGTTACTGAAGATAATTTAAAAATCTGAATCAAATCTATTTAAATCCCGATTTTCAAAAATATGTGTTCTATGTTTAAAGAATTGTGAAAGCTGAAACATTTAGAACGTTAGTTCATTCTGCAAAAAATTCATAATTGGCGAAAATTTAATATAATTGTTACGCGAACTGTTAAAAATGTTATTACACGTGTAAGTAACCTTTAGTATAATGGTTATTGCTTTCGTTTTAGTTTCTTTATTATTAACTTTTGGAGCAATCATTTAAAAGAGGCCGCCGTCCGTCGGATGGGACGTTAAGCCGTGGTCCCGTGTTCGGAAGAGCCTTATCCCTTTGCACGTTAAAGAACACGCTGGATGGCCTTGACGGGAGGCTACCATCTGTCTCCTAACAGCTGTTCCAGTGGGTCCCCTCCCCCAACCTTCTCTGAGCCTTTGGGGTCCATGTGACCTGGCCATTTAGCCCTTGGTGGGCAAAAATGTGCCGCTCAGAGGTAAAACAACCCAACCAAATTTAAAAGAGAATTGTTGCTGCTAAATATTGCAATCCATCTGTCTCTCTAAATACTGAACGAATATCTTGGAAAATCGAGCTTAAAATAATTAGTAAGCAACCAGTGGCTCTATTATTAAATGTTCCAGCGACAACCACTCCTTAAATATTAAGCGAATATTCATGAAATTTAAGAAAATATTGTTTAAAATCCAAAAACACTTTTTTTCGTAAAAAAAAGCTTATTTTTCAAATTTGGAAGCTTTTAATGTGGATTTCTATTCACATAACTTGGATAGAACTTACTTTTTTGTAATGTAATTAAGAATAGAGGAACATAATGCGTTAATACGCAAAATATAGTAATGAATTCTCCAATAAACAATAAAGACTTTCGCAAGAGGGAAATCATTACGATGCCCACCATAAACATTAAAGCTTTAAAATTTAAGCTTCAAAACTCATAGGATTCTGGAACAGTTTATTTTTTATTTTACAGTTCTCTATCTAATTTAACAACAAAGAAACGCACGAAATACTCGAAGCGTACCTTTAACTTTATTCCAAACAACTCACTTTTAAAAACTGTTTAGCTAAGTAACAGTCAACCAAACAATTTCCTTAATTTATTTCACTGAACATAACCCACGAAGCAGAATTTCTGATGATTTCTTCTTCTGATTCTTACTGTTCCTGATTTCGTTTTCAGAGATAACTGTCGACGCTTTGTCGGCAGTCGCGTTATTTATAATGTTTTGCATCGGTAACCTTTTAAAAAGGCTTTTTTCTCATTATCACGCAAAGGTTATGAGAATTTACCTTTTCAACAAGAAACAATTGTTTGCAACCAAAACGTTTTCTTTAAACAGAGAATGCAGTCTAGTTTCATAATTAAATGCCATTCTTCTGTTGGAAAGTCATATTTAAGGGCTAAAAGATTAAATGAAATTTAATGCACAAGAAAATTAACTTACTTTCAACAAGAGAATAAGTAACCTCGACCCTGAAGACTAAAGGTTCAAGAGAAGTCACAAAGTATGTAATTATAACGTGAATATTCAGCAATTTATGACTCTTCAAAAGTTACATTTTATTAGAATTTTAAGCAGTTAATTTCCCCATGAGTACATCCTGATATTTCAAGCATATCAGTAATAAATTAAACAAATTTCACCTCGTTAGTGTAAGAATGAAACGTTATATTTCTAAACTGAAATGGACTTTGTTTGGGTTGTTTGGGTTGTTTGGGTTGTTTTACCTCTGAGCGGCACTTTTTTGCACACCATGGGCTAAATGGCCAGGTCACATGGACCCCGAAGGCTCAGAGAAGGTTGGGGGAGGGGACCCACTGGAACAGCTGTTGGAAGACAGATGGTAGCCTCCCGTCAAGGCCATTCAGCGTGTTCTTTAACGTGCACAGGGTATGGCTCTCCCGCACACGGGGCCACGGATTAACGTCCCATCCGACGGACGGCGGCCTTTTCAAGCCCATCGGTGTCCCCTACTGACCGTGGGCAGGGCGGGGAATTTTGCGGAGATAAATCTCAACGCTGACCCAGCTGGGACTCGAACCTGGGAACTACAGATTACGGGCCTGGCGCGCTACCGACTGAGTCACCCCGTCCTGAAATGGACTTTGTGGTTGGTGAGATAGTCTTTAAGTAATATTTTTGCAAATGTTCTGTAAACATTAAAGTTTTTATTAATTTCAACAGATTTATAGTTTTTTTTTTAAATCAGTTTGGAAATATGAACGCATTTTTTTGTCTATTAGAAATAAGAAGGATACAGTTTAACCTTATGAAATATTATGAAATAAAATAATTTCTAATGAGGCAAAACTAAAAATAGTTGTTTGAGAAGTATTCAAATAACACATTTCCAACATGCCAGGGTATTAAAAAACATTCTTACCAAAGCGCGACTAAGAGAAGCTTTGGATTAAATAAACTGAACGAATCAGCAGTATTAAGCACGTGCATAGTCAAGAAAACAATAACAACAGAGGTCCGACCAGACTGTACAATTCTTTTCTTAAACACTTCAGTTCTGAGCAGGGGCGGGGGTGGCTTAGTCGTTAGCGCGCCAGGCTCGTAATCTGTAGTTCCCAGGTTCGAGTCCCAGCTGGGTCAGCGTTGAGATTTATTTCCGCAAAATTTCCCCGCCCTGCCCACGGTCAGTAGGGGACACCGATGGGCTTGGAAAGGCCGCCGTCCATCGGATGGGACGTTAAGCCGTGGCCCCGTGTGCGGGAGAGCCATACCCTGTGCACGTTAAAGAACACGCTGGATGGCCTTGACGGGAGGCTACCATCTGTCTCCCAACAGCTGTTCCAGTGGGTCCCCTCCCCCAACCTTCTCTGAGCCTTCGGGGTCCATGTGACCTGGCCATTTAGCCCATGGTGTGCAAAAAAGTGCCGCTCAGAGGTAAAACAACACAGTTCTGAGCAAGATCTCAGATCTCTTTCTGTATTTATAGAAGTATCTGTACATTACTGCCAAGGTAATTAAACGAGATACTTCTTCAAGAGCTATGAAACTGTTCATCTCGTCAATATTTTCCGAAACAGTCAAATCATCGTCACCACGGCTTGAGCAGGAATACTTTATTGGGACGATGTTTTCAGGTTGGGGCAAAAGAAAGAGTGTTTGAAGATAGAAATCATTCATTAATGAGTGCAGTTGCTAATACAGAAAACATGCATATATCATTAAAAATAAAACTAAGAATACCGTAAAATCAAGGGAAACTTATTATTGAAATTATATATTATATTGTCACGACAGATGAACGTGTTACAATGAGCTCATGATAGATGTCATTGACGCTCCCGTATGCTTTAGCGTGACAATTATTTCATCAACTGATTGGAACAGAGAGAGATTTTGAATAATAAGAATTGAGGAGGATAACGGAAAAGTTTTTGTTTAGCAGTAAAAAAAGATGTGTTGATAGGTTAGTGTTATCTGATTCTGAGTGAAAAGTTTGTTTATATTCTGTTCAAGATGAAGCCTACTTCTACTGGTGAAAAGAAGCCAACAAGAAAAGTTTGTTTTAAGTCTTCTTTAAGGAGACATTATCGCCTGATGACTCGAATAAATAAGGTATAAAGAATTGTTAAGGTAACTATGTTATCACAAAGGAATTTCAACAGATATTTGCATTGTTCTTTAAATGTTATGAAATAAAACGTTTTTTTTTAGTTCCAACTGTGCTAGAGTTAAGATTAAGAGAGTTAAGATCCTTCAACTCCCGTTCTACCCTTGGTAAGAAAGGGGACACTGAAGGACTTTGGAAAGGCCGTCATCCTCCAGATGGGATATAAAGCAAAGGCTACATGGGCAGGTGAGCCATACCCAGTGCATGACAAAGGACACACTGGATAGTCTTGAGGAGAGGCTAGCAGCTGTCTCTTAACAAATGTCCAGAGGGTTCTCTTTCCCTAAGCAAATCTCCCTGCCCTGCCCACGTTCAGTAAGGGACCCGATGGTCTTGGAAAGTCCGCCGTCTGTCGGATGGGAGTTAAATCGTGGCGCCATGTGCACGTCCTGTGCACGTTAAAGAACATGCTGGATGACATTAACGGGAGGCTACCATCTGTATCCCAATAGCTGTCCAGTGGGTCCCCTCCCCCAACTTTCTCTGAGCTTTCCTTGTGACCATTATGACATTTAGCCCATGGTGTGCAAAAAAGTGCCGCTCAGAGGCAAAACAACCCAACACTTTCCTAACACATCTCTTAGCCGTTGGGGTCCTTGTGAACTGTTATTTAGCCCATAGTATGCGAAAAAGTACAGATTTGGGTTGGGTTGTTTTACCTCTGAGCGGCACTTTTTTGCACAACATGGACTAAATGGCCGGGTCACATGGACCCCGAAGGCTCAAAGAAGGTTGGGGGAGGGGACCCACTGGAACAGCTGTTGGGAGACAGATGGTAGCCTCCCGTCAAGGCCATCCAGCGTGTTCTATAACGTGCACGGGGTATTGCTCTCCCACACACGGGGCCACGGCTTAACGTCCCATCCGACGGACGGCGGCCTTTCCAAGCCCGTCGGTGTCCCCTACTGACCGTGGGCAGGGCGGGGAATTTTGCGCAGATAAATCTCAACGCTGACCCAGCTGGGACTCGAACCTGGGAACTACAGATTACGAGCCTGGCGCGCTACCGACTGAGCCACCCCCGCCCCAAAAAGTACAGATCGAGGTAACAAAAATCCATAAGATTATCTTACAATTCATGTGGAAAAGCGAAGTGCACCATTTCATGTTTAAACAAATTGGGGTTGTTTCGAAGAGAGACAACTATATAATTTCCAGTGGAATCTAATATTTTCTTAGGCCTTGGAGTCCTTGTGAACTGGTCATTTAACCCATTGTGTGCGAAAAAATACTGCTCAAAAGTAACATAATACATAAGATTATCTTTCACTTCAGGTAGAAGAGAGAGAGAGAGTACCATTTCATGCTAAAACAAATTGTGGTTACTTTGAAGAGAAACAACTATATAATTTCAAGTGGATTATTTTCAGGAAAAAAAGTATATATTGGACCTTAGGTTCATAATACTTTCCCATTTAGCCATTTATTCATCACAAAGGTGCAGCTAGGAAATAAATCATTCCAACACAGTTTTCGTTTGCCTTGGAAATTATTTCGTACTTGAGGACAAAAAATTATTATTGTTGTTAATGAAAGCCCCGCTTTTCTTGTTATCTAAGTCAGCAGAGTGGAATTAGAAGTATACTGCTCACAAAAATTAGGGGATATTTTTATCGCTTCATATTCATTTTGAAATATCCCCTAATTTTTGTGAGCAGTATATTATTCGAGCAAAGATATGTAGCAGTTAAACTAAAAGATAAAAAAGTTAAAGAATGGGAAACCTAAAGAATTTCTTGTTTTACCTCTGGGTTGTGTACCTCTCCACCAGGAAATGGTGGAGAAAATTAGACTGCGCATGGATAATCTTGTGAAGAAAGCTTTGAAGAATAGAAAATCTATTTCTCTAGAAAACACACTGAGCTAGTACACTACACGTAGATAACACATCGATAACTCATGATTCACAAGGTTTTGCAGTTGTGAAATTATATGTTTGAAAACTCTCCTTTTCCCCCTTCAATTATGGGAATTGGTGGCTGTTGCTTCACTGGATCTTCAGATCTTCTGTTCAATTGAAAAATTCTTTGAGGAACTTTAATGGAGCTTTTAGTTTTGAAGTTGCCTATGAGGTTTAAATGAACAGTGAAGAAATCACTGGGTAGTAATTTTTATGGTCATTAATTGCACTGTTGCTTTTCACTCCTCTGATAGAATCCCGAATCAAAAATCTTTTGATTTTTCTATCCAATGGAAAATGATCCGAGGAGTTTGTTTACATCTGTCTTAAAAGTTACTGAAAAGGTTTAAATGATCAGGCGGGAAAGAATTGTATAGTGATTTCTGCAGCCATTGATTGCACGATCAGTCAGTTTATTGAATTTCCTCTCATTTCCGCTTTCTCTATTTTTTTCTCGTAATATCCAACGGGAATTGGGTGAACAGTAACGTAAATAAGTCGAGCGAATGAAGTGTGATATCTGACATTAGCCGACTATTCAGATTTTTTTTTTATTTGTAGTGATAAAAGTAAGCATATTCAGTAAGCAGAGGTCTCTGATTCTGGTGGATCAGTAGATATTTCTTTTTTGGTGAGTGATGAAGATAATTTGATAAGTTGACTGAGTGAGGCTTCTGATTTTAGTGGACCTGGGTTGGATTGTTTTACCTCTGAACGGCACTTTTTTGCACACAATGGACAAACTGGCCAGGTAACAATGATTCCGAAGGCTCAGAGAAGGTTGGTGAAGAGCCCACTGAATAGCTGTTAGGAGACAGATGGTAGTTTCCCGTCAACGCCAACCAGCATGTTCTCTAACGCGCAGGATATGGTCTCCTACACACAGGGCCACGGCTTAACGTCCCATCCGACGGACGGCTGCCTTTACATGACCATCTTCGATGTCCCTACTGACCGAGGGAAGAACTTGAAGTTTTGCGGAAATAAATCTCAACGCTGGTCCAGGCAGGACTCGAATCAGGGAACTGCAGATTACGAACCTGATGCGTTACCAAAAGAGCAACCCCTGCCCCCCACAATTGGCCAGAGCCAACAATCAATCACTAATTAGTCATCAAAAGTCCTCCAATTAACAAGAATTTTTGTATTACATTGCGTACATACAATGGTTAACTTTACTGAGTTGGGTTGTTTTACCTCTGAGCGGCACTTTTTTGCACACCATGGGCTAAATGGCCAGGTCACATGGACCCCGAAGGCTCAGAGAAGGTTGGGGGAGGGGACCCACTGGAACAGCTGTGGGGAGACAGAAGGTAGCCTCCTGTCAAGGCCATCCAGCGTGTTCTTTAACGTGCACAGGTTATGGCTCTCCCGCACACGGGGCCACGGCTTTAACGTCCCATCCGACGGACGGCGGCCTTTCCAAGCCCATCGGTGTCTCCTACTGACCGTGGGCAGGGCGGGGAGTTTTGCGGAAACTTTACTGAGTATTGCCTATGAAGTAGATGCTAAGCAATAGCAATCCAAGGGAAGCAAAATGTACATAAATTGCATGAATAAGTAATAGAATCACAATAAAACTTAAACAATCCGAACAAGATCTCTTTATTACTCGCCAACTAATGGATTGGTAAAAAATGATTCAGTTGGCTATAACTCTATAGTTATAGTCAGGGCGGATCTAGGGGGGGGGGGGGCGGCTGCAAGGGGACCATGCCCTGAGTATACTGATAAAGGAAATAGAGGAAAAAAATATGAATTACATATTTCATGTATTTTTCAATAAATTTAAATTTTTAAAGACTTCTAAAATGGAGGGAGAATTTGGGTTGTTTTACCTCTGAGAGGCACTTTTTTGCACACCATGGGCTAAATGGCCAGGTCACATGGACCTCGAAGGCTCAGACAAGGTTGGGGGAGGGGACCCACTGGAACAGCTGTTGGGAGACAGATGGTAGCCTCCCGTCAAGACCATCCAGCGTGTTCTTTAACGTGCACAGGGTATGTCTCTCCCGCACACGGGGCCACGGCTTAACGTCCCATCCGACGGACGGCGGTCTTTCCAAGCCCATCGGTGTCCCCTACTGACCATGGGCAGGGCGGGGAATTTTGCGGAGATAAATCTCAACGCTGACCCAGCTGGGACTCGAACCTGGGAACTACAGATTACGAGCCTGGAGCGCTACCGACTGAGCCATCCCCGCCTCATGGAGGGAGAAATGTTTTACTGCAATGGAAATACAGTCCCCCCACTTTTTTAATTGTTTTATGGCTCGATTGAATTTCTTGGCATCCCCTTTGTTTTTCTTTTCCTAAAATCCGAATTACATCCGATTTACAGAATTCCTCTTTTGGTGAAGTTATGATCTCCAATTAACAATAATTTTATTGGTTCTCTTTAGTGAGGTTATGATCAAAATTTGCATTAATTTATTCAATCCGACAATCAGAAATATCCTTTCTTCTGTCTTATGCTGTGTAAAGAAACCTCAATTCTGAAGAATGATTTACTATTTCTATTCCTGCAAAGTTAAAAATCGTCAACAATTTTATCACTAAAAATACCGAGAGGATCTTGATATTTATTTCAAAAATCCGCTTTCACGAGAAATAATACTATTTATTCACGATATACAGAGATATTGGGTCGCGATTAGTGATTCGTATATATGTTACCGCTAAAGCTCGAAAGCCGTTAATGTGCACATTACCTAGCTAATCTGCAGATTAACTGATTTGCTCCGTTAACGTGCGGAATCAAGAGTTTTCCGCATTTTACCTAGGTAATGTGCACATTAACGGCTTCCGTATCGTTAAAGTTCAAAAGTTTGTTTCTCTCATAGTGGTGAATCTCTTGAATATGAATCTTCGTGTCACGTGATTCACTCGTCCGCATTATAAAAAACGCCCCGGATGAGCGGAGGCCAAGTGAGAACGAATCGGTAAAGTGATTCATTCTTGGCGTGCTCATTTTGGGGGCGTTTTTTATAATTCGGACGACTGATTCATGTTGACAGAGGGATGACCCTGGTTTCAACTCTACTCTCGGACACTAGATAAATAACATTATGTTAATTTAAGCGTACAGAAACGTTCCTGTTGTTCCAGCAAAGATCTTATTTTCACTTTAACGAGTGCCTAGTAGGCAATGTGCAGATTATCCAGGTAATTTGCAGATTACCTAGGTAATTTGAGAAATGAAACAATTTTCCGCACGTTAACGGATCACCCTAGTTAATCTGCACAATACCTAGATAATCTGTAGAATAACTGATTTCTGCACTTCAGCGGTAACATATATATGTATAAGCTGAGCGTCCACAGTCAGAAGGCTCTTCTGTAACACACTTTAAAGAGAGAAAGTGAAATAAAGGAAAATAGCTGTCCCTTTTCTCTCTTTGAGGAAAAATTCTCTTTGAATCCCCAGAGAATAGACTTCTTGCTCTCGCGAAGTCATCTCAGGTAACCTTTACATCAAGTAACAAAACTTTGTTAGTTACTCATTTTTACCAGAAAGAAAGAATTCTTGTTAAAATAGTTTCCTTTCTGTGGATTTCGTTACTGAAATTAGTTTTTAATAAGTGAAAGGTTGGATTCAAATCCTGTTATTATTTATCTATATTCTAACTTGATCTGTTAGTTTAAATTTAAAACGTAATAAATTATTCAATTTACTTTAAAAATACTGTAAATTTTATTCATACAGCTTTAATAGCTGTAAAGGTCATACATTTTTCACCGAATATTAATATTTATTAGAAATAAAGTGTTTTTTGTTTGGGAAAAAGAATTGTTCATACAAACATAA
This sequence comes from Ryuthela nishihirai, assembly GCA_038380435.1. Taxonomy (NCBI): domain Eukaryota; kingdom Metazoa; phylum Arthropoda; class Arachnida; order Araneae; family Heptathelidae; genus Ryuthela; species Ryuthela nishihirai. Next base: position 18,507,824 of record JAWZYU010000006.1, on the reverse strand, counting down.
AAGATAAGACATGATATAATCTTAAAACATTTGGTATGAGTTTTTGAGCTTGTAACTTTTAAAATTCTCGTGGAAGAATTATCTGGTAAAATGATTATGAAATATTATTTTTCTGCTCAAACATTGATTTTTAATATTATAGTACCATAATTCTGTGCACGGCAGGATCTAGGAGTGAGGGCGGCAAAGGGGTCATGACCCTTCCTGTAAGAATGCTAGCAAGAGTAATAGATGCAAAAAGTGAATAAAATAATTTGTTTTATGCATTTTTCAAGAAATTTTTATAGAACTGTAAAACGGACACGGAAAATATTATACTGCATTGGAAATCCAGTTGGCTTCATTTGAAATCCATTTGGCTCCACATTACATTTTTTCAGCTGGATTTCGTTAAAACTGACAATTTAGAATATTTAAAAAAGAAATTGAACATTGTTTTCTTTCCTCACTCTTACGTTTGAAAAGGTATCGCTTTCAAATAGTAATGAGATTTTAAGTATGATTTTAAACTAAGTATTTAATGGCAAATGTTTTGCAAAAATTCGTAACATTGTGTATAATTACGAGATGAAATCAATGTACCTGTTACCATATATTTCAAATCTTATCCATTGTCCTTTAATTTTGACATTGAAATTAAAAAAAAAAAAAATCATTCCTTAGGATTTTTTATCATCTTTTTTATCATTATATTTATTATTATTATTATTATACACATAATCGCAATATTCGAAACACAACAATAAAAATTATTGGCTGGCGGTTTGAGTTGATACAAGTTTAAGCCTGAGACCTAAGTATCAACGAGGTATCACCGTAAGATGTATAAGTTTCAAGTTGGGTTGGGTTGTTTCACCTCTGAGCGGCACTTTTTTGCACACCATGGGCTAAATGGCCAGGTCACATGGACCCCGAAGGCTCAGAGAAGGTTGGGGGAGGTGACCCACTGGAACAGCTTTTGGAAGACAGATGGTAGCCTCCCGTCAAGGCCATCCAGCGTGTTCTTTAACGTGCACAGGGTATGGCTCTCCCGCACACGGGGCCACGGCTTAACGTCCCATCCGACGGACGGCGGCCTTTCCAAGCCCATCGGTGTCCCCTACTGACCGTGGGCAGGGCGGGGAATTTTGCGGAGATAAATCTCAACGCTGACCCACGAACCTGGGAACTACAGATTACGAGCCTGGCGCGCTACCGACTGAGCCACCCCCGCCCCTAAGTTTCAAGTAGTGGTGTCTTTTGCAGTTCTGAAGATGTTATATCAGAAATTTGCAGCCCATTGAGATGATTAATAATATTTTTTGTGATGGTGCCAAGGGCCCCGATGACAACGTGGACAACAGAAAAAAAATATTACTATTATTATTATTTATTATTATTATATTTTTATTACTGTTATTATTTTCCAGAGCTTATTTTATGTCCTAAAATACCATGTGTAACTATTACGGTAATATGATTTTAAACGACCAAATAAAAATTATTGATTGGTTGAAAAAAGATATGCGATTCTGCGCAGTTTGGCGTTAGAATGTGTCATTTACGCGCAAGGTCAAGAATACGCTCTCGGGAAATAGATCGTGAAAGGAAACTGGAATATAATTTGGAAGAAGAAAAAAGAAGAAGAAATCCAAACATTTTGAAAATGATTGCCGGATAATATTTAAAAAAAAAGGCCTTCTTTCCTTTTCCGAACGTCTGGTGAGGTTTTTTTGAAATACATGACATCTGAATTTCGCAGCGGAAGAAAATATTTTCTTTTCTAGCATGTCTTCATAAAGGCTGAATTTAAAACGACTCCAACACGATTTTACACGACTCACTGAATAGCAAATTCTCAGATATTCCGAAATCTACTGCACAAAACATTTCTTCATTTTTTCCCAGTTCTGTCACGTGTGATGTAAGTGTGATTAATAATCATCAAGTAATGCACTCGTAATCAATATCCTTGACATTTCAATGATGAGGCGGCATATTGATGTGTTGGGTTAATTATTTATCTTTGTGATTAACTCTGTACTTTAAGGTAATAGGCGTTGTTCGATATTGAGGCATTATAGCATATTTCATCATCATCATCATTCTCAAGCATCCATGGGCTACGGAGGTCCAACCAGACCGCGCAGTTTAATTCTCCAAGCATATCTGTCCTGAGCTACATCTGCTGCATCCGGCCACTGCACACCAATTCTAACAAGGTCCTCTTTGACATTGTCGGCCCACCGCATCCTAGGTCTCTCCCTCTTTCTGAGGCCTTTAGGCACACTGTTCATAACCCTATTCGCCAATCTATAATTATTCATGCGGGCAACATGGCCAAACCAACGGAGTCTCTCTCTGCACAATATGCTGCTTAAAGGAGGTTGCAAACTCCTTTGCCTAACCTCATCATTAGTTACAAAGTTGAACCACCTAATGCCCAAGATACTGCGTAAGCATCTGGAATCAAAAGCATCTAGTTTCCTGTTATCTTGTTTACAAAGTGTCCAGGTTTCACTACCATAACTAACCCTAGAAAGAACCAAACTATTATACAGTCTAATTTTAGTCATTAGGTGCATACGGCTATTTCTCCACACTCTCCATAGATTCTTAAAAGTCCCGGCAGCAATCCCTATTCGTCTGTTAATCTCATGCCGCACATCACCAGTATCTGTTACATAGCTCCCAAGATAATTAAACTGTGACACCTGCTCAAGACTGCAACCATTCAGATTAACTGAATCACAACCTGCATGTTGGTTGGTTGGTTGATTGGAGCTCTGAGCAGCATCTTTTTTGCACACATAAGCTAAATAGCCAGGTCACAAAAACCCCGAAGACTCAGAGAAGATTGGGGGAGGAGACCCACTGAAATAGCTGTTGGGAGACAGGGAGTAGATTCCCGTCAAGTCCATTCTGCGTGTTCTTTAACGGCACAGTGTATGGCTGTCCCTCACACAGTGCCATGACTTAACGCCCCATCCGACGGACGGCGACATTTTCGAAGATGTATTTCGTAAAGAGAATTTTTGTGGGAATAATCATTTTAGTTTTTCACAAGTCTGTTTATGCGAAACTTTTGAGTACAAGGGAAGACTTGTCTTCAGCAGAGTGCGATCCGAATTCATGATCTCCTAATAACGTACCAAGTGTTCTGGCCGTTCAGCTACCGGTCATCGATTAAGATCCAATCTATCAAGGGCTTTAAGCATTATACCATGGGGTCGGTGATTACAAGTTATCTTGATTGTAATTGAAGATTCTGAATGTCAAAACACTTATAGGTATGTGTATTAGACCAGAAACACCTCGTGTCCTCCTTTAAACCCCCATCCTGCCATCGGTTACAGGGGGAAACTGATGGGCTTGGAAACCTGCGTCCGTTGGATTGGACATAAATCCAGGATCCCATATGAGGGATAGCCATACGCTTCACACTTTAAAAAACACTGAATTGCCTTAACGGGAGGCTACCATCTGTCTCTTGACAGCTTTCCAGTGTCTCCCCTTCCCCAATTTTCTCTGAGCAGTCGGGATCTTTGTGACCTGGACATTTAGCCCATTATGTGCAAACGAAAGTGTTGCCCAGAGGTAAAACAACCCACCCCAACCTCAATTGACGTGGTGCAATTATTGTACATTTGAATTTCACTTTTTTTGTATACAATGAGCGAAATGTCTAGGTCTCAAGAAATCAGAGAAACTTGAGGAGAGGACGCACTGAACAGTTGGAAACAGATGGAAACCTTCGGTCAAGCCATCCATCGTGTTCTTCAAAGTACACAGTTTATGGCTCTCCCGCACACGGTCATAGCTTAACATCAGATCTGACGTACGTCGGCATTTCCAAGCCCATCACGTTCCATTTCTGCCAGAGGGCATGGTGGGGGTTTAGAGGAGATAAATCTTCCAAGCTGGCTCAGTTGGGACTCGAACTTGGAAATTAAAGTTTACGTGTCTCTCCCCCAAATGACATTGTATATTTTGTCTCTAAGAGGCACATTTTTCCACACAATGGGATAAATGGTCAGGTCAACAAGTGCCCCGAACGCTGAGAGAATGTTGGAGGAGGGGACTGCCTGGAACAGTTGTTGGGAGACAGATGGTAGCTTCCCGTCAAGGCCATCCAGGGTGTTCTTTAATGTGCACAGGGCATGGCTCTCCCACACACGGAGCCACTGCTTACGTTCCATCCGATGGACGGCGGCCTTTGCAAGCCTATCGCTGCTCCCTACTGACCGTGGGCAGGACTGGGAGTTTTGCAGAGCTAGGGTTGGGTTGTTTTACTTCTGAGCGGCACTTTTTTGCACACCATGGGCTAAATGGCCAGGTCACATGGACCCCGAAGGCTCAGAGAAGGTTGGGGGAGGGGACCCACTGGAACAGCTGTTGGAAGACAGATGGTAGCCTCCCGTCAAGGCCATTCAGCGTGTTCTTTAACGTGCACAGGGTATGGCTCTCCCACACACGGGGCCACGGATTAACGTCCCATCCGACGGACGGCGGCCTTTTCAATCTTTCATCGGTGTCCCCTACTGACCGTGGGCAGGGCGGGGAATTTTGCGGAGATAAATCTCAACGCTGACCCAGCTGGGACTCGAACCTGGGAACTACAGATTACGAGCCTGGCACGCTACCGACTGAGCCACCCCCACCCCTTTGCAGAGCTAAATTTCAACGCTGGACCAGGAGGGATTCGAACTTGGGAACTGCATATTACGGGCCTGGCGCTACCGACTGAGCCATCCTCGCTCCAGTAATGGAATAAAATTTCAATCTGCATTAAAAAATGCGAAATACTGTTTGTAACAAAAAGACATGTAGTGAGGTGACGAGTGGCGAATTGTTGTACAACTGTTTGTATGTATTGGCAGTGTTGCCAATATCCAGAAACAAAATATTCAAAATTGTATTTTTACCAGTGCAGTCAAAGGTGGATGTCACAAATGCAAACTAAGTGGCAGAAAGGATTTTTCATAACCATTCTAAACTGACAATAAGAAAACTTGCTTGCATATTTTATTGTCAGCTTTCCAAGTGATAATTTAAGAAAAAATAATTAGCTTCTGAAGAATATGACTATCTAGTCGACTCGTTCCGTCAGTGACTCTGAAATAAAATTCAAGTTTATTAATTGCGTTCTGTTATAACCATGAGATCAAATCTCACAAAGCTCAACTGTGTTCACAGAATAATTGTTAGCACATATAGACGACAAAGCTCAACTGTGTTCACAGAATAATTGCTAGCACATATAGACGACAAAGCTCAACTGTGTTCACAGAATAATTGCTTGCACATATAGACGACAAAGCTCAACTGTGTTCACAGAATAATTGCTAGCACATATAGACGACAAAGCTCAACTGTGTTCACAGAATAATTGCTAGCACATATAGACGACAAAGCTCAACTGTGTTCACAGAATAATTGCTAGCACATATAGACGACAAAGCACCACTACTTCCAGCGCCACCTATAGCAGCCCGCCGTAATTCTCATTTTCCCTCCAGCTTTAAAACTGTACGGAAGATTTGCGTTTCATGCATTAATGTGCACTTCCACATCTAACTGATATTTGTTTTCTGTATTGCTTTCTTCTTAATGAACTCTTTGATCATATATACTCAGTTCTCACTAAATTATGACCACTTCCTTACATGTTATGTCAGTGGAACCTAACTTCGTAGCTCTATAGCTTCTAAAGAAAGAGTTTTGCGACAGAATAGGACTTAAGACAATAGAGTAGTACTAAAGATAAATTAAAGATTTCAATCAAAATCTATCTAAATCTCGAATTTCAACCACATACCCTTAGTATTTAAAGAGTTATGGAAGTTTGAGTAATTAACAGCAGCAATGACTAATGTTAGATTTTAACAGAATTATAATTTGAATAATAAGTATTATTTCACACCATTTAATACAACAGATATATATTTGAAAAGTTAATGTAAATAATATTTCGATATTTTTAAATTTTCCTAAGACTTGCATTGTTGCTGTTAAATATTCAAAGTCCATAGCTCTTTAAGTGAAAAGCGAACATTATTGAAAATCGAGATTTAAATAGATTTGATTGAGATCTTTATCTTCGGTTACATTTGATCATAAAACGCTTAGTTTAGAAGTTACAGAGCATCGAGGTTAGCTTCCACTGATATAACTGTAGGGAGGTGGTCATAATTCAGTGAGCACTGAGTGTATTTGGATTGATTATGATCCATTGGTTTTGAACCAGTTCAAGCGTCCTAAGATTGTGGTGTATGACACCTGCATGTTTAACTTTTAGCTGTGCTTCTTTAGCAAGCTTGTTTTGCCCGTGTGGCCCCTTTGGGTTGGGTTGGGTTGTTTTACCTCTGAGCGGCACTTTTTTGCACACCACGGGTTAAATGTCCAGGTCACAAGGACCCGAAGGCTTAGAGAAGGTTGGGGGAGGGGACCCACTGGATCAGCTGGGGGGTGACAGAGGGTAGCCTCCCGTCAAGGCCATCCAGTGCGTTCTTTAACGTGCACAGGATATGACTCTCCTGCACACGGGACCACTGCTTAACGTCCCATCCGACGGACGATGTGTGGGGAGGAAACTTTTTTGTGTGAAGAGGAAACATTTTTGTTTGCTGAGGAAATATTTTTGTGTGTGGAGAGGAAACATTTTTGTGTAGAAAACCCATTTACCCTAGCTTCATAGTCTTATTTGGGTAGGATAATTATCTAACAAGGACGAATTCTATGTCGTTGAAGATTATATACTATTTATTCCAAAAATAAATGTCTACTTAATTAGTTTATTTTGACGACTTTTTGCACTCAACTTTTTGAACTTCATTAATTATATTTCAATTAGCAAGCATTGTTCTTCTAGGAGGATTTCTGAAACCTTGTTACAGTCTGGCTCCTTAAATAGCCCCTGTAAATAGTTGTACCACTTAAACGTGTATTTATTAAATAATAACTACAAATAATAATAATAATAATAATAATAATAATAATAATAATAATAATAATAATAATAGTTATTATTATTATAATAATATATATAATAATAATATATTTATATAATATTATATATAATAATCATATTAATATTATAATAATAGTTGTTATTATTATTATTATTATTATTATTATTATTATTATTATTATTATTATTATTATTATTATTATTATTATTATTATTATTATTATTATTATTATTATTATTATTATTATTATTATTATTATTATTATTATTATTATTATTATTTATTGTTGTTGAACAGCAGCAAATAACGATCCAACAATAGGAATCTTTATTTATGGAAAATAATTATACACGCTTTATAATCTTTAGCTTTTAGTAAAAGAAATAAACTTAATATTTCTGCGCAATTCACCTGCAGGTACACTACCAATCATAAAGATACTTTCTTAATTTTAAGCAAATATTGGGAACATTAATTAAATACGAAGACACTTCTTTCGAAATCGAGCAAGACGCTTCCATTTCACACTAACGTTGGCATTTGGCATTCTCTCCTCGAGTTCACTGCAAAGTGAAAATTTCCTTAATCCCAAATAAATGAGGCCATTTATATCCAACTATTTTTTCCCCTTTCACTCGTAGCGGTGAAAGCGCCAAATAGCACCATAAACAGGGACCATTTCCAGTTAAGTTTCATTTTCTTCACATAAGATCTCTTAGTGGAGAGCTTACAATAGCAGTTAATACATTTGACGCCAAGGCCTTTTCTGTTAATGCACTCGCTAATGGTGTGTCTGGATGCAAAGACTCAGCTGAGACGCAATGACAAAAGTTTATTCCTGATGGTGTTTTAGAGATTTGAACATTGTTTACCGTTTCACATCACAATTTGTAGACTCTAATGGGTTCGAAAAATAAGCGGAAATTGCGGTTATTTTTAACTAACATTAGTAGAATGTTAACCTTTCATCTTCTGTAGACAACTAAGAGATATTTATAAGTATTTGTAAAAGAGAAAAACTAGACCATTATAAGGCCTAGAATTTTGGTTTCGTCCCATTTTTTTTTCGGTTAGACTAGGCAAGCAAAACACAAATACTGCTGTTTTGTTTTAATCACAATAAAGCATTAAATGCTAATGAGTCTTAGTAATTCAGATCTGAGTGTTATTATTGCAAAAGCAATATTAAAAGAAGAATCAGGCATTTTGCACAAAAGCAATTTACAGTTAAAAGTTGTGTTTTTTTCGTTTAGAGAAAATGTATTCAGCCACTTTACAAAGCATTAAGTCTTAAGAGTATTTAACGAATAAAACAGTAAAATAAAGTTAATTGTCTTCTCATTAAAGCTTATTTTTTTTCTAAGTTTCTGTTCATTCTAGCAATATCAATTCATTTGTGTTCTAGTGATTACTTTATTCAAAAATGCACATGCTAGCAAAATGAAAGCAAAGCATTAATATATAGTTATCTCTTGAAAAATAAACGTCTCTGAGTTAAATTTTGCGAAAAAATAACTTTAAGATACTAAAAATGCAAAACCATGTCTGTCCATCTTAATCATTAACGTTTCCTACTTCTAATTAGCCTTATATCTTCTAATTAGTGCTATATCCCTTGTGTCTTTATTATATATATATATTCATTAACAAACACGGAACGATGCATTTACCCTTTCACTTGCGTCAAATCGTTTAATTTTAATTTATTGAGATTATATCGTTACCGATCTTGCTATCGTTTTTCATATTTCGTTTGTTTGTAGGTTTAATGGCTTATCAAGACATTCGTCCTACAAAATAGTTGTCAAAAGAGTTATCCAGTAAGGAGGGCAATTATAATATGTAAACAATAAAATTTAAGTTAGAACGTGCCGTGAGTTCGATAATGCCTCCCCGCACACTGCTCGATCCTTTATGGACTGTTTTTACACCTAGAGATCGATTGTGGTTTAGGTTGTTTTACTTCGAAGAGGCACTTTTTTTAACACAACAGGCTAAACGGACAAGTCGCAAGGACCTCATTGGCTCAGAGAAGGTTGGGGAAGGGGACTCACTGGACAGCTGTTAGGAATAGATGGTAACCTCCCACCAGGGCCAGCCAGTGTATTCTTTAACGTACTCAGGTTATGGCTCTCCTGCACACGGGGCTATGGTTTGATGTCCCATGAGAAGGAGGGCTGTCTTTCCAAGCCCATCGGTGTCACCTTTCTGAGGAGGAATTAGGAAGAACAGTTGAGTAACTACTAAATGAATTGGGTTAATTTTGTTCTGAATGGGACTCTTTTGCCCACAATGGGCTTTATTTCCAGGTCACAAGAACCCCAAGGGCTCAGACAAGGCTGGGCAAGGGTACGCACAAGGCAGCTGTTAGGAGGCAAACGTCACATCTGACGGACGGCGGCCTTTCTGAGAGAAACGGTGACCACTTTTCTCAGCGACATAACAGGCAGCTGCTCACAACCACCATGCAGTTGAGACCTGGAGGATTTTCCATTTGTTTCAGAAGCTGAGGAAGTCTCCCCGAGGACGACTTCAAAGGGGATGTCATAAAGTAGCTTTAGAAAATGGACGAGTATTTCTAAACGGCAGGGCTTCTATAAGTTGATCGACGGTTATAGCAAGTGTGCCAAGAAATCTGGTGACTACGTGGGAAAAGAATTCCCATATTTGGGGACAATTCTTTTTGTATTGTCTTCCGTGTAATATTATTCCAATAATATCTAAACGTTGGGTTGGGTTGTTTTACCTCTGAGCGGCACTTTTTTGCACACCATGGGCTAAATGGCCAGGTCACATGGACCCCGAAGGCTCAGAGAAGGTTGGAGGAGGGGACCCACGGGAACAGCTGTTGGGAGACAGATGGTAGCCTCCCATCAAAGCCATCCAGCGTGTTCTTTAACGTGCACAGGGTATGGCTCTCCCGCACACGGGGCCACGGCTTAACGTCCCATCCGACGGACGGCGGCCTTTCCAAGCCCATCGATGTCCCCTACTGACCGTGGGCAGGGCGGGGAATTTTGCGGAGATAAATCTCAACGCTGACCCAGCTGGGACTCGAACCTGAGAACTACAGATTACGAGCCTGGCGCGTTACCGACTAAGCCACTCCCGCCCCCATCTAAACGTTAATGATTAAGATGGACAGACATGTATTTACCTTTTTAATATCTTAAAGTTATTAATTACCTGTCCTTCACAGAAATCAAATAATGAACCTTAATTTTTCAAGAAGTAGGGGGCAAGAAACTCAATCGAGCCCGAAAAAAGTGAAAGGGAGGAGACTCGATTTCTATTCTGTATAACATTTCCCTCTAAGTTTCAGAAATCTTTAAAAATTTAACGAAAAATGCGTGAAATATACATAAGTTATCATTTTTTGCCTCTATTACTCTTATTAGAATTTTCAAGGGAGAGAGGGGCTAGCAGCCCTACAGATCACCCCCCCCCCTTTTTTTTTTTCAAATCTACACAGTAAACAAAATGTAAAGAAAACGTTTTATTACATATATTATTTTATCATATGTAATCCCTGATTTTTCTCATTAATGTTGATTTTATGCAATTTGACAAATTTACACATTTTAAATACACTGCCCTACCAAATTAATAGATAATTTCCATGTTTTGTCAATGATATTTTAGAAGCTCTATAGCTTCTAATGTTGCATTTATTGGAAAAACTATGACCGTAGGAAAGTTATAGATCATAATCAGCCCAAAGATAAATTAAACCCATTCCTGATCTAGTGATTAGCGTACTTGACTACTAAACCAGCAGGGCTTGTCCCTATACATGTGTTTATATACTGTATGAGAAATCGGGATAAGCCCCATAGAGCTTTTGGTTTTTTCCGTCCTTTGTATAGGGAATGTCTTCTTCTCTTTTTGGAAAATAAAAAAAATAATAATTTCGAAATCACGTATATTTAAATCTTATTTTTGAACAATATTCGTTCAGTAGTTAAGAGTTATTAAATCTGGAATATTTCAGATTTAATAAATTTTTAATGAGTTATTAAATCTAGAATATCTTCATATCAATTTTCCTCGGAAATTAATTAAAACCTAAATGAAAATTATTGTTTCAAACAAGTCAATTAAATTAATATATACATTTTAGAAGTCTGCGTAATGATTTTTTGAATATTAAACATTGTGGATAATTGGATGATTTTTCAAAAACAGGATATTGTTAAATATTCCAACTTCCATAACACTTTAAACAACAGAAAAATATTGTTGAGAATCTATATTTAAATAGTATTGATTATGATCTATAATTTTTCTTCAGACACATATTTTCATTAAAGGTATATTTTAGAAGTTAGATTTCCATTGACATAACATGGAAATATTCTAATATTTTTTGTAGAATAGTTTATATAGTAGATTTTAAAAAAATTATAGGAAATATTTCCAGAATTCTGCATACTATAAGAGTAAGTAAAAACAGTTTTATAGTATCTGAATAAGAACATTAAAAGTGATATAAATGTGTTCTTCTGCTTGGGTATCTATTAGATTTATTATTTCGCATGAGATAATGGGATGCGTACATGCACTAATTAGGTTTTTCTTCAAAGCAAACAAATCATATTACACAAAACTAAATTATTGCACTGATGTGATTTCCTGAAGCAAGTCGAAGTACAGGAAACGATCATTAGTAATGTGCTTTAGGCTTACAGTTTGGCTTGCTACCAATTCATTAGAAATCGCGCTACTATTGGTATTGACTGCAATTTAGGATCCGTTCCTTCAGGCTTGCCCTTATAAAATGCAAATACACGATAAATCATAGAGTATCGCAAATAATTATGTTTTTCGATTTATTCTAAACGAATCTTATCAGTTTCCCATAGGATTTGCGCTTGTTTTAACCTCAAACATCCCAAGAGTTAAAAAAAAAAGATGACGTTCGTTTCAACATTACGTTATTTACTAAACCTCTACTTTGAAAGGGACAAAGAAACTATCTGATTTCGCTGGGCGCATTTCTCCATTAGGGGATCGTAATAATCGATTGCGCTAAACATACACCATTAATTATGTATACATTGCCTGCCGTCGTGCTGGTAAAGGATACAGTGCCATTAATTATCTTGACTTTTACCATCGATTACATTAAATACACAGCAACATCATGACTTTCCGTATGCTCTACCAACAGGCAGTCTAAACTTTGCTAACTAGCTGTTCCCTCCAACCCAGCAAGATTTGTATGCTGATAGTCTGTTGGTAAACTTTTCCGGAATGAGTTCTCTGATGTGTCATTAATTCTGTCGAACGTCCTGCGGCATTAATATCCCGTTCTGCTCCTTAAATATATGACATTAAATGCAAAAGCTGTTTTGTCAGAATTTTTCGACAGTAGGTAACAGACTATTAGGACATATTGAAACTCTAATAGCCTGGACAGGAAGACACAGGTAATCATTGGAATTTTACTTCTTGACTAATAAGATTGGAAGTGATTTATGGCTGGGAGTAATATTCACTTTTCCGCCTTCTAGATCAAAGAACTAACTTCTCTCTCTTCCAGTTTCTGAAGATTTCATGTGAATAAGAATAATTAAATTTTGGATTCCTCTGCTGTTAAGTTCAGGGAAATTGCTTCGTGTTTAGAGTGTTTAGTTTAAGATTTAATTTCCCATATTAATTCCTATCACTGGTGTAGCGAAGCATAGTCTGTGAAATAAATTCTGGAGTATACAAAACTAGAGAAACTGTGTGCAACTGTATGTATATTGGTAATAAGTAGAAGACTACATTTCTATTTCTCTAAATTTAAAACTTACGTTATTAATTCGCATTTTCAATCCCATATTTTAGCGTGTGTTTTCTAGAAACTAAAACGTTCACATTTATTAGATTCATTATATAGTTTTGAGCTTTCTTCATTCTACCGTTGAGTGTGCTATAGGAATTCCAGTGATTACATGGGGCGGGAATGGCTCAGTCGATAGCGTGCCAGGCTCGTATTCTGCAGTTCCCAGGTTCGAGTCCCAGCTGGATCAGCGTTGAGATTTATCTCTGTAAAACTCATTGACCTGCTCATGGTCAGTAAGTAGGGTAACTGATGGACATGGAAAGACCGCCATCCGTCGGATGGGAGGTAAGCCGTGGTTCCTTGTGATGGAAAGACTTACCCTGTGCATGTTAAAGAACACGCTGGATGGTCTTGACGGGAGGCTACCATATGTCTCCCAACAACTATCCAGTGGGTACCCAACCTTCTCTGAGTCCTCGGCGTCTTTGTGACCTGGCCATTTAGCCCATTGTGTGCAAAAAAGTGCTGCTCAGTGGTGAAACAACCAAACTCAAATCCAATGATTCCCTAAATAAAATCATTGTATTAATTACAATTATTAAGTATTACCAGAGTCGGATCAAGAGGGGAAACAAGAGGTGCATTCCCTCTCCCCTTTAAGAATGCTAGTAATGGAATGGTAATAAAATCAAAAAAAATATTATACGTGCAAATTTCACGCTTTTTTGAAGGAATTTTTTTGAAATGGAGTCTTAAACGAAGGCTTTCTTTTAAGGCACCCTGCACAGAATTGAAAATTTATTTAATGAAAAGAGAATAATGAAAAATAAATTTCAGTAAATGGAGTTATTGGCAGCTATCATGAGTGTAACGATTTTAAATATTTGCTTCACACATACAAAAATAAAATCAGCGTGAAATCTTGCGTATTTTGAGAGGACAATGTGAAATATTTTTATATACGAAAAACATTGCAAATGTTTAATACGTCTACCATGGCCCACTTACTTATATGTACCCTATATTCCAGTGCTTTCCCTCGGTTCGTTTTCATTGATGGTAACCGTGGTATGTAAACTTTTTTCACATACCCGCAAGATAAATTAAAAATGTCTGATGTGGTTAAATCAAGTTACTAAGAGGGCCATGATTTTCAGCTATCACGCATATCCATCTCCTAGCTTTTGAGGTAAATTCCTTTGCTATGGAAATGTGGAGGATCCCTTCTTGAAGGAATACTTATTTTCAATAATCTTCAAGTTGTGATATTACCAATATCTTATAGCATGTCAAGGTATTTAAAACCTGTGACAGTGATAACGGTAAAGAATAACAGTACATACATACACGTAGTTCTCGAGAAGACACAAATCTTGTACATTTCAGGTATGTCTCTCACATGTGGGGGCGGGGTGGCTCAGTCGGTAGCGCGCCAGGCACTTAATCTGTAGTTCCCAGGTTCGAGTCCCAGGTGGGTCAGTGTTAAGATTTATCTCCGCAAAATTCCCCGCCCTGTCCATGGTCAGTAGGGGACACCGATGGGCTTGGAAAGGCCGCCGTCCGTCGGATGGGACGTTAAGCCGTGGCCCCGTGTGCCGGAGAGCCATACCCTGTGCACGTTAAAGAACACGCTGGATGGCCTTGACGGGAGGCTACCATCTGTCTCCCAACAGCTGTTCCAGTGGGTCCCCTCCCCCAACCTTCTCTGAGCCTTCGGGGTCCATGTGACCTGGCCATTTAGCCCATGGTGTGCAAAAAAGTGCCGCTCAGAGGTAAAACAACCAACCCAACAACTCTCACATGGTCCTAAACTTCTCAAGGTTTTTGAATGCACCAAATTCTATCATTGTAAAGTTTGACATTACCACTGACATGAAAGTTTGTTTCATCAGATACTAACTTTACAGCAATATTTTAATTGTTCTCGAGCTATCCCAGGAAGTTACAACAAACACTGTGCCATTTTTCTTGGCCTGTTGTCTTGATCGCAGGTAGCAATTGTAGTTTGTAGCTTTTCATGGTGATATGTTTACGAACGCTTTTCAAAGCTGTGTATTTGGTACAATAAATTCTCTGCGTACAGACGCTCAAAAAATATCCGAACACTATGGTTGATTACAGAATTCAGAAAAAATATCTGGCAACGATTTTTTTTAGAAATTAGTGATCTGGCAACCTTCGTGTACTATACACGAAGTCTAATTACTAAAATTACACTATTTCTAAAAAAATTATTGCCAGATATTTTTTCTGAATTCTGTAATCAATCATAGTGTTCGGATATTTTTTGAGCGAATGTACATCCTTCTCGATTTACGCGGACTTCGTATGAAAAAAAAATACTCTCCACTTTTTCCTTTACGCAAATAGCTAGTCTCGATAAATTTAGCATACCATGCATGAATTTCTCTCAACCATAACACTACTTGGAGTTAGGGCGGGGGTGGCTCAGTCGGTAGCGCGCCAGGCTCGTAATCTGTAGTTCCCAGGTTCGAGTCCCAGCTGGGTCAGCGTTGAGATTTATCTCCGCAAAATTCCCCGCCCTGCCCACGGTCAGTAGGGGACACCGATGGGCTTGGAAAGGCCGCCGTCCGTCGGATGGGACGTTAAGCCGTATTCCAGTGTGCGTGAGAGACATACCCTGTGCACGTTAAAGAACACGCTGGATGGCCTTTACGGGAGGCTACCATCTGTCTCCCAACAGCTGTTCCAGTGGGTCCCCTCCCCCAACCTTCTCTGAGCCATCGGGGTCCATGTGACCTGGCCATTTAGCCCATGGTGTGCAAAAAATTGCCGCTCAGAGGTAAAACAACCCAACCTACTTGGAGTTTCTCTTTGTCAGACTTTGTTTTCTAAACATCCTACATGGTAATGGGAAATTTCAGTTTATGGAAAGAGATAATATAAAATGACTATTGGTATTCTCTCTTCCCATAAATTTCCTAGATTTCCATTATCATCGCCATCTTTCAGCTAATGGAAATCTAGGTAGCTATCGCTATGATATTATGCCATCTATTCAAACCTATTAAAGAGTAAAGCAAACTTTCGTTGGTTTGGGTTATTTTACCTCCGAGCAGCATTTTTTTTTTGCACACAATGGGGCTAAATGGCCAGGTCACAAGGACCCCGAAAGGTCAGAGAAGGTTGGTGGAGGGGACCCACTGGAACAGCTGTTGGGAGACATATGGCAGCCTCCCGTCAAGGCCATCCAGTATGTTCTTTAACATGCACAGGGTATATCACTCCCGCACACAGCGCCACGGCTTAACATTCCATCTGACAGACGGCAGCATTTCCAAGCCTCTGGACCAGTGTTCCCTACTGACCGAGGTCACGGAGGGGAGTTTTGCGGAGTTTATTGGGAGGCCATCTCAACGATGGCTTCGAGTCCCATCTCAACTCCAGCCTAGATTGGAATCGAACCTGGAAACTGCAGATTACGGGCGCATTACGGACTAAGTATCATTGCGCCATAAAGCCTAAAACAATCAACTGCAGATTACAAGCCTGGCGTCCTACCGATTGAGCCAACTCCGCCACACAAACTTTCGTATTTTTTCTTTCAAAACATGCATGATTTGTTTTATTTTCATGTACATACGCTTTTAACATAGAATCTTTAAAAATCGTTAAAATTCATTTTAATCATCCTTTTTAATATCCCAATAGTATCTTAGTTGTTTTGGGTATCAATTCATTGTAATGTGAGAAACAACTAGTATTTTAGAAAAATATATAGATGCATAACAAAGTGATTTTCTGAATTCAATCCCAGATTTTGTGGACATCATGCTTTGAGCATGTCACAATACCATAAACAGTAATCAATATTTCAAAAAAGGTGATTGTGAAAAGAACTTATCCGGATTCAAGATCATATTTTCCATACTTTGAGTGGTAAGGAATATTAAAATACATATATATATATGGTTACAAAAAGTAAGTATATTATTCGGATTTATTCCCATACATTTCTGGACATTTTGTCATCATAAAATAAATAACTACTTACATTATTTCTAAAACATACATATGAAAAGGAAATATATTTTCAGAATACGATTTTTATTTTCTTTAATATTTCACCGCCATGTTTGTTAGGAATATCAAGTTATACGTTTCCTAATAATAGGTACAAAAGGAAAAGTATATTATCCAGATGTATCCAGATCCAGATTATCCTGCTCATCTAATATCCATACTTTGAATAAAATAAATAAATATTTCCGAAATATATGTATTGAAAGAAACTAGTGTATTGAAATATTAGATGAAAACATAGTTAATCTCTCTAATTAAAATTTAGATGAAAACATAGTTAAATCTCTTTCATAGTTAAATCTCATAGTTAAATCTTACCAAAACTTATATAAGGGAAATATTGTATTAAATATTTTTTCTGAGAATACATAAAACCAATACCGCTACTTGATAAAAGCACTAAACTCAAAACAAGTTTTACCAATTACCATCGTTCATGAACAATTATGGTAAATGTTTGAGCAACTATAAAGTCCCTTACATTTTCGATCTTTTAACAAGACAATTATTATCTCTATCTTCATGCGGTAAAACAAAAAATTTAATTGATTTTTTAATAACTGAACTAACAGACTAAAGTATCGTATTAATCATTTACAAAAAGAATGCATTTTTTTTCAATAATAAAATTAATATATGTGTGTCAAATTTAATATTTGCTATACAACAGCCTATTAATGTAAACAGAAAATAGTAGAAATATAAGAAGGCTTAAAAATTAAGCAAATGTTACTTTCTCTCCTGCAGATAAGCTTTCAGATTTGTGGGTCACAAGCAACTCTAAATGTATTATTTGTATCATGACTGTCTGAAAAAATGTATGCTGAAAAAACTCACATCCAGTTAAAAAATTAGCGGAAAAATTGTTTTGATCAGGATGCAATGTAATATGACAACTTCACTGAAAACTGTGCCACATGCCACCATTTTAAAACTTCTCTATTTATAATGAATTATTCTTATTATTCTATATATTATTATATATCAAAAGTAACAACAAATCAATATTATGACATATTACTCAGGTTATTTCTACACGAACTACATTCAGCTTTTTATGACAGAAATCTGTAATGTAATCTGAAATTCATATCAAATATACCCCTTTTATATTTAGGGCAATTCTTATCTAATACTTAGCAGTGTTCAAAAGCTGCATAGATTACTTAATTCTGTATAATTTCATGTTCATAAGCATTTGATATTTAAATCCATAAAATCAAAAGAGATCATTTCAATGGAACGTTTCAGGCATTAGCGTTCACTTAAGTTGCTTATAAAGATGCTTTACAACTCTTTAAATATTCATGGCACGAAGAGAAAGGAAATGCTAACAATTCTTGCTACCTGAATTGCAAAACTAAGCCTCTTAGGTATAAAGCATTTAAAAGAGCCACATTGAAGACATTATATACACAGTTGAACCACAATATGAAGTTCGAAATCAATCAACAGAGAATGCTACATCTCGTTCATAATTACTCACCTCTTTTCCAGTGAACGACATCAAAAGGGTAACCGCCGAATGGGCACAGCACTGTGAAGCTATCGCCAGCCAAAGCACTCAGATTATTCAGTGGCCGGACTAGCAAAGGCCCGAAGACATTCAGGCGCCTCGAATGTTGCACGCTTCCAGCGTCATTTCTCGCCTCACAACTGTAAACACCACTATCGCTGACATCGACGGAAGTGATGTTGACGAAGCTGATGACATCACCAATCCCACTGAGATACGCACTGACCAGTATCCCTGGTCTGGTTACGAGTGGCCAGATTCCATCCAGTGTCCATTTGATTTGAGGAGGAGGATTGCCAGATGAAACACACATCAATGACACGTAACTGCCTGGACGAACGATTTTTTCCGAAAAGGTAACCTTGAATTTAGGAGCCAGATCTGTAAAAAAATGGAAAAGTAATATTGAATGTAGGAGCCAGATAAAAGAGCTAAAGTGTAGAATTGAATTTAGGAGCCAGATTTGTAAAAATTGAATTTAGGAGATAGAGCTGTAAAAAATGAAACCTTAAAATTAGCAGCAAGTTCTAAAACAAAAATTTAAAGGTAATCTTGAATGTAGGAGCCAGATGAAAAATTAAAAAGGCACATTAAAATTTAGTAGTCGTATCTACAATGAATGAAAATTAATATTCAATGTAGGAGCTAGATAAAAACTGAAAAATAATTTTAAATGTAGGACCAGATAAAAAAAAATTAAAAAGTAACATTTAAGTTATTAGACACTACCAAAAACTAAAAGGGTATTTTTGCATTTAGAAGCCGATGGGTTAAAACTGAAAATGTATTTTTGCATTTAGGAGCCGGTCTGTTAAAAACAGAAAAGGCATTTTTGCATTTAGAAGCCCGATCTGTTAAAAACTTAAAAAAAAAAAAATTTTGTATTTAAGAGCCCGATCTGTTAAAAACTGAAAAAGGTATTTTTGTATTTAGGAGCCCGATCTGTTACAAACTGAAAAGGCATTTTTGCATTTAGGAGCCCGATATGTTAAAAACTGAAAAAAAAAGGTATTTTTGTATTTAGGAGCCCGATCTATTAAAAACTGAAAAAAGGTATTTTTGTATTTATGAGCCCGATCTGTTAAAAACTGAAAAAAGGTATTTTTGTATTTAGGAGCCCGATCTGTTAAAAACCTGAAAAGGTATTTTTTCATTTAGGAACCGGATCTGTTAAAAACTGAAAAGGTATTTTTTCATTTAGGAACCGGATCTGTTAAAAACTCTAAAAGGTATTTTTTTTATTCAGGAGCCCGATCTGTTAAAAACTAAAAAAGCATTTTTGCATTTAGGAGCCCGATCTGTTAAAAACTGAAAAAGGGTATTTTTGTATTTAGGAGCCCGGTCTGTTAAAAAATGAAAAGTCGATTTTGCATTTAGGAGCCCGATCTGTTAAAAACTGAAAAAGGGTATTTTTGTATTTAGGAGCCAGATTTGTTAAACACTGAAAAGGCATTTTTGCATTTAGGAGCCCGATCTGTTAAAAACTGAAAAGGTATTTTTTCTTTTAGGAACCGGATTTGTTAAAAACTCCAAAAGGTATTTTTTTTTTATTCAGGAGCCCGATCTGTTAAAAACTGAAAAGGCATTTTTGCATTTAGGAGCCCGATCAATAAAAATCACTAAAGGTAAACTTCCAACTATGCACCAGATGTGTAAAAAAAATGAAAATTTAACATGAATTTAAAGCCAGATCTGTAAAAATATTAAAAGTAACTCTGAATTTGGATCCGGAACTGAAAAAGATGTATTTCTTTAACATACATAATTACGTTTTATTGATACTATATACACTCAGTGGCAACTGAATTATGACCAGTCCACCCTATGCGGAAGAATGAACTTTGTGGAAGAAATGAAAGCTAGTGTGCCCAATAGTGACAGCATTCTGTTCTTGGTGAAATATGTAAGACGTGCAAGTTAAAAATAACACAGATAATGAACAAACAACCGAATAAATCCGATTTTGAAAGAAGCATGAATGTTGGTGGCAGATGTGGGGAGTACTAATCTCAAAAGCAGTACATCTCGTTTGATTTTTCCCAGAACAAGTGTTGTGCAAATGACTGGTAGAGAAACACGGAAGGTGGTACTTGTAAGTTCAAGAATTTTGATGAGAAACACTAAGATGTGCGACGAGTCCAGTGTTTTGTACAGACCAATAGGCAAACAAGTGAGGCTTACGAACTAGATTCGTATTAGATTTTCTTTAAGACACTCTGTGAAACTGTCCATCTGTTAGGATATCACAGTACGGCTACAATCACATTTGCTTATAATCCTTTAAAACCGAAAGCTGTGATTTGCATGGTGGCAGGGATCATCAAATAAGACATTTAAGATTGTAAAAAGGTCTGCTGGTACGTAAATTCGAATTTTCTTTTAGGACCATGTAGATGGATAGCTAAGGGTATTAATGAAAGCACCATGAAGCGATTGATCACACATTCATTGTATAAATAGTGCAGGTCTATGGTGTGATGTCACGGAGATGCTATATTCCAGACGCAAAGCCGGAAATAATTTTGCAGATAGAGAGAGCTCGGAGTGTTAAAAATATGCCTATAGGAGGAAAATATATGATAGAAGTGCAATACTTTTTTCATTTTGGCGGGGGTGGCTGTCAGTAGCGCACCAGACTCGAAATCTGTAGTTTCCAGGTTCGACTCCCAGCTGGACCAACGTCGAGATTTATCTCCATTAAACTTCCACGATGCCTACGGTCATTAGGGAACACCGATGGGCTTGGAAAGGCCGCCATCTATTGGATAGGACGCTAAGCCTTGGCTCATGTGCGAGAGAACCTACGCTGTACACGTTAAAGAACGCGCTGGATGACCTTGACGGAAGGGTTGTTGGGTTGTGAAATGTTTTACCTCTGAGCGGCACTTTTTTGCAAACCATGGGCTAAATGGCCAGGTCACATGGACCCCGAAGGCTCAGAGAAGGTTGGGAGAAAGGAGCCGCTGGAACAGCTGTTGGGAGACAGATGGTAGCCTCTCGTCGAGGCATCTAGCGTGTTCTTTAACGTGCACAGGGTATGGCTCTCCTGCACGCGGGACCACGGCTTAACATCCCATCCGACTGACGGCGACCTTTCCAAGCCCATCGGTGTCCCCTATTGACCCTGGGGAGAGCGGGGAGTTTTACGGAGACCTTGACGGAAGGCTACTATCTGTCTTCCAACTGCTGTCCAATGAGTCCCCTCTCCCAACTTCCTCTGATCCTTCGGGGTCATTGTGGCCTGGTCATTTAGCCCATTGTGAGGAAAAAGTATAGGTAAAACAACCCAACTTTTTTTTTATTTACTCTTAAAAAAAATAAAAATAAATACCCCCTCAAGCAGCTGCTTGCCACAGAGGTCTGACAGGAGCCTGTCAGTTTATATGCCATAGTAGAAGGTCTGAGAGGATGGCAGGACCTCAGCAGAAAAACGACACACACATCCATGCCTAATCCGGGGCTCGAACCCAAGTCCCTTAGATCAGTAGCCAAGCGCGCTAACCACTCGGCCATGGGACGGCTATTTACTCTTACAGAGTATAAAATTACATGATAATAAATGTGTTATAAATAACTAAAATTATACAAACAAATCGTTTCTTCAATCCTATTTTTTTAATTTTCATGACCTCTTACAATTCAGAAGAAGATGGGGAAAGGACCTCCACAATCGCTACCGTCAGATCTATTGGGATGCTTCGGGTCCTTTGATAAAGGTGAGAAAACGTTTGAAGGTTTTGGACTACTTAAAGATTGTTGCAGATAAAGTACACCCTTCAATGTTAATAACCTTCCTTAATATTGATAGCATCCTTCAACGAGAAAATGCATAATATCATAGGGCTTGCGTTGTAGAGGGATGGTTAACAGAACAACTTCATCTTCCTCAGGTGATCCAACTACTGTGGGATGATGTGGAATGAACAAGTCCTCATAGAACAATGGTTATTGTTATTCAAATGTAGGATATTTTACAGCTAGCTTGGCCAAACATATCTCTAGACCCTAGATGTGTATCACAACTGAGATGTATCCAGGCCCAGTAGACTCTAGATTTGTATCATAACATAATCATGTAGTATACAGGGCCAGAATATTGTTTACTACATTATTATGGTCTAGATTCGCATCACAACATAGTAGGCCATATTCAGGCCCGAATTTGGATAAAAAATAGAAAGTGTTTGCGTGTGTGCGGGGGGGGGGGGAGTGATTCAATCGAGCCCCGTAAAAAGTAAGAAGAAAAGGGGTGGGAGGCAAGAAATTGGAATTCCATTGCAGTGTACTATTTTTCCGTCTATTTTAGCGGTGTTTAAAAATTATAAAAAAATGTATTAAATATACATAAGTTTAATACTTTTTGCCACCGTTAGCCTAACTAGCATAATCAAAGGGGGTGGGCGACAATCCCCTTAATCACCCCCTCTAGCGTTACATATACCACATTGTGTTTAGGCAGTTATTTGAACCCAAGGAAGCCCTACACGATATTAAGTCATAATTTAATGGCTGCTGAGTGTACATTGTAATGTAAACAGGGTGCGTATAAATCATTTTACAGTTTACACGCACTGTACATTTGGAATGGTAGTGACACGTTTGATAAATGAAAGAAAAAGTAATATTTAAAAAATAGTACCTTAATCATTCGAAATTCAAAGTGTAACTGTGTTTAACGAATCCATTTTTTTTAATAAATGGTTCGAACATCTTTTTCTTATTTCTTCTACGGTTAAATTTCATAAATGCATATTTTTCAGTTTCTCTACATCAGATTTAAAATAAGATTTCCACAAGTTTAGCGAAAAGGCACTATTAAAGTTGTAAGGCACTTTAAAGGGGATTGGATTGTTTTACCTCTGAGCGGCACTTTTTTGCACACCATGGGCTAAATGGCCAGGTCACATGGACCCCGAAGAACTCAGAGAAGGTTGGGGGAGGGGACCCACTGGAACAGCTGTTGGAAGACAGAAGGTAGTCTCCCGTCAAGGCCATCCAGCGTGTTCTTTAACGTGCACAGGGTATGGCTCTCCCGCACACGGGGCCACGGCTTAACGTCCCATCCGACGGACGGCGGCCTTTCCAAGCCCATCGGTGTCCCCTACTGACCGTGGGCAGGGCGGGGAATTTTTGCGGAAATAAATCTCAACGCTGACCCAGCTGGGACTCGAACCTGGGAACTACAGATTACGAGCCTGGCGCGCTACCGACTGAGCCACCCCCGCCCCTGGGGGAGGGGACCCACTGGAACAGCTGTTGGGAGACAGATGGTAGCCCCCATCAAGGCCATCCAATATGTTCTTTAAAGTGCACAGGGTATGACTCTCCCGCACACGGATCCACGGCCTAAGGACCACATCCGACGGACGGCGGCATTTCCAATCCCATCGGTGTCCCCTACTGACCGTGGGCAGGGAGTTTTGGAGAGAGAAATCCCAACGCTAATCCAGCTGGGACTCGAACCTGGGAACTGCAGATTACGGGCCTGGTGCGCTACTGACTGAGCCACTCTCCCCCCCCCCCCCCACGCAACCCAACCTAAAATATGCAAAAAACGAAAAAAAATGATAGAAGATAAATAAAAGATTATAATAAAATCTATTTAAATTTCTATTTTCAAAAATATTCGCCTAGTATTTAAAGAGAGCTATGTAAACTGAAACATTTCAAGGGAATAATGCTTCATAAGAAGTTACCTAAAAAAATTAATTAAAACTTAAATAATAAGTAATGTTTCAAACCTTTTAATAAAATAAAATATACTTTATAGGTTTACATATAATCATTTCAATATTAGACAGCTTTGAATAATATTTTATAAAACAAGACAATTTATTGTTAAACATCTCAGCTTTAATACCTCTTTTAAATACTGAAAGAATATTGTAAAAAAATTAAGATTTAAATACATTTGATGAAAAAAAAACTGCTTGCTACACAGAGGTCTACCAGGCGCTTCTCCGTTTATATGCCATAGTAGGTCTGTGAAGATGGCGGGATTTCAGTAGAAAAGCAACAAACATCTATTCCTCAACCGGGGCTCGAACCCAGGTCCCTTTGCTCAGGGGCGGGGGTGGCTCAGTCGGTAGCGCGCGAGGCTCGTAATCTATAGTTCCCAGGTTCGATTCCCAGCTGGGTCAGCGTTGAGATTTATCTCCGCAAAATTCCCCGCCCTGCCCACGGTCAGTAGGGGACACCGATGGGCTTGGAAAGGCCGCCGTCCGTCGGATGGGACGTTAAGCCGTGGCGCCGTGTGCGAAAGAGCCATACCCTGTGCACGTTAAAGAACACGCTGGATGGCCTTGACGGGAGGCTACCATCTGTCTCCCAACAGCTGTTCCAGTGGGTCCCCTCCCCAACCTTCTCTGAGCCTTCGGGGTCCATGTGACCTGGTCATTTAGCCCATGGTGTGCAAAAAAAGTGCCGCTCAGAGGTAAAACAACCCAACCCTTTGATCAGTAACCAAGTGTGCTAACCAATAGGTTAAATATTTTACATTTAAAAATCAGAAATGCATATTAAATTAATACGTAAACCTAACTAGATGATTTTGATTCTAAATGCTTCTCAGTATCTTGGGCATTATGTCGGCAACCTCCTTTAAGCAGCATATTGTGCAGAGCCTTCGTTGGTTTGGCCATTTCGCCCTTATGGATAATTATAGATTAGCGAATAGGGTTATGAAGAGTGTGCCTAAAGGCCTGTGAAAGAAGGGGAGACCTAGGATGCGGTGGGCAGACAATGTCAAACAGGACCTTGTTAGAACTGGTATGCAGTGGCCAGATGCAGCAGATATAGCTCAGGACAGATAAGCTTGGAGAACTAAATAACTAAATTTTCACTGTCTGGTTGGACCTCTTTAGCCCATGATTGTTTGAGGATGATGATGACCTACGAAAAACATAAGCTTCGTTAATTCTACAGTAAAAAATAATTGTTATCTTGAAAATCACACAACCAATTCACAGTTGTACACAGTTATATGGTCTTAAATTGGGATGATCTTTACTTTATCTTCAGTCACATTTTTCCGTTAAATGCATATTTAGGAAACTTTTTAGAGTTTCCAAATTCATAACATGGAAATTATTTAATATTTTAGTAGGACTGGAAGTATATAGTTTTAATTTGCGGGAAAATATCTCCAGATGATGATATTTTAAAACAATAAGTATGCTGATATTTGTTTTCGTCGTTGGTACTCTGCCCATGACGAATATTCAGCACTTTAAGAATACTTTACAGATACACGTGTCGTTCGAATCCATCAACCTAAAGGGACATCAACCTTGCAGAGAAGAACCCTTTTACGCTTTGTCACCTTTTACGCTTTGTCACATAGCTGAAAGCATTATATTGATGCTAGGAATGATAATCTGGGCAAGAATCCAACAGGGTATTTTAAGTAATGCAGCTCGGCACTAAAACCCATTTAGTGTTCAGTTCCTTGTTGGAAAGAGCGTTAGAGTGTCAAACGACAAGAAAGCCATTACCATACTTTCAATCTTGTAAAAAAAAAGAGACTGAAATAAAAAAAAAATGCAATCTTTAGCTAAAATCTACTTTTACTCCAGACGCATACATGAGCAATCTACCGAACGCCATTTACAGTAATTTAATTCAACACTTCTCAGAGTGTAAAGTAACGAGACTTTAATGGATAACCGTTTCTCCATTTAAGTATTATTCTTGTTTATCTCAAGAACCGTCTTCTGACTCCAGCACCGTACTTTGGAGACAAAAAAAAGAGGGAAACTATTTGCAATACTATACTCCTGAGTTGTAGTAATGCCAAAGTTTAATTTCTTGCCAAAGTGTCTTAAATTCACGTCTTCATTCTAAGATAATTAAAACAGTAATCTGCTTTGGCAAGTGGAAGTTTAATAGGAAACGTAATTAAAATAGAGAGTGAGATTTTGTATAAAAGAATTAAGGACCTAATGGCAAACAAAGAGATGTCATAAGCTGATAAAAAAGCCAACCTAATTAAGCAGTAACTTAAGCAAAATATCATTTTCAACACTCACCTAAATTAAACAGTTACCTCAATGTATAATATCAACTTTGAAAAAAACAACAATCTATAAAACCTACCTCTAATAAAAACCATCATTAATAAGATAGAGGCAGAGTAAATTTCGAATTCTCTTTATTTTAAATAGCTATTGATTAAATCTTTAGAATACCACGGATTACTGTTAATTAGTACAAATTGAATCTCCGTCTACTAACATTCATCTCAATGACTTTTCTAATGACTCATTGAACTTCATCTCAATGACTAGCGATTAAGGTCATAATCCCAAAAGGAGGACTGATGTGTTGGTATCAATGGAACGCTTTTGCGTGTAATTAAAGAATTATAAAGAAACTTTACTATTTTTATAATTAATGTGTGGGGGAGTGGATGGTTTTACCTCTGAATGGTACGTTTTTGAACACAATGAGTTAAAAGGTCACAAGGACCCCCGAGAGCTGAGAGAAAGTTGTGGGAGGGGACCCACTGGACAGCTGTTGAGAGACAAATGGTCGTCTCCTGCCAACGCCATCCAGCGTGTCTTTAACGTGCACAGAGTATGGTTCTCTCCCACACACGGGACACGGCTTAACGTTCTTTCTTAAGGATGGCGGCCTTTCCATTCTCATAGGTGTCCTCGATTGGCTGAGGGTATGGTGGTGAGTTTTGTGGAGATAAGTCTCAACGTTAGCCAACTGGGATTTGAACCTGGGAACTGCAGATTACGAGCCTGACGCACTACCAACTGAGACCCTAGGTGGGGGTGGGAACGAGCAGATGAATTTAAACAGAAAAAATAAAAGGAGGGTCCAAGAGACTGCATTTTGGTTCCAATATAAAATTTTCTCTAAGTTTCAGTAACCTTTAAATACTTTCTCAAAAAATGCGTGCAATAAAACATGACATATTTTTTCTCCCTTCCCATTACAACTATTCTCAAGAGCAGTGGGTGGTGTTGGCCACCCACAGGCCGGATCTGAAAAACATTAGAAGGGGTTCGAAGAGACTGGATTTCCATTGTAGTATAACATTTCCCTCTCTGTTTTAAATGCATATTTTTCCAAAAAAAAATCTTGAAAACTACATAACTTTTGTCTCTATTACCGCTACCAGCATTCTCAAAGGGGAGAGTAGAGTACTCTTCCCTGATCTGGAACTGGAAATCATTATCACACAATGCGGTATTTTCAAATTAAAAATAGTTTTGGGTTACCTATAGTACAATTTCTTGTATTAATGTCATTCAATAGAAGACTCAAAAACACCATCT
The DNA here is from genome assembly GCA_038380435.1 of Ryuthela nishihirai. Taxonomy (NCBI): domain Eukaryota; kingdom Metazoa; phylum Arthropoda; class Arachnida; order Araneae; family Heptathelidae; genus Ryuthela; species Ryuthela nishihirai. The sequence goes on along the minus strand of JAWZYU010000006.1, from coordinate 18,480,257 downwards.
ACAGAAATAAAGTTCCAAATTAAAATTATTGACAAACTCTTCTTCATGCTAAAGGGTAAATATCAGAAATATAAGTAATTATAGAAACATTAGTATTTAATCGTATTAGTGCAATAAACAAAATAAAAAAAAGATTTAAAATGATTAAAAAATGAAAGAAAAAGGGTTAAAAATGATTTAAAAATGATTTAAAAAATAACCTATCGTAGGGTATCGCTAATGTACTGTTGTGTTTAATTAGAGTTTCTTAATTTGAGTTAGACTGTTTTACTTCCGAGCGGCTTCTTTTTTAATTCAATGGGCTAAATAGCCAGGTCACAAGGACCCCCAAAGGGTTCAGAGAAGGTTCGGAAGGGAACCCACTGGATAGCTGTTATGAAACAGATGGTAGTCTCTCGTGAAGCCCATCCACAGCATGTTCTTTATGGTGCACAAAGTATGGCTCTCCCACACACGTGGTAACGGCTTAACGTCAAATCAGACGGACGGTGGCCTTTCCAAGACCATCGGTGTCCCCTTCCTGTCCGAGGGCAGGGTGGAAGGTTTAGCGGAGAAAACTCTCAACCCTGGCACACGGGGTACTCGAAACTGAAATTGGATTGGATTGTTTTACCTCTGAGAGGCACCTTTTTGCACACAATGTGCTAAATGGCCAAGTCACAAGGACCCCAAAGACTCAGAGAAGGTTGGGAGAGGGGACCCACTGCAACATCTGTTGGGAGACAGATGGTAGCTTCCCGTCAAGGCCATCCAGCGTGTTCTTTAACGTGCACAGGATATGGCTCTCCCGCACACGGGACCACGACTTAACGTCCCATCCGACGGACGGCGGCCTATCCAAGCCCATCGGTGTCCCCTACTGACCGTGGGCAGGACGGGGAGTTTTGCGGAGATAAGTATCAACGCTGACCCAGCTGGGACTCGAACCTGGGAACTATAGATTACGAGCCTGGCGCGCTACCGACTGACCCACCACAGCCCCGTCGAAACTGGGAACTGCAATTTACGAGAGTTTTTATGGACGCTTCTTAACGGACGCGATCTTAACGCTTGTGAAGTTGAGATTCGAAACTGGGAACTTCAAATTGCGAGCCTGAGCCTCTACCGATTGAACAACTCCCTCCCCCAAGTTCATTAAATTACTGATATCACAATTTTTTGCATTAAAATTGAATATCTTTTGCATTTTAATTTCGAGTTTAGAATTTAAAAGAATTCTTAAGCTGACGAAACGTATAATTTAAGTTTTTACCTGCTCTAGAAATAAAGCAAAAGAAGAGATCGAAAGAAAAAAGAAATACTAAACTTTTTTCTTTAATAAAAAGCAACATATTTGTCAATGTCGAAAACCTTAACGTGCGATAAAACGTAACAAATTGCAGAAGATAGCAGATAATATGAAAGAACGAAAAAAGAATACCAGGAGTGAGCAGCTATCACGAGAAAGTATAAGAGAAGATTGTTAAAGAGAAAAGATATATATAAAGGGAAACTCACCTCCAATGAGAAGTCTAGCAGAAGCCTGAGCTGACTGAGTATCGCTGTGGATAAAGCACTGGTACATTCCTGCATCTTGCCTTTTAGCCTGGCGGAGCTGCAGCACAGTGGGGGTGGGAAACAGGATTCGGGAATTGGAGGATAGGAATCTCATATCTTTCTTCCACACTACCGATCCCACAGGGCTTCCGGCTATAGTGCAGTTGAGCGTCGCTGTCTTTCCTACATCCACTCTGACCTCTTGGGGAGAGACAGTCACTCTCAGCGGTTCTTACGAGAGGGAAGAGATAAAAGAAAAGGGAAACGTGAAGCAAGTGGTGTGTGAGAAGGAACGAAAATAGCCCAGCTGCGGCGATAGAACAGTGGGAAGTTGTGCGGCTTGAAAGATTAGCATAATCAGTAAGGATCATATGTCGGTTGAAAATACATTGCAGACATTAATACGAAAAATCGTATATACTCAGTCCCCTACTAATACGATAGATGGCTATTTTAAAAATCACTTCAAGTGAAATCGTGTTATTCGGATACGAATTTCATGTAAGGAATAATGGAAATAGAAGGAAAATGCGTTTCAGAACCCTATCCTGACGGATATATTTTTGCTTTTTATTATGAGTATACTATGTGCTATTTTTTTTTAATTTATAGATATTTCATATACAAAACTCATTTTTACCAAAAAAAATGAGATAAAGGTAGAAACAAAAAGCGACTAACCATGTGCATAGATGACTGTCACGTAATGAAGACTGAAAATGAGATTGATTATTGTAAAAAAAAATATTATCGAGTAATGAAGGTTTGAAATGAGAAATCGATTGTTGAAAAATATATATTGTCGAGTAATGTAGATTGAAAAAGGAGAAATCGATTGTTGCAAAATATATTGTAGAGTAATAAAGATTAAAAACGGGAAATTAATTGTCGCGAAAAAAAAAAAATTCGGGTAGCTCATTGGCTGGGATTTTCCAAGCCAATGAGAATTTGATTGTTGTGGAAAAATATTTTCGAGCAATAGAGATTTGAAATGAGAAATTTATTGTTGTAAAAAACACTGTCGAATAATAAAGGCTGAAAAAGAGAACGAATTGTAAAAAAAAAATTCCAGTAAGGAAGATTAAAATTTAGAAATCGATTGTTGTAAAACATATTGTCGAGCAATGAAGATCGAAATTGGAACATTTATTGTTGTAAAAATATTGTCGCGTAATGAAGACTGAAAAATAGAAATTGATTGTTGTAAAAAATATTGCCGGGGTAATAAAGATAACTAACTGTTTCTACTCTGTACGTTACAAGTTAAAATTTTTAACCAATAAGTGAGAATTTATAGAGCTAATGTTACCATCCGTCAGAGCCGATTAAAATATTCTCTATTGTTTACAAATATATTATACTGGGTTGGGTTGTTTTACCTCTGAGCGGCACTTTTTTGCACACCATGGGCTAAATGGCCAGGTCACATGGACCCCGAAGGCTCAGAGAAGGTTGGGGGAGGGGACTCACAGGAACAGCTGTTGGGAAACAGATGGTAGCCTCCCGTCAAGGACATCCAGCGTGTTCTTTAACGTGCACAGGGTATGGCTCTCCCGCACGCGGGGTCACGGCTTAACGTCCCATCCGACGGACGGCGGCTTTTCCAAGCCCATCGGTGTCCCCTACTGACCGTGGGCAGGGCGGGGAATTTTGCGGAGATAAATCTCAACGTTGACCCAGCTGGGACTCGAACCTGGGAACTACCGACTGAGCCACCCCCGCCCCTATATTAAACTGTACGTTACAGCTGTTTAAACAGACTGATTTGTATAATCAAATGCGATGAAATTTTCTGGAAGTGCTGAAATTATGAATGAGACAAGGAAATCATTTAAGGTGTCTTCTTATATCGTAACTGCAATAATGTAAAGGACCAGTCGTTTTAGTCGAAATCCAGGCGCATTTTAAAAATCGCATTAAGCCGAAATCTTGTTAGTGGGGGACTGGGTGTACTTATCAATCCACTTCGTGTTTTTTAATTCAATTTATTATTCCATTTTGCAATGTACACAATTTAAATTTCATGCAGTGTGAATTCATACATTAATTCCAATAGTACACATTTTATAATGCGAATTTGGTATTTTCAAATTACACATTTAGTAAATAATAAAAAAATAATGTAATAAAATGGATAATATTTTTATATATTTAATACAAATTTTAATTAATATTTGGAATACCAACCATTTACAGAAGTATCAAATTTTATTTAAGATTGATTTAAATTAAAAAACATTAAGCAAACAGTGTTTTATCTAAACATTAGTCTTCTGCAAATGGTTCTGTAATATTTCGAGATCATTTGAAAATTCAACGAAAGGAGTTCTTTTTTTATTTTGCAAAAAAAAAATGACATAAAATAATTATGTATATATAATATAAATATACACATAATTATAATTATATAATATATATATCATATAATATAAACATTGACATAAAATAATTAGGTCAACAGTAATACAGCTCATAATAATATACTATTGGTTTAAATGGTTGCAAGAATAGGTTTCCCAATTTAATTACCTTTAGAGGTATTATTCTCGTCAAGCGTAATAATTCCTTATTCGGATACTTAAACCTAAATTTAGAAGACACTGTGGAAGGCTATTCATCGAACGTACTATTGTTATTCAGACCCTATTATTTAAATTTAGAAAGCACTGTGGAAGGCTCCTCGTCTAACCCAATTATTTTGATTCAGACACTTTTACCTAAATGTGGACAATGTGAAGACTGTTGATCGGATGTACCAATTCTTTTTGGGTCCCTTTATCTGTAGTAAAAGATAGAGTGAAAGGCTCTATCATCGAATGTACAAATTCTTTTCCTGACCCATTTACATAAATTTAGAAGACAAAGTGAAAGACAATTCGTTGAATGTA